>JAUPFV010000004.1:285056008-286338200 GCA_036936605.1 Limnanthes douglasii subsp. nivea
TACTAAAGACAATAGAGGAAATATAGTGTTCATATCCAAGGATGATGAAACATACCTCATTTATGATAAAAAAAACGTGTCAACCTAGCATTTTAAGAGAGACACAGATGATTGATTTTAAAGTATCATTCAATATAAAAGACATGATATGTCTGTTGTTCACTTATAAAAGTGGTGATTTTGGATTTTTCAAGATGAAAATTAAATTGAGATGTAATATTTTTTTGTGGTAGATGTTATAGAAACTAGAACTGACACCGATTACATAGTGTCACTAAAAGATGCCCGCCATGTTCTTGATCTATGTATCAGTTTGATATCTAATGGTAAACTTGATGATATATGATACAAAAATAATTTTAGCAATGCACTTTGGAAGCTTAATGAAGGCAATTGATCGTGGCTAAAGGTAAAAAAAGTGATCGTTTGTTTTATATACACATATAATAATCTAGTTTAGTGGAAATATATGTGATCGAGCATGAAGACTCGACTAATTTGTTGCACACCAGAATTGATCATGAGTGTAAGAAAGGACTTCAAATCATTTTTAAAATAAAATATTTACCAAACCTTCCAAGTACTTCCTTAACACAATGCACTTACTTTTTTTTAATAATAAAATGACATACAATTTCATTTTGAGTACGACTACCACACATACATATTTTTGTGAACTAATCCATCCCGACGTATGTTTCTATGTGTGATAATAATATTATTAGATTGCTGTAATTTTTCATTTGTATTCATGATTATTCCAAAAATAAGTAGGATAATTGTTTGAATACTAAATATTAAGTGTTAGAAGTATTCAAGAAGTTTCATGATACTGTTGAGAGGAAACTGGAAAACTTTTGAAATGCGTGAATTCTAAAAACGGTGGAGAAGGTATAAGACCATTTGAAGAATATTTCAAGGTTCAAGGTATCATATTTGAGCAATTAGTACCCAAGACCTTACAACATAATGATGTTGCATATAAATTAATAGAAACATCTTCTACAATATCATATGCATGCTCTCTCATCTAAAATTTTCAAAATCCTTATAAGATGACATGATGATGGCGATAGTTGATCTTATTAACTTATATTTGTCCATTCATTTAGAATATGCGATTCGTGAAAAAATATGGACCGTAAAGGCATAACTTTTAAAAGTCTTAAATTGTAAGACTTTCATACATGTTACTTGATATGAAATATCCAAGATTGATGAGAAAATAAACGAATGTATGATTCTTATATATGAACATTATGAGTGTGGTTATAGAATTTGGAATCCAAGAAGTATAAAATCTATTTGAGGCAGAGATTCATGTTATTCGGACACCAAACAATTGAAAATATAAAAAATGTTGAGAATTCGAAGTCAGATGTCAATTGTAAAATTGACGTAGTTCGAGATACATCGTTTCTAGTTTCAAATGATGCCTTAAATCCATGATTAGTCCTTTAACTATTACGACTTCGTTCATATAGTCCGTCACAATCTCGAGACGACCATGATTTCTTAAATTCTCATAGACCATAACTCGAGAGTGGCAAATTTTTATCATCACATATTAAAACAAAAACAGGTCAATATGGCAATAGAATCCACTATACCGTATCACTTCACACTTAATGTCACTCGAACATCTACAATCACTTCTGCTAAACAACTCAAACTATCGAACTATGTTAGATATGAGTCAGTGAAGGTAGTTAGTTGGTATCCAACCAAGCAATAATACAATTAAAATATCGACAAACCACATCCTCAACATGGAAAAAGCTAAAATATCGATTATCGACTAGTTCATAACTTAAACCTTTGTATATCAATCAAACCATGACTTGGAATTGTAAATAACTTTAAATATCACCCACTGTGTAGACCATGACCTAAACTTTCAAATATCAACCATTCCTCCAACTACTGTCAAGATCACGACCTAAACTTTCAAAATTTCAACCATTCCTCAGCCCCAACCTAACCACTAATATTCAACTTGACGATCGAAATCGACCATGTCACAAAAAATAAAATGACCGAAACCGTTTAATAAAAAACATACAAATACTTTTTATTAGTATAAATAAATTTATTTATGTTTTACTTTATGTTATTTTGTTTAATTTCGTGATTTAATGTATATTTACTCCAGCACTATACCAAGTAGTGAACATATTTTAAAATCAGCACCTATAAATTTGACTAACGTGGGTCCTGATTTTTTCAAAATTTTCATTAATATTTTTTATACATTTATTTCTTAGTTTGTTGTCCACAAAAATTATATATATATATATCCCGGAAGAATAGATTTCCCATAATTTGTTATTTTATTTTTTCATATTGAGATTAAAAATTAGCATAACCTTTTGGATTTAGTTTGTATATACATATTCTTGTTTTTATTTCCCCTTCTATATTAGTGTATTTTAAATTTAATTTTTTTTATCTTTTATAAAATCTCTATACAATATTTTAATGAGTTTATTTATTATTGTTCTTACGTTTTAGTTTATAAAAATATAAATATGCATGATATAATATCATTTCATGACCAAACTAAAAATATTTACTGTAATTATTAATTATATCCATCTTCAATTATAAACATATTCGTTCAAGATTTAAAATAATTTAATATTAAAACAATTAAATTTTGGTACTTTTTTATGCATAACTAATAATGTAAAATTTTAAAAAAAAATGGTATGCACGTGTCATTAAATTCAATTATATTAAAAAGTTTTTTGCATTTTATATTTGTAAATAATATTTGAAATATATAAATTTTTAAACAAGTTTCTGAATATATATTTAAATTATGTACATTCATGATAATATTAAGAATATATTTCAAATTCGTTTATATTATCCTAACAATATAGTTTTTATATTTTTTTTTCTTTTCTGCTTTACATATTAAACATATTATAAATTAAATAATAAAATTTAAATTGATATTAAAATGGTATAGTATTTGATTTTGAAATCGCTATAAAATAAGATCTTAAATTACCCAAAATTCATTCATATTTACCAATTATAAAATATATCATACAAAAAACCTATTTTATAGTGACATTATCATCTCAAAAGAATACTATTATAAATGTAAATGCTAATTTTTTTTACAAACATAACGAAATGAATTTTAAATAGAAAATATATAAAATAAATAATATATCTCTGATGTAGCCCAGAAAGTCCAAACAAAAGACTTTTTAATTTTATTTTATTTTATTCAAATATCTTATATATTTAAATCAAATCTAATTATATTAAGATTTGATTTTATTTGATTTTATTTAATTTTAGAATATTTATTGTATTTCCTTGTATTCTAATTTAGGGTTTTGAGAAGCTATTATATAAAGCCTCTTATTCCTTAAGTTATTGGAAGTTTTTGGAATAATATATTTTTATCTCTGAAATTTTCAGTCTTTGTTACCCTTAGAATTAGGGTTTCATCATGTTACCCTTAGATTAGGGTTTCATCTATCGTTGCTTCTTCTTCTGTTTCCGCCGCGTCATCAGTTTGGTATCAGAGCCTCAGTTCCTGGTACGGGTCAAGCATGTTTCTGAATCCTGATTTCATTTGATTCAAGGTTTAAAGAAGAGAACAACACACGGTCATGAAGATCAGAAAGATCGTTTGAGTATGAGGGGGCATACCAACCGTTTCAATGGCGATCGTATTGACCGGTTACTGAAGGAGTTTAAATTGGCTACCAATCGTCGAATCAAGGTACATATTTCTTATCGAGATGTTGTCTCAGGCTATGAAGAGGTTTTCAAAACAATTTTTTTTCATCAATTGGACATGGGGATGTTGTCTTCAGGCTATGAAAAGGTTTTCGAAACTATTTTTTTCCTTCAACGGCTTCAATGTGACTTCGAATAAGGAACACTCGAGAAGATATATCTTATTTCGATAAGGTCAACAATTATAATTCCCATGTAACTATTGAATAAAATAAAATATATAATTAAGGTTCTTGATGGTGACGGTGCTGTGAATTCAAGATTAATTGTTTTCTCTAAAGATTCGTTAATAAATACATCGATTCTTGCCTTGGTAGAAGGTGGTTATATTCAACAAGTGGTACAATGAGCATGGAGAAAGAGTAGAAGGACTAGATTAACTGTCAATGTGAAGGTTGGAGAAGAAATTCTTGCATAGATTCCAAAAACCACGAAATATAAGCTCTATGACGCGTAGCCTAGAATTATTCGACTAATATAATGATATCAATCACTTGAGAATTAAGGTTAAGGTTTACCTAGTACATAATAGATTGGTTGTTGCTATTGACGATAAATATACATAGGTTGATATTGTGGTACTGTCTAAAGCTCATGTTGCCCTCAAATTGAGTTTGGGATATGAAATGTTGCGAGAGGTATCAGAAGAGCCTATGACACTAGGAATATCCAACTAGTTTGAGGTAATTTTCTTGAATAATTCCTTGGTGAACATATTATATATGAAGAAACAAATTTATACGATGTTTATGGGTAGCAGCACAAAGATTTGAAGGCACCTAAATGATTGTAAGCAGATGATACTTCATTTAAATGTAGTGGGTGTGAAGGTGGAGGAGGATCAATCAATTATCCTTTTAAGGTCTCTTCCGAAGGAGTATGAAAACTTCGTGATATTATGCTCAACGGAAAATAATTTGACGATAACCGAAGTGAAGAGCGCCTTAAACTACAAAGATCTTAAAATAATAGTATTTTAAAGGATGACTACGAAGGGCATAGATTGCGTGTGAGGGGTCATCATAAAAGAGAGATTCAAGTGAGAGGTGAGGAAAATATTAGTAATAGTCCAAAAGGGTTGGTACATGTTCACAAGTAATATGTCGGATATGCAATAAAAAAAGCATATCATTCGGAATTTTCCAGAGAAAAGAAATGGAAACAATTTCCAGAAGACCAAAGTTGGAGATGCTACAATGGTATTTGGTGATTGTAAGTACTATGATGGTTTAAAAACTTCTTATTATTTCAGGTATAACAATAAAGGGATGGTAGATTTGGGTACGTTATTCACATGAATTCCAATAAGAATTTGTTTAAGTAGTTGTTAATGCTTGACAGTGGAAGGGACATCATTAGAAATTATTAATCATGCAATGTTAAAGGGTTTGAAACTGTTCAACTCAAGTTTCCTAC
The DNA here is from genome assembly GCA_036936605.1 of Limnanthes douglasii subsp. nivea. Classification (NCBI taxonomy): domain Eukaryota; kingdom Viridiplantae; phylum Streptophyta; class Magnoliopsida; order Brassicales; family Limnanthaceae; genus Limnanthes; species Limnanthes douglasii. The sequence goes on from JAUPFV010000004.1 coordinate 285,061,187, forward strand.
ATGACTTCAGAGATTTATTAACAATGTAACGTATGTACCCAAATTTAAACATGACATTCTTTATATTAGGATATAAGATAATAAAGAGTTTTTTTTATAAGGGTATATATAGCTGACTTAAGATATTACAAGGCTCCCTTGTTGTTATGAAAGCCAATAGGACTTATGAGTTAGTTCATGAACGTTATGTAATAGTAGGGTTCTATCTAATATGGTGAAAGATTCTACCAGGTTGTGACATCATCAGTCGGGGTATTTAAGTGAGAATAGACTCAGTGAACTAAGTAAACATGGTTTGTTACATGGTATGCATGTTTTAAAAAAGATTTTGTGAAAGCTATGTTTTGGGTAAGAGCAAAAGGGTGAAGTTATGCCTAACAACCAATGGATTACTTAATTATGTTATTTCAAACCTTTGGGCACCCATAAAGAAGCCTATCATAGGTGGCTCAAGGTACTTTAATTTTTTGATTGATTAAGATTAAAAAAAAACATGGATACTTTATTTCGTTGGTTAAAGACCAATGATGAAGGAGTTTTTTCCTGTGAACTGGAAGACTTTGGTAGAGAATAAACCTAGGAAAATGTTGAACAAGCTTCTTACTAATAATGCTCAGAATATATGAACTATGGGTTCAGCAGCTAGTATATAAATCTTGGAATTGCTTGACAAAAAACTGTAAGTTGGAGTCCCCAATACAACGGGCTTGCTGAGAAAATGAATTGAACCTTACTAGAACATGTTAGATAAATAATTCATACAATTGTAATGGGTCAAAATTTCTAAGGAGAAGTCGTGACAACAGCTGTATATAGGATCAACATGAGTTCATCTATGAAGCTTAAGTTTCTTTCTCCTAAAAAGGCACATATGGGAAATAAACTTAAGTTTGAACATTTGAGAGTGTTTGAATGTGCTGACTATGCATATGTAAAGCATGATAAACTTAAGCCAAGAGCATTGGAATGTTTATTTATTCCTTATCTGGAAGGAGTAAAAATGTATAGGTTATGATGGATTGGACCTAGACACCAAAAGCTTTCAATAAACATATACGTAGTTTTTAATGAAGAGGACATGCCATCAAACAATATGGTGGAGACCCAACCAAGTACTATCAAGAAGAGATATCAAGTAGATGATGTATTTGATCTACAACTTGAAGCTGGAGAAGCTTCTAGTGAAGATGCTTTGAGTTCCGGTTGTGTGTTCGGGTCATATATAGGAAGTTCAACCATTGTATGAGTACAAATTTGGCCGAGGTTTTAGTTTTCTAAGGCATGCAGATGATTTGATGGGATAACAACATGATCTTAACAGTTATTATTTGGCGAGGGATATAGCAAGGAGACCAATCACACAATCATAGAAGTATCATTTTGTCTATGAAATTAGTTGTGGTTTATCCATTAATGATGTGAGATGTTCTTAAACTAAAAAAAATATCATTATACTATGAAAACTAGGGATACAAATAAGTGGTTCATGACCATGAAAGAAGAACTAAGATTTCTCAAGAACATGAACACATGGATTCTTGTAAAGCAGCCGAATGATCAAAATGTGGTTGTGAGTAAATGGATATTCAAGAGGAAGCTGGATATTTGTGGTGTTAAGTTACCCAGATAGAAGGCTAGGCCCGTGTCTATGAAATTTATACGGAACTTCATTAAGGTTCCACTGCCATGGTGAATTAGAATATATAATTTACACGTGTCAACCAAAAATGTTTAAAGAAGGAAACGAGGGTTATATGTGATTGTTAAAGAGACGCCACATCGGTAAAAACAATTGTCGTGGAAGTAGAATAGAAGATTATATTCTTTGATAAGATCCATCAAATATATATCTAACTACTACGAAAATTGTGTCTATTAGAATGGGGAGATACATATTGATAAACAGTTCATGTTGTTGTTATATATTGATGACATACTAGTACTTGGAAAACATAGAAGGAAGATTGAAAGGGTAAAAAGTCAATTAAAAAGAGAGTTTTAGATGAAGGATATAACAAAATAAAGAACTTGGTATTTAGATAAAAAAGAATAAGCTGAAGGGTTATATATATATAAAGCACTAAGGAAATTCTCGACGTCCGACGCAAAAATAGTTGGAATTCCCATTAGTTCCCAATTCAAACTCAGTGCCACTTAAACACCAACCAAAGCATCATATAAGAAGAATATGTCTCGGATACCACTACCAATGTTATTAGTAATAGTATGTTTGCTATTATTTGCACGCGACCTGACTTTTCCTACACCATAAAAATTTTGAGCAGATTTATGTCAAATCCAATGAGTTTGCATTAGCATAAACTCAAGTGGCTCATGAGATACTTTAAAGGTTTATATGTTTTAGGTTTGTGTTACAATAAAAAAAATATACGATTGATATATTGCTGAGAGGGTATGTAGACTCTGGTTATGCAGGTTTCCTCGATAAAATAAAGTCTACTTTATGTGATTTATGTACTTGGATTAAAGGAGTGGTTAGTTGAAATTCTTGTATATAGAAAGTCGTTTTGTGCTATCGTTTACGGAAGCCGAGTATATGTTGTTACATAATCCAATAAGGAAGCTATTTGGATGAAGAAAGGATTATTGAGTGAACTCATTGGTGTGGAACACGATGTGGTTTTGTTTTATGATAACACTAGTGCGACGGGGTTCGTAGTTCTATCGCATGCGACACACATACTTACCATGTCGCATGCGACAGATAGCCTAAGCTGTCTCATGCGACAAGAAACTTAAACTGTCTCATGCGACAGGCAACGTAAGCTGTCTCATGCGACATACATCTTATACTTACAACTTTTTTTATTTTGTTTCACTAATACATATTACTTTATTCTGTTTTTACAGGATGGGGAGGATCAAGAGCACCGTCAAAAATCCGTTCAAGAACGGGAAAATGTGGGCACGCGAGACGCGTTTGGCGCTTGAGATAGCAAAAGCTAGAGTTTTTCTTGAGCACGTAAAGGTAGGTCCCAGTGAGGGACAAACTGCTAGTACTCAGACGAAACGACCCCTCCGTCGTCATCTAAGTGCTAATGACATTCCTATGGCTGCTGGTAGCACAGTTGCAGGTTCGTCTTCGCAGGCACCTGGCTTTTTGTATGTTGAGGACGATGCATATGCCCCAGACTTACCGACGGATATTAAGGGCCCGAAGTGGCGGGAGGCACCAGAGGGATCACATGCACATTATGACAACGATGCACCCCACGCACCCGAAGCCGCACTCCACGGACCCGGGGCTGAGGATCACGAGTTCTTCTCGATTATGCCACACGTCCCGGCTCTCTATCTTGATTACGCCCAACACGAGGCGTTTAGTGTCTATCACGGAGATGTAAGTATTAATTCTCTAACTATAATATATGTTCATATTTATTATTTTATCACTTTCTTACGTGTTTGATACATATTGCAAGATAGGGTCTCCCTGCGATGCTTCGCCATGTACGATAGTCTCCGCAGATGGGACTTCAAAAAGTAGAGCATGGTTCGGGAAAATATGATGGAGATTATTTTTGGCCCTCTCGTCGAGGCGCTCTCTCGCTGGAACACCAACCTCCATTTGGTTGAGGCATTCCTCGAGCGATGGCATGAGGAGAATTCTTTATGTCATTTCTCGTTCGAGGAGATGACAATGACTTTGGATGACGTCCACGTCATCACTGGATTACCGGTCACAGGTATGCCTTTTGATGTATTAGCATTCGACTCAGAGGTTGAGCATAGCAGTACTTATGCTAGCATGCTAGGTGTACGACCAATAGTTTGAATAAAAATCTTAGGAGTGCTAGTAGCGTGAACCTTGGTTGGCTGAGTAACACGTTTACGGGTGACAAGTATAGTGATAGTAGGATAACAAATGAGAGAGTAGATTATGCCACCTGTGCCTACATTCTGTTCTTGTTAGGTACCACCATCTGTGCCAAAAAAAACCGGCAACAACATTCCTTTAGATTACCTCCGGTTCATGAACCAATACCAGGGTATGAATAGGTTCAACTGGGGTCAGTTGGTCTTAGCGCAGTTGTACCACTCCTTTAGTCAGGGATCTCTGTTTCGTACGGGGGGCATTTGCGAGTTCATATGGATTCTCGAGTCGTGGATATTTGCCCACTTTGTTCAGCTTTGGTCTCTATTGTTTAGCGATTTTCAGCTATCGATGCCCCATATGTGGTGATATGCGCCGCAAAAGATTGGCATTTCGCACGATGTGCGCAGGGCGTTGAGACATGCACTCTCGACGTGCACGGAGTCAGATGTAAGTAATATTTGTTCATTTTAATGTTACGTATTTTAACTAATATAAATGGCTAACTTGTTCGTTTATTTATTTACATCGCATTTTCCTTCCCTACACGTACGTACGGGACTATCTTCCGTTTGAGGGCATTAGTTGGGTTGAGTTGACGCTTAAGGCGTTCAACATCATTGTGTAATACTACCCGGATCGTGTCACTCGACATATGGGTTTCGTACAGCTGATTTCGAAAGATATTCGTCCTCCTGCATCGAAAAAAGCAGAGAAGAAGACGGCTAGCAGATACGGTTGGGACGCTAACTTGTGAAGGGATTAGGAGTATCATAGTTACACTCCTGCTGGATCGGCGTACTTTGGTGGTGGAGAGAGAAACGACACGATGTACTACGTTTGGGTGAAGAAGAAGCTAAGGTATATCGTTAGTAGCTTTGGTCCAGCTGGAGGTTCTCGGTTGCAGCCACAGGGTGGTGTTGACTACGCAGGATACAACCAGATCGCACAGTATGCTCCATCCATACCGACGTTGGAGTACGATGATCTGGTACAAACCGTCCTTCACATGTGCAGGATTCCTGAGAGGTACAGACGTCACTGATTATTACTCGCAACAGAGTTTTGTTTATTAGCTCGTTGTTTTATATGTTAGACTTTTCTACATTATCATTATATTTTGTAACCGGATAAGTTTATGAAAGCTTTTATTTATTGTATTTATTTCTTTGTTTTTACACCCAATTTCCAATTTTATTTGAACAACCTAGTTAATAAAGGTATGTCAAAAACATAGTTAGTAGGTCATAATATAAAATTGGTCAAAATTTAAGTCTAAACTGCAAACACAAACTCTTACATAAACTGAAACACAAACTCCAACATAAACTGAAACACACACTCAAACAGAAACTGAAACTCACACTAAAACATAAAGTGAAACTCACATTCAAACATAAACTGAAACTCACACGCAAACATAAACCAAAACATATAGTCAAACACAAACTCAAATCATAGTTTATCTATGAGGAAATTCCATTTCATTAACTTCCTATCTTCTTTCGCATCCAGGTATTCACGCATTTCCTCTACCTGGATGTCAATAATGTTAGAACGGACATGATCCAGCTACTCCTCGGTTAGAGAATCCGTGACCTGGCAGTTGAACCAGTTACACGCAAAACGACGTTCCAATTCGTTGAGGCCAGAAACTGGATGTAAACGGAATCTGACTTGGACTGACCACCTAGCTTTCACCTCATCTACACGCCTAGAAATTCTAGGCGGCTGGACACCATCCCTGCCATATAGGAAATACATCTGGCATAGCAATGCCTCCCAGTATGTTTTACGCCCCTCTTCGAGGTTCGTGTTACCAACTTCGATTGATGCTCTCATAAGATACTGATTTTCCAACTCAGTTCATGGACACATTTTTGCTTAATTTGTCAACTAGTTTACCCTTTAATGTGGATACAACATCTATTTACAGATAATTTCATTTTCAAATAATGTAATCCAGTTAGACGAATAAAAATGTGACATATGTAAAGTGAGGATGACAAAATATAAGGATAGGGACAGATAGTTATTAACTAAAAAACTCCCGCCAATTCTTAATTAACAAAACAATTCCCACCAACTTAATAATTCCCGCCTATTCTCAAAAACCAAAAAACTCTCGCCCTAAACTCCCTCTAAACTTGACTCCACTTTATTAAAAAATCCCGCCCTAAAAACCCCTATAAAAGGGACTAAAAATAGCATCAACATGAGAACCATCAAACATTCTAAAACACTTGTCAAACATAAATAGTTTAACAAATGAAGTTTACACCTCATGAACACTACCATTTTCTTGAGGAGGTGAAGCTTGCTCGCCGAGAACTGGGGGAAGATACAAGCGATGCGTTTTTTGACTGAGTCTTGTGTAAGATGTACTACAACTATGACCGTTTAGGAATTGGAGGTCTAGTTGTGCACAACCGTGAACAAATCAAGCAAAGGTACCTTTTTTCCAAACCGATGGATCATTTGTTGTTTTTGCCATATAAAATTAAGCAAGTAGTGACCACCGTCTGGGACAGGATGGCGGTAGACTACATCACTAGGGATATGGTAGCGTATCTTCAGGATAAGATTACGGAAAGGGATGAGGGAATTGATTATGACGACAACTTGGGATACGACTTCGACGATAGAACATTTTGGATGTTTGCACGTTGTAATTTGATTATTTTGTTATGTTTGTTTAAGTTAAGGTGTTAACATGTTGTTTTAGTTTTTATGTATTTCCTTCAAGTGTCTTATTTGCTGTAGTGTTGAACTTCAACTTCAAGTGTCTTATTTTCCCCTTTTAATGTTATTTTACTCCAACAATTGTTTAAATTGCGTTATTTAGCCATTACCATTACTTACCTATAATGTAGTTTCATTCAACCATTAGTAGCTACCCAAATATTTTCCTTTGCGTCGCATGTGACAGCTGCCAAAGCACATCGCATTAAGCCGTGCGACGCAAGCTCTCTGTTTGAAAAACAGAGCCAATTTTTTGGCCTAGCTTCCCATGCGACATGAGCCAAAGAGCGTCGTATTAGACCGTATGACGCAAGCTCTATGTTTGAAAAACATAGCCAATTTTTTTGAAAAAATAGCGTCGCATTTGGTCGTTCGATGCAAGCTCTCTATTTGAAAAACAGGGCCAATTGTTTTGCCTTGCGTGGCGTGCGATAGGTGCCAAATAGCGTCGCATTTAGGCCGTGCGTCGCAAGCTCTTTGTTTGAAAAACAGAGTCAATTTTTGGCCTTGCGTCGCATGCGACGAGTGCCAAAGAATGTCGTGTGCGACGTGTGTAATATGTTATTGTGCCCAACGTGTCTAAATAAAAAATACTCTTCGCAAAGGCGAGTAATTGAACAAAAAACTAACATCATACAAAATTACATCAACTGTATTATAAAATTACATCAACTATATTACAAAATTCCATCAAATGTTAGACAAAATAACTTAAGAAGTTGTACAAAATCATTTCAAATATCTTTTGTCAAATCCGTTATATGTGGTTTTTCGTTCAAGTTGAATTTCCTAGCTGGCATTATTTGTGTAAATTTGTTGAACCGACGGTAGTAGGGATGCACCCTTTGATTCACTTCTTCGGTTGCGTAAGCACCCCAGCAAGGGTATAATTGAGGCAATGGTCCATCGGGTGGAGTAGTAATCTGCAAGAAAAGAGAAGAAATGAATGCATCTTGTAATGGCAGCATAAGAAATTGGGCTAAAAATGACATATACTTACATTAACAAAGTGACATCCATGTACGAAAGCAATCCCAACTTCTATGATCGTTGAATTGTTAACGGGTAGTCTTCCACGGATTGGAAGATACGTTAACGATGCTGCTTGCGATACAAGGTATACCATGCATTGATACCTTGTCGTAATGACTAGTCCAATGTCTAGAAATGTCATCCAATAGGGGCTACTAGGGTTACGCTTGAAGTAATCTAACCTATGTACCAAATCGTCAAACACCTTCGGCGAACCATATACATCCAACCAAGATGCACGGTTGTCTTTTAACTCCTTCAACAACTCGCGTCTAACATCCTCCCATCTATATTCTTTATTGTATATTGAATGCGTTACGGAATGATATCCGCATTATCCGTCCGGAAGAATGTCAACTAACTTTATAATGTAAGTGTGTAGAAATGCCGGGATGCAATCCAGATATAATGTTAACTTCCCATCTTTAACAATTTTCTTAGGGCTTCAAACTTTATTTTTTGCTAATGGAGGTTTGGGTGGTACGACGGGAACCACGTTGGATGCAGCCGTGCTCCCTAACGTGTTAACGGGGTGTACTACCTATCGAGTTAGCCGGAGTACTAGCACTAGCGGTTTGTTCAATGAGATATTCCCACAAACTAGGGTTCCATTTAGTCAATTTATCAACACCTCCTTTTGGCCTACCCTTAGATCTAACCGTTTCTTTAGGATCTTGAATATGACTTTTCTCGGGCCTCAAAATTTTCATTACCCTATTGATAATATGGTTTTGTTGGTCGGGGCGGAAACTACGAATGGAGTTGTCAATTATGGAAAGTTTTTTTTGCAATTCTTCCTCCCTGGTACCCGTGTGGGTAACCCGAACCCACAGATTCGGATTTGGTATGAAAAAAAATATCCGTCGGATTTCGGGGCGGGTTCGGGTATCAGTTATTTACTGCGGGGTGGGTTGTGGATATATAGGTACCCGCCCCCGATCCGCCCTGTTGCCATTCCTATATATAATTTACACGTGTCAACCAAAATGTTTTAAAGAGACGCCATATCGGTTAAAATAATCGTCGTGGCTGTAGAATAGAAGATTATATTCTTTTATAAGATCCATCAAATATATATGTAACTAGTACGGAAATTGTGTCTATTAGAATGGGGAGACACATATTGATAGACAATTCATGTTGTTGTTATATATTGATGACATACTAATAGTTGGAAAACATAGGAAGAAGATTGAAAGGGTAAAAAGTGAGTTAAAAAGAGAGTTTTAGATGAAGGATATGACAAATAAAGAATTTGGTATTTAGATCAAAAAGAACAAGCCGAAAGGTTATATATTCTCATCTCGTTAGTAATATATGTATATATATATATATATAAAGAACTAAGGAAGTTCTCGATGTCCGACGCAAAAATAGTTGGAATTCCCATCAGTTCCCAATTCAAACCAGTGGCACTTAAGCACCAACCAAAGCATCATATAAGAAGTATATGTTGGGAATACCATCTTCCAATGTTGTTAGTAAGAGTATGTTTGCTATTATTTTGTACGTGACCTTATTTTGCCTACACCATAATAATCTGAGCAGAATTATGTCTAATCCAATGAGGCCGCATTAGCATAAACTCAAGTGGCTCATGAGATACTTTAAAGGGTTAGATATTTTAGGTTTGTCTTACAATAAAAAATATACGGTTGATATATTAATCAGAGGGTATGTGGACTCTGATTATGCAAGTTTCCTCGATAAAATAAAGTCTACTTTATGTGATTTATGTACTTGACTTGAAGGAGTGGTTAGTTAAAATTCTTGTATATGGAAGGTCATTTTGTGCTATCGTTTACGGAAGCCGAGTATATGGTGTTACATAATCAAATAAGGAAGCTATTTGGAGGAAAAGGGGATTATTGAGTGAACTCATTGGCGTGGAACATGATGTGCTTTTGTTTTATGATAATACTAGTGCCCTTCAGCTGATGAAAAATCCAAAGTTTCATGAGAAAAATAAATATGTAGACATTAACATCCACTTCATCCGAGACATGGTAGAGAAGAAGCAAATGAAAATGGTTAAGATTGCTAGAGAAAAAAATCTTTCAGATGTCCTGACCAAGGTACTTCCCAATTCAAAGCCCACTAAATGCATGAGGTTGATGCAAGTCTGGAATACGGGTGAGCTGGTCTCTAAAGAGTAGAACTTTATTTGCAATGGATATTGGAGTTAGTATAAGCCTAGGTGGAGAAATGTTACAAATAAGCTAGAAGTAACTCGAAGCATAAACTTATACTTAAATCTATATCCTATATTAATTGGTTTTCAATATTAAATGGGTATACTTTTTTTGGTGTTTTGTATTAGATCGATTTCTTATTAATTGTGTCTTCTATATTAATAATATTTCCTATTTATTGGATCTTCGATATTAATTAGATTTCTTATTAATTAAGTCTTCTATATTAATCAGAGTTCCTATTAATCGGGTCTTCTATAATAATGGGCTAGTGTATATATTAGGTTTAGTTATTATGTTTTTAAATTTAAATATTAGGAGTTATCACAATCCTTTGTATACATAGAAGCATATATTTTTATACAAGATGTGACTTGTCAGAGAATTTAGTGACAATGATATGCTATGATAAATGGAAGAATAAACGTGTTATTATCTTCTTACTTGAGTTGGAAATATCTTACACTGCTTTAGGGTTTTAATCTTATTATATACTAAGTACATTGTACATCATACCATAATATCCTAAAAACTCTCCATTTTCACAAATGCTTGATCGTGGGTCCATGATCCATCGCCATGTTCTTATCATTGTCTCGATACTGCCTTTAGTGGCCTGACTTGCTTAACAACTGTTCTTTGTCGACCAAGGTATGGTTCAAACTTTACACGAGCGACAACTGGATCTTCTGATGATGCTTCTCCAACTCTACTGTATGGTCGTGGGTGGCCTGACATGATCACCGTGTGTAATCCAAGATAGAGTATAGGTGAACTATTTTTAAGGGCCCGTCTTTTGGAAGAAGTTTAGTATTATCCACGATGAGGAATTAATTTATCTCCTATCCGCGTTGTTTCCATGTGGCATGCATAATTAATTTCTTTATGTTGTGTCGTCACGCGTGCGAGTGTCAACGTCAGTTTTCTAGTGCCACATGTCCAAAATTATGTACATATGTCTAACAACACAGTAGCTAGTGGCGTGCATAACGAAAATAACGCTTTATATCTCTTACTTTAATTAATTGGTGCTTCCTTTTGCATTTTTTTAGCCCATGACCCATAAATAGGCCCATGTTGGACTTTTTTCATCCTATATTTATAATATAAATTACAGTAGAAGCACCCCTTGCATATTTTCTTCTTTGTTTTCAAACTTATTTTGAAGAGAGAAGTTTACCGCTCGTGGGTTTCTCAGCATTTCCTTACTTTCCGATTCCACATATGGTATCAAGGTAAATGTCCAAACTTTTTTTTTATTTTGATTCCCTATTTTATCATGTTAATTAGTATTGTAATGATCGTTAGTTTGCCCGACCCTTTGCTTGGAAACCCTAAAATCTTGTATGATGGGTTTCCAGTCTTCTAACATAAACTTCTATCTTTTTCCCCAAGAATGTCTTTCAAGGGATCCTTGAAGAAGAGGAAACTACTACAAACTCATTCTCAAGTGCTCCACCGGTAGACATAATGGTAGAAAAAGTTTTATCGATAGTTATTTCAATCGGCTAGGGCACCTTTATGAAAATCTGAGCCCCAAAGGGCTTCATAGGTTTAGAATAGTTTACAAGTTTCATAATTCTATAATAACTAGACCCCAGAGCCTAATAAACATCCGCAGTATGCTTGGGAGGGGGAAACTTTCTTATACATAATATATTTTGACTTGGGCCTCCGACTAATTCTTCCAAACTTGATAAACAAACTCTTTAAATACATTAAAATCTGTCTCATGCAATTCACAGCTAATGGTTGACATTTTTTGCTTAGGGTGTTACTTAGTTCTAGATTGTTAGATATTGAGGTCATTCTATTGCATTTTTTTGATAGTATTGACGTGTATAAATTTTTAAAAACACCTTACTATTGCATATCCACATGTAGAAAAATTGTTACCCTTTTTTACTCTGATAAACATAAACAATACTCATTTATTTTTGTGTATGGTAATTGGGAGCATCGTGATTGCAAAGAATAACCTTCAATTAGAATGCATATAGATGAGTACACATAAGCCTCAAATCCGTTAGTTTCTTTAATGAAGTTATTGTTGTTGATACCCCAATTTTCTGATATTTTCCTGTTTTGTTTTGTTGAATGTAAAAACTTAAGGAAATACCAGGAACTGTGGGAGAAGTTCTACGATAATCGGGAAATAAACCCTTTGGACTGTCTCTCTGCTATCGCATACATAGTGGGAGCTCAAAAACCCTCATTTATTTACTCATATTAACTTCATCGTAGCGAGATTGTGGCCTTCTTCTGAAATAATGATGTTTCAAGATGGAGATGTTACCTTTACTGCCACTGGGGAACCAATCAGTGTTGAGACTACGGGGTCCATACTGGTGAAGAGAGTTTATACAAACAACCTAAGAGGTATTGCACTTGAACTCCCCCTACAAAGGATTGTAAAAATGGTCTTGATACCGCTGAACAATCTTGTTGGGATGGTGATGTGGCAGAGTCGAAACCGAAAAACAAAAAGAAGGTAGCTACTGTGTTTGCTGCTGCAAATTCTTCGAATACTACTCGTCTTGCCACCGCGTCGGATAAACGAGGATCTAGCGATTGCATTTTGATATCATCGTTAAGAAAAGAGGATGAGGGCACCAGACAAAGTAGTCCGTCCACTGGTGGGTTTTTGAGGAAGAAGAGGGCGCTAAGGAAAAATGGGACTCTCCCAAAAGGATGGGTGAGAGAAGAATGTTACATTTCTAATGGCCCATAATGAAACACTCGCCAATCGATCCATCTAAATTTTTTCTCAAAATGTTTTACTACTTGTCAAGGTCTAAGAGTACTCTATAACTAACTGTAAATTTATAATTAAGAGTAACACTATTCAAGCGAAGTTGTGTTGATTGAGGTTGGATCTTGAGCATCATTTGGATGATCAAGTCACCAAGGCGTACGATAATGGGTATAGGGATGCTTTGGGGATAATGAAAACGAGCATGTAACGAGTTCGAAAGGAAACCATTATCGAACAATGGATGATGAATGCCGACTTAGAGTTAGCTCAATATAAGGAGCTCGTTTTGGAGGACGATATATCGTGTGTGACCGATAGTGAAGACGAGGAAGAAGATGTAGAAAAAGTGACACAAGAGGTTACCCCGACTGCTGATGTTGGTCATTTACCTGCCGGAGGGTTGGTTATTGCTCCCACTGTGACATGTGAAGCAGAGGTGCGCTCAGATACAACATTGGTTGAAGATAAAGTTGATAAAAAAGACCCTACCGGTAAAGATGGTGCCTAGTTTATTTTAACACAATCTTTTGTATAAATTGAAGAAGATATTATTATACAAGATGTGATTGGTGAGGGAATTTAGTGAAAATAATATACTATGATAAATGCGAAAATAAACGTGTTATTATCTTATTACTTGAGTTGGAAAAATCTTATACTGTTTTAGGGGTTTAGTCCTTTTATATACTAAGTACATTATACATCATACCATAATGTCCTAAAAACTCTCCATTTTCCCATATGCTTGATCGTGGGTCCATGATCCATCATCACGTTCTTATCGTTTTCTCGTTACTACCTTTAGTGGCCTTACTTACTTAACAACTGTTCTTTGTCGACTGAGGTATGATTCAAACTTTACACGAGCGACAACTAGATCTTCTGATGATGCTTCTCCAACTCTACTGTCTGGTCGTGGGTGGCCTAGCACGATCACCGTATGTAATCCAAGATGGAGTATAGGTTACCTATTTTTAAGGGTTCTTCTTTTGGAAGGAGTATAGTATTATCCAGGATAAGGCATTAATTTATCTTGTATCCGTCTTGTTTCCATGTGTCATGCATAATTATTTTCTTTACGTTGTATCGTCACGTGTGTGACTATCTGTGTGAGTTTTCTATTGCCATATGTCCAAATCATGTACCTATGTCTAACAAATATAGTAGCTAGTTGAGTGCATGACGAAAATAACGCTTCAGATCCCTTCTTTTAATTAACCGGTGCTTCCTTTCGTATTTTTTTAGCCCATGACAATTCAATAGGCCTATGTTTGACTGTTTTCTTCCTATATTTATAATATAAATGAAGTAGAAACATCCGTTGTATATTTTTTTTTTTGTTTTTAAACTTATTTTGAAGAGAAAAATTTATCGCTCGTGGGTTGCTCGTCGTTTCCTTACTTTTATGATTCCACATACTGTATCAAGGTAAATGTCCAAACTCTAGTTTTTAGGTAGAAATCTAATCTTGTGACGTGGAAGAGTAAGAAGCAAAGAGTTGTCGCACGGTCGAATGCAGAAGCAGAGTATAGAGCAATGGCTTGTGAGTTTATTTGGCTGAAAACCTTACAAAGTGAGCTTGGAGTTGAGGTCTCAGCTGAACAGGCTGACAATCGGCAGAAGATGCTGGGCAAGGCTGCTGGCCTGAAGAGTGAGGCTGATCCGTAACATCAACTAGCTACGGGTTTATAACTTTCTTAACTAGCTAGCTATACTTTTTGAGGTCTAGCTAGCTAGTTAGTAAGTTACTTGTATCGACCTAAGTGTTCTTCTGCCGTGCGAGGACCTGGGGAGGGGTAGTACTCCTCTGCGACGGGTTGGCGCGTAGCGTCCGACGAACTCATTATACGGCATATTCATCTAGCTAGTTGCTTAACACTTAAGAAAAGCAAGCTCTAGCTAGATGCCGGCAATAGATTCAAGCAAATGAGCTTTCACTTTCAGAAGTAGCTATCTCTTCAACCCAAAGAAAGGGCAAACAATGAATCTCTCTTTCCATCTTGTTTTTTTATATTTTGCTTCCCTATTTTATCATGTTAATTATTATTGTAGTGATTGTTAGTTTGACCGACCCTTTGCCTGGAAACCCTAAAATCTTGTATGATTGGTTTCCGATCATCTACCATAAAGTTCTATCTTTTCCCCCATAAATGTCTTGCAAGGGATCCTCGAAGAAGATTAAACTACAACAAACTCATTCCCATGTGCTCCACCGGTAGACATGGTAGAAGAAGTTTTTTTTATGGATAGTTATTGGCTGGCACACCCTTATGAAAATCTGATCCCCGAAGGGCTTTATAGGTTTAAAGTAGTTTATGAGTTTCCTAATTCTATAATAACTAGACCTCTAGAGCGAGCCTGGTGAACATTCTCATCAGGATTTAGAGGAGGAAACTTGCTTATACATAATTGTCTTTGACTTGGGCCTCCGACTACCTCTTTCAAACTTGATAAACGAACTCTTTAGATACATTCAAATCTGTCCCATGCAATTCACAACCAATGGTTGGCAATTTCTACTTAGGGTGTTACTTAGTTCTAGATTATAGATATTGAGGTTAGTCTAGTGGATTTTTTTGCTAGTATTGACGTGTATAAATTTTAAAGAACACCGTACTATTACATATCCACCCGTAGAAAAATTGTTACCTTTTTTTACTCTGATAAGCATTAAAAGTACTTATTTATTTTTGTTTATGGGAATCGGGAGCATCCCATTGCGAAGAATAACCTTTAGTTAGAATGTAGATAGATGAGTACACGTAAGACTCGAGAATATAGTTTCTTTAATGAAGTTGTTGTTGTTAATACCCCAATTTTCTAATATTTTCCTGTTTTGTTTTGTTGAAGGTCAAAACTTGGAGAAGTACCAGGAACTGTCGAAGAAGTTGTACGATAATCGGGAAATGAACCCTTTGGACCGTCTCTCTGCTATCGCACACACAATGGGAGCTAAAAAACCCTCGTTTATTTACTCATATTAACTTCATCGTAGCGAGATGGTGGCCTTTTTCTGAAATAATGATGTTTCCAGGTTGGAGATGTTACCCTTACTGGCACTAGGGAACCAGTCACTGCTGAGATTATGGCGTCCATAATGCTGAAGAGGGTTAATAAAAACAAAATAAAAGGTATTGCACTCAAACTCCCACTAGAAAGGTTAATAACAATTGTGAAAATGGTTTTGATACCGATGCTGGCCAAAAACGATCTTGTAGGGATGGTGACGTGGCAGAGTCGAAACCCAAAAAAAAAGGTAGCAAGTGTGTTTGTTGTTGCAAATTATTTGAATACTACTAGTCTTGCCACCGCGTCGGATCAACGAGGCTCTAATGATTTCTAACATTGTGAAACACTTGTTAAACATAAACAGTTTAACAAATGAAGTTTACACCTCATGAACACTACTATTTTCTTGAGGAGGTGAAGCTTGCTCGCCGAGAACTGGGGGAAGATACAAGCGATGCATTTTTTGACTGAGTCTTGTGTAAGATGTACTACAACTATGACCGTTTAGGAATCGGAGGTCTAGTTGTGCACAACCGTGAACAAATCAAGCAAAGGTACCTTTTTTCCAAACCTATGGATCATTTGTTGTTTTTGCCATATAAAATTAAGCAAGTAGCGACCACCGTCTGGGACAAGATGGTTGTAGACTACATCACTAGGGATATGGTAGCGTATCTTCATGATAAGATTACGGAAAAGGATGAGGGAATTGATTCTGACGACAACTTGGGATACGACTTCGACGATAGAACATTTTGGTTGTTTGCACGTTGTAATTTGATTATTTTGTTATGTTTGTTTAAGTTAAGGTGTTAAGTTGTTGTTTTAGTTTTTATGTATTTCCTTCAAGTGTCTTATTTGCTGTAGTGTTGAACTTCAACTTCAAGTGTCTTATTTTCCCTTTTTAATGTTATTTTACTCCAACAATTGTTTAAATTGCGTTATTTAGCCATTACCATTACTTACCTATAATGTAGTTTCATTCAACCATTAGTAGCTACCCAAATATTTTCCTTTGCGTCGCATGTGACAGTTGCCAAAGCACATCGCATTTAAGCCGTGCGACGGAAGCTCTCTGTTTGAAAAACAGAGCCAATTTTTTGGCCTAGCTTCGCATGCGACATGAGCCAACGAGCGTCGCATTTGGTCGTTCGATGCAAGCTCTCTATTTGAAAAACAGGGCCAATTGTTTTGCCTTGCGTGGTGTGCGATAGGTGCCAAATAGCGTCGCATTTAGGTTGTGCGACGCAAGCTCTTTGTTTGAAAAACATAGTCAATTTTTGGCCTTGCGTCGCATGCGACGAGTGTTAAAGAATGTCTGGTGCGACGTGTGTAATATGTTATTGTGCCCAACGTGTCTAAATAAAAAATACTCTTCGCAAAGGCGAGTAATTGAACAAAAAACTAACATCATACAAAATTACATCAACTATATTATAAAATTACATCAACTATATTACAAAATTCCATCAAATGTCTTTTGTCAAATCCGTTATATGTGGTTTTTCGTTCAAGTTGAATTTCCTAGCTGGCATTATTTGTGTAAATTTGTTGAACCGACGGTAGTAGGGATGCACCCTTTGATTCACTTCTTCGGTTGCGTAAGCACCCCAGCAAGGGTATAATTGAGGCAATGGTCCATCGGGTGGAGTAGTAATCTGCAAGAAAAAGGAATAAATGAATGCATCTTGTAATGGCAGCATAAGAAATTGGGCTAAAAAGGACATATACTTACATTAACAAAGTGACATCCATGTACGAAAGCAATCCCAACTTCTATGATCGTTGAATTGTTAACGGGTAGCCTTCCACGGATTGGAAGATACGTTAACGATGCTGCTTGCGATACAAGGTATACCATGCATTGATACCTTGTCGTAATGACTAGTCCAATGTCCAGACATGTCATCAAATAGGGGCTACTAGGGTTAGGCTTGAAGTAATCTAACCTATGTACCAAATCGTCAAACACCTTCGGGAACCATAAACATTCAACCAAGATGCACGGTTGTCTTTTAACTCCTTCAACAACTCGCGTCTAACATCCTCCCATCTATATTCGTTATTGTATATTGAATGCGTTACGGAACGATATCCGCATTATCCGTCCGGAAGAACGTAAACTAACTTTATAATGTAAGTGTGTAGAAATGCCGGGATGCAATCCAGATATAATGTTAACTTCCCATCTTTAACAATTTTCTTAGGGCTTAAAACTTTATTTTTTGCTAATGGAGGTTTGGGTGGTACGACGGGAACCACGTTGGATGCGGTCGTGCTCCCTAACGTGTTAACGGGTGTACTACCTATCGAGTTAGCCGGAGTACTAGCACTAGCGGTTTGTTCAATGAGATATTCCCACAAACTAGGGTTCCGTTTAGTCAATTTATCAACACCTCCTTTTGGCCTACCCTTAGATCTAACCGCTTCTTTAGGATCTTGAATATGAATTTTCTCAGGCCTCAAAATTTGCATTACCCTATTGATAATATGGTTTTGTTGGTCGGGGCGGAAACTACGAATGGAGTTGTCAATTATGGAAAGTTTTTTTTGCAATTCTTCCGCACGAGAACTAAGATCTCTATGAACAATATCTAATCTTTTCAAAAATATATCCACATCTTCTAAAGGGATGCACCTACCATCTCTAGCTATAAACACAATTTCACATGCACAAGGTAACCCATGTGTTCTCCTAAGGAAACATCCTCCACATGCTACCCGATTTACTCCTATATTTCTAGCACGTACAATAGCAAGCATCAATATCTTTAGATCCGCATGTGACAGATGACCTTTAAGATTTTAGGTCAAAACACTATCAAAACCGGGAATTGTTCTAAACTTATTTTGCTCGAATGATTCGACGATTCCCGCGTGCTGCTTCGTTAATAAGTTGTGAACTTTTTCCCAAAATAGCACAAAGTTGCATTGATTATTCCCAAGGTATTTTTTAGGGATGAGTGAGCACCCTCCGCCCTGCATAATACAAGTAAAAATTTATGATTATGCGACAAAAGAGATATAATAGCTAAACAAAAAATTAGATAAAATAACAAACCTATTTGTAGTTATTTGGCCATAATGCTTAATCTTGTTCGTTCGGTACGCAACAAACTTGTCACCATATTTCGTTATGCACGCGTCTATAACGTACGCAAAACACTTCCGTTGAGAGGCGGAAATTTCCTTCAATGTATCTAGATTTGTTTGGTAACTCTTAACCGTGTTCGCCCCCGCAACGTACCCGTTAAACTCAATAAATTGTTTTGCAACCGCATCATCGTGCAATATCTTTCATACCGTCCCAAGAATGTTCTTACTAATGTGCTATGTGCATAACAAGTGGTGTGTGCCGGGAAAAATATCATCGATTGCTCGCATGAGAGCTATCTCTCGATCGGTAACAATAACGCTCAGAAATGTGCACACGCTATCCATCATCAAACTATGATGAGTTTCCAAAGCCCATACATAATTTCCAATCTTCTCTGTGCTCAAAAACACGTACGCAACGGTAAATGTAATGGAAGTCGACGTTAAACCAAAAATCTCTAATAAAGGCATCTTATACCTAGTCGTCTTGTACGTACAATCCATAAATAGTAAATTAGGAAATGTACGTAATATGTCTATGCTAGTAGGATGTGTGAAAAAAAATTAGGGATCACCTTTGAATTCTCTTTCAAACGCTCCCACGTGGAGTATCAATTCTCCTTCAATTTCGTTAACAAATATTGCATTTGCGGAAATTGTCCCTGGTGCTCAACATCCTAATGTTTTTGGCGGAAATTATAGATAGCATGCATGTTCGAAATGTTCTCGGGATATTGGTACTTCAAACCACAATATATCTCCCTAGGACGCGAACCAAGGTGAGAGAAACTACAGACTAGTTCCTCTTCATCCCGTTTTAACCTACAAGCGCGGGAATGACCGTCTAGACGAACGTAGGTTCATGATTATGTGTAACGTTTATCACCTCCAAACACCATTTCATGGCTAGTACATCGATCAGATAACCTTTTAGCGCAAACGGACAATTACATTTCTTCGTCGATGTCTTTCGTTATCTTAACGTTTCCGGCTTCGCTTTTGATACGAATACACCGTACCGCTCGCAAATATACTCTAGCCTAGGAGTCCTTCCCCATTTCCCGCTATCGTAGAGCTTTGTAATTGTGAAAAACTTAATCTTCTTTGATTCAATGTCCACAAAAGCATCCAATTTGTCTGTAATAAATAACCTATCCGTTTTCAATATCTACTGTAGTCGGCATCCGTAAATGGAGGCTGGACAGGTTCCTCCTACAAAATATAACATTGGAATCTATAAGTTTTTCTAACAGTGAAGTCGCACGAGACATGTCTTCAGAGTTGTCGCACGAGACATGTCTCTATCGTTGTCGCATGCGCCACCCAAGGAAATATTGTCGCGTGCGAAGACTAAGACAAAATTGTCGGAAGTTCGTGCGACGACGATGATGTTCATCGCACGATGTTCGTGCGACGAGGCCAAAAAAAGAAAATCAGGTTTTAGCTTCTTACCTCCATGCGGTAAGCTTCCTCCTCGTCTAGTAAGTCTTCCAAAGAGACGCCCACTTCATCATTGTCCATGGATACTCCGACTTTAGGTTGTTTGTTGTGGATTTTATGGGTTAGGGTAAAAAAATGTAACTTTTTAGGTTTAATGGGTTTAGGGTAGTAAATATTGATGGATAGATTTCAATATTTGGGTTGATTTTGAGAGTAAATGGCATGAATGTAATAATCTAGAGCGAGAAGGATAATTTGGGAATTTCAACTTTGAGTTTGAAAAAAAAGGGTAAGGTGAGATATCTATGAAGTTGTGTCTTATTTCTAGCCTAGCCCATTAGAGTTAAAAGTACCAATAACTGACTAAAATCTAAACTATTCTTTTTATATATAAAAGTAAAAATTATTATTGTATAATATTCAAATATAGTTGTATATTATTGTTTAATATTTACTAATTTTAAATACTCTAAATACACTAAATGAGTTATATAAAAGTATTTTTTTATAATTTTTTTTGCTCAAATTTTCTCTTTCTTTACAGATATATTGACTCTCTCTTTATGTTTTTTATCTATTTTTCCACCCTAAAACATCATTGTCCTAATTTCGGATGAAACAGGAAAATAGAGATTTCTTTCATTCCTGCCATCAAAATCTAAGGTGATTTCATCATTTGTGTTCTATTTCAATTTAGTTGAGATAGTTTTCAGGTTTACACCTCATTCTTTATGATTTTCGTTCTAGCTTTTATCTTTTTTTTTGTCTTTTATCCTGCTAATAAGCAGTTTTTATCTCGTAAACACCGATGGTGAATTTACGGATGAGAAAGAAGTTGATAAAACCTAAAAAGCCCATGTTATGTCAGGGGTTTACATCTAATTCGTTAAGATTTTCTTTTTAGCTTTTACTTTTTTTGGTCTTTTATGTTGTTAATGCGCATTTTTTATCCTATAGATCGAGGGTGAACTTCTGGATAAGAAAGAAGTTGATAAAAACTGGAAAAAAAAATCGACTAATGTTAAAGGTAAGAATATGATATCAAGTCATTACATAGTTTTTTGGTTGGTCCTTTTGATATTTTAAATGTCGTATAAAGAGTTCTCATTGAATATTAACAAGTTGTGAAACACGATATTAAAAAAAGATTAAACTTGATTTTCAAAAGAGATTCGCTAATAGAATTAAAGACGAATGTGAATTACGATACAAAGGTTCAGAAAATGAAAAATGCATGAAAACGAATTGTGAATCAATGGTAAATGTGGATGGAGAAACAAGGGATAAAGGAAGTACGAATTGCAATTAAAGGTAATTTTTTTTGGTTTAATGCGAGTTGTGAATCTAAAGTAATTGCAAATTGCGAATTGCAAAATTAATGTTAAACGAAATGCGAAATGCGATCTAAGGTTAATTTCTTTTATAATTGTGTATTGTAAATCATGGGTAAAGGCAAATTGCAATTTTTTTATTAAAGAAAGTGCGAAATGTGAATTAAGGGTTGTTTTCTAGCCATTTGTAAAGTAAGGGTTGAAACAAATTCAATTTGGAAAATGTAAAGAAATAATACAAATAATTTCATTTATGAACTTGGTTTTGTTGGTCTTAAAAAAATCAATGGTATTTTAGATATTTTTTTGATCTCATATTTAAAATATTTTTTTAAAAATTTCAATTATGAAAATAATTTATTTTTTGATAAACAGTTTTAATGAAAACCTATATATATCAAAATATATTTTGAGTAAAATATTAGTTAAAATATCACTTAATACCTTGTATATGTTATGGTGGTTATGTGTATTATGACGACGGGTAACTAAAAAATAAATTTAATTACAATGCTAATTTTAATTACTTAAACATATCCATCAAAAAAGTAAAAGTATTGATATAATCAATTGTCAATTGGTACAATATGAGACTCGATAGTCTTATTTATTTGGGTTACACGTTTGAGTTTTGAATATATTCTTATTTAACCCTAGAGATGAAGACTAGAAACAGTATTTGTTCTGAATTATCATATAAAATCATTATAAGGTTGCTTCTAATCTTTGTTCACGAGTGTGTAATCCTTTCTTATGCAACCATTTCTTAGTGCTGATGTCTCCATTTGAATGTATAGTCTGTCATAACCTGCAAAAGAAGTATATTTGGATCATGAACATTTATACCAAGAAGAGTTAGTGATGATAAGTGATATTTGTCCATGTTCACAGCCTTAGTTATTCTAACAATCTCAAGTAAACTATATTGATGCTTTCAAGGAAAATAATTGCATTAAGTTTGGCAGGTATAGAGTTAGGAAAGAATTCACAATTCGTTTTGTTCTAAATGACCAATTTGAAATCCAATCAGTCGCAAACTTTTGTTCTCTATAGATAAATTTGATTGTCATTTGAGATTTAATTAAGTTTTTGTAACAAGTTAAAATTGATTTAAGGTACCATTGGGCAATTCCAGAGCTAAACATATCGATCAGAATCAGAGAGTCTGATTTAAAGTCTACATTAGTATAGTTGTTATCAGTACATGTAATTATTTCATCTAACAATGCTCTAATTTCATAAATTGAAGGTGTATTTTTACCATATAAGGTCCATTTTTGATTTAACTAATTATCCATGGTGGTTTCTAATAATTAATCCCCCACTGGATTCACCATTGGTTAGACACGATCCATCACAATATAGCTTCATTCTATTAGTAACATGGATATACCATTTGACAAATTAAGGTTTAGTTGGAGCCTTTAAATGGTTGAAGCAACCCAGATCTATAGCAACTTTAAAGTCATCAGTCATATATTTTGTTTAATTATAGAAGAGCAGTCTAAACAAGCTATTATTTTAAATATTTTATTTATTATTTGTTAAGAAGACATTCTCTGATTGTTATGTTTAACCTTGTTTCTTGATGTCCAGATGGACCAATAAATAATTTAAGGGATCGTCGTTCTGATATGGATTGTTTGTTTTATGAACATAAGCCAGTAGGTTGTTAAGTATTTTATGGACATATGTTGGCCTATAAGGATGCCAAATAAACTTGAAAAGTATTTCCATAGTTCCGAGGTTATATGGCATGGAACAAAGAGGTGTTTTGGAGTTTCTATGTTACAATGCTGAAATTTTGATGCCAAACAGAAAGTTTTATTTTGTAGGACAATATCAACTGATAAATGATTATTGACAATCCTCCAAATTGTGAAAGAACACTTTGTAGGAGTTATATTGTTCAATATTTTAAGTACAGATTAGAGTTTGGATATTTTTCTCTCATATTTTGCCAGGTCTTTTAAAAAGAGAATAGACCATTAGAAGATGTCTACCAAATGAGGGTATATTCAATTGCGTTATTAGTATGAATTTTATTTATTCTTGATATATCTGAAGGGAGAATATTGTATTAAAGTTTTTTCATTTGTTCCAGGAACCATTGTACTTGAATTCAACAAGTCTATTACAATTATACCAAGGTAGATGGTAAATGGTAAAAAATTAATTGTAAATAGTAAAATAAGGTTGTAGGTTCCTGGGCTAGTGACTTGGTTGAGGAAGGGGCATAAATAGGCAAAATTATAGGGGACCATTAATGACATAAAACTTGGATCTTTGGGGTGCCACATGTTAAAATTTTATTGTTCACATTTGCAAATGGACTGATTTTGAATTGTATGGTTCACATTTGCAAATATTGACAATTATTTTTATTTTATCTAATATATTTATTTACCAAAACCAAAGTTATGATTTTTTTAAATTAAGTGTGAGGAAACTATGGGATTTTTATTCTCTTGAGGATATGATCTTTAGAGAGAGAAAAATACGAATGTATAACATTTGAGTAAGTGAAATGAGACTCCCAATTTATAATACTTACTTGGTTATAATCACCATTTTTTTCTAGTGAACATAAACATCGAGTCGAACCACTTCAAATTCTCCCGTTATATTTACTTGGTATTTTGTATATCGTTTTATTCGCTTGGTTTTGATATAATCGTTTATAATTGTTGGTTTTAATATTTGTATTATAACATCTCGATGACTTGTTTGTAATTTGAAAAGCTTACACAAATTATATTTTTTAGAAGATACATAATGGCAACTATCACAAATATATTCAGTATTCAATTTGACGATCGAAAATTCGGTCATGTCACAAAAAATAAAATGACCAAAACCATTAGATTAAAAAGATAAAATTTGTTTTTATTATTATAAATAAGTTTAGTCGTGTCTTCCTTTATGTCATTGTTATGTTGTTTAATTTCTTGATTTAATGTTATTTACTCAAGCACTAAGGAGTATTTCAAGTACCGACCATATTTTAAAATTAGTGCATATAAATTTGACTAACACATGTCATGATTTTTTGAAAGTTTTCATTAATTTTTTTCATATATTTATTTATTAATTTTTGTCCAAAAGAATCAACGACATATATTTGTTAGTCTAGCATGACTAATATATTTTCCATATAATCAAATTAAAAAATTAGACGATAAATTTAAGTACATAACCTCTTGGATTTAGTTTATATATTTTTCAAGTTTTTATTTCACTTTATATATCAATGTATTATAAATTTAATTTTTTTATATTTTATAAAATATTCATATGATATTTTGATGAATTTATTTTTAATTTTTAAATATTATTCTCACGTCTAAGTTTATAAAAATATAAATATGCATAAATATCATTTTCTGGCCGAACTTAAAATATTGACAGTAATTATATCAGCTCCATTGAATAACATCAAATAAATTTTGATGAAAATTTGAGCATGTATCTCTTAGTTAATCAACTAGAAACTCGTTCATCCGAGATTTAAAATAATCAAATATTAAAACACAACGCATTATACTTTTTCTGCTAGTATCATTAAATTTAATTATATTGATTTTTTTTCCATTTTATATTTGTAAATAATATTTGAAAATATATATTTTAAAAAAAGTTTCTAAATATACATTTAAGATTATGTAAACACATGATAATATTAATAATATATTCCAAATTTGTTTAAATTATCCTAACAATATAGTTTCCATATTTATATTTTTTTGTTATATAATAGACATAATTAAATAATAAAATTAAAGTTATATTAAAATGGTATAGTGTTGATTAAAAAATCGCTATAAAATAAGATTTTAAATTTCCAAAAATTCATTCATAAATTTGGTCATATTTACCAATTATAAAATATATCATACCAAAGACCTATTTTATACTGATATCATCATATCAAATAAATACCTAAATGTTTTTACAAACATAACGAAATGAAGTTTAAATAGAAAATATATAAAATAAATAATATATCTCTAAGTTATATTTTCTCCATTTCATAATGGTTCTTAATTCAACTCTTGAAACATAAGATTTGTATGATATTCAATTTCTAAAAAAATTCAAAGAAACATACGATATGTAACTTTAAAAATCAAGACAGACCGAGCTTGATTCCAAGCGAATGATATCACTTCTCCTTTCTTTAGCTTGCGTCTCGCAACAAAATTTGACAACCAACCATCTGCAAAATAATATCCTCTAATGTTTGACATTAATTTTAATCTATAAAATTCTTTTGAATCAGAATCATAAACCCAAAAGTAATAGCCACCGTCCGACTGAATCTCGATACAAGCACGAGGATCAAGATATGATATAATGCACCTCGCAAACGAGTTATCACTAGAAAAAATGTCGGATTCAGTTAAATATTGTGCAAAATTTTGAAAAGTCATTTTCTAGAAAAACTCCAATAAACGATGCTACAAAACTGGGATAAAAACTTTAAAAACTATATAGAAAATTATATATCAAGACGGTATTTATAGAGAAGTAATGGCAAAATCAACGCGTAAAAAAAGTCTGATGAATCTAAATATTGTTCAAAATAAAAACTTTACAAATTCTATATTTATTTTATACTATCTAATGGAACCTCATTTCAGTCAAACCAAACTGAGTCAAATATGAAATAGGTAATTTTGTATATTCGAACTTAAACTTTTATAAATTTTGACTGGCGTTAAAAGTATATTTATATAATAGTTATTTTTTTTTTATTTCTAGTTACGAAATTTTAAGGTAACATTAATAAGTGAAAAAACAATCATGAAAATGTAATATATAACTTGACTTTTCTAGCATCTTCCATTTTTTACGTATGGTTATCTTAGATTTAAGTTATAACCAACCGCAATTAAAGTCATTAATTTCTATACCATAGATTTAAGTTATAACCAACTGCAATTAAAGTCATTAATTTCTATATCATCTATATATAAAGATTTTCTTATGACTTGAATAACGATATAACAATCAAGTGTACCAAAACATTGTTTGGATATAGTTCTTACTTTTGACGATATTTTAGATGAAAAACATTGCATCGTACCATTAAAGGTGATATCCTTTAGCGACCATTAATCAAAATATTTTAAACGCTATATGTATGATAAGAACACTCGAATTGCTCTTTTTTTAATGTAATTATAAAATGAATTTCCATATAATCTCAGTTATCTGATTTTCACAATTTTAGATTAAAACATCAAAATGTTGCTCTTATAAATATGATTTCAAGTCAATATTACTTTACTACATTTCAATCTCTTAGTCTTATAAATAAACTTATTGGTCGATGAATTGATTTGAATTTTATATTATCGAAAAATTATTTGCAATTATAGTATGTGAGTTTGATATAGGGTAGAACAATTCTACGATACCAACTAAAATATTGGCCACAATCAAATCTGTTAATTTACAAGTCATGTTTCGAGATAACGATTGAGAGAAGAAAAATTAATATTCTTCGAAGTCTCATATTAGAATCAAACTGAAACGTTTTCAAATATATGAAGAATGAGTTCAAACTTTTTATCACCCCACGTATCTCTTAATATCATTTAAAAAAACATTTTCCTTTATATATATAAATATTTTCACAATCCAGGCCATGCTAAATAAGTTTTGTTTTCTTTATTTTATTTACGTTTTTTTTATTTGTTGCTTGCCTTGAACAAGGTTAATTGTTTTCTCTAAAGGTTCGTTAATCAATACATCGATTCTTGCCTTGGTAGAAGGTGGTTATATTCAACAACTGGTACAATGAGCGTGGAGAAAGAGTAGAATGACTAGATTGACTATCAATGTGAAGGTTGGAGAAGCAAATCTTACATAGATTCCAAAAACCACGAAATATAAGCTCTATGACGCGTAGCCTAGAATTATTCGATTAATCTAATGATATCAATCACTTGAGAATTAAGGTTAAGGTTTACTTAGTACATAATAGATTGGTTGTTGCTATTGACGATAAATATACATATGTTGATATTGTGGTACTGTCTAAAGCTCATATTGCCCTCAAATTGAGTTTGGGATATGAAATGTTGCGAGAGGTATCATAAGAGCCTATGAGACTAGTAATATAGAACTAGTTTGAGGTAATTTTCTTGAATAATTCATTGGTAAACATATTATATATGATGACACAAATTTACACGATGTTTATGGGTAGCAGCACAAAGATCTGAAGGCACCTAAACGATTGTAAGCAAATTATACTCCACTTGAATGTAGTGAGTGTGAAGGTGGAGGAGGATAAATAAATCATCATTGTAAGGTCTCTTCCGAAGGAGTATGAAAATTCGTGATATTATGCTCAACCAAAAATAATCTCTGACGATAACCGAACTCAAGAGCGCATTGAACTACAAAGATCTTAAAATAATAGTATTTTGAAGGATGACTACGAAGGGCATAGACTGCGTGTGAAGGGTCGATCATAAAAGACAGATTCAAGTGAGAGGTGAGGAAAATCTTGGTAATAGTCCAAAAGGGTTGGTACATGTTCAAAAGTAATATGTCGGATATTGAATAGATAAAAGCATATCATTCAGAATTTTCCAGAGAAAAGAAATGGCAACAATTTTCAGAAGACCAAAGTTGGAGATGCTACAATGGTATTTGGTGATTGTAAGTACTATGATGGTTTAAAAACTTCTTATTATTGCAGGTATAACAATAAAGGGATGCTAGATTTGGGTACGTTATTCACATGAATTCCAATAAGAATTGGTTTGAATACTTGTTAATGCTTGACAGTGGAAGGGACATCATTAGAAATTATTAATCATGCAATGTTAAAGGGTTTGGAACTGTTCAACTCAAGTTTCCTACATCACTTCAGAGATTGATTAACAATGTAACGTATGTACCCGAATTTAAACATGAACTAATTTATATTAGTATATAAGATAATGAAGAGTTTTTTTATAAGGTATATATGGCTGACTTAAGATATTACAAGGCTCCCTTGTTGTTATGAAAGCCATACGACTTATGTGTTAGTTCATGAGCGTTCTGTAATAATAGGTAACCATCTAATATGGTGAAAGATTCTACCAGGTTGTGACATCATCAGTCGGGGTATTTAAGTAAGAATAGACTCAGTGAACTAAGTAAACATGGGTTGTTAGATGGTATGCATGTTTAAAAAAAAGATTTTGTGAAAACTATGTTTTGGGTAAGAGAAAAATGGTGAAGTTTCTACCTAACAACCAATGGATTACTTAATTATGTTATTTCAAACCTTTAGGCACCAATAAAGAAGCCTACCATAGGTGGCTCAAGGTATTTTAATTTTTTGATTGATTAATATTCAAAAAAGCATGGATACTTTATTTCGTTGGTTAAAGACCAATGATGATTGAGTTTTTTCCTTTGTGAACTGGAAGACTTTGTAGAGAATAAAACCTAGAAAATGTTGAACAAGCTTCTTACTAATAATGCTCATAATATATGAACTATGAGTTCAGTAGCTAGTATATAAATCTTGGAATTGCTAGACAAAAAACTGTAAGTTGGACTCCCCAATACAACGGGCTTGCTCAGAAAATAAATTGAACCTTACTAGAACATGTTAGATAAATAATTCATACAATTGTAATTGGTCAAAATTTCTAAGGAGAAGTCGTGACAACAGCTGTATATAGAATCAACATGAGTTCATCTATGAAGCTTAAGTTCTTTCTCCCAAAAAGGCACATATGGGAAATAAACTTAAGTTTGAACATTTGAGAGTGTTTGAATATGATGACTATGCATATGCAAAGCATGATAAACTTAAGCCAAGAGCGTTCGAATGTTTATTTATTCCTTGTCTGGAAGGAGTAAAAAGGTATAGGCTATGATGCATTTGACCTAGACACCAAAAGCTTTCAATAAACATATACGTAGTTTTAAATGAAGAGGACATGCCATCAAACAATATGGTGGAGACCCAACCAAGTACTATCGAGAAGAGATATCAAGTAGATGATGGATTTGATCTACAACTTAAAGCTGGAGAAGCTTCTAGTGAAGATGATTTTAGGTCTGGTTGTGCGTTCGGGTCGTACATAGGAAGTTCAACCATTGTATGAGTACAAATTTGGCTGAGGTTTTAGTTTTCTAGGGCATTCAAATGATTTGATGGGATAACAACATGATCTTAACAGTTATTAGTCGGCGAGGGATATAGCAAGGAGACCAATCACACAATCATAGAAGTATCATTTTGTCGATGAAATTAGTTATGATTTATCCATTAATGATGTGAGATGTTCTTAACTAAAAAAAATATCATTATACTATCAAAACTAGGGATACAAATAAGTGGTTCATGACCATGAAAGAAGAGGAATGTGGATTCTTGTGAAGTAGCCGAATGATCAAAATGTGGTTGTGAGTAAATGGATATTCAAGAGGAAATTGGATATTCGTACCCATATAGAAGGCTAGGCCCGTGCCTATGGAATTTATACGGAATTTCATTAAGGTTACACTATCATGGTGAATCAGAATATATAATTAGGGATGGCAATTTAAACCGAAACCGTGGGTACCCGAACCGAACCGAACCAACGGGGTGGGTTATCCGGAAAAAAATGGGGCGGTTATGGTATTTATTTTTACTATCCGTTCGGGTTCGGGTTCGGTTTCGGTTTTAAATATTAAACCACGGGTAATTTCCCCGAACCCGCCCCGTAAAAATACCTTTCATTTATATAAATATAAATATTATTTATTGATTTTATTTTTAGCCCGTTATAAAGACTAAATATTCAACCTTAATAATATTATTATTTATTGTACCCCGTTATAAATGTTATTTATTACCGTGTGTATGTAATCTAACCCAATAATATTCCTAACCCTAAAAGAAAAAAAAACCTATCAATATCTAATCTGTCTCATTTTTCACTGGCGCTTCTCTCGTTTTGATTTTCTGAGATAGAACCATCACTACTGTACCGACCGCCACAATGTTTTTGCTCTGTTCTTTGGTTTTCAGTTGTCACTCGCTTTCTTCCTAATATTCAGGTTTCTTTCTCTATTTCGGTGATTTTTTTTTTCTTTTTTTTTCTATGTTCTTGAGAGTAATCGGTTTTTTTTATTTTTTTTCTCTAAAAATTGTTTATGTTTTCTAAAAATAGTTTTACAATAATTATTTCTCTTTGTCTGATTTATATATACAGTATATATAAATTGTTTATGTTTTTCGAAAAAACGAATAAAAATCATTATGTATTCCAACGATTTTTCTATTTGTTTGGATTATATATGATGTATATTATATAGTGTATATATTAATATATAAATCATTATGTTTTCCTAGAAAAGTAATAAAAATCCTAAAATTGTATATGCATAGATTTGATACTGAATACTAAAATTCAATTTTTTTATCATATAAAATATTTCATTCTAAATATACATAAAGATTTTATATATATTTATTTATTCTATATTCAATTTTATATTATTTTTAAAATATATCTATATATTCTATATATTTGATATAGTATTGTATCGTACAATATATTATTTTTAATTTTATACGTTTGTTTTATTGAGAAGATCAAGTCGATGAAGTTTATAATTTATGGTAGTATTTTGTTAAATTTATTGTTAGATTTTTACTTTTATTTTTTATTTTTTTATAGATTTGGTTTATGTTCGGTTCGGGTTTGGTTCGGGTATCTAGAACGGGTTTCTTCCGTGTGTAATTCCCTGGTACCCGTGTGGGTAACCCGAACCCACATATTCGGATTTGGTATGAAAAAAAATATCTGTCGGATTTCGGGGCGGGTTCGGGTATCAGTTATTTACTGCGGGGTGGGTTGTGGATATATAGGTACCCGCCCCCGATCCGCCCTGTTGCCATTCCTATATATAATTTAGACGTGTCAACCAAAATGTTTAAAGAAGGAAACGAGAGTTATGTGTGATTGTTAAAGAGACGCCATATCGGTAAAAACAATCGTCATGGCAGTAGAATAGAAGATTATATTCTTTTATAAGATCCATCAAATATATATGTAACTACTACGGAAATTGTGTCTATTAGAATGGGGAGACACATATTGATAGACAATTCATGTTGTTATTATATATTGATGACATACTAATAGTTGGAAAACATAGGAAGAAGATTGAAAGGGTAAAAAGTCAGTTAAAAAGAGAGTTTTAGATGAAGGAGATGACAAATAAAGAATTTGGTATTTAGATCAAAAGGAACAAGCTGAAAGGTTATATATTCTCATCTCGTTAGTAATATATGTATATATATATAAAGAACTACAGAAGTTCTCGATGTCCGACGCAAAAATAGTTGGAATTCCCATCAGTTCCCAATTCAAACTAGTGGCACTTAAGCACCAACCAAAACATCATATAAGAAGTATATGTTGGGGATACCATCTGCCAATGTTGTTAGTAAGAGTATGTTTGCTATTATTTTGTACGTGACCTTATTTTTCCTACACCATAATAATCTGAGCAGAATTATATCTAATCCAATGAGGCCGCATTAGCATAAACTCAAGTGGCTCATGAGATACTTTAAAGGGTTAGATATTTTAGGTTTGTCTTACAATAAAAAATATACGGTTGATATATTAATCAGAGGGTATGTGGACTCTGATTATGCAAGTTTCCTCGATAAAATAAAGTCTACTTCATGTGATTTATGTACTTGACTTGAAGGAGTGGTTAGTTAAAATTCTTGTATATAGAAGGTCATTTTGTGCTATCGTTTACGGAAGCCGAGTATATGGTGTTACATAATCAAATAAGGAAGCTATTTGGAGGAAAAAGGGATTATTTAGTGAACTCATTGGCGTGGAACATGATGTGCTTTTGTTTTATGATAATACTAGTGCCCTTCAGCTGATGAAAAATCCAAAGTTTCATGAGAAAAATAAATACGTAGACATTAACATCCACTTCATCCGAGACATGGTAGAGAAGAAGCAAATGAAAATGGTTAAGATTGCTAGAGAAAAAAATCTTTCAGATGTCCTGACCAAGGTACTTCCCAATTCAAAGCCCATTAAATGCATGAGGTTGATGCAAGTCTGGAATACGGGTGAACTGGTCTCTAAAGAGTAGAACTCTAGTTGCAATGGATATTGGAGTTAGTATAAGCCTAGGTGGAGAAATGTTACAAATAAGCTAGAAGTAACTCGAAGCATAAACTTATACTTAAATCTATATCCTATATTAATTGGTTTTCAATATTAAATGGGTATACTTTTTTTGGTGTTTTGTATTAGATCGATTTCTTATTAATTGTGTCTTCTATATTAATAATATTTCTTATTTATTGGATCTTCGATATTAATTAGATTTCCTATTAATTAAGTCTTCTATATTAATCAGAGTTCCTATTAATCAGGTCTTCTATAATAATGGGCTACTGTATATATTACGTCTAGTTATTATGTTTTTAAATTAAAATATTAGGAGTTATCACAATCCTTTGTATACATAGAAGAATATATTGTTATACAAGATGTGACTCGTCAGAGAATTTAGTGACAATGATATGCTATGATAAATGGAAGAATAAACGTGTTATTATCTTCTTACTTGAGTTGGAAATATCTTACACTGCTTTAGGGTTTTAATCTTTTTATATACTAAGTACATTGTACATCATACCATAATATCCTAAAAACTCTCCATTTTCACAAATGCTTGATCGTGGGTCCATAATCCATCGCCATGTTCTTATCATTGTCTCGATACTGCCTTTAGTGGCCTTACTTTCTTAACAACTGTTCTTTGTCGACCAAGGTATGGTTCAAACTTTACACGAGCGACAACTGGATCTTCTGATGACGCTTCTCCAACTCTACTGTATGGTCGTGGGTGGCCTGACATGATCACCGTGTGTAATCCAAGATAGAGTATAGGTAAACTATTTTTAAGGGCCCGTCTTTTGGAAGAAGTTTAGTATTATCCACGATGAGGAATTAATTTATCTCCTATCCGCGTTGTTTCCATGTGGCATGCATAATTATTTTCTTTATTTTGTGTCGTCACGCGTGCGAGTGTCAACGTCAGTTTTCTAGTACCACATGTCCAAAATCATGTACATATGTCTAACAACACAGTAGCTAGTTGCGTGCATAACGAAAATAACGCTTTATATCCCTTACTTTAATTAATTGGTGCTTCCTTTTGCATTTTTTTAGCCCATGACCCATAAATAGGCCCATGTTGGACTTTTTTCATCCTATATTTATAATATAAATTACAATAGAAGCACCCCTTGTATATTTTTTTCTTTGTTTTCAAACCTATTTTGAAGAGAGAAGTTTACCGCTCGTGGGTTTCTCAGCAATTCCTTACTTTCCGATTCCACATATGGTATCAAGGTAAATGTCCAAACTTTTTTTATTATTTTGATTCCCTATTTTATCATGTTAATTAGTATTGTAATGATCGTTAGTTTGCCCGATCCTTTGCTTGGAAACCCTAAAATCTTGTATGATGGGTTTCTAGTCTTCTAACATAAACTTCTATCTTTTCCCCCAAGAATGTCTTTCAAGGGATCCTTGAAGAAGAGGAAACTACTACCAACTCATTCTCAAGTGCTCCACCGGTAGACATAATCGAAGAAAAAGTTTTATCGATAGTTATTTCAATCGGCTAGGGCACCTTTATGAAAATCTGAGCCCCAAAGGGCTTCATAGGTTTAGAATAGTTTACAAGTTTCAAAATTCTATAATAACTAGACCCCCAGAGCATGATAAACATCCGCAGTATGCTTGGGAGGGGGAAACTTTCTTATACATAATATATTTTGACTTGGGCCTCCGACTAATTCTTCCAAACTTGATAAACGAACTCTTTAAATACATTAAAATCTGTCTCATGCAATTCACAGCTAATGGTTGACATTTTTTGCTTAGGGTGTTACTTAGTTCTAGATTGTTAGATATTGAGGTCATTCTATTGCATTTTTTTTGATAGTATTGACGTGTATAAATTTTTAAAAACACCTTACTATTACATATCCACATGTAGAAAAATTGTTACCCTTTTTTACTCTGATAAGCATAAACAATACTCATTTATTTTTGTGTATGGTAATTGGGAGCATCGTGATTGCAAAGAATAACCTTCAATTAGAATGCATATAGATGAGTACACATAAGCCTCGAATCCGTTAGTTTCTTTAATGAAGTTATTGTTGTTGATACCCCAATTTTCTGATATTTTCCTGTTTTGTTTTGTTGAAGGTAAAAACTTAAGGAAATACCAAGAACTGTGGAAGAAGTTGTACGATAATCGGGAAATAAACCCTTTGGACAGTCTCTCTGCTATCGCACACATAGTGGGAGCTCAAAAACCCTCGTTTATTTACTCATATTAACTTCATCGTAGCGAGATTGTGGTCTTTTTCTGAAATAATGATGTTTCAAGATGGAGATGTTACCTTTACTGCCACTGGGGAACCAGTCAGTGCTGAGACTACGGGGTCCATACTGGTGAAGAGAGTTTATACAAACAACCTAAGAGGTATTGCACTTGAACTCCCCCTACAAAGGATTGTAAAAATGGTCTTGATACCGCTGTTGGCCAAAAACGATCTTGTTGGGATGGTGATGTGGCAGAGTCGAAACCGAAAAACAAAAAGAAGGTAGCTACTGTGTTTGCTGCTACAAATTCTTCGAATACTACTCGTCTTGCCACCGCGTCGGATAAACGAGGATCTAGCGATTGCATTTTGATATCATCGTTAAGAAAAGAGGATGAGGGCACCAGACAAAGTAGTCCGTCCACTGGTGGGTTTTTGAGGAAGAAGAGGGTGCTAAGGAAAAATGGGACTCTCCCAAAAGGATGGGTGAGAGAAGAATGTTACATTTCTAATGGCCCATAATGAAACACTCGCCAATCGATCCATCTAAATTTTTTCTCAAAATGTTTTACTACTTGTCAAGGTCTAAGAGTACTCTATAACTAACTGTAAATTTATAATTAAGAGTAACACTATTCAAGCGAAGTTGTGTTGATTGAGGTCGGATCTTGAGCATCATTTGGATGATCAAGTCACCAAGGCGTACGATGATGGGTAGAGGGATGCATTGGGGATAATGAAAACGAGCATGTAACGAGTTCGAAAGGAAACCATTATCGAACTATGGATGATGAATGCCGACTTAGAGTTAGCTCAATATAAGGGGCTCGTTTTGGAGGACGATATATCGTGTGTGACCGATAGTGAAGACGAGGAAGAAGATTTAGAAAAAGTGACACAAGAGGTTACTCCGACTGCTGATGTTGGTCATTTACCTGCCGGAGGGTTGGTTATTGCTCCCACTGTGACATGTGAAGCAGAGGTGCGCTCAGATACAACATTGGTTGAAGATAAAGTTGATAAAAAAGACCCTACCGGTAAAGATGGTGCCTAGTTTATTTTAACACAATCTTTTGTATAAATTGAAGAAGATATTATTATAAAAGATGTGATTGGTGAGGGAATTTAGTGAAAATAAGATACTATGATAAATGCGTAAATAAACGTGTTATTATCTTATTACTTGAGTTGGAAAAATCTTATATTGTTTTAGGGTTTTAATCCTTTTATATACTAAGTACATTATACATCATACCATAATGTCCTAAAAACTCTCCATTTTCCCATATGCTTGATCGTGGGTCCATGATCCATCATCACGTTCTTATCGTTTTCTCGTTACTACCTTTAGTGGCCTTACTTACTTAAAAACTGTTCTTTGTCGACTGAGGTATGGTTTGAACTTTACACGAGCGACAACTAGATCTTCTGATGATGCTTCTCCAACTCTACTCTCTGGTCATGGGTGGCCTAGCACGATCACCGTGTGTAATCCAAGATGGAGTATAGGTTACCAATTTTTAAGGGTTTGTCTTTTGGAAGGAGTATATTAGTATCCAGGATAAGGCATTAATTTATCTTGTATCCGTCTTGTTTCCATGTGTCATGCATAATTATTTTCTTTACGTTGTATCGTCACGTGTGTGACTATCTGTGTGAGTTTTCTATTGCCATATGTCCAAAATCATGTACCTATGTCTAACAAATATAGTAGCTAGTAGAGTGCATGACGAAAATAACGCTTCAGATCCCTTCTTTTAATTAACCGGTGCTTCCTTTCATATTGTTTTAGCCCATGACCAATCAATAGGCCCATGTTTGACTGTTTTCTTCCTATATTTATAATATAAATGAAGTAGAAACATCCGTTGTATATTTTTTTCTTTGTTTTTAAACTTATTTTGAAGAGAAAAATTTATCGCTCGTGGGTTGCTCGTCGTTTCCTTACTTTTATGATTCCACATACAGTATCAAGGTAAATGTCCAAACTCTTTTTTTATATTTTGCTTCCCTATTTTATCATTTTAATTAGTATTGTAGTGATTGTTAGTTTCACCGACCCTTTGCCTGGAAACCCTAAAATCTTGTATGATTGGTTTCCGATCATCTAACATAAACTTCTATCTTTTCCCCCATAAATGTCTTGCAAGGGATCCTCGAAGAAGATTAAACTACAACAAACTCATTCCCATGTGCTCCACCGGTAGACATGGTAGAAGAAGTTTTTTTATGGATAGTTATTGGTTGGCACACCCTTATGAAAATCTGATCCCCGAAGGGCTTTATAGGTTTAGAGTAGTTTATGAGTTTCCTAATTCTATAATAACTAGACCTCCAGAGCGATCCTGGTGAACATCCTCATCAGGATTTGGAGGAGGAAACTTTCTTATACATAATTGTCTTTGACTTGGGCCTCCGACTACCTCTTTCAAACTTGATAAACGAACTCTTTAGATACATTCAAATCTGTCCCATGCAATTCACAACCAATGGTTGGCATTTTCTACTTAGGGTGTTACTTAGTTCTAGATTGTTAGATATTGAGGTTAGTCTAGTGGATTTTTTTGCTAGTATTGACGTGTAGACATTTTAAAGAACACCGTACTATTACATATCCACCCGTAGAAAAATTGTTACCTTTTTTTACTCTGATAAGCATTAAAAGTACTTATTTATTTTTGTTTATGGGAATCGGGAGCATCCCATTGCGAAGAAGAACCTTTAGTTAGAATGTAGATAGATGAGTACACGTAAGACTCCAGTCAGTTAGTTTCTTTAATAAAGTTGTTGCTGTTGATACCCTAATTTTCTAATATTTTCCTGTTTTGTTTTGTTGAAGGTCAAAACTTGGAGAAGTACCAGGAACTGTCAAAGAAGTTGTACGATAATCGGGAAATGAACCCTTTGGACCGTCTCTCTGCTATCGCACACACAGTGGGAGCTAAAAAACCCTCGTTTATTTACTCATATTAACTTCATCGTAGCGAGATGGTGGCCTTTTTCTGAAATAATGATGTTTCCAGGTTGGAGATGTTACCCTTACTGGCACTAGGGAACCAGTCACTGCTGAGATTATGGCGTCCATAATGCTGAAGAGGGTTAATAAAAACAACATAAAAGGTATTGCACTCAAACTCCCACTAGAAAGGTTAATAACAATTGTGAAAATGGTTTTGATACCGATGCTGGCCAAAAACGATCTTGTAGGGATGGTGACGTGGCAGAGTCGAAACCCAAAAAAAAAGGTAGCAAGTGTGTTTGTTGTTGCAAATTATTTGAATACTACTAGTCTTGCCACCACGTCGGATCAATGAGGCTCTAATGATTTCATTTTGATATCATGGTTAAGAAAAGAGGACGAGGACACAAGACAAAATAGTTCGTCCACTGGTGCGTTTTTGAGGAAAAAGATGTGCTAAGGAAAAACGAGACTCTTGTTAGTAGTGGTCAAGGTGGAACCGAGGACCAATCCCAAACTGGCTTGGATAATATAACTATAGTAGTTAGCGCTACCGCTTTCTCCATTCAAGAACATTTCCTTTCCACAAAACATGGTGCAAGGGTGGTCCGAACATTGTTGCTAGATAGAAAACCCCTCAATTTGACTCAACCAACCAAAGACGAGCTATTTTTGGGACCCCCAATGAGACTTAATTGACTGATGAACACTTGGCTTCATTTCCGGTCGATGACGACAAACATAACTGTCAATGGTTGTGAACAATTTTGATCCTCTAGGCATAATTCCTCATTTAAGTCTTGTTACCACAAAGCTTTCTCCAATGCATGAATTGAGCGAACGACCCCTGATAGTTAGTATGTTGAAGCCTTCCTTTCTCATGTTTCAACAATTGAAACACTGTTCGTAGATGATACTTTACAACAGCATGACTATGTCAGATCTCTTACACCATCAACTGGAGGTACGTTTTCTATTTTGTGGCATCCTTTGGTTCATTTACTATTTTTGACTTATAAAAAATTTCTTAATATAGAACTACCATAACTCAACGGTGCTAACATATCGAAGAATGAACCCCATTGATGTTAAAGAAATTAAGGACTTCAGACAGGAACCTTTATTGTTTTGCTCTAGCAAGTCCCTCAATGCTGATCTCTCGTGTTACAAAAAGGCGTACTGTGCCTATAAAATTTATTCTGAAAAATTGATTTGAGGAGAAAGTAGACTTGGGTTATCTCTTTGCTGGTGTTACCTCTAAAAAGGATGGGTTAAAGAAAAAATGTTACATTTCTAATGGCCCATAATGAAACACTCGCCAATTGATCCATCGAACTTATTTCTGGAAATACTTTAGTACTTGTCAAGGTCTAAGAGTCCTCTATAACTAGCTGCAAAGTTCTAATTGAGAGTAACACTATTCAAGCGAAGTTGTGTTGATTTAGGTCGGATCTTGAGCATCATTTGGATGATCAAGTCACCAAGGCGTACGTTGATGGGTAGAGGGATGCTTTGGGGATAATGAAAATGAGCATGTAACGAGTTCGAAAGGAAACAATTATTGAACTATGGAGGCTTAAATCGTTGTTTCGTCCCTCGACTATCACGTTTTGTGTCATTTAGTCCATCGACAAAAAAATCACGGGTGAGGGTCCTTCAACTATAAAAAAATCTATAATTTCAGTCTCGACGCATGGTTTTTGCTATAATGCTGCCACGTATCGCTATATTTTAAATGGTTTGCGTTCCATAGATAGTCCTTTGATTTTTAATTCTATTTTTACCCTCTAAATTTAATATTTTTTAATATTACCAAAACAGGGTATCACACATTTGCGATACTCTGTTTGAAAAAAAAATACCCAAACCGCATTTGCATCTCGTTTTTTAATACCTTTTTATACTTAATTATTAAACAAAATAATAAATCCTTCCTTTCTTTACAAACCAAAGAAAAAAAGATGAATGCTTCCAGACGAAATTTTTTATTCTTAAATTAAAAAAAACCACAAAAGTTTTGATTACTCCTGAAAAAAAAAAACACACTCCCAATTTAAACAAAATCAAAATTTATTCAAAAGTTTTGGTTAAATAAAATTAAATCTATAAATGAAGAACCTAATTAAAATGAGCACAAGGCTTTTGATTACTCCGGGGCATCAATTTTCCGATTATTATCCTTTTTCCGAGGAAACTTGAGCCGCAAGGTATAAAGAGGAGGTTTGTCTACCTTCTAAGTAAGTTGCCTGATTTATTCGATATCATCATTAACGAATGGTTAAAGGTGAGGAAGAAAACTAATGGATCAGTCACAACCGCTGATGCCTTGGATACTATTATTAAACATTCAGCCGTAATGATCTCAAACACTTGTTTGTCGTAAGCTCTCTATAACTTATTCTATCTATTATTGTTGAACAGACTAGCCGATCAATATATTCTACTTGTGAAGAGGATGAGTTCACACCAGTAACTCGCACAACCTCTTTTAGCGGTCGACAATCTACAGTTTCATTTTGAAAATCGAATGGACTGTATTTATAAATTACTAAACCATTTCATCTCCTTTTCTACATAAGTCCAACTTAACATGGCAATTGTCTGGGCATTGCAAATACAATGAAATAATCTTGTGGTGTATAACAGGACTTATTTGTTGGTGGAAGTGACACAACTTCACCAACTTTAGAATGGGCAATGTCAGAACTTATCCACAGTCCAGCGTCTCTTTTTAAAGCTAAAGCCGAGCTCAGCAAAATAATTGGCGAAGGAAACATTGTTAAAGAATCTGAGATTCAAAACCTTTGTGCTCTGTTTAATTAGGTTCTTCATTTATATAGTTCCTTTATTACACCAAAACTCTTGAAGAAATTTTGATTTTGTTTACATTGAGTGTTTTTTTTTTTTGGGACTAATCAATACTTTTGTGGTTTCTTCTTGATTGAAGGGTAAATTTTTTTTTTCTCGAAGCATTCATTTTTTTTTAGTTTGTAGAGAAAGGAAGGATTTATTATTTTGCTTGATAATTAGTATAAAAAGCTATTACAAAAAGAGATGCAAATCGGGGTTGGGTATTTTTTTTTTCAAACAAAGTATCGCAAATGTTTGATACTCTGTTTTTGTAATATAAAAAAATATTAAATTCAAAGGCTAAAAATAGAATTAATAATCCAAGGACTTTCTGTGGAACGCAAACTATTTAAGTATAGCGATACGTGGCAGCATTATAGCAAAAACCACGCGCGGGGACTGAAATTATAGATTTTTGGTAGTCGAGGGATCCTCACCCGTGATTTTTTTGTCGATGGACTAAATGACACAAAACGTGATAGTCGATGGACGAAGCAGCTATTCAAGCCAAAGTATAAATGATGAATGTCGACGTAAAGCTAGCTCAATTTAAGGGGTTCTTTTAGAGGACGATATGTCGTGGGTGACCGATGGTGAAGATGAGGAAAAAGATGTAAACAAAGTGACACAAAAGGTTACCCCGACTGCTGATATTGCTCATTTACCTGCCGGTCGGTTGGTTATTGCTCCAACTGTGACATGTGAAGCAACGGTGCCTTGAGATACAACATTAGTTGAGGATAAAATTGATAAAGAAGACCATACCGGTGAAGATGGTGCCTAGTTCATTTTAAAATTGAACTTACCTACATTTTGTGTTTTTTCTATGTTAATGATAGCTCAGATTTATGAACCTTGTTTAATTATTCTTATATGCATGATATTTATTTTTTACTTGTATTTAAGTTGTTTTACTGCAATTGGATACGATGGGGGAATTCGTGTTAATGCTAATTTATGTAAGCATAGTGTTGTTTGTTACAAGGCCATATAAATTTATTATAGGCTGTTTCACTTTGTGGGATTTAATAGCCTAGGATTAGTATGTCCTTTAGTTTGGTCTTATAAACTTGACTTTTTTAGCCGGTTCTCTTTTCTGAGCTATATAGCTCGGGCTCAGTGTGGCCCCTAATGTACCATTTAATTCTTTAGTTAAACATCATTTCACTTTTGTTGAATCTTTATAGTCATTGCTTAATATGGATCATTTCGAAGCCAAATAGGCGTTACCAATCTTAGCCCTTTCACTTTTATGATAATTGGCGATCCTCTCCCTTTTTAATTATTGATTAAGAAGATTTGTATGTGCTAATTTTATTGAATTACAATATTAATTTGGTAAAAATAGTAACTTTATTAATAATTTTAGCTTACAATGTGCGTCATTAAAAATCTGTAACTGCCACCAAAAGGTAAAAAAGTGCACAACCGCTCTTAAGTAGCATGATGATGCATTTTCAAATAATTTAAATTCCATGGATCTTCTAATGCATTCTAAACTATATATTCCATCTTGTATGCCCCCTAATATCCTTAGGAAATTACTATATATGGGCCATCCCAATTTGGGTCTAACTTCCCTACATATTTGTCTTGAGCTCGTTGGAAGATTTTTTTAATATTGAGTCATCTACTTTGAAGCTTCAAAGTTTAATCTTGGAATTTAATCTACTTCTCATTAAACTTTTATAATGCTCAGATTGAACCCTAGCATGATCTATCTTTTCTTTAATCATGAAATTAACGATTATCGCTCTTGCTCGTTTACCTCCTCTGAATAGTTGGCTACCTGATGACTTGGTATTATTTTCTCAGCTAGAACCACTACTTCCATTCCATATATAAAAAAGAAAGGAGTATCCCCGGTTGTTTATCGAGGTACAGTTAGATATGCCCATAATACCTTAACTAATTTGTCTGGCCATTTTCCATTTGATCCCTCTACCTTTTTCTTTATCTATGCTAGGATGGTTCTATCTATGACTTCTACTTGACCGTTAGCTTAAGGGAAGTATGGTGTGGAAAAATCCTAGTTGATCCCATTCTTTCGGCATAATATATGCATGATTACGTTTTGGAATTGAAGTTCGTTGTGAGAATAAGGATTCTTGGTATTCCAAATCGAGAAAGGATTTGATTTTCAAGGAAACCACAAATCTCATGTGACTTGGTATTTGCTAAGCCCTTGGCCTCCACTCATTAAGTAAAGTATTCAACTACTAAAACGAGAAATTTGCACTTACCTGTAGCCATTGGGAGGGGTCCGGCTAAGTCTATCCCTAATTTGTTGAAAGGGCATGGTGCTGGTACAACGCTCATTGGCTCACTATGTAGATGTCATTTTTTTTATAACTTGCTGGCAGGGATGGCATTTTTGCACCAAGGCATGTGCGTCCATAGAGAGTTTAGGCCAATAAAACCCTGTTAGTTGGGATCTTCTTATTAAACTCATGTAACCACAGTGGGCTTATGCTTCCGCTTCGTGCATGTCAGCAAGGATCCCCTCTGATTCTTCTTTGTTAATACAACGTAATAGTGTTGCGCTTTTCCTGTATAACATGCTATCCAAAAGTGTGTATTTAGTTACATAAAGTTGTAGTGATCTCGCTTCAGCCGTATCCGTCGTTAAGATTTGATTTTGTAAATATGTGATATATTCGTCCCTTAAATCTACAATTATCGTGAGTGCGTGCACTTCCAATTTCTCTGCAGTTACCACTACTTTTGGGTACTCATAGATATGGATAGTTGGGTTACCTGCTTTGGTTGCTACTTTGGCTAGCGAATCTACCATTGAATTATCTGACCAAGGCATCTGTTCATATTGGACACTATTAAATTTTCCTTCCCAATCTTTCAAAGCTTCGATGTACACCATGATGTTTCCTATTTTTTCTCGAAGGACCCCGTAGCTTGGCCAATCACTAGTTGTGAATCCGAACGAACTATGAGTCGCTTAGCTCCGCATATGTTGGCCAGTTTCATGCCTGCCAAGACTGCTTCGTACTATGCTGCGTTATTGGTTGCTTTGAAAGCAAATATTATAGTTTATCGAATTTCTTCCGCAAAATGTGTCCTCAGCACGACTCTGGCACATTCCCGAGTTGCATTCGATGCTCCATTCGCCTTGACTGACCATTGAGGGATTCTATTTTATTTTCTTCAATTATGTCATCCTCCGAGCTCCGACATCCTACGAACATATTTATGAAGTCAGTTATGTTTGGTCTTTTTATTGCCATGTTTTATGTATTAGATATATTATAAATTAAATTATAAATTTTTTGTTCATATTAAAATGGTATAGTATTGATTTTGAAATCACTATAAAATAATATATTAAGTTACCAAAAATCATTCATAAAAGCTTTTCATATTTATCAATTATAAAATATATCATACAGAAAGAAATATTTTACATTTTACACTAACATAATTATCTCAAAAAAATACTATTATAAATGTAAATGCCAAAAAACATTACAAACATAACA
Organism: Limnanthes douglasii subsp. nivea; assembly: GCA_036936605.1. Classification (NCBI taxonomy): domain Eukaryota; kingdom Viridiplantae; phylum Streptophyta; class Magnoliopsida; order Brassicales; family Limnanthaceae; genus Limnanthes; species Limnanthes douglasii. The sequence goes on from JAUPFV010000004.1 coordinate 285,105,309, forward strand.
AAATGAAGTTTAACTCAAAATGTATAGAATAAATAATTTATATCTAAGTAACACTTTCCCCTTTCCAAAACAATGAAATAATTATTTATTCAAGTTCTCAAAAAATAAAAAATATTATTTTATTCAACCACCAAAGAAAATATAATAAATATATAATATTTAACTTTGAAAATCAAGACAGATCGAGTGTGATCCCAAACGAATGAAATCATTTCTCATTTATTTAGCTTTCGTCTCGCAACAAAATCTGACAACCAACCATTTGTAAAACAATATTCTGTAATGTTCGACATTAAATTTAATTTATAAAATTCTTTTGAATCAGAATCATAAATCCAAAAATAATAACCATGACCTGATTGAATCTTGATACAAGCTGATGATTAAGATGTGATATAATACTGCTAAAAACGAGTTATCATCTAATGTAACTACACCATAAAAAATATCTAATTGAGTTAAATTTTGTGCACAATTTCGAAATGTCATCTTATATAAAAACTCAAATAAATTATGCTAAAAAATTAGGACAATGTTTTTTAGAACTATATAAAAAATTGTATATCAAGTATTTATAGAGAAGTAATGATAAAATTAACGTGTAGAAAAACGTTTAAATAAATCTAAATAATATTCAAACTAAAAATTCTAAAAATTCTAAAAACTCTTTATTTATTTTATAATATCTAACATAACCTCAATTCAGTCATACCAAACCGATTCAAATATATATTAGCTGTCTTTTTTATATCATAGTTTAGACTTTTTAAAATTTTAACCGTGTTAAAAATGTAATTATATAATATTTGTTTCTTTATTTCTAGTTATGAAATTTAAGACTAATGTTTATAAGTGAAAAACATTCATGAAAATGTAATATAGAACTTGGCTTTTGTACCGTCTCTCATTTTTTTACATATGGTTATCCTAGATTCAAATCAAAGCCAATTGAAATCAACTTCCTTAATCTCTATATCATATCTTTATAAATATTTTTTATCACTTGGATAACAATTCTTTCTAACCATGAAGGGTACATCCAAAATATTAATTTGACATGGTTCTCACAGAAAATGTACAACATTTTTTACGATATTTTAGATGAAAACATTGTATTATACTAATAAAGATGATATCATTAGTGACCATTAATCACATCAAAATCCCAATTTTTTTTAAAGAGAATATGATAATCAAATTAAATAGATGTCCTACTTTAATCCAAATCGAGTCCTAGTTCAAACTCAAACCAAAATTTAAATGAAATACTAACAAAACTTTTGCATCGTTCCAGCAGCGAGTACTCTCAAACCGTAACACCAAATCTCAATCTAACTAGTCAAATTTAAGGATTAGTTGTCTCGAATACGATGTCTAAATTAAGTAACACCTGATACCATTTGTCTCTCGATCTGGTCTATTGATTGTGGTTGCACAAAACAGATCTGAAAACCAAAAGTTTTCTTTCTATTTATAACCATCCATAAAGTGGAAGACAATCATTTTTTTTCTTTTGATAAATAGCTAAAACAATTGTCCACCGACAAAAAAAAATACATTGAAACTTAAATTAAAGATCTAAACCTACGGTCTCATCCAATGTAGAATTAGCGAAATAAAGAAAGCGACTAAGATTTCATTATTACTTAGGAAGAATAAATTATATAGAGTTGAAGCCATTTTTATATAATAATAATACATAATAATAAGTCTAATATCTCTAATAGACATAATAAATCTTATAGTTTCAAGCTCGTAGTCTCATTAATCAATCTATTAGTTGATGAATTATAGTGCGTGAGTTAGATATACGGTAGAAAAATTCTTAGACACTGACCAAAATACTATTTACAATAAAATATGTTATTTTCTCAAGTCTTGTTTTGAGATAAGGTTGTACACAAGAAAAATAAATATATTCTTCAGAGTATCATATTAGAACTAAACTAAAATGTATTAAAATATGTGACGATGAGTTCAAAATTTGTATGACCCCATATACATTCTTAATATCATTTAAAAATATCCTTGGAAATAAAAATATTTCCACAGTCCACATTATATTAAATATGTCTTGTGTGCTAGATTTTTATTTACGCTTTCTTTTATTTGTTTCTCGTCTTGAACAAGATTAATTGTTTTCTCCGGAAGTTCATTAATCGATACATCAGTTTTTGCCTCGATCGAATGATGGTTATACATAATAAGTGGTGTAGTGAGTATAGATCAACAGTAGAAGGAGTAGATTGATTATCGATCTGAAGGTTGGAGAAGCAAATCTTGCCTGGAAACTTAAAACTACAAAATAAGCTTTTCATAAAGCTTAGCCTAGAATCATTAAACTAATCTAATAATTTCGTTCTCTCAAAAATTGAGGTAAAGGCTAACCTAGTACATAATGCTTTGGTTACCGCAATTGACGATAAATCTATATAAGTTTATATTGCGGTATTGTCTAAAGCTCATAATACCCTTATATTGAGTTTTAGATATGAAATGCTGCGAGAGGTATCATAAAATCCTACGATACTAGAAATATAAAATCAACTAGAGAAGATTTGCATGAAGAATTCTTTGGAGAACAGATTATATCTAACGAAATTCCTTCACACAATATCTATATATAATAGCACAAAGATGTGAAAGCACCTAGATAATTGCAACCAATTATACTCGACTTGAATGTAGTTGGTGTGAAATTAGAAGAGGACCAAGCAATCATCCTTCGAAATTCTCTACCAAAGAAGTATGAACACTTTATGGACATCATGCTCTACCATAAATAATCTCTTACGATAGCCTAAGTAAATAGATATTTGAACTCTAAGGATATTAAAGGAATAGTAATTTAAAGGATGACTCCGAATGGCGGAGACTGAGTGTGAAGGGTCAATCACGAAAGAGAAATTCAAGTGAGATGCGAGAAAAATCTTGATTATAGTCCAAAAGGGTTGGTACGGGTTCAAAATTAATATGTTGAGTATGGAAGAAAAAATAGCACGGCATTCGGAATTTTCTAGGGAAAAGAAATGATAACAATTGTTAGAAGACCAAAGGCACAGATGCGGCAATGATATCAGATGTTTGTGAGTACTTTGATGGTTAAAAGAATTCTTATTCATGCAAGTATAACGATACTTGAGTGCTAGATTCTGGTGAGTCATTTCACATGCCTTTCAATAAGCATTGGTTGATAATAAAAGGAACGTCATTGGAAATGATGAATCATGCAATGTCAAAGAGTTTGGAAATATTTGAGTCACGATTTCTACATGAATTGAGAGAGCAATTAAAAATGCAAGGTATGCACACGAAATTAAATATGATCTTCTTTCTATTGGTATGTTAGATAAGGAAGGGTTTGCCTATAAAATGGATATGGTTGACTTAAGGTATTACAAGACTCCCTTCTTTTTATGAAAGGCAATATGACTAATGAATCAGTTCATTAGTGCTCGAAAATAGTAGGGGTGTGTATAGTACGATGAAGGATTCTACCAGATTGTGGTATCATTAGTTGAGACATTTAAGTGAGAATAGACTCAATGAAATAAATAAACATGGATTATTAGATTATATATATGTTCAAAAGATGATATTTATGAAAGCTGTATTTTGGATAAGAGGAAGAGGGTAAAGTTTATGCCTAACAATCGGACATCTAATGAAGTATATGATTATGTTTTTTAACCTTTAGGGTCCAATACAGGAACCTATCAGAGGTGGCTCAATGTACTTTATCTCATTGATTGATGATTATTCTAGGAAATAATGGGTACTTTATGTCATTGACGGAAGACCAAAGATAAAGGAGTTTTTACGTTTGTGTAATGGAAGACTTTGGTAGAGAATCAAACCTAAAAAAATGCTAAAGAAGATTCAGACTGATTATGCTTAAAATATATGAACTATGACATCACTTACTATTATACAAACCTTTCCATTGCTAATCCAAAGTGTAAGTGGGACTCCCCAATCGAATGGGTTTGTTGAGGGAATGAATCAACCTTACTAAAACATGTTACATACATGCTTTATATACGGGAATAGGTCAAACATTCTAAGGATAAGTCGTAACAACAGTTGCATACATCATCAGCATGCGCCCATATACGATGCTTAAGTTTTTCTTCCCTAAATATAACCATATGGGAAATAAACTTAAGTTAGAACAGTGATAAATTTAAAGAGAAGTCATGACAATGGTTGATTATGCATATGTAAAGTAGGATAAGCTTATGCCAAGAGAAGTGAAATATTTGGTTCTTCTATATCCGGAAGGGATAAAAAGGTATAAGTTGTGATGACTTAAACCTAGACGTCAAAAGGCCTTGAGAAACATAGATGCGGTTTTAAATGAAGAGGACATGCCATCGAATAAGGTATTGTAGACCCAACCAAGTACTATCGAGAAAAGATATGAAGTAGATGATGAACCTGATCTACAACTTGAAGTTAGAGACTCTTTTACCGAAAATGATTTTGGGCCTGGTTTCTCTTTGGGTCGTATAGAGGAAGTCCAACCACTACATGAGTAAAAATTTAGCTTATGGTCTTATTTTATAGGGCCTTCAGATGGTCAAATGGGAGAGTGACATGATCTTAACAGTTATTAGTTGGCAATGGATATATCAAGGAGACCAAGTAAACGACCACAAATGTATGATTTCATCGATGTAATTGGTTATGTTTCATGTCTTGTTCTAAAACCCAAAACATATCTTGATACTATCAAAATTATGGATAAAGAGAAACGGTTCACGATCATGAAAGAATAACTAAAAATTCTAAAAAATATGAACACCTAGATTATTGTGAAGCAATTAAATGATCAAAAGCTGGTTTGGATTAAATAGATATTTAAGAGGAAGTCGGTTATTCATGATGTTGATCTTGTGGTTAAAGGATTTATAGAAAACAAGGATGTTGATTTTAATGAGATGTTTTTGCCAGATTTGAAATAAAATTCCATTAGGGTTTTGTTTCAATCGTTGGTAAATTTGATCTTGAAAAAATAAAATGGATGTTAGTAGTGCGTTACTGCATGGTAAATTGCAAGGGGACAATTTACATATGGTAACTTAAGGGTTTTCAAGAAACAAATGAGGGTTATGTATGATTGTTGAAGAGAACCCTCTATGGGTAAAAATAATCGCTGAGGTAGTAAAATATAAGATTTGATTTTTTTATGAGATCCATTAGATATATCCGTAACTAATAAAAATATTATGCCTATTGGAATGGGGAGACACACATGGAGAAACAAGTCATATTGTTGTTGTATATTGATAAGATACTAATAGCTGGAAAATATAGGAGTAATATTGAAAAGGTAAAGAGTCAGCTGAAAATACAGTTTTAGATATAGGATATGGCAAAGGAAAATAAAATACTTGGTATTTTGATAAAAAAGAACATGAAGGAGGGTTATATATTATTATCTCATCAGTAATATATACAGAAAATCCTGAGGAGTTCTCGGCGTCTTAAATAAAAACAATTGTAATTTCTATTAGTTTTTAATTCAAACTCACTGCCACTCAAGTACCAACCGAAGTATCATATAAGAAATATATGTTAGAGAAACCATGTGCCAATATTGTTGGTAAAACTATATTTTCTATTATATGCACGTGACCTGTTTTTCCTACACCATAACAGTTTTGAGAAAATTCATGTCAAATTTAAAGAAGCCGCATTAACATGAATTCAAGTGGCTCATGAGACACTTTAAAGGTTCAGATGTTAGGGTTGTGTTACAATAAAAAAACATATGTGTGATATATTATTGAGAGGGTATGTGAACTCTGAATATACAGGTTGCTTTGATACAAGGAAGTCTACTTCAGAGTATTTGTTTATGTGGCTTGAATGAGTGGTTTGTTGAAATTAGTGTATACGAGAGGTCGTTTTGTGCTATCATTTACGGAAGCCCAATATCTGGTGTTACAAAATCCAATAAGAAAGTTATCTAGATGAAAGAGGGATTGTTGAGTGAACTCAGTGGTGCGGAACACAATACATTTTTGTTTTATGATAATACTAATGCCCTTCATTTGATGAAAAATTAAATTTTCATGAGCGAACTAATCATTTAGATATTAAGTTTCATTTCATTCTAGAAGTGGTGGAGAAGGAACAAGTGAAGGTGGCTAACATTACTATCAAAAATAATATTTCGAATGCTCTCACCAAAGTATTTCCAATGTTAAAGCCCACAGACTACATGAGGCTGGTGCAAGTATGAGATACGGGTGAGGTGGTCTTTAAAGAGGAGAATATTGGGTACAACAAACACTCGAGTTACTATAAGCCTACGTGGAGAATCATTAAGTATAAACTAGATGTAACTTGAAACATAATCTTCTATTTAAATCAATCATCTATATTAATTTGTTCTTCTATATCCATTGGGTCTACTTTTCTTTATCTTCTTATGTTAATTAGATATTCTATATTACTTAGATTTCTTATTAATTGGGTATTCTATACTAATTAAGTATATTATTAATTGGATATTTTATATTAATTAGATTCCATATTAACCGAGTCTTCTATATTAATTAAAGATCACATTAATTGAGTCTTCTATATTAATTAGGTCTACAATATTTTAGACCATTGTGTTAATTATATTCCTCTATAACTAGAATAAAGTATTGTTATGTAACGTGTGAGGAGATTTGTTTGTAACATATGTGTGAAGATAGAGAAATAACTATAGTTTTTGTGAGATAAGTGAGGTGATAGATAAACACTAAAGAGAGGATTTTGTGAATCACGTCATCTTTTGTTATAAAGAGTGATTTAGTCTTTTGTGTTTGTGAGTCATTTTATAACCTACTTATTAATATAAACAAAAGTGTTCCTTGTACGTGGATGTGGGATTATACCCATAGTCTGAACCATATTAATTTTTTCATAAGTGTTTCGTTTCATTTACGCTTTCTTGTACGTATTGCTCGTCGTGAACACGAATAATTATTTTCTCTGAAGGTTGGATAATCGATACATCGATTCTTATCTCGACCCAACATTGGTTTTACCTAACAAATGGTATAATAAGTGTGGAGCAACACAGATTGAGTACATTCATTACTGATCTAGAAGGTTGGAAAAACAGATCTCGGCCATAAACCAGAAATGCACAAAAGATGAGTTCCATGAAGCTTAGTCTATAAACATTTGACAGATCTAATAATTTCAACCTCTGGAAAATTAAGGTTAAGGTTACGTAGTACAAAACAAATTGATTGTTTCTATTAACGATAAATCTACATAGCTTAATTTTATGGTACTGTCTAAAGCTCATAGTGCCCTCCGATTTATTTTAGGATATGAAGTGATACGAGACGTATCTAAAAAGCCTACAATGATGGGAATATGGAATTGGTCGAAGATGATTTACATGATGAAGTCCTTGAGTAGTAGAATAAAACTAAAAAACAACATTACACATTGTCTATGGATAGTATCATAAATATCCAAAAGCATCTAGATGATTACAACCAAATCATATTCCACTTGAATGCCATTAGTGTCAAGGTGGAGGAAGATGACTAAGCAATCATCCTTGCAAGTTCTCTGTTGAAGGAGTATAAATACTTCATGAAAATCATACTCTATGGAAATTACTTTCTTACGTTTTCTAAAGTCAAATGTGTCTTGAACTCAAAAGATCATCAAAAGAATAGTGTTCTAAAGGGTCACTCTGAAGGACACGAACTGAGTGTCATGTGTACATCGAAGAAGAGAGATTCAAGTGAGAGGTGAGGAAAATCTCGATCAAATTACAATAGGGCTTGTATCGGTTCAAAAGTAATCTGTTGGATGTGAAAGAAGAAAATATATATCAGTCGAATATGTCGAGTGAAGAAAAATAACAACTATCATATAATCAAAGCCAAAAACGCTACAATAGTGTCTGATGATTGTGAGTGTGTTGATGGTTTGATAACTTCTAATTTTACATACCTAACGATAAATGGATGTTGGATAAGTTGATATCTTATATATCAGCGTACTATAAATTTATATATTTTAATCTTTTATACAACTCCATATACATGAGATATCTCATGTTGATATCTTAATGCCATTATTTATTGTATTTATATAATAGTTTTAGAGAGAAATTTATAAAAATATAAATATGCACAAATATCATTTAACGAGCAAACTAAATAATTAATCATAATTATAGATTATCAGAGTTTCTTTTTAATAACTTCAAATTTAAAGCTTGAATATTTGTTCACCGTTTAACTAATTATAAACATCTTCGTTCGAGATTTAAAGTTTCGATCATCCAAACACAACACTTAGTATTTATCTTTTTTTATTATGGCTAATACTACAAAAATTTAACGAAAAATCAACTATGTGTAGTTCAATCAAATTTGAGTATGTTGAAAACGTTTTATTGTAAATAGATAAAGAATCTATTATTAAATTTGTAGAAGAATATTTGACAATATTTAGTTTTGTATAAATTAATAAATTTATATTTATAATTATATGAACATGTACTAATATTTAAAATATATTTCAAATTTGTTTAAATCATCCTAAAGATAATTTTCATATTTATATTGTTTATTTTGTTGTTATGTTTGATAAGATGTTAAGTTGTTGAAAATTTATTCACGAAAACGCAATAGATAAGGTCATAGCAAAAATCTATTTTATAGGGATATAATCATCTTCATACAAGTAATATAATACTAATCCCGCTTTAAGAACACATGGTGTGCACGTAGATCCTGCATGGTTTTCAGAATCAACAACTTGTGCCTATTGTCATTTTAGACTATTGAAGACGTAAATGAACATGTTCCTGCTCGAAACAAAATCACTTTATATTCCATAAATGAAACAAAATCAAGGCATATTTGTGTGCTGGTCTATTTAGTTAGTATTGTTGGATTAAATTTTGTAGTCAAGTTTTGAGAAAAATAAAAATGTCAAACAGAGCTTTGAAAAATAAATACAGTTGAGAAAACTGATCCAGAAATCGTTTGAAGCCGTTTTATTTCGTTTATATTTCAGTTATTCAACAATGTAATATATAAGATATTATGTTAGTGAAATGAAATTAACCCTTTCACAAAACTTTGTCTCTGTAATCTAAAAGTTTGTTTAACGCAATTCTACATTCTAGAAGAAGCAGGAGGATTGAATCTTATGTTCTAAAGAAACAGATACATTCTGAAAAACAGAGGGATGAAATCCTACCTTCTAGTAAATCAGAAGGATTAATTTTTAACAAGTATGTGATGTTCATGTTCTCTTTTTTTAAGCTCTTAAAGCTTTTAACAATCACACAGTGGGAAATATACCAATCGATGACATCGTGTTTAAAGCAGATCTATGGTATTAAATTTCTATCCTAAAGTTATTAGAAAAGGGTACCGATCTTATTCTGATATTTTAGTACATTATAATCTAGTTAATCTTGCATACTTTAAGTCATTATATCAAGGACCGGTTGAGTTAAATATCAATTTGTTATATGATCTGATTTGATTATCTATCGGTTTAGAGTGTGAACAAAGCTTTTGTAGATATTTCATTTGAACACTTTGAAAGAATTTGTACTCGAAAACCAATTTCATAAAAGTAGTGACAATTATTTTTGTTCATTTTCTTAAGAAGTTATTTGCCTTCTATGCAAAAACTTCATATATACGATCATAAGCTCTCTTTTATAAACCATGATTTGGTTATTGTTTTTAGATATTATCATTCATAGGTTTCCTGTGTTTTTGGGTGAATTCGATGATTGAATTGTCCCTGTAAAATGTATTGTACAAATACATATATTTTTATTTTTATAATTTTGGGTTCTTGACTTTTAACTAAGTATTTTTGGATTCTTGATGTTAGGGTGGCGACCGAAGTCCCAAATCCCACATCGGTTAAACATGGGAAGGACCAGCGGTATATAAGTAAGAACATACCTCAACTAGTAGGAGGTCTTTTGGTAGTGGACCAAATGCAAAGCCGTGAGGCCCTTCGGGTGCCAAAGCGGATAATATCATACTAGTGTTGAGATCGGTTGTGTTCTTACTTACACACACGTGGTATCAGAGCGTCAGGCCCATACGGAACGCGATGGTGGTAATTTTCTCGGCGGAGGTCGAACATGATGAACCAGTAGTCATGCTCAAGGTGAATGATCTACTCTATACATCCTAGTTCGGAGCGTACATGACTCATCAAGCGGTGGTACTTGATTGGAGTGGATAGTGGAGCTAGAGCGTCCATGACTCATCAAGCGGTGGTACTTGATTGGAGTGGATAGTGGAGCTAGAGCGTCCATGACTCATCAAGCGGTGGTACTTGATTGGAGTGGATAATGGAGCTAAGGAACAAGCGCAGAGGAACAAGACCAGAATGGTCGAGTGAGTAGATAGATCCGCTGTAAAAGCTCTATTGCTCAGGTGGAGGAGCATTCTCTGATTAGAGTGAGTGAGCGGATGAAATTCAATTGAGAGGAGACTAAGTGGTACTTTGTTCGAGAGGAGGATTTGTTAGGGTGGCGACCAAAGTCCCACATCCCACATCGGTTAAACATAGGAAGGATCAGCGGTATATAACTAAGAACATACCTCAACTAGTATGAGGCCTTTTGGTAGTGGACCAAATGCAAAGCCATGAGGCCTTTCGGGTGCCAATGCGGACAATATCATACTAGTGTTGAGATCAATTGTGTTCCCAACACTTGACTTCTATAAACCATTTTTTTCTCCCAACAAAAACTGAAAGATAATTATATTTATGGAAATTTTAAAGGATTTCAGAAATAAGTTCAACACATACTAGTTGAATGTAGATATGAAAAATATATTTGGTTTATAAATACAACAAACTAAATGTAACTAAATTATAAAAAAAATAAAGACAAACCATCTTTTATTTAATGAGATGAATAGAAAAATAAATCAAAATTGCTGTTTTGCATTGAAACTTTGATTCGTTTATGATTTCAAAATGCTTTTAAGAAACACATTATACAGCTGAACAAGTAATTCATAAATCAAAATTTGAAATATTAATATTTGAGAGAATATAATACATGATAGTGTTGAATTTGATATTTTATTGTTATTCTTTACCAGACTGGTTGGAGATTCGGTCTACAACGAGTTAACGATATATATATGTAACGAACTACTACAAAAATCATATTTTTTTCATATTTTTTTTTATCTTTTGCAACAAGTTCACGGTTTATATACCGCTTCGATTCATTTTCATCTATTAAATCTAATATATCACATTTCTGAAATCTCTAATCCTTTTTATAATTTCTGAAACCTCTAATCATCTTGTTTTTTTTATCTTTTATAGCCTTCTATCATAATTTTGAGACCATATTCCTTGTAAACTTATGTTGATGGCTTCAGTTGGCTCTCTGATTTTGACCGATTAAAGTTTTATTTGTTTTAACGAAGAAGAGATCGAGAAATTATGCCAAAGAGAAGCGTACATTTGGAGTCAATCGAGAAATTCGTCATTGGTCCTTTTACTATTACGATTATTTTTATATAGTCCGTCACAATATCGAGACGACCATGATTTTCATTCTTAAACTCTCATATACCATAACTCAAGATTCGCAATTTTTTTATCATCGTATATTAAAAAAGATAAGGCAATGTGGCAATGGAATCCACTATACCTTATCACTTCACATTTAATGTCACTCGAGCATCTACAATCACTTCTGCTAAACTACTCACACTACTGGACTATGTTAGACATGCTCCAATGAAGATAGTTAGTTGGTATTCAACCAATCAAAAAATACAATTAAAACATCGACAAGACCACATCCTCAACATGGAAAAAACTAAAATATCGAGATTATCGACTAGGTCATAACTTAAACCTTTGTATATCAATCAAACCATGACTTGAAATTGTAAATAACTTTAAATATCAACTACTGTCTAGACCATGACCTAAACTTTGAAACTTTTAAATATGAACCATTCATCCAACTATTGTCAAGATCACGACCTAAACTTTCAAATGTCAACCATTCCTCAGCCTCAACTTTACTACTAGTATTCAATTTTACAATCGAAACTGACCATGTCACAAAAATAAAACGACTAAAACCGTTAAATAAAAAAGATAAAAGTAGTTTTTATTATTATAAATAAGCGTATTTGTATCTTACTTTATGTCATTATTAGATTGTTTAATTTCGTGATTTAATGTATATTTACGCAAGCAATAAAGACTATACCAAATACCCAATATATTTTAAGATTAGTACATATAAATTTGACTAACGTGGATCATGATTTTTTTCAAATTTTTTATCAATATTTCTTATATATTTATTTATTAATTTTTTGTCCACAAAAATCATACACATGTATATGTTAGTCTAGCCTGAGGAATATATTTTCCATAATTTGTTATTTTATTTCTCATATTTAGATTAAAAAATTAGACACTTAATTTTAGTAGCATACCCTCTTAGATTTAGTTTATATATACATATTTTTGTTTTAATTTCACCTTATATGTTAGTGTTATAAATTTAAATTTTATTTTTATTTTTTAAAAAAATCTTCATACGATATTTTAATGAAATTATTTATTATTTTCATATAGTATTCTCAAGTCTTAGTTTATAAAAGTATAAATATGCGTAAATAGACCAAACTAAAAATATTGACCTAATTATTGATTATATCCATCTCCATTAAATAACATAAAATAAAATTTTATGAAAATTTTAGTATGTATTTTTCATTTAATCAATTATAAACATATTCATTCAAGATTTAAAATAATTTAATACTAAAACACAACAATTTGTACTTTTTTGTGCATAACAATATAGTTTTTATATTTATATTGGTATTTTATGGTCAGGTGATATATATTAAGCATATTATAAATTAAATAATAAACTTTAAGGTGATATTAAAATTCTATAGCTATAAAATAAGATCTTAAATAACTAGAGATTCATGCATAAATTTTGTCATATTTACCAATTATAAAATATATAATCTCAAAAGAATACTATTATAAATGTAAATGCTAAAAAAAAATTACAAACATAATGAAATGAAGTTCAAATAATAAATATATAAAATAAATAATATATCTCTAACTTACATTTTCTTCATTCCAAAACATATGAAATGATTCTTAATTCAACTCTCAAAAAATAAGATTCGCATGATATTAGACTTCTAAACATTCAAAGAAACGTACGATATGTAACTTTAAAAATCAAGACGGACCGAGTTTGGTCCCAAGCGAATGATATCACGTCTCCTTCCTTTAGCTCGCGTCTTGCAACAAAATTTGAATACCAACCGTCTGTAAAATAATATCCTGTAATTTTCGACATTAATTTTAATTTATAAAATTCTTTTGAATCAGAATCATAAACCCAAAAATAAAATCCATCATCCGAGTGAATCTTCATACAAACACGAGGATCAAGATGTGATATAATGCACCTCAAAAGAGAGTTATCATCTAATGTAAGTACACCAGAAAAAATGTCTGCTTCAGTTAAATATTGTGCAAAATTTTGAAAAGTCATCTTATAGAAAACTCCAATACACTATGCTACAAAACTTGGACAAAAACTTTAAAAAGTATATAGAAAACTATATATCAAGACAGTATTTATAGAGAAGTAATGGAAAAATCAACGCGTAAAAAAAGTCTAAATGAATCTAAATATTATTCAAAATAAAAAATTTACAAATTCCATATTATTTTATACTATATAAGAGAACCTCATTTCTGTCAAACCAAACTGAGTCAAATATGAAATAGGTATTTTGTATATTCGAATTTAAACTTTTATAAATTTTGACCGCGTTAAAAGTATATTTATATAATAGTTATTTTTTATTTTTATTCTATTTCGAGTTGTGAAATTTTAAGGTAATATTAATAAGTGAAAAAACATTCATGAAAATCTAATATATAACTTGACTTTTGCAGCGTCTTCCATTTTTACATATGGTTATCCTAGATTCAAGTTAGCCAAGTGCAATTAAAGTAATTGATTTCTATATCATCTTTATATACATGTTTTCTTATGACTTGAATATTGATATTTTATGACAAGTGTACCAAAACATTATTTGGATATGGTTCTTACATAAAATTTAAAATATTTTTAAAAATATTTTAGATAAAAAACATTGTATTATACCATTAAAAATGATATTTTTAGTGACCATTAATCTAACAATTTTAAATGTTTTATTTATTTATTTATTTATATATTTATATATATATAAAAACACTTGAACTGCTTTTTTTAGTGTAACTACATATACTTTTATACTTTTAGTATCATAATCACTCAAAATGAATTTCTATATAATCGAGATAATCGGTTTGTATTAAGCAGTGAGATAATCGAGCAACCTGGTTGTATTAAATGTTTATCACCCTCATTAATGAGAGTGATTAGGGTATTTATACTCTAAATTAAGGACTCGTGAGCTTACAGGTCAAGTTACGAAACCGGTTCGATTTTAAGGACCCATTAATCTTTTAAATAGATTAGCAAATAGCCTAGTCAAAAGGTGTTTTACTTTTGTCCTGTCTGTATTATTTAGTGGCATGTTATTGTCCGAATTACCCCTAACTGGATTATGCACTAGGCTGTGTCAGAATATTCTGAACTCATCAGCAGTCCCTTTTTTAGGCCTTGCCAAATTTCTTTGGCAGGGTTAAAAAACTCATTAAGCAGTCTCAAATTTATCAGTTTGCTTTTAACATCAACTCAATTTGAAGTTTGTCAGAATTGGTTTCTCTTTCTAGAATTTAAGAATTTTCTTCTTGGATCGTGGGACACGTGTCGATGTTTGATTCGACCTACCAGCCGTTATTTTACCAAGACCGGCGCGACCACTAAGTCTAGAAAGTTACAAAGGCCTTTAATTCTTCACACGTTTGCACAACCTTTAATCATTGCAAAACCTTCTTCAACTTCTCCTAGGTAACAGTTAATTTTTTACTATTATATAAATTATCTTTCATTATTTCATTGTCTTCATCACTCAAAGCTTTTCTAGAGAGATTTTTATTCTTACTTTTAACTTGTTCTTGAGAGATTTTATGTTCACAGCTAGAAACGCACTAGTTAAACGCGGCTGTTTAAATCCATCAGAGATAGAAAGAGCGAAAAAGGTTGAAAGAAAGAATCATATTGTTACCGGCCTCTCAGTTTCTCCAAGTGAGAAATCCAGTGAACCGATTCAGGAAGCCGATCAAGGGCCATCTTCATCTAAAAATCCTAGGACCAGACAACTATTCAAACCAAGCCTTTCACCCCTTCCCTCAAGCTCTTCTGTTCAAGAGTCTCAACCTTCTGTTGTTAAAGAAAAAGATGTTTTGAGTATCAGAAAACCTTTCCCCTTCATAGCCATGGGTTGTGATGTTGAGAAGTCTCTTGAGAAGACAACCCCTCGTTGGATGACCCGTCTAAGTAAAGCTCAATCTACTGCTTCATTGCCAAAGCCCTCCGGATTGGAGGCATATAAAGCACACTCAAGAGACAAGCCCTCCATATCAGAGGCATTTAAAGTAGTCCCAATGGCCAATCCCTTTGGATCCCAACCTCAACCGGACACCAGGACTTTAGAGGCAAAAGATGCTCAACCATCCGAACAGCCTTCGGTACCAGAAACTAACCCCATCCATCCACGAAAACCGATAAACCTTCCACAGTGATGGAAGAAGTAATGGAAGATAGTATTAAAGAGGCTTCCTTTGAAACCGAGGCATCAGGTCAAACGAGGGATGCTGCTTCTAACAAGAAGGGCAAAAGCAAGGTTAAGGCCTGTTTGACTCATCCGGAGCTTCCGGAGTGCCTAGAGGGCAAGGTAGGCCCTTGCTTAAAAAATGTTAGTGTTAAATACATCTTTTCTCTACAAAATATAAACTACATCTACGCCCACACTACTGAGTTGGGCCGGATCCGTACAAAATGGAGGATTCAGGAGTCAGTGAAGGTAATGACACCTATCACTCCGGAGACTCATATGGACTGATAACTTAACGAGTTGGTGATTTTCACCGAAGTGCTAAACTGGGGACTTCAGTTTCCATTGGACCTAGAAATCGTCAGGTACTTCCACCTTGTTAAACTCTACTCTAGCCAGCTAAGCCCCAACGCCTGGTATTCTCTCATTGCTTGCATGATGGTATCAAGAGTGTCAAAAATCCCACTCCCAAATGGAACAGATTACTACTATGGCAAGCTTATGCAAGAATTATCATATTCCATTTTACCATCACAATATGGGGAACAACTTCACGGTGGTAGATAACTTGCTGGAGTCCGAAAAGAATTGGAGGACACAGTTTCTGTTTGTTAGTGGGACATGGGAGAATGGCAGGAAAATCAAGGGGAACACCAACCCTAGCATGCTGACTAGCAGGTGGAAAAGTATTGGTGAGTTTCTTTCCTATCTTTGTTTCTCATGATTTTTTCCTTTTTGAATTACAAGTGCTCTCATTCTGATTAATTTATTACTCTTTTTTTTAGTGCGGTCGAAGTAATTCACCGGACACCTAAAGGAGGGACAAAAAACCTGTGCAAAGCTTAATGAATGGGCTGCGGAGCATTGGGGGAATGCCTTCCACAACTGCTTCACCTCGAGAAATTTTGTGAGGTCCCATCTGTGGAACACCACAGATTGGAGGGACCTCTCATGGGAAGATCTAACTACACCGCCTCCTACTGGTGTAATTCTTAAACGAAAAGAGGCCAAGGATGGTAAATTTCTCTTACCTTCTAGAGCAAAAGCTCCCAACAAGATGAAGAACAAGAAGAAGAAAGTTGCAACAGAGCTGGTTCAAGCAGCCATATAGGGGACTGGTTCGGGGAATCTAGGGGGAGTCGACGTTGCCCTGCTCAAAGTAGTGGAGCCTGAAACAGTAAGGGAGGCGGGAGAGTCACAGAACCCACACAAGCCTCCCAAGAAGAACATGAAAAGAAAGGCCAACAGTGATGAGAATGCTGCTAAGAAGAAGATAATCACCTTAGGAGAAGAAATAATTCTTCGTCCATCGAAGACTCTGCCTCCACCAGCCCCTGTTAATCCCACCTTACAAGACAAAATCCCAATAGGTCTGCAGTGTGGAGAAGTTGTTGGGGGGAGGGAATGAAGAAGTGGATAGCAGTGCCCTTCAGGACATTGATTTATACTTCAATGATTCTAAAAATGATGATTTCTCCAGCTCTGCCAATATGGTGACTTTCAATAGTAAGTCTTTCTCTGTCTCCAGAGAGCAAGATGTTCAGCCAGTACTTGACTTGGACAGATAGGTGAAGAGTCAGACAACTCTCATAAATTCCCTCACCTCTGATAAGAAATCTCTATCTACCAGCCTCCTCAATGCCAATCAAAGTATAGAAGAACTGAAGAATAAGATGGAGGCATTGAGGAAGGACAAGGAAGATTCATCAACCAAGTTGGCCACTTCAAAGGCTGCCAGAACTGATCTTCAGACTAAGTACTCCGGCTTGGAAAAGGACCTGTCAATGTTAAAAGAGGACCTGAAGACCAAAGATGGAGTCATCCAAACCCTATCCGATGAGAAGAGTACGTTAGAAGGTACTGTGCCGAAGATGGCCAAAGAGAAAGAGGATTTGGTGAAGCAGCATGAGCAAGCTATTTAGGCAGGTATTGATAAATATACCAACGAAGTGATAGATTCCCTAGAGAAAAAATATGATGAATTCAAGTCTGACATGATGCAGCTCTTCCGTGAGACTTTTCCAAAGAGGACCCTTGGTTCCTTATGGAAATATATGGAATATGAGGACATCCCATTTCACACTCTGGCAGATGGTAATAACCGCAACTACTCCAGTGGAATAGATTCCACTACCGATGATGAAGAGGGAACTGGTGAGAGTTCGAGTTCTGAACTCATAAGTCCTAAAAAAGGTGGCAGTGGTGAAGGAACATCTGAAGGGAACAAGCTCTAAGGTTTAATCATATTTTTTTGAACAATTAAAGTCCTTGGATGGCCAAGGCATATTTTGTAATTTTATTCGGTCAGAGTCGAGATATGTCTTTCAAACATCTAAAGTCCTTGGATAGCCAAGGCATGTTTTCTTTTTCCTGTTTGGTTAAAGTCTGAATAGTTTTATTTATCAAATCTTCCTTTATCTAACACTTTATTTCCTTTAAATTTTAATGGCTAATGTTTAAATAGCCCCTAGTATTTCAGAAACCTTATAGTGAGAGTGTTTAATATCTCCCATGACATGGAATTAATGGTCATCACTCAACCAGGTTTATCTGATCTACTAAAGATCCAAAGCGTTGAACCAATGATTTGTACTTGAATTGAATTGTAAAAAACCACACCAGATGTTTTAAGAATGCATCACATTTTATTGAATGAAAAACTCGACACCTCATTAAAACCTCCCAGCCCTACCAGGGTAGGAAAGAGTATGCCCCCTAATATTTACATTGATATCTAACAAGTAAATAATTACACACAACTTTTATTCTAAATACAACCTGAGATGTTCAATATTTCATGAGTGCTTCAAAACCCTTCCTTATTTGTCTTGAAGCCTATATGTCTCAGGCTTAAGTTTTTCGGAGACCTCATAGGGGCCTTCCCAGTTCGGAGCCAGCTTACCGAACTGTTTCTCCTTGGTTTGTAAGAAAACTTTTCTTAACATTTTATCTCCCAGTTGAAAATGTAACTTTAAGTATGGTAAACCAAGTATTAATAAATAAGGTTTAAAAGGAGTTGAGCAAAGCTTTCCGAGTCATTATAAAAAACAAACACTAGTCATAGAGAGAAATAAATCAAAATCAATTATCTAGAGACAAGAAAAATAAAAGAAAATTCAGATACATATCAAAATAAATAGGTGACTTCACTTGTAGTTATTTCCACAATCCTAAACATTTCAGGAAGGATTTTTGAAGCTAAAATAAACTTAGTTTAAAGAGAATACTAAAGACAATAGAGGAGATACAATAATCATGTCAAAAGATGTTAAAACATACCTCATTTATGATAAAAAAAAATGTTTAACCTAGCTCGTCAAAGAGATATGATTGATTGATACTGGAGCATCATTCGATATAAAAACCGATAAGCAGTATTTCTAATTTCAAATAATGGCTTAAATTTGTTATTGATCATTTTACTATTACGATTATTTTTATATAGTATGTCATAATCTTGAGCCGACTATGATTTCTATTTTTAAATTCTCAAAAACCATAGCTCGAGAGTGCAAATTTTTATCATCACATATTAAAAAACAATCTGGTCAATGTGGCAATGGAATCCACTATACCATATCACATCACACTTAATGTTACTCGAACATATACAACCACTTTCGATAAACTACTCACATTATCGGACTACGTTAAACATTAATATCCAACCAAGCAAACCATACAATTAAAACATCGACAAGACCACATCCTCAATGTGGGAAAAAACTAAAATATCAATTATCGACTAGGTCACGACTTAAACCTTTGTATATCAATAAAATAATAGTTTGGAATTGTAAATAGCTTTAAATACCATGACCTAAAATTTTAAATATCAACAATTCCTCCAACTAATGTCTACATCATGACCTAAAATTTTAAATGTCAACCATTTCTCAGCCTCAACCTAACTGCTAGCATTGAATTTGACCATCGAAAATTAATCATGCCACAAAATATAAAATGACCAAAATCAGTGAATTAAAAAGATAAAAATTGTTTTTATTATTTAAATAATTTTAGTCATGTCTCCCTTTTATGTTATTGTTATGTTGTTTAATTTCTATTTAATGTATATTTACTTCAACACTAAGGATTATTTCAATGTATTATAAATTTAATTTTTTCAAGTTTTTATTTCTCCTTATATATTAGTGTATTGTAAATTTAATGTTTTTTATCTTCTATAAAATACCATATTTTGATGAATTTATTTTTAATTTTTATATAATGTTCTCACTTCTAAGTTTATGAAAATATAAATATGCAAATGGGCAGAACTACAAATATTGACCGTAATTATATCAACTCCATTGAAATACATACTCAAATTCTTGCTTAGTCAACTAGAAACATATTCATTCGTTCATTCAAGATTTAAAATAATAAAATATTAAAACACAACAGATTATACTTTTTCTACGTTGTTCATCGCATTTAATTATATTGATTTTCTTTTTACATTTTATATTTGTAAATAATATTTGAAAATGTATATTTTAAAAAAAATTCTAAATATATATTTACATGATAATATTAAGAATATATTTCTAATGCGTTTAAATTATCCTAACAATATAGTTTCCATATTTATATTTTTTTGTGTTATACATTAGACATATTATAAATTACATGATAAAATTTAAGTTATATTAAAATTGTATAGTATTGATTTTGAAATAGATGTAAAATAAGATCTTAAATGACCGGAAATTCATTAATAAATTTGGTTATATTTATCAATTATAGAATATATCATACCAAAGACCTAATTTATAGTGACATTATCATCTCAAAAGAATACTATTATAAATGTAAATGCTTAAAAAATTACAAACATAACGAAATGAAGTTTAAATAGAAATATATAAAAATAAATAATATATCTCTCAGTTACATTTTCTCCATTCCAAAACACATGAAATGGTTCTTAATTCAACTCTTAAAAAATATGTTTTGCATGATATTCGACTTCTAAAAACGTTCAAAGAAACATAAGATATGTAACTTTAAACATCAAGACAGACCGAGTTTGATCCCAAACAAATGATATCACTTCTCCTTTATTCCGCTTGCGTCTCGCAACAAAATTTGACGACCAACCATCTGTAAAATAATATCCTGTAATGTTCGACACTCATTTTAATTTATAAAATTCTTTTGAATCAGAATCATAAACCCAAAATTTAATTTATATATATAAAGCACTAAGGAAGTTCTCGATGTCCGATGCAAAAATAGTTGGAATTCCCATTAGTTCATAATTCAAACTCAGTGCCACTTAAGCACCAACCAAAGTATCATATATGAAGTATATGTTGGGGATACCATGTGCCAATGTTGTTTGTAAGAGTATGTTTGCTATTATTTGCACACGACCTAATTTTTCCTACACCATAATAGTTTTGAGGAGATTTATGTCAAATCTAATGAGGCCGCATTTGCATAAACTCAAGTGGCTCATGAGATACTTTAAAGGTTTAGATTTTATAGGTTTGTGTTCCAATAAAGAAAATATACGGTTGAGATATTCCTGAGAGGGTATGTGGACTCTGATAATTTATGTATATAGAATAAGTGGTTAGTTGAAATTGTTGATTATAGAAGGTCATTTTGTGCTATCGTTTACGAAAGCCGAGTATATGGTTTTACATAATCAAATAAGGAAGATATTGGATGAAGAAGGGATTGTTGAGTGAACTCATTGGTATGGAACATGATGCGGTTTTATTTTATAATAACACTAGTGCCCTTTAGTTGATGAAAAATACAAATTTTTATGAGAAAAAGAAATATGTAGACATTAACATCCACTTCATCTGAGACGTGGTAGAAAAGAAGCAAATAAAAATGGTTAAGATTGCTAGCAAAGAAAATCTTTCAGATGCCCTGACCAAGGTATTGCCTATTTTAAAGCCGACAAAATGCATGAGCTTGATGCAAGTCTGGAATACGGGTGAGCTGGTCTTTAAAGAGTAGAACTTTAGTTGCAATTGATATTGGAGTAAGTGTAAGCCTAGGTAGAGAAATGTTAAGTATAAGCTAGAAGTAACTCGAAGCGTAATCTTCTATTTAAATCTATATCCTATATTAATTGGTTTTCTATATTAAATGGGTTTACTTTTTTTGGTATTCGATATTAGATAGATTTCTTATTAATTGTGTCTCTATATTAATAAGATTTTCTATTTATTGGATCTTCTATATTAATTAGATTTCCTATTAATTGAGTCCTCTATATTAGTTAGAGTTCCTATTAATTAGGTCTTCTATAGTAATAAATATATTATTTTTTAGTCTCCTCGGTTAATTAAAGTTCCCTAATTGGGCTACTATATAAATTTAATTTATTTATTAGGTTTTAAAATTAAAATATTAGGACTTATCACAATATTTTGTATAAATAGAAGAAGATATTATTATACAAGATATGATTGGTGAGGGAATTTAGTGACAATGATATGCTATGATAAATGGGAAAATAAACGTATTATTATCGTCTTACTTGAGTTGGAAAAATCTTACACTACTTTAAAGTTTTAATCCTTTTATATGCTAAGTACATTATACATTATACCATAATATCCTAAAAACTCTCCATTTTTTCCCATATGCTTGATCGTGGGTCCATGATCCATCACCATGTTCTTATCGTTGCCTCGTTACTACCTTTAGTGGCCGTACTTTCTTAACAACTGTTCTTTGTCGACTGAGGTATGGTTCGAACTTTACACGAGCGACAACTAGATCTTCTGATGATTCTTCTCCAACTCTACTGTCTGGTCGTGGGTGGCTTGGCATGATCACCGTGTGTAATCCAAGATGGAGTATTGGTGAACTATTTTTAATTGTTCGTCTTTTGGAATGAGTATAGTATTATCCAAGATGAGGAATTAATTTATCTCCTATCCGCGTTGTTTCCATGTGGCATGCATAATTATTACCTTTACGTTGTATCGTCACGCGTGTGAGTGTGGGTGTGAGTTTTCTATTACCACATGTCCAAAATCATGTACCTATGTCTAACAAAAATGGTACCTAGTTACGTGCATGACAAAAATAGCGCTTTATATCCCTTCCTTTAATTAATCGGTGCTCCCTTTTGTATTTGTTTATCCCATGACCAATCAATAGGCCAATGTTGGACGGGTTTCTTCCTATATTTATAATATAAATTGCACTAGAAACACCCGTTGTATATTTTAAAGAGAGAGATTTATCGCTCGTGGGTTTCTCGTCATTTCCTTACTTTCTGATTCCACATATAGTATCAAGTTAAATGTCGAAACTCTTTTTTTATTATTATTTTGCTTCATTATTTTATCATGTTAATTAGTATTGTAGTGATTGTAAGTTTTACCGACCCTTTGGCTGGAAAGCCTAAAATCTTGTATGATTGGTTTCCGATCTTCTAACATAAACTTCTAACTTTTCCCCCAGAAATGTCTTGCAAGGGATCCTCGAAGAAGAGTAAACTACTATAAACTCATTCCTAGGTGCTCCACCTGTAGACATGGTGGAACAAAATTTTTTATGGATAGTTATTTCAATTGGCTGGCGCACCTTTATGAAAATCTGATCCCCGAAGGGCTTTATGGGTTTAAACTAGTTTATGAGTTTCCTAATTCTATCATAACTAGACCTCCAGAACGAGCCTGGTGAACATCCTCATCATGCTTGGGAGGAGGAAACTTGCTTATACATAATCGTCTTTTACTTTGGTCTCCGACTACCTCTTCCAAACTTGATAAAAGAACTCTTTAAATACATTAAAATCTATCTCATTCAATTCACAACCAATTGTTGGCGTTTTCTGCTTAGGGTGATACTTAGTTCTAGATTGTT
Organism: Limnanthes douglasii subsp. nivea; assembly: GCA_036936605.1. NCBI lineage: Eukaryota > Viridiplantae > Streptophyta > Magnoliopsida > Brassicales > Limnanthaceae > Limnanthes > Limnanthes douglasii. The sequence continues at coordinate 285,128,918 of JAUPFV010000004.1, forward strand.
AGATATTAAGTTCAATCTAGTAGATTTTTTTGCTAGTATTGACGTGTATAAATTTTTAAGAACGCCGTACTATTACATATCCACCAGTAGATTAATTGTAACCCTTTTTTACATTGATAAGCATTAAAAGTACTCATTTATTTTTGTTTATTGGAATTGGGAGCATCACATTGCAAAGAATAACCTTTAGTTAGAATGCATATAGATGAGTACACGTAAGCCTCGAGTCAGTTAGTTTCTTTAATGAAGTTATTGTTGTTGATACCCCAATTTTCTGATATTTACATGTTTTGTTTTGTTGAAGGTAAAAACTTGGAGAAGTACCAGGAACTGTCGAAGAAGCTGTACGTGAATCAGGAAATGAACCATTTGGATCGTCTCTCTGCTGCCGCACACACAGAGTGGGAGCTCAAATACCCTCGTTTATTTACTCATATTAACTTCATCGTAGCGGGATTGTAGCCTTTTCTTGAAATAATGATGTCTCAAGATGGAGATGTTACCCTTACTGCCACTAGGCAACCAGTCACTGCTGAGATTGTGGGGTCTATAATGCTAAAGAGAGTTTATACAAACAACCTAAAAGGTATTGCACTGGAACTCTCGCTAGAAAGGTTAATAAAAATTGTGAAAATGGTCTTGATACCGTTGTTGGCCAAAAACGATCTTGTAGGGATGGTGACGTGGTAGAGTGGAAACCCAGAAAAAAAAAGGTAGCTAGTATGTTTGTTGTTGGAAATGATTTGAATACTACTAGTCTTTCCACCGCGTCGGATCAACGAGGCTCTAATGATTTTATTTTGATATCATTGTTAAGAAAAGAGGACGAGGGCACGAGGCAAAATACTCCCTCCACTGGTGGGTTTTTGAGGAAAAAGAGTGTGCTAAGGAAAAACAAGACTCTTGTTAGTAGTGGTCAAGGTGGAACCGAGGAACAATCCCAAATTGTCTTGGATAATATAACTATAGTAGTTAGCTCTATCCCTTTCTCCATTCACGAACATTTTGTTTCCTCAAAATGTGGCGCAAGGGTGGTCTGAACGTTTTTACTAGATAGGATACCCCTCGCGTTGCCTCAACCAACCAAAGACGAGCTATTTTCGGGACCCCCCATGAGACTTAGTTGACTGCTGAACACTTGGCTTCGTTTTCGGTCGATGACGACAAACATAAATGTTCGTGTTCTGTGGTTGTGAATAATTTTGATCCTCTAGGCATAACTCCTCATTTAAGTCTTGTTACCATAAAGCTTTCTCGAATGCATTAGTTGAGCGAACAACCCCTGACAGTTGGTATGTTGAAGCCTTCCCTTCTCATGTTTCAACAATTGAAACATTGTCCGGAGATGATACTTTACAACAGCATGATTTTGTCAGATCTCTTACACCATCAAGTAGAGGTATATTTTCTATCACTTACTATTTTGTGGCATCTTTTGGTTTATTTAATATTTTTGACTTATCAAAACTTTCTTAGTATAGAACTATTATAACTCAAGGGTGCTAACATATCGAAGAATGAACCCCATTGATGCTAAATTCATTGAGGACTTCAGATCGGAACCTTGATTGTTTTGCTCTAGCAAGTCCCTCAACGCTGATCTCTCGTGTTACAAGAAGGCGTACTGTTCCTATAAACTTTATTTTGAAAAATTAATTTAAGGAAAACGTAGATATGAGTGATCAGTTTACTGCTGTTACATCTAAAAAGAATGGGTTAAAGAAAAAATGTTACATTCCTAATGGCAGATAATGAAACACTCGCCAATTGCTCCATCGAACTTATTTCACAAAATATTTTAGTACTCGTTACGATCTAAGAGTCCTCTATAACTAGTTGAAAAGTTCTAATTGAGAGTAATATTATTCAAGAGAATTTGTGTTGATTTAGGTTGGATTTTGAGCATCATTTGGATGATCAAGTCACCAAGGCGTACGTTGATGGGTAGAAGGATGCTTTGGGGATAGTGAAAACGAGCCTATAACGAGTTCGAAATGAAACCATTATTGAACTATGGATGATGAATGTCGGGCTCATTTTAGAGGACGATATGTCGTGGGTGACCGATGGTGAAGATGAGGAAAAAGATGTAAAAAAAGTGACTCAAGAGGTTACCTCGACTACTAATGTTGCTCATTTACCTGCAGGGGGGTGGTTATTACTCCCACTGTGACATATGAAGAAGCGGTGCCCTTAGATACAACATTGGTTGAGGATAAAGTTGATAAAGAGGACCATACCGGTGAAGATGATGCCTAGTTTATTTTAACATTGAACTTACCTACATTTCTGTTTTTTTTATGTTAATGATAGCTCAGATTTATGGACCTTGTTTAATTTTTCTTATCTACAAGATATTTATTTTTGCTTGTATTTAAACTGTTTTATTGTAATTGGAGACGATGGGGGAAACTCGTGTTAATGCTAATTTATGTAGGCATAATGTTGTTTGTTACGTTGCCAAATAAATTTCTTATAGGTTGTTTCGCTTTGTGCGGTTTAATAGCCTATGATCAGTATGTCATTTAGTTTAGTCATAGAGACTTGACATTTTTAGCCAATTCTCTATTCTGAGCTATATAGCTCGGACTCAGTGTGGCCCCTAATATACTCTTTAAGGCTTGTGTTAAACACCATTTCACTTTTGTTGACTCTTTATAGTCCTGGCTTAATATGGATCATTTCGTAGCAAAATAGGCCTCCAATCTTAGCCTTTTCACTTTTATGATAATTGGCGACCCTCTCCCTTTTTAGTTATTGATTATGAAGATTTGTTATTGGTAATTTTATCGAATTACAATATTAATTTGGCAAAATAGTAACTTCATTAATAATTTTGGCTTACAATGTGCGTCATTAAAAATCCGTAACTGCCACCAAAGGAAAAAAGTGCACAACCACTCTTACGTAGCATGGTGATACATTCTAAATAATTTACATTCCATGGATGTTTTAATGCATTCGAAACTATATATTCCATATTGTATGCTCCGTGATATTCTTTGAAAAAATAACTATAAATGGGCTATCCCAGTCTGGGTCTAACTTCCCTACATTTTTGTCTTGAGCTAATTGAAAGATTTTTTTAATACTAAGTAATCTACTCTGAAGCCTCAAAGTTTCATCTTGGAATTTAATATACTTCTCATTAAACTGTTATAATGCTCAGATCGAACCCTAGCATGATCCCTTATTTCTTCAATCATGTCATTTGACCATTGTCGCTTTTGGTCATTTACCTCCTCTAAATAGTTGGCTACCTGATGGCTTGGTATTATTTTCTTAACTAGAACCACTGCTTCCATTCCATATACCAAAAAGAAAGGAGTATCCCCGGTTGTTGATCAAGGTGTAGTTAGATATGCTCATAATACCTCAATTAATTTGTCTGACCATTTTCCAATTGAGCCCTCTAGCTTTTTCTTTATCTATGCTAGGATGGTTCTATTTATGACCTCTACTTGACCGTTCGCTTAGGGGAAGTATGGTATAAAAAAATGTTAGTTGATCCTATTATTTCGGCAGAATATCTGCATGATTACGTTTTGGACTTGAAGTCCGTTGTCATAATAAGGATTCTTGGTATTCTAAATCGAGAAAGGATTTGATTTTGAAGGAAATCAAAAATCTCATGTGACCTGGTCTTTCCTAAGGCCTTAGCTTCCACTTATTAAGTAATGTAGTCAACTAATAAAATGAGATATTTGCGCTTAACTATAGCCATTGGGAGGGGTCCGACCAAGTCTATCCCGAATTTGTCGAAAAGGCACGATGTTGGTACAACGCTCATTGGCTCACTGGGTAGATGTCGTTTATTTATAAATTTTTGGCAGTGATGGCATTTTTGCACCAAGGCATGTGCGTCCATAGCGAGTTTAGGCAAATAAAACCCTGCTAGTAGGAATCTTCTTATTAAACTCATGTAACCACATCGGGCTCCTGCTTCCCCTTCGTGCATGTCAATAAGGATCCCCTCTGATTCTTCTTCGTTAACATAATGCAATAGTGGTCGTGTTGCACTTTTCTTGTATAACACGTTATCGAAAAATATTATTTAGTTGCACAAAGTTGTAGTGATCTCACTTCTGCCTTATCTGCCAGTAAGATATGATTTTTTTAATATGTGATATATTTTTCCCTCAAATCTACAATTGTCGTGAGTGCGTGCACTTCCAATTTCTCCGCACTTGCCACTACTTTTGGGTAATCCTGGATACGAACAGTTGGGTTACCTGTTGGCTAGCGAATCTACCATTGAATTATCTAACCAAGGTATTTGTTCATATTGGACACTATAAAAAATTTCTTCCCATTCTTTCAAAGCTTCAATATACACCATGGTGTTTCCTATTTGGCCTTGAAGGACCCTATAGCTTGACCGATCACTAGTTGTGAATCCGAGCAACCTATCAGTTTCTTAGCTCGACATATGTTGGCCAGTTTCAGGCCTGCCAATACTGCTTCATACTATGTTGCGTTATTGGTTGATTTGAAAGTAAATATTATATTTTATCGAATTTATTCCCCAAAAGATGTCCTCAGCACGACTCTGGCACCTTCCGTGGTTGCGTTCGAAGTCTCATCCGTCTCGACTGACCATTGAGGGACTAATTTTTTTCTTCTTCAGTTCTTTCCTCGTCTGAGCCCCGACATCCGACAAATTCATTGAATTGGTCTACTACTTGGTCTTTTTATTGCCATTTTTGGCTTGTAGCCTATGTCATAAGCTCCCGGTTCAGTTGGCCACCTTGTTAATATTCTTTAAATGTCTTGCTTTTGAAGTACATTACAAAATGGGAATGAAGTGCATATGAAATGTGACTTTTAAAATACGGACACATTTTTATGGTTGTGACTACGGACCCGAGGGCTATTTTTTCTAAATTTAGATACTTCGTCTCGGCGTCTACTAGTTCTTTGCTAAAGTAGTACAATGATCGTTGTATGCTCGTTGTTTCCCCTACAAGCATGTGAATTACTGTTGTTTTGTTGTCATTTTTTATATATTAGATATATTATAAATTAAATTATAATTTTTTGGTTGATATTATCTTAAGTTACCAAAAATCATTCATAAAAGTTGGTCATATTTACCAATTATAAACTATATCATACCAAAGAAATATTTTAGAGTGACATAATCATCTAAAAACAATACTATTATAAATATAAATGCCAAAAAGAGTTACAAATATAACAAAATGAAGTTTAAATAAAAATTTATAAAATAAATAATTTATATCTAAGTTACATTTTCTCCATTCCAAAATGATGAAATGATTATTTATTCAACTTTTTTAAAAAATAAAAATATTATTTTATTCGACTACTAAAAAAATCTAAAAACACATCTCATATATAACTTTGAAAATCAAGATAGACCAAGTGTGATCCCAAGCGAACAAAATCATGTTTCCTTTGTTTGGTTTTCGACTTGTAACAAAATTTGACAAAAATACTAACTTCATTAATAATTGTTTCTTACAATGTGCGTCATTAAAAATCCTTAAGTGCCACCATAAGGAAGAAAATGCACAACCGCTCTTAACTACCATGGTGATATATTTTCAAATAATTTACATTATATGGATGTTTTAATGAATTCTCATCTATATATTCCATCATGTATGCCCTGTGATATCTTTTGGAAATTATCATATATCGGCCATCCAAATCTGGGTCTAGTTTTTCTACATTTTTGTCTTGAGCTCGTTGAATGATTTTTTTAATACTAATTCCCGTACTCTGAAGCTTCAAAGTTTCATCTTGGAATTTAATATACTTCTCATTAAACTTTTATAATGCTCAGATCGAACCATAGCTTGATCCCTCATTTTTTCAATCATGCCAATTGACGATTATCGCTCTTTGTCGTTTACCTCCTCTGAATAGTTGGCTACCCAATGACTTGGTATTATTTTGTCAGCTAGAACCACTGCTTCCATCCCATATACCAACAAGAAATAAGTATCCCCGGTTGTTGATTAAGGTGTAGTTAGATATGCCCATAATACCTCAACTAATTTGTCTGGCCATTTTCCAATTGAGCCCTCTATTTTTTTCTTTATCTCTGCTAGGACTATTTTATTTGTGACCTCTACTTGACATTTAGCTTGGCGAAAGTATGGTGTAGAAAAATGCTAGTTGATCATATGCTTTTGGCAGAATGTCTGCATAATTACGTTTTGGAGTTAAGGTCCGTTGTCAGAATAAGGATACTTGGTATTACAAATCGAGAAAGTATATTATTTTGAAAGAAATCACAAATCTCGACGTTGTCTTTGCTAAGGCATTGGCTTCCACTCATTTAGTGAATTCGTCAACTGTTACAACGAGAAATTTGCGCTTACCTATAACCATTGGGAGGGTTTTGACTAAGTATATCCCGAATTTGTCAAAAGGTCACGGTATTGGTACGACTCTCATTGGCTCACTAGGTAGATGTCACTTATGTATAAATTGCTGGCAGGGATGGAATTTTTTTACCAAGGCCTGCACGTCCATATTGAGTTTAGACCAATAAAACCCTACTAGTAGGAATCTTCTTAATAAAATCATGTAACCATAGTGGGCTCTTGCTTCCCCTTCGTGCATTTCTGTAATGATCGCCTTTATTTCTTCATTGTTAACACAACGCAATAGTGGTCGTGTTGTGCTTTTCCTGCATAACACATTATCCAACAATGTATATTTAATTGCATGAACCTTTAGTAATCTCGTGTCTGCCTTATCCTTCGGTAAGATTTGATTTTGTAAATATGTGATATATTCGTCCCTCAAATCTACAATTGTCTTGAGTGTGTGCACTTCCAATTTCTCCGCACTTGCCACTACTTTTGGGTGAAATATGATATAGATAATTGGGTTACCGGCTTCGGTTACTACTTTGGCTAGGGAATCTACCATTGAATTATCTGACCAAGGTATTTGTTCATATTGGACACTATTAAATTTTCCTTCCCATTATTTCAAAGCTTCGATGTATACTATGGTGTTTCCTATTTGGCCTTGAAGGACCACGTAGCTTCACCAATCACTAGCTGCGAATCTGAGCGAACTATGAGTTTCTTAGCTCCGCATATGTTGGCCATTTTCAGACCTTCCAAGACTACTTCGTGTTATGTTGTGTTATTGGTTGCTTTGAAAGCAAATATTACATGTTATCGAATTTCTTTCCCAAAAGGTGTCCTCAACCCGACTCTGGCACCTTTGCTAGTTGCATTCGATGCCCTATTCGCCACGACTGACCATTGGGGGATGTCTTTTTTTCTTTAGTTATGTCCTCGTCCGATCTCACATCCTACAAACTCATTGATGAATTCAACTACTGCTTGGTCTTTTTATTGCCATTTGTGGGTCGTAGCCTATGTCTTAAGCTCCCTGTTTAGCTGGCCACCTTGTCAATTTTCTTTAAAAGTCTGACATTAGAAGTACATTACAAAATAGAAATGAAGTTCATATGAAATATGACTTTGAAAATATGGGCACTAACCTCATGGCTAATTGTCTAAATTTAGATACCTCGTCTCAACTTTTACTAGTCCTTTGCTAAAGTAGTACAATAGTCGTTGTATGCTCGTTGTTTCCGTACAAGCACCCAAATTACTGATGTTTTGTTGTCATGTTTTATGTATTAGATATATTATAAATTAACGTATAATTTTTTTGTTAATATTAAAATGGTATAGTATTGATTTTGAAATCACTATAAAATAATATCTTAATTTACCAAAAATCATTCATAAAAGTTGGACATATTTACCAATTATAAAATATATCATACCAAAGACATATTTTACACTCACATAATTTTCTCAAAATAATACTATTATAAATGTTAATGCCAAAATAATTACAAATATAAAAAAATGAAGTTTAAATAAAAATATATAAAATAAATAATTTATATCTAAGTTACATTTTCTCCATTTCAAAACAATGAAATGATTATTTATTCAACTTCTAAAAAAATAAAAATATTATTTTATTCGAACACTAAACAAAATCTAAAAAATATCTAATATTTAACTTTGAAAATCAAGATAAACCGTGTGTGATTTCTCATTTATTTAGCTTTCATCTCGCAACCAAATCTGGCGACCAACCATCTGGAAAACAATATCATGTAATGTTCTATAGTAATTTTAATTTATAATTTTTTTGAATGAGAATCATAAATCCAAAAAATAATAACTATGACCTGATTGAATCTTGATACAAGCACGATGATCAAGATGTCATATAATGCAGCTAAAAAACGAGTTATCATCTAATGTAAGTACACCAGTTAAATATTGTGTAAACTTTCGAAAAGTCATCTTATATAAAGAATAAAATAAATTATGCACTAGGATAATTTAAAAAAAAACTATATAGAAAACTGTATATCAAAACTATATTTATAGAGAAGTATTGACAAAATCAAGATGTTGAAAAACGTTTAAATGAATCTAAATAATATTCAAAATAAAAATTCTATATTTATTTCATAATACCTAATACATATGCAATTCAGTCATACCAAACCGATTCAAATATATAATAACTATCATTTTTGTATATCATAGTTTAGAATTTTTTAAAATTTAACCGTGTTAAATATGTAATTATATAATAGTTATTGTTTTTTTATTTCTATTTATGAAATTTGAGAGTAATGTTTATAAGTGAAAAAAACATTCATGAAAATGAAAATGTAATATAGAACTTAGTTTTTGTACAGTTTCTCATTTTTACATATGGTTATCCTAGATTCAAGGCACAGCCAATTGCAATCAAGTTCTTTAATTTCTATATCATATATCTATAAATATTTTCTTATCACTTGGATAACAATTCTTTCTAACCATGAAGTGTACAAAATCCAATGTCTGGTCCAAAATATTATTTGGACATGGTTCTCACTCAAAATGTACAACATTTTTTACGATATTTTAGATGAAAAAAATGTATTATACCAATAAAGGTGCTATCATTCGTGACCATTAATCACATCAAAATCTCAATCAATTCTAAATAGAAAATCATAATGAAATAAAATAGATGTCCAATTTTAATCCAAATCGAGTCTTAATTCAAACTCAAACGAGAATTTAAATGAAATACTAACAAAACTTATGCATCCTTCCAGGAGTGAGTACTCCAACTGTAACACCAAATCACAATCTAACTAGTGAAATTGAAGGATTAGTTGTCTCGAACACGATATCTAAATTAAGTAACACCTGATACTATTTGTCTCTCCATCTGGTCTATTGATTGTTGTTGCACAAAATAAATATGAAAACCAAAAGTTTTCTTTCTTTTTATAACAATCCACAAAGTGGAAGACAATCATTTTTTCCCTTTAACAGATAGCTAAAACAATTGTTCACCCACACATAGAAACTTAAATTCAAGATCAAAACCTACACTCTCATACCATCTAGAATTAGCGAAACAAAGAAAGCGACTAAGATTTTATTATTATTTAGGAAGAATAAATTATATAGAGTTGAAGCAATTTTTTATAGAATAATAATACATGCGAATGAGTTTAATATATCTTATAGGCATAATAAATATTATAGTTTCAAGCTCATAAACAATCTATTGGCTGATTAATTAATTCGAATTTTATTTTATTCAAACATCATTTAAAATTATAGTGCGTAAGTTTTGTATACGGTAGAACAACAATTCTTAGAGACTCACCAAAATATTATCTACAATAAAATATGTTACTTTCTCAAGTCTTGTTTTGAGATAAGGTTGTACACAAGAAAAGTAAATATATATTCTTCGGAGTCTCATATTGGTACTAAACTAAAATATATTCAAATATGTGACGATGAGTTCAAAATTTATATGACCCCACGTACATTCTTAATATAATTTAAAAAATATCCTTGGAAATAAGAATATTTCCACAGTCCACACTATATTAAATATGTCTTGAGTGCTAGATTTTTATTTACGCTTTCTTTTATTTGTTGCTCATCTTGAACAAGGTTACTTGTTTTCTCGAGAAGTTCATTAATCAATACACATGTTCTTGTCTCGATAGAATGATGGTTATACACAAATGTTGCCTAGAAACTAAAAACCACAAAATAAAAAATTTATAAAGCTTAGCCTAGATGATTTCATTCTTTCAAAAATTGAGGTAAAGGCTAACCTAGTACACAATACATTGGTTACCGCAATTGACGATAAATCTACATAAGTTCATATTGCAGTATTGTCTAAAGCTCACAATACCCTTATATTGAGTTTTAGATATGAAATGTTGCGAGAGGTATCAGAAAAGCCTACGATACTGGAAATATAAAATCAACTAGAGGCGATTTGCATGAAGAAATCTTTGGAGAACAGATTATATCTAACGAAATACCTTCACAAAATATCTATATATAGTAGCACAAAGATGTGAAAGCACCTAGATAATTGCAGCCAATTATACTCGACTTGAATGTAGTTAGTGTGAAATTAGAGGAGGACCAAACAATCATCCTTCGAAGTTCTCTGCCAAAGAAGTATGAACATTTCATGGACATCATACTCTATCATAAATAATCTCTTACGATAACCGAAGTAAAAAAATCTTTGAACTTTAAGGATATTAAAGGAATAGTAATTTGAAGGATGACTCCGAAGGGCAGAGACTGAGTGTGAAGGGTCGATCGCGAAAAATAAATTCAAGTGAGATGCGAGAAAAATCTCGGTCATAGTCCAAAAGGGTTGGTACGGGTTCAAAAGAAATATGTTGAGTATGCAATAAAAAAGAGCATGTCATTCGGAATTTTCTAGAGAAGAGAAATGACAGCAATTGTTAGAAGACCAAAGCTAGAGATGCTGCAATGATATTTGATGATTGTGAGTAATTTGATGGTTAAAATAATTCTTATTCATACAATTATAACAATACATGAGTGCTAGATTCTGGTGTGTCATTTCACATGCCTTTCAATAAGCATTGGTTGGAAGACATGCGAATACTTAATAATAAAAGGAACATCATTGGAAATGATGAATCATACAGTGTCAAAGGGTTTGGAAATGTTTGAGTCACGTTTTTTACATGCATTGAGAGAGTAATTAAAAATGTAAGGTATGTACACGAAGTAAAATAAGGAAGGGTTTACCTATAAGAATTCTTTCTATTGGTATGTTAGATAAGGAAGGGTTTACCTATAAGAATGGATACAACTGACTTAAGGTATTACAAGGCTCCCTTCTTCTTATGAAAGGCAATATGACTAAAGAGTCAGTTCATTAGTGCTATGAAATAGTAGGGGTGTGTATAGTATGATGAAGGATTGTACCAGGTTGTGGTATCATTAGTTGAGATATTTAAGCGAGAATAGACTCAATGAAATAAATAAACATGGATTATTAGATTGTATATATGTTCAAAAGATGATATTAATGAAAGTTTTATATTGGATAAGAGGAATAGGGTGAAGTTTATGCCTAACAACCAGACATCCAATGAAGTACATGATTATGTCTTTTTTAACCTTTAAGGTCCAATACAGGAACCTATCATAGATGGCTCAATGTACTTTATGGCATTGATTGATTATTATTGTAGGAAAGAATGGGTATTTTATGTCATTTACTGAAGACCAAAGATGAAGGATATTTTACGTTTGTGTACTGAAAGACTTTGATAGAGAATCAAACCTAGGAAAATGCTAAAGAAGATTTAAAGTGATTATGCTTAATATATATGAAATATTACTTGACTAACTATTATATAAACCTTTTCATTGCTACAATAAAGTGTAATTGGGACTCCCCAATACAATGGGCTTGCTGAGGGAATGAATCAAACTTACTAAAACATGTTACATACATGCTTTATATACTTGCAATAGGTCAAAAGTTCTAAGGATAAGTCGTAACAATAGTTGCATATATCATCAACATGATCCCATATATGATGCTTAAGTTTTTCTTCCCTAAAGAGGCCTATATGGGAAATAAACTTAAGTTAGAACAATGATAAATTTAAAGAGAAGTCGTGAAAAAGGTTGATTATGCATATGTAAAGTAGGATAAACTTATGCCAAGAGCAGTGAAATATTTGGTCCTTCTATATACGGAAGGGGTAAAAAGGTATAGGTTGTGATGGCTTAAACCTAGACGTCAAAAGGTTTTGATAAACATAGATGCAGTTTTAAATGAAGAGGACATGTCATTGAATAAGACGGTGGAGACCCAACCAAGTACTATTGAGAAAAAATATGAAGTAGATTATGGACATGATCTACAACAAGAACCTGGGGACTCTTCTACCGAATATGATTTTGGGCCTGGTTGTTCTTTCGGTCGTACAGAGGAAGTCCACCCACTCTATGAGTACAAATTTAGCTTATGGTCTTATTTTATAGGGCCTTCAGATGATCAGATGGGAGAGTAACATGATCTTAAAATTTATTAATTGGCAAGAGATATATCAATGAGACCAAGTAAACGACCGTAGAGGTATGGTTTCATCAATGTAGTTGGTTTTCTATGTGTTGAAATACAGTAAGGTGTTCTAAAACCTAAAACATATAATGATACTATAAAAATTAGGGATAAAGAGAAGTGGCTCACAATCATGAAAGAATAACTAAAATTTCTCAAAACGATGAACACTTAGATACTTGTGAAGCAATTAAATGGTCAAAAGCTGGTTGGAAGTAAATAGATATTTAAGAGGAAGTCGGCTGGGAATATGGAATCGGCTGGAGACGATTTACATGATGAAGTCCTTGAATAATAGAATAAATCTAAAAAACAACACTACACATTTTTTATGGATAGTATCACAGATATCCAAAAGCATCTAGATGATTACAACCAAATCATATTCCACTTGAAAGCCATTAGTGTAAAGGTGGAGGATGATGACTAAGCAATAATCCTTCTAAGTTCTATGCTGAAGGAGTATGAATACTTCATGGAAACCATGCTCTATGGAAACTACTTTCTTACGTTGTCTAAACTCAAATGTGTCTTGAACTCCACAGATCATCATAAGAAGATTGTTCTAAATGGTAACTCTGAAGGACCCGAACATAGCAAAAAAAAAAAAAAAAAAAAAAAAAAAAAAAACCCCAAGGGGGTAGCCGAGTTGGTTGAGTATGGCATTCTTATGACCAAAAGGTCACGAGTTCGAGTCCCTCTACATACGCTTTCTCGGCTGAGCCTGTCACCTTGAGTGGTTTACCTTCTGGCGTTGGTTTGCAGGCTATCACGTCAGACTGAGGGTTTACCCTGTGCGCACTCATTGCACTCTGAGTAGCGGCTGCGGGTTCCCTCCGAAAAAAAAAAAAAAAAAGAACATAGCAAAAATCTATTTTATAGGACATAATTCTCTTCATACAAGTAATACCATACTAATCCCGCTTTGAGAACACACGGTGTGCAGTCGGTTATGGTGCCGAAGAAAATTATGAAAAAGAAAATCGTGGAAGTTGATTCAGAATATGAGAAGGTTGAGTTTTCGAAGGAATACTTTGCTAAAATTACCTCTAAATACGGGTATTTGACCGAAAGGTCTGTCTTGAAGTTTAGGGATAGATATGTTTTGCCTAACAATCTTTTCATTAGGACGCCGCGTGCGGGGGATCAGCCTTATACCAACACCAACGAAGAAGGAGAAACATATATATATATATATTACTTTACTTGACTTTGGCTTACGACTCCCTTTACCCCCATTGATTAGGGATGTTTTCAGCTTTGATGGGATATGCCCAACTCTACTGAGTATAGTGCTCAGTTCACAATTCTATAAAATACCCATTTGCTTATTTGCTTGGCTGATTTGTTAGCAACATTAGAGGTGTCTAAATTGACACGTTCGCGATTTTACTATCTTCACATACATAGAGCAAGGCATATCTTAGATCTGCCAAACTCGGACAAAAATTGGAAGCATAGGTTCATCTATATTTTTAGGAATTGGGAACATGAGAGTGTTAAACTGAATTTGCAATTAGAAAGACATCGGAAAGCCAAGTGTAAGAGCTCTAGTAGAGATTTAGATGAAATCTGAATAATGCGAATTATAATCATATTGTATTCTGTGCAGGTGAAGATACATATCAGGAGCGGTGTAAGGAGGGTCGACCCAAAAATCAGTGAATCTTCTAGCAAAGTTATATGCTACTGCAAGCACTGCTCAGTCTATCAGTACCACAAGGGCAGAAGGCGCGGAGATGAGCAGGTCATCATTTACTTTGAAGGAGTCGAGAAAGGCGACGAGGCTGAAGACCAACCCAAAACGAGGATATTGTCGCGCGTGGTAGAGAGAATAAACGCAAAGAAAGGTCTGTTAGGCTTTGTGAAGACAAGTTGAACGAGGAAGTTAGTCCAATAAAATAAAAAAAGCAGGATAACAATCAATGCGGTACCGTTCTCTCAATGAAGGATGGTGCTGCTGGATGAAGCCGATGTGAATGAGACACTGGGTGAAGAAGAGAATAATGCTCCTCGAATCCTTTAGCAGAATAACCCCTCGGTCAGTAACCCCGATATGGTTGTGATTGAGGGAGATGACAAGGTGCAAGATCCGAAGGTGTCCGAGAAAGATACGGGGGAGGTGAGAAAAAAAACGGCATTGTGTATGGGTTAGGGTCAAACTCAACGTTTAGTGAATGTTATGGTACCTTAGGATCCACTTGTGCAGAGATCAAGTGGATAATTATTAACAATTAAGCAGTAGCTTAGAGTACATATTTGTCTTATTATAATTATTGCCGCATTCCCGCAGTTGCTATTGTCCAAGTCAATCCTTAATTCGGTGATTTACCAATTTTAAAAATAAAAAAATAGTGTATTAAATCAAATTGATGAGACTAAAATAAATAGGAATGGAACTACTCCAATATGAAAGCTGGGAATAATAGCTTCTTAGAAAGTTAAGAGTAGCATCCTAGATTGTTCCAGCCGCCAAATATTGAAGGTGGTCTCCCCAAACGCGGCTGTTACTCTTCCGACATTTCACAAACAATATAAACCCCTTCCTGCTTCTAAATTTAACAACTAGTAGTATCTTTTCTGTTTCGGATTTTATAAACTCCCAAGAAAGACAACCGAACTCGTAAAATCATAATGCCTGAAATCTCGCATCCCTCACCACTATCAAAACTCTATCAAAAACTCTCTCCGAAGAGAAAACCGGAGAAGAAAATCAGCCGAGATTCAAGTTCCAGCAGCAGAAGCATCGATAGCAGAGAGATTCGAGCTGTCTTCGATTACATGGACGAGAACTCCGATGGGGAAATCTCACCATCGGAGCTACAAATCTGCGTGAGTTTGTTAGGAGGTGTTTTAACCACGGAGGAAGCCAAATCGGTAGTTGATTTAGCCGATTTGGATGGAGACGGCTATTTGGATCTTGAGGAGTTCGAGAAACTGATGGAAGGGAAAGGATGTAAAGAGGAGGAGAAGAAGAAGAGCGAGCCGAAAGAATCATTTGCGATGTATGTTGTGCAAGGAACCGACTGTATTACACCGTCGAGTTTGAAGATGATGCTGAGTCGATTAGGCGAGCTGAAGTCTGTCGATGATTGCAGGCGTATGATTCGAGCTTTTGATCTTAATGGTGATGGTGTACTCTGCTTCGATGAGTTCGCTCTTATGATGCGATAATAACTCTAATTTACTCTTTTCTTTCCACTATTTTACATTCGTTCATTCCATTTTTATTCCTTTGTAAAAAAAAAAAATTGGGCAAAATAGAAATTATATATCTAAAATTGAAAAGTTTTACAAAAAAAAGGCCTCAATAAGAAGACCTAAAAGAAGAGGGACTTGATTAGAAAGACTAAAAGAGTAAACCCTAAATTCTCAAATCGGAACCCTAATTACAACCAGACTCTAACTCAAACTCAGCAAAAGGGGCAAGGCCACCATAGGCGAAGCTCTAAACGAACAAATCAAGGCTTACTTATGGCTAACCCTGATCTATATAGCCTACACTAAGAATTTCCAAAGTGATGATCGCCAGAAGCGAAGTTGGAGTGTCAATGTTGGTAAAAGTCCGGTTAGAGCGCTCAAGGAGAATCCACTTCGTGATCCGGTCTGCAGCAATATTTTATTTGATGGTTTTTGTCTTCATAGTTGAAGCAAAACTGACATTTAAAGACAGAAACAAAGTGTCTTTTGAAGAGAATTTGATCAATAGGATCAAATTTTTTTAATAACTTCCAGGTGAAAAAAGAGAGTTTTTTTTTTTTTTTGGCAAAAAAGATTATTATATTAACTAATATAATCAGATTACAAGAGCCCAATGATAGTTATAACTGGGTTTAAGACAATAGAAATCGAAGGCCCAACACTAGGCCTAATTGAAACAGAACTAGAACTCTCAATCCCTAATTCCCAATTAGAAACCCTAAATTTTCCAGCCTCCTTTGTCTTCTCTCTTTCACAAACCCTAGCGTTTCTCACCAAATCGAATCTTTCAGCCACCATAGCCAAACATTCAGATCTGCATTCGATGCCCTATTCGCCACGACTGACCATTGGGGGATGTCTTTTTTTCTTTAGTTATGTCCTCGTCCGATCTCACATTCTACAAACTCATTGATGAATTCAACTACTGCTTGGTCTTTTTATTGCCATTTGTGGGTCGTAGCCTATGTCTTAAGCTCCCTGTTTAGCTGGCCACCTTGTCAATTTTCTTTAAAAGTCTGACATTAGAAGTACATTACAAAATAGAAATGAAGTTCATATGAAATATGACTTTGAAAATATGGGCACTAACCTCATGGCTAATTGTCTAAATTTAGATACCTCGTCTCAACTTTTACTAGTCCTTTGCTAAAGTAGTACAATAGTCGTTGTATGCTCGTTGTTTCCGTACAAGCACCCAAATTACTGATGTTTTGTTGTCATGTTTTATGTATTAGATATATTATAAATTAACGTATAATTTTTTTGTTAATATTAAAATGGTATAGTATTGATTTTGAAATCACTATAAAATAATATCTTAATTTACCAAAAATCATTCATAAAAGTTGGACATATTTACCAATTATAAAATATATCATACCAAAGACATATTTTACACTCACATAATTTTCTCAAAATAATACTATTATAAATGTTAATGCCAAAATAATTACAAATATAAAAAAATGAAGTTTAAATAAAAATATATAAAATAAATAATTTATATCTAAGTTACATTTTCTCCATTTCAAAACAATGAAATGATTATTTATTCAACTTCTAAACAAATAAAAATATTATTTTATTCGAACACTAAACAAAATCTAAAAAAATATCTAATATTTAACTTTGAAAATCAAGATAGACCGTGTGTGATTTCTCATTTATTTAGCTTTCATCTCGCAACCAAATCTGGCGACCAACCATCTGGAAAACAATATCATGTAATGTTCTATAGTAATTTTAATTTATAATTTTTTTTGAATGAGAATCATAAATCCAAAAAATAATAACTATGACCTGATTGAATCTTGATACAAGCACGATGATCAAGATGTCATATAATGCAGCTAAAAAACGAGTTATCATCTAATGTATGTACACCAGTTAAATATTGTGTAAACTTTCGAAAAGTCATCTTATATAAAGAATAAAATAAATTATGCACTAGGATAATTTAAAAAAAACTATATAGAAAACTGTATATCAAAACTATATTTATAGAGAAGTATTGACAAAATCAAGATGTTGAAAAACGTTTAAATGAATCTAAATAATATTCAAAATAAAAATTCTATATTTATTTCATAATACCTAATACATATGCAATTCAGTCATACCAAACCGATTCAAATATATAATAACTATCATTTTTGTATATCATAGTTTAGAATTTTTTAAAATTTAACCGTGTTAAATATGTAATTATATAATAGTTATTGTTTTTTTATTTCTATTTATGAAATTTGAGAGTAATGTTTATAAGTGAAAAAAACATTCATGAAAATGAAAATGTAATATAGAACTTAGTTTTTGTACAGTTTCTCATTTTTACATATGGTTATCCTAGATTCAAGGCACAGCCAATTGCAATCAAGTTCTTTAATTTCTATATCATATATCTATAAATATTTTCTTATCACTTGGATAACAATTCTTTCTAACCATGAAGTGTACAAAATCCAATGTCTGGTCCAAAATATTATTTGGACATGGTTCTCACTCAAAATGTACAACATTTTTTACGATATTTTAGATGAAAAAAATGTATTATACCAATAAAGGTGCTATCATTCGTGACCATTAATCACATCAAAATCTCAATCAATTCTAAATAGAAAATCATAATGAAATAAAATAGATGTCCAATTTTAATCCAAATCGAGTCCTAATTCAAACTCAAACGAGAATTTAAATGAAATACTAACAAAACTTATGCATCCTTCCAGGAGTGAGTACTCCAACTGTAACACCAAATCACAATCTAACTAGTGAAATTGAAGGATTAGTTGTCTCGAACACGATATCTAAATTAAGTAACACCTGATACTATTTGTCTCTCCATCTGGTCTATTGATTGTTGTTGCACAAAATAAATATGAAAACCAAAAGTTTTCTTTCTTTTTATAACAATCCACAAAGTGGAAGACAATCATTTTTTCCCTTTAACAGATAGCTAAAACAATTGTTCACCCACACATAGAAACTTAAATTCAAGATCAAAACCTACACTCTCATACCATCTAGAATTAGCGAAACAAAGAAAGCGACTAAGATTTTATTATTATTTAGGAAGAATAAATTATATAGAGTTGAAGCAATTTTTTATAGAATAATAATACATGCGAATGAGTTTAATATATCTTATAGGCATAATAAATATTATAGTTTCAAGCTCATAAACAATCTATTGGCTGATTAATTAATTCGAATTTTATTTTATTCAAACATCATTTAAAATTATAGTGCGTAAGTTTTGTATACGGTAGAACAACAATTCTTAGACACTCACCAAAATATTATCTACAATAAAATATGTTACTTTCTCAAGTCTTGTTTTGAGATAAGGTTGTACACAAGAAAAGTAAATATATATTCTTCGGAGTCTCATATTAGTACTAAACTAAAATATATTCAAATATGTGACGATGAGTTCAAAATTTATATGACCCCACGTACATTCTTAATATAATTTAAAAAATATCCTTGGAAATAAGAATATTTCCACAGTCCACACTATATTAAATATGTCTTGAGTGCTAGATTTTTATTTACGCTTTCTTTTATTTGTTGCTCATCTTGAACAAGGTTACTTGTTTTCTCGAGAAGTTCATTAATCAATACACATGTTCTTGTCTCGATAGAATGATGGTTATACGCAAATGTTGCCTAGAAACTAAAAACCACAAAATAAAAAATTTATAAAGCTTAGCCTAGATGATTTCATTCTTTCAAAAATTGAGGTAAAGGCTAACCTAGTACACAATGCATTGGTTACCGCAATTGACGATAAATCTACATAAGTTCATATTGCAGTATTGTCTAAAGCTCACAATACCCTTATATTGAGTTTTAGATATGAAATGTTGCGAGAGGTATCAGAAAAGCCTACGATACTGGAAATATAAAATCAACTAGAGGCGATTTGCATGAAGAAATCTTTGGAGAACAGATTATATCTAACGAAATACCTTCACAAAATATCTATATATAGTAGCACAAAGATGTGAAAGCACCTAGATAATTGCAGCCAATTATACTCGACTTGAATGTAGTTAGTGTGAAATTAGAGGAGGACCAAACAATCATCCTTCGAAGTTCTCTGCCAAAGAAGTATGAACATTTCATGGACATCATACACTATCATAAATAATCTCTTACGATAACCGAAGTAAAAAAATCTTTGAACTTTAAGGATATTAAAGGAATAGTAATTTGAAGGATGACTCTGAAGGGCAGAGACTGAGTGTGAAGGGTCGATCGCGAAAAATAAATTCAAGTGAGATGCGAGAAAAATCTCGGTCATAGTCCAAAAGGGTTGGTACGGGTTCAAAAGAAATATGTTGAGTATGCAATAAAAAAGAGCATGTCATTCGGAATTTTCTAGAGAAGAGAAATGACAGCAATTGTTAGAAGACCAAAGCCAGAGATGCTGCAATGATATTTGATGATTGTGAGTAATTTGATGGTTAAAATAATTCTTATTCATACAATTATAACAATACATGAGTGCTAGATTCTGGTGTGTCATTTCACATGCCTTTCAATAAGCATTGGTTGGAAGACATGCGAATACTTAATAATAAAAGGAACATCATTGGAAATGATGAATCATACAGTGTCAAAGGGTTTGGAAATGTTTGAGTCACGTTTTTTACATGCATTGAGAGAGTAATTAAAAATGTAAGGTATGTACACGAAGTAAAATAAGGAAGGGTTTACCTATAAGAATTCTTTCTATTGGTATGTTAGATAAGGAAGGGTTTACCTATAAGAATGAATACAACTGACTTAAGGTATTACAAGGCTCCCTTCTTCTTATGAAAGGCAATATGACTAAAGAGTCAGTTCATTAGTGCTATGAAATAGTAGGGGTGTGTATAGTATGATGAAGGATTGTACCAGGTTGTGGTATCATTAGTTGAGATATTTAAGCGAGAATAGACTCAATGAAATAAATAAACATGGATTATTAGATTGTATATATGTTCAAAAGATGATATTAATGAAAGTTTTATATTGGATAAGAGGAATAGGGTGAAGTTTATGCCTAACAACCAGACATCCAATGAAGTACATGATTATGTCTTTTTTAACCTTTAAGGTCCAATACAGGAACCTATCATAGATGGCTCAATGTACTTTATGGCATTGATTGATTATTATTGTAGGAAAGAATGGGTATTTTATGTCATTTACTGAAGACCAAAGATGAAGGATATTTTACGTTTGTGTACTGAAAGACTTTGATAGAGAATCAAACCTAGGAAAATGCTAAAGAAGATTTAAAGTGATTATGCTTAATATATATGAAATATTACTTGACTAACTATTATATAAACCTTTTCATTGCTACACTAAAGTGTAATTGGGACTCCCCAATACAATGGGCTTGCTGAGGGAATGAATCAAACTTACTAAAACATGTTACATACATGCTTTATATACTTGCAATAGGTCAAAAGTTCTAAGGATAAGTCGTAACAATAGTTGCATATATCATCAACATGATCCCATATATGATGCTTAAGTTTTTCTTCCCTAAAGAGGCCTATATGGGAAATAAACTTAAGTTAAAACAATGATAAATTTAAAGAGAAGTCGTGAAAACGGTTGATTATGCATATGTAAAGTAGGATAAACTTATGCCAAGAGCAGTGAAATATTTGGTCCTTCTATATACGGAAGGGGTAAAAAGGTATAGGTTGTGATGGCTTAAACCTAGACGTCAAAAGGTTTTGATAAACATAGATGCAGTTTTAAATGAAGAGGACATGCCATTGAATAAGACGGTGGAGACCCAACCAAGTACTATTGAGAAAAGATATGAAGTAGATTATGGACATGATCTACAACATGAACCTGGGGACTCTTCTACCGAATATGATTTTGGGCCTGGTTGTTCTTTCGGTCGTACAGAGGAAGTCCACCCACTCTATGAGTACAAATTTAGCTTATGGTCTTATTTTATAGGGCCTTCAGATGATCAGATGGGAGAGTAACATGATCTTAAAATTTATTAATTGGCAAGAGATATATCAATGAGACCAAGTAAACGACCGTAGAGGTATGGTTTCATCAATGTAGTTGGTTTTCTATGTGTTGAAATACAGTAAGGTGTTCTAAAACCTAAAACATATAATGATACTATACAAATTAGGGATAAAGAGAAGTGGCTCACAATCATGAAAGAATAACTAAAATTTCTCAAAACGATGAACACTTAGATACTTGTGAAGCAATTAAATGGTCAAAAGCTGGTTGGAAGTAAATAGATATTTAAGAGGAAGTCGGCTGGGAATATGGAATCGGCTGGAGACGATTTACATGATGAAGTCCTTGAATAATAGAATAAATCTAAAAAACAACACTACACATTTTTTATGGATAGTATCACAGATATCCAAAAGCATCTAGATGATTACAACCAAATCATATTCCACTTGAAAGCCATTAGTGTAAAGGTGGAGGATGATGACTAAGCAATAATCCTTCTAAGTTCTATGCTGAAGGAGTATGAATACTTCATGGAAACCATGCTCTATGGAAACTACTTTCTTACGTTGTCTAAACTCAAATGTGTCTTGAACTCCACAGATCATCACAAGAAGATTGTTCTAAATGGTAACTCTGAAGGACCCGAACTTAGTGTTATGGGTACATCGAAGAACAGAGATTCAAGTGAGAAGTGAGGAAAAATTCGATCAAATTACAATAGGGCTTGTACCGATTGAAAAAAAATTTGTTGGATGTGAAAGAAGAAAATATATATGAGTCGAACATATCCAGTAAAAAAAATGACAACAAGTATCATATGACCAAAGCCAAAAACGTTACAATAGCGTACTATGATTTTGAGTGCGTTGATAATTTAATGACATCTAATTTACATATATAACAATAAATGGATGCCGATAAGTTGATATCTTATACATCGACTTATGAAGAATTTATATATTTTTCATCTTTTATACACCTCCGTTGAGATAACATGGTGATATCTTACTGCAATTATTTATTGTATTTATATAATGTTCTTAGGAAAATAATTATTAAAATATAAATACGCACAAATATCATTTAGCGATCAAACTAAAAAAAATTGACCATAATTATAAAAGTATACATCCTCATTTAACAACTTTCTTGAATATTTGTTCATCGTTTAATTAATTATAAACATCTTTACTCGAGATTTAAAGTTTTATAACATTCGAACACAACACTGAGTATTTATCTATTTTTTCATGGTTAATAGCAAAAAAATTAACAAGAAATCAATTGTGTGTGGTGCCATCAAATTTGATTATATTGAAAACGTTTTGTTATAATATATAAAAAAGTTATTATTAAATTTAAAAAAATAATTGATAATATATGGTTCTGTACAAATTAATAAATTAATATTTATTATTACATAAACATGTAATAATATTAAAAATATATTTCTAATTTTTTAAATTGTCCTGTATATATTCTTCATATTTATATTATTTATTTTGTTGTTATGTTGGATAAGATCTCAAGTTACTGAAAATAGAACATAGCAAAAATCTATTTTATAGGACATAATTCTCTTCATACAAGTAATACCATACTAATCCCGCTTTGAGAACACAAGGTGTGCAGTCGGTTATGGTGCCGAAGAAAGTTATGAAAAAGAAAATCGTGGAAGTTGATTCAGAATATGAGAAGGTTGAGTTTTCGAAGGAATACTTTGCTAAAATTACCTCTAAATACGGGTATTTGACCGAAAGGTCTGTCTTGAAGTTTAGGGATAGATATGTTTTGCCTAACAATCTTTTCATTAGGACGCCGCGTGCGGGGGATCAGCCTTATACCAACACCAACGAAGAAGGAGAAACATATATATATACTACTTTACTTGACTTTGGCTTACGACTCCCTTTACCCCCATTGATTAGGGATGTTTCCAGCTTTGTTGGGATATGCCCAACTCTACTGAGTATAGTGCTCAGTTCGCAATTCTATAAAATACCCATTTGCTTATTTGCTTGGCTGATTTGTTAGCAACATTAGAGGTGTCTAAATTGACACGTTCGCGATTTTACTATCTTCACATACATAGAGCAAGGCATATCTTAGATCTGCCAAACTCGGACAAAAATTGGAAGCATAGGTTCATCTATATTTTTAGGAATTGGGAACATGAGAGTGTTAAACTGAATTTGCAATTAGAAAGACATCGGAAAGCCAAGTGTAAGAGCTCTAGTAGAGATTTAGATGAAATCTGAATAATGCGAATTATAATCATATTGTATTCTGTGCAGGTGAAGATACATATCAGGAGCGGTGTAAGGAGGGTCGACCCAAAAATCAGTGAATCTTCTAGCAAAGTTATATGCTACTGCAAGCACTGCTCAGTCTATCAGTACCACAAGGGCAGAAGGCGCGGAGATGAGCAGGTCATCATTTACTTTGAAGGAATCGAGAAAGGCGACGAGGCTGAAGACCAACCCAAAACGAGGATATTGTCGCGCGTGGTAGAGAGAATAAACGCAAAGAAAGGTCTGTTAGGCTTTGTGAAGACAAGTTGAACGAGGAAGTTAGTCCAATAAAATAAAAAAAGCAGGATAACAATCAATGCGGTACCGTTCTCTCAATGAAGGATGGTGCTGCTGGATGAAGCCGATGTGAATGAGACACTGGGTGAAGAAGAGAATAATGCTCCTCGAATCCTTTAGCAGAATAACCCCTCGGTCAGTAACCCCGATATGGTTGTGATTGAGGGAGATGACAAGGTGCAAGATCCGAAGGTGTCCGAGAAAGATACGGGGGAGGTGAGAAAAAAAACGGCATTGTGTATGGGTTAGGGTCAAACTCAACGTTTAGTGAATGTTATGGTACCTTAGGATCCACTTGTGCAGAGATCAAGTGGATAATTATTAACAATTAAGCAGTAGCTTAGAGTACATATTTGTCTTATTATAATTATTGCCGCATTCCCGCAGTTGCTATTGTCCAAGTCAATCCTTAATTCGGTGATTTACCAATTTTAAAAATAAAAAAATAGTGTATTAAATCAAATTGATGAGACTAAAATAAATAGGAATGGAACTACTCCAATATGAAAGCTGGGAATAATAGCTTCTTAGAAAGTTAAGAGTAGCATCCTAGATTGTTCCAGCCGCCAAATATTGAGGGTGGTCTCCCCAAACGCGGCTGTTACTCTTCCGACATTTCACAAACAATATAAACCCCTTCCTGCTTCTAAATTTAACAACTAGTAGTATCTTTTCTGTTTCGGATTTTATAAACTCCCAAGAAAGACAACCGAACTCGTAAAATCATAATGCCTGAAATCTCGCATCCCTCACCACTATCAAAACTCTATCAAAAACTCTCTCCGAAGAGAAAACCGGAGAAGAAAATCAGCCGAGATTCAAGTTCCAGCAGCAGAAGCATCGATAGCAGAGAGATTCGAGCTGTCTTCGATTACATGGACGAGAACTCCGATGGGGAAATCTCACCATCGGAGCTACAAATCTGCGTGAGTTTGTTAGGAGGTGTTTTAACCACGGAGGAAGCCAAATCGGTAGTTGATTTAGCCGATTTGGATGGAGACGGCTATTTGGATCTTGAGGAGTTCGAGAAACTGATGGAAGGGAAAGGATGTAAAGAGGAGGAGAAGAAGAAGAGCGAGCCGAAAGAATCATTTGCGATGTATGTTGTGCAAGGAACCGACTGTATTACACCGTCGAGTTTGAAGATGATGCTGAGTCGATTAGGCGAGCTGAAGTCTGTCGATGATTGCAGGCGTATGATTCGAGCTTTTGATCTTAATGGTGATGGTGTACTCTGCTTCGATGAGTTCGCTCTTATGATGCGATAATAACTCTAATTTACTCTTTTCTTTCCACTATTTTACATTCGTTCATTCCATTTTTATTCCTTTGTAAAAAAAAAAAAATTGGGCAAAATAGAAATTATATATCTAAAATTGAAAAGTTTTTAAAAAAAAAGGCCTCAATAAGAAGACCTAAAAGAAGAGGGACTTGATTAGAAAGACTAAAAGAGTAAACCCTAAATTCTCAAATCGGAACCCTAATTACAACCAGACTCTAACTCAAACTCACCAAAAGGGGCAAGGCCACCATAGGCGAAGTTCTAAACGAAGAAATCAAGGCTTACTTATGGCTAACCCTGATCTATATAGCCTACACTAAGAATTTCCAAAGTGATGATCGCCAGAAGCGAAGTTGGAGTGTCAATGTTGGTAAAAGTCCGGTTAGAGCGCTCAAGGAGAATCCACTTCGTGATCCGGTCTGCAGCAACATTTTATTTGATGGTTTTTGTCTTCATAGTTGAAGCAAAACTGACATTTAAAGACAGAAACAAAGTGTCTTTTGAAGAGAATTTGATCAATAGGATCAAATTTTTTTAATAACTTCCAGGTGAAAAAAGAGAGTTTTTTTTTTTTTTTTTTTTGGCAAAAAAGATTATTATATTAACTAATATAATCAGATTACAAGAGCCCAATGATAGTTATAACTTGGGTTTAAGACAATAAAAATCGAAGGCCCAACACTAGGCCTAATTGAAACAGAACTAGAACTCTCAATCCCTAATTCCCAATTAGAAACCCTAAATTTTCCAGCCTCCTTTGTCTTCTCTCTTTCACAAACCCTAGCGTTTCTCACCAAATCGAATCTTTCAGCCGCCATAGCCAAACATTCAGATCTGCTATCACTAACCAAAAACCTCACAAAATCAATGCTTTTTCATCCTGGATCAATATACCCTCTGCCCAAACTTTCTAAAATCATGATTGCTCGAAGTGGTGTTGGGATGTCATCAACAAATGAACAACACCTCTTCTCTTCCAAGACCCATTTAGTTACCCAATCAGCTGCCACATTTTCCATTCTGGAAATGTGGTATATCTTCATAGCCGGTCGAACTAGAGCTCTGAAAATCCCTTCTTTTGTTCTACAGATTTCGTCACCAGAGGAGAAGCTTTGTATCAAGGGTAAGCAGTCAGACTCGATGTCTACTGCATTCCACCCTCTCCTGTTACAGAGAAGGAGAGCTTCAATCAGAGCTCTTCTCTCTGCCTGAAATGGGGTCAATTTTCCAAAGAGGAAACCGGCTCCCTCGACACGGTTTCCTTCACTGTCACGAACAACAATCCCTCCGGTCGCCTCGCCGGAGAAACAGGAGGCACCATCAACGTTGATCTTCAATCTTCCCAGAGCAGGAGGCTTCCACACCAGGTAACGTATCCTCTTCTGACTGCTAGAATAGGCACCAATTTTGTTACCTGCATCCATAACATGGGACCAGTGCTTAGGTTGTAGCTTAGATTCTATTCCCAAGATAAAACGATTTATTCTACCAACTGCCTGAAAGAAATTGTCCCTAGGTTTATCAAACTTAGTATGGTTCCTGTTATACCATATAGTCCACACTATCAATTGTGGAACTATATGAGTTACATGGAAAGACCCTCGAGTAGCACTGAACCATACATGAAACATATGCCTCAGGTTCATATATCTCTTTACTGGGATTCTGAACAACAGACCATAGTAATTCCATAAGTGCCACGCAAAGCAGCAACCTATAAAAAGGTGAGAAGTGTCCTCACAGTTGCTGCAGACTGGCACTTAGAGACAATAAAGAAGTGTCTCTTAATAAGCACATTGTCTGTAGGAATATAGTTCTTAAGTATCTTCCAGCTTAAAAAAGAAATTTTTTTCGGTATAAAACTATGCCAAATTTTTTTAAATAAGAATGAAGAACTGTTTTTAACTCTTATGTTTTCCCAAGTACTCTTTGTGCAAAATTTTTTATTTTTTGACAGTTTCCATTCAACACAATCCTCTTGATCATCTTCAATACTAATATTACTAATGTGTTGGTATTGATCATGTGAGAGAAAGGTTGTGAGAATAGGATCCCATCTGTTATTTTTCCAAAAAGTTTTCACCTGAGCAGGAAGATACCAAGAACTCTGGTCATTTATAAATGGAGACATCCCATGCCATGAATCTCTCCAGAAGTCCATATTACCTTTACCAATTTTCCACTGAATGAAACTATCAGCATGCTCTCTTACAGAGCACAGACCTTTCCATACTATAGAATCCCCAGTACCACATTTAGCTACAAGTGGATGACTGTTTTTGCAATATGAGTTTGATATGAGGTCTGACCATAAGGACTTCCTTTTTCTAAACAAGTACCATAGTTTATAGGTGAAAGAAAGTTGAATATCAGACAAATGCTTAATATTCAGACCTCCTTCCCCATAGGGCTTACATAGGTTATCCCAGCAAGTCCAGTGTATTGCATTTTCATTCAGTTTAGGTCTCCATAGGAATTTGTTAAAACAAAGTTCAATCTTCTTTAGGATAGTTTTTGGTATGACACTGTTTTGCATCCAGAAAAATATGATTGGGTGGAGAACATGCCTTATTAGTGACAATCTGCCACTGTAAGACAAGTTCTTCAGATCCCAATCATTGATTTTATTATATATTTTGGTTAATAGTGGAGTAAAATACTTCCCTTTGTTGCTATCAGCTATGGTGATGCCCAGGTAGTTAAATGGGGCACATTCAGTCTTGAATCCCAAAGTTGCTTTCAAAGAAGCAGAGTTGGCATTTGAACTTCGATTGGAGGTAATAATCTTAGTCTTTTCAATGTTAATAGACTGCCCCGACTCCATCTGATACTGATTTAGCAGGTCACTAAGACTTCTAACTGAAGATGGAGAACTGTTTGTGAAGATGACCACATCATCTGCAAAAGCTAGCACAGGTAAGATATCACCAGACTTTAAATAGTACTGCATACTCTTGTTTTTTCCATATAAGTTTACCAATCCCCTTAAAAGGGCATCCTCAGCAAGGATAAAGAGACAAGGAGACAAAGGATCTCCTTGTCTCAATCCTGTTTTTTGAGGAAAATAACCTGAACATGTGCCATTTATTAAGACTGATATCATTACATTAGAGATAAGACTATTAACCAATGATTGAATTCTTTCAGAAAAGCCAAAATATTTTAGAGCTTGAATAACAAAGGTGTGAGACATCCTGTCAAACGCCTTTGTCATATCAAGCTGTAAAATGATATTTCCCTTAGCTGGTTTCCTTTTAATGTTATGTAGCATCTCTTTGATCAATAAAATATTGTCATGAATCAGTCTATCCTTCACAAACGCACTCTGTCCCCTAGAAATAAGCCTAGGAAGAATGGCAGAGATTCTTCTATTAACAAGAGCAGAAAGCAATCTGTTCAGTATAGTGCACATACTAAGTGGCCTATAGTTATTCCATGAAATAGGGTTAGCTACTTTAGGGACCAGTACTATCCCAGTAGCAAAAACTCCTTTAGGGATATCACATCCTAATAGATAAGCATTTAATGCTTTACAAAGATCAGCACCAATTATATTCCAACATTTCTTAAGGAAAAAAGTGTTGAAACCATCTGTGCCAGGGGCACTATCAGCCTTCATTTCATAAATAGTAGCTCTAACTTCCTCCATAGTAGCTGGTTTAACAATCTCTAAGTTATCCCTATCCTGCACAAGCTTAGGAATGTTATTTAAGACAGACTCATTATCACTGATGTTATTGTTATTTTCAGGTGCATTCGAAAGAATCCTTTTGAAGTATTCCACCGCAGAGGAAGCAATCCCATTAAGGTCAGTAATCCACTCCTCTTTATCTTTTATACCATTGATAACATTTTTCTTTCTTTTGTTGGCTACAAAACTATGGTAGAGTTTTGTATTTCCATCACTATCTTGTAGCCAAGAGTTAAAACATTTTTGTTTCCAGTAGCACTCCTCATCTTTTAATGCAAGGATAAGGGTGCTATTGGCTTTTGAAATGTTAGATTTAGTAGTATTATTTTTGATGTTCTGGTGAATCAGTTCACAGTTTTCAACTTCTAAAGCTGCATCTTTTACTTTATTGAAAATGTTTCCAAAAACTGTAAAATTCCAAATTTTCAAATGTTTTTTCAATCTCTTAAGTTTATACCAGAAAACTGTACTGTCTTCACCATTGCAATGTTTGGACCAATTCTGACTTACAGCACTCATAAAGTCAGGATGATTGGTCCAAGCATTAATAAACTTAAAAGACCCCTTCTTAACTGTATTAGTGTCTTTTTTTAATTGAAAGTAAGAGAGGTGCATGGTCAGAACAAGTTCTGACCATGTGGCAAACCTGTAAACTGAGACCATTAAGCATATTTTGATTGGTGAGCACCCAATCTAATCTTTTCCAAAGTTTATTATTACTCCATGTGTAACGTGATCCAGTGTGTCCAGGTACTTCAAAGTTGTTGTTTCTTATGAAATCATTAAAGTCATCAGCTCCATTTGCATCATAGTTCAAGCAGCAAAGTTGATCATCAGGACATCTTATGGAATTGAAATCTCCAGCTAGAATCCAAGGAACTTCACAGGTGATGTTACTAAGCTGACTCCAGAGTACTTTCCTATATAATCTCGAATTTTTTGCATATATAGAAGTGAAGCAACCAGTAAAGTCAGCATGATTGATCATAACATGTAAATATTGATCCAGATCCTCAATTACTAAAACATTCACTTCATTAGACCAAAGCATCCATATCTTATTAGATGTGTTAGCCACACACTGATCAAACCCAATTCTTTTAGTAACCAGCTCCATTTTATCAGTCCAGGCCATAGGCTCCTGTATTGTAACAAACTTCACTTTTTCCTGCTTTATAATGAACTTTAGCCTAGCAACTGTAGGATTGTTATTCACTCCCCTTGCATTCCAGCTTAGGAACTTAATCATTATCAGATGTTGAGTCTTTTAGAGCCTTTCCTCTCCTTCTAAGAGAGCTTATAGACAACCTATTTGAGTTACCACTTTTATTGGCAGATTTAATCTTTCTTAAGATAACAGTCTCAAAATCTTGATCAGGGACATTCGAACTAGTTTTTGGCGAAGGATTGTAGCTTCATGTTCTACCAACTCGAGGGGAAATCTGTTCCTGACAGTTCTCTTCATCTTCAAGATGCTGAAGAGCACTGATGATATCAGGTTCATTAGAGGAACTCACTCTTACTGGACTTACAGCATTTGTGGACGGACAGGACACTGAAGTCCTATCTTTCTTTGTGATTATAGACTTTAATTTTCTTCTGTAAACATGTGTGAATGTTTCAACCTTTGTAAGCCTAGAATCCATATCTGTATTATCTTTCTTCTGTAACGAATCTTGCTGAACACAGTTTCTTTCAATATCACCACTGTTTCCATTTCTGTTCTTTTCAACACTTTCTTTAACATTTTCTTTCACAGTACTGGAATCCATTACCATATTCTTTTTGCATTTATCAGGCTCATGCCCAATGTGATGACAAAAATTACAGTATGCTGGTGCATTTTTATAACTGACGTTAATATTGAACACTTCACCATCACCAAACTCTACCATCAATTTTCTCTTAAGTTGAGTTGAAACATCAACTTCAATCAGGGCAAAACACGCATTCCAGTTTGCCCTGTTAACTTCAGGGATGACAACATGATGCACAAACCCTAGAGATGAAGCAAGCACATTAATCACTGCACTATTATACATGAATTCTTGAACTTTTTCAAATCTAACCCATAGTAGCGCAATAGGACACTCGAAGTTTCTTGAACTGTACGGACTCCATTTAACCACACGCATCATCTTTCCCTCGACTTTCCAAAACCTACTCACCCAGAGCCTTCCAGCATCAGCCAATACCGAAAATTCAACCAAAATTTGTCTAGAGTCTATTGTTACATATGAAAAAGCTCCCTTGAACTTAAAGGAATCAAAAAATGCTTGAAAAGCTTGACGTTTAGGAATACCGTCATTGAACTTGCATATTAGAGTGGTTCTTGATTGAGAACATAGGCTGTCCTTTACCTTTCTTTCAAAACGAATAGCATTATGGTCACCGTACTCCTTTACTTCCGATTTGTAAACAGGTTCTACACTCTTTTCCATAACGACATCAGAGAATCGCCTATCTTTTGTTACCGTATTCGATTCAGTTGCAGGAATCTTGCCATTCAGTGGTGGGAATTCATTTCCTTGCGTATCCAAATTCATGGTTCAAAACTGAAACAGGCAGAGCCTGTTAAGGCTATGATTACAACTTATTCTCAGCAGTAGTTGATGGTTTGTAGGTATCAATGATGTGATTGTTCCGGTGATGCAAACAGTGGAGGTGTTTCTTAAAGGTTAAGAAACAATCTCAATTCTTGAACCTTTCTTGAGAGAGAAGCCCAAAGGAAAATCCTCAAACCACTTAGGAGTTCCCATTCAGGTGAAAAAAGAGAGTTTTGATGGAATAAAATTGTGCTAAATTTTTTAAAAATGGAAAGCTTTGTGTTTTTTAATATGATGTTTTCGCGAATTGATTTCGTATTAAAGTCTTTATTTTTGAAAAACTTCCATTCAATTTTTGTTTAAAATTTAAATATAATTTATTTTGTTTATTATCTGAGTGATTTTTGTTTACTTTTCTCGCGGCCATGTTTCAGCCCAATTCAAATTTCAAATTCTTTATAATTTATATATTGGCTGATAAGTGAAGAGGGTGTTATTTTTCATATACTCTCCTTCAAAGTGTATACATTCACTTTATTTTATTTTTCCTTTATGATTTATATACTAGGTACAAAATGTTTAAGAGTTTGGTACGGGACTGTAATAGTTTTTTTTTGCCTGGGACTAATTCATAATTCACCTTTGATTATATGGATTGAATCTTTTAGTTTTAAAAAACTATTTAAATTATTAACCCTTAAATTATGTGTTAAATTTACGGTAAATTATGAATTATAAAAACTAAATAGTTTATAAGGAGGATTTGAACAGTGAATTTAAATTATGTGTAACCTTGATCGTATTAACTTAAAAAAAAAACAATGGTATTTTAGATATTTTTTTATCTGTTATTTAAAATATACATTTCTTTAAAATTTAAGTTCTTAAACTAATTTACTTTTCATGAATAGTTTTAATGAAAACCTATTTATATGAAAACATATAATAAACAAAATATTGGTTTAAATATCACTTAATCCCTTGTTTTTGTTTTGGTGGTTATGGGACGACGGGTAATTTAAAATTTAAAATTTAATTACTATACTAATTTTAATTACTAAAAAATATCCATCAAATAAATTAATATATCTATTTATTTTTTTATTCTCATATATTTTTATTTATTTATATTCTAAAGTTTATATATATATAGATATAGATATATATATATATAATATTTCCATTGACAGTCTTATTTATTTATTTGGGTTACAAGTTTGATTTTTGAATATTTTCTTAAACATAACCTTAGAGATGAAGACTAGAACCACTGTTCGTTATGAGTTTTCATATAAAATCATGATCATAATGCTTCTGATTCTTGTTCGCGAGTGTGTAATTCTTTCTTTATGTAATCAATGTCTTAGTGTTGATGTCTTCATTTGAATGTATAGCCTGTCATAACTTGCAAAAAAGTATGTTTGGATCAGGAACAATTATGCCAAGAAAAGTTAGTGACTATGAATGATATGTGTTCATGTTCACAGCCTTAATTATTCGAATAATCTCAAATAACTTATATTGCTGCTTTCAAGGAAAAGAATTGCATTAAGTTTTGCAGGTATAGAGTTAGGAAAGAATTCACAACTCGTTTTGTCCCAAATGACCCATTTTGAAATCCAATCAACTGCAAAATTTTGTTCTTTATAGTTAATTTTGATTGTCATTTGAGATTTAATTAAGTTTCTGCAACAAGTTAAAATTGATTTAAGGTACCAATGGGAAATTCCAAAGCTAAACATATCGATCAGAATCGCAGAGTCTGATTCAATGTCTACATTAGTATAGTTCTTATCATTACATGTAATTATTCGATCAAACAATGCTCTAATTTCATAAAATAAAGGTGTATTTTTACCATATAACGTCCATTTTGATTTAACTAATTCTCCATAGTGGTTTCTAATAATGAATCCCCCACTGGATTCACCATTGGTTAGACACGATCCACCACAATTTAGCTTCATTCTATTAGTGACATGGATATTTCATTTGACAAATAAAGGTTTAGTTGGAGCCTTTAAATGGTTGAAGAAACCCAAATCTATAGCAGCTTTGAAGTCACCAGTTCGATGTTTTGTTTAATTATAGAGAAGTCTAAACAAGCTATTATTTTAAATATTTTATTTATTATTTGTTAAGAAAACATTCTAGATTGTTATGTTTAGCCTTGTTTATTGATGTCCATATCGTCCTGTAAATAATTGAAGGGATCATCGTTCTCATATGGACTGTTTATTTTATGAACATAAGCCAGTAGGTTGTTAAGTATTTGATGGACATATGTTGGGCTATAAGGATGCCATATAAACTTGAAAAGTATTTACATACTTCCGAGGTAATGTAGCATGAAACAAAGATGTGTTTTAGAGTTTCTATGTTGTTACAATGCTGAAATTTTGATGCCAAATAGAAATTTTTATTTTGTAGGAAAATATCAACTGATAAATGATTATTGAGAATCCTCCAAATTGTGAAAGAACACTTTGTAGTAGTTATATTGGTCCATATTTTAAGTAAAGATTAGAGTTTGGATGTTTTTCTCTCATATTTTGCCACATCTTTTAAAAATAGAATAGACCATTAGAAGATGTCTACCAAATGAGGGTATATTCAATTGCGTCATTAATATGAATTTTATTTATTTTTTATATATCTGAAGGGAGAACATTGTATTGAAGTTTTTTTATGGTTCTAGGAACCATTGTACCTGAATTCAACAAGTCTATTACGATTATACCAAGGTAGATGGTAAATGGTAAAAAATTAATGGTAAATAGTAAAATGAGGTGGTAGGTGGCTGGACTGTGACTTGGCTGAGGAAGGGGCATAAATAGGCAAAATTATAGGGGACCATTAGTGACACAAAACTTGGATCTTTGGGGTGCCACGTGTTAGAATTTTATGGTTCACATTTGGAGAGGGACTGATTTTGATTTTTTTAAAACACAGAGGATGGATGAGAGACAAAAATGAAGAAACATGGGGAGCAATGGTGATTTTTAGCTAATTTTATGAACAATACAACCAAGTAGTTTACGAGTGAAATATAATAGGTTAGTTGGACTATAAGTCTGATTTTCATTGCAAGAACTATTTTTATTTTATCTAATATATTTATTTACCAAAACCAAAGTTATGATTTTTTTTAAATTAAGTGTGAGGAAACTATGAGATTTTTATTCTCGTTAAGATATGATATGTAGAGAGAGAAAAATACGAATGTATAACATTTGAGTAAGTGAAATGAGACTCCTAATGTGTAATACTTACTTGGTTATGATCATCATTTTTTTCTGTAAACATAGACATTGAGTCGAACCACGTCAAATTCTCCTGTCGTATTTGCTTGGTATTTTGTATACCGTTTTATTCGATGGATTTTCATATCATCGTCTATAATTGTTGGTTTTAATATTTGTATTATACCATCTCAATGACTAGTTTTTTATTTGCTAAGCTTTTGAAAATTATATTTTTTAGAAAATACATAATGGAAAATATCACAAATATATCAGTATAATATGTCTTAGATAACCTCTTTGATATCGATTTTATAGTCTTAGAAAAATAAAAGAACATACAAACACTCGTGGTTGTTCCATGAACAATTGTTCATACAAAATTATTATATTAAAAAATAATAATGTAGGATTTGTTATTGTAAAGATTTATTTGATCTCATTGAACAAAAATGAGTCGAATAAGATGCAATAAGTAAATCAGATTGGAAGTAACTCAACTGTACAGTTGTCCATATGATACGAAATAAGTTGAACCATTACAATTCATAACACCTCAAAACTAATAAACAATTGGCGTTTCCTGATTTGGCAACATTTGAAAAAACGTTACTAGCCAAAAAATACTCAAAATGAAAAATTCATCATAAATAGACTTGTGAACCTGCAAGTTTATGACATGTAAACTGTATCTAATAACTTTGATAAATTTGAAATTCTTGATAATTTGGCAAACATGAAGCTGGCCTTGGCTTGAGAAATTAAAGCATTGTTTATTTTTTCCATTACATGATATATGGAAAAGATTTATGGTAATTCTCAACAATTCTATATCACAAGAAAATGTAACTTTAAGTACGGTAAACATAAGTATTAATAAAGAAGGTAAAAATGGAGTTTAGCAAAGTTTTTCGAGTCACTCTCAAAAGCAAACATTAGTCATAGAGAGAGAGAGAGAGAGAGAGAGAGAGAGAGAGAGAAAATGAAAAGAAATTCTCTAGAGTCAAGAGGATTTTTGAAGCTAAAATAAAATGAGTCTAAAAGGAATACTAAAGATAATAGAGGAAATACAGTTTTTATATCCAAGGATGATGAAACATACCTCTTTTATGATAAAAGAAAACGTGTGAACCTAGCATGTTAAGAGACACGGATGATTGATTCTAGAGTATCATTCAATATAAAAGACGATATATGTTTGTTGTTCACTTATAAAAGTGGTGATTTTGGATTTTTCAAGATGAAAATTAAAGCGAGATGCAATATTTTTTTGTGGTAGATGAACTTATGCAAAACGAAAACTGCCACCGATTACAGGCTGTCACTAAAAGATACCCGCCATGTTCTTGATCTATGTATCAGTTCGATATGTAATGGTAAACTTGATGATATAGGATACAAAAATAATTTTATCAATTCACTTTGGAAGCTTAAGGAAGGAAATTGATCATGGCTAAAGGTAAAAATATAATCGTTTGATTTATATACAAAAAAATAATAATCTAGTGTAGTGGAAATATATGTGATCAAGCATGAAGACTCGACTAGTTTGTGGCACACCAGAATTGATAATGAGTATAAGAAAGGACTTCAAATCCTCACAATTTGTTTTTACCAAACCTTCCACGCACTTCCTCAACACAATGCACTCACTTATTTTTATAATAAAATGACATACAATTTTATTTTGAGTACGACGACCACACATACATATTTTTGTGAACTAATCCATCTCGATGTATGTTTCTATGGGTGATAATAATATTTTTGGATCGCTATATTTTTTCATACATATTGATGATTATTCCAAAAATAAGTTGGCTAATTGTTTGAATACTAAATATTAAGTGTTAGAAGTATTCAAGAAGTTATGCTACTGTTGAGAGGAAAACTGGAGAACTTTTGAAATGCGTCAATTCTAAAAACGATGGAGAAGATATAAGACGATTTGAAAAATATTTCAAAGTTCGGGTATCATACTTGAACGATTAGTACCCAAGACCTTACAACATAATGATGTTGCATAAATTCTTCTACAAGATCGTATGCATGCTCTCTAATCTAAAATTTTCAAAATCCTTATAAGATGACATAGGGATGGCGATAGTTGATCTTATTAACTTATATTCGTACATTCATTTAGAATGGGCGATTTATGAAATAATATAGACCGTAAAGGCATAACCTTTAAAGGTCTTTAGTTGTAAGAGTTTGATACATGTTACTCGATATGAAATATCCAAGATGGATGAGAAATTAAAAGAATGCATGATTCTTATCTATTAACATTAAGAGTGTTGTTATAGAATTTGGAACCCAAGAAGTATAAAATTTATTTGAGGCGAGGCAGAGATATCATGTTATTCGGAGACCAAACTATTGGAAATATGAAAACGTTGAGAATAAAAAGTTAGATTTTAATTGTAAATTTGATGTAGTTCGATGCATCATTTCTAGTTTTAAATGATGGCTTATGTTCATCATTGGTCCTTTTACTATAATGATTATTTTTATATAGTCCGTCATAATATCGAGACGACCATTATTTTCATTCTTATACTCTCCTAGACCATAACTTGAGAGTGGCAAATTTTTATCATCACATTCTAAAAAATCAGGTCAATGTGACAATAGAATCCACTATACCGTATCACTTCATATTTAATGTCACTCGAGCATCTACAATCACTTTTGCTAAACTACTCACACTAATGGACTATGTTAGACATGAGTCAGTGAAGGTAGTTAGTTGGTATCCAACCAATCAAAAAATACAATTAAAACATCGACAAGACCACATCCTCATCATGGAAAAAAATAAAATATCGATTATTGACTAGGTCATAACTTAAACATTTGTATATCAATCCAACCATGACTTGGAATTATAAGTAACTTTAAATATCAACTACTCTCTAGACAGACCTAAACTTTCAAATATAAACCATTCCTCCAACTACTGTCTAGACCATAACCTAAACTTTCAAATGTCAACCATTCCTCCAACTATTGTCAAGATCACGACCTAAACTTCAAATGTCTACCATTCCGCAGCCTCAACCTAACCACTAGTATTCAATTTGACGATCGAAATTGACCATATCACATAAATAAAGTGACCAAAACTGTTATATAACAAAATAAAAATTGTTTTTATTATTATAAATAAATTTATTTGTGTCTTATTTTATGTCATTGTTAGGCTGGTTAATTTCGTGATTTAATGTATATTTATTCAAGCACTAAACACTATACCAAGTACTGAACATATTTATAAATTCGAATAACGTCGATCATGATTTTTTTCAAAAGTTTCATTAATATTTCTTATATATTTAATTATTAATTTTTTGTCCACAAAAGTCATAGACATATATATATATATATATATATATTCATAATTTGTTATTTTATTTTTCATATTGAGCATTTAATTTTAGTAGCATAACCTCTTGGATTTAGTTCGTTTTTGTTTTTATTTCACCATACATATTAGTGTATTATAAATTTATTTTTTGTTTTTATCTTTTATAAAATCTTCATACGATATTTTAATGAATTTATTTATTATTTTTATGTAGTATTCCCACGTCTTAGTTTATAAAAGTATAAATATGCATAGATATCATGTGATGATCAAACTAAAAATATTCACCGTAATTATTGGTTATATCCATCTCTATTAAATAACATAAAATAAATTTTAATGAAAATTTGAGTATGGGTTTTTTATTTAATCAACTATAGACATATTCGTTCAAGATTTAAAATAATTTAATATTAAAACACAACCATTTATTTTTTATGCATAACTAATAGTGTAAAATTTAACAAAAAAAATGGTATGCATGAAAAGTATTTTGCTTTTCATATTTGCTACAAGTTTTTAAATATATATTTAAAATTATGTAAACTGTTAAAAACAAAGAGAGAAGTAGCCGCAGGAAGCGGCTAGAGTTTTGTGTTTATTAGGGAATGTTCCTTTTTGTATTGAACTGTTTTTTTATAATGCAAACCCAAGTAAGGCTCTCAATATATAGAGAACTTAGAGGCCCATACTAGGAAACTTAATACACTGAATATTCTAACACTCCCTCTCAAGTTTTGTAGTGGGATCACCAATACCCAACTTGGATAAAACTGATTCGAATGTTCTTGTAGCAACCGCTTTTTTTAGGATGTCTGCCAGTTGGTTTTCAGATCTAACAAACGGAAGTTCGACTGTCCCATC
The DNA here is from genome assembly GCA_036936605.1 of Limnanthes douglasii subsp. nivea. Classification (NCBI taxonomy): domain Eukaryota; kingdom Viridiplantae; phylum Streptophyta; class Magnoliopsida; order Brassicales; family Limnanthaceae; genus Limnanthes; species Limnanthes douglasii. The sequence continues at coordinate 285,168,149 of JAUPFV010000004.1, forward strand.
TTCAATCTTTTCTTTTATGAAGTGCCTATCTATTTCAACGTGCTTTGTTCTATCGTGTCGTACCGGGTTCTCTGAAATCTTAATCGCAGCTTTAGTATCGCACATTAACTGAATTGGACACTTCAGAGGGGATCTGATTTCTTGCATTATCTTCTTTAAGCAAATTATCTCGGCAATCCCCTTAACGATTCCTCTAAATTCTGATTCAGCACTTGACAGTGATACTACTTTATGTTTGTTACTCCTCCAAGTTACCAAGTTACCTCGAAGAAGAGTAAAGTAGCCAGCAGTTGATCGCTTATCGTTAGGATTCCCTCCCCAATCAGCATCTGTGAAGACTTCAACATCAAGGTGTCCATTTTTCTTAAAAATTATGCCTCTTCCTGGTGTGCCTTTGAGATATCGATTAATCTTCATTACTGCCTTCATATGGTGTTCCTGAGGATGATGCATAAACTGGCTAACTACTCCCACCGCGCATGCAATGTCGGGTCGAGTGTGAGCCAGGTAAATCAATTTTTCCATCAACCTTTGGTACCTTTCTTTACTCGCTGATCTGGCCCCTTCAATTATCTTTAGTTTGTGATTCACAATCATAGGAGTGTCATTTGGTTTGCAATCCACCATGAAAACTTCAGCTAATAAATCCAATATATATATTTCCGTTGGGAGATATAAATCCCTCATCTTGACCTAAGAACCTCGATTCCTTGGAAATACTTTAATCCCCCAAGGTCTTTCATTTCGAACTCCTTGAAGAGGTTTTTTTAGAAGAGATCTAATTTCTTCTTCGTCATTCCCCGTTATAATCATATCGTCGACATATATTATAAGACAAGTGACTAATTCTCCTCTCTTTTTGTAAAACAAGGTATGATCCCCATTACTCTGTTTGTAGCTATACTGCTTCATTGCCATTGTAAATCTCCCAAACCAAGCAAGAGGAGACTGTTTGAGCCCATATAATTCCTTTTTCAGTTTACATACCTCATTTTCTTGAAAACCATCAGAGAACCCTAGTGGGGGTTCCATATATACCTCTTCTTTAAAGTCTCTATGTAAGAAAGCATTTTTTACATCAAATTGATGAAGAGGCCAATCTTTATTCGCGATTATTAAAAGTAAAACTCTAATAGTGTCAATCTTTGCAACCAGAGAGAATGTTTCAGAGTAGTCTATACCATATGTTTGTGTATATCCTTTGGCAACCAATCTTTCCTTGTGTCGCTCAATGGTGCCATTAGATTTATATTTTATATTAAACACCCATCTACACCCGACTGCTTTCTTCCCTTGTGGTAACATACAATTCTCCCATGTACCATTCCTTTTTAGAGCTTCCTTTTCGGTATTCATTGCCTCATGCCATTCAGTAATCTTCTTAGCTTCCAGAGCTGTTTTAGGGATTTGTTCAGAGAGAATAGTAGCTGAAAACGCCTTTGTAATCTTCGTCATTCCTTTCCTGTCCGTTTTTACCGGATATGTGGAAGCACGAGGAACGTGTTCCGGTGAATACCGGTTAGGAGGAACCCCTCTATTGTTTCTTGGGGGAAGAACCAGAGTTTGAGTTTCAACAAATGAACTTCCGAAAATGTCATGGTCAGTAGGACTTTGTGAATTATGACATTGTAAATTGTTTACCTCTTGATGGACATTTTCTTCGGCTGATTCGCTGGTAGTATCAATGACATTTATTTCTTGTTGGACATTGTCTTCGGGAGAATCATTTGTTTTACAAAGTGCCTCGCCAGTCTCCTTTATGTTGGAAGAGGCATGTTCGGTGGTGCCATCTACCGACTATGTCGGCACATCTTTAAATTAACTTTCATATAACAACCAGTCGAGTGATTCACTTACTTTCTCCCCCTGAGCACGAGATTGGTGGTCAAAAAAATAATTGGATTCTAAGAAGTCACAATCCATGGTGACATGGATTCGACGAGTAACCGGATTGTAACACCGATAACCCATTTGATGGACACCATACCCAACAAATACAGACTTTTCAACACACAAATTAAGTTTGTTTCGACTCGTTTTAGGGATATGAACAAACACCGAACAACCAAAGACACGAGGTGGTAAGGTTATAAAAGATGAAATTGTAACTTGGGTGGCAAGCACTTGTAATGGAGTTTTATGTCCTAGACATCGGGTTGGTAGATGATTTGCAAGATACGTGGCTGTAGCAAGAGCTCCTGGCCAAAGAGAATGAGGAACTCTAGATTCAATCATAATAGCACGAGTTTTTTCAAGTAAAGTACGATTTTTTCGTTCTGAAGTACCGTTTTGTTGAGGTGTGTGTTTAGACAAGTGGTTTGATGGATAAGACCATTTGTTTTGAAAAAATTATGCATTGTTTGGTTGACAAACTCTGTTCCATTATCAGAACGGAGAATCTGTATTCTTTTTTCAAATTGAGTCAAAATCATTTTGTAAAAACAAACAAATATGTATGGTACTTCCGATTTATGTTTCACGAAGTATATCCAAGTCAATTTTGAGAAATCATCCACAAATAAAACAAAGTATCTGATTTGATTGTTAGTGGAATTTGGTGCTGGACCCCAAACATGAGAATGGATTAGCGAAAAAGCATAATCAACTCTAGTATTTCTTTGATTAAATGAGACTTTACGATTTTTTGCAAGAATGCAGGTTTCACATTTCTCATGAATGTAATTATTAAAAAAAAAGACGAAGAAACAAACTTTTAAGATAACTAAAAGAAGGATAACCAAGTCGTTGGTGCCATAACCAAAGTTGTCTTTCGGTTATTCCGTGAGCAAGCATGCATGTCCCTTATGAACAACCTCATCAACATAATAGAGACCTCCTTGTTCGGTACCACGCCCAATGATCTCCTTTGTACGAATGTCATGTAAAATGCAAAACAAATGGATATATAAGAACCACACAGTTGAGTTGTTTTGTCACTTGACTAACGGATAATAACTTTAAGGATAGTGAAGGAATGTAGAGGCAGTTTCTAATTTCTATTTTTTCCGAAAAAATAATTGAACCTCCCCCTTTGACTTCACAAATTTCTCCACTAGCAGTCTCAATATGGGACTTCTTTAGAGATGACATGTCACCAAAGTCTTTAGGATCATAAGACATGGTGTCCGTAGCCCCGCAATCAAATATCCAATTCATTAATTTCTCAAACCCTTTACCTCCAAGTTTTTCATAGGAGTTCGCCATCATTCCTCCAAAACGAGTGCCACTTCCTTGCTCAGTTTTAGTCGGATCTTCACCGCCACTTGTAGACGAAGCCCGTTTGACATTAGATCTGAAACGCTGGTTATTTTTCTCCTTATGACCCTCCTCCCACCATTCTGGATAGCCAACCAGCTGGAAACATGTCTCTTTAGTGTGTTTCTTCATCCCACATTGAGTGCAATACAACTTGGATTTATCTTCTTTCTCTTTGGATCAGAATTTAAACCTTTGTGCAAAATCTTTAGCAGCCAAACCCATTCCAATTTCAATTGAGTCACTATCAGAAGAACTTGATTTTAGTATATTAAGCATGGCCACTTCCCTTCGTATTGTAGCATATCTTGTTTCCACGAAAGGAAGAGGATCCTTTTTCAGGATATCTCTCTTGACTGGTTCCAGCTTGTCATTAATCGCCATTAGCAATTGATAGAGTCTTTGTTCTTGAGTCTTCTTATTGTAGATCTTAATGTCTTTTGTGTATTTCATAGGGTTCGGATCTCGCCTATCTATAGACATCCAGATGTTCTACAGTTTGTTCCACAAGTCTTCTAGTCTATCAGACCCTTGTCTTAATGAATTAGCCCTCTTATGAAGGTCAAACACCTGTAATGAATCTGTACCAGAACCGTATGTGGTGGCTAACCCATCCCAGAAGGATTTTGCAGTGGGATATTGTGAGACATTATTCACCAAGCTGGATTCAAGATTCTCGATAATCCATGTGAAAACACATTGATCATCTTGTTCCCACCTTGTATATGTGTTGTCAGTTTTGGATGGAGGTGTTGGCTCCCCTTGAATGTGAGAACCTCTTCCCCTTCCCCCAATTGATTTCTTCATCAGGTTTGCCCATAGGGTATAGTTTTCACCACCGAGTTTAATCCCTAGGGATAAATTCTCGGGGTTAGTTGTTTGTTGTTGTGTTCCGAGACCATTTATCAGAATGGCAGCAATCTGCATTGTTAATTCATCAGGGATTTGACTGACCACGACTTCATTGCCAGCCATCTTTGTTGAGGATGTTTAGAATTCCCAGAATCACACGTCCTCTGATACCATGTTCAAAACAAAGAGAGAAGTAGCCGCAGGAACCGGCTAGGGTTTTGTGTTTATTAGAGAATGTTTCTTTTTGTACTGAACTGTTTTTTTATAATGCAAACCCAAGTAAGACTCTAAATATATAGAGAACTTAGAGGCCTATACAAGGAAACTTAATACACTGAATATTCTACCATAAACACATGATAATATTAATTATATATTTCAAATTTGATTATATTATCCTAACAATATAGTTTTTATATTTATATTGTTATTTTATGATCCTTTGATATATATTAGACATATTATAAATTAAATAAGAAAATTTAAGCTGATATTAAAATTCTATAGTATTGATTTTCAAATCGCTATGAAATAAAATCTTAAATTAACGGAAATTCATGCATAAATTTGGTCATATTTACCAATTATAAAATATACCATCTCAAAAGAATACTATTATAAATATAAGTGTTAAAAATTTTTACAAACATAACGAAATGAAGTTTAAATAATAAATAATATATCTCTCTTCAATTTTCTCCCTTCCAAAACATATGAAATGATTCTTAATTCAACTCTCACAAAATAAGATTTGCATGATATTCGACTTCTAAACATTTAAAGAAACATACAATATGTAACTTTAAAAATCAAGACAAACCGATTTTGATCCCAAGTGAATGATATCACTTCTCCTTTCTTTAGCTTGCGTCTCGCAACAAAATTTGACGACCAACCGTCTCTAAAATAATATCCTGTAATCTTCGACATTAATTTTAATTTATAAAATTCTTATGAATCAGAATCATAAACCCAAAAATAAAATCCATCATCCGACTGAATCTCGATACAAACACGAGGATCAAGATGTGATATAATGCACCTCGAAAACGAGTTATCATCTAATGTAAAGACATGAGAAAAAATGTCCGCTTCAGTTAAATATTGTGCAAAATTTCGAAAAGTCATCTTATAGAAAAATTCGAATATTGTACAAAAACTTTAAAAGCTATATAGAAAACTATATATCAAGATGGTATTTATAGAGACGTAATGGAAAAATCAACGTGTAAAAAAAGTCTAAATGAATCTAAATATTATTCAAAATAAAAACTTTACAAATTCTAAATTTATCTTATACAATCTAATAGAACCTCGTTTCAGTCAAACAAAACTGAGTCAAATATGAAATACATACTTTTGTATATTCAAACTTAAAATTTTATAAATTTTGACCGCATTAAAATTATATTTATATAATAGTTATTTTTTATTTGGGTACGGCTATATATACCCAATTCGGGTTTAAGTATACCCAATTTTGAGTATACCCAAAGGTGATCTAAGTATACCCAAATTTTGACAAAAATACCCTTTTCTAGGTATATAAGGTTTTATTTTTTTTACTAATCTTATCCACCTCATTTTTTCTCTTACACTCTCTAACTTCTCTCTAAAACCTTTAAGTTCTCTCTAATTTATCCGGCGAACTAAAATCCGGCGAACTAAAATCCGGCGAACTAAAATATAAAAACTTAGTCTTAGTATCAAAATTTATGGTTATGGTTGAATTGGGCAAAAAAATCAGAATTTTAAGGTGTTTGGAGGCCATTTTCCGGCCGAAATTCGACCGGAAAATGACCATTGACGAAGGCAGCGCGTACCGGTCGGTACAGGGGGGCGTACCGACCGGTACACCCCCTCTGTACCGATGGTACAGAGTGTACCATCGGTACAGAGGGGGTGTACCGGTCGGTACAGACCCTCTGTACCGATGGTACAGGGGGTACGCACCGGCTGGTACGCCCCCCCTGTACCATCGGTACAGAGGGTCTGTACCGACCGGTACACCCCCTCTGTACCTATGGTACAGAGTGTACCATAGGTACAGAGGGGGTGTACCGGTCGGTACGCCCCCCTGTACCGACCGGTACGCGCTGCCTTCGTAAATGGCCATTTTCCGGCCGTATTTCGGCCGGAAAATGGCTTCCAAACACCCTTAAATTATGATTTTTTTAGTAATTAAATTTTTAATTTTTTTTTTAAAAAAAACAAGTTTTGATTTTGTGTTTTCATTAGAAGAAGTTTAAAAAAATTAAAAAGAGTTTGAATGTTCTTGAGGCAACTTTGAATGTTCAAGAACAATTTGAAAATTTTCACAAAATTGTAGTAATATGGGGTTTGATCTAGTAGAGAGTTGTGTTTTTTTGGGTATACATAACCAAATAGATTGTTTTGTGAATTGGGTGTATATAGGATATACTTAGTGTTTTTTTTCACTTAGTGGCAATTCGAATATTAAATGAAAGTTCAAGGGTTTTTTCGTCCTAAAAAAGTCAAACAAAAGTCAACTGCATTTTTTGGGTATACTTAAACCCGAATTGGGTATATATAGCCATACCCTTTTTATTTTTATTCTATTTCTAGTTATGAAATTTTAAGGTAATATCAATAAATGAAAAAACATTCATGAAAGTGTAATATATAACTTAACTTTTGTACCGTCTTCCATTTTTCATATGGTTATCGTAGATTCAAGTTATAGCCAACTCCAATTAAAGTCATTAATTTCTATATCATCTATATATAAATATTTTCTTATGACTTGAATAATGATATTTTATAATAAGTGTACCAAAGCATTATTTGGATATGGTTCTTACATAAAATCTAAAACATTTTTGAATAAAGTGATATCTTTATTGAACATTAATTCAAGGATTTTAAACCCTATATATATATATATATGATGAAGAGAGAGAAAAATACGAATGTATAACATTCAGGTGAGTGAAATAAGACTCCAAATTTTTAATACTTACTTGGTTATAATGATCATTTTTTAACATAGACATTGAGTCAAACCACGTCAAATTCTCCCATCATATTTACTCGGTATTTTGTATACCGTTTTGTTCACTTGGTTTTGATATCACCGTCTATAATCGTTGGTTTTAATATTTGTATTATACCATCTTGATAACTAGTTTTGTTATTTTCTAAGCTTTCGAAAATATATCTAAGAAAAGACATAATATCAAATACCACAAATATATTTTGTATAATTTTTCTCTTGTAACCTCATTGATATTGATTTTATAGTCTTAAAAAAATAAAGGAACACACGACCACTGGTGGGTGTTCTATGAAGAAACATTCATGCAAAATTATTATATTAAAAACAACTAGTGGAAGATTTATTATTGTGAAAATTTTGATCTCATTCAACAAAAATGAGTCAAACAAGATGCAATTAGTGATACAGATTGAAAGAAACTCAAATGTACATTTTTCAATATGATACGAAAAAAGTTGAACCATTAAACACATCAAAATTAATATATAGTTGACGTTTCTACATTACGACAAAATTTGAAAAAAGATTACGAGCCAAAAAATTTGCAAAATAATTTTTTTTATCATAAATAAACTTGTGATTCTGCAACCTTGTGACATACAAACTGTAGTTAATCACTTGGATAAATTTGAATTTTTTTTAATTTGGCATACATTAAGGTGGCCTTAACTTAAGAATCATTGGTTTTGTTTTCATTACATGATATATGGAAACGATTTATGGTAGTTCTCAATAATTCTGCATCGCCAAAAAAAGTAACTTTAAGTATAGTTTACCAAGTATTAATAAATAAGGTAAAAAAAGGTGTTGAGCAAAGCTTTCCGAGTCATTCTAAGAAACAAACACTAGTCAGAGAGAAATAAATCCAAATCAATTACCTAGAGACAAGAAAAATAAAAGAAAGTTCAATTACATATCAAAATAAAATAGGTGACTTCACTTGTAGTTATTTCTACAATCCTGAACATTTCAAGAAGAATTTTTTAAGCTAAAATAAACGGAGTCTAAAGAGAATACTAAAGACAATAGAGGAAACATAGTATTCATATCAAAAAATGATAAAACATACCTCATTTGTGATAAAAATAAATGTGTCGACCTAGCATGTCAAGAGATATGAATGATTGATTCTAGAACATCATTCCATATAAAAGCAGATATATGTCTGTTGTTCACTTATACAAGTGGTGATTTTGGATTTTTCCAGAGGGAAATTGAAGCGAAATGCAAAATATTTTGTGGTAGATGTGATGCAAAACTAGAACTGCCACCGATTACAAAATGTCACTAAAAATTCCCGACATGTTCTTGATCTATGTATAAGTTCGATATCTAATGGTAAAATTCATGATATATGATACACAAATAATTTTAGTAATGCACTTTGGAAGCTTAAGGAAGGAAATTAATCTTGGTTAGTGATAAAAAACGCGATCGTTTGTATTATATACAAATAGAATAATCTAGTGTAGTGGAAATATATGTGATCAAATGAAGACTCGACTAATTTGTGGCACACCAGAATTGATCATGAGTGTAAGAAAGGACTTCAAATCCTTAGAAAAGAAAATATTTACCAAACCTTCCAAACACTTCTGTAAATTAATGCGCTCATTTTTTTATAATAAAATGACATACAATTTTATTTTGAGTACGACGACCATACATAAATAAATTTTTAAACTAATCCATACCAATGTATGTTTATATGGGTGATACTAATATTTTTGGATTTTTATAATTTTTCATATAAATTGATGACTATTCAAGAAATAAGTGGGCTTATTGTTTGAATACTAAATATTACGAAACTGAGTCAATTACGACGACCATACACAAATACTTTTTTGAACTAATCTATACCAATGTATGTTTCTATGGGTGATTCTAATATTTTTGGATTGTTATAATTTTTCATATAAATTGATGACTATTCAAGAAATAAGTGGGCTTATTGTTTGAATACTAAATATTAAGTGTTAGAAGTATTCAAGAAGTTTCATGCTACTATTGAGAGGAAAACTGTAAAACTTTTGAAACACGACAATTTTAAAAACGGTGGAGAATATATAAGACCGTTTGAAGAATATTTCAAAGTTCATATCATATTTGAGAGATTAGTACCAAGACATTACAATATAATGGTCTTGCATAAAGAATAAATAGAACCATATTCGATTAGATCGTATGCATGATCTCTCATTTTGAAATTTTAAAATCCTTAACAGATGACACCGTGATGGCAATAGTTGATCTTATTAACTTATATTTGTCCATTCAATGAGAATGTTCGATTTATGAAAGAATTTGGACCATAAAGGCATAACCTTTAAAAGTCTGTAGTAGTAAGACTTTCATACATTGCACTCGATATGAAATATCCGAGATGGATGAGAAGATAAAAGAATACACAATTCTTATCTATGAACATGATGAGTGTGGTTATAGAATTTGGAATCCAAGAAGTATAAAATTTATTTGAGGCAGAGATATCATGTTATCCGGAGATCAAACTGTTGAAAATATGAAAAAGGTTGAGAATAAAAAGTTAGATTTCAATTGTAAAATTGATGTAGTTCGAGATGCATCATTTCTAATTTCAAATGATGGCCTTAAATTCATCATTGATCCTTTTACTATTACCATTATTTTTATATAGTCTGTCATAATTTCGAGACGACTATGATTTCCATTCTTAAATTCTGATAGACCATAACTCGAGAGTGGAAAATTTTTATCATCACATATTAAAAAAAATCTGGTCAATGTGGCAATGGAATCCACTATACCATATCACATCACACTTAATGTTACTCGAACATCTACAACCACTTTCGTTAAACTACTCACACCATGGGACTATGTTAGACATGAGTCTTAGAAGTTAGTTAGTTAGTATCCAACCAAGCAAACCATACAATTAAAACATCGACAAGATCACATCCTCAACGTGAGAAAAAATTAAAATATCGATTATCGACTAGGTCACGACTTAAACCTTTGTATATCAATAAAATCATCGCTTGGAATTGTAAATAGCTTTAAATATCAAGCACTGTGTAGACCATAACCTCAAATTTCAACCATTCATCCAACTAATGTCTAGATCATGACCTAAAATTTCAAATGTCAACCATTTCTTAGCCTCAACCTAACCGCTGGCATTTAATTTGACGATCGAAAATTGGTCATGTCACAAAAAATAAAATGACCAAAACCATTAAATAAAAAATATAAAAATTGTTTTTATTATTATAAATAAGTTTAGTCGTGTCTTCCTTTCTGTCTGTTTAATTTCTTGATTTAATGTATATTTACTCCAACACCGAAGAATATTTCAATGTATTTTAAGATTAATTTTTTTCAAGTTTTTATTTCACCTTATATATCAGTGTATTGTATATTTAATTTTTTTTATCTTCCATAAAATATTCATACAATATTTTGATGAATTTATTTTTTATTTTTATATAATTTTCTCACGTCTAAATTTATAAAAAAATATAAATATGTATAAATATCATTTGCTGGCCAAACTAAAATATTGACGATAATTATATCCAACTCCATTAAATAACATAAAATAAATTTTTATGGAATTTTGAGTATGTATTTCTTTCTTAATCAACTAAAAACATATTCATTCAAGATTTAAAATAATCAAATATTAAAACACAACACATTATACTTTATCTGCATAGCTAATAGTGTAAAATGTAACAAAAAAATGGTATGCACGTGGTGTCATCAAATTTAATAATTATTATTTTTTTGCATTTTATATTTGTAAATAACATTTGAAAAAATATATTTTTAAATAAGTTTCTGAATATATATTTAAAAGTATGTAAACATTGGATAATATTAATAATATATTTCAAATTCGTTTAAATTATCATAACAATATAGTTTCCATATTTATATTTTTTCCTGCTTATATATTAGACATATTACACATTAAATAATAAAATTTAAGTTGATATTAAAATTGTATAGTATTGGTTTTGAAATCGCTATAAAATAAGATCTTAAACTACCGGAAATTCATTCATAAATTTGGTCATATTTACCAATTATAAAATATATCATACCAAATACCTATTTTATAGTGCCATTATCATATCAAAAGAGTACTATTATAAATGTAAATGCTAAAAAAAGTTACAAACATAACGAAATGAAGTTTAAATAGAAAATATATAAAGTAAATAATATATCTCTAAGTTACATTTTCTTCGTTCCAAAATACATGAAATGGTTCTTAATTCAGCTCATAAAAAATAAGTTTTGCATAATATTCGACTTCTAAAAAAGTTCAAAAAAACATACGATAGGTAACTTTAAACATCAAGACAGACCGAGTTTGATCCCAAGTGAATGATATCACTTCTCCTTTCTTTAGCTTGCGTCTCGCAACAAAATTTGACGACCAACCATCTGTAAAATAATATCCTGTAATGTTCGACACTAATTTTAATTTATAAAACTCTTTTGAATCAGAATCATAAACCCAAAAATAATAGCCACCATCCGACTGAATCTCGATACAAGCACGAGGATCAAGATGTGCTATAATGCATCTCGAAAACGAGTTATCATCTAATGTAAGTACACCAGAAAAAATGTCTGATTCAGTTAAATATTGTGCAAACTTTCGAGAAGTCATCTTATCGAAAAACTCCAATAAACTATGCTACAAAACTGGGATAAAAACTTTAAAAACTATATAGAAAATTATATATCAAGACGCTATTTATAGAGAAGTAATGGCAAAATCAACGCGTAAAAAAAGTCTAAATTAATCTAAATATTATTCAAAATAATTTTTTAACAAATTCTATATTTATTTTATAGTATGTAATAAAACCTCATTTCAGTAAAACGAAACTGAGTCAAATACGAAATAGGTACTTTTGTATATTCCTACTTAAACTTTTTTATATTTTGACCGCGTCAAAAGTATATTTATATAATAGTTTTATTTTTATTTTTATTCTATTTCTAGTTATGAAATTTTAAGGTAATATTAATAAGTAAAAAAACATTCATAAAAATGTAATATATAACTTGACTTTTCGAACGCCTTCTATTTTTAGGCACGGTTATCCTAGATTCAAGTTATAGCCAACGACAATTAAAGTCATTAATTTTTATATCATTTCTATATAAATATTTTCTTATGACTTGAATAATGATATTTTATAACAATCAAGTGTGCCAAAATATTATTTGGATATGGTTCTTACATAAAATCTAAAATATTTTTGACGATATTTTACATGAAAAACATTGTATTGTATCATTAAAGGTGATATTTTTAGCAATCAATAATCAAAGGATTTTAAACGCTATACGATATGATCAAGAACACTGAAACTTCTCTTTTGTTTAGTGTCCCTGTATATACTTGTATATCATAATTAGTCAAAATAAATTTCTATATAATCTCAGTTATTTGATTCTAACAATTTTAGATTAGAACATCAAATTTTGGCTTTTATAAACATGATTTCAAGTTGATATTATTTTTATAAGTTTCAATCCCTTAGTCTTATAAATAAATTTATTGGTCGATGAATTAATTTGAATTTTATAAATTAAAAAAATTATTTGTAATTATAATACGTGAGTTTGGAATATGGTAGAACAATTCTATGACACCAACCAAAATATTATCCACAATCAAATCTGTAAATTTACGAATTATGTTTCGAGATAACGTATGACACAAGAAAAATAATTATATTTTTTGAAGTCTCATATTAGAACCAAACTAAAACGTTTTCAAATATATGAAGATGAGTTCAAATTTTTTATCATCCCACATATCACTTAATATCATTTTTAAAAAAAAATCCCTTATATATATAAATATTTCTACAATTCAGACTATGTTAAATAAGTTTTGTTTTCTTTATTTTATTTAAGTTTCTTTATTTGTTGCTTGTCTTGAACAAAATTAGTTATTTTCTCTAAAGGTTCGTTAATCAATACATTATTTATTGCCTTGGTAGAAGGTGGTTATACTCAACAAGTGGTACAATGAGCGTGGAGAAAGAGTAGATCGATTGTCAATCTGAAGGTTGGAGAATTAAAACTTCCATAGATTCCAAAAACCACGAAATATAAGTTCTATGACGCTTAGCCTAGAATTATTCGAATAATCTAATGATATCTATCACTTGAGAATTACGGTTAAGTTTTACCTGGTACATAATAGATTGGTTGCTGCTATTGACGATAAATATAAATAGGTTGATATTGTGGTACTCTCTAAATCTCATATTCCCTCATATTGAGTTTGGGATATGAAATTCTGCGAGAGATATCAGAAGAGCCTATGACACTGAGAATATAGAACTAGTTGGAGGCAATTTTCTTAAATAATTCCTTGGTGAACATATTATATATGAAGAAAAACATTTACACGATATCTATGGGTAGTAACACAAAGATCTGAAGGCACCTAAACGATTGTAAGCAAATCATACTCCACTTGAATATAGTGGGTGTGAAGGTGGAGGAGGAGCAATCAATCATCCTTTGAAGGTCTCTTCCGAAGAAGTATGAAAACTTCGTGACATTATGCTCAACCAAAAATAATCTCTGACGATAACCGAAGTCAAGAGCGCCTTAAACTACAAAGATCTTAAAATAATAGTATTTTGAAGGATGACTACGAAAGGCATAGAATTCGTGTGAAGGGTCGATCATAAAAGAGAGATTCAAGTGAAAGGTGAGGAAAATATTGGTCATAGTCCAAAAGGGTTGGTACAGGTTCAAAAGTAATATGCCGGATATGCAGGAAAAACAAACATATCATTCGGAATTTTCTAGAGAAGAGAAATGGCAACAATTTTTAGAAGACCAAAGTTGGAGATGCTACAATGGTATTTGGTGATTGTAAGTACTATGATGGTTTAAAAAGTTCTCATTTTTACAGGTATAACGATAAAAGGGTGCTAGATTTGGGTACGTTATTTCACATAAATTCCAATAAGAATTGGTTTGAATAATTGTGAATGCTTGACAATGGAAGGGACATCATTATAAATGATTAATCATGCAATTTTAGGGTTTGGAACTGTTCAGCTCAAGTTTCCTACATGACTTCAGAGAGTGATTAACAATGTAACGTATGTACCCGAATCTAAACATGACCTTCTTTAGATATAAGATAATGAAGAGTTTTCCTATAAGGGTATAAATGGATGACTTAAGATATTATAAGGCTCCCTTGTTGTTATGAAAGCCAATATGATTTATGTGTTAGTTCATGAGCGCTCTATAATAGTAATGGTTTATCTAATATGGTGAAAGATTCTACCATGTTGTGGCATCATCAGTCGGAGCATTAAGTGAGAATAGACTCAGTGAACTAAGTAAACATGGGTTGTTAGATGGTATGCATGTTTAAAAAAATAAGATTTTGTGAAAACTATGTTTTGGGTAAGAGCAATAGGGTGAAGTTTCTGCCTAACAACCAATGGATTACTTAATTATGTTATTTCAAACCTTTGGGAACCAATAAAGAAGCCTACCATAGGTGGCTCAAGGTATTTTAATTTTTTGATTGATTATTATTTCAAGAAAGCATGAGTACTTTATTTCGTTGGTTAAAGACCAACGATGAAAGAGGTTTTTCCTTTGTGAACTCGAAGACTTTGGTAGAGAATAAAACCTAGGAAAATGTTGAACAAGCTTCTTACCAATAATGTTTAGAATATATAAAATATAAGTTCAATAGCTAGTATATAAATCTTGGAATTTCTAGACACAAAACTGTAATTTTGACTCCCCAATACAACGAGCTTGCTGAGAAAATGAATTGAACCTTACTAAAACATATTAGATAAATAATTCATACAATTGCAATGAGTCAAAATTTCTAAGGAGAAGTCGTGACAACAGTTGTATATAAGATCAACATGAGTTCATCTATGAAGCTTACGGTGTCTTTCTCCTAAAAAGGCCCATATAGGAAATAAACTCAAGTTTGAACATTTGAGAGTTTTTGAATGTGCTGACTATGCATATGTAAAGCATGATAAGCTTAGGCCAAGAGCATTGGAATGTCTGTTTATTCCTTATCTGGAATGCGTAAAAAGGTATAAGTTATGATGGATTGGACCTAGTACTGTCGATAAGAGATATCAAGTAGATGATGGATTTGATCTAGAACTTGGAGAAGCTTCTAGTGGAGATGATTTTCGGTTTTGTTGTGCGTTCGGGTTGTACATAGGAAGTTCAACCATTGTATGAGTACAAATTTGGCCGAGGGTTTAGTTTTTTAGGGCATTCAGATGACTATATGGGATAACAACATGATCTTAATAGCTATTAGTTGGCAAGGGATATAGCAAGGAGACCAATCACACGGTCATAGAAGTATCGTTTTGTCAATGAAATTAGTTATGATTTATCTATTAATGATGTGAGATGTTTTTAAACTAAAAAAATATCATGATATTATCAAAACTAGGGATAAAAATAAGTGGTTCATGACCACGAAAAAAGAACTAAGATTTCTCAAGAAGATGAACACATGGATTCTTGTGAAGAAAACAAAGGATCAAAAGTTGGTTTTGAGTAAATGGATATTCAAGAGGAAGATGGGTATTCGTGGTGCTAAGTTACCCAGATAGAAGGCTATGCCCGTGTCTGTGGGATTTATATAAAAATTCATTAAGGTTCCACTGTCATGGTGAATTAGAAGATATAATTTACACATGTCAACCAAAAAGGTTTAAAGAAGGAAACGAGGGTTATGTGTGATTGTTAAAGAGACGTCATATGGGTAAAATCAATCATCGTGGCAGTATAATAGAAGATTCTATTCTTTTATGAGATCGATTAAATATATATGTAACTACTACGAAAATTGTGTTTATTAGAATGGGGAGACACATATTGATAGATAATTCATGTTGTTGTTACATATTGATGACATATTAATAGTTGGAAAACATAAAAGGAAGATTGAAAGGATCAAAAATCAGTTAAAAAGAGAGTTTTAGATGAAAGATATGACAAATAAAGAACTTGGTATTTGGATCAAAAGGTACAAGCTGAAGGGTTATATATTCTCATCTCATCAGTAATATATATAGAAAGCACTAAAGAAGTTCTCGATGTCCGACGCATAAATAGTTGGAATTCCCAGTAGTTCCCATTAGTTCTCGATGTCCGACGCAAAAATAAAAGTTTGTTTTGTGTCGTTTAGGGAAGGCAAGTAAATGGTGTTACATAATCCAATAAAGAAGCTATTGGATGAAGAAATGATTGTTAAGTGAACTCATTGGTGTGGAACATGATGCGATTATATTTTATAATAACATTAGTGCCCTTGAGTTGATGAAAAATCAAAAGTTTAATGAGAAAAATAAATATGTATACATTAACATCCACTTCATCTGAGACGTGGTAGAGAAGAAGAAAATAAAAATGGTTAAGATTGCTAGCAAAGAAAATCTTTCAGATGCCCTGACCAATGTATTGCCCTTTTCAAAGCCCACAAAATGCATGAGCTTGATGCAAGTCTGGAATGCGGGTGAGCTCGTCTCTAAAGAGTAGAACTTTAGTTGCAATGGATATTGGAGTAAGTATAAGCCTAGGTGGAGAAATGTTAAGTATAAGCTAGAAGTAACTCGAAGCGTAAACTTCTACTTAAATCTATATCCTAAATTAATTGGTTTTCTATATTAAACGGGTATACTTTTTTTGGTATTCTATATTAGATAGATTTCTTATTAATTGTGTCTTCTATATTAATAAGATTTCATATTTATTGGATCTTTTATATAATTAGATTTCCTATTAATTGAGTCTTCTATATTAATTAGAGTTCATATTAATCGGGTCTTCTATAGGTAATAGATATATTATTTTTTAGTCTCCTCGGTTAATTAAAGTTCCTCTTAATTGGGCTACTATATAAATTAGGTTTATTTATTATGTTTTTAAATTAAAATATTAGGATTTATCACAATCTTTGGTATAAATAAAAGAAGATATTGTTATACAAGATGTGATTGGTGAGGGAATTTAGTGACAATGATATGCTATGATAAATGAAGAATAAACGTGTTATTATCTTCTTACTTGAAGTTGGAAAAATATTACACTGTTTTAGGGTTTTAATCCTTTTATATACTAAGTACATTATATATCATACCATAATATCCTAAAAACTCTTCATGTTCCCATATGTTGCCTCGTTACTGCCGTTAGTGGCCTTACTTGCTTAACAAATGTTCTTTGTCGACTAAGGTATGGTTCAAACTTTACACGAGCGACAACTAGATCTTCTGATGATGCTTCTCCAATTCTACTTCCTGGTCGTGGTGGCCTGGCATGATCATCGTGTGTAATCCAAGATGGACTATAGGTGAACTATTTTTAAGGGTTCGTCTTTTGGAAGGAGTATAATATTATCCACGATGAGGCATTAATTTATCTCCTATTCGCGTTGTTTCCATGTGGCATGCATAATTATTTCCTTTACTTTGTATAGTCACGTGTGCGCGTGTCGATGTGAGTTTTCTATTGCCACATGTACAAAATCATATACTTATGTCTAACAAACATAGTAGCTACTTGAGTGCATGACAAAAATAGCGCTTCATATCCCTTCATCAAATTAATCAGTACTTCCTTTGGTATTTTTTTTAGCCCATGACCAATCAAGAGGCCCATGTTGGACTTTTTTCTTCCTATATTTATAATATAAATTGCAGTAAAAACACCTGTTGTTTATTTTTTTTCTTTATTTTCACACTTATTTTGAAGAGAGAAATTTATCGCTCGTGGGTTGCTCGTCATTTCTTTACTTTCTGATTCCACATATTTTATCAAGGTAAATGTCCAAACTTTTTTTTTATTTTGCTTCCCTGTTTTATCATGTTAATTAATATTGTAGTGATATTTAGTTTGACCGACCTTTTACCTGGAAACCCTAAAATCTTGTATGATGGGTTTCCGATCTTCTAACATAAACTTCTATATTTTCCTCCCAAAAATGTATTGCAAGGGATCCTCGAAGAAGAGGTAACTACTACAAACTCATTCCCACGTGCTCCACCGGTAGACATGTTGGAAGAAATTTTTTTATGGATAGTTATTTCAATCGGCTGGTGCACCTTTATAAAAATCTGATCCCCGAAGGGCTTTATAGGTTTAGAGTATTTTATGAGTTTCCTAATTCTATAATAACTAGACCTCCAGAGCGAGCGTGGTGAACATCCTCATCAGGATTTGAAGGGGGGAAACTTGCTTATATATAATTGTTTTTGACTTGTGCCTCCGACTACCTCTTCCAAACTTGATAAACGAACGTTTTAGATACATTAGAATATGTCCCATGCAATATACAACCAATGGTTGGCATTTTCTGCTTAGGGTGTTACTTAGTTCTAGATTGTTAGAAATTGAGGTGAGTCTAGTGGATTTTTTGCTAGTATTGACGTGTATCAATTTATAAGAACACCATACTATTATATATCCACCCGTAGAAAAATTGTTATCCTTTTTTACTTTGATAAGCCTTAAAAGTACTCATTTTTTTATGGGAATTTGGAGCATCCCATTACGAAGAATAAACTTCAGTTAGAATGCAGAGAGATGAGTACACGTAAGCCTCGAGTCAGTTAGTTTCTTTAATGAAGTTGTTGCTGTTGATATCCCAATTTTTTTTATCTTTTCCAGTTTTGATTTGTTGAAGGTAAAAACTTGGGGAAGTACCAGGAATTGTCGAAGAAGCTGTACGATAATCGGGAAATAAACCCTTTTGACCGTCTTTTTTGCTGCCGCACACAGTGGGAGCTCAAATACCCTAGTTTACTTACTTATATTAACTCCATCGTAGCGGGATTGCGGCCTTCTTCTGAAATAATGACGTCTCAAGATGAAGATGTTACCATTAATGCCACTAGGGAACCAGTTACCGCTGAGATTGTGGGGTCCATAATGCTGAAGAGGCTTCATACAAACTGATGAGTCCAGAAATTCTCACCTCTCACTGTAGAAACCGGACAGGGGAAATTCGGATAAAAACCACCCACTAAACCATTCGAAATGGACTAGATTATTCAAAGTTAACCACTTTATGACTAAGCTAATTGCTGAACTGCTTAAATAAACTAAATGGATTTTTTCAATTCGACCCGGTTTCATAAGTACGACCCGAAAGCCCAAAGTGGCCCATAATTAAAGGTATAAATACATAACAACTTTCATTAAGTGGAGGTAATGAACATTTAATACAACCAGGAAACTCAAATCTCTTATTACAAACTGAAGAGTAGAAAGATAGTCCGAGGGTGATTTTTCTATGTGAGGATTTGTTGATAGAGGATTTGGTGATAGAGTAAAACTTGAATATTGGATCTAGAGAGAGAAAATGCTAAAAGGGTAGAGAGAGAAAGTCGTACGATTCATCTTGAAATTCGTGAAGCGTGTGTGGTCCTTTTATAGTACAATTGTGGACCCCACACGCTTTAATTTGGTTTAATTACAACTTTTGGTCCCTACTTTAAGGTTCCTTCCTATTTTAGCTACATCTTTGCAACTAACGCATTTCGGCCCTTATACATTTATTTCTATGCATTTTGGCCCTTATACATTTATTCCTATGCATTTTGGCCCTTATACATTTATTTCTATGCATTTTGGCCCTTGTCTTTTATTCTTCCTCATCAGTAGCCCCCCAGTCTTAGTAAAAATCGTTTTGCTAAGACTGAAAAATTCTCCTGTCAGGCCAAAATAATTACTCCTTCGAACTACATGAGTCCTTCGAACAGGAGCTCCGCAAAACCCCTTCGATAAACCATCTCTTTGACCCGCTTATAAACCTCCTCGAATGTCTGAAAAAGGCCTCTTCGAATTTCTGCTGTACTGAGTAGCCCCCTCAATCCTTGCAACATTTTAAGCAAAATGGTCCTCGGACAATTATGTACTTAGGCGAAAAATGGTGCTAGGATTGATGATGTCACTGCACAGACACCAACGTCAGCATACCTTTGGAGAAACGGTACCCATTCTTTTGTCAGAAAACTCTTCCGCTTCCCATGACAATCTATGACACAAGACTCTTCATCTTCTGCTATAGCTAGGTTGCCATACATTGTTCACCTATAAGGACCATCATACCCCTAGGCAAACAACATAAAAATGTCCCCGGGCTCCATTTGCCAAAGAAGCCCATTAATCTCGTATAAATACCAACCTCTCCCTTCATTAATGCAACTTCTGTTCAATTATTTCTAGAGAGATAAAGCTGGCGCACAAACCTCGTCGAATTCCTGAGTGGCTGTTGATTAGTAAACGGTTCGAAGAGAGGGTTGCCGCTGGTGAAGACGTAAGGCCTCATCCCCCACCGTTGACTACAACCTTCTTCGGTGCTTGGCCTCCTTCGAACAATTCGACCGCCATTATACCTCGTGAAGTAGCTCGTCAAAGCTTACTCAGCGAAACAAACCCGCCTAGAGAAATGGGCAAAGAGAGGTCACACAAACATTCTTCAGGTTCGAAGAGGAAGAAATCCCATAGAGACAGAAAAAGTTCGCATGATCGAACGCGAGCCAAGGAAGCTCCCCTAACCATTCGAGAACCAGCTGCCCCAACCAATACTGAACATCCTCCCCAAAGATCTGCAAGCCCTCGACGGACTTCAAGGAGTCCTCCTCGAAACCCAGCAAATCCTAGACAGACTTCGAGGAGTCCTCCTCGAAACCCAGCTAATCCTCGACGGACTTCGAGGAGTCCTCCCCGAAACCCAAACCAAAGTGGCTCTGCTAGCCCTCCTCGAAAACAAAATCAGCAACAGACTTCAGGAAGTTCTCCTCAAAATCAAAATCAACAGCAGAACTCTGGAAGTCCTCCTCGACATCCAGACCGTCACCAAGATGCTGGTAGTCCTCTTCAAAGACATGGAACAGATGTTTCTAGTCTGCCCTCCACACCATCCATGACCATTCATGGAACTCAGTTCTCCCCCTCAAGGACCCTCATTACCGACGAAGACATGCGTGTCTTACATGAACAAACTTTAGATCCCCAAATTACCAAGCCTCTTAATAAATCCTTTGGTCAGAAATTGCCCATTATTCTTCCCTCAGGCCCTTCGAACGGTGCAACATCCTCTTCGACAATGTCCGAGGAGCAAGCTCGCTGGATTACTCCCAAATTAAAAGGAGATATTGTGCTTCCCTTGGAGTTAGACAATATTGCCGGCAATAATATTAGAGGCATTGAGAATAAGCACATGGTGGCCCTTGCCAATATCAAGTATAAATATTTTTCGGAGGCAGAAGAGACAATGCTTAGGGCTCGATGGGGCATTCCTACTTACATTAATATCAGATTTCCCTCCGAAGGAGAGACGCCCTTATCTGTGAGGGATCACGAGGTGGTGGTCTACACAGAAATCATGAACTGGGGGCTAAGGTATCCCTTAGACCCCTTCTTTATTGAATACCTCTCAAAAATAGATCTCTGTCCCTCACAAGTTGGGCCCAACATGTGGTTCACATTAATGGCTTGCATAATGGCCTCAAGGCTTTCAGGCCAAGAATTTTCGCTAGAACAAATCATTGGTCTGGCTGGTCTTGCTCGAAACCCTTACTTCCCCTTCTACTCAATGACATTCAACCGGGGGCAAAAAGTGTTAAAGGATCTCTTGGAGGCAGACAAAAAATGGAGGCAACAGTTCCTCTTTTTCTCTGGTTGCTGGGAGACTGGCTCCCAAGCCACTCCTTCGAATCCACATAAGCTCTCCTTGAAATGGACCATGAAATGTAAGTACTCCTCGAATCGTTATACGCCCTCGAATTTAAAATTTGTCAGTCTACATTTCTCTAAGTTCATTACTCCTTCGAATCTCATAGTTTCCTTCGAAAAATTGACACCCTCGAAGACACATGTGTCTTCGAACAGCATATTCTGTGTAACCATTCTTTTCCTTTGTTATTTGCTTCAGCTATGACCGGAGTATCCAAACCCTACACCGACTACGTCGAAGGAGCTACCACTGTTTTCACTAACCTTCGCTTGTGGGCGAAAGAACAATGGGACAATCGTTTTCGTCGTTGCTTTGTCGATGAGAACTTGGCCAGAAGTCGACTCTGGAGGCTTGATCCTCTGGATCGTATAAGTATGAGGAGCCTAATGACTCCGCCCTCTGAACGAGAAGTGCTAGAGCGATGCAGCAAGCAGGATGTGACAATCTATCTGCCCAAACGCTCTCGCTCGCAAAGTCACCTGGATGAACCTCCAGAAGATGAAGCTATACCATCTCAGCCAACAAATCCCAAACCAGTCACTAAGACTCAAAAACCAAACTCTTCGAAGAATATAGGGGCCTCGAATTCTAGTGACCTTCGAACAACTGAGGACCCTCGAACAGCTGAAACCCCTCGATCAAATGTTGCTGCTTCAACAAATCCCACTCCTTCGCCCCCTGCTACCATCCTTCCACCAAAGAAAGATAACAAGAAAAAGGACTTGAAGAGAAAGGGCATTCTTCTTGAGCCCATCGAAGAACAATCTGAGGGAGGAGAAACTCCTGATAACAATGAAGGGACTAACTTCGAAAGGGAAGTCCAAGATGGTGCAGTTGATGCTGAAAACAGGGGTGGCCTATCACCCAAGGAAACCTCCTACCAATCTTTGCACTCTCCTCTGACTGAAGCATCTCACCCAGCCTCCTTCGAAGGCAGTCCAAGGCTGGCTCCTATTCCTGCCCCTCGAGCAAACCCTCCATTACTCGTCCACCCTGATGTGGCCTGTGGTAATTTTTCTGAATTCGATTCTGCAGATTTAGGGTCTCCTTCGAGCTCCTTCGAGGTCCCCTTAGACGATGAGTTTTCAATGAATCTGCAAAGGCTGCTGCATACTTCAATAAATCGAGGAAAGAAGATGCGCCATCTCGAGAAGCGCAAAAATCACTATAAGTTCAAAGCATCAGTTGCTGCCGCTAAGCTCGAGGAAGCCAAGAAGGAGTATGCAGTGGTCGAAGGCCAAGCTGATGCCTTGTACGAACGTCTTTCTGCCGCTGAGAATTATGTGACGATAATAGAGCAATGTTGCCAGAAAGAGAGGGACGTATACAAGAAAAAGACTGATGCCCAAGAGATGATGATATCTGAATACAAGAAGGGGCATCGCAAGGCCTGCGATGGATTTGAGCAGTGTACTGAGGCTCTTCGAAAGGTAGTCGAAGAGCGCGATAATTTGGAGAGGAAGATCAGATGTTTCCCAGCAAAGATCGAAGAGGCAAAGGAAAAGGGTGCAGATGCTTATGCTGCCACATGTTCGAAGACTTTACAAGCTCGAGATGCTGCCACTCGAGCCGGCTTATTGACCCAAATATACACCGATCACCCCGACTATGAACTGGGGCCTTTCTGGAAGCTTGTCCCCCCAGAACTTCGCCCACCCCAAATAATTGTAAGTGAGAGTGAAGACTCAGAAAATGAAGAAAGTGATACCTCAAAAGGTGCGGAGTGAACAAAGTTGCTGTGGGTAGTTTTTTTTGTGTAAGGCCCCAAAAAAGGCCTCTTTTTGTAATGGTTGGAAGCTGTTGTGCTGTTCCAATGAGTACTTGGATATTTAACTCATCAATGTATTGTTCTTCAAACTTATTATTTCACTAGCTCTACGAACAATGAGCATTTGGACAAATTCACTAATTCTTTTGGCCTTCGACAATATTTAACTTAGATAAAGTTAGCAGGTTTTATATGTATCATTAGGCCTTCGAACTCCAAGTTACTTGGCCTTCAAACAATTTTTACTTTGACAGATTTAGTAAGTTTTATACCTGCCATTTTAGCCTTCGAATGCCAATTTTATTTGGTCGTTGAACAATTATTACTTAGATATTTTTAACAAGTTTTATACCTGTCATGAGGCCTTCGAATTTCAACCCATTTGGTCCTCGAACAATTATCACTTGGATAGACTTAACAAGCTTTATACTTGCCATGAAGCCTTCGAATTTCAACCAATTTGGTCTTCGAACAATTATCACTTAGATAAATTTACCGTGTTATATTTGCCATAAGGCCTTCGAATGCCAATCTGTTTGGCCGTCGAACAATTTGTAGGGTCCCCGAAAAGTAAAAAATAAAAAATAAAAAATTATTCTAAGGAAAAAGAAAATTCTCGATTCATTACTGAGAGTGGCATCGATGCACATAGTTCGAAGGCCTTAAATCATTGTGGCATACCTTATTGTAAGCCAAAGAATAGTTTGAAAATCCCAAAACATTGTGGCGTACGCTAAAGCGACCCGATGAATAGTTCGAAGAACGGAAATTTGAGGCACATGTTAATGTGACTCAAAAAACAGTGTGAGGGACAACAATTCGAGGCACATGTGACTGTGACTCAAAAAATAGTGTGAGGGACAACAATTCGAGGCACATGTGACTGTGACTCAAAAAATAGTGCGAGGGACAACAATTCGAGGCACATGTGACTGTGACTCAAAAAATAGTGTGAGGGACAACAATTCGAGGCACATGTGACTGTGACTCAAAAAATAGTTGAAGGCAAAGAAATGTTGTATTAATGGGATCATCGAAACACCTCGTTAAAACCTTCCTGTGCCTAACAGGGTAGGAAAGAGTGCGTCCTCACCAAAAAATTTCCCGAAGGATACATAGACAGTGAAAAGAAATACAATATTTTCTCCGAACTCTGCTAATCGAGGTACAACTTTAAATGCTCAATATTCCAAGGTAGGCGGAGATATCTTCCGTCTTTATTTTTCAACCGATAAGTGCCTGGTTTTATCCTTTCGGTGACCTCATAAGGGCCTTCCCAATTAGGGCCCAGCTTCCCCAAACTCTTGTCCTTAGTGTGTAAGAAAATTTTCCGTAGGACTTTATCCCCCATTTGAAAGTCCCTATGGTTAACTTTGGATGCATATCGACTCCTCATAAGAGTTTGATAGTGCAGGGAAGCCAAATGTGCCCGCTCCCTTTTTTCCTCCACCAAGTCTAAAGCCAATGCTCTATGCTCTTCATTGATGTTCGAGTCATAAGTTGCTATTCGATGTGAAGGGAAGAGGATCTCCGGAGGGACCACGGCATCCATTCCATAAACTAAGGCAAAAGGGGACACAGCGGTGGCTGTTCGTGG
This sequence comes from Limnanthes douglasii subsp. nivea, assembly GCA_036936605.1. Classification (NCBI taxonomy): domain Eukaryota; kingdom Viridiplantae; phylum Streptophyta; class Magnoliopsida; order Brassicales; family Limnanthaceae; genus Limnanthes; species Limnanthes douglasii. The sequence continues at coordinate 285,193,413 of JAUPFV010000004.1, forward strand.
GGTCGTTCGATATGCCCACAACACCTCCTGTAAATAGTCGGGCCATTTCCCCGCCTTACCTTCTAGGTTCTTTCTCAACCCGTCGAGGATGGTGTGATTAGTTACCTCCACCTGGCCATTTGCCTGAGGGTGAAATGGTGCCGAGAAACATTGTCGTATTCACCTGGACACACAAAAATTCTGAAATTCTTTGTTATCAAACTGCGGTCCATTATCCGTTGTAATCTGCAATGGTACACCAAAACGACAACAGATGTTATACAAAATAAATTTGATCACGTCCTTGGCTTTTGTCCCCGCGAGTGGCTCAGCTTCCACCCACTTAGAAAAATAATCAACAGCCACAATTATCGTCTGTCTGCCCCCAGAGGCCATTGGTAGAGGTCCGACCAAATCAATGCCCCATCTGTCAAAAGGAACTGCCTCTGAGATGCTTTCCATCAATGCTCCTGGTTTGTGGATTACATTTGCATACCGCTGGCACGTGTCACAATGCTTGACCAGGTCTTTTGCATCAGCCGAAATAGTTGGCCAATAATAACCTGCCAAGAATACCCTGCGTATCAAAGCTTTATATCCACAATGAGCGGATCCTTCACCGTCGTGCAACTCGGAGAGGATGATTTGTGACTCAGGTCCATTCAAGCACCTCAGTAATGGCCGACTCAGAGATTTCTTATATAACGACCCGTCCAGCAAAATGTAACCATTAGACTTAAATCTAACTTTTCTGGCTTCATATTTGTCGGTGGGCAAAATGTCATGAGCCAAAAAATCAATGAGGACTGTTCTCCAATCAGGTGTGATCGCATGATTTTCCTCGGAGACGTTCATCACATGGTCTTTACCGGTTGAGATCGACGGGCGCGTCTGGACCAAAACCCAGGGATAACCTTCTGTCCGCGAAGTAGAAGCAAGAGAATCCGGGACGGCATTCAATTCCTGTCGGACATGTTCGAACTTAACGTCCTCAAAACCCGACGCCAAATCTTTCATCAGTTTTAAGTATTGTATCAGTGTTTCCTTTCTTGCCTCGGACTCCCCCGAAACCTGATTTATTACCAACTGAGAATCACTGACCAACTTTATTCGTCGAGCCCCGCATATCTGAGCTAAGCGTAGGCCGGCCAAAGCTGCTTCATACTCAGCCTCATTATTAGTAGCTTTGAACCCGAAACGGATGGCTTGGAACATAGCGACCCCTTGCGGGGATATTAACTGAACACCTGCCGCGCAGCCTGAGACGTTCGACCCCCCATCCGTCCGTACTACCCACTCTTCCTCGGCAACTATGTCAGATACCTCCTGTTCGTCCCTGTCGGAATGGAATTCAACCAGAAAATCTGCTAAAACCTGTGCCTTTATCGCTGTGCGAGGTTCAAATGTTATGTCAAAGTCTCCCAGCTCTACGGACCACTTAGTCATCCTGCCAGAGATATCTGGTCTTTGTAATAGACTCTTCAGGGGAAACGTTGTTCGAACCACAATTGGATGGGCTTGAAAGTAAGGCCTCATCTTTCGCGCTGCTGTTACTAACGCCAAAGCCACTTTCTCCAAGGTAAGATATCGTTTTTCGGCGTCCAGCAAACTCTTGCTGACATAATAAATTGGCCTCAGGAGAGAGTCAGCTTCTCGGAGGAGAACAACGCTGACAGCACACGTGGATACTGCTACGTAAACAATCAACGTCTCCCCCGCTAAGGGTTTAGATAAAACTTCCGGAGAGGTTAGATACTCCTGAATTTGACGAAATTCCGTCGAACATTCTTCAGTCCAACAAAAGTGCTTGGCATTCCGCAATACTTTAAAGAACGGGGCACACTTGTCCGATGAGCGGGAAATAAATCGATTTAGGGCAGCCAATCGCCCTGTCAAGATCTGCACCTCTTTAATGTTTCGAGGAGGGCTCATGGTGATCAACGCTCTTAACTGCTCTGGGTCCGCCTCAATGCCTCTTTCACTAATCACGTAGCCAAGAAATTTACCCGATCGTACTCCAAAAATACACTTTTCTGGATTGAGCTTGAGGTTGACCCTTCGCAAGTTGTGGAATGTCTCGGTGAGGTCAGCGAAATGGTCGTCGTCTTTCTCACTCTTTACCAACATATCGTCGATATAAGCTTCCATATTCCTCCCAATCTGCTCCTCGAAAGTTTTATTGACCAAGCGTTGATAAGTTGCCCCCGCGTTTTTAAACCGAACGGCATGACCTTGTAACAGTATAGACCCCGCCCGGTAATAAAAGAAGTGCTCTCCTCATCGTTGGCAGCCAATCGGATTTGATTGTAGCCCGAGTAAGCATCCATGAAAGATAGCAATCGATTTCCAGAGGTCGAATCCACTAATTGATCAATGCGCGGGACAGGAAAAGGATCCTTAGGACAAGCGCAGTTTAAATCCGTGAAGTCGATACACATCCTCCACTTGCCGTTCTTCTTCCTCACCAACACCGGATTTGATGCCCATAGGGGATAGTACGACTCGCGAATATGACCGATACTTAAAAGTCGCTCGACCTCCAACAAAATTGCTGAGGCCTTTTCCGGGGAGACAGGCCTCCTTTTTTGGACTATTGGTCGGACATCCGATCGCAAGGCAAGTTGGTGACATATAATCTCCGTCGGCACCCCAGTGACATCCTGCGCACACCAAGCGAACATATCGAGCTTATCAGATAAAAAAGCAATTAACTTTCCTTTAAATTCGGGGGAGAGATGGACCCCTATTTTCAGAACTTTGCCCGCCGCGAACTCATGTGTCGCAGAATCCTCCTCCGGGACCTGAAATCCGGGGGCCTCCCTCGGATCATCACAAGGGATGACCTCGCAGGGTAGCCCCTTTAATTGCTATGCTGATTCAGAGGGCCCCCCTCGAACTTCCTTGGAGGACAGGGCGATTTGGTAGCATTCTCGTGCCATCTTCTGGCTGCTTCTGACCATACCAATATTGTTCCCGATAACGTACTTTAGACATTGATGCACCGTGGAGATGACACCGTGCATTCGAGACAACCAAGAGCGTCTCAGGATAGCATTATATGAGGTGGGTGCGTCAACCACGATGAAGAGCACCTCCACTTCTTTTTTGAATGGTCCACGACCCAACTCCACCATACATTGGAACTCTCCCACGACAACCGCTGTGGCTCCAGTGAAGCCCACTATTGTTCTATCAGATCTTCGGATGACCGGTGGGTCAGAAATGCGGCGATGGGTGCTCATGAACAGGATGTTCGCAGAGCTTCCTGTGTCAATAAGTATTTTTTGAATCTGATCCCCGGCAATGCCCGCCGCAATCACCACAGCGTCCTCATGAGGTCCTGCAACATTACGCATATCATCATCAAAACAAATAATAGGAGAAGGTGATCGATGCATTTGTGCGGAGACTCCAGCTTCGATCTGGGCGGTCAAATTCACTATGTGCCTTTTGCGAGAGCTGTTCGAATTCCCAGCGATAGTGTCTCCGCCAAAGATTGCTAAGGACTCAAAAAATGCACAAAGACTATCCACCTTCCCCCTTGGAATTTCCTCTTCGACCAAGTTTACGTTGTTCCTCCCGACTTTCGGGTCCAAATACTCTTGCTCGATGTCAAAGTCGTCAATCCCTTCGGAGATTACCATGGTAGTGTCAGTGTTTTTCTGGACAGCTTTTACTACGGTGTTTTTCTGGGAGTGTTTTTTGACATACTCCAACAACATTCCATTCTCGACGAGGGCCTGCACTTCCTTCTTTAAGGCTATGCAATCTTTGGTGTCGTGGCCCACATCCTCATGATACTTGCAGTATTTGTTTACGCTTCTGCTTTCCCTCGGTGTTTGTATGGGAAAAGGATTCCTGAACGTGACCGAAGACTTGGCTTTATCAAATATTGCTGCGACATTTTCCGTCAACTCCGCATAGTAGTCGGGTCGAGTCCATTTGTTTGACATGTATCTTCCCCCTTGATTGTGGTTTGACTGATTACCATAGTACTGCGGGTTTGTTTTTTTCCTCGGAGGATACTGACCCATGCTTTTAGCTGGGACGTTTGATCGAGGGACCTGAGTGCTTGACTCGGTCCTCTGGAATTGATTATGGTCCAATTGCTCTCCGGAACCTTTCTCCGAAGCTTGAGTTTCTTCCACCAAGATTCTCTTCTCAACTTGATCCAGCAATGCCCCGAAGGTCATTGCTTGACTTTCTGCCACAGTGTCTTTTAATAACCCTGGGAGCAAACCCATCCTGAACGCCGCAAGCGCGACCGAATCCTTGCAGTACTCCATATCTGTTTTGGTTTCTACAAAGCGATTGGTATAGTTTTTCAGGCTTTCCCCCACTTTTTTTCGACAGTAGATTATAGTATCTCCGTTGGCCCGAAACTTCTTGCTTCCAATGAAGTGTTGTCTAAAGATGCTCCAAAACATGTCAAATTTCTTAATGGAGCCCTGAGGTAATCTGTTGTACCACTTAGATGCCACTCCCTTGAAAGTTTGAGAGAAAGCTCTGCACAAAAGCTTATCATCGTCGTCAAAATTTATCATAAAGTTCTTAAACTGCTCGATGTGATTATCTGGATCCTGAGTCCCATCGAACTTTTCAAGCTTCGAAATGTCAAAGTGCTTCGGGAGATTCCCCACTAAGATCTCCGATGACAGAGGAGAAGCTCTCCAATTGTGCCCTGTGCGATAAACATTAGACCTCAAATTGTCGTTATTTGAGAAGTACAAACCCTCCTCGGAGGGCAGCGTGTATTGCTGCTGCCATTCTGAATTTCGTGGGCCCATCTCATCTTTCCCAAGACACTTTGCCTGCTCGTGAGAACGATCAGCAACTCGGTCGTGGCGACTCTTCTCCCGCGAGGATTTCCTCTCCGAACTCTTCCCCCTTCGGGCACCAGTTCGCCTCTGGTCATGTTTTTTCCTCCTGTGGTATTTTCGGGGAGATGATTCTGAAGTACTATAGCGCGAGTAGTCACTCGAAGTAACCGAGTCCGATCGGTACTTTTCTCTCCTCCTCGGAGATCGTCGCCCACGCCTCCGATACTTATCATCTCTTTTCTTAGGACGAATTTCGACGTCCCGCTCCTCCCTTTGATCGACGGGTTCTCTTCTTACCTCAGATCGAACATTTCTCAGGACGGCTTCTTTCTCCGCCTTCAACCTTTCGATTTCCAACAGCAGTTCATTCCTCTGAGTCAAGAGGGCGGAGTCGTCGAAGGTGTTCTCGACTCGTCGTCCTCTTTCTCCATCGGATTCCAAGTCATCCTGGAAGTCATCCGCCTCCATGTTTTCCACACAGTGATCAACCAAATCGTCCCCCGAGCCTTCCATGGTTCTCCTCGAAACGGGAATTATTTCTAGGAAACGATTGTCGTCGAAGCGATTTTCGTTTCCCACAGACGGCGCCACTGAAGAGTAGAAAGATAGTCCGAGGGTGATTTTTCTATGTGAGGATTTGTTGATAGAGGATTTGGTGATAGAGTAAAACTTGAATATTGGATCTAGAGAGAGAAAATGCTAAAAAGGTAGAGAGAGAAAGTCGTACTATTCATCTTGAAATTCGTGAAGCGTGTGTGGTCCTTTTATAGTACAATTGTGGACCCGACACGCTTTAATTTGGTTTAATTACAACTTTTGGTCCCTACTTTAAGGTTCCTTCCTATTTTAGCTACATCTTTGCAACTTTTCGGCCCTTATACATTTATTTCTATGCATTTTGGCCCTTATACATTTATTCCTATGCATTTTGGCCCTTATACATTTATTTCTATGCATTTTGGCCCTTGTCTTTTATTCTTCCTCATCACAAACTACTTAAACATTAAATACCTTCAAAACACCACAAAATACTTGACCAAATTACCCTTAGTTGAAAATAATCCACACCAAATTGGCGACCACAGAAGGAGGAGAAGGTGCCTGAATCTAGCATTCGAAACAATCAAGAAAAATTGGTTCGGATGAATACGGATGAGCAGGAAGTTCCACCAGCTTTGGCAGAAGTGGTGAGGGAAAACAATGAATATACAATCGAGGAGCAAGATAGGTGAAAAGTTGAGATAGAAGCCTTGAGGGCTGCTAAAAGGGCAGAGATGGGCTTGAAAGAAAAATCAAAGGTGTCAGCATTTCACCACACTGACAATCCAAGAGAGCATGAGCCATCAAAGACCCATGTGAGTACTAAATTGACTCATGCTAGCTCAAAGAAGTCTCACCGGTCTAAACTAGTGTAGAGCTCATATTCAGACTCAGAGTCTTCAAGTAGCTCATCGAACGAAGATGGAGTTGAAGAATCCCTATCATCCAGCAGTGATGAAGGCCGTTCTAAGAAGAAACAGAAGTTGGTCAAAAAATATTCAAAAAAAGAGGGATAGACATGGAAGGTTGAAGAGGCACCTGGGTAAAGGGTCGCCTCATAGCCACATCCATGGCCGGAGACATATAGATCGGCTGTTAATGGATCCTTTCGTTTTTCATGATGAACCAGGAATCTTTGCAACTCCAAATGAAGATACTGTGTTTAGTCGTGGCCAAAATTGGAGACAATCTTCGTTGTCCTCCAAGATACTGTCCGAAAACCTTTCTAAGAGGTTTAACAGCACAAAGATGGAAAAATATGATGGTAGTAAAGATCCGGATAACCACCTGGAACAATTCTAAAATTTTATGATGAATTTTGACGATGATGATAGGTTACTTTGTCGAGCATTCTTCCAGTCTTTTACGGGGAGTGCTCTGAAGTGGTATAATAGTCTTCCACAAGGCTGCATCACAAATTTTGATACTTTTTGGGTGGCCTTCCGAAGGCAATTCGTTGGAAGTAAGGAAGTGAAAAGCAATGGAGACACTATCATCCATTGTGCCCAGGAACCAAATGAATCTTTGAATGATAATATAAGTTGTTTTTTGAATACCAAAAATGGATTAGCTGATTGCTTTGAACAAGTGGCAATAGCTTCTCTAAGACAGGATTTGAACCCTGACAATTTGGCTGATTCGGTAACCAGGAAGAAGGCCATGACGTGGGGTGGCTTACTGAATCAGGTCGGCAAATAGATTAATGTGGATGAAACAAAGAAAACTAGGTGCACCGACAAGTAAGGTGTAACCCAGCTGCACCAAATCAAAACCAAAATCAGTCTGCGTACAAGGCCAAAGAAGCCAGACAGGGTCATAATATGGCCAAAGCTCAATCCCACCCACCTGCACCAGCTCAGAGCCAGGAATCCAGAAATAAGCAAGGACCTTGGGTTCAACCGGAGTGGTTTGCTGAGCTGAAAGAAAATGTAGCCACCATTTATGAAAAACAAAAGATGAAGTATATTTCAGAAAGCAGTTTGCATTACAATCTCCTAGAGAAAGTCGTAATAATTGTTTCTATCAGTATCACCATGATACAGGGCATAACACTGAAGATTGCATCGCATTGAAACAAGAAGTGCAGAATTTGATTGAGAGAGGGAAGTTGGGGGCTTATGTTAAAAGAAGGAGTGGAAATAGGCCTGATAATGCTCATCGGACTGGCCCAAACAATACAGGGACATCGGCTCCGGATGGGGCTATGGTGATAATTGAAAGTTTTGATGTAGAGTCAGAATATCTGGATCCTGATCCAACCCGGAATAAGGTGGGAGTTATCATAGAACACTGCAAAACGGTTTCCGGACTCATCAGTTTTTTTGAGTCACTTACAATATTTGGGAGAGACACCATGATTGCACCAACTGCTTCTTCGAGAAAGAGTCATGTTCATACTTTAGCTACCCAACTCGAAGGAGGCATGACTTCCTATCAATCACAAATTCCTTTTCCCTTCATTGTTTTTTATGAGGATGACTTGAGAGACATAGTTTGTCCCTATGAAGATGCTATTGTGAAAGGGGCATCCATTGGGGGAAATGACATTAGACGAATTTTGGTGGACAACGGTAGTTTAGCCAATATCCTCTTCTTGACTTGCTACAAACAAATGAAGAATCCAACAGTAATACAGCGTTCGAACAGGTCTATTGTGGGTTTCACTAGAAGCTCAGTAGATGTGATTGGGGAATTTGAGGAGAAGGTTTTGTTGGGCAAGGGCCTTTTAAAAAGATGGTCAGAATACTTTTTATTGTGGTAGATTGTCCCACATGTTACAATACCATTTTGGGGAGATCTTGGCTCTCCAGGATGCGTGTTGTAGCCTCAATAGTCCACCAATGTTTGAAATACGATGTACAAGGACAAGTGGGAGTTATGAAGCAGTCAAAAGGTAGCAAGGGAGTCTTATGCAACAGCACTGGCCCCTCGAACTTTGGGGGTAGTTCAGAGTAGTGAGGATTAGCAGTTTGAGTGGCCCTTTGGGGGAGAGGGTGAAATTGATGACCCCAGAGAGACCCCTGGTGTTTTAATACCAATTGAAGAAGTTGAAACTCACTCTCTGGCTGAAGGAAGAAGTGTCAGGATTGGGTCCAAGATGACATCGGAATAAAAGAGTAAAGTGTTAGCTTTTTTGAAAAACCATCAAAATGTTTTCGCTTGGTGTAATGCTGATGTGACCGGAGTGCCAGCAGACATTATATCACACCAACTATCGATCTAAAGGGATATAGCACCTATTGTGCAAAAAATGAGAGCTTTTTCTAAGGAGAAAGCTGATGTCATAGTTCAAGAGGTTGACCGACTTACTAAGATGGGGCAGATAAAGGAATCTCAATATCCTTTATGGACAGCCAATCCGGTGTTGGTAAAAACGAAAAATGGAATGTGGCGTATGTGCATCGATTTTACGGATCTCAACAGAGCTTGCAACGAAAGACCTATATCCGCTCCCCCGAATTGATCAGTTGGTAGACTCTAAATTTGGGAACAAGTTATTGTCCTTTATGGATGCCTTCTCCGGGTATAATCAGATTCAACTAGATCTGAAGGATCAAGAGCATACTACATTTATTACTGATAGAGGCCTCCATTGTTACAAGGTGATGTCGTTTGGGTTAAAGAATGTTGGAGCAACTTATCAAAGATTAGTAAACAAGGCTTTTTCTAGTCAGATTAGAAGAAACATGGAAGTCTATATCGATGACATAATGGTAAAGAGTGTTGAAGAAGAACTACACTTAACAGATCTCTAAGAAACCTTTACCAGCTTGGTGAAAGTAAATTTAAAGTTGAATCAGAGAAGTGTGTTTTCGAAGTACAGTCCGGAAAATTCTTAGGGTATGTGATAAGTGAGAAAGGGATACAGCCTGATCGAGACCAGCTTAGTGCATTATTGCAAATGGAGCGTCCTCATAATATTAAAGAAGTACAAAGATTGACTGGGAGGTTAACTGCTCTAAACGGTTTTATTTCAAGGTCTTCGGATAGGTGTGCCCCATTTTTTCAAAATTTGAAAGGAGCAAAAGAATTTAATTGGTCTCCACAGTGCGAGTAGGCTTTCGATGAAATTAAGAGGCATATGTCTTCCCTTAAAACTTTGTTTAAACCTATTGATGGAGAGACTATCTACATATACTTAGCAGTTTCTGATTGTGCCATAAGTGCAGTGTTAGTAAGGGAGGTGGACAATTATCTTCATCCGGTGTACTATATCAGCAAGAGCTTGATAGATGAAGAAAAAAGGTATTTAAAACTTGAAAAATTATAACTGGCCCTAGTGATTGCTGCTAGGAAAATGAGGCCCTACTTTCTGTCTCATTATATTGTTGTCCGGACATCTTTTCCCTTGAAAAATGTTCTTCAAAAGGCAGATATTTCAAGTAGAATGACCAAATGGTCAGTAGAGCTGGGAGACTTTGATATTAATTTTGCCCCTCGAACAGCAGTCAAGGCCCAGACTATTGCTCACTTCCTAGTGGAATTTCATTCGGATAGAGATACTAAACAAGCAACAGGTGAAAAACTAAAAAAGTATGGGTTGTCCGAACTGATGGTGGATCAAGTACCATGGGTTGTGGTGCTGGGATATGTTTTACCTCTCCGTACGGCGACAAAATGTACCAGGCTATATGTTTTGCTTTCAAGGCTTCCAATAGTGAGACCGAATATGAAGCTGCTATAGCTGGCTTGAAATTGGCCCTTATTTGTGGAGCCAAAAGGGTTACGTTAATGAGCGATTCTCAGCTTCTTATCCATCATGCACAAGGTCAATCTGAGGCAAAAAAGGAACAGCTGGTTAAATACGTATTTGTTCTTAAAGAAGTGGCACTTAATTTCAAAAACATTACCTATTAGTCCGAAAATTCTCACCTTGCATTGTAAAGCACCCACTGAACCATCCAAACTGGACTAAAGTATTAAAACTTAATCACTTTATGACTAAGCTAATTGTTAAACTGCTTAAATAAACTAAATGGGTTTTTTCAATTCGACCCGGTTTCATAAGTACGACCCGAAATCCCAAAGTGGCCCATAATTAAAGGTATAGATACCCAACCACTTTCATTAAATGAAGGTAATAAACATTTAATACAACCAGGCAGCTCAAATCTCTCACTACAAACTACTTAAAAATTAAATACCTTCAAAACACTTGACCAAATTACCCTCAGTTGAAAATAATCTACACCACAAACAACCTAAAAGGTATTGCACTGGAACTCCTGCTAGAAAGGTTAATAACAATTGTGAAAATGGTCTTGATAACACTGTTTGCCAAAAATGATCTTGTACGGATGGTGACGTGGCAGAGTCAAAACCCAAAAAACAAAAGAAGGTAGTCAGTGTGTTTGTTGATGCAAATGCTTTGAATACTACTAGTCTTGCCACCGTGTCGGATCAACGAGGATCAAATGATTTCATTTTGATGTCATCGTTAAGAAAAGAGGACGAGGGCAGGATACAAAATAGTCCGTCCACTAGTGGGTTTTTGAGGAAAAAGAGTGTGCTAAGGAAAAACGAGACTCTTGTTAGTAGTGGTCAAGGTGGAACCGAGGACCAATCCCAAACTAGCTTGGATAATATAACTATGATAGTTAGTGCTACCGCTTTCTCCATTCACGAACATGTCGCTTCCCAAAATGTGACGCCGGGGTGGTCTGAATGTTGTTGTTAGATAGAAAACCCCTCTCTTTGACTCAATCAGCCAAAGGGGAGCTATTTTCGGGACCCCCCATGAGACTTAGTTGATTGCTAAACACTTGGCTTCATTTCTGGTCGATGACGACAAACACAATTGTCTGTCTTCTGTGGTTGTGAACAATTGTGATCCTCTAGGCATAACTCCTCATTTAAGTCTTGTTTCCACAATGCTATCTTCAATGCATGAATTGAGCGAACGACCCCTGACAGTTAGTATGCTGAAGCCTTCCCTTCTCATGTTTCAACAATTAAAACACTGTCCGGAGATGATAATTTACAACAACATGACTATGTTAGATCTCTTACACCATCAACTGGAGGTACGTTTTCTATCACTTACTATTGTGGAATCCTTTGGTTTATTTACTATTGTTGACTTATCAAAAATTTCTTAATATAGAACTACCATAACTCAACGATGCTAACATATCGAATAATGAACCTCATTGATGCTAAAGTCATTGAGGACTTCAGACCAGAACCTTTATTGTTTTGCTCTAGCAAGTTCCTCAACGCTGATCTCTCTTGTTACAAGAAGGCGTACTGTGCCTTTAAACTTTATTCTGAAAATTGATTTAAGGAGAACGTAGACCTGGGTGATCAGTTTGCTGCTGTTACCTCTAAAAAGGATAGGTTCAATAAAAATGTTACATTTCTAATGGCCCATAATAAAACATTCGCTAATCGATCCATCAAACTTATTTCTCAAAATATTTTAGTACTTGTCAAGGTCTAAGAGTCCTCTATAACTAGCTGCAAAGTTCTAATTGAGAGTAACACAATTCAAACGAAGTTATGTTGATTGAGGTTGGATCTTGAGCATCATTTGGATGATCAAGTCACCGAGGCGTACGTTGATGGGTAGAGGGATGCTTTGGGGATAATGAAAAGGAGCCTGTAACGATTTCGAAAGGAAACCATTATCGAACTATGGATGATATATGTCGACTTAGAGTTAACTCAATTTAAGGGGCTCGTTTTAGAGGACAATATGTCGTGGGTGACCGATGGTGAAGATGAGGAAGAAGATGTAAGAAAAGTGACACAAGAGGTTACCCCGACTACTGATGTTTCTCATTTACCTGTCAGGGGGTTGGTTATTGCTCCCACTGTGACATGTGAAGCAGTGGTGCCCTCAGATACAATATTAGTTGAGGATAAAGTTGATACAGAAGATCCTACCTGTGAAGATGGTGCCTAGTTTATTTTAACATTGAACTTACCTACATTTTTGTTTTTTCTAATATTAATGATATCTCATATATGCGGACCTTGTTTAATTTTTCTTATATGCATGATATTTGTTTTTACTTATATTTAAGCTGTTTTATTGTAATTGGAGACGATGGGGGAAATTCGTGTTAATGTTAATTTATGTAAGCAGAGTGTTGTTTGTTACATGGCCATATAAATTTCTTATAGGTTGTTTCGCTTTGTGGGAAATAATAGCCTATGATCAGTAGGTCAGTTTGGTCTTATAGACTTGACTTTTTTAGCCAATTCTCTTTTTTGAGCTATATAGCTCGGGCTCAGTATCGCCCCTAATGTACCATTTAAGGCTTGTGTTAAACACCACTTCACTTTTGTTGAATCTTTATAGTCATGGCTTAGTATGGATCATTTCGTAGCCAAATAAGCATTACCAATCTTAGCCCTTTCACTTGTATGATAATTGACCACCCTCTCCTTTTTTACTTATTGATTATGAGGATTTGTATTTGCTAATTTTATCGAATTTCGATATTAATTTGGCAAAAATAGTAACTTCATTAATAATTTTTGCTTACAATGTGCGTCATTAAAAATCTGTAACTTCCACCAAAGGGGAAAAATACACAACTGCTCTTAAGTATCATGGTGATATATTTTCATATAATTTACATTCCATGGATGTTTTAGTGCATTCTAAAGTATATATTCCATCTTGTATGCCCCGTGATATCCTTTGGAAATTACTATACATGGGCCATCCCAATCTGGGTCTAACTTCCCTACATTTTTGTCTTGAGCTCATTGGAAGATTTTTGTAATACTAAGTCATCTACTCTGTCGACTGAGGTATGGTTCGAACTTTACACGAGCGACAACTAGATTTTCCGATGATGCTTCTCTAAATCTATTGTATGGTCGTGGGTGGCATGGCATGATCACCGTGTGTAATCCAAGATGGAATATAGGTGAACTATTTTTAAGGGTTCGTCTTTTGGAAGGAGTATAATATTATCCAGGATGAGGTATTAATTTATCTCTTATGTGCGTTGTTTCCATGTGGCATGCATAATTATTTCTTTTATGTTGTATCATCACACCTGCGAGTATCGATGTAAGTTTTCTATTCCCACATGTCAAAAATCATGTACCTATGTCTAACAAACATAGTAGTTAGTTGAGTGCATGACGAAAATAGCGCTTCATCCTTACTTTAATTAATCGGTGCTTCCTTTCGTATTTTTTTAGCGCATGACCAATCAATAGGACCATGTTGGACTTTGACTTCCTATATTTATAATACTAACTGCAGTAGAAACACCCGTTGTATATTTTTTTCTTTGTTTTCAAACTTATTTTAAAGAGAGAAATTTATCGCTTGTGGGTTGCTCGTCATTTCCTTAATTTCTGATTCCACATATAGTATTAAGGTAAATTTCTAAACTCTTTTTTTTTTATTTTCCTTCCCTATTTTATCATGTTAATTGGTATTGTAGTGATTGTTAGTTTGACCGACCCTTTGCCTGAAAACCCTAAAATCTTGTTAGATATTGAGGTCAGTCTAGTGGATGTTTTTGCTAGTATTGACGTGTATAAATTTTTAAGAACACCGTACTATTATATATCCACCAGTAGAAAAATTGTTACCTTTTTTTACTGTGATAAGAATTAAAAGTACTCATTTATTTTTGTTTATGGGAATTGGGAGCATCCCATTGCGAAGAATAACCTTCAGTTAGAATAAAGATAGATGAGTAAACGTAAGCGTTGAGTCAGTTAGTTTCTTTAATGAAGTTGTTGATGTTGATACCTTCTAATCTTTTCCTGTTTTGTTTTATTGAAGGTAAAAACTTAGGGAAGTACCGGGAACTATAGAAGAAGCTGTACGATAATCGGGAAATAAACCGTTTGGACCGTCTCTCTGCTGCCGTACACACACAGTTAGAGCTCAAATACCCTCGTTCATTTACTCATATTAACTTCTTCGTAGTGGGATTGTGGCCTTTTCCTGAAATAATGATGTCTCAAGATGAAGATGTTACGCTTACTGCCACTAGGGAACCAGCCACTGCTGAGACTGTGGGGTCCATAATGCTGAAGAGGGTTTATACAAACAACCTAAAAAGGATTGCACTAGAAATCCCACTAGAAAGGTTAATAACAATTGTGAAAATGGTCTTGATACCGCTGTTGGCCAGAAACAATCTTGTAGGGATGGTGATGTGGCAGAGTCGAAACCCAAAAACAAAAAGAAAATAGTCAGTGTGTTTGTTATTGCAAATGTTTCGAATACTACTATTCTTGTCACCGCGTCAGATCAACGAGGTTCTAATGATTTTATTTTGATATCATCATTAAGAAAATAGGACGAGGGCACGAGACGAATTAGTCCGTCCACTGGTGGGTTTTTGAGGAAAAAGAGTGTGCTAAGGAAAAACGAGACTCTTGTTAATCGTGGTCAAGGTGGAACCGAGGACCAATCCCAAACTGGCTTGGATAATATAACTATGGTAGTTAGAGCTACCGCTTTCTCCATTCACGAACATGTTTCCTCAAAACGTGGCGCAGGGGTGGTCCGAACGTTGTTACTACTCAACCAACCAAAGGCGAGCTATTTTTGGGACCCCCCATGAGACTTAGTTAACTGCTGAACACTTGGCTTTATTTCCGGTCGATGAAGACAAACATAACTGTCCGTCTTCTGTGGTTGTGAACAATTTTGATCCTCTAGGCATAACTCCTCATTTAAGTCTTGTTACCATAAAACTTTCTCCAATACATGAATTGAGCAAACGACCCCTGGCAGTTAGTACGCTGAAGCCTTCTCTTCTCATGTTTCAAAAATTGAAACACTGTCCGAAGATGATACTTTAGAACAGCATGACTATGTCAAATCTCTTACACTATAAACTGGAGGTATGGTTTCTATCAAATACTATTTTGTGGCATCTTTTGGTTTATTTACTATTTTTTACTAATCAAAACATTCTTAATATAGAACTATCATAACTCAATGGTGCTAACAGATCGAAGAATGAACCTCATTTATGCTAAAGCCATTGAGGACTTCAGACAGGAACCTTTATTGTTTTGCTCTAGCAAGTCCCTCAACGCTGATCTCTCGTGTTACAATAAGGCGTACTGTGCCTATAAACTTTATTCTGAAAAATTGATTTAAGGAGAAAGTAGATATGGGTGATCTGTTTGCTGTTGTTACCTCTAAAAAGGACGGGTTGAAGAAAAATGTTACATTTCTAATGGCCTATAATGAAACACTCGCCAATCGATCCATCGAACTTATTTCTCAAAATATTTTAGTATTTGTCAAGATCTAAGAGTCCTCTATAACTAGCTGCAAAGTTCTAATTGGGAGTAGCACTATTCAAGCGAAGTTGTGTTGATTGAGATTGGATCTTGAGAATCATTTGGATGATCAAGTCACCAAGGCGTACGTTGATGGGTAGAGGGATGCTTTAGGGATAATGAAAATGAGCCTATAACGAGTTCGAAAGGAAACCATTATCGAACTATGGATGATGAATGCCGCCTTAGAGTTAGCTCAATTTAAGGGGCTCGTTTTGGAGGACGATATGTCGTGTGTGACCGATGGTGAAGATGAGGAAGAAGATGTAGAAAAAGTGACACAAAAGGTTACCCCGACTGCTGATGTTGGTCATTTACCTGCCGGAGGGTTGGTTATTTCTCCCACTGTAACATTTGAAGCAGAGGTGCCCTCAGATACAACATTGGTTGAAGATAAATTTGATAAAGATGACCTTACCAGTAAAGATGGTGCCTAGTTTATTTTAACATTGAACTTACCTACATTTGTGTTTCTCTATATTAATGATAACTCATATTTATGGACCTTGTTTAATTTTTCTTATATGTGCATGATATTTGTTTTTACTTGTATTTAAGTTGTTTTATTGTAATTGGAAAGGATGGGGGAAATTCGTGTTAATGCTAATTTATGTAAGCATAGTGTTGTTTGTTACGTGGCCATATAAATTTCTTATAGGTTGTTTCGCTTGGTGGGATTTAATAGCCTATGATCAGTATATCCTTTAGTTTGGTCTTATAGACTTGACTTTTTTAGCCAATTCTCTTTTTTGAGCTATATAACTCGGGCTCAGTGTGGCCTCTAACGTACCATTTATGGCTTGTGTTAAATATCATTTCACTTTTATTGACTCTTTATAGTTATGGCTTAGTATGGATCATTTCGTAGCCAAATAGGCGTTACCAATCTTAGCCCTTTCACTTTTACAATAATTGACGACCCTCTCCCTTTTTACTTATTGATTATGAAGATTTGTATTTGCTAATTTTATCAAATTACAATATTAATTTGGAAAAAATAAATGTGCATCACTAAAAATTCGTAACTGCCACCAAAGGGAAAAAAGTGCACAACCGCTCTTAAGTAGCATAGTGATACATTTTCAAATAATTTACATTCCATGATGTTTTAATGCGTTCTAAACTATATATTCCATCTTGTATGCCCCCTGATATCCTTTGGAAATTACTTTATATGGGCCATCCTAATCTGGGTCTAACTTCTCTACAATTTTGTCTTGAGCTCATTGTAAGATTTTTTTAATACTAAGTCACCTACTCTGAAGCCTCAAAGTTTCATCTTGGAATTTAATCTACTTCTCATTAAACTTTTATAATGCTCAGATCGAAACCTAGCTTGATCACTCATTTTTTCAATCATGTCATTTGACCATTATCACTTTTGGTCATTTACCTCCTCTTGATAGTTGGCTACCTGATGGCTTGGTATTATTTTCTCAGTTAGAACCACTACTTCCATTTCATATACCAAAAAGAAAGGAGTATCCCAGGTTGTTGATTGAGGTGTAGTTAGATATGCCCATAATACCTCAACTAATTCGTCTGACTATTTTCCAGTTGAGCCCTCTAGCTTTTTTTTATTTATGTGAGGATGGTTCTATTTATGAACTCTACTTATTTGTTAGCTTAGGGTAAGTATGATGTAGAAAATGCTAGTTGATCATTTTCCTTCGGCGGAATGTCTGCATGGTTACGTTTTGGAATTGAAGTCCATTGTCATAATAAGGATTCTTGGTATTCCAAATCGAGAAAGGATTTGATTTTGAAGGAAATCAAAAATCTCATGTGACCTGGTATTTGGTAAGGCCTTGGCTTTCACTTATTAATAAAGCAGTCAACTGCTACAACGAGAAATTTACGCTTACTTGTAGCCATTGGGAGGGGTCCGACTAAGTCGATCCCGAATTTGTCGAAAGGGCACGGTGCTGGTACAACCCTCGTTGGCTCAATTGGTAGATTTTGTTTATTTATAACTTGTTGGCATGGATTGCATTTTTGCACCAAGGCATGTACGTCCATAGTGAGTTTAGGCCAATAAAACCGTGCTAGTGGGAATCTTCTTATTAAACTCATGTAACCACAACGGGCTCTTGTTCCTCCTTCGTGCATATTAATAAGGATCCCCTATTATTCTTATTTGTTAACACAACGCAACAGTGGTCGTGTTGCGCGTTTCATGTATAACACGTTATCCAAAAGTATGTATTTAGTTGCACAAAGTTGTAGAGATCTCGCTTCCGCCTTATCCGCCGGCAAGATTTGATTTTGTAAATATGTGATATATTCTTCCCTCAAATCTACAATTTTTGTGAGTGCGTGCACTTCCAATTTCTCCGCACTTTCCACTACTTTTGGGTAAAATAGGATATGGACAATTGGGTTACCTACTTCAGTTACTAATTTGGCTAGCGAATCTACCATTGAATTATCTGACCAAGTTATCTGTTCATATTTGATACTATTACCATTATTTCAAAGCTTCGATGTATACCATGGTGTTTCCTATTTGGCCTCGAAGGACCCCGTAGCTTCACCAATCACTAGCTGTGAATCTGAGCAAACTATGAGTCGCTTAGCTCTGCATATGTTGGCCAGTTACAGGTCTGACAAGACTGCTTCGTGTTATGTTGCATTGTTGGTTGCTTTGAAAGCAAATATTATAGTTTATCAAATTTCTTCCCCAAAAGGTGTCATCAGCACGACTCTCGCACCTTCTCCAGTTGCATTCGATGCCCCATTCGCCTCGACTGACCATTAGGGGATGTCTTTTTTTCTTCTTTAGTTATGTCCTCGTCCAAGCTCTGACATCCTACGAACTCATTGATGAAGTCAGCTATTCCTTGGGGTTTTTATTGCCGTTTTTGGCTTGTAGCTTATGTCGTAAGCTTCTTGTTCAGCTGACCATCTTGTCAATATTCTTGAAAGTTCTGGCATTTGAAGTACATTACAAAATGGAATTAAAGTGCATATGAAAATATGGGCACATTTGTATGGCTACGACTACTAACCCAATGACTAATATTTCTAAATTTAGATACCTCATCTGAGCTTCTACTAGTATAATGGTCGTTGTATGATCGTCGTTTCCCGTATAAGCACCCAAATTACTGATGTTTTGTTATCATGTTTTATGTATTACATATATTATAAATTAAATTATAACAATTTTGTTGATATTAAAATGGTATAGTATTGATTTTGAAATAGCTATAAAATAATATCTTTATTTATCAAAAATAATTCATAAAAGTTGGTCATATTTACCAATTATAAAATATATCATACCAAAGGAATATTTTACAGTGACATAATTATCTCCAAAAAAAAATACTATTATAAATGTTAATGCCAAAAAAATTACAAACATAACAAAATGAAGTTTAAATAAAAATGTATAAAATAAATAATTTATATCTAAGTTACACTTTCTCCATTCCAAAACAATGAAATGATTATTTATTCAACTTTTAAAAAAATAAAAATATTATTTTATTCGACCACTAAACAAAATCTAAAAAATATCTAATATTTGACTTTGAAAATCAAGACAGACCGAGTGTGATCTCAAACGAACAAAATCATCTCTCAGTTTTTTAGCTTTCGTCTCGCAAAAAAATATGACGACCAACCATGTAAAACAATATCCTGTAATGTTCTACATTAATTTTAATTTATAAACAAAACCTGGTTTAATTTATAAATCCGTGATTGGTCCTTTTAATATTACGATTTCGTTCATATAGTCCGTCATAATCTCGAGATGACCATGATTTTTATTCTTAAATTCTCATAGATCATGAATCGAGAGTAACAAATTTTTATCATCACATATTAAAAACAAGCAGGTCAATGTGGCAATGGAATGCATTATATCGTAACACTTCACACTTAATGTTACTCGAACACCTACAACCACTTTCGTTAAACTACTCACACTATCAGACTATATTAGACATGAGTGAGTGAAGGTAGTTAGTTATTATTCAACCAAGCAAAATATACAACTAAAACATTAACAAGACCACATCCTCAACATGGGAAAAACTAAAACATTGATTATCGAATAAGTCACGACTTAAACCTTTGTATATCAACAAAACCATGACTTGGAATTGTAAATAACTTTGAATATCAACTACTATCTAGACCATGAACAACTTTCAAATATCAACTATTCCTCCAACTACTGTGTAGATCACGATCTACACTTTCAAATATCAACTATTCTCAGCCTCAACCTAACCACTAGCATTTGACGATCCAAATTGGTTATATCACAAAAATAAAACAACTAAAACCATTAAATAAAAAAGATAAAAATTGTTTTTATTATTATAAATAAGTTTAGTCGTGTCTTCCTTTCTGTTATTGTTAGGTTGTTTAATTTCTTGATTTAGTGAATATTTACTCAAGAACTAAGGAGTATTCCAAGTATTGAACATATTTTAAAATCAATGCATATAAATTTAACTAACCGAGGTTATGATTTTTTCAAAAATTTCATTAATAGTTGATGTAGCACAGAAAGTCCAAATAAAAGCCTTTTTAATTTTATTTTATTTTATTCAAATATCTTATGTATTTAAATCAAATCTAATTATATTAAGATTTCATTTGATTTTATTTTATTTTAGAATATTTATTTTATTTCCTTGCATTATAATTTAGGGTTTTGAGAAGCTCTTATATAAAGCCTCATACGCGGAAATAAAAGAAGAAACAACGATAGATGAAACCCTAATTCAAGGGTAACTGATGAAACCCTAATCTAAGGGTAACAAAGATTGAAATTTTCAGAGATAAAAAATATATTATTCCCAAAAACTTAAAATAACTTAAGGCATATGGGCTTTATATAAGAGCTTCTCAAAACCCTAAATTATAATGCAAGGAAATAAAATAAATATTCTAAAATAAAATAAAATCAAATAAAATCAAATCTTAATATAATTAGATTTGATTTAAATACATAAGATATTTGAATAAAATAAAATTAAATCAAAAAGGCTTTTGTTTGGACTTTCTCCGCTACATCAATAGTTTTCATATATTTATATATTATTATTTTTCCATAAAAATCAATGACAAATAATTTTTGTGTCACACCAGAATTGATCTTGTGTGTAAGAAAGGACTTCAAATCCTCACAGAAAAAAATATTTAACAAACCTTCGAAGCACTTCCTTAAAACAATGCGCTTATTTTTTAATAATAAAATAACATACAATTTCATTTTGAGTAGGACGACCACACATAAATATTTTTATGAACCGATATATGTTTGTATGGGTGATAATAATTATATTATATTGCTGCAATTTATATATATATATATATATATATATATATATATATATATATATATATATATATATATATATTGATCATTATTCCAGAAATAAGTTGGCTTATTTTGTGAATACTAAATATTAAGTGTTAGAAGTATTCAAGAAGCTTCGTGCTACTGTTGAGAGGAAAACTGAATTTTTTTTTAAATACGTCAATTCTAAAAACGGTGGAGAATATAAGACCATTTGAAGAATATTTAAAAGTTTGGGGTATCATACTTGAGCATTAGTACCCAAGACCTTACATTATAATGATGTTGCATAAAGAATAAATAGAAACATCTTCTACAAGATCGTATACATGCTCGCTCATCTAAATTTTTCAAAATCCTTATAAGATGACACGATGATGGGATAGTTGATCTTATTAACTTATATTCGTCCATTCATTTAGAATGTGCTATTTATGAAAGAATATGGATCGTAAAGGCATAACCTTTAAAGGTCTTTAGTTTTAAGACTTTCATACATGTTACTCGATATGAAATATCCACGATGGATGAGTAAATAAAAAAATGCACGATAATTATCTATGAAGATGATGGGTGTAGTTATAGAATTTGGAATCCAAAAAGTATAAAAATTTATTTGAGGCAGAGATATCATGTTATTCGGAACCAAACTGTTGAAAATATGAAATATGCTGAGAATTTAAGTCAGATGTCAATTGTAAAATTGACGTAGTTCGAGATGCATCATTTCTAGTTTCAAATGATGGCTTAAATCCGTAATTGGTCTTTTTACTATTACGATTTCATTCATATAGTCCGTCACAATCTCGAGACTTTAATTCTTATATATTATTACTCGAGAGTGACAAATTTTTATCATCACATATTAAACGAAAATTAGGTCATGATCTTTTCAAAATTTTCATTAATATTTTTCATGTATTTATTTATTAATTTTTTGTCGAGAAAAATCATAGACATATATATATATATATATATATATATATATTTGTTTAGCTTGAGCGATATATTTTCTATATTTTTTATTTTATTTTTCATATTAAGATGAAAAAATAGACATTTATTTTTAATAACATAACCTCTTGGATTTTGTTTATATATACATATATATATATATATATTCTTGTTTTATTTCACCTTATATATCCGTGTATTATAAATTTAATTTATTTATATTTATAAAATACTCATCCGATACTTTAATAAATTTATTAATTATA
Source organism: Limnanthes douglasii subsp. nivea (assembly GCA_036936605.1). Lineage (NCBI taxonomy): Eukaryota > Viridiplantae > Streptophyta > Magnoliopsida > Brassicales > Limnanthaceae > Limnanthes > Limnanthes douglasii. Next base: position 285,215,567 of record JAUPFV010000004.1, read on the forward strand.
TTTATATAGTTTTCTCACGTCTTATTTTATAAAAATATAAATATGCATAAATATCACCAAACTAAAAATGTTGACAATAATTATTGCTTATATCCATCATCGTTAAATAATATAATATAAATTTTGATGAAAATTTGAGTTTATATTTCTCGTTTAATCAATTATAAACATATTTTTTTCAAGATTTAAAATAATTTAATATTAAAACACAACACTTAGGTATATTTTTTTTGCATAGCTAATAGTGTAAAATTTAACAAAAAATAATATGCACGTCATCAAATTTAATTATATTGATAAGTTTTTACCATCTTATATTTCTAAACAATATTTGAAAAATGTTTTTGAACAAGTTAATTAATTTATATTTTAAATTATCTAAATATATGATAATATAAATAATACATCTCAAATTCGTTTAAATTATCCTAACAGCAAATTTTTAATATTTTTATTTTTATTTTGTGGTTCTGAGTTATATATTATATATTAGACATTATAAATTAAATAATAAAATTTGAGTTATTCTATACTATTGATTTTGAAATCGCTATAAAATAAGATCTTATATTCATTCATAAATTTGGTCATATTTACTAATTATAAAATATATCATACCAACAACCTAAAACACTTTCTCTAATACTAAAAAAAGTTACAAACACGACAAAATGAAGTATAAATAGAAAATGTATAAAATAAATAATATATCTCTAAGTTACATTTTCTCAATTCTAAAACACTTTAATTCAAGTTCTAAAAAATAAGAGCTGTATGATATTCAGCTTCTAAACAAATTTAAACAAAATGCTATATATAAATTTAAAAATCAAGACAGACCGGTTTGATCCCAAACGAATGATACAACTTCTCCTTTCTTTATCTTGCGTCTCGTAACAAAATCTGATGATCAACCATTTGTAAAATAATATCCTGTAATGCTCGATATTAATTTTGATTTATAAAATTATTTTGAATCAGAATCATAAATCCAAAAATAATAGCCATAATCCGACTGAATCTCGATACAAGCATGAGGATCAAGATGTGATATAATGCACCTCAAAAACGAGTTATCATCTAATGTAAGTACACCAGAAAAAATGTCTGATTGAGTTAAATATTATGCAAACTTTCAAAAAGTCATCTTAAAGAAAAGCTCAAATAAACTATGTTTCAAAAATAGGACAAAAACTTCAAAAATTATATTGAAAATTGTATATCAAGACGGTATTTAAAGACCAATAATGAAAAAATCAACGTGTAAAAAAAGTCTAAATGAATCTAAATAATATTCAAAATAAAACTTTAAAAATTCTATATTTATTTTATAATATATAATAGAACCGCATTTCGGTCAAAACCAAACTAAATAGAATATGAAATAGTTAATTTTGTATATTCAAGCCTAAACTTTTATAAATGTTGAAAGTATATTAATATAATAGTTATTTTTCATTTTATTTTATTTCTAGTTACGAAATTTGGCGGTAATATTAATAAGTGAGAAAACATTCATAAAAATGTAATATATAACTTAACTTTTGTAGAGCTTTATTTTTACCTATGGTTATTCTAGATTGAAATTATAGCCAACCGCGATCAAGTGCCTTAATTTCTAATTCATCTTTATATAAATATTCTCTTATGACTTGAATAATGATATTTTATAACAATCAAGTGGAAAATATATTATTTAGATATGGTTCTTAAATAAAATCTACAACATTTTTTAAGATATTTTAGACGAAAAACATTGTATTATACTATTAAAAGTGATCTATAGTGACCATTAATCAAAAGATTTTAAACTGTATGCATATCTATGATAAAAACACGGTAACTGCTCTCTTTTAATGTAACTATATATACTTTTATACTTTAGTATCATAATAGTCAAAATAAATTTCTATATAATCTCAATTATTTGATTTTCGCAATTTTAGATTAGAATATCAAATTTTGGTTTTTATAAACATGTTTTCAAGTTAATATTACTTTAATAAGTTTCAATCTCCTAGTCTTATAAATAAATTTATTGGTCGATGAATTAATTTGAATTTTATATTATTCAAAAATTATTTGCAATTATAGTACGTGAGTTTCGGTAGAATAACTTTGTGACACCAACCAAAATATATGTCAAATCCATTAATTTTACAAGTTTGTTTCGAGATAAAGGTTTAATCAAGAAAAAAATCTAAATGTTATATTAGAACAAAAAATGTTTCAAATATGTGAAGATGATTTTAAAAAATTTACCACCCCGCGTATACTTTTAATAAAAAATATTTTCCCTTAGACATATGAAATTTCCACAATCCAAACCATATTAAATAGGTTTTGTGTCACCGTAACACTAGAATCTCCATATCGTTTGTATCACCACTGCCGTTCATCAAACAAGAGAAATACAATATTGTTTGTACCGGAGGAACTGATTCAGCCACTAAATGAATACTAATTATATATTTATACAACAAAAAATCTCTAATTACTTCCTTCTAACACATCCAGAAAAACCAAACCCTGTTTTTTTTCTATACGCTTCTTAAACATCGTGTGCATCGAGACCAATTCTAAAATCCTAAATTCCTTCTCAATTTTTGGAAAATCTAGTTAAATTACTTTGGGTATCTCACGAAATATCAACAATTTATCAAAAGAAATATGATTGTGAGTCAAAAGATGTTATCAGAAGCTGGAATTATATATCAACAGAGCTTGTGTTTCGTTTTGGATGTCAGGCATCATATTTTGGAGGAAGACAAAATTATTTTTCAATACTTCACTGGTTCAAACCAAAAAAATTGATCGAGATCTTCTACCTCCGACCTTCTTCTCTCACCATTTTGTTGATCCAACTAAATGATTGTTTGCTTGTATAATTAGGGTTTGAAAGTAATAATTAGGATTTTAGAATGAATAATTGGGGTTTTAGTAATGAGTATTTGGGATTGGGTTTTGTTTGGGTAAGTTAATTTAACTCAGGTCCACCCCATAAGTTAAATAAGGATAAACAACAAGGTAAATGTTAAAAATTAATAGAAAATAGTAAAATGAAGCGGTAGGTGGCTGGACTGCTGACTTGGCTGAGGGAGGGACATAAATGGGCAAACTTATGAGGGACCAACAGTGACACAACAACACTTGGATCTTTGGGTGTCACGTGTTAGATTTTCATGGTTCACATGAGCGGATGGACTGATTTTGCAAATTTTTAAAACATAGAATATGGACGAGAGACAAAAGTGAATATCAAACACTAGTATGATACATAGGTGAGAGCAATGATGATTTTTAGTCAAATCTTTATGAACAATATATCCAAGTAGGAGTGAAAAATAGTAGGTTAGTTGGTCTTTAAGTCCGATTTTAATTGGAAAAACTATTTTGATTATATCTAATATATTTATTTAACAAAATGAAAGTTATGATTTGTTTTTACAAAAACTCAAGTGTGAGAAAACTATAAGATTTTTATTATCGTTTGGGTATGATATTTAGAGAGAGAAAAATACGAATGTATAACATTTGAGTAAGTGAAATAAGACTCTAGATTTGTAATATTTACTTGGTTATAATCATCATTTTTTCCCGATGAACATAGACATTGAGTTCAACCATGTCATAATTTTCAAAAGCTTATCAAATAACAAACCAACCATTGAGATGGTATCATAGAAATATTAAAACTAACAATTATAGATGGTGATATTAAAACCAAGCGACCAAAACGGTATGCAAAATATCAAACAAACATAACATGAGTCGAACAAGATGCAATAAGTGAATCAGATTGGAGGAAACTCAACTAGATCGTTGTCAATATGATACGAAATAAGTTGAACCCTTACAATTCACAACACCTTAAAACTAATATACAATTCACGTTTCGAAATTATGACAATATTTGAAAAAACAATTATGAGCCAAAAAAATACTCAAAGAAAAAATTTCATCATAAATAGACTTGTGAATCTGCAACCTTATGACATGTAAACTGTATCTAATCACTTTGAGAAATTTAAAATTCTTGATAATTTGGAAAACATAAAGTTGGCCTTAGCTTAAGAAATTTAATCATTTGATTTGTTTTCGTTACATGATATACGGAAAATATTTATGGTAATTCTCAACAATTATGTATCGCAATAAATTGTAACTTTAAGTATGGTCAACATAAGTATTAATAAAGAAGCTAAAATCGGAGTTCAGCAAAGCTTTCTAAGTCACTCTCAAAAGTAAACACTAGTTATTTTTTTAATCAAAATCAATTTTATTAATAAAATAAAAGGCATTCGCTTATTGGTTACATAAGCGAGACCATAGTCTTATTAAGAACAATCAAAGCATGGAATCTTTTCCTAAATACAAGCTAACAAAAAGACAACTTTTCTCCATTCTGTTCTTCGACCTTCTTCACTTCAACTCCCAAAACCTTTCTTCCTCACAGCAAGCAGTCCCATTTCTTGAGGAAAAGAGCATGCATGTTGGTATTTAGCTTGTATCTCATTCAATCAAGGTTAAGTACATCCAAATTTGGCACGAATGGTCAAAATTCAACCATCCGACAAAAACCCATGTTCGATGCTTAGATCAAAGCTGGGGCATGCAAGTTTCTTGGAAGAATTCATCTTCCAGGAAGCAGGGAGAGAATTTCTCCAAGAAACTTACATACCTCTGAAGATTTTCAGAGCATCGAGCATCAAAGAATTAGCTTCAAAATATGGTAATTCCAGCACGAATATTCATCTTCTGCACTAATTGATCTTATCATTCTTCATTTTGAACTCTTACGAACTGATTTCTACAATTAAATGTACATAAGCCATACAAACCAGCACTTCCAGCAGATGATCTAGAAGTTTCGATCCTGCAAAGAAGAAATTCAGAGATGCAATTTTAATTTTATACAATTAATTACTTAAAATAACCTAGTCCCGTGCTTTCAAGCAGGATTATTGCTTGTAAAGGTGAAGGGATACTAAAACCATCAATGTTGAGGTGATCTTTCTGCTTACATCTCAAAGTCTATCTAGCTAGCTAATCGACAGCTTGGTTTTGGACTTGAGAGATATGCTTAATGGTCACATCAGGATGGATTAGTTTCCCGTATATGGAGAGAATAGGATCAAGGAACCACGTAATTTTTCCTTTCTCTAAGTAGTCAATTAGAATACTAGAGTCAGATTCTATATCAATTTTCACCCAATTGTTTCTCTTGCAGATGATTAAGCCATCTAAAATAGCTCTTGTCTTTGCCATTAGGGGATTCGGCTTGCCATAGTTATTGCAAGAACCCTGAATCATCTCTCTATTATGATTTCAGAAGATAATTCCTCCACTAGACTCGCCGATGGAGGAACAACAGGCATCAGAATTCATTTTAATTCTTCCAGGTTGAGGAGCATTCCACTTCAGGTAAGAAATCTCATCTTTTTTCTTTGTGTAAGATGTGCATTCCATTGAAAAACCTGCCTCAAGAGAATTAAACCAGTACTTATTAGATAGAGCATTTGATAAGTTAAGACTATAAATGATTATGTTAATTCTCTGTATAAAATTAACAGAACTGTTATGCTTAGACTTAAATTTAGCCCTATTTTTGTTTTGCCATATATCCCAGCAAATGGCAGTAGGCATAACATGAGTGATGTGCACTCTGTTGGTAGAAGACCAAAACCATTGTCTGATGATATGAGTAATGCTCATAAATCTAAGGATTTCAAATTTGAAGAAACCTGCAAAATGCTGCCAAATATACTAAGCGTAGTTACAGTTAATGAATAAATAATTAGGATTTTCAATGTTATTTGCAGAATTGGCATTTAGAAGCCAGCTGAAAATGCCTTCTTTGAAGAATAGTATCCATAGGAATATAATTATTGACCAACTTCCATAATAGGAAAGACAATTTTCTAGGAGTTACATCATTCCACATTTTTGAAAAAGAGAGGACCTGTTATGGTGCTTTCTAGCGTTGTCCCACGATGATTTAATCGTGAAACTGCAGTCCTTAGTTAGTTTTCATTTAATACAGTCATCCTTATCAGGATTAAGGCTTTAAACAGTGAATTATCCCTCGACTGTCTCGTTTGGTGACAGATAGTCCCTGGACTTCCAAATGTCCGTTGGCAGTCCCTGGACTATCGCGTTTGGATAAAGTTAGTCCAGAGGATCCTCTGATCCACGAGATGCTGCCACCTGTCACCATACTCCCCAATTTTTTTGTGTCACCAGTAGTCCCTTAAATTTAGGTCAAACCCCAAACTTAGTCTGCGAAATTAAATGACCCACCTACCCCTATAACTTCCATCTTGGCATTAAAAATTAAGTATGTTTATCCATGTGACATTATTTAGCCTACGTGGAATATTGTTCACCAAAGTCCTTTATAACATTATCAATCGGTCGCGTTACATTATATCTTAATTAATTTAATTTAATTTATTAAAATACTTAAACAAAATCTAAACCCTAGATTTTCTTTCTCCCTTAACAGATTAATTATACTCTTTTCGAATTCCAATCCCTATACTTTCTCATCTCCCTCTCCCTTGTTCTAAATCAAATCCCCAAATCAAACCCTAATCTAAACTCTAAACTATACCCAAATCTATCTGGTCTTAAAGCTATACCCGAATTGAAACACAACCATAAATCATCTTCCTTAATCACAGTCTTTACTCCCTGTTTCTAGCCCTAATTTGTGGCAACAGTAAACGCGATTCAACAGTTCTAATATTGATAAAATTATTTCTCCAAACCAAATAAGAACAATACTGAAAAAATTAATTCTCCAAACGAGTACTTACATTGCGTATCAAACAAAAAATTACATTGTTTATCAAACCATAAATTACATTGTTGTAAATTAGTTCTAACAAGACTAATAAAAAACAGAGAGGAAAGGCAGCAAAACAAAATCAACAAACTAACTTTAATCTTCAGACTACCATTCTCAGCTTCAATCTTGAGTATCTTTTTCTTCAACGACATAATTAATTCTTTGGAATGATGAGGAACTGGTGAATCCACCCGCTCAAAAAACCCACATTTTCCTTCAATATTATGTAAAATTAAATCGATTTAGGGTTTTAAAAAACTAGGGTTCTAAACATAAATTAGGGTTTTAGAAGATTTAGCTTAGATTAAACTTACCCAATAGTTTCTGCATCCATAAAATCTCCTCCATGGATTAGGTCTTTGAGGTACAAATTACTAAAGGTTTCCCACAAAAGAATCTCGACAACGAATCTCCGTTTTTTTTATAAGGGAAAGAGGTAGAGCTGCTAGACATTAATGGAGGATGTAGATGAATTATTTTTCCTGGTTTTAAGAAATAAATTGAAGAGAAGGAGAAAGGGATAAAAAGAAAGCTGAAAGAAGGAGAAAAGAGAAAGCATTCGAGTTCGAGGAAGAAGAATTAAGCATATGTCTATAAGGCTTTCAATTATTTATTTAATTTAAATAAATTAAACAATGACACATAGTATGGAGTAACAGGTGCCACATATTTAAAAAATTTCATCTCACCAACAGCTATGCCAACAAGGATTTTGGTCAAAGGGAAAAATCGTACCTAAAATCAAAGGACTACTTGTGACACAAAAAACTAGGGAGTATGGTGACAGGTGGCAACATCGGGTGGATCAGAGGATCCTCTTACTAACTTTATTCAAACGCGATAGTCCAGGTACTGCCAACGGACATTTGAAAGTCCAGGGACTATCTGCCACCAAACGCGATAGTCGAGGGACGACTCATTTTTTAAAGCCTCATTATTTATACCAAGACTTTTAATTTTTTCAATATTAACAGAGGACTGAAAAGTATTTTGGGTAGTGGTGTCCCAGTTATTGTTAATCCATAAAGTATTAAATTTGGTAGAAAGAAACTAATTATTTCTCTCATTCCCATTTAGAGTAATGATAGGAGCATGACCAAGCCATTGATCTAGCCATAAATCAATCTCACCCTTGCCAAATACCCAGCTGATATTATGCTCAGTATTATCTTTGACACTAGCAAGCCTTCTCCCAGTTAGGGACCCCGTATTGTTGCCATATGAACATAGAGGATGAGAATTTTGACACTAAGAGCTATGCATAAAATTAGCCCAGAAGGTTTTGTTCTCTCTAAAAGTGAACCATAGCTTTTGAGAGAAACAGTTTTGAATATCAGAGAGATTTCTAATATTTAAACCTCCTTCCTCGAAAAGCTTACAACGATTTCTCCACTTGGTCCAATGAATAGCTTTCTCAGCCATGGAGTTTCTCCATAAAAACTTGTTAAAAATCATCTCCAGATTCCTAATAACACTCTTAGGGAGTAAAGTATTTTGCATCCAATAATCAGGAATAGAAATAAGGACAGAAGAGATTAGAACTAGCCTGCCACCATATGAAAGGTTTTTGTCTTCCCATTCAGTGATTTTATTGTTGACTTTGTCAATGATACTTCTGAAAAATATTTCTTTGTTGTTTTTGTGCAGGATAATGCCCAAGTATTCAGTGGGAAGCTGATCGACAAAATAGCCAGTAAGGTTAGTCAGCATATCTTGTCTACTTCTCTGTAATTTAGTTGAGACCACAATCTTAGTTTTCCTTTTGTTGATAAGTTGACCTGAAACAGCTTGGTAACAATCCAGAAAATAGCTAAGATTTTCAATAGTTTTTTTTGCTGTTAGTACAAATAAGAGTATCGTCTGCAAAAGCTAAACAAGAAACAAGCATTTTAGAGTTAGAAGTATATTGCATATTCTTATTTATACTAAAAGTCTTATCAAGACCTTTAGTTAAAACCTTTTGGCCAATCATGAAGAGGCTTGGAGACAAGGGGTCACCTTGTCTCAAGCCTCTTTCAGTTTTAAAGTAGCCTTTCACAGAACCATTAATAAGCATAGAAACATAAACATTGCTAATTAAAGTTTTAATTAACTGGATGAATTGATTCAAAAATCCAAAAGACTTTAAAACTTTGTAGATAAAAAATGAGACATTCTAATTGGACTAAAACGTTGCCAGTTTTGGGTTTTTTATCAATACAATGAATCAGTTCTTTAGCAATGAGAATATTCTCATGAATAGATTTACTAATAACATAGGAACCTTGATAATTAGATATAATATTAGGAAGAAAATCAGTAAGTCTAGTATTAATTATTTTAGAAATGATTTTGTTAAACATGGTACAAAGGCCAATTGGTCTAAAATTGGTCCAGCTAGTGGGGTTTATAGTCTTAGGGATTAAACATAAACTCGTGGCAAAGATGCCATTAGGTATATCATAACCTTTAAGGATGGAATTTAAAGCATTGCAAAGTCAAGTTTGATAGTTTTCCATCAGAATTTATAAAAATAGATATTATAACCATCAATACCAGCTGCAGCATCAGGATTAAGGGAGTTAATAATCTTCCAAACCTCCTGCTCCCCTATAGGATTGAGAAGTTTTCTATTATCCTCCATAGTAACTAGCTCAGGAATGTTCTCAAAGATAGGATTATCTTACATTGAGTCTTCTTCTTCTACAATAGAATTAGGATAAGTTAGGACTTATTTAAAGTAAGAAACAACTGAATCACCAATAGATGAAGAGTCAGTTATGCAATTATTGTTGTCCTTGATGCTTCTGAATGTGTTTCTCCTCCTTCTCTTTGTAACATAGGAGTGAAACACTTTAGTGTTCCTATCTCCATCTTTCAACCAGCTATTATAGTATTTCTGTTTCCAAAAATCTTCCTCCATACGCAAAGATTTAATATACAGACTATTAGCTTTAATAAGATTTTCTTTATTGTCAATATTATTATTAGACTGGTATATGCTATCAAGTCTTTTGACATCCTCTTCAGCCTGTAAAACCTTATCAAAAACATTTCCAAAGTAGTTAGAGTTCCAAGATTTTAGACAACTTTTTAGTCTGCTAAGTTTAGACCATAATATTTGAAAAGGATTACCCCCCATTTTAATAGACTAGTTTTGATCAACAATTTTAACAAAATAATCATCCATAGTCCACATATTTAAAAATTTAAAGCTTTTGTTGATAGAGTTAAGAGTAAGAGAAGCATTAATAAGTAAAGGGGCATGGTTAGAACAAGTTCTGGCCATGTGGGTAACCTGAGTTTCCTTAAAATTCTCAGGCCAATGATTATTGATTACAGCCTTGTCAAGTCTTTTCCATCTAGTAAATCTATTTCATGTAAACTTTAAACCAGCGTAGCCTGCGTCACCTAGTTGACAGTCCCTCAGAGTATCATTAAAATCTTGAATGTTGTTAAGGCAAAGAGATGAGCATCCAATATGTTCGTCAGTTGTGGAAATAACATTATAGTGTCCAACAGAAATCCAGGCCAAGTTAGTAGCAGATAAAGTTTTGAGCATATCCCACAAAGCAACTCTCTTTAATCTCTGGGACTTAGCGTAGACTATAGTGAGTAAGAACTTAGAATCCTTATTAGGATAGGATACCTACATAGAAATACATTGCTCATGATAAATCACAGAAGAGATTTCAATCTCATCTAACCAGAAAAACAAGATCTTGTTAGATGAATTAGCAATACAATTACTAAACCCAAACTTTCTAGAAGTAACATTTAACAAGTCAACATTAAGAAAAGGTTCTTGAATAGCAATTTTTTTAGCTTTTCTTTAAAAATAATATATTTCAGTCTTCTGACTGTAGCTTTTTGTTTAATACCTCTTATGTTCCAGTTAAATATCTTTATCATTGTCAGAGTAAGAATAATGTTTATGTTTGTCACCTGGATATTTCAAAGATTTGATAATAAGTTTACTTTGTTTCTCTCCCTTTTTTGCAGTTTTGGGTTTCCTTCTAAGGATAGCATTGAATTCCATGTTGTTACCTTGAATTTTCGGAGAGTTAGGAGAACAAGAAGTGCTGCCAATATTCTCTTGATGTGGAGTAATGTTTCCAGAGCGAAGATTGACGTAATCCATAGAGTTGTTGTGCTCAAGACCTTGATCAAGTTTTTCTATAGCTTCTATTACTTCTTTGTCTCTTGTAAAGTAGTTACTTAAACTAGAAGATTCCTCTGTATTTTCTTGTTCCCTGAAGAATTCTGGGGATGCTTGTAATACTTCTTCATTTACAGTCTTTACAGGTTGAATCACTATAGATTGTAATTGAGTATTTTTTCCTAATCGAAACCTTTCATTTATCTTTTTATTTTGATACATCAGTATTGTCTTTCTTTTCAACTTCTTCTCTATTCTTGATCTTTTTACATTCCTCTTGTTTATGTCCAAGATGAGCACAAATATTATAGTAGCTTGGAATATTCTTATAACTAAGAGAAAGCCAGCAGCCATCATTTAATCCAAACCCGATCCAAGCGTCATACAATTTTTTTTCGATGTATCTATCTCAACTAGTGCGTAACAAGAATTAGAAAATAATCTACTCTTGCTGGGCATAATCATTTTGTATGGTGTGCCTATGAATGATGCTATATCATTCATCACATCCTTATTAGACAGAAATTCTGGGTCGTTACCACTCCTGACCCAGACTAACGAAGAAGGATTTTCGTATTTTACATTGAAGTCTGGCGACCAACGTAATACTCTCATCACAGAACTTCCCATCGTCCAATAGGGTTTGGACCAGAGATTTGCAACATCCTCTTTGTTATCGAATTCAATCAGTATATGTCGCGAATCTCAGATCTTATAACTGTACTCGTTTTTAAATTTTAAAGAGGTAAAGAGCTCTACAAGCATAGAGCGTTTGGGAAGACCTCCGACGAAATTTTCGATCAATGTGATTTTGGAATTTTTGACCAAACTTTCCTTTGCTTTAGCACTATAATGGATTGAGACATGGTCTGATTTTTGTAGGATTTCATCAGGGTGAAAGGTTGAAATAGGAACATCGTAACTTCTTTTAACAATGTCAGCGTAAGATTTTTTGGATTATTCGATGTTAGTGTTTTCCTTGTTTCCCAAGACCAGAGAAGGAAATTCCTCTTCCGCAAACTCCATTGATAGATACGTGATTGATTACTTGAAGTAGATTGAAAGCATCGATCTTACCGTGAAGAAGAAGAAGAAGAACAGATATGAAGATGGAATCTTGGAAATCTTAAAAAAAGTAAACACTAGTTAGAGAGAGAAAAAAAAATCAAAAGCAAGTCTCTAGAGACAAGAGGATTTTTGAAGCTAAAATAAAAAGAGTCTAAAAGGAATAATAAATACAATAGAGGAAATACAGTTTTGATATTCAAGGATGATGAAACATACCTCATTTATGATAATAAGTGTGTCAACCTTGCATGTTAATATTTATGGTAGATGTTACGCAAAACTAGAACTGCCACCGACTACAAAATGTCACTAAAAGATGCCCTCCATGTTCTTGATATATTTACCAGTTCAATATCTAATGGTAAACTTGATGATATAGGATACATAAATAATTTTAGCAATGCACTTTGGAAAATTAAGGAAAATGATCGTGGTTAGAGGTAAAAAAATCATTGTTTGTGTTATATACAAATAAGATAATCTAGTGTAGTGGAAATATATGTGATCAAACATGAAGACACGACTAATTTGTGGCACACCAGAATTGATCATGAGTTTAAAAAATGACTTCAAATCCTCACAAAAAAAATATTTACCATACCTTCCAATCATTTTCTTAAAACAATGCACTCACTTTTTTATAATAAAATGACTACAATTTGATTTTGAGTATGACGACCACACATAAATATTTTTGTGAACTAATCCATATCGATGTATGTTTATACCGGTGATAATAATATTATTGGATTTCTATAATGTTTCATATATAATGATGATTATCCCATAAATAAGCAGGCTTATTAATTGTTTAAATACTAAATATTAAGTGTTAGAAGTATTCAAGAAGTTTCATGCTACTATTGAGAGGAAAACTAAAAAACTTTCGAAATGCATCAACTCTAAAAACTGTGGAGAAGATATAAGACCATTTGAAGAATATTTTACAGTTCAAGGTATTATACTTGAGCGATTAGTACCCAAGACCTTACAACATAATGATGTTTTATAAACATCTTTTACGAGATCATTTGCATGCTCTCTCATCTAAAATTTTCAAAATCCCAATAAGATGACATAGTCATGACGATAGTTGATTTTATTAACTTATATTCATCCATTCATTTAGAATGTCCGATTTATGAAAGAATGTTGACCGTAAAGGCATAACCTTTAAAGGTCTTTAGTTGTAAGACTTTCATACATGTTACTCGATATGAAATATCCAAGATGGATGGGGAAATAAAAGAATGCACGATTCTTATTTTTGAATATCATGAGTGTGGTTACAAAATTTGGAATCCAAGAAGTATAAAATTTATTTGAGGCAGAGATATCATGTTATTCGGAAACCAATCTCGAGACAATCATAATTTATAGACCATAACTCGAGAGTGGCAAATTTTTATCATCACATATTAAAACAAAATCAGGTCAATGTGGCAATGGAATCTACTATGCCGTATCACTTCACACTTTATGTTACTCGGATGTCTACAGCCACTTTCGCTAAATTACGCACACTACTGGACTTGGTTAGACATGAATTAGTGAAGGTAGTTAGTTGTTATACAACCAAGCAAAGCATACAATTAAAAGATCAACAAGACCACATCCTCAACGTGGGAAAAACTAAAATAACGATTATCCACTAGGTCGCGACTTAAACCTTTGTATATCAATAAAACCATGACTTGGAATCGTAAACAGCTTTAAATATCAACTACTATCTAGACCATGACTTAAACTTTCAAATATCAACCATTCCTCCAACTAATGTCTAGATCACGGCCTAAAACTTCAAATGTCAGTCATTTTTTGGCCTCAACCTAACCACTAGTATTTAATTTGACGATCGAAAATTGGCCATGGCACAAAAATATAATGACCAAAACCATTAAATTAAAAAGATAAAAATTGTTTTTATTATAATAAATAAGTTTAGTCGTTTATTCCTTTATGTTATTGTTAGGTTGTTTAATTTCTTAATTTAATGTATATTTACCCAAGTACTAAGGATTATTTCAAGTACTAAACATATTTTAAAACCAATGAATAAACATTTAAGGGAAATGACAAACTAAGTAACTATCAGCCAAAAATATTACTATATAGTACCCAAAAAATGGTTAATGCTCACTTAATATTCATTTCAATAAAACAATTCCCTTTTAATACCTAATTTTATTTTAATACTACAATTACCCTCAACCTCGTACATAAGTCTAATTTGTGAAAAAAGAGGTCTTATGACTCTCTCTCTCCTCTCTCCTCTCTCCCAACCTAACAAACAAAATCTTTTCCACGAAGGGTCTTTTGGTTTCAAATTTTCTTGTCGTGATTCGTTTCTTGCCGGCAACCACCGTTGGCCACCGGCGATCCTACCTAAATACCGTTCAGCAAAGTAACCACCGTTCCCCGGCCATTTTCGATAACCGGTGAGCAATAACCGTCCAAAAACAGAGCTTTTCGGCTTCTGTCAAACAACTTCTTCACTTCTTGAACTACGAAATCCCGTTAAGAACCTGACTCTCGACTCAAACCTGTGAACCAGTTCCGAAATCAACCAAACATTACTGTCAACTTTCACATGTAAATCAGAACGAAGGTGAGTATGACCTGACTGCATATCGGTATTCTTCTTTTTCCGTTTTCCAGCTTAACATGAGATTAACTAGTCTAAATAATGTATGTTAATGGCAAGAAAAAGTTTAGATTTTGATTAGTTTATCGTTCTGGTCAATTAACGATCGATAAATTCTTGAGTAAGTTTCCAGTAAGCATTTGCAGTTTTTCAGTCCGATTGAACAGGATGCGTTTGCTCTCTGTTTAGTCTGAGAGATGATGATGCGATTTACACGTTTTTTTTATACTTTCGTTGCTAGTTTGGTTGAGTCTTCTACTGTCGTTGCGTTTTATATGTTGAATACTTAAACTGTTAGATACATGAACGGTTACCTTTAGTCATTGCGTTTCTACCTGGTACTGATACCTATCTTTGCGATTTGCGTATGAATATAGTGTTTGCTAGATGTCAGTATGAACATTGGGATTTGCGATTGTAAGTTAGAGACATTGCTAGATTGGTTTTCATACATTGCGATTGTAGTTATGCTACATTGCTAGATGCTTTCAAACATATATCATTTAGAAAGAAGTTTTCTATAACACACTCATAGGTTGTACGATGCCCTGCAACAAACTAACTGAAACTCCTACAATTCATGGTA
The DNA here is from genome assembly GCA_036936605.1 of Limnanthes douglasii subsp. nivea. Taxonomy (NCBI): domain Eukaryota; kingdom Viridiplantae; phylum Streptophyta; class Magnoliopsida; order Brassicales; family Limnanthaceae; genus Limnanthes; species Limnanthes douglasii. Next base: position 285,230,853 of record JAUPFV010000004.1, read on the forward strand.
GTATATGTCGAAATCCAAAGTTTGTATTTTCAAATTTGGTCACGAAACAGCTATTGTTCCGTTGTCCGAATTTAAATTTTTTTACTCTTTGCAACATGACGTTGAAAGCACGTGGCAGGATCTTATTATAGGCAACTACAACATTAGTTATTCTTGTGGTGCTCAGAAGAATATTTTGTTTAATAATGAGACACATGTTATTGGTTTGGAAGTATACCTTGATGTTGAGCGTCTCAAGAGTGTTAGTTTTGTTATCGAAGAACAGGTTATTGATAAAGGTTTCGCAATTAAACGTAAACAACCTGTTCAATTTTTCTAAGAAGCCTCCCATAACCAACGAACTAGTGGTGATAGTAGTAACTGTTTAGTTATTTCAACCCCGAAGAGAAGGCATTTTGCTACAACTGGATGGGTTGAAGCTATCGTTGGTATTGGTCAGTCATTTGCTGATGGTGTTGCAGGTCTAAGGTTATCCTTATCCCGTTATGCATTAGCGAACGGTTTTGCCTTTAAGTATATGCATAATACCTTTAGGAAGATCATAGTTTATTGTGTAAACAAAGATTTCAACGGGTGCAAATGGAGGCTCTATGCTTCAATTGATTCTAAAACTGGTTTAATGATCATAAAAAGATTTGTTAATACCCATACTTGTAGTCCCGTATTCACAAAAAAGAAGAGCAGGCATTTGTCATTTGATTTGATTGCCGATGAGATTCACGATTCTCTTAGGAACTGCCAAAGTGTAACAGCTAAGACTATACAGTCCTCTATCAAGCAAGACTACGGTTTAGACATTTCTTATCATCTATCGTGGAATGATTTAGAAAAGGCAAGCCGTGTAGTATTTGAAGATAGCAATACTTCTTTCGGATTGCTAAAAGGATACTCCAAGAGACTAAAGAGTCGTGATATCACAACGGACTGTAATTTGGATTTAGCGCCCAACAATGTTTTCTGACGCTGATTTATAGCGTTCGGGGCGTGCCTTCAGTGTTTCTATTCGTGCCGCCCTTTATTGTACGTTGATGGAACCCATCTAACATGGAAGCATGGTGGTGTGTTGATCTCAGCGGTGGGAAAGGATGGCAACAACGGTCAGTCCATCTTTCAGTTTACATGTTGCTAGATATGTACTTTTTGTTTCAAACATATATCATCAGATCAGGTTGCTAGATTGGTTATATTTAGATTGTGATTTCTGCATGTACGCTAGATTGGCAGAATTAGGTTGTTAGATAGGTTAGTCAAGTGTTTGCGATTTACGGCTAATCTAGACTGCTAGATTGAAGATGCAACTGTTACAATGGTGTTGCTAGATAAGTGGTATATATATATATTGCGATTTAGGTTCATTCAACCTAACAATTTAGTCTTGTTGTATGATTGGAACTTTTCTATATAACCCTGGAAACAAATGTAATTTTACGTGTTGTTGCAGGTTTATTTCCCGCTGCTTTTGGTATTTTTGGTAGTGAAGACTCGGACAATTGGTTTTGGATTTTGCAAAGTCTAAAGCCGCCTTTTCTAGACCGCCAAATAATTTTAATTTCAGACCGTCATGTTGGTATTATTAACGCTATAGCAACTCTGTATTGGTTGGCTTTGTTTTTAGCCCATCAAAACATACAAAAAAACATACAAAAAATAAAAAAAATAACAAAATGATGCTGCACGAATTACCATAAACCTAATCAGAACGCCCTGTCCTCGTCCTCGTCATCAGACGCTTCACCTTCCTTCTCCTCTTCTTCTTCTTAGACTTCTTCATCATCTTCGTCTTCCGACTTCTCATCTTCGGCTTCATCTGAATTACCTTCCTCTTCTTTTGCAGAGTCCTGGCTATCCCGTTGTCGCTTCCATTTTGGAAGTTATTCAGTGTCGGACTCGTAGCTGTCGTCCAGTGACCATGAGTCCCATGAAGCGTACTTTTCTTTGTAGTCGGACGACCAAAGGGAGCAATCATCATCCTCGTCTGACTAGTACTCCGAAGTGGTTGTTCGCTTGTATGCCTTGTTGTCTAGGTAGTAGTCGGAAGACCATCCGTCGTCCGACGAGTACCTTGGTGTGACTGGGGAAGAAGGGGGCATTTTCAAGAGTGGTTTTCTTGCAAGGTGGTTTTAGATGATTTCTTTTCAGAGTAGTGTGAGATGAATAGGCTAAAATCACATCCCTTCTTTTAGCCAAACGCAATGCCCAAGGCTACGTCCAATCTAGCAACTCCAATTAATTGCAAACATTTATTGTACACGTCTAATTAATGCATGTAATGATTCAACACATCTACTTTTGTCTTTTCAACTAACAAGCTAGCCAATAGGATTAAAACATTTATTTTTAATTACTGATGGAAGTAGTTAACGGTAATTTTGATCTCATTTAATTTACTTGTCTCCCAATAAACCTATCTAGCAGTGCAGTAATATAGTTGATCCAGCATAAATATATCATTGTGATTTACAAACGTTTCACATTGCTAGATATAACATATATGAAATTAACAAACACAGCAATATACCATTGGTAGATACCTTATAATGATGCTTCTAGATAAAGCATATGAACATTCCTATATACAGTGTAACGACTTTGATAGATACAACGCAGAAAGGTTGTTAGATGGGTTGTAGCAAGGTTTCTAGATGTGGTTTACGAACATTTCAAGATGCATCTTATGAAAATTGCTAGATGCAGCGTATGAACATTGTTACATACAGCAAAAACAATGGTAGTTGGGTTTTAAAGAGGTTGATAGATACACCCGCGTAACATTGCTAGACATGTTATAAAGACATTGCTAGATACGTTATAAGGAGATTGATGGATACAATATTTCAACAATTCTAGATACGATATAAAGACATTTGTAGATACAGTAGTATAAGATTGCAAGTTATGTTAAATTTATTCATACAAAAATAATGGTAGGATTTCCCTATATACTTTAGAATACCATGATATTGGTAGAAATACTGTAAAAATTGATAGTAATACTAAAGTTGGTAGAAATGTCATTGGTAGTAATGAATTACATAACATTTTTGATATCCTTAGCACAATGAGATAAGTTGCAATTGTTACATAAGTTCTGAGTAATCATCTAATACTGGCATCCATTTTTAATTGAATCAGACAACCCTTGTCCCAAAAAATACATAAAAACATTTCTCCCAACACTACCATCATCGGTTTATGATTACATCATTGAGGAAATGCTTAAATACTTTAGCTCTTGTTTCGGCTTGCATTTCCTTTTCATATTTCAGAGGAACATAACATTTCTAAATGATGTATTTCGCGTACTTACAAACAAAAACCCCACAGTCAAGGTTGTCCTTGTCTTATTGTGGGATATCTCTCATTGTCTTGATTTTGTATACACCTTTCACATGAGGTTTGTATTTTTTTCTTCATACAATAGGCCAACTGCAAAATCAAGGAATGCCTTGTTACATTACGATCAACAAGACTATTTCATTGCTAGATACGACTACTGGCATTGATAGATACAGCATGAGACATTACGAGATAGAGTGAAATAACTGTTTGACTGTAATTCTAATATCACATTGCTAGATACGTGGCTATGAGATTGCTATATATGACCACAAACACTTGCAATATATTTTTAGCATAAAAAAAATTTCCAGGGCATCGGTTGTATCTCTCGTCTTATCTGGAATGTGCTTGCTCCATGGAAACAGTGAGTTGTAAGTCCTAGCAGTCTCATTCTCCATATCAATAACTAGAAGCGTCAACTGGTTAACGCCGGGTTTGTTAACGGTGCAAAGAGGAATAAGGGCAACGTATATGTCTGATTTCATTGTTTCAAAAACTGTATCCACAATGACAGACATGTCTCCCTTCGTAACCAATGTTTCCTGCAATTTTTGGTCATTACTATAGGAAGTAGATTTTTGAAATATAACACAAATAATGCATGATGCACTTACAGTTGCAATTCCAGATATTTGAATAGCGATGACCATATATGAAAACTTATCGTCAAACGCTTTCACAGGGAGTCTCCAATTTATCCTTGAGCAGCTTATATATCCAAGCATAGATGATCTATCAATTAGCAATTAATTTCTTTAAACAGGTAAATGACAATGATTAAAAACAAGAAACAACGTTGTATACGTAGACAACTTAGATACCTTATTGTAACATTTCTAAATGGACTAATTACACATTGCTAGATATATTAATTTAACATTGCTAGATATATGTAATTTATCATTGCTACTGCGATACCAACGTAATATTACCTTGAAGTCTACTTCAGTTTGGTTTGGTAGTTCCATTATCTCGCTCACACTAATGGAAATCATATACGAGAACTCTGATAAGGAAAGATATTCCTCAGGGACATAAATGCAATTAATAGGGACTAAAGTGATAAGTTCTGTAATTATAGGATTAAATTAGGCTTTAGGAGAAACCGAAGGGTTAAATTGTAAATATACCAATATGTAACTGTTTCTCTAACTAACTCACCTTGCCTATTTAAAGAGGCTGAAGGAGTTATTTTGACCTATGATATATTCAGAAGTACTTTTCTCTACTTTAAATTCTCTTTGAAGACTTTCTGTTCTTAATTCACTCACTGCAACTTTAATTCACACCAAATTGGCGCTAGAAGGAGGGGATCGAGGATACCTTGATCAAGAGATCAGAAATCGACGTTCGAGTTTTCGTTTTTCAAAGTTTTTCGTTCGAATTTTCATATTTTGTTTGATTTTTCGCTGATTGAAAATGAATCCAGAGAAATGTGACAATCCATCCGTTCGCAAAGCGATGGAAACGCTGAAATCCGATCTGCAAGAGGCAGGTAAATCTATTCCAATTCAATCAGTCCAATTTGATTTTGAAGGAAAAATGAATGAGATGATTAGGAAGGTGGCTGAGCTTGACGAATTGGTAAAAAAGAAGGGAAATAATGATGGTGCTAGGCTTAGGTCTAAGATAGCAGGGGGCGATCAGAATGATCAGTCGGATCAGTCGATGGACGATGGCGATGGTCACTATGAGCAGCGTAAAACACGTTCTGAGCAAAAAAAAAGAATATAGCGGGATAAAGAGGAAAGAAAAGTTACAAAGGCGACTGTATGTAAACTCTAGTGATGAAGAGGACTTCGAAGATTCCGAGTCTGATGAGACACCGAGGTACGAACGCTCTCGAGGTCGTTCAAGAGGAGCAGAGCGTGAGCTCCGGCCAGCTAAGATGTATAAGGAAGGAAGGAAAAAGAAAGAGAGGCGAGTATACTCGCCTCGGAAATATTCGCCTCGGAGGTGTTCGCCTCGGAAATATGAAGGTGAGTCCAGCTTATATGCAACTGTGGGGATGAGAAATGAGGACCAGTATGTTCAGGGGGTTGACTGGAGGGACTCACCACTGGTCAGGGAGATCAGATCTGTGCCGCTACCGAGGCGATTTGATATTTCCAAAGTTGATAAGTTTGATGGGACTCAAGATCCCGATGACCATATAGAACAATTTAAAAACTACATGACTAATTTCGAAGATGACGATAAATTGGTGTGTAGAGCTTTTTCTCAAACGTTTAAGGGAACTGCGCTGAAATGGTTCAATAAGATTCCTAAGGAGTCAATTGCAAATTTTAGGAGTTTCTACACCGCTTTTCGAAGACAGTTTGTAGGAAGCAAGGAAATGAGAGCCAATGGAGACACAATAATACAATGCAAGCAGGCTGTGGGAGAGAAGTTGAAGGATTATACCAAGAGGTTTGTGTCAACAAAGGCTGAATTGGATGACTGTGAAGAAAGTGTGGCTATGGCGGCGTTCAGGCAAGGGCTGTTGTCTGGGGATTTAGCCGATGAGACTACGAGGCGCAGGGCGTTAACATTTGGAGCTCTTATGGCTCAGGTTGAGGACCAGATTAAGGTCGAAGAATCGACGAGGGTTCGAGGAGGTGCTAGCATTGTTCAGAAGGGGAGTGGACAATCTAATGTCTCGAATAACAATCCCTCACGTCCGAAGAACAATCAAAATGTTTCTAACCGAGGAACTTCGAACTCGTATCAAGGGGGATATAATCAGCATAATTCAAAGAATCAGCAGCAGTTTAGGTCTAGGTCGAATGTGTGGGTAAGGCCAAATTACTATGCAGATTTAACTGAGAGCGTGGCTTCAATATATGAAAAAACAAGGGGAACAATCAATTTTAGAAAGCCACCAGCTATCAACAGGCCAAGAGAGGAGCGCAATAATAAATTCTGTAGGTATCATGAAGACATCGGCCATGATACAAATGATTGCATTGCTCTGAAGAAGGAGATGCAAATTCTGATCGAAAATGGAAAGTTGTTGGAATATGTCAGGAAGAATGCCAAGGCAACAGCTCCTAAAGGTGGTAATCCCAATTCTAAGCAGGAAACTGCGTTAATTATCCTAAAGGCTCCTAAAGTTATCGATGTCTTCACCTCGGAATATCAAAGAAGTGCAAATGCTAACGGGCAGGTTAGCAGCTCTGAACAGATTCATTTCTCGTTTTTCAGATAAGTGCTTGCCTTTTTTCCAGGTGCTGCGTAAACCCAATAATTTCGAGTGGACTTCGGATTGTGAAGAAGCCTTTTTGAAGATAAAAAATCTTTTGTCCTCTCCTGAAATATTATCAAAGCCTCGGAAAGGTGAGCAGTTATTTTTGTATATAGCAGTGTCAGATTATGCAGTGAGCGCAGTTTTGATCAGTGAGGACACAAAAATTTCGAAGCCTGTTTACTATGTCAGCAAAAGTTTGGTTGATGCTGAGAAACGCTACTTGAAGCTCGAAAAATTGGCACTGTGTATAGTAGTGGCAGCAAGAAAAATGCGCCCTTACTTCCAGGCACATACGATTGTAGTTCGAACTTCATATCCATTAAAAATGTTTTGCAAAAACCAGACATTTGAGGAAGAATGACCAAGTGGTCTGTGGAATTGGGAGATTTCGATGTGCTATTTTCTCCTCGAACAGCTATCAAAGCTCAAGCTTTAGCAGATTTTTTGGTGGAGTTTCACTCAAGCAGATCCGAAGAGAAAGATGCTGAAAAGGTGAATGAGAATCCGACGTGGACAATACGAACTGATGGGGGATCCAGTAGTAAAGGGTCAAGTGCAGGAGTTGAGTTGGTGGCACCAACAGGGGAATTTATGTTTCAAGCTATAAAATTTGGCTTTCATGCTTCAAATAACGAAGCTGAATATGAGGCTGTGCTAGCAGGGTTGCGGTTGGCGAAGATTTGTGGAGCAATATTTGTACGCTTGGAAACAGATTCGCAGTTGGTAGTTAACCACGTTAAAGGGGTGTCGGAAGCTAAAAAGGAGCGTTTGGTTTTGTACCTACAAGAGCTTCGGGGGATGATGGCGCAGTTTGAAAATGTCGAAGTGGAGCATATTCGAAGAGGAAACAACACTATGGCTGATTCTTTGGCAACAATGGCTTACTCAGAAGAATACCCATGGATTGTAACACAACCATCGCCTTCGATCATACCGAATTCTGAGCAATGTGAAGTGGTTGATGAGGTGGTAAATAATCCGATGTGCGCTCAAGGAGATTGGAGGTTTGACTTGTTAAACTTTATTTCAAATGGAATATTACCTATGGATAAACACTTGCTCAAGAAAATAAAGTACAAATCCCTTGGCTATGTGGTACTGGATGGAGTATTGTACAAAAGGTCTGCTTCGAAACCTTTACTACGATGTTTAAGCAAGCATGAGTCTCAGAACATTCTGTCCGAACTGCATGATGGGGATGGGTCAGCTCATTGTGGGTTTAGAGCTTTAACGCGTAGGGTATTGTTGGCAGGATATTATTGGCCTACCATTTTGCAAGATTCCAAGTCGTTAGTTCGAAGTTGTGACACTTTCCAAAGGTATGCAAATTTAATACACAAACCAGCGGTACCCCTAATGACGATTTCAGAGGCGGTTCCTTTCGATAGGTGGGGAATTGATTTAGTGGGACCATTACCTATGGCTTCTGGTGCAAGACAAATGATTATTGTTGCGGTTGATTATTTTTCGAAGTGGGCAGAAGCAGAACCCTTAGCTGGGACAAAAGCTAAGGATCTAATCAAGTTTATTCAAAGTAACATTTGCTACCGTTTTGGAGTACCTCGGAAAATAACAACTGATAATGGTCCTCAATTTAATAACAAGGAAATGGACTCTTTTTGCTTTTCAAAAGGGATACAGCAATGTTTTTCCACTCCTTTTCACCCCCAGGCAAATGGACAGGTAGAAGTTACAAATAGATCTATTTTGGATGGCTTGAAGAAAAATTTGGCAGGAGCAGCAGGGAAATGGCCAAATTTTCTTCAAGAAGTATTATGGGCATATAGAACAACCCCTAGAGAGGCTACAAAGGAGACCCCTTTTTCTTTAGTATATGGGATGGACGCTGTGTGCCCTGCTGAATCTACATTGCCCTCTTATAGACTACTACAATATTCCGATGCAGATAACGATGAGGCTAGAAGGGTGGAACTTGATTTGTTGGAAGAAAAAAGGGTCAAGGCACATTTGAATGTGATCCATTATCAAACATTAATGAGAAGCATGTATGATGCTAGAGTTAAGAGAAGGGAATTCAAAATTGGCGATCTAGTGTTACGAAAAGTATTTCTTCACACCAAGGATAAACACCTCGGAAAATTGGCCCCGAATTGGGAAGGTCCTTACGAAGTTAAAATGAGGGTCAAACCAGGTTCCTACAGGTTGTCAGATCGAGAAGGGAGGATGCTCAAGCACCCTTGGAACATAGAGCACTTGAAATTGTACTGTGAGTAAAATTGAACTTCGATTTTTTGTAAAACAGACATACTCTTTCCTTATCTGTTGGCCCAGAAAGGTTTTAACGAGGTGTCTGATTAATATTGAATTTTTTAATAAAATTTCTTTTGGCCATTGGTTGTTTGCTATGATGTGTGATTTATTATTTTGGTAATTTGGCAAAGACTGATCATCTTTGAAAGTTGACCAAGAATAATTTTCCGAAGCGATAGCTTTGAAGAAACAACCAAATTTTCGAGGTGCCACGTCTTATGAGTGCATCTATTTTTCGAGGTGCCACGTCTTATGAGCGCATCTATTTTTCGAGGTGCCACGTCTTATGAGTGCATCTATTTTTCGAGGTGCCACGTCTTATGAGTGCATCTATTTTTCGAGGTGCCACGTCTTATGAGTGCATCTATTTTTCGAGGTGCCATGACTTATGAGTGCATTTATGTTTAGGAATAACCAGTTCAAACAAGTATACCAGAAATTTAAGATATAAAAAAGATAAGTGGTTTCCTCGTGGGATAAAATACGAAGTTTACAAAAAAGGGGGGAAGTACTTAATCACATACACAAAAAATAAAAACGAACTGCCTAGCCTATTAGGCATCATTTTCTTCTCCTTCTGATGATTCCTCTTCGGAACTATTTCCTTCTTCTGAGGAGGAGCTTGGTGGCGCTTCGAAAGCTTCCTTTGGGCGTTGTTCTTCTGGAACTCGTTTCCAAAGGTCTGATAAGTCTAGTCTTGGACAAGCAGCATGAACTTCTCGAAGAAGCTGAATAGATGTATCAATTTGAGTTTTCTTCATGCCTTCGAGCATCACAGAACTAACTTTGGTTTCAGCCTTTTTGACTGCAGCTTTCTTTTCTTCTTCGAATCCTGTTCGAAGTGTAGTAATCTCACTCTGGCTTTTTTCCAGTTTCTCTTTCGTTTCCTTAATAAGTGCTGTAGCATCGGAAATAGCAGTAGAATGTTCAGCCTTTAGATCTTCAAGAGCCTGCAGATGAGTAGTTTTAAGAGCTTCGACTTCTTCCTTGTGTTCTTTAAGAAGCTGTTCTTTCTCAGCTTCGAATTTCTGGAGTGCTTCGTTTTTCGAAGTCTTTTCAGAGACTGTTTATTTTCTGCTCCTAGCTAACTCTTGGGCGAGGCGCTCCAATTGGGTTTGAGATTTGCTCACCTCTTCGTATAACTTTGTGACTGCAGCAATTAAATTTGGAAAAGGTTGGAGAATTGAAGTTACCTCATCGGATTTCTCTGAGTGAGGAAAGACTAATGGCTGATGAACAGGAGCGATGGTGTTAGATGTCGAAGCTGTACCAGCCCCAGTAAAAATTGGTGGAACAACATTGGTAGTCTGAGAGCCAGAAAACACAAAATCTCCACTTGAGTTAAAGTCTTCGAAGTTCAGATAATCATCTATTTGTTTATCTCCAAGTGTTATTTCTCCTTCAGGGTTTTCCTCAACAAAAGTTTTACCCTGCGCCTCGGAAGCTAGCACAGCCTCTAGCATATCAGCTTCGTTCTTTTCATTTGGCTTGCTAGACTTATTCTTTTTCTTTTTTGGAGAAGTGTCCTTTTTCTTTTTCAGGGCAGGTTTATCTTCTTCGGATATAGTGGGAAGTGAAGGTGCAGATGTTTTTCTTTTCCCTACACTTTTCGAAGTCTTGGAAGGCTTAGCCCTGCTTGTGCTGGTTTTCTTCTGGGTCAATTTTCTTTTCTTCTTCAAAGGAAGATGGCTGTCACTTCGATTCCGAAGCGGAAGATAGCATTTCCCATCTGGTGCAAGTATCCTCTCAACTGCTAGGAGGGGATCTGGTGGCGTCATCGGATCCTGAGGGAAGTCGGCCCCTAAAGATATACGCCAGAGATGGCTATTAACAAAGTTAATGGGCTCGAATGCTGAATGAAAGCCATTTCCCCAAGACTTTTCAGCCCACTCAGCCATTTTTTGGAAGATAAGTTTGGCTTCTTTTCGACGACTCTTAAATCGCCTCGGAATTTCTAAAGAGAGATAAATAGTTAGCTAAATAAATTGATTCGAAAACAACTCAATGAATAAAGGAAGGTATCACTTACTACTGTCTCTCCATGTAAGGGTAAGTTTGGAAGGATTCGCATCGGAAATATCTTTGCCATTTTCCCAGGCACCTGACAGAAAGACGAACCTTTGTTTCCAGAACTTATCGGCTTCGAGGAGGTCATCGATAATTTTTAAATCATCTTCAAGGGTTAAGTAATAAAACGGCAGAACTGGGCCATTTGAGACTTTGGTTACTGAGATGAAGTCCTCGATTTCGAGGGGAATGCCTCCATGCCTCGATACCATGATTGCTGAGAACAAAGTGAAGAGCAAGTTGGGGGTGACTTGTGTTGGGCACAGTCTGTGGATTTCGAAGAACTTTACTATCATCGGATCAAGGGGAAACCGAAGTCCCCAGTTGAAGAGCTCAGGGTACACTACTAGCTCATCTTTTTGACAGTTTAAGGGTGTCTCTCCTTCAACTGGCAATCGAAGAGTCATATTGTCAGTTAACCCCCATAGCCTTCTGAGTTGCTCTTTCTCTGATTCGAGGTAGTAGCTGTAGGATACATTCTTTAAGGCAAGAATGTACCAAGCAGAAAGAGGCTTGAGATTTTCTTGAACTAAGGAGGCAACGTTCTCAGGAAGTGTAATAAGAGCTTTTTTCCCTCGAGTTTTCTTTGGAGGAGCTACACCATCAGCCTCGGATTCCTCTTCGGCATCAGATTCAGTAGCTTCTGAATCGTCTTTTTTGTGACCTTCATCGGAGTGACTTCGGATTTGAGTCTCCTGTTGAGTCACATGAATTGGCTGACTACACTCTGGTGTAGTGTCATCCACTTCTTGTGGGGGAGGAGGAGAGTGTTGAGGAGGAGAAGAGTTTTTTGCTTCTTCACCCATTACTAAGAAAGGTGATTTTTTGGCACGTTTAGCTCTGATAGCCTCGAATTGAGGAGGGAGTGTGTTGGATTGAAGGTTTTTTGTCTCTTCGACTTGAAGGACAAGTGATTTGGGTTGTGATTTGTTATCAGTTGGTGGCTTGTCTAAAGTAACTACTTTAGATTTCCGATGAGGTCTTAGCAATGAAGATTTGGCTGGATTTTGAAGAGGAGAGGCTGTTGAGTTATTTCTGGGTTAGAAACTAAAGGTGAAGACGAAGTGGCAAGGTTAGGATTGAAGTTGCCGTATTTAAAAGTGGTACAGGAAGAGTGAGGACCGTTGTAGATCAACCCAGCAGCTTTGTATTCTTTGGCTCTTCGAGAAATGCAAAGATAATCGTAGGCCCCGAATACTTGGTTACTGGAACCAGGAAAAAGATTTTTCTTTGATCTTACTGGTCTTCTGGGTTTAAATCTATTGTATCTAGGGTATCTTCTCATACAATGGGTATTGGTATGAGAGATTGCTTGGGTAGACAAGAAAAGATGAAGAGGTTGAAGATGAAGAGGTTGAAGATGAAGAACAGGTTGAAGATGAAGAGGTTGAAGATGAAGAACAGATTGAAGATGGTTCAAAAGGCGGATTCTCTAAAAAGTTCTTAATGAATGAATAGCTGGGTATTTATAGGGTAAAAGAATGACGTCGAGAATGTGAAAGTGTGGAACAAGTAAGTTGTTTTCATTGGGTGGAATATGAAACGAAAAGGAAACTAGTGATGTCACAGGTCTACCACTAGAGGTCTAATCAATCCATCAGGTAGGGTTCAGAGATTTCGAAGTGTTATTAAACTATGTTTGAAGTAATAATGTTCGAAGAAAAGGCAAAGCTATACCACAAGAAGTCAAATTCGAAGAGGAGTTAAATTCGAGGCAATTGAGAAATCCGTTTGCACTTATTCACAAATTCGAAGAAAGTCCTAGACCATTGAGTTCAATCATAATAAAGACGTAAAATGATGCTGATCCGAGGAAGAATTCGAAGAGCTAATAGTTCTTATACATCAATGTATAAGAACTAGGGGGGCTACTGATAAGGAAAGATATTCCTCAGGGACATAAATGCAATTAATAGGGACTAAAGTGATAAGTTCTGTAATTATAGGATTAAATTAGGCTTTAGGAGAAACCGAAGGGTTAAATTGTAAATATACCAATATGTAACCGTTTCTCTAACTAACTCACCTTGCCTATTTAAAGAGGCTGAAGGAGTTATTTTGACCTATGATATATTCAGAAGTACTTTTCTCTACTTTAAATTCTCTTTGAAGACTTTCTGTTCTTAATTCACTCACTACAACTTTAATTCACACCAAACTCCGACATTGGCAGTTAACATACTTTTGGATCTTCTTGTTCTTCTTCAATGCTTAAATTCAACACCTTCTTGTACTCACTGACATTGATAAGTTGCGTTTACTCTATATGCAACGGCCAATATTTGACCGCAACCTCTGGTTGTCCCACCTGCGTCTGAGTAAGTAAGTTCCACATTGGCATGTCATCAACGTGCACCTTTAATACAGCATCAAATTAAACTGTTAACATTATTTTTTGAAGGCGACGGTAAAACCAAAGATCTACTTACATCAACGTGTGTTTGACCTTCCTCGATGGATTCCAAAGTATGTCTCTTCTCATTTGAATTTTATACCGCCTTGCCACATTCTTTGTAAAAGGATTCTTTGCAGTCTACAAAACTATCCTCAGCCAACGGGGTAACAGAACTTACAATGAGTGAGTTAGATGCTGCTTTATCTTGTACGAGTGTTGCATATCTAGTTGCCCCGATCTGTTTTACTTTTTCATCGAGTGTAATAACTTCAGTCTTCGCTGCGAATTGTTATTCTTCTTTACGAATTGGAATAGCCTTGACGGGAGACACAGCTTGTGATAGTTGTTCACACTTTGCTGCTTGTTCAACCCCATGGTACACCAACGCTTGTATAGTAGATAGGCACTTGTCTTCAGGCCCTACTGTTTGCATTCCCTCATAATGTAACATAAAAAGTCATCCACATGCATTGCGATTTTAGTGCAATACTCATTGCTAGACTAGTAATAATAACGGGTTGCGATTTCTTCCTAATTGACATTGCTAGATACAACTGTGTAGATTATCAAGAAAACTATCAACACATTATAAGGTTGCGATTGCACCAATATTGTGGATGCGATTTGTTTGATCCACTTACAGTCTTATTTTAGTATGTGTTTGATAGACATCATACCTTTGTATTTGCGATTTGTGTGATATATATCTATCAAATAAAATTGAATCATGATGCAAATCTATACAAAAAAGCATTTCAAGTCTTAAAATTTTATAACACTATCAAAACAACATTTTCAAAAGACAGCAATCCATCCATCTTAGTTATTATCCAACCTAGACTTTGAATATTTTAGAACCTGCCAAAACATAATACTAAATATTTATGAATCTACAATTTTAAAATCCACTTACATCTTCAACCATATTCTCTACCACCTTTTGAGGGACAGGTTCTGGCACCAGGACTTCTGTTGCTGCATTCTCCACCCCAGTGGGTGCTTCTTCAATCTCTTTGGTTGAATCTGCAGTAGCCACAACTTCCTGTTTGTCAGATTCTTCTTTACCCTGACCTATCTCTACATTCCCTCCTTCCTCTACGGATTTTTCGGTGTTCTCCACCTATTGTTTCGTAGTTTTGGTTTCATCGTTGCACCCTTTGTCGAACAGCTCACTTTTGTCCACCACTAGTTCTTGTCCATCAACCTCGTTAGATCCAACATTGTGTCCTTGTTCAGCTAACATAACTTCATTTTGAACAGCGGCAGTATGAGTTATGGGTGATAATTCTACTGGCACATCCCCTTTCTCATTACCAGCCGCACACGCAAGTATGGTAGCCCCTGTCTGCTTCCCAGCGACAACTATAACAATACCATCCTCTAACGTAGTCTCTGGCGTTGGTTCACTAGGTGTTTTAGAGTGAACTGGCCCTTCATCTCCTACTAAGTTCTCATCTTCAGATATTTGGGTCTTGTTTGTCTCAACCGTCTCAAGCTACTTCTGTTTTTCCGCTGTCTCCTCCACCTCAACATGCTCTGCTTCGATTATTTTTGGGGTTTTTGAAACTTGTTGGCTCCTCTTGGGCACAAATCCATGCCTGCAAGATTGGTAAACAACTGTTTTCTTAACTACCTTCTCGCTAATATTCGTAGCCACATTATCAGTATCCTCCAAATCTTCACGGCAAAACGGCATCGATAAGGTGTTCAGAAGTTCGGCATCCTCAGCATCTCAAGTTTTCTCTTCGACCTCGAGCTTCTGTTTCAGCTGATTTAACTCTTTCTTCAGTTCTTCAACCTGTGTCAAACAATCATGTTAAATAGTATACATGATTTGTAATACGTTCTTAGTCCGTAAAAAGCATGAGAATACTCACTTGTTGGTTTCTCTGTTCAAGCGACGTTTTCAACTTTTTGTTCTCAACTTTCAACCGGTGCATCCCGCTCCGCTTTTTCAGCTTCCGGTTGTCACGTAACACCGACTGTGACAGCGCCCCAAAACTTGGAATACTGGACCTACGGTGGTTTTTCTTTTTCAACCTCTCGCCTTTTTTTGCACCGACTGTCGACTTCTTCTTCCCCATGAATTCCCGCACTGTAACATCATAATTCTCTCTTTCTTCTGGTGGTGTTGCGTGGTCTTCAACCTCATTGTTCAAACTCCTTTTACTGTATCATAGAATTGTTTCTTCTGCTTTCTTATACTTCTGTTTGCAACACACTTCTTTCTTTTCCGACTCCTTCGCTCACTTGTTTCTGCAACAACTTCATAGTTCCCCCCCCCCCCCAATTCAATTTCTTTAAAAGCTTGACATTCAGCCTTTGTCAACGATAGCTAATCCTCCACAACCTAAGAAATACAATTTGACAGTATAATAGACATTCAGATAGGCACATGCGATTGCTTCACAATATCATAATCATGGTTACGATTTAAGAATAACTACTACTGCCAACTCATGTTATAGTGGTTGTGATTTCTTTGAATATTGAGTTGCTAGATAGGTTATACTACTAGTCATTGATAGATACATGGTTGCAATTGTGGGCTTGGATTTCACTATTAGATAGGTTATATAAAATTATACATTGCTGGATACGTTAAATCTAATAAATGCTATCGGATTATCATATTTATCATGCCTGGTCGTCTCTCAGTTGGCTCACCATCTAGATCATGTCAAAAGTTGACTTTTTCCCTTCCAATCCCCACCACGTGTAACACCTATGGATTATGTTTGGCCTTGGTATTTCAACGTTTATGAACTGTACACCATCAAAAATGGTTGCATACAATATAACTCAACATTCAAATATGGTTTTGAAAATAACGTGATAACATAAGCCATTGTAATTACAAATAGAAGAGCAACACATCCGATCACTCTACCGGGATTCTCGGCCTTGATACATTTGTCCAGTGACTTATGCAACTTCTCAACTATGGCTCTAGACTAGTTGTACTTGTTTATTTTCTCTAGATCCTCCACGTAGAATACTGATGTCCACCCGACGACATCGCCTGACACTAAAAAGAACAGTTTTGAGCATATGAAAAGTATCAACAGACGAGCAACTTCCTTGGCTTCGTCCTCCCCTCCTTCCCTTATTTCTTTCTCAATCGATTCCTATAAAATAAATAACATCATACTCATATACTGCAAGAACAATTCAAAACATCTAAACCTACTATGACATTGCTAAATATACACGAAGACATTGCTAGGTACATGTAAAAAAACAACAGCATACTAATATATACTTTCACATTGCTAGATAGAGTACGCTGCATTGCTAGATACGTGTAAATTACAGTATCCCACTAATATGCTGCAGCAACTCAAAACAAATAAAAATTTATAGAACTCGTTCACCTTTATCAATGCATTAGACACTGATTTGTCGTTGGTCGGCCCGCTCCTCCTTGTGCGCGGACTCAAAAACTATTTCTGCATTAAAATCGAATCGTTCTTAGCTCCATCAGCAAACCGGCCAATAAAGGCTCATGTTTTATTCATTGGCATCTCCTCGTTCCCATGTTTCAGCCCAAATATGGCCTTCACATCCTTCGTAGTTAGCTTAACATGCTTATGACCTATCTTGAAAACTTTCCTTTTCACATCGTAAAAACTACAAATTTCCTCGATCAGGTTGTGGAACTTTTTCATCTTCAGATTATCGTTCCTTACATCGAACGATGTTTTCAGAAACGTATAGAACGGGATGTATCTTGCAGCATCTATGCTGTAATTATATCTCGTCTTAGAAGGTTGATTATACTGACTAAGCCTGACTTGTAGAATACGCCCATCTTAGTCATGTTTGCCTGCATATATTCCAATTTCAATACAACTTAATCATAATCCTTACATCGCAGTAATAACATCTATTTCAATCATCACGCAATAACACAAAAAACTATGTAGAATCGATAGACATTACCAATCAAACACTTCACTGGTGCAACTAACCAAACAACAACAAGAGTCTTACTTCATGGCTACATTGCTAGACATGAACAAGATTCACTACTAAATTGCTAGACATGTTGTGTGTTACTGTAAAGTAACTACTGACATTGCTAGATACGGCCACAAATATTGCATACAGTGTTAGATAAGTACAACATTTCCTACATATGAGCCAAATACTTCCTGAAAAACATACATTGTTATACATGGCTAAATGAACACAGTGAGGTTGTGATTCTCGACATAAAAAACAACTAACCACTTCCATTAGCATTCTCCTATATCACTGTCGACACTAACATAATAACTACGCTATTATCCAGCCATCTTTAACTACTAATTATCAGACAAAATATCAGGAAAACAATGACATTTCAATACCAACAAATAACATGAATATAGAACTGTAGAAGAAACGAAAAAACTTCGTCGGAGAACTATCTAATACAATACTGGCATATAGTGGCTCGTCCGGCCAAAACAACACTCGAACGTTTAGTCTACGACAGTACATTGCAAAGTCCGGTGACAAAAAAAACCCACCGTCAAACTAACATGTTCGACAGTAACGACGCCGGTAACTCTGTTAAAACCATCGTGCATCGACGACAACGTGCTCCTCTAACTGTTGATCGGTGCCGGAAAATGATATCGTCGACTGAACGGTTGGGTTGTAATATATTTTTTTTGGTTCGCTCTCATTTTTCGTGTTTCTCTCTTCTCAAAATCAGCAATGTGAAAGTGGAGGGAATTGGAACCCAAAAAGTCAGGATTATAAGGTAAAAAAGTGGGTTGCAACCAAATTTCTCCCTTTTATACTCTAGAGGGCATTTTTGTGCAAAATATGGTTCTAGGTATTTTATGAAACTAGTCTAAAAGTGGGTACCATTTTGGTATTTCAAAGTTGAGTAGGTATTTATGGATACTTTTCTCTAAATTTAACTAACCTAGGTCATGAGTTTTTCAGAAATTTCATTAATATTTTTCATATATTTATTTATTAATTTTTTTGTCCATAAAAATCAACGACACATATTTGTTAGTCTAGCTTGAGCAAAATATTTTCTACATATTTTATATTATTTTTCATAATTAGATTGAAAAATTAGACACTGAATTTTAGTAACATAACATCTTGGATTTAGTTTTTATATATTTTTTTCAAGTTTTTATTTCACTAAATATGTTTTATCTTTTATAAAATATCCTTACCATATATTGATGAATTGATTTTAAATTTTTATACAGTGTTCTCATGTCAAAGTTTATAAGAATATAAATATGCATAAATATCATTTGTTGATCAAACTAAAAATATTAATCGTAATTATATCCATCACCGTTAAATAACATAAAATAAATTTTGATGGAAATTTGAGTATGTATTTCTCAGTTTAATCAACTATAAACATATTAGTCCAAGATTTAAAATAATCAAATATTAAAATGCAACACCATTTTTTTTAGAGGGAACCCAGGCCTCTATTCAGAGTGTAATGAGTGCGCACAAGGTAAACCCTCAGTCTGACGCGATAGCCTGCAAACCAACGTCCGAAGGTAAACCGCAGAAGATGACAAGCTCAACCGAGAAAACGTGTGTAGAGGGACTCGAACTCATGACCTTTGATCACAAACATGACTCACTCAACCAACTCGACTACCCCCTTAGGACTAAACCACAACCCTTTATACATTTTTTAGTATAGTTAATAGTATAAAATGTAACAAAAGATAGTATGCACGTGGTGTCATCAAATTTAATTATATTCAAAAGTTTTTTGCATTTTATATTTGCATATATGGGCAATATATTGTTGAACAAGTTTATAAATTTATATTTAAATTATGTAAACATATCATAATATTAATAATATATTTCAAATTCCCTTAAATTATCCTAACAATATAGTTTTCATGTATTATTATTTTGTTTTCCAGCAGGGTATATTAGACATATTATAAATTAAATAAAAAAAAGTTAAAATGGATATTAAAATTGTATAGTATTGATTTTAAAAACGTTATAAAATAAGATCTTAAATTATTAGAAATTTATAGTGACATTATCATCTTAAAATAATACTATGTAGATGCTAAAAAAGTTACAAAATAACCAAATGGAGTTTAAATAAAAAAAATATAAAATAAATAATATATCTCTAAGTTACATTTTCTCCATTCCAAAACACGTCAATTATTTTTAATTAAACTCTTAAAAAATAAGATTTGCATGATATTCGACTTCTAAACAAATTCAAAGAAACATACTATATATAACTTAAAAAATCAAGATAGACCGAGTTTGATCCCAAGCGAAGGATTTCACTTCTCCTTTCTTTAGCTTGCGTCTCACAACAAAATTTGACGACCAACCATTTGTAAAATAATATCATGTTAGGTTCGACATCAATTTTAATTTATAAAATTCTTTTGAATCATAATCATAAACCCAAAAATAATAACATAATCTGACTGAATCTTGATACAAGTACGAGGATCAAGATGTGATATAATGCACCTCGAAAACGAGTTATCATCAAATGTAAGTACACCATAAAAAATGTCAGATTGAGTTAAATATTGTGCAAACTTTCGAAAAGTCATCTTATATAAAAACTTAAATAAACTATGGTACAAAACTCAGACAAAAACTTTAAAAACAATATAGAAAATTGTATATCAAGACGGTATTTATAAAGAAGTAATGGTAAAATCAACGCGTAAAAAAGTCTAAATTAATCTAAATAATATTCAAAATAAAAAATTTAAAAATTCTATATTTATTTTGTAATATCTAATAGAACCTCATTTCAGTCAAACCAAACTGAGTAAAATAGGCTAAAATAGCTAATTTTGCATATTCGAGCTTAAACTTTTATAAATTTTGACCGCGTTAAAAGTGATGAGGTCGGTTTTCTTTGACACTGGCTATTGTATATATCTGAATGGCTATTTAGACATATCCAATGTCATGCCCCACCGAATAGTACAAACAAGTGGACCATGACTCAGCTGGTTGCTAGTTATTTCCTGTCTTAGGCTTATGGGCTTTTAAACTTGCCTCAAGCCTATGATCTGATCTGGAAGGTCCACAATTCATTAAACAAGTATAAATACCCAACTACTTTCATTTATGAGGGTGATAAAAATTGACAACTAGCACACACCTCCTTCATATCTCTACACCTCACTCTAAATATTAAATTCTTAAAACTCTTTCCCAAAATACCCTTCGATCAGATATAATCCACACAAAATTGGCGACCACAATGGGACGCGACGGTGCCTGAATTAAAAATTCAAAACAATTAATAAAAAACTCGTTCTGATGGATCCAAACGTACAAAATACTCCACTTCCAGAGGTGGAAAGAACGAAAGAAAATAATGAGTACACTATTGAGGAGCGTGATCAATTAAGGGCTGAAATTGAGGTATTGAGGGCATTGAAACAAGGAGAAAAAGGATTTAAAGAAAAATTTGGTGCGTCAGCGCTTCATCATACTGATAACCCTGGTAAAAATGAGTAGTCCCTAAAGGCTCATCTCAGCTCTAAGAAAACGCATCGATCCAAATAGATATAGAGTTCTACATCAGAATCTTCTAGCAGTTCCTCTAATGATGCGGAGCTTGAAGAGTCAGTCTCATATAACAGTGATGAAGGACGGTTAAAGAAAAAAATAATACTGACCAAGATGTATTCAAGAAAAAGGGACACACATGGCACGCTCAAAAGGTATCAAGGGAAAATGAAGGGTTCAGCTGATCAGTATATGGACCGTTTGCTAGTTGATCCATTTGCTTTCCTATCCGAACCAAGTATTTTTGCTACTTCGAATGAGGATATCGTGTTTAGTCGTAGCCAAAGTTGGATACAATCACCTTTGTCCTAAAAAATACTTTTCAGCTTCCTAAAAGATTTGATAGTTCCAAGATGGAAAAGTACAAACATGAGGACAATCATCTTGAAAAATTTAAGAATTTTATGATGAACTTCGACAATGATGACATGCTGCTATGTAGGGATTTCTCTCAAACCTTCGAAGGAAGTACCCTCAAATGGTATAATAGTCTCCCTCAGCGGTCAATACAATATTTTGAAATTATTTGGGTTTCTTTCCAGAGACAATTCGTTGGAAGCAATGAGCTAAAAGGTAATGGTGATACGATCATTTATTGCACCCAGGAACTGAATGAATCATTAAAGGAATACGTTAGCAGGTTTTTGAATACAAAGAATGGGTTGGTAGATTGCTTTGAACAAGTGGTAATTGCCTCTCTTAGGTAGGGCTAGAATCCGAGTAACTTGGTTGAGTCTGTGACCCGAAAGAAATCTATGACCTTTGGAGGGTTGTTAAATCAAGTGAGGAAACAAATTAATGTTAAAGAAACTAAGAAATCCAGAGGGAAAGAAGAGGTGCATAATCTTATTAAAAGGGGGAACTTCAGGGCCTATTTTGAAAAACAAGGGGGCAGCAGGCCAAATAATACACCATCACTACCAATGTTCCCCGAACTACTCCTTTAGTTTCTGGAACATCCACACAAGAAGATGTTAGGATGATTATTAAAAGGTTTGATGTGGATTCTGAGTACCTTGATCTAGATCTGAGTCCGAATCAAGTAGGAGTTATAGTGGACAAGATTCCAGCCCTTTCCGATCTAGTTAATTTTTTTGAGTCCTTAACCATATTTGGAGGGGATACAATGACTGCACCCTCAAATTGTTCAAGAAAAAGGAATTTCAACAGCTTGACTGCTCAGATGGATGGGAAAATATCGACAGATCTATACCTAACTCCAGCTCATTTCATATTCTTTGATGAGGATGACATAACGGATATTGTTGGGCCTCATGAAGACGTTATGGTGATGGAGGCTTCAATAGGAGGAAATAATGTACACAGAATCCTGATTGATACGAGCAGTCCGGCAAATATATTGTTTTTAAACACCTATAAACAAATGAAAAATCCATCAGTTATTCATCGGTCGAACATAACTATTGTGGGGTTCACTGGGAGTTCGGCATATGTCATCGAAGAATTTGAGGAGGACGTATTACTGGGTAGAGGGCCTTTTAAAAAGACAGTAAAGGTATTGTTTGTTGTGGTTGACTGTCCAACATCTTATAATGCTATATTTAGGAGATCTTGTCTCTCCAGGATGCATATTATAGCCTCTACTGTCTGAAGCAGTCAGAAGGTGGCTAGAGAATGTTATGTAACAGTTCTTGCCTCAAAGTCTTAGAAGGCGGTTAAAGTTAACAAAGAATATCAACTATTGGAGCCTTCCACCGATGGGAATTAAATTAATGACCCAAGGGAGGCTCCTAGTGTTATAATACCTATAGAAGAAGTTGAAATACATTCCCTGGCTAAGGGAAAAAGTGTTAAAGTTGGTACCAAGTTGGCACCAAGTTTGAAACAAAGGCTATTGTCTTTCTTATCGAATAATCAACATGTATTTGCATGGTCCAATGATGATATAATTGGAGTACCTGCTGGAAGTAGTTTATCATAATTTGTCAGTACGAAGTGATATTGGACCGGTTATACAAAGAAAAAGGTCTTTCTTTAAAGAAAAAACATATGTGATTGTTCAAGAAGTTGATCGGTTGACCAGAATGGGCCACATCAAAGAATCTTAGTACGCGTTATGGACTGCCAAACCAGTTTTGGTCAAGAAAAAGAATGTCAAGTGGTGTATATGTATTGACTTCACTAATCTTAATAGGGTATGTCCTAAAGATCTTTATCTGGTTCCTTAGATAGATCAGTTAGTGGAATCTACCTCTCGGAACAAGCTATTATCTTTCATGTATGCTTTTTCAGGGTACAACCAAATACAAGTAGCTCTGAATGATCAAGATCATACAGATAAAGGACTTTATTGTTACAAAGTGATGCCATTCGGATTAAAAAATGTTGGGGCCACCTATCAAAGGTTAGTGAATAAAGCCTTTGCGAGTCAAATTGGCATAAATATAGATTTTTATATAGATGACATGATGGTGAAGAGCCTTGAATGATTTGCACGTATATCCGATCTTCAAAAAATGGTTTCTAACTTAGAGGTTGTCAATTTAAAATTAAACACTGAGAAATATGTTTTTGGGGTCCGATCTGGAAAGTTCCTGGGTTATGTTATAAGCGAAAAAAGGATTCAACCCGATCCAGATCAACTAAATGCTCTATTTTCTATGAACCCTCCGCGTTGAACGGGTTTATTTCAAGATCAGCAGACAAGTGTGCTCAATTTTTCCAAGTATTGAGGAATGTCGAAGACTTTAATTGGTCTCTGCAGTGTGATCAAGTATTTTTTGAAATCAAGATGCATATGTCTTCGCCCAAGACATTGTTCAAACCTATTTAGGGAGAGAAACTTTATATATACTTAGCTGCATTGGAGTATGCAGTAAGTGTTGTGCTAGTAAGAGAGGTGAATAATTACCCTCGTCCGGTTTATTATTATAGTAAAAGTCTTTTGGATGCTGAAATAAGATATTTGAAGTTAGAAAAATTGGTTCTGGCATTGGTAATAACAGCTAGAAAAATGAGACCATACTTTTAAGCTCATTCGATTGTCGTCCGGACATCTTTTCCTTTGAAGAATGTTCTCCAAACGGCTGATATATCAAACAGGATGACCAAGTGGTCAGTCGAGCTGGGTGATTATGATATTGACTTTACACCCAGAACTGCAGTTAAGGCTCAATCAGTGGCCGATTTCTTATTCGAATTTCATGCTTATAGGCCCCATGGGAAAATACAAGAGAATTAATCTAAAAAGGATGGGTAGGCGGAACTGATGGCGGGTCTAGTACTATGGGATGTGGGGCCGGAATTTGTTTAACTTCTCCTTATGGCGATACTCAGTATCAAGCTATATGTTTTGGTTCCAGGGCCTCCAACAATGAATCTGAATATGAAGGCAGCTATAGCCGGTCTCATATTAGTCTTAATATGTAGAGCAGAAAGAATCTGATTGATGAGTGACTCCCAAACTACTTAGCCGTTGTTGTAAATTTAAAAAATATTTAATATGAACATGTACCCAGATCGGAGAATAATGTGGCTGACTCTTTCGCAACCATGGCCTATTTTGAATCTTACCTATGGATTCTGATGTTAGAGTGTCCATCAATAGATTCCAGACAACAAAAGGGTAAAGAGAATAAAGAGAGTATAAGTATATTTGTTATTCAACCCAAATATTGGAGGTATGATATTTTTCAGTTTATTTCTGATTAATGAAATATAAAGCTTGTAGTTTCCTGGCAATAAAAGAAGTTCTATTTAAGAAATATTTTAGCAGACCCCTCTTGCGTTGCTTAGGATTTGAATAATCCTAAAATGTTGTATCTGAACAGCACGATGGAGAGGGCTCTGCACATTGTGGCTATAAGACCTTAACCATAAGAGTCTTATTAGAATGGTAGTACTGGCCAACAATAATGGCAAATACCAAAGATATGGTCAAGAGGTGTTATCCTTTCTAGAAATATACGAATGAAATCCATGTGCCAGCAGTTCCTATGGAATCCATATTCAAACCAATACATTTTGATAGATTGGGGTTGGATTTGGTTGGGCCTCTTCCCATGGCATCTGGTGGATATCAAACGATAATAGTGACAGTTGACTATATCTCTAAATGGATAGAGGCACTTTTAAGGAAATTATAAAATTCATTATATCCAACATAAGTTGCAGATTTGGAGTTCCCCAGAATATCACTACAGATAATGGGCCACAATTTGATAATCAAGAGATGGAGATGTTTTGCACTTCTAGAGGAATTCAACACTGTTTTTCTTCTCAATTCCACCTTCTAGCTAATGGGCAAGTTGTAGTTTCCAATCAAACAATTTGCCCGGGTTGAAAAAGAATCTGGAAGGAGCTGCAGGTAAGTGGCCAAGTTATTTACAAGAATTACTATAGGATTACCGAACTACTCATCGGATTGCTACACAAGAATCCTCTTTTGGTCTCGTTTATGGGATGGATACAATCACACCCATTGAAGCTACTTTACCATCTTTCAGAATCTATAACTATTCTGAACATGCCAATGATATGGAAGTTAGGAATCAATTGGATCTGATTTGAGAGAGGAGAATCAAAGCATATTTAAGAACATCACAATATCAGGGTTTAATGAGAAGCATATTTGCATCCAAGGTTAAAACAAGAGATTTTCAATTTGGAGACCGAGTCTTGAGAACATATTTTTACACACGAAAGAAAAATAGTTTAGAAAGTTGGCCCCAAACTGAAAAGGTCCCTATGTAGTATGTGGAAAAGTTAAGCCAGAGACATATAAACTTCAAGACAAAAATAACAGAGTATTGAAGCACCCATGGAACGTTGAACATCTCAGGTTATATATAGATTAAAACTCTCTTGTAAATATTTACCTTTTCATATCTCAATGTAAATATTAGGGGGGCATACTCTTTCCTACCCTGGTGGCGCAGAGAGGTTTTAATGAGGTGTGCAGGTTTTTCAATAATATCTGATACCGTCTTCAAAATTCTTGTGCGAAATTCTTGACCATAGTATAAGGAGACCGGATAAATTAAATACTCATTAAACATCCTGACTCTCAAATGAAGTATATTTGATTTGATCGAATTTATTAAACACTTGATCCGATTTACTGAACATGTGATCACATTTATTAATCACTTGTGATTGGAGTCGTTAAATGCTTGTTATACATTTATTAAACAAATCGTAAATATTAAAAACTACTTAGAACGTTAACTGTAAGAAGACAATGGAGTTCATACAAAAGAAAGGTGCATTATTTAACTTGAACGAAACAAGTCTGATCCACAATTCAAAAAATGGCTTGACCATTCAAGGACTTTGGTTCATAAGACAAGAATTCAAAAATACATAATAAAATACCTTGGTCGTCGAAGGACTTTAGTTTCTCAAGGAGAAGCCTCCCTAATGTAGATTTTTCTTCGGATAAAGTAGTGATAGTGTTGGCACTAGCAGTTTGTTGCTCCTTCAAGGATTTGATCTCTGTAGAGGCAGAAGCTTCCATTCCGGAATATTTGGTCTGGAGCTCATCTTGAGCACTCTTGGACTGACAAAGTTTGGTAGCCAAGTCATCTTTCTCCTTCTTTAAGGTCTCTTTACTTTGCTGAGAAATGAAGAGATCATTCTCCAAGCCCTGGTTTGTTGTGGTTAGGGAAGCTATGCTCGTTGTTTGTTCACTGACTTGCCTTTCTAGGTCAACTATCGGACGGATATAATCCAAGAGGGCATGGCTCAGAGTGTCTTGCTCACTTGATATCTCGTATGAATCATCGTTATAGGTTAGATCATTGGCCACATTGGCATGAGGAAAAGTCTGTTCAAAGTCATCTTTGTCCAAATTACTAAAGTACATGTTGTGAAATTCATCCAGATTGACATCTCCTCCAGCAATTGGTTGTTCGACTGGTAGGAATGTTGGGCAAGAAGGGTTAGGTGGAATATTTTCTTGTAGAGGAAAATCAGTAGGAATAGGAGGAGGAAGTTCGGTATGACAAAGTATTATCTCTGACCCTAAGCTAATTTTCTTCTTCTTCGCAACTCTTTCGGCATTGCTCTCCTTGCGCCTCTTATGATCTTTCCTTGTAATCTTGGTTGGATGATCCGATCCGCCAGCTTCCTTTACTGTTTCCTCAACTACCTCTAACAAAGAGGTGTTGATTCCTCTTTGATTCTCTAAACCGACCCTTTCGAAGACTTGATGAGATTAATCGACTTGTGGAGTGGTCAGTTGCTCCCAAGTAAGGTCTCTACTGCCCATAGTATTCCATAGGGAAGACCTCAAAAAGTTTCTAGAAGCAAAACAGTTATGGAAACCCAATCCCCATTTCTCTGATGCCCATTCGTTCAACCTGGTACAAGTAGCTAGGCCTGCCTCTAAGTGCTCTGGAAACGCTTTTTCAAAATACTACAATAGAACACAATAGTTATTTCGGAATATCAACATAGCATTTGGAAACTAATAAAAATACGAACATATATTACTTGAACGTTTCCAGCAGTTGGTCAGCTGAATTGGGTTGGTAGTGGAGTCTATTTTTCTTCCATTCTCCAATGCTTCACTGACAAAAATAAATTGGGAGCCTTCATGGCTTCTCGAACTCCAACAGATCATTTACCACCTTGTAGTCATTGCCCATATTGTAATGGTAAAAAGGGATATGGTGGTTTCTGCACAGACTCGCCAAGGCAGCAAATTGCTCCATGAGCAAAGGAAGTTTTGACAGTCTAGGTGCCATTATACCAGCCAGCAAAGTATACCAACATTTGGGCTCAGTTGACTAGGGCATAACTTTATCAAATGAAAATACCTGACTATTTTTGGGTCTAGAGGAAACCTAAGGCCCCAATTGAGAACTTCGGTATATACCACCAACTCATGAGACTTACAGTCCATGGGGGTTTCCGGAGTGATTGGAATTCTTACTTTAACAAAATCAGGAAAGCCCCATTTTGTTCGAATCTGATCCATTTCAACAGTGTGGGTCTATATATAAGAAATTTTCTGAAGAGCTATTAAAAACTTCACACTAACCTTTTAAAAGTTTGGCCCCACTTTCCCTTCCAAGCACTCCGGAAGTGACTTAGTGTTGGACGGACCTACTTTTACTTTATTTTTCCGATCTACTCCGTTGTCTTATGTCTGTCTCGACGTCTCGAAGGGGGTGTCTTCCATACTGTCCTCCATGGTCTCCGCCATTACATTTTAGTGTTGTTCAGACGGTTTAGAATCTACTGGGGGCTTTATTATTTCTGAACTAGTTGGTTTCAAAGAAAAGGGAGTACTTTGGCTTTAGAAAAGAGAGTTACCCTTCGAGGGGTGCATTTCTCAGCATCTGAACCTATGGTCAGAAAAAGATTAAGGTTTCCTGACGCTGGAAACTAATTTTTCTTTAGGCATAGGGTTTTAGGACTCTTGAACTAAAGACCCTGACTCTAAAGGAGATAGGGTTGGGATAAAGGATAATTTTCTAACATTTTATGTCTTTGATGATGATGAGCTCTTGTCTGTGTTTGGCTTTGTTTGACTGATGTCTCCACCAGGAGAGGCAGGGAGCCCATCTGCGATTATTGCTTCTCTTCCTGCTCTTTCCAAATCGAATAAGTTTAGCCAACCTCATTTCACCAATGCATTTATGGTTGTGAACATATAATCTACCCATACACAATTTTAAAAGATTATCAAGATTTCTCTCTCTATAAAAGTTTATATTATTAGAGAGATAAAACAATGAAACTTGTTGAAACATAGATGAAGTTGTGGGAGTTTCACCTAGGGGAAGATGAATCAATCAAAATATTATGAGCTAGGAAGTATGGGGATTACACTCTAAGTTACTTTTCAGCCAAGTAGGTACAAGAATCTAGGAGAAAAAACGACTAAAATGTCGAACCAAAACTTGGCACGTGTCCCACTTCAAAAAACTGCCTTTTTTAATTCATAACTGCAAGTTAATCTCTTCGAATCCAATCAAGATTCAGTTCAGATACAAAAGTCAGACCGGACTTCACCTTGGATACATACTAAGTTTTATTTTTCAAATTAGCTCTTCCAAAGTATCTTTGCAAGACCTAAAGGGGCTACAGTGATGAGGTCGTATTTCGTTGACTCTGACTATTGTATATATCTGAAGGGTTGTTTGGACATATCTAGTATCATGCCCCACCGAACAGTACAAACAAGTGGACCATGACTCAGTTGGTTGCTAGTCATTTCATATCTTCGGCTTATAGGCTTTTAAACATGACCCAAGCCCATGATCTAACCCGGAAGGCCCGCAAGTCATTAAACAAGTATAAATTACCCAACTACTTTTATTTATGAGGATGATAAAAAATGAGTGCTAGCACACACCTCCTTCATCTCTCTACATCTTACTATAAATAATAAATTCTTAAAACTCTTTTGCAAAATATCCTTCGATAAAAAATAATCCACACCAAAACAATATATTTATATAATAGTTACTTTTTTTAATCCATTATGAAATTTGAGGGTAATATTAATAATTGAGAAACATTCATGAAAATGTAATATATAACTTGACTATTGTAGGGTCTTCCATTTTTCCATATGGTTATCCTATATTCAAGTTATAGCCAACTCCAATCAAAGTCATTAATTTCTATATCATCCTTGAATAAGGATATTTTCTTATGACTTGAATAACGATATTTTCTAACAATCAAGTGTATGAAAATATTATTTGGATATGGTTCTTACATAAAATCTACAACATTTTTTACCATATTTTAGATTAAAAATATTGTATTATACCACTAAAGGTGATATCTTTAGTGACCATTAATCAAAGGATTTTAAAAGCTATATATATGATAAGAATATTTGAACTGCTCTAGTGTAACTAGATATACTTTTATACTTTATTATCATAACCAGTCAAAATGAATTTCTATATAATCTTAGTTATTTGATTTTCACAATTTTAGGTTAGAACGTCAAAATTTGGCTGTCCTAAACATGATTTCAAGTTAATATTGCTTTAATAAGGTCGAATGTCCTAGTCTTATAAATAAATTTATGGGTTGATGAATTGATTTGAATTTTATATTATCCAAAAATCATTTGTAATTATAGTACGTGAGTTTGGTATACTGTAGAACAATTCTATAACACTAACTAAAATATTGTTCACAATCAAATCTCTTAATTTTACAAGTCTTGTTTCGAGATAAAGTTCTACATAAGAAAAAGAAATATATTGTTCGAATTCTCATATTAGAACCAAACTGAAATATTTTCAAATATGTGAAGATGAGTTCAAAATTTTTATCACCCCACGTATATTGTTAATATCATTTCAAAAACAAATTCCTTAGATATACGAATATTTCCACAATGTAGACCATGTTAAATAGGTTTTGTGTCACCGTAACCCTAGAATCTCCATGTTGTTCGTATCACCACCGCCGATCATCCAACAAAAATGGTAACAACACAAGAGGAAATACAATATCGTTTTCACCAGAGAAATACTAACGGAATGGATTCAGGCACTAAACGAATAATAATTATATATTTATACAACAAATTATATATTTATACAATAAAAAATCCTTAATTTCTTCTTTTTATCACAAACACGAAACCCAGAAAAACCAAACCCTATTTTTTCTTCTCTACTCTTTTTAAATCATCGTGTGCATCAATACCAATTCTAAAATCATAAATTCGTTCTCAATTTTCGGAAAACCCTAGTTGAATTACTTTGGTATCTCACAAACAACCAAAAAAATTTCAAAAGAAAGATTATTGTGAGTCAAAAGATTATATCGAAAGCTGAAATTATCTGTCAACAGAGCTTGCGTTTGGTTTTGGATGTCAAGTATCATGTTTGGGAAGAATTAAAAATTATATTTCATTACAACACTAGTTCAAACCAAAAAAGTCGATCGAAATCTTTCTACCTTTGTCTTTCTTCTCTCACTATTTTGTTGACCTAGCTAAAGGATTGTTTGCTAGTACAATGAGAGTTTCAAAGTACTAATTAGGGTTTTAGAATGGATAATTGGGTTTTAAGTAATGAGTATTTGGGATTGGGTTTGGTTTGAGTAAGTTTGGTTAGAGTAAGTTGATTTAACTCAGGTTCACCCCATAAGTTAAATAATGTTAAAAAAACAAAGGATGATAAATGATAAAAAAATTAATGGTAAATAGTAAAATGAAGTGGCAGTGGCTGGAATGCTGACTTGGCTGAGGAACGGGCATAAATGGGAAAA
Source organism: Limnanthes douglasii subsp. nivea (assembly GCA_036936605.1). Lineage (NCBI taxonomy): Eukaryota > Viridiplantae > Streptophyta > Magnoliopsida > Brassicales > Limnanthaceae > Limnanthes > Limnanthes douglasii. The sequence goes on from JAUPFV010000004.1 coordinate 285,261,911, forward strand.
TTTATGAGAGACCAATAGTGACACAAAACTTGGATTTGTGGGTTTCAACATGTTAGATTTTCATGGTTCACATGAGGGGAGGGACTAGTTTTGCAAATTTTCATAACATGGATTATGGATGAGAGATAAAAGTAAAGATCAAACACTAGTATGATACACTGGTGAAACATAAGGGAGAAATGGTGATTTTTAGCCAATTTTTTATGAACAATATATCCAAGTAGTTTTAGAGTGAAAAATGGTAGGTTAGTTGGTCTTTAAGTCCGATTTTGATTGGAATAACTATTTTTAATTTATCTACTATATTTATTTACCAAAACCAAAGTTATGATTTGTTTTTTACAAAAACTCAAGTGTGAGGACACTATGAGATTATTATTTTCCTAAGGATATGATATTTAGAGAGAGAAAAATAAGAATGTATAACATTTGAGTAAGTGAAATAAGACTCATGATTTGTAATAGTTACTTGGTTATTGATGAGAGAGAATAAAAGATGTAGGAAAATTGTAAGGAAGTATTTTTATTGGGGGAGTATTGTAAAAATAACAACATAAGTAATTATTAAGAATAAGTGAGAAAATATGAGGACTAAATGTGTAATAAGATAGGAATTAAAGTGTGTGGGGCCCATTATTGTACTATAAAAGGACCACACACGAGTGGATAATCTGGTGGATTATAATAATATTAGTTTCTCTCTCTACTTAATCTTACTTTCACTTTCTCTCTCTAAAAAGGCTCCTTAACAAAGAACTTAATACTATTTCGACACTAAAAAATTCTCGTAACACAAAATTACCCTAGAGTTATTTCTGAATTCTTCAATGGCGCCGTCTGAGGGAAGCGAAGATTGTTCTGACGATAATCGCTTTCTGGAAATAATTCCTAATCTGAACGGAATCATGGAAGATCAAGGGGATAATTTTGTTAATGACTGCGAGGAGAATCTGGTGGGGAACACTTATCAGAATGATATGGAATATGAGGCGCATGGCGGTCAGCGCGTCGGAAACGCCTTTGATGACTCATATTTGTTGGCTCGAAGGAATGAGTTGTTGCTGGAGATTAAAAGGTTGAGAGCGGAAAAAGAAACTGTTCATGAAAATCTTCGCTCCGAGGTGAGACGGGAGCCTGACAATGGAAAAGAAGAGCACGAAACCGATTTTCGTCCTAAAAACAGGGATGATAGATATAGAGGTTATGAACGACGTACTTCGAGGAGGAAAGAATAGCGCCGCCTGGAGTCTTCTGACTCAAGCGATTATTCTCGTTCCAGCTTACCGGAATCGTCTCCTAGGAAAAATCACAGAAAGAAAAGACATGACCGAAGGCGAGTGGAACACTGGAGGGGAAGGAGTTTGGAGAGAAAATCTCTGAGCGCAAAGAGTTGTCGGGCTCGTGCTAATGAGCCGAGTTATGGCCAAATGATTTTTCCCTCTGGGAACCAAAATGTTGACCCGCGGAATTCGGAGTGGCAGCATCAATATACTCTGTCGTCCGATGAGGGACTATATTTTCCGAGCCATGAAAACTTGAGAGCTAACGTCTATCGGACGGGTCATAATTGGAGAGATTCTCCTTTGTCCTCAGAAATTTTGGTTGGCAACCTCCCAAAACATTTTTATATTTCGAAGTTAGAAAAGTTCGACGGGACGCAAGACCCTGATAACCTTATCGAGCAGTTCAAGAATTTCATGATTAATTTTGATGACGATGATAAATTAATCTGTAGAGTGTTTTCTCGGACTTTCAAGGGGGTGGCTTCCAAGTGGTATAACTGGCTTCCGCAGGGCTCGATAAAGAACTTCGACATGTTCTGGAATATCTTTAGACAGTATTTTTTTTGGGAGCAAAAAGTTTCGAGCTAATGTAGATACGATAATCTACTATAGGCAAAAAAATTGGGGAAATCTTGAAAAATTACACCAATCGATTCGTCAAAACAAAAATGGACATGGAATATTGCAAAGACTCTGTGACACTTGCAGCTTTCAGGATGGGCCTCCTACCTAGACTCTTAAAGGATACGGTGGCGGAGAGTCACGCCATGACCTTTGGGGCATTGTTGGATCAAGTTGAGAAGAGAATTCTTGTGGAGGAGACTCAGGCATCCGAGAAAGGATCAGGCGATCAGTTGGATCATAACCAATTTCAAAGATCTGAGTCTACTAATCAAGGGCCTCAAGCCAAAGTTCAAGCCAAAGGTACGGGTAAGTATCCGCTGAGGCAGAGAATAAATCCACAGAACTATAACAATCAGCAAAGTTATAACTAAGGGGCAAGGCTAATTTCGAACAAATGGATTCGTCCGGACTATTTCGCGGAGTTAACAGAAAATGTGGCCACAATATTTGATAAGGCAAGATCAACGGTGCAGTTCGGAAAACCTTTTCCTATTCAGACTCCAAGGGAAAGAAGAAGTGTTAACATGTACTGTAAGTACCATGAGGATATTGGGCATGACACTAAGGAGTGCATTGCCCTGAAAAAAAGAAGTGCAAGCTTTGATTGAGAACAGAATGTTGTTAGAATTTGTGAAAAAACACTCCCAAAAAAATGTTGTGGCAAAGGCTGTCCCCAAGATCGCTGATACAGCAATGGTGATTTCCGAAGAGATTGATGTTTTCGATATTGAACAAGAGTATCTGGATCCCAATGAGGGGAGAAACAACGTGAACATGGTGGAGGAAATTATTTCAAGGGGGAAAGTAAATTGCCTGTGTGCTTTTTCGAGTCACTGGCTATCTTTGGAGGAGATACCATCGCAAGGAATTCTAATAGTTCGCGGAAGGGACATATGTTGAATTTGACCATACAGATTGAAGCAGGGGTTTCTGCATAGATGTATCGCTTTCCTTCCCCCATCATATGTTTCGACGATGATGGTATGCGGAATGTCGCGGGCCCACACGAAGATGCGGTGGTTATCGCTGCGGGTATAGCCGGAGACCAAGTTCAGAAGATACTTATTGACACGGGAAGTTTCGCGAATATTTTGTTTATGAGTACCTACAGGAAAGTATCTGACCCGCCTGTTATACGACGATCCGACAGAACTATAGTGGGATTTAGCGGTGCAACAGTGGTGGTTGTGGGAGAATTTCAGTGCATGGTAGAGTTAGGTCGTGGGCTGTTTAGAATTGAAGTGGAAGTGCTGTTTATTGTTGTTGACGCACCAACATCGTATAACGCGATTCTGGGTCGCTCTTGGCTGTCCCGAATGCATGGTGTGATTTTGACGGTACACAAGTGTCTAAAATATGTGGTAGGAAACAATATAGGGACGATCAGGAGCAGCCAGAAGATGGCTCGAGAATGCTATCAAATAGCTTTATCCTCAAAAGGAGTTCGGGGAGAAGTTTCAGAAAAGGCATAGCAATTAAAGGGGACTTCCTCGAAAATCATTCGCTGTGATAATCCGAGGGAGACCCCCGGATTTCTGGTTCTAGAAGAAGATTCCGAGGAGTATAAGTTTGGAGATGGAAAATTTTTTAAGATTGGATTAAAACTTTCTTTTGAGTTCAGAGAAAGGTTGATTGCGTTTCTATCAAGCAAGTTAGATATGTTTGCTTGGTGTGCACAGGATGCGACGGGAGTACCACCAGAGATAATATGTCATAAACTTGCAGTACGGCTTGATGTTTGACCTATTATCCAGAAAAGGAGACCAGTTTCTCAGGAAAATTCTGCAGTTATTCTTTCGGAAGTGGAACGGTTATTGAGCATATGCCACATTCGAGAGTCGTAGTACCCCATATGGGCCTCGAATCCAGTCTTGGTTAGGAAAAAGAATGGCAAGTGGAGGATGTGATTGGATTTCAGAAGCAGTCTCATTTGATAGGTGGGGCATTGACCTAGTCGGACCCCTACCAATGGCGTCTGGTGGAAGGGAGACTACAATCGTAGCAGTGGATTATTTTTCTAAGTGGGTGGAAGCGGAACCTCTAGCAGGGACAAAAGCAAAATATGTTATCAAGTTCGTTGTCTCGAATATATGCTGTCGTTTTAGGGTACCGATACAAATCACAACGGATAATGGGCCTTAATTCGATAACAAAGAGTTTAAAAGCTTTTGCCTCTCCAGGGGCATACGACAATGTTTTTCCGCCCCATTCCATCCCCAGGCTAATGGTCAGGTGGAAGTGACCAATCGAACAATTTTGGATGGGTTGAAAAAGAATTTGGAAGGAAAGGCTGGAAAATGGCTCGATTATTTACAAGAAGTATTGTGGGCCCATAGGACAACGCCTCGAACTGCAACTATTACATCTTAATTTGCTTTAGTGTATCGTATGGATGCAGTTGTCCCTTTGGAGATTGTCTTCCCATCATATTGTGTGGCAGCTTATACAGAAAATTTGAACGATCAAAGCAGAGTCTTGGAATTGGATTTGGTTGAAGAGAAAAGACGAAGCGCACAGTTGAAGTTTTTGCATTATCAAACGTTAATGAGGAGTAGGTATGCTTCTAAAGTAAAGCAAAGAGAATTTAAGGTGAGGGACAAAGTATTACGAAAAGTTTTTCTGCTCACTAAAGAGAAGAGTCTTGGAAAGTTGGGGCCAAATTGGAAGGGCCCTTATGAAGTAACAGAGAAAGTAAAGCAGGGAACGTATAGGTTAAAAGACAAGGAAGGGCGATGTCTTAGACATCAATGGAATATCGAACACTTAAAATTGTATCTCGAATGAGGAAGAAGTTAGCATATAATATTTGTTTTTTGTGTATTTTCAGGTTTACAAAAACATCGAGGGCATACTCTTTCCTACCCTATTAGGCAAAAAAAGGTTTTAACGAGGTGCCACTATGAGCTAATTAATACAACTGCATTTTTTACCTCGAACTATTCTTTTGGAGACCATATTTTGTGCCTCGAACTATTCTTTCTGAGACAATATCTTGTGCCTCGGATTATTCTTTGTGAAACGATATTTTTTGCCTCACATAATTCTTTTTGTGACAAAATGTTTTGGTGCCTTGAATTATTTTTCTAAGCGAGCCTTAGCGCAGCATATAATGAATATTACGATGCAAATCGGTATAGAGAAATCATTCAATGCAAGTTAGCACATACTTATTCTTTCATATGAAAAATGTGAAAATTAACAAGTTATAAGATTGTCATTTCAACGAAGTGGCATACACAAAACTTTGAGGAGGGTGCTCCTCGGAGAAAATCAGATGGGTTACAAAAATTTCCTTACAAAGACATACACAAAAATTTCCAAACAAACTAACATTTTTTAACTAATCAGAATTTTCTGAGGAGTCGCTCTCCTCCGAATCCGATGCTTCACTATCACTCACTACAATGTTCGGAGGGCGAAGGTCGGGGGAGACAAGCTTCCAAAAACTTCCTAAGTCATACTCGGGGTGTTCTGCATGAATTTGGGTGATCAGCCGTGCTCGGATTGTAGCATCTCGAGCGTTGAGGTTGTCTGTAGACTTAGCCGTATAGGCATTCACGGCTTTTTCTTTCTCCTCCTCAACTTGCTTAGGAAAATCTTCAATTATTTTCACCAACTTTTTTATGTCCTCCGTAACTTTCTCGTAATCATCATAAAAATCTTTAAATCCTTTGCATGCCAGTTGGTGAGCTTTTTGAAGTTCTGTCAAAAGTCTTTCTTGAGCCCCCGTTTTCTTTTGGTAAAGGTCTCTTTCTTCCTGACAGCATCTTTCGAGCATAATGACGTAATTTTCCAAGGCATACAGTCTTTCATAAAGTGCATATGCTTTACTTTCCACAATGGCATGTTGTTTCTTTCCCTCTTCAAGTTGCGAGGAGACAAGAGACGCCTTGAAGTTGTAATAATTTTTTTGGTCTTCTAGATGCTGCATTCTTCTTCCCATGTTGACAAAAGAATGAAGCATGCTGCAAAGACTTAATGAAAATTCATCATGTTGAGGAATTTTGAAGGAGCTGGAGGGTGAGCCTAGTGATGTGGGGTCGAAGTCCGAACACTCACCAGTTACAATATCAAGACCAATATGTTGAGGAGGATCGCTTCTGAGAATTGGGAGTGGTGCCAATGGGGGGGAATTTTTTATTGGAGAGGGACTTGAAGCCTGGTTCAGAGAAGAATTGGGTGTCTGGCTTGAATTTTCTCTGGGTTTTTTTTCAGGCTCACTTGATATCTCCTAGGGCTCAGTGCCTTGGGCAGTTTCTTGGACATCATCCTGTGTTTTACCGTCCTCGGATAATTCTTGGATTGGCTCCAAGATAACTTTTTTCTTGCTTTCTTTTGTCTTGGTATCTTTCTTCTTGCAAGGGTGCACAGATTTCTTTTGAGGGGAAATTGAACTAGGTGCAACAGTGTTGGCCGATAAGGATGGCTCTTCATTGGTAACTAACCCTTCAGTTTCTGACTGAAGGTCTTTTGTGAAAACTTCCTCGTCGGATTCACCAAGATGACTTTTAGCACGAGAACGCTTCGGAAGATAAATGACTATATCTTTCTTAGTCACTCGTTCTAGAACTTCTTCTTGAAAGAGAGGGGTCATCAGTTCTTTCAGGGTCAACCGGTCAAGGGGGTCTAACCTCCAGAGTCGACTCATGGTCAAGTTGTTATTCATAAAGCACAAGAGGAATCTGTTTTCCCAATGTTCTTTGGCCCACTCGCTAAGTTTGGTGAAGATGGTTGTGGCACTTTCCACATAGTCTGCGTATGGTTTTGAGACACCAGTCATAGCTACAAAGATCTTAAGTTAGTACATCATTATCCGAATATGCAAAGTAAATGAAGAAGTTAGTAGACTGAAATTTTTTGGTCCACAAGAGAGATAGCTTGTGTGGATTCGAAGGAGTTGACTCTGACCTTGTCTCCCAATGGCCTGAGAAGTAGACGAATTGTTGCCTCCATTTCTTATCAGCTTCTAGCAAGTCCTTTAAAACTTTTTGTCTTCGGCCAAAAGTCAATGAGTAAAAGGGGAAAACGGATTCCTTGCTAAGCCAGATAGTCCGATGAGCTCTTCCAAGGAAAATTCGTTGCCTGAAATCCTCGAAGCCATGATGCATGTCATAAGAGTGAACCACATATTTGGACCGGTTTGCGAAGGGCAGAGGTCAATCTTGGCAAAGTATTCAATAAGAAATGGGTCTAAAGGAAATCTTAACCACTAGTTCATAATTTCAATATAAACAATATAATTTCAATATAAACAAGAAGCTTGCCTTAAATTAAGAAATTCAAGCATTGGTTTTGTTTTCGTTACATGATATATGGATAAGATTTATGGTAGTTCTCAACAATTATGTATTACAAGAAAATGTAACTTTACGTATGGTAAAAACAAGTATTAATAAATAAGTAAAAAAAAGTTGAGAAAAGCTTTCCTAGTTACTCTCAAAAGCAAACACTAGTTAAAGACAGAGGAAATATAAAACAAAATTCTCTAGATACAAGAAAAATAAAAGAAAGTTTAGAGAAATATCAAAATAAATAAGTAAATTCACTTGTAGTTATTTCCATAAACCTAAACGTTTCTAGAAGGATTTTTGAATTTAAAATAAAAGAAGTCTAAAAAGAATAATAAAGACAATAGAGGATACACAGTATTAATATTAAAGGATGATGAAATATACCGCATTTGTGATAAATGTGTGTCAACCTAGCCTATCAAGAGACATGAATGATTGATTATGGAGCATCATTCCATATAAAAGATGATATATGTTTATTGCTCACTTAGAAAAGTGGTGATTTTGGACTTTTTTAAGATGGAAATTGAAGCGAGATGCAATATTGTTTGTGGTAGATGTGACGCAAAACTAGAACTTCCACTGATTACAAACTGTCACTAAAAGATGTTCGACACTAATTACAAACTGTCACTAAAAGATGCTCGACATGTTCTTGAGAATAATATTTTTGGATTGTTATAATTTTTCATATAAATTGATGATTATTGATGATTATTCAAGAAATAAGTATGCTTATTGTTTGAATACTAAATATTAAGTGTTAGAAGTATTCAAAAAGTTTCATTCTAATATTGAGAGGAAAACTGGATAACATTTGAAATATGTCAATTCTAAAAACGGTGGATAATATATAAGACCATTTGAAGAATATTTCAAAGTTCGCGGTATCATAATTGAGTGATTGAATCCAAGATCTTACAACATAATGGTGTTTCATAAAGAATAAATGGAACCATCTTCGACAAGATCGTATGCATGCTCTCTTATTTTCAAATTTCAAAATCCTTAAAAGATAATACTGTGATGGCGATGGTTGACCTTATTAACTCATATGCATCCATTAATTTAGAATGTGAGATTTATGAAATAATATGGACCATAAAGGCATAACCTTTAAAGGTCTTTAGTTGTAAGACTTTTATACATTTCACTTGATATGAAATATCCAAGATGGATGAGAAAATAAAAAGAATGCACGATTCTTATCTATGAACATGATGAGTGTGGTTATAGAATTTGGAATCCAAGAAGTAGAAAATTTATTTGAGGCGGAGATATTATGTTATTCGTAGACCAACTGTTGAAAATATGAAAAACTCTAAGAATACAAAGTCATATGTCAATTGTGAAATTGACATAGTTTCTTGAAGCATGATTTCTAGTTTCAAATGATGGTTTAAATCTGTGATTGATCCTTTTACTATTACAATTTCTTTCATATAGTCTGTCACAATCTCGAGACGACCATGATTTCTATTCTTAAATTCTCATAGACCATAACTCGAGAGTGGCAAATTTTTATTTTCATATATTAAAAAATTCAGGTAAATGTGGGAATAGAATCCATTATACCATATCACTTCACACTTAATGTTACTCGAACATCTACAACCACTTTCGTTAAACTACTCACACTACCGGACGCTGTTAGACATGATTCAGTGAAGGTAGTCGGTTAGTATTCAACCAAGCAAAACATACAATTAAAACATCGACAAGACCACATCCTCAACGTGGGAGAAAACTAAAATATCGATTATCGACTAGGTCACGACTTACAAAACCATTATTTGGAATTGTAAATAGCTTTAAATATCAACCACTGTATAGACCATGATTTACACTTTCAATTATAAACCATTCCTCCAATTAATGTCTAAATCACGAGCTAAAATTTCAATGTTAATCATTTCTCGGTCTCAACCTAATCACTAGTATTCAATGTGACGATCGAAATTGACCATGTCACAAAAATAAAATGACCAAACCCATTTAATTAGAAAAATAAAAATTGTTTTTATTATTATAAATAAGTTTAGCTGTGTCTTCCTTTATTTCAGTTGTTTAGTTTTTTTGATTTAATATATATTTACTGAAGGATACTGAACATATTTCAAAATGAGTGGATATAAAATTAGAATATATAAATTAAAATGAGTTGATATTTTATTGTCCATAAAAATCAACGACATATATTTGTTAGTCTAGCCTAAGCAATATATTTTTCATATTTTCTTATTTTATTTTTTAAAATCATATTAAAATTAAACATTTAATTTTACTAACCTAACCTATTGGATTTAGTTTATATATTTTTCAAGTTTTTATTTCACCTTGTATATCAGTGTATTATAAATTTAATTTTTTTCTTTTATGAAATCTTTGTACGAAATTTTGATGAATTTATTTTTAATTTTTATATAGCGTTCTTTGCTGGCCAAACTAAAAATGTTAACCGTAATTATATCCAACTTTATTAAATAACATAAAGTAAATTTTGATGGAAATTTGAATATATATTTCTCGTTTAATCAACAATAAACGTATTTGTTCAAGATTTAAAATAATCAAATATTAAAATACAACATTTATACTTTTTTGCATAGCTAACAGTGACGTGGTTTCATCAGAATTAAAATGTTTTTTGAATTTTATATTTGTAAATAATATTTGAAAATATATATATTTTTGGACAAATTTATAAATTTATATTTAAAATTATGTGAAGAGATGATAATACAAAAAATATATTTCAAACCGTTTAAAGTATCCTAACAATATAGTTTTCATATTTATATTAGGTCAAATCTATTTCTCCAAATTTTTTATTTCCTCCATATTTTGAAATCTCTAAAAACACTTGAAACATGATTTTACTAGTTTACTCTAATTTTGTTTTCAAATTTAATATTACGTGTCATTAGTGAAATAGATTACCCAATTGTGTAGAAACGTAACACTAAACCCTTTTTAATCCTACATATTTGTTTTTTTAACTAAAATTAACCCTAAACCCAAAAAACATCAGTTTTATTGAAGATTGAATGTCGTTCGACCATAAAAAATCAAAAAACCCATTCCATGCCAGAGAACAACTATAATCCTATAACTTTCCAAGATATAAAAACACAACTTTCCAAGATATAAAAACACAGGACTTTTAGAAAAACAATACCTCGCCAGTAGCTTCTTTTGCTACCTGAACTTGGGATCTTTGAGCAAATCTGAACTTGCCGACTTTGTTTTCCTGTAACTAGTAAACACGTTTATAGAACGGCATACAGCAACCAAGCTGAAACTGATTGTTACACAATAAATTTTGTCTTATCTTACTTTCTTTTGGATAAATTGTAAATTTTTATTTAATCCAAACTAGGTACAAGATGTCACTTGGCTACCAAACCATCACAGAAACAGGCAATCAGAGTAACCTTCAAAACACTACAACCAAATCTGCACCTATCCAAACTATACAGCAACAGCCTCAATTCCAGCTTATACAAAAGTAAACATATGAACACATGTTTTATTTCATCTTTTGGGTATAACTATGGTGTGGTAGGTGCGTAGTTCTTTTTATATTATTAATCTCTGAAGTAGTTTATTGTGCATATTATAAATTAAATAATAAAATTATTATAATTATTAGTAGTTTATTGGGTATAATTAATCTCTGAACTAGTTTATTTTTTTTATATTATTAATCTCTGAAGTAGTTTATTGTGTATAATTATTATTTTGTTTTTCTGCGTTGTACATTAGACATATTATAAATTAAATAATAAAATTTAAATTGATATTTAAATTATATAGTATTAATCGCTATAAAATAAGATCTTCACGGACCGGAAATTCATCGGTCATATTTACCAATTATAAAATATATAGTACCAAAGACATGTTTTATAGTGACATTATCATTTCAAAAGAATACTATTATAAATATAAATGCTAAAAAATATTGCAAACATAACGAATTGTTTAAATAGAAAATGTATAAAATAAATAATATATCTCTAAGTTACATTTTCTCCATTAAAAAAAAGTGAAATGGTTCTTAATTCAACTCTTGAAAAGTAAGATTTGCATGATACTCGACTTCTAAACAAATTCAAAGAAACATACGATATATAACTTTAAAAATTAAAACAGAACGAGTTTGATCCCAAACAAATGATATCGCTTCTCCTTTCTTTAGCCTGCGTCTCGCAACAAAATTTGACGACCAACCATCTGTAAAATAATATCCTGTAATACCCAATCTTAATTTTAGTTTATAAAACTCTTTTGAATCAGAATCATAAACCCAAAAATAATAACCATGATACGACTGAATCCCGATACAAGCACGAATATCAAGATGTGATATAATACACCCCCAAAATAAGTCATTATCTAATGTAAGTATACCAGAAAAAATGTCTGAGTGAGTTAAATATTGTGAAAACTTTGAAAAAATCATCTTATAGAAAAACTCAAATAAACTATGCTACAAGTCTGGGACAAAAACTATAAAAACCATATAGAAAATTGTATATCAATACGGTATTTATAGAGAAGTAATGACAAAATCAACGCGTAAAAAAAGTCTAGATGAATCTAAATAATATTCAATATAAAAATTCTAAAAATACTATATTTATTTTATAATATCTAATAAAACCTCATTTCAGTCAAACCAAACTGAGTCAAACATGAAATAGCTGCTTTTGTATATTCGAGCTTAAACTTTTTAAAATTTTGACCGCGTTAAAAGTATATTTATATAATAGTTATTTTTTTATATTATATTTCAATTTATAAAATTTTAGGGTAATATTAATAAGTAAAAAACATTCATGAAAATATAATATATAACTTTACTTTTGTAGCGTCTTCCATTTTTACTTATGGTTATCCTAGATTCAAGTTATAGCCAACTTCAATCAAGGTCTTTAATTTCTATATCATCTCTATATAAATATTTTCTTATGACTTGAGTAACGATATTTTCTAACAATCAAGTGAACGAAAATATTATTTGGATATGGTTCTTACATAAAATCTACAATATTGTTTTTGATATTTTAGATGAAAAACGTTGTATTATACCATTAAAGGTGATATCTTTTAGTGACCATTAATTAATCTAAGCATTTTAAATGCTATATATATATGATCAAGAACACTGAAACTAATTTTTTTAAGTGTTACTACATATACTTTTATACTATAGTATCATAATCAGTTAAAATGAATTTCCATATATTCTCAGGTATTTAATTTTCACAATTTTAGATTAGAACATCAAAATTTGGCTCTTATAAATATAAACATGATTTCAAGTTAATATTAATAAGTTTCAATCTCCTAGTCTTATAAATAAATTTATTGGTTGATGAATTGATTTGGATTTTATATTATCCAAAAATCATTTGCAATTATAATATGTGAGTTTGGTACACGGTAGAACAATTCTATGACACCAACCAAAATATTGGCCACAATCAAATCTATTAATTTTACAAGTCTTGTTTCGAGATAAAGTTCTACACAAGAAAAATAAATATATTCTTCGAATTCTCATATTAAAACCAAACTGAAATGTTTTCAAATATGTGAAGATGAGTTCAAAAATTTTATCACCCCACGTATATTCTCAATATCTGATATATATATATATATATATATATATATATATATATATATATATATATATATATATATATATATATATATATATATGACTATTTCCACAATCCAGACCATGTTATGTAGGTTTTGTATTCTTTATTGTATTTACCTTTTTTGATTTGTTGCTCGTCTTGAGTAAGGTTAATTATTTTCTCTAAAGATTCGCTAATCAATACATCGATTCTTGCCTTGGTAGAAGGTGGTTATACTCAACAAGTGGTACAATGAGCGTGGAGAAAGAGTAGAAGGAGTAGATTGACTATCAATCTGAAGGTTGGAGAAGAAAATTTTGCATAGATTCTAAAAACCACAAAATATTAGTTTTGTGACATTTAGCCTAGAATTATTCGACTAATCTAATGATATCAATATCTTGAGAATTAAGGTTAAGGCTTACCTAGCACATAATAGATTGGTTGTTGTTATTGACGATAAATCTACATAGGTTGATATTGTGGTACTGTCTAAAGCGCATATTTCCCTCATATTGAGTTTGGGATATGAAATGTTGTGAGAGGTGTCAAAAGAGCCTACAACATTAGGAATATAGAACTAGTTGAAGGAAATATTTTTGAATAATTTATTAGTTAACATATTATATACAAAAAAAACAAATTTACATGATGTATATGGGGAGTAGCACAAAGATCTGAAGGCACCTAAATGATTGTAAGCAAATCATACTCGACTTGAATGTAATGGGTGTGAATGTGGAAGAGGAGCAATCAATATTCCTTTAATGTCTCTTCTGAAGGAGTATGAACACTTCGTGACATTATGCTCAACCGGAAATACTCTCTTGCGATAACATAATTCAAGATCGCCTTCAACTACAATGATATTCAAATAATAGTATTTTAAAAAATGATTTTGAAGGGCATAGATTGCGTGTGGAGGGTCGATCATAAGAACGAGATTCAAGTGAGAGCTGAGGAAAATCTTGGTCATAGTCCAAAAGGGTTGGACAGGTTCAAAAGTAATATGTTCGATATGCAAGAAAAAAACATGTCATTCGGAATTTTCTAAAGAAAGGAAATGGAAATAATTTTCAGAAGACCAAAATTGGAAATGCTACAATGGTATTTGGTGATTGTGACGATAAATGGGTGCCAGATTTGGGTACGTTATTTCACATAAATTCCAATAAGAATTGGTTTGAAGACTTGTGAAGGCTTCACAGTGGAATGGACATCACTAGAAATGATTAATCATGCAATGTTAAAGGGTTTGGAACTTTTCAACTCAAGTTTCCTACATGACTTCAGAGAGTGATTAACGGTATAAGGTATGTACCTGAATTTAAACATGGCCTTATTCATGTTAGGATATAATATAATGAAGGGTTTGCCTATAAAGGTATATATGGTTGACTTAAGATATTACAAGGCTCCCTTGTTGTTATGAAAGCCAATAAGGCTTATGTGTTAGTTCATGAGCGCTCTATAATAGTAGTGGTGTATCTAATATGGTAAAAGACTCTACCAGGTTGTGGCATCATCAGTCAGGGCATTTAAGTGAGAATAGACTCAGTGAACTAAGTAAGCATGGGTTGTTAGATGGTATACATGTTTAAAAATAAGATTTTGTGAAAGCTATATTTTGGGTAAGAGCAAGAGGGTGAAGTTTCTGCCTAATAACCAGTAGATTATTTAATTATGTTATTTCAAACCTTTGGGGACCAATAAAGAAGTATACCATAGGCGGTTCAAGGTAATTTAATTTATTGATTAATTACTATTCTAAGAAAGCATGGGTACTTTATTTCGTTGGTTAAAGACCAACGATAAATGAGTTTTTTTCTTTGTGAACTGGAAGACTTTGGTAGAGAATAAAAGCTAGGAAAATATTGAACAAGCTTCTTACTAATAATGCTTAGAATATATGAACTATGAGCTCACTAGCTAGTATACAAATCTTGGAATTTCTACACACAAAACTGTAAATTGGACTTCCCAATACAATGGGCTTGCTGAGAGAATGAATTGAACCTTACGAGAACATGTTAGATAAATGATTCTTACAATTTCAAAGAGTCAAAATTTCTAAGGAGAAGTCGTGACAACGGCTCTATATAGGATCAACATGAGTTCATCTATGAAGCTTAAGTTTCTTTCTCCTAAAAAGGCCATATGGGAAATAAACTTAAGTTTGAACATTCCATAGTGTTTGAATGTGCTGACTATGCATATGTAAAGAAGGATGAGCTTAGGCCAAAAGCATTTGAATGTTTGTTTATTCCTTGTCTGGAAGGAGTAAAAAGGTATATGTTATGATGGATTGGACCTAGACACCAAAAGCCTTCAATAAGCATATGCGTGGTTTTCAATAAAGAGGATATGTCATCGAAGAACATGGTGGAGACCCAACCAAGTACAATCGAGAAAAGATGTGAAGTAGATGATGGATTTGATGTACGACTTGAAGTTGAAGAAGCTTCTAGTGAAGATAATTTTAGGTTCGGTTGTGCGTTCGGGTCGTACATAGGAAGTTCAACAATTGTATGAGTCCAAATTTCACCGAGGGTTTAGTTTTCTAGGACATTCAAATGATTAGATGGGATAACAACATGATCTTAAGAGTTATTAATTGGCAAGGGATATAGCAATGAGACCAAGCACACGGTCGTAGAAGTATCATTTTATGGATGAAATTAGTTATGATTTGTCTATTGATATGTTGTGAGATGTTCTTAAACTAAAAACATATCATGATACTATCAAAATTAGGGATACAAATAAGTGGTTCATGACCATGAAAGAAGAACTAAGATTTCTCAAGAAGATGAACACATGGATTCTTGTGAAGCAACCGAATGATCAAAAGCTGGTTGTGAGTAAATGGATATTCAAGAGAAAGTCGGGTATTCGTGGTGTTAAGTTACCCAGATAGAAGGCTAGGCCTGTGTCTATAAGGTTTATACAAAACTCCATTAAGGTTCACTACCATGGTGAATTAGAAGATATAATTTACAAATGCCAACTAAAAAAGTTTAAAGAAGGAAACGAGGGTTATGTGTGATTGTTGAAGAGATGCCATATGGGTAAAAACAATCGTTATGGCAGTAGAATAGATTATTTTATTCATTTATGAGAACGGGACGACACATATTGATAGAAAATTCATGTTGTTGTTATATGTTTATAACATAATAATAGTTGGAAAACAAAGGAAGAAGATTGAAAGGGTAAAAAGTCAGTTAAAAAGAGAGTTTTAGATGAAGGATATGACAAATAAAAAGCTTGGTATTTAGATCAAAAGGAACATGCTGAAGGGTTATATATTCGCATCTCATCATTTATGTATATATATATATAAAGCACAAAGGAAGTTCTCGATGTCCGAAACAAATACAGTTGGAATGACCAATAGTTTCCAGTTCAAACTCAGTGTCACTCAAGCACCAACCGAAGCATCATATAAGAAGTATATGTTGGAGATACCATGTGCTAATGTTTTTGGTAACACTATGTTTGCTATTATTCGCACGCGACCTAATTTTGCTTACACTATAACATATTTGAGCAGATTATGTCAAATCCAGGGAGGCCGCATTAGCATAAACTCAAGTGGCTAATGAGATAATTTAAAGGTTTAGATATTTTAGGTTTGTATTACAATAACAAAATATAAGTTTGATATATTGTTGAGAGGGTATGTGGACTCTGATTATGCAGTTTGCCTCGATAAAATAAAGTTTACTTCAGGTGATTTATTACTGGGCTTGAATAAGTAGTTAGTTAAAATTCTTATATATAGAAGGTCGTTTTGTGCTATCATTTAAGAAAGCCGAGTATATGTTGTTACATAATCCAATAAGGAAGTTATTTAGATGAAGAAGGGATTGTTGAGTAAACTCACTAGTGTGGAACATTATGCGGTTTTGTTTTAATGATAACACTAGTGCCCTTTAGCTGATGAAAAATACAAAATTTCATTAGAAAAATAAATATTTAGACATTAACATCCACTTCATCCGAGATATGGTAGAGAAGAAACAAATGAAAATGATTAAGATTGCTAGCTAAGAAAATATTTCAGATGCCCTGACCAAGGTATTGCCCATTTCAAAGCCCACCAAATGCATGAGATTGGTGAAAGTCTGGAATACGGGTGAGCTGATCTCTCAAGAGTAAAACTTTAGTTGCAATGGATATTGGAGTTAGTATAATCCTATGTGGAGAAATGTTAAGTATAGGCTAGAAGTAACTCGAAGTGTAAACTTCTACTTAAATCTATATCCTATATTAATGGGTTTTCTATATTAAATGGGTTTACTTTTTTTGGTATTCTGTATTAGATAGCTTTCTTATTAATTGTGTCTTCTATACTAGTAAGATTTCCTATTTATTCGATCTTCTATATTAATTAGATTTCCTATTAACTGAGTTTTCTATATTAATTAAAGTTCCTATTAATTGGGTCTTCTATATTAATGAGTATATTATTTTTTAGTCTTATCGATTAATTAAAGTTCCTATTAATTGGGCTACTATATAAATTAGGTTTCTATATTAGGTTTTGAAATTAAAATATTAGGAGTTATCACAATCCTTTGTACAAATAGAAGACGATATTGTTATACAAGATATGCTTGGTGAGGGAATTTAGTGACAGTAATACGATATGATAAATGGAAGAATAAACGTGTTATTATCTTCTAACTTGAGTTGGAAACATCTTACATTTCTTTAGGGTTTTAATCCTTTTATATACTATGTGCATTATACATCATACCATAATATCCTAAATACTCTCCATTTTCACATATGCTTGAACGTGGGTTCATGATCCATTGTCATGTTCTTATCGGTGTCTCCTTACTGCCTTTAGTGGCCTTACTTGCTTAACAACTATTCTTTATCGACCGAGGTATGGTTCGACCTTTACATTGGCGATAACTAGATCATCTGATAATGCTTCTCTAACTATACTGTATGGTCGTGGGTGGCCTGACATGATCATCGTGTGTAATCCAAGATGGAGTATAAGTGAACTATTTTTAAGGGTTCGTATTTTATCCACATTGTTTCCATGTCGCATGCATAATTATTTCTTTTACGTTGTATCGTCATACGTGTCAGTGTCGATGTCAGTTTTATATTTCCACATGTCCAAAATCATGTACCTATGTCTAACAAACACAGTAGCTAGTTGCGTGTATGACAAAAATAGTATTTCATATCCCTTCATTTAATTAATTCGGTGCATCATTTCATATTCTTTTAGCCCATGACCCATCAATAGGCCCATATTAGACTTTTCTTCATCTAGTTATAATAAATATTGCAGTAGAACACATGTTGTATATATTTTTCTTTGTTTTCGAACTTATTTTGAAGAGAGAAAGTTATCGCCCGTGGGTTGCTCGTCATTTCCCTACTTTCTGATTCTACATATAATATCAAGGTAAATGTCCAAACGTTTTTTTTTTCTATATTTAACTTCCCTATTTGATCATTTTTATTAGTATTGTAGTGATCGTTAGTTTGCCCGACCCTTTTCCTCGAAACCCTAAAATCTTGTATGATGGGTTTCCTATCTTCTAACATAAAATTCTATATTTGCCCCCATAAATGCCTCGCGAGGGATCCTTGAAGAAGAGGAAACTACTACAAACTCATTCTTAGGTGCTCCACCGTTGGACATAGTGGAAGAAAAAGTTTTATGGATAGCTATTTCAACCGGATGGCGCACCTTTATAAAAATTTGATCCCCGATGGGCTTCATATGTATAGAGTAGTTTATGAGTTTCCTAATTCTATAATAACTAGACCTCCAGAGCCTGGTGAACATCCTCATCATGTTTAGGAGGGGTAAACTTGCTTATACATAATTTTTTTTACTGGGGCCTACGACTACTTCTACCAAACTTGATAAACGAACTCTTTAGATACATTAGAATTTGTCCCATGCAATTCACAACCAATGATTACGTTTTTAGCTTAGGGTGTTACTTAGTTTTAGATTGTTAGATATTGAGGTCAGTCTAGAGGATTTTTTTGCTAGTATTGACGTGTATAAATTTTAGGAACACCATACTACTACATATCCACCCGTAGAAAAATTGTTACACTTTTTTACTTCTATAAGCATTAAAAGTAATCATGTATTTTTGTTTATGAGAATTAGGAGCATCCCATTGCGAAGAATAACCTTCAGTTAGAATGCAGATAGATGAGTACACGTAAGCCTCGATTCAGTTAGTTTCTTTAATGAAGTTGTTGTTGTTGATACCCCAATTTTCTGATCTTTTCCTGTTTTGTTTTGTTGAAGGTACATAATCGGGGAAGTACCAGGAACTGTGGAAGAAGTTATACGATAATCGGGAAATAAACCCTTTGGACCATCTCTCTACTGTCGTATACAATAGTGGGAGCTCAAATACCCTCGTTATTTACTCATATTAACTTCATCGTAGCGGGATTGTGGCATTTTCCTGAAATCATGATGTCTCAAGATGGAGATGTTACTCTTACTGCCACTGGGGAACCATTCACTGCTGAGATTGTGGGGTCCATACTACTGGAGAGGGTTTATATAAACAACCTAAGAGGTATTGCACTGGAACTCCCCCTAGAAAGGTTAATATGTGAAGACGGTCTTGATATACTATTGGCCAAAAATGATCTTGCAAGGATGGTGACGTGGCAGAGTCGAAACCTAAAAAGAAAAAGAAGGTAGCCAGTGTGTTTGTTGTTGCGAATGCTTCGAATCAACGAGGCTCTACTGATTTCATTTTGAAATCATCGCTAAGAAAATAGGACGAGGGTACGAGACAGAGTAGTCCGTCTATTGGTGGGTTATTAAGGAAGAATAGGGTGCTAAGGAAAAACGGGACTCCCGTTAGTAGTGGTCAATATTGAACCGATGACCAATCCTAAACTGGCCTTGGATAATATAACCGTGGTAGAAAGCGTTACCGCCTTCTCCATTCACGAACATGTCGTTTCCTCAAACTATGGCGCATGGGGTAGTTTGAACGTTGCCGCTAGATTGCAGACCCCTCCTTTTGACTCAACCAACCAAAGGCGAGCTATTTCCAGGACCCCCATACGACATAGTTGACTGCTAAACATTTGGCTTCGTCTCCGGTCGATGACGACCAACATAACTGTCTACCTTCTGTGGTTGTGAACATTATTGATCCTCTAAGCATAGCCTCTCATTTAAGTATTGCTACGAAAAAGCTTTCTCAAATGCCTGAATTGAGTGAATGACACCTGGCAGTTACTATGACGAAGCCTTCCCTTCTCATGTTTCAACAATTGAAACACTGTCTATAGATAATACTTTACAACAACATGACTATGCCAGATCTCTTACATCGTCAACTCGAGGTACTTTTTCTATTACTTATTATTTTGTGGTATCCTTTGGTTTATTTACTATTTTTTACTTCTCAAAGATTTCTTAATATAGAATTATTATAACTCAACGGTGCTAGAATATCGAATAATGAACCACATTGATGCTAAATCCATGGAGGAGTTTAAACTGAAAACTTTATTGTTTTTCTCTAGCAAGTCCCTTAACATCGATCTCTCGTGTTACAAGAAGGCGTACTATGCCTCTAAACTTTATTCTAAAAAGTTATCTAGATACAAGACTAGGCTCATGTTTAAGGGTTTTACATAAAAAAGAGTGTGGATTTCGATGAGATATATTTATCGGTTGTGAAATAAACTTACATCAGGGTTCTGCTATCAATTGTTGATGGACTTGACCTCCAGCAAAACAAGTGGATTTTACTATTTTCTTACGACATGGTGAACTGAATACAATGTATATGTTTCAACCGAAAGAGTTTGAAGAGTGAAATGAGGGTTATATATAGTTGTTAAAAAGATCTTTCTATGGGTTGAAACAGTCTAAAAGGTAGTGGAATAGAATATTCAATTCTGTTATGAGATTCATGAAATATAGTTGTAGCTGCTACGATACTTGTATCTATTATAATGGGGAGACACACATGAAGAGACAAGTCTTATTATTATTGTATGTTGATGACTTACTATAATTGAAAAAGATATGTGGAACATTGAAGCGGTGAAGACTCGGCTGAAATGAGAGTTTGAGATGAAGGATATAGGAAAGTTAAGAGGATACTTTGTATTAAGATCAAAATGAACATATTGAAGGGGTATTTATTCTTATATCAATAAGAATATATACATTGATGAGTCCGGATTCTGTCACCACATTTTATGAGAACCAGACAGGGTCAATTCGGACAATGTCCACCTTACCGGACATGGGCAGTTCGGACACCATCATCCATTGAACTATCCGAACAGAACTAAAGTACTTAAAACCTAATCACTTTTTGACTAAGCTGCCTGTTTCCTTACTTAGAACTAATGGGTCCTTAAACTCGACCCGAGTTCATTAAACACGACCCGAAAGCCCATGTGGCCCAAATATAAGGGTATATATACCCAACCACCAATATTCAATGGGGGTAATAAATATTAAATACAATCAGGCAGCTTAATTCTCCCTCTACATTCTACCCAAACATTAAATACTCACAAAACTCCACAAAACTTTAAACAGAAATTACAAACTTACCCTCAGACAAAAATAAACCACATCATACATAAATCCTTAAGAAAGTTCACGATGTTAAAAGAAAAAACGCTTGGCATTTTTATTGGTTCTCAATTCAAAATCAGTTTCACTCAAGCTCAACTGTGGTATCAGATATGTAGTATATGTAAAGAATACCTTATGGCAATGTTATTGCTAAAATTATGTATGCTATGATTTGCACGAGACCTGATATTTCCTACCCCGTAAGTATTTTGAGCAGATTTATTTCAAATTCGGGGAAGCCACATTGACATACACTCAAGTTGAACAGGAGATACTTGAAGGGTTCAGCTATTGTAAGGTAGGGTCATATGATATATTGTTGAAATGGTATGTGGACTATGATTATGCAAGCTACCTCAATACAAAAAGTCTATTTCGGGTTATTAGTTTATTGTAATTGGAGGATTTATTAGTTATAAGTCTTGTATATAGAATGTTTTTTTCATTTTCATCTAAGAAATCCAAATATATGGTTTCTGTAGAAGCCATATAGGAAGCTATTTAGGTGAAGGGGTTGTTGAGTGAACTTACTAATGTAGAGAAATACGCAGTTTTGTTCAATAATGATACTAGTGCCCTAAATTTGATAAAACATTGAAATTTCCATGAGCAAGCTAAACATGTATACATTAAGTTTCACATTATTCGAGATATGGTGGAGAAGGGGCAAGTGAATGTAATTAAGATTGCTAGTGAATAAAATCCATCGGATGTTCTAACCAAGGTATCATCAATTTGAAAGCTCATGAACTACATGGGACTGAGGAATATCTAGAATGCATCTGAGCTAATCTCTAATGAGTAGAACATTAGGTGCAATGAATACTGGAGTTACTATAAGCCTTTGTGGAGAATTCTAGAAGTAACTCGAAGCAGAATCTTTTACTTAAATCAGTTTCTTATATTAATTGGGTCTAGTATTTTTGGTCTTCCTATATTAATTAGATTTCTTATCAACTAAGTATTCCGTATTAATTAGAGTTCATATTAATGATATATTCTATATTAATTAAAGTTCATATTAATTGAGTCTTTTATATTAATTAGTTATACTATTTTTTAGTCTTATGTATTAATTAAATTTTCTATTAAATGAGTCTACTATGTTAATTAGTTTTTATGAGATTTCTTAATTAAGGGATTAGAAGTTATCATAACTGTTCTATATATATAAGAAGATATTTATAGGAAAGGAGTGTGGAAATTTGTGAGTAGTATATTTTCAAAGAAAGATAAATAGCTCTTGTTTTTGTGAGACAAGTGAAGTAAAAGATAAATGTTGAAGAAAGGATTTTGTGAATCATATCATCTTTTGTTACAACGAGTGATTGAATCTTTTGTGTTTGAGAGTCTTTAGGTAACCTAATTATAAATTAAAAGAGTGTTTGTTTCTCGTGGGTGTATATTTCTTTCTATAATCCGAACCACATTAAACTTGTCTTGTGTGCTTGGTTTTATTTGTTGCTCGTCTTGAACAAGGTTAATATTTTTCTTTAAAAAATAATTAATCGATACATCATTTTTTGTCTCAGTCGAATGGTAGTTTTATCCAACATCTTATAAACATTTTCGTGAAAATTTCAAAAATACTTTATAACTAATATTGTAACATGTTACATGCTGAAAATATTTCATTTTTGTTGAAGCTTAAAGTTTAAAGACTATAATAAAAATTATAATATTCTAATATTTCAACTTCTAACTAACTCCCAAGAATTTTTAGATTTTGTGGCATATGTCATAACTCATAATATTTCAAACATGGTACAATCACCAAGCTTTATTTTTTAAATGGCAATAATAAACATATAAACATTATTATTATTTTCCAATAAATAGGTCTAGTCGTGTCGTATTTTAAATGGCTATAATTTTCTCAATTTATTCATTATCATCTATAACTAATTATTGATTAACTTTTTTCATAAAAATCACTCACATATATTTGTTATTAAATTCTAAGAAATATACTTTCCATATTTTGTTACTTTATTTCAAACTCATACCAAGAAATTAAATATATAAATCATAGTATCATAAAAAAATTATTTAGTTTTTATATTTATTTATTTTTAGTTTTTGTTTCACCTTATACATTATACATTGGTGTTTTAAAAGTTTATTTTTTTCCTTTTATACAATCTTCATACATATGATATGCCATGTTGATGCCTCATACTTTAATGAATTTATTTATTATTTTTATATCGTGTTCTAACACACCGGTTTATAAAAATATAAATATGCACAAAAACTGTTTACCCAAGAAACTAAAACAATTGACAGCAATTATAGATTATTTCAATCTCCATTACATAACTTTAAATTATTTTTTAGGGAAGTTTGAATATTTTTTATTCATATTGTAAAAAAATTCAAAAACATTTCTAATATTTGTATTTATATATTTTTCTCAATGGTCAATAGTGTAAAATATAACAATGGTTTATGTTTGGTGCCACTAAATTTGAATATATTGAAAAGGATTTGTTGTAAATATAAAAAAAATTAAAATTATACATTTTTGAACAAGTTAATAAATTTATATTTATAATTATGTATATAATATATTTCTAATGTGTTTAAATTATCCTATTAATATAGTTTTATTATTTATATTTTTTGTTTTGTTGTCCGGAGTTATATATTACACATATTATAAATTAAATAATAAATTATAAATTAATATTAAAATTTTAAAGTATTGATTTCGAGGACACTATACATAAGCTTTCAAATTATTAAAATTTCATTCATGAATATTTGTCATTTTCATCAATTATAAAATATATTATAAAAAACTATGATGGTGACATAATCAACTTATAAGAATATTATTATAAATGTAAATACTAATAAAAAGGACAAGCATTAAAAAAAATACCACTAAATACCTTTTTAAGTATTTAATCCCAAATAAGTACCCAAATATGAGACTCTTAGACTAGTAGTAAGAAGCTAATATTTTTACCAAATTAGCCTTAATACTAGAAGAAAGAGAAAGTAAGTTATTATTAATACTCATCTCCTTCTCTCTCCTTCGATTTATTACTGTGTTTTTTTTTTCTTTCTCTCCTATCTTTGAATTTTCATCAGATATGGTGTTTCGAAATCCCTTTTATCACCTACCTATTTCAATTAAAAGGTAAATCTGTAAAACAGACTTGAATCAGTTATCAGAAAATAAATATTCACTTCATGGAGTAATAACTTCACCCACAGTTGATTCATGCCGAATGCACCGTGGATATGAAACCAGTTTGTCATATTGTTCCTGCAAAGAAATGAAACAAATAATCATCAAGTATCTGATATGTACAAAGAAAATATTTTAACAAGCAACCAACAATCGTACGTCACATCACATTGGATGAATCAACTAGAAAACAACTGTGTAAGGGACATTAGTAACCTTTCTAAAGAAGAATATACTAAAAGTGCACTCTTTATTGATTTTATAGCATGTATATGGTGACGCTAGATGTGCACATCTTATGACGCTAGATGTGCACGTCTTATAACGCTAGATGTAACCGTAATATGACGCTAGATTAGCCCGTACTCTAACGCTAGATATGCGCGTACTATGACGCTAGACGAGTTATACCTATGGCGCTAGATGGATGAAAATGGACACTGCATATGACGCTAGATTAACATATCATATGA
This sequence comes from Limnanthes douglasii subsp. nivea, assembly GCA_036936605.1. Taxonomy (NCBI): domain Eukaryota; kingdom Viridiplantae; phylum Streptophyta; class Magnoliopsida; order Brassicales; family Limnanthaceae; genus Limnanthes; species Limnanthes douglasii. Next base: position 285,287,046 of record JAUPFV010000004.1, read on the forward strand.
CGCTAGATGTGCACGTCTTATGATGCTAGATGTAACCGTAATATAGCCCGTACTCTAACGCTAGATATGCACGTACTATGACGCTAGAAGAGTTGTACCTATGACGCTAGATGGATGAAAATGGACACTGCATATGACGCTAGATTAACATATCATATGACGCTAGATGTGCATGTCTTATGACGCTAGATGTAACCGTAATATGACGCTAGATTACCCCGTACTCTAACGCTAGATATGCACGTACTATGGCGCTAGACGAGTTGTACCTATGACGCTAGATGGATGAAAATGTTTAAAAGCTACATCGCGTGAGATAGCATATAGAGCTACATGCAACAGTAAACTACAGCTATCGTCTTCAACAACATAGGTAAGCTATAAACACCATTAGAGAACCAGTACCAAATCTCGACTTCGAAAAAAATTAAAAAAAACTGGTTTCAACAAGGTCTAAACAAAAACAAGACTTTAATGTAAATAGAGTAAACTTGAAATCTTTGAAAAAAAACAAGGAACTAAGAAAACCCATGAACTAACAAAAGTTGGAAAAAAAACACAGCTTCTATTCGTGAAAAGCATAACAAAAGAAGGGAAAGAAGATAATAGAACACATTTGAGGGTATTTCAGGAAGGGAAATATTAGTTGGGTATTAGAAAGGAATTAGTTTGGTGAGATGGGTATTTAGTAGGCATAGAAAATAGTTGGGGTACTAGATGATAATAAGTTTGGTGAGAAGGTATTTAGTGTGACATTTCCCTTAAAAAATTATATATATATATATATAATAAATAATATATATCTAAATTATATTGAATTCATTCCAAAACAAATGAAAAGGTTACTTATTCAACTTCTAAAATATAAAATTATTATTTTATTCCACTTCTAAACAAATTCAAAGAAACATACGACACATAACTTTGAAAATAAGAACAAACATACTTGGATCCTAGACTTCTCCAAGAATCCTGGAAGGCCCCTCCGGTCGTCGGAATCTTCTCCGGCTTTTAGCTTTCTTCTCTTAAGCGTTCCTCCCCTGTTGTTCTTCTTTGTTCATCAGAGAATTTGATTTGTGTGAGTTGTTTTTTTGGTTCTCTGTTCTTCAGAGATCTTTTTTTTGCCGGGTTTTGGATCGTGTTCATCGGTTTATTCTCTCCGATATTTCGTTTATCGTCGTGGTGGCTTTAGCCAGATTGTTGGAAATATTTTCCTGTTGAACGTCTGCCTGGCGTTCAGTTTGTTGGACTCTATTTCTTCTTGAAACAGAGGATCGCTTTTAAATTCTCTGGTGTTGTTAATCTTTTTGGGCGTCGATGTCGTTCAATATTCTCAACAACGAAGATTTTCCTGGACTTATACCAGAGGTTAATATGGATAAAGACAAGAATAAGAAATCTTTTAAAGATATTCTGTCCTTTATTCAAGACCGTTTACTGTCAAAACCGGAGTTTATTAAGTACGCTGATGATCACAATGTTATCCAATTCGATAAACAAACTCAAGATGTCCTTCTTATGCAGTCTAAATCTACTGTGATTGGAAAGTTCAGTCAAGGGGTTTTGAAACGCTTGTTTTTTCAGTCTTTCATGGAGTCTTTTAAATTTAAGGGTTCATATTCATACGAAACCTTAGATTCTAGGAAAATATTGATAGAATTTAGCCTTTTGGAAGATGTAACAAAGTTCTGGTCTAAACCTGTCTGGAAGGTTTATGGGAAGTTTATGAGAGTCTTGAAATGATCTTCGTACATCAATAAGAATAAAGAAAGCCCGGTGGTTTTGTTATGGATTCGCTTAGAAAACATGTCTGAGTACCTTTACAACGAGTGGGTGGTTGGTGATATTGCTGCATCCTTTGGAAAAGTCCATAGAACGTTTGTTCCTAAGTTTAACCGTGCTAAAGCTAACGCTTCTTATGCTCAACTTGAAGTCGATGTTTCAGGTGTGCTTAAAAGAAAGGTCTGGGTGGGGTTTGGTAGGAATGATGGATGCTGGGTTGGGGTGAGTTATCGTAATGTCCCTGATTACTGCTGTAATTGTTTACATCTGGGATACAAGGAAATTGATTGTAGAAAGAATGTGTTAAAACAGAGGACAAAGCTAAAGATGTTAGCAAAAAATATGATAGTATTATAAAGGAAGATACTCAATTTGGTTCTTTACATGATGATAAGACTCAAACTTCAACTACAATGGATCAACCTTTTATTAAAGTTTACAAGAGAAGATTGAAATCGATTATAACTGCTAAAGATATGACTAATGGTGTTAGTAGTCCTGTTCAAGTTGCTACAGCTCCTAGTGTGGATCTGGAAGTTATTGGCGCTCTTCAAGATTTGGAGCAGGTTGCTAGCTCCCAAAACCAGGCTGCTCAACAGGATGATGCTCAACAGGTTGACCCTCTTTAGGACAATATAGGGAGTCTTAATCATTCGCCAAATACCTCTTGTTCTGATCAAGGTTTTGAATCTCTCATCAATAAGAAAGTAAAGTCTGCAATGAAAAACAGAAGTGTAAGAAGGTTGTCTATTAACTCTTTGCGCAAAAAAAAGAAGTATGCTACCAAATCTATATCTGAATGATTAATACAATAAGTTGGAATGCTCGTGGGGTTCATAATAATCCTACTTTATCTAGACTTAATAACATGATTATTAAGGACAATGTTAAAGTAATCGCTATTCAGGAGCCCATGGCCAGGTATGACAAAATTGAGCTCATTGCTAATAGGATTGGGTTTCCTAATTATACTGCTGCTAACACTTCAAATAAAGTATGGATCTTTTGGCATAATGATGTTAATGTTTCTGTAATTCTTAATCATGATCAATTTATTCATTTGGAAATCAATTACGCTACTTTTACTTGGTTATTTACCTCTGTTTATGCTAAGAATCAAAGAGTGCAACGTCGGCTGCTTTGGAGTCAGATTTGTCAGCTCTCTTGTGATGACAAGCCTTGGATTGTGGCTGGAGATTTCAACACCATCACTTGTCCTATGGATCAGATTTGCTGTAATACTTTTGATGCTTGTAGTGTGGATGAATTTAATGACTGTATCAGGCACTGTAATCTGGAAGATCCTGGTTATTATGGCTCAAGATACACCTGGAGCAATAATAAAGTCTGGAAAAGGTTAGATTGGGTATTAGTTAATCAAAAATCAATATCTTCTTAGAATATTCAGGTTTGTCACATGGTCAGAACGTGCTCTGACCATGCTCCTATCCTTATCTCTATCTCCAACATTCATAGTAGACGCTCTAATTACAATAAAGGTTTCTTTAAGTTTATCAATGCTTGGTCTAACCATCCTGATTTCTTAAGTTGTGTTAAACAGAATTGGGAAAAGAGATGTAACGGTGATCTTAATGTCCTTTTTTGGTTTAAGCTCAAGCGTTTGAGGAAGTGTCTTAAAGATTGGAATGCTACTGTATTTGGTAACATTTTTAATAAGGTTAATGATGCTACTATTGATGTTGATAATTGTGAAAGAATTCACCAGCAGATTAACAGCAATACTACTAAATCTAACCTTTCTAAAGCTAATAGTGTGCTTATCATTGCCTTAAAAAATGAGGAGTCTTACTGGCGTCAAAAGTGTTATAATACCTGGCTTAATGATAGTGATGGTAACATTAAGTTATATCACAATTATGTGGCTAAGAAGAAGAAAAAGAATATTATTAATGCCATTAAAGATGATGGAGTTTGTCTTACTGATCATGATGATATTGCAAAATCGGTTGAGTCTTATTTTAAACAGATTCTGTCTTATAATTCTTATAGCACTAATACTGTTAATTCTAATGATTCTATCCTTAACAATATTCCTAAGCTAATTATGGACAGGGACAATGAGGCTATTCTTAGGTATGTCACTAAAGAAGAGGTGTGGTCTATTGTCAAGGATATGAGGAATGACAGTGCTCATGGCACTGATGGGTTCAACTGTTTTTTTCTTAAGCATTGTTGGGAAATTATCAGTGGTGATCTTTGTATTGCTCTAAACTCTTATCTAAAGGGTAGCTGTATCCCCAGTGGTGTATTTGCCACTGGGATTTGTCTTATTCCTAAGGGTCCTAATCCTGTTTCTTGGAATAATTTCAGGCCTATAAGCCTGTGTACTATCTTCAACAGATTAATCTCTGGGCTGATTAATAAGAGAATTTCTTATATTCTGCCTAATATTATCTCTAAGGGTCAGAGTGCTTTTGTCAAAGACAGGATCATTCATGATAATGTTCTTATTGCTAAGGAAATGCTTCATAACATTAAGAGAAAGCCTTCTAAAGGCAATATTATTTTACAGCTTGACATGACAAAGGCATTTGACAGAATGTCTCATGCCTTTGTCATCAATGTTCTCAAAAGATTTGGATTCTCTGATGCTATTCTGGCTCTTATTAGGATGCTAATTTCTAATGTTATGGTGTCTATTTTGATTAATGGTTCTAGTATTGGTTATTTTCAGCAAAAGAATGGCCTCAGACATGGAGACCTTTGTCTCCTTGTCTTTTTATTCTTGCTGAAGAGGATTTACTTAGGGGTCTTTCTAATATATACACTAATAACAATAGCTTGAAATATTTCTTAAAAGCAGATTTTATCTTACCATGTTTGGCGTTTGCAGATGATATCATCATATTCTCCAATAGCTCTCCCTCTTCCATTAGCTGTCTCAGTCACCTGTTAGATAAGTATCAAAATGAATCGGGACAACTGATAAACAAAGATAAGACGAATCTTATTACCTCTTCGTTGTGCTCTCAAGACAACCTTGCTAGGATCACATCTTCAACTGGCTTCAATGTTGATCAGGCTCCTTTCACCTATTTGGGGATTACAATCGCTGCAAACAACAAAGGGAAGCATTACTTGCCTCTCCTTAGTAAAATTCATAACAAAATTTATACTTAGGATATGAAGAACCTATCCTTTGGGGGCAGACTGTCTCTTATAAGGAATTTTCTTTATCCTATTATTTATTTCTGGATGCAGAACAGTCTGATCCCCAAAGGTGTTATTAATAAAATTGAGCATTGTCTTAACAAATTTCTTTGGAGATCTAAGTACCATGATAATGCTATTCATTGGTCTGCTTGGGGCAGCCTCTGTAGGCCTTTTGATGAGGGTGGATTGAATGTCAAGCTACTGTCTGATATTCAACTCACCTTTTCTTTTAAGCTTTGGTATCTTTTCAGAAAAAAGGAATTATTTATGGCCTGATCTCATATTTTCAACTTATTGAAGTAATGCTCACCCTATTAATGTTATTTGTAAGGTCTCTGATTTGATCATTTGGAAAAGGCTTTGTTCTATTCGGAGACAGGCTGATCAAAGTGGTTTTTGGAATCTAGGCAATGGGAACATAGATTTTTGGAAAGATTCTTGGCTTACTAAGCATCCTATTGCTAATAACTATGATTCTAACAATTGTTTTCTCCATGTTAAAGTAAATTCATTTTGGAATGGGGATTCTTAGAATTTTACTACTCTAAGCTCTTTTCTTTCGGTTGAAAATCTAAATCTTATTTCCAATTGCAAAATTGTTAACAATCTAGAGGATACTATTGAATGGAAATTTTCAAAAGACAATTGTTTTAACACTAAAGCTACTTGGGATTTCATCAGAACTACCCACTCTAAACTTTTTATATTTAAGAAAATCTGGCACCATTTTATTCCTTCTAAGTTTTCTTTTTTATGTTGGAAGTTATTAAAAAACTTTGCACCCATTGACAATATCCTTTCAAAAAAGCACTTTGTGATGGTCTCTAAGTGTCAGTTTTGCTGCAACTGTGAAGATAAGAATCACCTCTTCACTAGTTGCAGCTTTTCTTGGTCTCTATGGAATTACTTTGGGATTCTTTTTAGGGTTCCTGTGAGACGTTTTATGTCTCTCAACCATATGTTATGTTGTTGGTTCTGGTATTCGAAGTGTAAGTTTCATATAACCCACATAGTCCCTCAAATTATTTGTTGGACTATCTGGGTTAATGGAAACCATTGTAAGTTTAAAAATACATTCGATAGCTTTACTAACGTTGTTAACATAATTAAGAGGGTAATCCTAGGTATAGATTCTAAGAACATGCTTAAACCTAAACATTGGTCTGGGTTCTCTGATGCAGGGGCCTATCTTGGATGTCTTTCTATAGGAAGAGTTAAAGCAAAATACCTGAAGTGGATGCCTCCAAGTGCTGGGAGACTTAAAATCAATATTGACGGAGCTAGCAGCTGGATTGGCGAAGCCTCTAGAGGCATTGTTGTTCGTAATCAGCAGGCGAACATCGTTGAAGGCGTGGGCTTCCTCTTTGGCAAATTGGGGCCTCTTGAAGCTGAGAGCAAAGCTCTTTTGGAGGCGCTGGTCTTGTGTAAGAGCAGAGGGTGGTGCGCAGTTGACATCGAATCAGATTGCCTCACCCTGGTTAACAGCACAGCCTCTGGGTACGGTTCAAATACGGTTTCGATTTGTCGTAGTCTTATTCCTTCATCCATGACTCTACGCCACATTTCTCGAATCCAAAACGCAGCGGCGGACTGGATTGCGAATTGGGTTCTTCTGGAGAGGTCTAATCGTTGTTTTACAAACTTTGATGCCCCTTCTCCTTTGCTTGAGATTGTAAAATTGAAGAGCCTGGAAGTCTGTTATATTGACCCTAGATAGTGTCATCGATGGTGCTGATGAAAGGTTCTGGGTGAGCGCTGGTTTATGGTCAAAGCTTTGTTGCCTGTTGTCGTGAAGTTCTTTGCGGTGATGTAGTAGTTTCTGCTCATCAGAGGAGTGGTTCTTCTGATGGGTGCTGGGTTGCGTTTTTGGGTTCGATCTTAGCTTGGATCGACTGATTCCTCGGTGCACAGCACCCGGTTCAAACCTTTCTCCTCAAATCTGAAGAGAAAGGGTCCTGAAGGCGGCGTCAACCATTAGGGTATCAAAAGATCTTTGCTGGGTTAAGGTCTTTTGGTGATTTATTGTGGAAAGTCTGATTTGGGTGCTTGGAGATGATGGGTTGAAGATCAGGAGGATTGGCTTTTGGGAGTGGAAATCGATTTAGGGTTAGGGCTTCAATTGATTTCTGGTCGATTTTGTCTCTGTTACTTTCCTAAAATTTGGTCTTATCACTTTTAGGACCTTTAGTTTGTACATTGGTTCTTTTTTGGTCCTTCATTAATAAAATGAGCTCTTTTGATTAAAAAAAAATACTTGGATCCTAGACAAACAAAATCATTTCTCCTTTCATTAGATTTCGTCTTGCAACAAAATTTGATGGTCAACCATATGTAAAAGAATATCCTGCAATGTTCGACATTAACTTTAAATTATATATTTCGTTTGAATCAGAATCATAAATCCAAAAATGATAACCGTGAGCTGATTAAATCTCGATACGAGCACGAGGATCAAGATGTGATATAACACAGCTCGAAAATAAGTTACCATCTAATTTAAGTATACCAGAAGAAATGTCTGATTCATTTAAATATTGTGCAAACTTTTGAGAAGTCATCTTATAAAAAAATTCAAATAAATATATCAAAAAACTAGAAAAACAGTTTGAAATGTATATAAACAATTTTCTATCAAAACGGTATTTATAGAGAAATGATGGTAAAATTAACGTGTATCAAAAAATCTAAATAAATCTACTTAATATTCATAATAAAAATCATAAAAAAACCGTATAATTATATATAATATCTAATATAATCACATTTAAATCAAACAAAACTCAATCAAATATGAAATAACCATCCTTTTTTGGTATATTCTATGTGAGATTTTTACAAGTTTTGACTATGTTAAAAACATATTTTTATAATAGTTGTTTTTTATTTTTTAATCTCTAGGTATGAAATTTAATAATTATGTTAATAATCGAAAACCACTATTTTTTAAATAAGTGTAATTAAACTAATGTTTCATAAAAATAATAGCTAGTATATCACGTACATACTTTAAATTTAATCTACCTATCATTTTTGTCTAAAATTTAGATAAAATTTTCACGAAAATATAATAAATAACTTAGATCTTTGTATCATGCAATGTTTGACATGAATTTTCAATTTTAAATTTATTTTTAATCATAATTATAAATCCAAAAAATAATAACCATGATGCGGCTCAATCTCGATACAAACACGAGTATCAAGATGTGATATAACACTATTCAAAAATGAGTTACCATCTAATTTCAATATACTAGAAAAATTGTTTGATTCAGATAAATATTGTGCAAACTTTTGAGAAGTCGTCTTATAAAAAATCAAATAAATAATATTAAAAAATATGACCTAAAGTTTAAAAAATATATAAACAGTTATATATCAAGACGGTATTTATAAAAAAAATGACAGAATCGACGTGTATATAAATAATCTAAACAAAAGTAAATTATATTCAAAATAAAAACTATAAAACCATTGTATTAATATTATAATATCTAATAAAATCTCATTTCAGTCGAGCCAAACTGAGTCGAATATGAAATAACTATATTTTGGTATATTCTTTTTTTTCGGAGGGAACCCGCAACCGCTACTCAGAGTGCAATGAGTGCGCAATGAGTGCGCACAGGGTAAACCCTCAGTCTGACGCGATAGCCTGCAAACCAACGCCAGAAGGTAAACCACATAAAGTGACAGGTTCAGCCGAGAAAGTGTATGTAGAGGGACTCGAACTCATGACCTTTTGGTTATAAAAATGTCATACTCAACCAACTCGGCTACCCCCTTGGGAGCTATTTTAGTATATTCTAATTGATGTTTTTACAAATTTTGATTGTGTTAAACATATATTTATACAACAATTGTTTTTTGTTTCTTTAGCTCTAGTTATGAAATTTGGGAATAATTTTAATAAGATAAGAAACTATTATTTCTTTAAATCGGAGGAATCTAACTATTTTCTTATAAACATAATAGTTAATAAATCATATATATATATATATATATATAAAATTTAATGTACACATCTTTTTTTCTAAAATCTAATTAAAATATTCATAAAAATATAATATATCTCCATATTTTTCTATTGCTCTCGTTTTCAAATGTGGTTCTCCTATCTTAAATCGATGTCTTTAATTTCTATATCATCTCTCTCTTTAGATGTTCTTTTATGACTTTGATAACAAATATTTTTTTAACAATGAAGTGTACAAAAGTAATTCAAAATTATTATTTGGATATGGTTCTCACACAACGTCTACAAAACATTTTACGATATTTTAGATTAATATTATTTCCTATACCAATAAAAGTGATCCTACATTCATACAAACCAATTTCCTTTTTGCTATTTTAAATTTTCATGAGAAATTTATCGACGTCAAATAAAGTTGATATCTTTAGTGGCCATTAATCAAAATATTTTAAGCGTTATATATATTACAAAACATAGGGTCACTAACACCCGAAATGCTCTTATTTTAAGCTTAACTATATATACATATACATTTGTTTTTATACTTGAAGTATTATAATTAGTCCAAATGAGCTTTCATATAATCACAATTATTCTTTTTTCATAAGTTTAGATGACAACATCAAAATTTAGTTATCATAAACATGTTTTGAAACTACCATTACTTTAATAAAGTCATAATATCCTACTCTAATAAATAATTTTATTGGGTGATGAATTAATTTAGGTTTTATTTTGTCCAATTATCAATTATGATTATAGTATGATAGTTTTTAGAATAATTCTTAGACACTGAAAAAAATATTATCCATAAGGTTTTGTCCAAACAAGTTTTGTTTCGAGATAAGGATATATACAAGAAAGCAAAATATATTCTTTGGAGAACCAAACTATTCAAATATGCTATGGTGTAATTTAAACCATCCCATTCATATTCTTGAGGAAACCAAAAGCTCGGTAGAGTAGAGAATGTAAGCCTTTAAATAAGCAGGACTTATAGCCCCGTCCCAATTACGGTCGTTAAAAGTAATGTTGAACTCTTTGGTCTCATTGACTTGTAGAACATCTAATTCAGCAAAGTATATGTATATGTAATACTGGGAACCGATATTATGTCCATCTATTATAATATTAATCGCCTGACTAGCATTAGTTAGGATTGCTATAGTTTTCAATGCAAGTTGGGGAGGTTTAATGCCAGTACTATCATGTACCTGGATGTTGCTTGAGATGCTTATCAGTGTTCATTCATTATCAAAACATGGGGATCATATACGATCATATTCATCTTTATCGAACTTGATGAACCCTCCTTGCATATTGCTAGAAAAATAAACCTTCGCAAAGGTTTACAAGGATCCAGGTTTAGTGACGACGTAACTATTGATTGGATACAGTCTTATTTCCAGTAACGATATAAAATGTATGGTATTTCCTGTCTTCACTAGACATATTTTTAATTTATCTGATGTAAGAATATACAAAATCTCCACAATCTTAAAATTTACCATCCCATGAATATCCACTAAAGCCCACAAATTATGACCTAAGTATAGATCAAATCTTGGAAGCATGTCAAGTTTGTCATAATCCACATACCCAAAGTTTCCTCTTATCAAATATTTGTTTCATTTCTTGAGGTTCAAGTTGTAGCAGTTTCTGACTATAAAAGCACATGGGGCACTCATTGACTCATACCATTTTTTTTTACAGAAAATGAAATTTTATAAGGTCTTATAGAGCGTAATGTTGATACCCTATTTTCCAGGTATATCGGTTTTCCAAACTTCCCTCTCTATCCATCATGCACATCAAACATATGTCTATGCCTTTTGGTTAAAATAATCTTACTTACTAGTCCTGCCATATCCAAGGTTATAAAAGCAGCACAAAATTCAGTCATTTCATACACACAACATCCAAGTGAACAAATATCAAACTTGATGTCGTACAAATGCATGCTACTTTCAAAATAACTAAAATTAAGTTCAACAAATTCACGATATATGCAACGATAAAAAACTCACTTCTACGCTTTGAACCTGTCAAGTATTCAGCCTCGAGTATACTTATACTTTGTGTTTCCAGTTCAAACCCTTTCCTTTTATATACCTTAATCATTCTACTCACCCATATATCTACTCCTGTAATATTACTTTCTCTACAATAACCAACAACCATAACACTAAAAGCATTCTGATTACATACCGGATAAACTATTTCCTCACATACAAAACACGGATCAAACTCAGGGTCTGGTTTGATTCATGCTTATTTATGTTGTCTGGTTTAAATTATTTTAGTCTCTGTCTCTCTCTCTCTCTCACGCATATTACAACGAATAGGTTAAGGCCTTGACGTATAGCTCGAGTTGCATCAACCTCATCTTCCTTAATGGTTTTTACTATTGCTCCATTGAAGTGTCTTTAAAGGCGTTAAAAGCATTAGCAATCACAAGACAGATGTATGGGATTGTCATCCAATTTATTAGAGGGGAAATTAGTGTATAACAATATAGGCTACGTAGTTCATCATCAACCATTTCATGACAACCTAAATCCGATAATATTTATTCTTTTAGTGTGATCCTAATATACGTCCATACGTTTTTGTCATAATAAATTATGTGCACGGCGGATCTGAAACCACAATGAGCATCTGAACCCACGTTCTTGCAATCAGATATGAATGGACGCAAATATATAAGGAGGTGTTGTAAAAATATTAACGTTATACTTTGTATTTTAACCTTTAAAAGCTTGATAATCTTATGAGTATTACAAATTTTAGTAGTCTTTGGTATATTTGGTGTAGATTGTTTTGGAACATTTGGTATAGTTTCGTTTGACTAACGGATTATATAATGGTGCTTTCGATCATAGCATGGGAAATAACTTACGTACGATAGTGTTTTTGCACTATCGACTAACTATGTATATTCAAATATCGATAATTTCCTCTTCATTGAATTGTTGTTAGCATGTTTACTATCTCTACTTTTGGTCTTAGCTTTCTCTATAGGTGGAATGTCTACAGTTCTTCTAGGTTCAAGTACTTTATGGATTTTTCTTATGATAGATAGTCGATGCTCGCGATCGTACACACGTATTGAAGAACCAATCACTGTTATTTTCCTCGATAATATCATGTTATTTATATGCATCGTGCTTCATCAAATTCAACATTGTCCACCTGTTATCGACCATACTTCCATCAAAGATACGATGGTGCATTACTAATAAATCAACCACGCATGCGCAAGGTAAGCCGTTAGTGCTTCCAATAACACATTCGTATTCTGCTTTATCATTCCCTATTTGTTTAGCTTTTTCGTATTGCGCTTTCATAAGTTTGAGAGCCAATTTTGACTTGAAACTTCTAATAACCTCGAATATCCAAGCGTCATACTCAAATTGATAGATTAACGTACTTTTTCGAACGATACTTTTATAGTAGTGTGTTGCATCTCTAGTAAAGAATCAGCTGTTCCCCAAAATACATCAAATGCAAGCAAGCCTGTCCTAGTGAAACGTTTCAAGATGGAATGCGAACTCTCTGCCCTAATATTTGTTACAATAAATGTTCATTTAAAATAAATAAATAATATAATAATTTCATTAAATTATAAATATTTTGGCTTATCGATTCATTGTGTCGTTGCTGAAATGTTTGAACTTATTAGTGTATACATAAAGAAACTTTTCATCGTAAGGAGGTTTCAGCCATGTTTGAGTGTAATCGAGGGCTCTGTGGTATGCATTGTATTATTTTTTCATACACTCGATGTTTGAGTTCAGCTTGCTTATGGTGTCGAATAAACAATTGTATTCTAAGACACTTGAAATCAGTGGAATACATTTTCGTTTGTAAAAATATTTAGAGTCTTCATTACGGTATTTTATTCTATGTCCCATCTACATAATATGTGTATCAATTTTGGAAATATAATGTCAATCACTTTCATTAATGTTAAAATTTCTATCCGTCACCATAATATTAGGTAAAGAGCGATTGTTTTCTTCCATGAGCAACCACAAATGTTCTAATGACCACATGTAATTTTCAACATTTTCTTTACTCACGAAAATGGATAAGACCGCAAATGTGATGTTGGTTGACGTAACACCAACAATCTCGAATAATAGGATCTTGTATCTCATTATTTTGTACGTACTATTCATAATAAAGACCTCCAGAAATGTTCTAAAAAAATCGGTAGACGTCGGGCGTGAAAAATAATAATTTGGAGATTATTTGAGACCATTCACTTCCTTTTATAAGCTATTCAATGCAATTTTTATCCTTCATCATACCCAGTAAATATTGAATTTATGATTAGCCGCACTTTTTTATGTACGGTATTTTTGTCTAACATGATAAATGTTACACATATTAGACATGTTTTGAGAATTAAGCTCTTTTAACGCTGGTAAAGTGTTACGAGGAATAAAACCACGTGTAGATAATTGATTCTCCAAATCTTCTTTAGCCGTAGTAAGTTTTCTTGCTTGAGGACAACCTTTGAAATGTTAGGATGACGGATGGTTATGCCTACCGTATAAAACAACCAAATACCATAACCTATTGTTACCAGGATGAGCTCGTAGTGCAAAAGAGAGCAGTCTATTTTTTATGTCCGTTTTTCTTCTCTTCACGTTAGGTGCCTTTGGTTTTGTCCTATACTTCCAAATATCTCGCAATAGTAAAACAATCGAGGAGTATTCTCGTGTTCCTCAGAATCACACATATTTTGCATTATAGAATATTTAAGTCTCTATAGACACTCTTTACCCATTTAGTAAGCTTGGATATAGTGTAGTGCGCTTGAGTGGTGAATGCGTCATTGATATCCAGATATATAATATTATCAAAAGTAATATGAGAGGGGAAGTAACTTTGTGTTTTGAAGAAATTTTAAATTCGTACATTATAAATACATAATATGTTAATTAAATTATGATAAAATTAAAAATTAAAAAAAAACAAACCAAAATTGCTACTGATCCGATTGGGTATCTCGGAATCACCTATTTTTACACAAAACAACTAATTCAGAGTGATTGTCTCAGAATCGGTTGCATGTTGTAAAAACTTCTAAACCTGAGTGAGTATTTTAAAATTGAGTCTACATGGGATATTCGATTTTTGTTTTTTAAAATGAATTTTGATGTTAAATGAATATACAACTAAAACACAAGATTATATTACATTGTTGGTTATTTTGTTGATGATTACCCGTGGTGATTCTTTGGTTTCGGTGTTTTCCTCTTCCATAAAGTTATTAGTAATTTTTATTTTTATTTGATTTTTTTAAGTTTGGGATTTAATTTTAGAAGTTATAAAATACATGTTTAATGTAAACCGATGAGATGATATGTTTGTTGGAAATAAAAGTGAATAATATAAATACATAAAAAAACAAAATAATAAACACAAATATTGAAAGCTTTTTAAAAAAGTTTCTCCTAAAAAGTTAAAATGGCCATGCTCTAAAAATAGTATGTCTATACTTTTTCCTTGTAAAAGATCGGATTTGGGTATATCGGCCCATTTAGGCTCAACAATCAAAGACCAGGACTTAGACTCAAGGCTCCAAGCCTCCAACCACCAGGAACAATAAGCGTTGACGGGTCAATGACAGCTTGGAGACTAAAGAACAAGAACAGGAGGAGATCTTCGTACCACACACGTGGCGTCTTCTAAGTGGACCTCATATCCCTAGTCCGCCCTTTTACTGTATCCTTTGTCGCCTCTCTTATTTCCGTCTCTTTCGTTTCTCTCCCACTCGTATTCTTCGCAAATCCCTCAAACTCACATAGATCTGCGTTAGGTACCATTTCATCTCTCTAATAATCTTGTTTTTTCGTTATTTTCCGTCATTTATTTTCGATTTCGTTTCGATAATGATGTGTTTGTAGCGTTTTCGTCAACATTTCGAATATAGATCTGTGAATTTGTAAGTTTTGTAATCGATTTGCTCTTTCCGTTTGAGGTTTTACTCGATCTGCCCTGATCTACACTCTGCTGTGATTGTTTTGTTTATATTTTGTAAGTAGTTATCGACGAGATTCAACGATATTGATTGTTAGGTCTGCGATTTGTGTATTGATTTTTGTCCAGATTAAGAAATGGATTCTCCGTTGTTTTTCGTTTTGATGGAGACAATGTCAGATACGGTATATCTATGATGTCAGTTTCTTCTGAAAAAATGGATACTCCGATGATGATACGTTGTTTATCCACCAGCCATTCGTTTCTTTGTTTTTCGCTACAGATTTTTCTGCATTTTGATTGTTTGAGATGTTCATAAACAAGTACAGATTTTCAGTGTCTGACATATTTTTAGAGCTGATTTGTTAGCGATCTTGCAGGATTAGATCTAGATCCGCTAAGAAGAATGTCAACTCGGGAGGATTATGTCTACATGGCCAAGTTGGCCGAACAGGCTGAACGTTACGAAGAAATGGTAGAAAACATGGAGAATGTTGCAAAGGCTGTTGACAGCGAGGAGCTAAGCGTGGAGGAAAGAAACCTTCTCTCGGTTGCTTACAAGAACGTGATCGGAGCTAGAAGGGCTTCATGGAGGATTATTTCTTCTATTGAGCAGAAGGAAGAGAGCAGGGGAAACGAGGATCACGTTGCCACGATCAAGGAGTACAGGAGCAAGATCGAAACAGAGCTCAGCAAGATCTGTGATGGGATCTTAAATCTTCTCGAGTCTCATCTCGTTCCGTCTGCATCTTCGGCTGAATCCAAGGTGTTTTACCTTAAAATGAAAGGTGATTATCACAGGTATCTTGCAGAGTTTAAGACTAGTGCTGAGAGGAAAGATGCTGCTGAGAGCACTCTCTTGGCATACAAGTCTGCTCAGGTGTGCTATCCAGCATTTGCTGCCTCTTTATTATTCTTCATCCTGCCGTTCTTAAAGATTATCAGATGAAATAATTTTTTGCGTATCTTACATTGCAGGACATTGCTCTCGCTGATTTGGCCCCTACTCACCCAATAAGGCTAGGACTTGCGCTTAACTTCTCTGTTTTCTACTATGAAATTCTCAACTCTCCGGATCGTGCTTGCAATCTTGCGAAACAGGTATCTATGCTTCAAATATTTTTCCACTATTACATGGCAATTTGGTGGTTTGGTATAACATAATGGCAGCCTATGTAAACAGTTGGGTGTTTCATGGCTGGATAATCTTTAATTAGGAAAAAATTAATCATAAGGTTGTGCTATTACTTGAACTAAGTCCTGTCATAGGAAACATTCTTAAACCATGTGATGTGTTAGATGCTGTCTGTGAGGTGATTGTTATTACTCTTTCATGTTAAGAGACAAGATTGTTGCCATGAAACCTTGTAGTTGTAACAGTTTCCTAAAGAAGGCTTCTCTAAGATGCTTGTAGGTTTTCACAAATCCTCCACCTTTATCATTATGTTATTGTTCTGATGATGTGAGCGTGTTTTCGTTTTGAACTCAAGTTCAATTGATTATACATTCACGTGAACAATGTGGTAACTAAATAACCAGATGTTGGTTAATCTTGGACTCAGGTTTGCTTTGTTTGATATATCTTTTGCCAAAAGTACAATATATCCTTAATTTTTCCTTCACTATATACACCAGGCATTTGATGAGGCTATATCGGAGCTAGATACCTTGGGTGAGGAATCATACAAGGATAGTACTTTGATCATGCAACTTCTCCGTGACAATTTGACACTCTGGACTTCAGACATCACGGTATCCCTCTAATACCTTTTTTGACAACTTACATTTACGATATCTGTTTAGTTAAAAAAAAAAGGCAGTATGATAATAATTTTGTTATTATTGTTCTTAAACCTTGTTTCTAGGATGAAGCTGGGGACGAGATTAAGGAATCGAAGCCTGAGTCTGGAGAAGGGCAGTAGTAGTAAGAGCTCTGTGGAGTGAAGTTCCGTAAGATATTGTAGTTTAAACTTTTAATATTGCAACTACTTGAAATAGGATCTGATAATGGATTTATTTCTGGAAGTAGGATATGTTGATGAACTTGAGTGGTGACTGCACTTAGGTCTTGGCCTATTGAAGTGGTTTGTATTTCAGCTTTTATTATTGCTGAGAGCAATTTGGTTTCTTCATATCCCTGCAGTTTTCCTTAATGATTCTTCTATGCTTATTGTTTTTGGAGAATCTTCTTTTTTCTTTAGCAAGTACCAATAACTAAGAGAAGCAAATTTATTATCTACTTAGTATGAATGACAAGTTAACTATGCTGTTTATGACCTACTGGTCCTGCATCCTTTTTTTTACTCTGATGTGAAACTTCTTTTCAATTTGGGAGTGCTAAACTTCCTTTTTTTCAATTTACCTTTTCATTTAATGTTCCAGTTTCACATCCATTCTGTCCCGATTTACTACTATAGTTATCTACTATGGTTTTACCAATTTTCGTCGTTTGACAAATGTTCATGGTGTATGCCATCTAAGTAGATGAATTTTGTCTCTGGGGACAGAAGTAATTGAAAAATGCTAGATGATTTAAAAATTGTTAGATGGGGGATTATGGCGTATGCCATCTACATGCTCTAATCCTTGTATGCTCAAATGCTAGACGGAGAAGATGTGAAACTTAGCAAAACCAGAGTAGATGTGAGACCTTTAGATCCGAAACTATAGATGCCAGACCCAAATGTTAGATCCGAAACCATAGTTAACTGGGTTGGCGAAAAGAAAAATCAAATAAAATATCATAAAAATTTAATTTTTCTGTCTTAAAAAGTTAAAAAAAATATTGTTTTTGGATTTTTTTTCCCGAATTGCAGTATAAGATATACTAACTTTCAAAAAAAAATGGAAATATAAAAACACGCATGATTTTAATTAAAATAATGCTTTTAGTAGCTTTGTTTCTTTAGATTAGAGGTTAATTGTAAATCTCTCAGCAAAACAGTCGATATCTCTATATATATACACACATGAAATTCCATCAGTTTACGGTGACAGCCTTCTACATGGTGAGTAGCGTGTATATCATGTCATCATCAGACACTGGTGTGTAAATAGGTGGATCGATAATAAAAAACATGGAGCTTAGTACCATAACTAAAACCACAAATACAACGAGTGATTTACGAGGATCAGTATGACTCGTCACAAGTTTGAACCCTTCCTCTTGACCAGCGCTCGAATCCATTTGCACTGCTGGGCCGGTAAAGAACCCGAATGCAATTCCAGTCAAAGCTGCTCCAAGATGTGTCCTGAATCACATATACAATATTAACGTTGTATGTTTAAGTGATTTCAACATTCGACGAATATTGTTTCTACGGATACCGATTTCTCATATAAAGATGATTCTACTCGTACTAAAAGTTTTTCGGTGCAATCGGCTTATTTGGTTTTTTTTTCTCGTAATGCTTCAGATTTCTCACTAAACTGCTGAGTTGTATCAATAGTCCTTTACCAAAGTTATTCGTCGTGGTGATCAGTAATAAAGTTGACAGAAAACAAATATCCGGGAGGTAATACGACAGCGAAAAGGTCTATAGGGTTACTAGACCAAGGAAAATAGTCGATGAGTTACTATAACATTCAAGTCGCTAGCAGAAATCTTACCAATCATCAACTGGACCGAAATGGCTTAAGATCAAACTAATTCCCGTAGCAAATATTGCATTTTCAAAGAGCTTGTCTGAAACATCCTTTGCATTGACATCTTTGTTCTGGACTTGGTAGATAAGCCAAGCTCCAATTATGGCAAAAACTGGCCCCTACCCACGTAATTACATAACGCCAAGGCGATATAATCACATTCAATATAACAAAATAGATGCACAACGCGAAATTGAAAGAACTATAGAAGCAACGAATAACTGACTTACAGTTCCTCCAACGGTTGGTGCTGGAGTGTGAAAAAAGCTCATCAAGTTGCCGGAAAAGCCTCCGATTAAGTAAATCAAGAAAAACGTGAAAGAACCGTAACCACGACAAACTGGCGGTCCAAAGGTAAGAAGAGACCAACACCCCAAAGCTACATGAAATATGCCTGAATGCTGCATGCATAATATGCACAGTTTATTAAATTTTCAAATCCATCTAATACACATGCACAAGTACTAAGAGATATCTTGTCCACAAAATTCAACTAGAAACGTCCATATCGTTTTTTTAGTGAATTATATGACTCTCATAGATTCATAGATGTTTTGAAAGCGAACCAACTACTTGATCGAGGTGATCGTTTGAAATATAGTTATCGGATCCGACCCAGTAAATCAATAACAGTCACAGATTGAGAACAGACCCAGTTTTGTTAGTCTTGTATACCAGAAACATTGGCGTCACTAGCCTCCACCATTCTCCAACAAGGATCATGTCATTGATTTTCGCTCCGTACAGCGATGGGAGAGTAAAAAGGTTCAAATCAGTGTTCTCGACTGGACTGGCTATTTCAAAAAGAAATACTGCAATGTTTATCGAAGCCAATATGCATCTGCAAATTGTAAGAAACAGAAAAGTGAACAGAGAAGCATTTTTAAATGACACTATCAATGGAGAATAACGAAGAGAGCAGCGATCTTACATCAAGTAAAGATCAGAAATGTCGTCATACGAATCATCACGTAGCTGTGAAGTGGGGTTTCTACTAAAAGACAATGGTTTTACTGCCGGATTGTTTTCAGTGAACTGATCATCAACGGTAGATAAGTCGTAGTCCTTCGTGCATGAATCTGAAAGGATAGGTTCAAGCATATCAGTTTTCATACATTTATAAGACTGACCATAATAGTACACTTAACAGTACTCACAGCAGAAACAGCATAGAATTGTAATGCAATTACATTTTGATAGAGATGCAACTATATTTTGATGTCTTTTGGTGCCACGTTTCTTAGACCATTGATAATTAGTCTTTTAGAAAAAGTCACTTGTGGTTTAGTTTTATAAAGACGTTGTTTGGTCCGTATTAAAATGTTGGACCAACTACATAGATTTTTGGCCACAAGCCAATAAACCTGATTGTACGAAAGGACCCCTAAACCGCCGAAGCCTAACGCATGATACAATAGTTCTAAATCTTTTCAATCTGGCTTGTCGAAGAAACATTTTAGTAAAAAAGTTTGATTTAGTACAAAAAAAATGTCAAATTTAAATGCAAAAGATTTGTCCTCTAGTCTCACAACCACTGAACCGCAACACAAAGAACTCACAAAAGCATAGTAAAATACCAACTCCAACTAGGTAGCAAATTTAAAGCTATATCCAAGCCGTATGGGGTATCTTAGCAAACCCCTCACGCGTGCAGGCACAATGTCAATCAACAAGGAACTCATATCAGTCAGGATCCAAACATCAAACACAACCACGAGGATCCTAATACCATGTTACAAATGGATATTAGACCTAACTAATGTAGGGAATTTTGTTTACGAATTACAGGATAACCTCTAAAGTCTTGTACGAAAGCAATTTCAGATTGAATTATTTTGGTGGTTCTTCAAAAATCCAACCGGATAAAACTAGAGAAATTTTCTTAATAAAGCGAGAGATCGGATTGTTGCGTACTCTCACTCAAACCAAAACCACGGTTATCTATTCCGAACCAATTTCCAAATTATCAACCCTTTGCATGCATGTCCAAAAAAGGGTTATATTTTTAAATGTTCAAAACCGATTAAAATTTGAAAATTCAAATTCAAACGAATTTTCAAAACAGCCAACACCATTCGAAATAAAAGATTTCCAAACCGTTGACAGCTCGACTCCAGCCAAGGGCTGCAAGTAGCTACGACCCTTGACTCAGCTTGCTCTCCTTGCTAATCACAATATATTCTAAGCGTACACTCTAGACTCTCCAACTTGATAATATACTATGACTACATTAGTATTAGCAGACTAATCAATCCAATCACACTAAAATATCTAACAATCTAACTCCCAAAATAACTTCTCGAAGTCGAAAATGAGGGTTGTTTTACAATATATACAATTATTCATGCCACTATATCAGCCTAACGTAGGATATCTCAGGAAATGGCTAGAGGCAATACATACCTCTCTTAAGTTTGGTAAGATAAGCATTTAGAGACCCCAGCTCTTCCTTTGCCTTAATCTTAGTCTTTGCATCGACCTGCTTTCTCAAACCATCCGAAGAAGTATCAGCATCAGCTTCGAGTTTCCCAAAATAAAAATCCAACGATTTCAGTTGCTTATAAGTTGTGCGAGGTTCTGATACACACAAAACAAAACCCGGATGATCTTTTACAGCAAGTCCTCCTCTTAGATGCCTCCCTTCGTTGCACAAGAAGCGCCTAGCACTTAATGAATGAGCCTGCTCTTTATATGGCATCTTATGACATATCGGCAACAAAGCCATTTAAACCTGAACCAAGAAGAGAACAGCACACACATATATCATACGAGTCAAAACAAAGGTAATTTATGATCGACCCATGATTGAAAAAGTAAAAAGAACCATGATTTAGATATTCATTGAAGCAAATAATCAAACATTTTCTTAGAAACCCAGTTCTTAAAATAGCAGAGGATCATCAAAATCATGGATCAGAAGCTTTACCAAATCAAAACGAACATAGAAAGAAGGTAGGGATGATTGATGTACCTTGGTTGGTTGTTTGAAGTTTTCGAGGTGTGTAGTGTAGGTGAAAAGTTAAAGAGATAATTTAGTCTTTGTGGGTTTTGATTAAGACACTAAAACGATCGTCTAATCGAGTACAGTTTCTTATCTTAATTGCTCCAGTAGTTGTTTTGTACTTAGGATATCCGTGGGCCCCGTTAGATTCTTCTCCTCTGTATACTAATTTTGGGATATGGTTTATGTTTAGATGAAACATGTCGGAATCAGTATAATTTGATAAGTATGTATGATTAAATACTAGTATTATAGTTACGGTAACGCAGCAACAACCTATTAGGATTCGAAGTTTATCAAAAAAAAAATTGTGGCCGGATCCAGAATCAGAATTTAAGATGGGTCAAAAAAATATTTTAGGGTGGTCCAAATTTTGAATTCTTAACCTCAAATTTAGAAAATTAACACTCCTATAAATATACCAAATTTATTTTTAGAATTTACGGTGGTCCATGGCATATATGGCCACCTTTTGGATTATTCACGGACTAAAACTAAAATTAATTTTTTCATTTGTTATTTTTAACACGTTAAATTCATATTTTTTAAAGAATGTTTTAATTTTTTTTTTCAAATCATATACTCAGTTTATAGACGAACAAACAAGAGTGATATAGTTTGAAATTTTTATTTATTTTTGTAACTAGTTTACATGTGATTGCGCAACTACAAAAAAATATTTCATTTTGTTGGTTCTAGAAAACAAAATCGATAGTGATAAGGGAGAATAAAAGATATAAAGGGAAATTGGAAAGAAGCATTTTTATTGGGGAAATATAGTAAAATGTATTATGAAAGTACTAATTATGAATACATGGTAAAATATAGGGACTAGGTGTGTAATAGTTAAGAATTTAAGCATGTGGGGTCCGTTATTGTACTATAAAAAGACCCCACACGAGTTGAGAAGGTTGGTTGATTAATATACTATTATTTTCTCTCTCTATTTGTAGTAGCACTTTCTCCTTATAAAAAGCATCCTTATAAACAATTGATTATAACAGTTAAATCCCTCGGATATTTGTTTTACACAAAATTACCCTCGAGCAAACTCTTAATTCATCATTAACGCCATCTGTGGGAAAGCGAAGATTGTCGTGACGGTAATTGCTTTCTGGAAATCGATCTTAATCTGAGTGGAATTATGGAAGATCAGGGGATGATTTTGTTAACGAATGTGAGGAGAATCTTGTTTGAAATGCTTATCGGAATGATATGGATTATGAAGCGCATGGAGGTCAACGCACCAGAGAAATCTTTGACGAGTCGCTTCTGTTGGCTCGGAGGAATGAGTTACTATTGGAGATCGAAAAATTGAGGGCATAAAAAGAAATTGTCCAAGCAAATCTTCGTTCCGAGGTTAGAAGAGAGCATGATAATGGAAAAGATGAGCGTGAAGTTGATATTTGTCCTAGAAATAGAGATGACAGATATAGAGGGCATGAACGACGTTCTTCAAGAAGGAAAGGGAATCGTCACTTGGAATCTTCTGATTCAAGTGATTATTCTCGTTATAGTTCATTAGAGTCATCTCCTGAAAGGAGTCATCGAAAGAAAATACATGGCAGAAAGCATGTGGTGCACCAGAGGGGAAGAAGTTTGGAGAGAAAATCTCTCAGGGAAAAGAATTATCATACTCATGCTAATGTTCCTTCTTGGAACCAAAATGTCGACCAACGGAACACAGTGTGGCAGCATTAGTATACTTTGCCTTCTGATGAGGGTCTTTATTTTCCGAACCATGAAAATTCGAGGGCTGATGTTTATAGGACAAGTCATAACTGGAGAGCTTCTCATTTGTCCTCAGAAATTCTAGCAGGCAACCTCCCAAAGCACTTTGATATTTCGAAGCTAGAAAAGTTTGACGGAACGTAGGATCCTGACAATCATATCGAGCAGTTCAAAAATTTCATTATCAATTTTGATGATGATGATGATAAATTGCTATTTATAGCGTTTTCTCAGACCTTCAAGGAAGTGGCTTCCAAGTGGTACAACAGGCTTCCATATGTATCGATAAAGAGTTTTGACATGTTCTGGAATATCTTTAGACAACATTTTGTGGAGAGTAAAAAATTCCGGGCCAATGGAGATACGATAATCTACTGTAGGCAAAAAGTTGAGGAGAGTTTGAAGAATTACACCAATCGATTTGTGAAAACGAAAACAGATATGGAATACTGCAAAGATTCTGTGGCATTATCAGCATTCAGGATGGGACTTCTCCAAGTACTTTTAAATGATACGGTGGCAGAGAGTCAGGCGATGACTTTTGGGGCATTACTGGATCAAGTTGAGAAAAGAATTTTGGTGGAGGAGACCCAGGCATCATAAAAAAGATCAAGTGATCAGCTAGACCAGAATCAATTTCAAAGGTCCGAGTCTAGTAATCCACAACCTCGTGTTAATGTTCAAGCTAAGGTTATGGTCAGTATCCGCCGAGGCGAGAACGAATCGGCAAAACTATAATAATCAGCAAAGCTATAACTAAGGAGAAAGACCTACTTTGAATAAGTGGATTCGTCCGGACTATTTTGCTGAGTTAATAGAAAATGTGGCTACGATATTTGACAATGCAAGGTCAACAGTACAGTTCAGAAATCATTTTCCTATTCAAACTCCGAGGGAAAACAGAAGTGCTAAGAGGTTCTGTAAGTACCACGAGGATATTGGGCATGACACCAAGGAATGCATCGCTTTGAAAAAAGAGGTGCAAGCTTTAATTGAGAATGAAATGTTATTAGAATTCGTAAGAAAAGCATACTCAAAAAATTGTTGCAGTAAAGGTTGTGACAAAGAATGTTGACACGACAATGGTGATTTATGAGGAAGTTGATGCTTTTGATATTGCAGCAGAGTATCTGGATCCCAAGGTAAGGAGAAACAACGTGAATATGGTAGAGGAGATTATTCCAAGGGGGAAAGTAAATGACCTATGTGTTTTTTTTCGAGTCGTTAGCTATTTTTGGAGGGGATACTATTGCAGGGAAGTCCAATAGTTTGCGAAAGAGGTATGGTAAATATGACTACGCAGATTGAAGCAGGGGTTTCAGCGCAGATGCATCGTTTGCCCTCCCCTATTATATGTTTTGACGATGATGATATGAGGAATATAGCTGGTCCGCATGAGGATGCGGTGGTTATTGCTGCAGGGATAGCTGGTGACCAAGTTCAGAAAATACTTATTGATACAGGAAGTTCTGCGAATATTTTGTTTATGAGTACCTATAGGAGAATTTCCGCCCCACCTGTTATACGGCGGTCCGACAGAACTATAGTAGGCTTTACAGGAGCAACAGAAATAGTCGTGCGAGAGTTTCATTGTGTGGTGGAGCTTGGTCGAGGACTATTCAAAAATGAAGTTGAAGTTTTGTTTATAGTGGTAAATGCACCAAATTCTTATAATGCGATTTTGGTCCGTTCTTGGTTGTCAATGAGGCATGGTGTTATTTCAACGGTATGTAGTAGGGAACAATATAGGGATAATTAGGAGCAACCAGAAGATGGATCGAGAATGTTACCAGATAGCTTTATCCTCGAAGGGAGTTCGGGGAGAAGCATCAGAAAAAGTATAGCAACTAAAGGGGACTTCCTCAGCAATCACTCCCTATGATGATCCGAGGGAGTCCCCCGGATTTCTAGTTCCGGATGATGATCATGAGGAACACAAGTTTCAAGATGGAAATTTTTAAAAAATTGGAGTAAAGCTTTCTTTTTAGTTCAAAGAAAAGTTGATTGCATTTTTGTCAACAAAGTTAAATATGTTTGTTTGGTGTGCAGAGGACGTTACAGGTGTACCTCCAGAGATAATTTGTCATAAACTCGCAGTGCGACATGATGTTCGGCCGATTATACAGAAAAGAAGACCGTTTTCTCAGGAGAAGTCTACAACTATTGTTTCAGAGGTTGAACGGTTATTAAGCATAGGCCATATTCGAGAGTCACAATACCCTGTATGGGCCTCGAATCCAGTCTTAGTCAGGAAAAATAATGGCAAGTGGAGGATGTGCGTGGATTTCACGGATCTGAATAGAGCTTGTCCAAATGATCCTTTTCCGGTACCTCAAATTGATCAGCTAGTGGATTCTACATCGGGTAATCAGTTATTGTCTTTCATGGATGCTTATTCAGGATATAATCATATCAGATTAGATACAAGGGATGAAAAAAGCACATCGTTTATCACTGAGAGAGGATTATATTGTTATAAGGTCATGACATTTGGCCTGAAAAATGCGGAGGCGACTTATCAGTGTTTGGTGAACGAAACCTTTGAGGAGCAGATTGGCCGAAATGTAGAAGCTTACATTGACGATATGCTGGTAAAGAGTTTACAAGACGAAGATCATTTCTCTGACTTGGAGGAAACTCTTAATAATTTGAGCAAAGTCAATCTAAAGTTAAACCCGGAAAAGTGCATTTTTGGTGTACGGTCGGGGAGGTTTCTTGGCTATATGATAAGTGAAAGGGGAATTGAGGCTGATCCAGAACATATAAAGGCTTTGACGACTATGACTCCTCCTCGGAGTATTAAGGAAGTCCAGATTTTGACAGGAAGATTGGCAGCATTGAACAGGTTTATTTCTCGTTCATAGGATAAATGTGCGCCTTTCTTTAACCAGACAGTTTAGTTGGACCGAGTAATGTTCTTAAGCATTTTGTCAGATTCAAGAGTATTTTATGTCCACGGAGATACTTTCTAAACCTTTGATGGGAGAGAATTTGATCGTTTATGTGTCGGTATCAGATTTTACAATCAGCGCTGTGTTACTCCGAGAAGAGATGGATATTTTGAAGCCGGTATATTATGTTAGCAAAATTTTGCGAGATGCAGAGAGTAGTATCTGAAGTTGGAAAAGTTAGCTTTAGCCTTGGTAACAGCTGCTCGAAAAATGAGACCGTACTTTCAAGCTTATCCTATAGTAGTTCGAACAACATTTCCCCTAAAAGGTTTGTTACAAAGGCTGGATATATCAGGAAGAATGACGAAATGGTCAGTCGAATTGGGAGATTTTGACATGACGTTTGAGCCTCGAACGACCATAAAAGCTCAGGTTCTGGATGACTTTTTGGTTGAATTTCACTCAAATAGAGCAGATATGGAGATTATTGATCAGCTAGATAAGACAGAATGGTTGGTTCGAACTGATGGGGGGTCGAATATTTCTGGAAGTGGTGCTAGAGTTCAGTTAATTTCCCCAGATGGGATAACGATGTTTCAAGCTATCCGTTTCGGTTTTAAAGCAACTAATAACGAGGCAGAATATGAGAGAGCATTAGCAGGGTTAAGATTGGCTCGAGTGTGTGGGGCTAGAAAGGTTAAATTGATTAGTGATTCACAGTTGGCTATAAACCAAGCTTTGGGAGAGTCAGAGGCAATAAATGATCAACTAGTCAAGTATTTGAAAGTCTTGAAGGACTTGGTTTTAAATTTTGATGAAGTTCAATATGAGTATGTTCGAAGGAAAGCAAATCTGATCCCTGATTCCTTAGCAGTTGCTTCACGATCAGAAGGCCATCCATGGGTCATAACTCAGAAGTATCATTCGGTTACAAGCAATACAGAGCATTTGATGAATGTGGAGGAAGTAAGCAATGTTGTTACAAACGACTGAAGGTCAGAAATTGTGGACTTTCTGGAAAAGGATAGCTTACCAGCAGATAAATCAGAGGCTAGAAAAATCAGGTTTAAATCTCACTACTATATCCTTTTGGGAGGAATCTTATACAAGAAATCCTTAAGTAGACCGTTACTTAGATGTTTGGCCAAGGACGAGTCACAATTTGTTTTATCAAAACTGCATGGCGGGGAAGGGTCGGCCTATTGTGGATATAAAGCATTAAATCGACGAGTGTTTCTGGCCAGTTATTATTGGCCGACTATTTCTAGTGATGTGAAAGAGTTGGTAAAAAGGTGTGACACATGTCAAAGATGCCAATGTAATACATAAGCCAGGGGTACTACTAGAAAGTATTTCCGAAGCAGTTCCATTTGATAGGCGGGGTATTGATTTAGTTGGACCCTTACCAATGGCATCCGGTGGAAGGCAAACGATCATAGTAGCAGTTGACTATTTTTCCAAGTGGGTGGAAGAAGAACCTTTAGCGGGGACGAAAGAAAAATATGTTATTAAGTTTGTTGTTCCGAACATTTGTTGTCGTTTTGGGGTGCCGATAAAACTCACAACAGATAATGGACCTCAATTCGATAACAAGGAGTTTAAGAGCTTTTGCGTTTCCAGGGGCATACAACAATATTTTTCTGCTCCGTTTCATCCGCAAACCAATGGTCAGGTGGAGGTGACCAATAGAACGATTCTGGATGGATTAAAGAAGAACTTGAAAGGTAAGGCTGGAAAATGGCCAGATTATTTACATGAAGTATTGTGGTCTTATTGAACAACGCCTCGAACTTCAACTACAACATCTCCATTTGCTTTGGTGTACGGAATGGATGCGGTGGTCCCCTCGGAGATTGTTTTCCCATCATACCGTGTGGCAGCTTATGTAGAGGCCTTGAATGATCAAAGCATGGCTATGGAATTAGATTTGGTGGAGGAAAAAAGACGACATGCACAATTGAAGTCTCTACACTATCAAACATTAATGAGGAGCAGGTACGCTTCACAGGTAAAGCAGAGAAATTTCAAGGTGGGGGACAAGGTATTACGAAAAGTTTTTCTTCATACCAAGGAAAAAAGCCTCGGAAAATTGGGACCGAATTGGGAAGGCCTTTATGAAGTAACAGAAAAAGTGAAGCAGGGAACGTATCGGTTAAAAGATAAGGATTGGAGATACCTTAAGCATCTGTGGAACATAGAGAATTTAAAGTTGTATCTGGAGTAAGAATGAAGAGTTTGGCATGTAATGGTTATTTTTTATGTTTATTTTCAGGTTTTCAAAAAACAGCGAATGCATAATCTTTCCTACCCTGTTAGGCACAGGAAGGTTTTAGCGAGGTGCCATTATTAGTTGATCAATACATTTGAATTTTTGCCTCGAATGATTGTTTCTAAGTTACAAGGTGTGATTGGATTATTAGGTTAATAGTTATGATATTTTATAAGCTTGCCTTAGAGCGGCATACAATGATTATTATGACCAATTAAAGTTAGCATAAAGCAATTATTTTATTCAACGCAAGTTGACATACAATCATTTTCATACCAAATATGAAGTTTAAAAATTATAATACTGGTATTCCAAACAATGGCATACAAGGAAAGTCGAGGCAAATGTTCTTCGGAACATGTTGATACCATTACAAAAACTTTCTTACAAATTGACAAAGACTTATACAAAAACTTGTACAAAAAATTATTCCAAGTTTGTTTACTCAGAATGTTTTGAGGAGTCGCTCTCCTCGGAATCTGATGACTCACTGTCACTAACAACGATATTATGTGGGCGAAGCTTGAGGGAGACAAGCTTCCAAAAATTGCCTAAGTCATACTCAGGGTACTCTTCATGAATTTGAGTGATCAGTCCTGCTCGGGTAGTAACATCCCAAGTATTAAGCTTGTCCACACATTTTGCTGCATAAGCATTCAGAGCTGCCTCTTTCTCTGCTTCTATCTTATGAGTAAATTCTGCAATCGTCTTTAATAGATTTTCGTTTCCTATACAATAAACTCGAAGTCTGCAAGACAATCATTAAATCCTTTTGTTGCAATTTGGTGAGCTTTTTTGAGTTCTGTAAGGAGTCTTTCTTAAGCATCAGTCTTCTTTTGGTAGAGACCCATTTATTCCTGACAGCATTTTTCGAGGACAAGGACATAGTTTTCCGAGGCCGATATTTTTTTTCAAAAATTGCATCAACCTGTCCTTCTAGAGTGGAGTGTTGTTTTTTTTTATCTCTTTAAGCTGTGCGGAAACAAGGGAAGCTTTGAACTTGTAGTGGTTTTTCCAGTCTTCTAGATGTTGCATTTTTCTTCCCATGTTGACAGAGGCATGAAGTAGGTTCCGAACACTTAGAGAAAATTCATCGCCCTGAGGAATTTTGAAGGAACTAGTAGGAGAACCTATTGTTGTAGAATCAAAATTTGAAGACTCACCAGTTAAAATGATGGGATCAACAATTTGTGGAGGATCGCTTCGAGGAATTGGGAGCGGTACTAATCTTGGGAGATCATCATTTGAAGATAGACTTGAAGATATGGTGAGTGGAAAGTTGGGCATTTAACTTGAATTTCCTTTATCTTCACCTTCATTTTCAGTTGCAGCAATTTGGGCTCCAGTACCCTTAGAGATTTCTTGGATATCATCTTGTGCTCTAGTGTCCTCGGATATTTCGTTGATGGGCTCCAAAGTAGCTTTCTTATTGGTTTCTTTTTTCTTGATGGGATGGACAATTTTTTGTAAATGGGAAACTGACATGGGTGTTACAATATTTGACGAAGAGATTGGCTCTTGGTTAGCAGCTAATCTTTCAGAGTCTGATTGAAGATCTTTGATCGATACTTCTTCTTCAGAATCATCCAAGTGACTTTTGGCTCGGGAGCGCTTCGGAAGATAAATAATGATTTCTTTATTTTCCACTTGATCGACGACTTCTTGCTGAGAATGAGGAGTCATTAATTCCTTCATAGTTAGTCTGTCGAGGGGGTTTGGCCTCCAAAGTCGACTCTTGGCCAAGTTATTGTTCATAAAACATAGGCGGAATTTGTTTTCCTAGTTTTTCTTGGCCCATTCACTAAGTTTGGTGAAAACCATGGCGACACTTTCTACATAGTCAACATAGGGCTTAGAAATCCCAGTCATAGTTGTGCAAAAGTTCGAACAGTAAGTTATTAAACTATTATTCGAGGAAGATAAAAGTAAGAGTTAAAAAGACTTACATCTGTTAGTCCATAAAAGAGACAGCTTGTGTGGATTCGAGGGGGTTGACTCAGATCCTGTCTCCAAATGTCCGGAGAAGAAGAGGAATTATTGCCTCCATTTTTTATCAGCCTCCAGTAAGTCCTTCACTACTTTTTGTCCTCGACCAAAGGTTAGTGAGTAAAACGGGAAAAACGGGTTCTTTGCCAAGCCAAATAATCCGATGAGCTCTTCTAAGGAAAATTATTTGCCAGAAATCCTTGAAGACACAATACATGCCATGAGTGTGAACCACATGTTTGGACCAGCTTGTGAGGGGCATAGATTAATTTTGGAAAAGTATTCAATGAAGAATGGATCTAAGGGATACCTCAGGCCCCAATTCATGATCTCAATATAAAAAACTAACTCATTATCCTTAAAGATAAAGGAGTATCACCTTCCGAGGGGAATCTGATGGTAATATACGAGAGGATGCACCATCGAGTCCTTAGCATGGTTTCTTCCGAAGGCGAGAAATATTTGTAGGAGATATAGTAGAGTGCAACCAGGTGCTTGTTCTCTATTCCTCGGATGTTATTGCCCACAATGGCATCAAGTTACAAAGGAAGAGTGATATCACCCTTGGATTTTGGGGCAATTGTCCGAGCTTGCTCTTCGGAAATTGCTAGGGGGGTTGTAAATATTTGATTAGAAGAGGCCAATGAAGGACCATCGGATTTACTCTTCTCTGCAATAGGAATTTATTGTGTCTCTGACTCAGGGTTTTCTGAGGCGATTGTTTTCCCTTTACT
This sequence comes from Limnanthes douglasii subsp. nivea, assembly GCA_036936605.1. Lineage (NCBI taxonomy): Eukaryota > Viridiplantae > Streptophyta > Magnoliopsida > Brassicales > Limnanthaceae > Limnanthes > Limnanthes douglasii. The sequence continues at coordinate 285,318,226 of JAUPFV010000004.1, forward strand.
TTCCAAGGTTTTGTTTCGAAATGATTGTACATCTTCGTCGATAATAGTAGTTCTTGAGGGGGAGAATCGAGGACTTCCTTGACCCGTCATCGAAGGGATGGCTGGAAGGTTTGATCTAGAGACGTCAGTTTTCAGAGAAGGATTGTCAATTACTGGAGTTAAATTCGAATCTGGGGTTTCCAAAGGAGTTTCTATAGCACATTTGCATTCTTGAGAGTTTCTTTTGTCTTTGTGATTCATTTTCCTTTTTCCAGAAGAATGCTTATGATGTTTATCTTTACCTATAGATTCGAGGGGTTTGAGATCAGAAATTTGGTTTAAACAAGAGATTTCTAAGGGTATGATGACAGAGGAGTTTTCCGATGGGGGTCAGGAACCGTAGAAAGTAGTAACCGGAGGTTGGGGTTGATGCTCAACGTAGGTACCAGCAACAACTTTCTCTTCGAATTTTTGGCTAATGAACAGCCACTCTGGAATTCGACGAGGTTTGGGGAGCATAAGCCATCTTTCTCTCTCTAGAAACTTTAGAACAAAGGGTTTGGATTGTAAATAAAAAGAGCAAGTATTTATACAAGCAGATGGGCTTTTTAAAGAGAGAAAGGCCTGGGGACATTTTCCTTTGTTTGCCTAGGGGTGTTATAGGTAACATAGGTACATTTGTATTGAATCGAGAACTGAGAAAGAATGTGAAGAGGCAATCAAATGATGGAAAATTTTGGGAAGTGTAATAAGATCCCTAAAAAGATTTGTGTGACAAAGAATTTTGACGAATGACATCATTAATAAAAAGGCGGGAGATTGCTGACTGGGATATAAGAGTTGATACTAAAAAGTTCGATGAGCCTAATCCTTGCAATTAATTAGCCAAGACTCGGGGGCTATTGATAATTGTACTGATACGATTATTTTCGAAGAAGACTCTTTGAAGGTACCAAAATGTCCACATGATTATTTCCGATGAGATTTTTCGAGGAGTTAGAAATTTCGAGGAGTTAGAAATTACATGTGTTGGGCTATGTTCTATTCTTTGCTAAGAAAGTGTAAAGATTGGGGGGCTACTGATTAGTGTCGTCGAGGAGGTAAAATGTTGATTTTTTGAATATTTGATAAGAATAGGCAAAACTATCATGTAAGTTAATCTTCGAAGAACAGTTTCTCATCAGAAAGTAATTTGTGAGGAGAATCTGAAGACGAGGAAGTGTTTTTCGAGGAGAATTCGAAGATAAGAAGAAATTCGAAGACTTCATCGCAGTCCTAGTAAAAATATTTTTACAAGGACTGGGGGGCTACTGATAAGGGAGAATAAAAGATATAAGGGGAAATTGGAAATAAGCATTTTTATTGGGGAAAGATTGTAAAATGTATTATGAAATTACTAATTATGAATAAATGGTAAAATATAGGGACTAGGTGTGTAATAGTTAAGAATTTAAGCGTGTGGGGCCATTTATTGTACTATAAAAGGACCTCACACGCGTTGAGAAAGTTGGTCGATTAATATAATACTATTTTCTCTCTCTACTTGTAGTTTCACTTTCTCTCTCTAAAAAGCATCCTTATAAAGAATTGATTATAACAGTTAAGTCCCTCAGATATTTGTTTTACACAAAATTACCCTCGAGCAAACTCTTAATTCATCAGATAGTATTTTCGAATCTTTTTTTGGAGTTATAATTTGAAAGATATGACATTTAGAAAAACAAAAACATGTGGAGAGAAAATTACACAATGAGATTCATTCCGCAACCAAAGTGTTATTTTCGCAATTATTTGCACATATTTTTATAACTCCTTTTTTTTTAAATTTAAAACTTCATATCTTTCAAACACTAACTTAATATAATTATATGAACACAGATGTTTTTATTTTATTTAAAGACGAACGAAAAGAAATCCATGAGTGATATATTTATAATTTTTTATGAGTCCTATAATGTCAAAGGGATTGGAACGGTCCGACTCAAGTTATCTACAACACTTGAGAGAGTAGTATACAATGTAAGGTATGTACCCGAACTTAAACGTAACCTTTTTTTTATTGAGATGCTAGATGAAGAAGAGTTTATATATAAGGGTGGAGATTGCAAACTTAGTGTCTTGTAAGGCTGCCTTGTTGCTATGTAAACCTATACGACTAATGATGTGTTTGTTCTTGCTATATCTGTAGTATTACAGTTATGTCTAGTGTGGTTACTGATTCTACCAAGTTATGACATCATCGGTTGGGGCATTTAAGTGAGAAAAGACTTAACGAACTAAGTAAATACGGGTTGTCAAATGGTTCAATATTTCAGAAGTTGCGCTTTCGTGACAACCGTGTATTTGGTATGAGTAAAAATGTGAAGTTTATTCCCAACAACTAGACATCCAATAGAGTACTTGATTAAGTTCATTCAGACCTACAGGGCCCAATACGGGAATCTACCATAGATGGTACAAAGTACTTATATGTAGTTGATTGATGACTATTCCAGGAAAGTATATATTTTACTTTTTAAAACAAAATATTAAGCGTTTGTTGCATTTTTGAACTGGCAGACTCTGGTAAAGAATCAAACCGGGAAAGTATTGAAGAAGCTTCAGACGGATAATAGCTTGGAATATGTGAATAATGAGTTCACTAACTATTGTGAAAAACTTAGTATTGATAGACACCAAGCCGTAAGTGGGACTCCTTAATAGGACAAGATTGCTGACAGAATGAACCGAACCTTGCTAGAACAAGTTAGATGTGTGCTTTATGCAACTAGAATGTGTCAAAGTTTTTGAGGAGAAGTAGTGACAATTGACTGCATATATCATCAACAAGACTCTATCTGTGATACTTAAGTTTCTTTGTCCTCAAAAGGCTTGGGCTACAGATAAACCTAAGTTAGAACAATTGAAAAAGTTTAGATGTGCTACCTATGCACATGTTAATCAAGATAAGTTTAGGTCAAGAACACTTAAATGCTTGTTTCTCGACTATCCAGAAGGAGTAAAAGGGAATTGGTTGTGGTGCCTTGAACTTGGACGTTAGAAGGATTTGATAAAAAGGGTCACAATTTTCAATAAAGAGGACAAGCCATTGAATAGTTCAGTGGAGACTCAACCTAATACTTACACGAAGAGATATGATATTGATAATGGATATGATCTACAAGGTGAAGTTGGTGATGCTTATCTTGAATAAGATATTGTGCATGGTTCCACTTCAGGTCGTACAGAGGAACTTCAACCTTTACACGAGTCTGAAGCACACCGAGGGTGTATTTTCAAGGTCTTTTGATTATCAGAGGGGATAACAACATATATTTGATAATTATCAACTACCAATGGATAAAGCATAAAAACCAAGCAAACAATTTAAGAGGTATAATTTTACTGATGTAATTGGTCATGCATTAACGAATAAAATGAAGAAAGATATTCTTGAATCAGAAACATATCATAATGCTATTTAGGTCAGTGATAAAGAAAAATGGCTCACAATCATAAAAGAAGAACTCATATCTGTCAAGAAGATGAACACTTAGATTCTTGTGAAGCAGCCAAATATTAAAATCTGATTGAGAGTAAATGGATATTCAAGAAAAAGTTGGGTTTTCTTGGTGTTGAGTTACCAAGATACAAGGCTAGACTCATCACTAACGACTTTTCAGGGTGTATGCTTCAATACAATATTCTCACCAGTTTTGAAACAAACTTTCATCCGGGTTTTGCTTTCAATTGTTGCTAGATTTGATCGTCAGCTATATCAAATAGATGTTGCTACTGTCTTCCTGCATGTTGAATTAGAAGAAATAATTTGCATGGGTCAACCGAAGGGATTTGAATAAAATAAGAAGTGTTACATGTGTTTGTTAAAGAGACCGCCCTATGCGCTCAAACAGTCGTCGACGCAGTGTAATAGAAGATTTAATTATTTTATGAGATCCATCAAATAAGTCTGTATCTGTTGTGATAATTGTGTTTATTAGAATAAGAAAGCACACATGGAGAGATAATTCCTATTGTTGTTCTATATTGATGACATAATAGTAGTTGGAAGAGATAGTAGGAAGATTGAAGCGGTAAAGACTGAGGTGACAAGAAAGTTCGAGATAAAAGATTCGAGAGAGGCTAAGATGATAATTGGTGTTGATATTGAGAGAATCATGATAAAGGAGTATTTGTTCTTATATCAACAACAATATATACAGAAGGTCCTAAGGAAGTTCTCGATGTCCAAAACAAAAGTGTACGCTATGATTGGCACGATACCCGATCTTGTATATGCCGTAAGTGTTTTGAGCAGATTAATATCGAATATAGGAAAGCTAAAGTATCATGCACTCATGTGGCTCATAAGATACTTGAAGGGCTCGCTTGTTTTGGATTTGTATTATAATAAAAATGGTACGAGTAATGTAGTGATGAAAGGGTATGTGAACTCCGATTATGCAGATTTTCTCGACAAAAAAAAACCTACTTAGGGTTATATGTTTGTTGTGCTTGAAGGCATGGTTAGCTAGAAGTATTATATACAGAAGTTTGTCGCGTTTTCGTATACGGAAGCCGAGTATATGGTTGTTATGGAATCCATAAAAGAAGCTATTCAACTAAAGGTATTATTGAGTAAACTCGTTGGTGTGGAGCAAAAGTAGTTTGGTTCTACAACAATACTAGTGTTATTCATTTGATGAGGATTCCAATTTTTTTTTCAGCGAAATATACTTGTAAACATTAAGATGCACTTCATCTGATATGTGGTGGAGAAGGAACACGTGAAGGTGGATAACATTGCTAGTGAGGAAAACCCTCCGGATGCTCTGATCAAGATATTATTGATTTTAAAGCTCACGAATTGCATGAAACTGGTGCAAGTCTAATATTCTAAGGAGTTGGTCTCTAAAGAGTAGAACATTGGATGGAACAAATACTGGAGTTACTATAAGACTATGCAGAAAATTGTTAGGTGTAAGAAAATGTACATGATAAACTAGATAAATTTTAATGTCTTGTTTATATAATTTTAAATAATTCTGTAAAAAGTTCAATCGGATAAAATAAAAAAATTCACAAGAATTCGGGGATGATATTTTTTTCTCCTCTTTTGAGCAAGAAAAACAAAACCTATATCGAAAAAAAATAAACTACAATTTAAACTTTCTATAAACTAGCTTGATTTTGAATTTGAAACGACTAATTTCAAAAATTTAAATTTAAATAAATTTTTGATATAACCCCAACATTCAAATTTAAATCGCTTAATTCTAGTTGGTGGTTGTCTTACCACTCCTTAATCTTGCTAATGACAATATTATTTATCACGTGCACTCCATATTCCCTCGATTTGTTTGATAATATACTATCCTTAGTCTTGATCCATACAAAATTAAACTTTCGAACTCTAAAAATATCACCCAACTAAATTTGAAACTAATACAACTAAATTGGACTTGGCTTACCTAATTTATTTTACAAATCGATATCTAACCGTCACTCAAATAAATTTTTCATTTAACTATATATAATATATTTATCTTTGGCTATACCTGTTTGATATTTTTATACCATTAGCTTCACAATAAAACCAGCTAATCTAAACCAGTTTGACCAAACATTTTTGCCAACTCGTCCAGTCTAAGCCTTTGGGACCAAAGCACACAATATCATACTATTGTAGAGATTAGGTTATTTTTATTGATATACAAGAACTAGATATGTGATACTCATATTCCCAGCAAGAAAAAACTAGTATGGTTTATAAAGTGAATATAACGTCAAACATTATCTACGCATGTCGACTTATGTAGCTATTAGAGCGAAGATATAATCTCTCGTTGAGCATTTCAATATCTTCTCTTACGCTATGTTGTCGATGTTATCCGAGGTTAATGTTTGTGTCTATTGGATGAAATATTTCATCTAACATCTTCTATGAGTCACGAATTAGTTTTGTTTCATTTGATTTGTTGCAATGATGATTATATGAAAAAAGGCTTAAGGAAAAAACATTCATTTATACTATTAAAAATAGTCTAAATCTGGAATTTTGGCAAAACAAACTAACTATTTATGTGATTTGGCTAGTCTCTATTAATATTTACGCCAATATTTACCAGAGGTTGGCGAAAAAGTTTTTTTTCACAATTCATCCATCGTTGGAAAAAATGTTTGAATTAGCCCGTTAGTTTTAGATGTTGGATTTGTATTAAAATTCTTATTGTAACGGGAAATAGATTTTGTTTGTAATGTGATGTGATATAGCGAGACATAAAACTGAAAAATGTAAATCCTATTGTTAAATCATGACGTAAGAAGAAGAGTGAACATGCCTTTATGTAAGAGTATGTGAGGGACCACATCAATTTCAAGTCTCTATGGGTAAAAATAAAAACTTTCTTTAAGAAAAATATAAACGAGGTTTGTTGGAAAAAGAAGCTTTTAGGAAGTGAACCTAAAGCAAATTCATACAAGCTTTTAGGACCAAAGCGAATAATATCAAACTACTATAGAGATCAGATTAATTTTACTTATATACAGAAACAGATTATGCGATACTCATATTACCAACAAGAAGAAACTAGTATGGGTTTTCAAGTGAATATAACGGCAAACATATCTATGCATATCAACTTATGCAGATATTAGAGCGAGGATATAACCTCTCGTTGAACATTTCAATATCTTTTCTTATGATTAGTTGGTGATGTTATCCGAGTTTAATGTTTGTGTTTATTGGATGAGATATTTCATCCAACATCTTCTATGAGTCATGAATCAATTTTGTTTCATATGTATTTTGCAAGGATGATTATATGAAGAAGGCTTGGAAAAAACCCATTTATACTCTTAAAAATAGTCCAATTCATACATTTTAGATGGCAGATGAAAAACAACTATTTCTGTGATTTGCTTAGTGTCTATATGAAAAATGTTTTTTCACGATTCGTCCACCGCTCGAAAAAATGTTTGAATTCAGACATTAGTTTTAGATATGTTGGATTTGTATTCAAATGCTTATTGTAACTCGAAATGGATTTTGTTTGTAATATGTTGTGATATAGCGAGACAGAAAACTGAACCTGTGGTTGAATCATGTTGCAAGAAGAAGAGTGAACATACCTTTATCTAAGAGGATGTGAAGGACCACATCGATTTCAAGCATCTGTGGGTGAACAAAGAAACTTGCTTAAGAAATATATAAACAATGTTTGTTGGAAAATGAATAATGTTTTTGGTAATTTAGTTAATTTTAGGATTATTTAAATTTAGTTTTTAATGATCTTTTTACAAATGTATAACTTAATCAATGATATAAATCCTAAATAAATAGAAAAATTAAGATTATATATATATATATATATATATATATATATATATATATATATATATTCTTACCGATGAGAGTTTGATAAATATTAAAAAAACAAAAAAACAACTAAATAGATTAATTTTTATTTTCTTCAAACAATTTCCATAATAAAATTGTTTTTTTATATTATTTCCATAATAAAAGTGGCGAAGAACTTTAAAAGATTTTGGTTGTTGATTGAAAATCTCATAACGTTTTTTGTGGCAACTGTCTAATTTGATCATCAACAATTTTCGCGAAACAAATTAAAAATCCCAACTAGTACGAGATGTTTTAGAAATCGGCCTAAAGCAATGTCGTATAAGTCTTTGGGACCAAAGCGGACAATATCATACTACTGTAGCGATCGTGTCATTTTTATTTATATACGGAAACAAAATATATACGATACTTATATTCTCAGCAAGAAGAAACTAGTATGGTTTTTAAAGTGAATATAACGTCAAACATATCTATGCATATCAACTTATGTAGCTATTGGAGTGAAGATATAAAATCTCTTTAAACATTTCAATATCTTTTCTTATGGCATGTCATCGATGTTATCTGAATTTAATATTTGTGTCTATTGGATGCAACATTTCATCCACCATCTTCTATGAGTGAAATTAAACGATTTGCTGCAAGGATGATTATAGTCCGAATCTAAGATTTTGGCGGTAGATGAAAAACAACTATGTAGGTTACGCCAACATTTTCGAGAGGGCAGTAATTTTTGTTCTCACCATTCGTCTACCCGTGGCAAAAATGTTTGAATTGTTCGGCCATTAGTTCTAGATATGTTGGATTTGTAATTAAATGCTTATTGTAACTGTAAATAGATTTTGTTTGTAACGTGATGTGATATAGCGAGACAAAAAAAAATAGAAAAACCGTTTTTGAATTATATCCCCAAAACAAAGGTGAACATGCTTTGATCTAAGAGGATGGGAGGGACCATATCTATTCCAAACCTCTATGGATAAAAGACCATATCTATTCCGAGCCTCTATGGATGATCTAAGAGATTTGCTTTATTAGCAATATAAACAAAGTTTGTTGGAAAATGAAGAAAAACATTTTGGTTATTTTAGTTAGTTTTAGGATTTGTATTGTCAATTGTTATAAACCTATAAGATCAACCATTTACATTGAGTTTTATTTGACGTCGATCTATCTTACAACATAAATGTTTGCTAGTATACAGAATACATGATCAGTCAATAAGAACAATCATAAATCCCCATTGTTGATCACAAAGTTAGAACTAAAAGCCACTGATCTAAAAGGCAGTAGTTTATTTCTTTCAAGTCACAATTTGATACCTTTGATGTTGAATTGTGTGCCACGTTTTCTTACAGATCTATTTGTGTGTTGCTGATGAGTCGCCAAAGTTAAACTCCTCTTCAAGCTCATCAAACTCCCAACTACCAACTTCAGCCCTGGTGTCAACTTTAAGGTCAACAGCAATCCCAAACGCAGACTCCAGTTCTGCTAGTTCTGTTTTTTGCCGGTCTAGCCCCTGGTCTGCCTCAGCACTACTTGGCTCAGAACCATCCTTTGTCTTTATGTTTTCACACACTTTTGGGAGTTTAGGACTTGTTGGCTTCTCTTTGGATAAAGTATTGGTGTTGAGCGATCTTGTTTCAGGCCTAGGTGAGGGAGTGTCAAACCTAGGTGACGAAAATCTCCATCTCTAGTTCTGGTCTCTCAATAGATTCGAATTCTCCTATTAGCTTCTCGATATCATTGATCGTACTGGTCGTGCTTCTTGTCTTTATTCTCTGTAGAACTCGCACTTAGGCCATCGATTTCTTTAAGTATAGCTAACCATCTTGCGAGCAGCATTGCTCTCTCGGCCCCCCTACAGGAGATCGCTGCTTCCTCCAGCCTCCGAATGGTTTGCTTGATGCTCTTGTAATTCCGATTTCCGATACGATCTTGAAGGAGTTTGGCTCCTTCGGCGACCGCATGGTCGGCATGTTAAACCACGGAATCGGTGTAGTTCTTGACGGTGCGAGTGATGCTGTTCTTCTTCCCTACCTCCACCGCTTTGTTCACCGCCGTCTTCAGCCACAACATTTCTAGAGAGATGGACGATGAGATGATTGGTGATTATTGTTGATTCTATTTTTTTTGAACCGGAGGGGACATTTAAATTTTTGGTTGGGTGGTTCTGTTCCGGTTCCAGTTCACTTAAAAATAAATAAATAAAATTATAATTTAATTTTTATTTTTTTAAATTTAAATAAATAATATAAAAAATTAATCTTTGATTTTTATTAAAAATTAATAATTAAATATAGTGTATATATATACATATAAATCAGTTTTAATAGTTTTGTTGGTTCGATTTCTTACCCGCTCTATTGATTTTATTAGTTCCGTTACTAATCGATTCTATTTGGTTCTAAACCGGTTATATTGTTTCGATTTTTTAGGATGGAACCGAAAACGGACTGCTAAAGTTGGTCCAGTTCTCGATCTGATTCTTATTGGTTCGGTTCGGTTCCGGTCCAGTTCATCGATTCCAAAACCGTTGATAGCTCTATCATCCATGATCAATTTTAGTTAGTTTTTGGATAATTTAAATTTAACTTTTAATAATTTTTTTTTTGAATTTATAGCCTAACCAATAACCTAAACTGTTAATAAATATTAAATTTTATATATATTCTTACCGATGACAATTTATAAATATTAAAAAAAAAAAAATTATACACATTAATATTTGTTTTCTTCTAATAATTATAATAAGAATGTTTGTATTTTATAACAATTTCTACAATAGAAGTTCCTTTATAACGGTCTAATTACAATTTTTCCAGAACAAATTAAAAATCCCAATATATCTTATCATTTCCACCAACGATCAAAATAATTTAAAGATATAAACAAGCGGGTGTATTATTATCGTAAGAAGAGAGGGTATTATAGTAATTAACTTCAAATCATCAATTCCCCTATAAATATATAACCCAAGTATCATTTATCATTGCACTTTTTTTTGGTATAAATTTATCATTGCACTTTCAAATTATCAAAGAGAGAGAATGGAGCCAGCTGCATATATTTATGACAGCGTAGTTATAGTACTTTTCCTAATTAGTGTGGCTCTAAGTGTATTGGTTTACTGTTATAATAGTAATGTTTCCGATGATCAAGAAGCACAAGCCGAAGCCAAGTCTCGCAACATACCGATAACAGGTGAGCCGTGCGTGGTTGTGATTATGGCTGGTGATGAAAATCCGACCTACTTAGCTATTCCAACGCTCACTTCTTCGCATTGCGATAATGTTTAAGTATATGGAACAAGAATTACTAAATTTTGATATGTTTAATGTATTTAGCGGTGCTGCGGAGGCATGCATAATTGACGAGTTTTTATAAATTACTTATTCACGATTTGTTTATTTTCAGTGTATTATCTTCAATATCATCGTTATTTTCAAATTTACAAGTTTTTGAGAGGGAAAGAACAATATAATTTATTAAATTTTTGTGGTTGATTTTATTTTATTTAAAATTATTATTAATGAAAAAAAATAATAAAAAATAAAGAAAATAAAGCAGAAAAAAGGAAAAAATCAACAAATAACAAAAGATATAAAAGATATAATTAACGAAGAAAATAAGAAATTAAAAAAATGAAAAAAAAAGGATTTATAAAAGATATTATTAAGAGTCAGAAATAGAGAAAACAAAGGAGAACAAATTGGGAAAAACCCAACAAACAACATAGGACTTATCTGCTAAAACAGTGTACATACGATTTACCTATGGATAAGTTAGAAGACTTTTTCAAAAATATTTAGCTATTTTTTAGTTAAAATATTATCCATTTAATAATATCTATGAGATAGATTTGGCATATTTGTTCTGGATTACGAATGAAACGAACATATATTAAAACAACATTATTATTCTTATATTTTTGTATTCACTTTTAATATTTTTATTTTTATTTATTGTTTCATCTATTAGTTACTCCAGCTGAAATATTCATCATAATTGACTATTTATGTTAAATTTTATGATGATTTTGGTGGAATAGTTTAGTTATGCTGTTTGAGTTAAAAAAAATTAAAAAAAAGGAAAAAAAAGGAAGCACAGAAGTTGATTTCTACAGTATTTCCATATCCGATTCCTCCAATACTACTAGGTATCTGCGAAGGGAAATCTAGGGTTTCTGGATTGGCAAGTGGGGGTTTTTGGTAATGATGGTGGTGGGTGGGGGATGCGGCTTAGGAGGTGGCGGAGTGAAGAGATTGAATAAGTCGGTGCAGAATAAGAAGAGAGGTAAAGCTAGTAGAATCAACTGTGATCTATCCATGGCGGCAAGAGATCCGGTGAGGAGATGGTGCTTCGAGAGAGATCGATCCGGTGAAGAAAAAATTAATAGATTTGATTCTACTGATATTATTAATGAATAATATATCAGAATTAGAATTTAAAAAAAACTTATAGTAAACAAAATATTTATCTCTCAAGTAACTTTAAAAATTTAACACTTGGTGGTAACACATTGACTATCAGATTAAAAATCTTTTGATTCGAATATAAATTTTGATGAGTGTTCGAATTCTACTTAAACAATTTTAGTGAACGTATATAATTGTGGCTCAACTTCAACTAACAATATTTTAATCCAAAAACCAAACCTATGACGTATCGAGTATTATGATGATTTTATCGAGTATTATGATAATTTTATTGAACAAACTCAGTTTTTGTGTTTGAGCACTATAGCATTAGAGGGCACACTAGCTTCATTTCCTTTTTGTTTTATAGAATACGATAAGTTATGAACATAAAAATAAACAAGAACAATGAACAAATCTAAAAGCATTATCAGAATTAGTCTTGAATAAAGGAGTATTCAGTAACATTCTTAAAACTTGACGAACTACAACTAAAACCAAAACTAAAAAGAAACTAGCTAACAAACAAAATACTAATAAAAAAGCGTCTACAATATCAAAGAGATAAAAATGAAATCTAAACCCTGAGTTTCCCGTCTTCGAGTCCGTTTGGACCATCGTCGTTGGTGACGAAGCGCTTCCAGTACCAATGTTGCCTCCAGACTTCTATAATTTCGTCGATAGAAATGTTTTTGGTTTCGGGGAGAAAGAGGTAAACGAAATCAATCATGAATGTTGCCTCCAGACTTTAGACATTTCGTCGATAGAAATGTTTTTGGTTTCGGGGAGAAAGAGGTAAACGAAAACAGTCATGATCCCGACAAAGACGACGAAGGTGAAGAACATGTTGACGCTGACGAATCAGCTATTGTTGCAAGTCAACGGAATTTTAAAATTCGAAATTTGAACGTTTTATTCAAATTTAAAATTTGATCCGTTTTTAATTAAAATCTCGTTGATCTTATCTACCCCTAACTACCATAACCCCCAAATTTATTTTGTTGGTTGAATTGCTTAATGTATGAGTTCTGTTGTAAAAACAAAACACAACAATAGATCATTCTCTTTGTTAAAAACAAAGACTTCAGTGAATTATCTTGTTGGTCGAATTGCTTAATGTATGGGTTCTGATTTTATCCAGTTGAGAATTTTTGGAGAACCCGAGAAATATTTTAATTATAAATTGTTTTACAAGACTTCAGCTAATTATCCGGAAATCTCGAAACACTGTTTTCTACAAATAATTGAAATATTCTGTTCTTGTGTGTGAAGATCGAGATGACGAACGAAGGAGAATAAACGAAGGAGATGACAAATAAATTCTTTAAGTTGGACAAGTTCGAAGGACATGATTTCCGACGATAGCAGAAAAAGATGCATTTTCTGTTGACTACTCTCAAGGTTGTGTATGTCCAGAGTACCCCTTGGTCGGAGATTACTGAGAATGAAACACTGAAACAAACAAGGAGACACAACAAGTGGGAGAATGATGACTACATTTGTCGAGGCCACATATTAAACGGTATGTCTCATACTTTGTTTGATGTATACCAAAATGTCGAATCTGTAAAAGAGTTATGGGATTCTATTGAATCAAAATACATGGTTGAAGATGCTTCCAGTAGGAAGTTCCTGGTTAGTAATTTCATAAATAACAAAATGGTTGACTCTAGACATGTGATAGAACAATATAATGAACTACTACGAATTTTGGGTCAATATGTCCACACAATATGACAATGGACAAATGTATCTCAGTGTCTTCTGTTATTAACAAATTGCCTCATTCATGGAAGGATTTTAAACACACTTTGAAACACAACAAGGATGAAATGACTTTAGTCGAACTTGGTAGTCACTTTAAGATTGAAGAGTCTTTAAGGACTCAAGATGAAATAAGTAATCCTAAGGGTAAAAACCAAGTGGGAAACTTATCTGTAAATATGGCTGAAAGTAGCGGATTCTTTAAGAATGCAAATACAGATAAGGGGAATAAACGAGAGTATAAAGGTAACAACAAAAACAACAATTTTTCCAGCAAAAAGCCTAAAACGGTATGCTAAAAATGTGGCAAACCTGGTCACTTTAGGAGGGATTGCCGAGTTGGAAAAGGCAAAAACAATATTGGTCCAAGTGGGAACAATGGTGGTCCAAATGGAAACAATGTTGGTTCAAGTGGATCTAAGGATCTTGAAAAGTAACAAGGTCAGATTTTATTTTAGATTTTTAATTCTGATCAGAATTATATATCTCTAATATCTGAAGCATTTTATGTGTAGGATGATGATGTTGCTTGGTGGGTTGAATCGGGAGCAACAAGTCATGTATGTAAAGATCTTCGATGGTTCAGTGATTTTCAACCGATTGAAGATGGATATTCACTTAAGATGGAAAATGTTGCTACCGAACCAATTAAAGGACTAGGAAATGTTAAATTATTTTTTTACTTCTGGAAAATACATATTATTAAACAATGTATTGTATGTTCTTGAGATTCAAAAGAATCTTTTTATCTGGTGTTGTTTTAAATAATTGTGGTGTCAAACAAGTGTACGAAAGTGGAAAATATGTATTGTCAAAATATGGTGTATTTATGGAATTCAGATATTTGTGTTATGGTATGTTTATGTTAAATATTAATGTTTCGTTCCAAGATGATTCTGTTTGTATGGCTTCTACTAGTATGTGTAGAAATTTGAATAAAATAGAAATATGGCATGCTAGATTAGGACATGTTCATTATGGAAGAATAAAAGACAAGTAAAAAATGAGCCTTATTCCTCCTGTTGATGCAAACAATGAAAAATGTAAAACTTGAATGTTAACTAAGATAACAAGAAAAACTTTCAATAATGTTAACCGAGTTTCCAAAATATTGAAACTAGTACATAGTGATTTATGTGATTTCCATGCTACACATTCGTTAGGAAATAAAAAGTATGTTATTACTTTTATTGATGATGCATCTAGATATTGCTACATTTATTTGTTGCATGCTAAAAATGAAGCTCTTGATAAGTTTAAAATATATAAAGAATAAGTAGAGCTACATAAGAATGATTGGATTAGAAATATACGTACAGATAGAGGAGGTGAATATTATGATCCTATATATTTTCACTCTACGGGTATAATTCATCAAACCACGGCTCCTTATACACCACAACAAAATGGTATAGCTGAGAGGAAGAATAGGAATTTGAAAAAAATGGTAAATTTCATGTTGTCCTATTCGGGTTTGAGTAAAGGATTCTGGGGTGCGACTATGTTAACAACCTGCTATTTATTGAATCATATTCCTACTAAAAGGAATAAGATGACCCTGTATGAGCTTTGGCTTAAGAAGCCTCCAACACTGAATTATTTGAGAGTTTGGGGTTTTAGAAAAATTGTAAGACTCACTGAACCCAAAAAGAAAAATTTGGGCAAAAGAGGTATAAATTGTATCTTCATTGGATATGCTGAGCATTCCGTTCCATATAGGTTCTATGTGTTTAAAATCTAATAACTATGTGTCTGTGAACACTGTTATCGAGTTAAGAGATGCAATATTTGATGAAGAAATATTTACTTAAATACCTAGACCTAAAGATACTATTCAAAACTCTTTAAATAAGAACTCAATTCAAACTGGAAATATATCAAGTGGTACTGTTTTTGTACCTGAACCTTCTGAACCAATGAGAAGTACTAGAGCTAGAAAAGCTAAGTCATTTGGATTTGATTTTCAACTTTATTTAGTTGAAGGGTCAAAAGATAAGATTGACTACCAATATCAATATTGTTTTGTTATCGAAGATGCTCCGAAGACTTTTAGTAATGTTATGACATCAAGGGATGCTGCATTTTGGAAAGAAGTTATCCAAGATGAGATAAAGTATCATGCATAATAATACATGAGAGTTAGCTGATTTACCTTATGGTTGCAAATCATTGGGAAAGAGATGGATCTTTAAATAAAAAATGAAAGTAGATGGTACTATTGAAAGGTATAAAGCTAGATTGGTTATCCAAGGATTTAGACAAATAGAAGAATTGACTTCTTTGATACTTATGCTCCGGTTGCTAGGATTTCCACTATTAGATTGTTGATTGCACTTGCATCTGTATACAATCTTGTAATTCATCAAATGGATGTTAAAACTGTATTCTTGAATGGTAATTTGGATGAGAATATTTAAATGAAACAACCGGAAGGATTTGTCATTCCTGGTTGTGAAAACAAGGTATGCAAGTTGAAAAAAGAATCTTTGTATGGTTTGAAACAAGCATAAAAAGATGGTCATAAAAAATTTGATAATATGATATTTTCTAATGGATTTATTCTTAATCAAACAGACAAGTGTGTATATAGAAAATTTGATAATTCTGGTAAATGAGTTATGATTTGTCTACATGTGGATGATATGTTGATTTTTGGAACTGACCAAAATCAGATTGATGAAACGAATGGATTCTTATTATCGAATTTTGAGATGAAGGATTTAGGGGAAGCTGAAATGATTCTTGGTATAAGAATCAAACGAAAGAACAATAGTATATCGATTTCTCAATCTCACTATATTGAGAAGATATTGAATAAATTTATTGTTCTCCGGTAAGCTCACCTATAGATCATAGTCTTAAGCTTCCACCTAATAACGGTGCTACTGTATCTCAACTTGAATACTCAAGATCCATTGGATGTTTTATGTATGCCACGACTAACACTAGGCCGCATATTGCTTTTGTTGTTGGAAAACGTAGTAGATATACTAGCAATCCTAGTTCATATCATTGGCAAACTTTAAATTGAGTATTCAAGTATTTGAAAAGAACCATGAATTATGGTTTAACTTATAATGGATTTCCTTGTGTACTTGAAGGATATTGAGACGTGAGTTACATTTCCAATATAGAAGATCATTCTTCCACAAGTGGATGTGTATTTCTGCTTGAGGGAGGTGCCCTTTCTTGGGCATCTAAGAAACAAACTTGTATTACTGATTCAACAATGGAATCAGAGTTTGTGGCATTAGCAGCAGCGAGTAAAGAAGCTGAGTGGCTAAGAAATTTAATTTACAAAATTTTGTTGTGGCCCAAACCGATATTTCCTATATCTATCAAATGTGATAGTGAAACTAGGTGTTAGATACAATATGATTCATGAGCGTATCACACATGATTTTATTTCAGTAGAGTTTGTGAGAACTCAATATAACTTAGCCGATCATTTAACCAAAGGGTTAAGTAGAGATATTGTGCACAAATCGGCTATTGGGATGGGATTAAAATCGATCTAAAATCTCTCATGTTGAGGTACCCAATTCCCATCTAATATAACATTAGGTGTTGAATTCAAAGTGGAAAGCTTAGCATCTAGAGATTGGAACACATTTGTATATCATCCCAAGGTATGTGTTCAGACCTTCAAGTTGTGAAGGTTAAAGATTATCTTCTTAATAGTTCTTTTGAAAAATTGCATATGCAGGTGCAAGAGGAAAAAACTACCTATTTGAGCATTAAATTTAACTGTTTCAAGAAGCTAGGACTTGGCTTTGATATGCTTAAGAAGGATAAAGACACAAGGCTAGTAAAAGATAGTGTCAAGTAAGAACAAGTGAGAATGTAAATTTATGTGTATATTATCTTCGTGTATTCATTATGAATAGTATATGTTCAATCCTTAGTGATACCTTGATATTTAGATATTTGGAATGTGTGATATATTAATGTGAAATTCAATCGTTACGATATTCATTTATGCATAAATTTGTTAATTGTTGTCATTGTGTTTAGTTGATCACGAATTATACTAAAATTGAGAAAGATTGTTAGATATTTTAGTGTAATTGGATCGACTAGTCGACCAATTTAATCATGATATATTATCGAACAAGTCGTAAAGTGTTGAGTACACGCTTGTTAGATTATATCATGATTAACAGGGTTCAAGGGGTGGAGCCCCTAGCGAGGTCCAAGGGGTATTATAGTCTAATTTGATCATCAACAATTTTTGCCAAACAAATTAAAAATTCCAAAATATCATCTCATTTTCAACCATCATTCAAATAATTTAAAAATATAAAATAAGAAACAAAAGGTATTATAGTAATTAACTTCAAATCATCAAATCTCCCCTATAAATGTATTCGTATAACACAAGTGTTATTTATCATTACGCTTCACAAACTATCAAAGAGAGAGAATGATGCCAAACACTAATTTAGTAGCACAAAACATAAATATACGGAGAACTCCAACTCCATATATTTTTGGCAGCATAGTTATCATGGTCCCCCGCACATGTAAACCATTTTAAAACTGACACGTTGTACCTAAATCCCAAGTTTTGTATCACTTTTGGTACCTAAATCCCAAGTTTGTATCACTTTTGGTCCCCAAAATGTATTGGAGGACTGATTGTGCAAATTTCTTAAATAAAAGGGATGGGCGAGAGACAAAAGTGAAGGTAAATGACTAGTTTGATAAAGGGGTAAACAGGGAACTATCAATGATTTTTAGCCACCGGTGGACTATAATTAATCGAACCAATAAAATCGTTGAAACTGATTATTCTTTTATTATTATTATTATTTATATTTTATACATTATATTTTTTTCAAAATTAATATTTAATTACGAATTTTTAATAAAAATGAGACATTAATTTCTAAACTTAATTTTTATGTTATTTATTTAAGTTAAAAAATTGGAAATTAAGTTATAATTAATTTTATGTATTTTTAAATGGATCGGACCAGACCGGACCATACCGATAACAGACCGAACCAGAACTGGAACCGAACCGAACCAAACCGAACAAAACTTAGCGCTCTGATCCGGTTCTAAAAAATAAAACCGAAACCGGTTCAATGATATAAATCCTTAATAAATAGAACAATTTAAGTTTAAATATATTTTAATCAATGACAATTTTATATATATTAAAACAAAAATAATAATTATATAGATTAATTTTTGATTTCTTCTAATAATGTTATAAAAAAATATGTTTTTATAATATTTTTATAATAAAAATGGTAGCTGATTAAAAAGATGAAGTTTTTTTATAATAGTCTAATTTAATCATCAACAACTTTTTGCCAAACAAATTAAAAATCTCAAAATACTGTATGCTAGACTCTCTCTACAGAAGCGTAGTTGTTCTCATTTGAACTTGGCCACTATGTAATAATATTGAAAGGGAGAACATAGTACACTATCTTTGAGTGGTGTATATAATACAATATCAAAGTGACACTATGTTCGAGGTAAATTTAGATGGGACTACTACGATTAGATTTAACAGCTACAACTGTATCCCCTGGAAAAACCGAGTTTTTATTTATGAGGGTGCACATGTATCGAAGCTAATAAGAGTAGTAGATACTAGAAATAAAGATCATTATGCAGAATGTTAGGACATGGCATAAGTAAGTGAAATATAGAGTATTTAAACAAACTAGTGAGACTCTTCAATTTCTTTTTATTTATTCAATACAATAACCAAAAATATTTTAAAAAAATTCTATTTGACGAGCAATTCCTCAATGCCGCGTTTTTGTTTAAATACAAATTTTAAAAAGTGCGCCTTGAGAAACAATTTAAACACTTATAAAAACACATAAAATATGGTAAAATAGTTCAGCAATGCTACACAATGATATTATATCAAAAACATTTTATGTATTTTTAAATGGATCGGACCAGACCAGACCAGATCGATAACAGACCGAACCGGAATTGGACAGAACTGAAACGGACCGAACCAGAACTGGAACCGAACCAAACCGAACAAACCTTAGCGTTCTGATCCGGTTCTAAAAAAA
Source organism: Limnanthes douglasii subsp. nivea (assembly GCA_036936605.1). Taxonomy (NCBI): domain Eukaryota; kingdom Viridiplantae; phylum Streptophyta; class Magnoliopsida; order Brassicales; family Limnanthaceae; genus Limnanthes; species Limnanthes douglasii. The sequence goes on from JAUPFV010000004.1 coordinate 285,337,776, forward strand.
TAAAACCGGAACCGGTTCAATGATATAAACCCTTAATAAATAGAAAAAAATTAAGTTTAAATATATTTTATCGATGACAATTTGATAAATATTAAAACAAAAATAATATATATATATATATAGTTTAATTTTTAATTTCTTCTAACAATTTTATAAAAAAATGTTTTTTTATAATATTTTATATGATAAAAGTGGTAGCTGATTAAACCGATAAAGTTTTTTTTATAACGGTTCATCAATAATTTTTGCCAAACAAATTAAAAATCCCAAAATATCTTCTCATTTTCAACAAAAACATTAAAATATTTTTAAAATATAAGGTTATTATAGTAATTAACTTCGAATCATCAAATCTCTATAAATCTATTTCATACAACACCAACACCAAGTACCATTTATTATTGCACTTTACAAATTATGAAAGAGAGAATGATGCCAAACACCAATTTAGTAGCGCAAAACATACATATATGGAGAACTCCTACTCCATTTCTTTTTAGCACCGTAGTTATAGTAGTTTTGTTAATTACTGTGGCTCTATTTGTATTGGTTTGCTGTCCTTATAGCGATGTTTCCGATGATCAAGAAACACAAGCGAAGGCCAAGACTCGCAACATACCGATAATAGATGAGCCGTGCGTGATTGTGATTATGGCTGGTGATGAAAATCCGACCTACTTAGCTATTCCAGCGCTCACTTCTTCGCACAACGACGATGTTTAAATATTTGGAACAAAAGTATCTGTGCAATGTATTTACCTGCGTGGGAGATATGTATAATCGCCCAGTTTTGATAAATTATCTATTCACAATTTGTTATTTTTTAGTATATTATCTCGAATATCATCATTATTTTTAAATTTACATGTTTGCGAATAGGAAATAAAAATATGGTTTACTTATTTTTAGTGAATAGATTTGATTTTACTTTTAAAAATTATTATTAATGAAAAATAATAATAATAAATAAAGAAAATGAAATAAAAAAGGAAAAAAAAATAATAAATAGAAAAGGATTTATAAAAGCTAGAAGATTTTTTCAAAAATATTTAGCTATGTTTTAGTTGATAGATAAGCTAGAAGATTTTTTCAAAATATTTAGCATTGCGAATATTCAGTAATATCTATGAGATAGATTTCGAATAAAATCAACATAATAAAACAACGAACTTTTTACTTAGTATCTCTTTCAATATTTTTGTTTTAGTTTATTGTTTCATTTAGGGCAGTGAACAGTTCTCTAGAACCGAAAACTGGACCGGGACTGAACCGATAAGAATCGGACCGAGAACCGGACCGAATTTTAACGGTTCGGTTCGCGGTTCCATTTTAAAAACCGAAAACCGATAAGGAATCGAAATAAAAAATCTGATATTACCAAAAGAACCGGTTAGGAATCGAACCAATAAAACCGATAAGACCGATATGAAATCGAACTGATAAACCGGTAGAACCGATAAGAAATCGGACCAATAAAATGGTTGGAACCGATTATTTATTATAATTATTTATTCTTTTAGTACCAAAATTAATAGTTGATTACTATTTTTTTTAACAAAATCAAAATTTTAATTGGATTTAATATGTTTAAGTGGACCGAATCCGGCCGAAACCGATAACGAACCGAAACCAGACGGAACGCGGATCGAACCGGAACCGAACCAAAAGCTTAGCGGTCCGGTCCGAACCGATAAGCTTAGCGGTCGGATTCGATGACCGAACCGAAAGCTTAGCGGTCCGGTCCGAACCGATAAGCTTAGCGGTCGGATTCGGTGACCGAACCGAACGATGATAACCGCCCTAGTTTAATCTATTAGCTACTCCATCGATTTTAGTTTACTTGTAAAATATATTCGCTAGTTTCACACTAGCTTCCTATTGCCTATAGTTTTTGTTTTTATAAAAGACGATTAGTTATGAATATAAGAATAAACAAGAACAATGAACAAATCTAAAAGTATTATTAGAATTGCTCTTGAATAAAGGAGTTCTCAGTAACATTCTTGAAACTAAAAAAAACCTAGCTAACAGAAAAAATACTAATAAAAAAGTATTAAAGAGATAGAAATGAAATCTAAACCCTAAGTTTCCCGTCTTCGATTCCCTTTGGACCATCCTCGTCGTCGGTGACGAAGCGCTTCCAGTACCAATGTTGCCTCCAGACCTTGGACATTTCGTCGATAGGAATGTTTTTGGTCTCGGGGAGAAAGAGGTAAACGAAAACGGTCATGATCCCGACAAAGACGGCAAAGGCGAGGAACAGTCCGAATTTCATGTGGCACAGGAGGGAAAGGAAAGTTTGGGCGATCAAGAAGGTGAAGAACATGTTGACGCTGACGACCAAACTCTGTCCAGCTGAGCGGATCTCGAGAGGAAAGATCTCGCTGGGTAAGAGCCATCCCAGAGGACCCCATGACCAAGCGAAACCTGCGGTGAAGGCGCATATGAATCCCACGACCACAACGGCGTACCATGTGGGTAATGTACCAATGTGACCGGACACTCCAAATTTCCACCCGATAAAGCTTGCGACGAAAACCTACAAAATGGATACATAATTAGTTAGTTAGTGATCATAGTTGTATATACGACTGAATAAAAATAATATAGAATGAATCTGGATTGAAGATTTACCTGAAACACGAGCATCTGAATACCACCTTCGATGAATAAGAATCGCCTACCGAGCCTGTCACATGTATACATTGCTACGATAGTGGCGAGCACATTGACAAAGGACGAAATAAGGGAAGAGAGAAGCGAAGCGCTGTGCCCCAAGCCGAGCGTGTTGAGCAGAACAGGTGCATAAAACATGACGACGTTGATACCAGTGACCTGCTGGAAGAAGGGAATGAGAATAGCCATGACGAACTGAGGTCGGTACTTTCTCTTGAGCAAGTTCTTCCAGGGATGGGGGACGGTCTTGGACTCCTCGCCAGCGGCCAGCAGATCATTGAACTCAGCCTGGACTTCTTCGTCGGTGACGCCACGGATCTTCCTGAGCATGGCGCGAGCTTGCTCGTGTTCGCCTTTTTCAAGCATGGAATTGGGGGTGTTGGGGAGGATGAGGGCGCTGATGAAGATAATGAAGGCAGGGACGCAGGCACCGCCTAGACTGTAGCGCCAGCCTCGCTCGTAGTTGGCGGAGAAGTAGTTCACGACGTTGGCTCCGAGGATCCCGATGGTGATGGATAGCTGGAAAATGATGTTCATCGTCCCTCTATGGTGGGATGGTGCCATTTCAGAGACATAGAGGGGCACAGACTGAAAACAAAAAGAAATATATAAGGGTAAAGGTCTATATATATGTTTAAGGTTATAGGTATTTGGAAGTACATACCTGGATGGAAAATCCAACACCAACACCAAGTAAGAGCCGACCGATGATAAGCATGGCGATATTGGCAGCGAAGGCATTGATAGCCGCACCGGCGAAAAAGACAAGAGAGCCGACCATCATGGAGACTCTTCTACCGCATTTTCTTGTGACGGTGGATGCGAAGAAGGAGGCGATAAGTGCCGCGACGTACAAGGAAGAGGTGAACATGGTGAGATAGAAATTGTCGAACTTGCAGTACTGGTTGGAGGAATCAGCTCGCTCCTCTTTGTGGTACACCGATGGGAAAAACTTCATCAAAAACGGCGGCATAGATGTCACACCCCCTGAATCAAAACCATTAGTATTAGTATTACTATATATATATATCAGTCCGAAAACAAAAACAAAAAGTGAATGAAAGTAAGATCGATATGAGATATGAAAGTAAGTGAAAGTAAGATTACCAGAGATACCGATGTCATAACCAAAGATGGCACCACCGAACCCAGAACAAATACAGGCAAATATGACATACCATGTCATACCTCCCGGGTATGATTTGTTTTCCGACGGAATAAACCCACCAGCCATTATCACTATTCAATCAATAGTTCGATTAGATTCGATGCTTTCTAGATTCTCTCTCTAGAACGTACGTAACAAGTACAAAATATGATAATGATACCAAGCTAGTAGAGTAGAACGCTTCACTCTCTTCACTTTTATAGGAGTTATTCTCTCCCACCTTATAGATAGACTTAGTTATATCTCTATATCAAATCTTCAAATCTTATCCTTATTTTATTTTTTTTTAAAAAGAAAATTCTATCTAAAATTCTATATTTATTTTTATCCGGTAATTATATTTGTTAAATATTCTTTTCTTTTTACGATTTCTCTCATACTTAAATAAATCATATATATCTCTTTAAAATATCTTTTTGTTAATAAATATCGGCTTTATTTAAGATATTATTGAAGTATCTTTAATAAATATATTAAAATAAATCCCAATTAGATTATTGATATCCTAAATTTACTATATATTTGTTTAGAAATAACTTATAATTTCACTTCATTTACCGCACAGTAAATTTATTTGTAAAGAACTTATGGCTTAACCCATAAGCTACAATTATTGAAAAACCTATCTGTAATTGGAACATTATATCTCGGGTTTTCTTTTGTTGTAACTCTTGGTGTACGTAAGATGTTCCTGTTTTTAGCAATGAATATATGTGCGGTTCTGTTTTAGCCATTCATAATTTTTATTTAAAATGAATTATTAATGGATTATATCAATTCATTAAATAATATTAAATCAGGTTTAAAGATAAGATGAGATCATTTGGGGATCACCGTTCAAAACCTATAATAATTCTATTTAATCTATTACAGATTGCCGCTAAGCTTGGATTCACTAATTACGCTGCGAATATTTCTAATAAAATCTGGTGTCTTTGGAAGGAGGATTTCAAGGTTGAAGTGCTCATTGATCATGATCAATGTTTGCACTTGGGTGTCTAATGCTGATTCTGAGTTTGATTTCAATTTGTTTATCATTTATGCAAAATGTAATAGATTTGAGAGAAAGAATCTTTGGAGCTTTCTTAGCTCTGTCTCTGATACCAGGAAAACTTGGATGGTAGTCGGAGATTTTAACGTGATTTCAAGCTCTGAAGATCAGATTGGCTGTTCTTTTTTGTGTATCTACAGTATGGAGGATTTCAATGACTGCATTGCTGATTGTATGCTTGAGGATGCAGGCTATGGTGGGTCTCGTTATACTTGGAATAGAGGTTGGAGGTGGAAATGTTTGGATAGGGCTTTGGTGAATGGAAAGTGGAATGAAGGGTTTAGCAGAACTAGAGTTCATCATTTGATCAGAACCTGTTCTGATCATTCGCCGTTATTGATCACAGTTGAGAGAGTTATTAATGATCATCATAAAAAGGGTTTTAGGTATATGAATATGTGGTCGAATGAAGAGTTTTTTTTTAACATTGTTGAGGCTAATTGGAGGCTGCTCATTGTTGCTTATCCTAATAAAAGTTTTTGGTTAAAGTTAAAGCGTTTAAAAGCTTGCTTAAGGGATTGGAATTTGAAAAGCTTTGGGAATATTTTTAATAGTCTTAAAGAGGCGGAGGTTTGTGTTAGGAAGCTGGAGGATCAGTTGGCCAGTAACTACAATGATAATGTGAAGGCAGATTTGGATAAGGCCAACAGTCTTTATGTTAAGAAGCTTAGGATGGAGTCTGATTATTGGAAGCAGAAGTGTTATAGTGACTGGCTTCAGGATGGAGATAGGAATACGAAGCTTTTTCATGCTTTTGTAAACAAGAAAAGAAGAAAGAGGAGGATCAATAGCATTAAAGATGGTGATTGTTGGTTAAAGGATAAAGAGAGTATTGGTTTATCAGCAGAGAAGTATTTTAAGGATGCTCTTTCAACTGAGCCTTATGCTAGTAAAGAGGTTGAGTCTTTGCTATTGAGCGATGCCATCTTTAATGATATTCCTTCTTTGATAACTCAAGAAGAGAATAATTCCTTGATGAAGTTTACCTCTGAGGACGAAATTCGGAGTGTTATTTCGTCTATGAAGGTTGAAAGTGCTGCGGGGGTTGATGGTTTTAACCTTCATTTCTTTCGTGTTTGTTGGAAGATTATTAAGGTTTATTTGTGCAATTCGTTTAATGCTTTCATCAAGGGAGATTACATGCCTAAAGGGATCTTCGCAACTGGTCTTTGTCTGGTTCCTAAAACTAAGAATCCTACTACCTGGAATGAGTATAGACCGATTGGTCTATGTACTATGTTAAATAGGATCTTTGCAAAGCTTGTTAATTCTAGGCTGGCTTGCCTTCTTCCTAAGATTGTGTCTGACTGTCAAGGGGCGTTTGTTAAAGGTCGTAGTATTCATGATAACATACTTGTGGCTAAAGAGATGATTTTTGATATCAAAAGAAAGCCTAAAACTGGCAACGTTTTGATTCAGCTTGACATGTCTAAGGCGTTTGATAGGATGGCTTTTCCTTTCATTTACAAAGTTTTATCTAAATTTGGTTTTTCTAACAATTTTCTAAGTCTTATTAACAGGTTAATTAACAATGTTAGTATTTCTATCCTGATAAATGGTGGTACGTTTGGTTACTTTACAACTAGACGTGGTTTGAGACAGGGTGATCCCTTGTCTCCTAGTTTGTTCATAATAGGGGAAGAAGTTTTGCTAAGAGGAATGTACAACTTGTTTATTAATAACAGAATAATGTCATACAACTCTAGAGCTAAGATTACAATGCCTTGTCTGGCTTTCGCAGATGATATCCTAATATTTACTAACTGTTTACATGACTCTATTAACACTTTGAGTGGTTTCCTGGATAAATATCAGGTTGCTTCTGGGAAGTTGATAAATAAGCAAAAGACAAAGTTGATTACGTCCTCTTCTCTTCATCAGACTAAGATAAATAGTTTGGAGACTCACACTGGCTTCAAAGTGGAGAATCTGCCAACCAGCTATCTTGGCATCATCCTGAATAACAGTAACAAAACATGCAATTTTGTAAAGATAATAGACAAAATTAATGACAAGCTTACAGAATGGGACTCAAAATATTTTTCATTTGGTGGTAGACTTGTGTTAATAACTAATGTGTTAATGTCTTATCTTAACTATTGGTTACAAAATAGTGTGTTGCCTAAGGGTATCATTTCTAAGATTGAGAAAATGTTCAATAAATTTCTATGGAGATCTAAGTTAAATGAGCCTGCTATTCATTGGGCCAGTTGGAATCAAATTTGTAAGCCCTTCGAGGAGTGGGGGGGGGGCTGAATATCAGAAGTATTTCTGATATTCAGCATGTTTATTCTCTTAAATTGTGGTTTTCTTTCAGGATAAAATATTCTATCTGGTCCAAAATGATGCATAATATTTATTCAAATAACTCTCATCCTCTCTATGCTAATTTCAACAGGTCTGGGTCTCATGTTTGGAAGAGGCTTGTAAGCATTAGGAATGATGCTGAGATCCATATAAGATGGATCTTGGGCTGTGGTGAAATGGACTACTGGAGGGATAATTGGCATGATCTTAATCCTATAAATGATGGTCTTAATTCTGTGAATTACGTGGAAGCAAAAGTTCAATCCTTTTGGAAGAATGGTTGTTGGGATGCTGCTTCAATGACTCCTTTTATTTCACCTGAAAGATGGAATATCATTAAAAATCTTAGAGTGGATAGTTCTAAACAAGACATTATGCTTTGGGACTGCTCAAATGACTCTACATTTGATACTAAGAAGACGTGGAACTCAATCAGGCATAAGTCAAGTTTCTCCAGAATTTTCAAAAATATTTGGAGTCATATCATACCCATGAAGTTTTCTTTTCTTCTCTGGAAGGTTATTATGAACCTTATTTCAATTGACTCTGTTCTTCGAAAAAGACACTTACAATTGGTCTCAAAGTGTCAATTTTGCAGGAATTCTAAGGATATTTCTCATGTTTTTGTCAACTGTAGTCAGGCTTGGCAATTATGGAATCACTATAGTCTTATCTTTAGGATTAAAATCAAAAGGTGTATGGTTCTTACTCATATCATCAAAATATGGCATGATTTCAGTAGTAACAAGACTCATATTACTCATCTTATGCCTACTATTATCTGCTGGACTATTTGGCAGAATCGTAACTGTGCTAAGTTTAGGGAAACAACTTTTAATTTTATCTCTTCTGTTAACTATATTGATCGCATTATTCTTTCCTTAAATGCATCTGTTCTTGCTAAGCATCACTGGTCAAATACTAGAAATGCTAGTCTTCTATTAGGTTGTCAAATTTCTAGTCCTAAACCTAACTACATTACCTGGAAACCTCCATGTGAGGGCCGGCTTAAGCTCAATATCGATGCTTCTGTTCTGAGGAATGGCGAGGTGAGTGGTGCTGGGATCTTCAGGAACCATTCTGGGCAGGTTCTCTAGTGTTTTGGCAACACTTATGTGAAAATGTCTCCCATATTGGCTGAAACCCGAGCCCTTCTTGATGGATTGCTCATCTGTGAGCAGAACCATTGGAGCCTTGTGGACATCGAATCTAACTGTCAGATTCTGGTGAACTTCATTGCGACCGGTGTTGCTCCTTGGTACCTTAATCCGGTTATCAAAATATGTCGATCTGCCTTTGCCTCATCTATGAATATCATATACATCTCTCGAGTCCAAAATCAGGCCGCCGATTGGCTGGCCAAATGGACTCTAAGATGTATCCAGAAGCCTTCCTTCGTTAACTTTCGTATTCCTGCTGAGTTGAATGCTATAGTACTTCTTGAAGAACTAGGTTTAGGTTATATTGTTTAATGATTTGGAGATCTGGCTTTAGTTTTTTATTTTTCAGGTTGGAAGAAGCAGAATTGGTGGAGAGAGATCGTTTTTGCTGGATTCGAGTGGAGCTCTCGATTCGGTGGTGCTGGTTTGGGTTTCAGAGGCAGAGAGAAGTTTAATCAAAGAGATGATGATAGAAGTTTTGATCGCTGGGTCGACTAGGGTTCTGTAGATTGACAAGAGAAGAGTTCTGTGTGAAAAGTTATAAAGGGGTTTTGTAGATTCGTTAGGTTGAAGACGATATATTGTCAATCTAGGGTTTGTTCTAATTTGGGGGTTTTTTCATTTAGGCCTAATTGGTTTAGGTCCTCTTTTAGGTTGTTGTTTCAATTTTAGTCCTTAGTCTTATTTTGTAATACTTTTATTTCGATTGAATTTAGATTTTTGATTTAAAAAAAAAACCCGTAGAGATAATACTCAGTTTCGTCAATTCTTTGATCTTATAATATATATTTTTACTTCATCATTTTTTCACAAAACTAATTTTCATTTTGGTGAAATATTTATCAAACATTTATTATCTTCTTACAAAACAACCATTTCTGATAAATAATTTGAATCAATGAAATTCATAGTGTTAGTTTTACTTTTTATTTTTTCTATTCTAATTTCTCTACCATTGTCTCGTTTACAAAACGATTCATTCGTGAGAAAACAATTCAAAGATTGGATGTCGGAACACGAAAACGTTTACGTTAACACTTTAGAAACAAAAAAAAGATTTGAAATATTTAAAAAGAATTTAAAAATTATCGTAGAATTTAACAAAAAGAAAAACACTATATGGTATATGGGGATAAACCAGTTCACTGATTTAAGCCCGGAAGAAAAAGCGAGTGAATGCTCATGTGTAACCATTTCCAGAGATGAACACCGTGACTATGTACATCCTCATAGAAGACCTAAAAGGGCTTATGTAAATCAGAGACGCCACACCTATGAGAAGTGAGCGATTCAAGATTTGCAATTAGTTAAAGGTAAGATGTAGGGTGTTTGTTTTCATTTTAACAAAAGGGCTTCCGGTATAGATCCGAATTGTAACTCTAGCAACAACATTAGCAGTCAAAAATCAAGATTTTTGAGTAAAAGAAATACAGTCAGTCAAATATCAGTTTTTGTTTTGTAAGAGACTGGTTTTGTAAATCGTTACTTACATATTTCTTTTTTCTTCTAATACTTGATTTTGTTGTGTATTATGCTTAAGGGAAAGTAACTTACAAAAATAAGAAGTGAATTGTTTATGATATATTTGACATAATGGAAATATATATATATATATATAAAAGCTGGTTTTCATATAATATATGATTTTAATATAAAAGTTCAAAATTAATAGATTAAAGGGAAATTGTAGCAAAGGTACCTACTCAACTATTCAATTGTCACTTACCACCCAAGGTTTGATCAATTGTTACTTAATACCCATCTCAACTACCTTATTGTCACTTACAACCTAACTTTATTTTAATACCCTAACTACCCTCACCATTCATGAACAGCCACGTAACCAAAATTTTTATTTCCTTCTCTTTCCTTCTCTTTCCTTCTCTTTCCTACTTTTCCTTTAATTTTATTTTTAAAAGATCCGTATCTTTCGAACGGGAGCTCGAAAAAAATAAATGAAAGTACCATTACTTTTGTTTTTTAAAAATGAACAAAACTAGATCCATTTATGATATTTTTTGATTTTTTTAAAAAATAAAATTTCACCAGTTGCAAGCAATTCGCATCTTGAGAATTGTACCAGTTGTTTTTTTTTCATACCAGCTTTTTTTTTTTTTTTTTTTTTTTTTATCGTTCAGAAATCCTGAGAGTTGCAAGCAATTCGCATCTTATCATGAGAATCGTTCAGAAATTTGCAAGCAATTCGCATCTTATCATGAGAATCATTCAGAAATTGCAAGCAATTCGCATCTTATCATGAGAATCGTTCAGAAATTGCAAGCAATTCGCATCTTATCCTGAGAATCGTTCAGAATTTGCAAACAATTCGCATCTTGAGAATTTGCAAGCAATTCGCATCTTGAGAATTGTACCAGATTTTTTTTTTTTTTTTTTTTTTTTTTATCGTTCAGAAATCCTGAGAGTTGCAAGCAATTCGCATCTTATCATGAGAATCGTTCAGAAATTTGCAAGCAATTCGCATCTTATCATGCGAATCGTTCAGAAATTGCAAGCAATTCGCATCTTATCATGAGAATCGTTCAGAAATTACAAGCAATTCGCATCTTATCCTGAGAATCGTTCAGAATTTGCAAGCAATTCGCATCCTGAGAATTTGCAAGCAATTCGCATCCTGAGAATTTGCAAGCAATTCGCATCTTGAGAATTGTACCAGTTTTTTTTTTTTTTTTTTTTTTTTTTTTTTTTTTTATCGTTCAGAAATCTTGAGAGTTGCAAGCAATTCGCATCTTATCATGAGAATCGTTCAGAATTTTGCAAGCAATTCGCATCTTATCATGAGAATCGTTCAGAAATGGCAAGCAATTCGCATCTTATCATGAGAATCGTTCAGAATTTGCAAGCAATTCGCATCCTGAGAATTTGCAAGCAATTCGCATCCTGAGAATTTGCAAGCAATTCGCATCCTGCGAATTGTACCAGTTTTTTTTTTTTTTTTTTTTTTTTTTTTTTTTTTTTTTTTACCAGCGCGCGCCTTTTTTTAGTCGGGGGTATTTTTGTCCAAATTTCAGTTCGAGGTACCCAGTTACACTATCCAAAAAGCGGGTACCGCCGGGTAATACCATAGTTGAGAAGGTATTTACCGGTACTTTTCTCTAGATTAAATCATATACATGAATGCTTAATTGGATAATTTACAGCTTAAGGTATATATGATAATGTTATATGTTGTTCAGACGTCGTTATCCTTATTTGGGAAATGTATTATTAAGGTAAATGCATCGACAAAAATTGTTATAAGAGTACCGATCAAGAGGAAGGTTCGGGATAGTAAATGGACAAGGAAGCATCAACAAAATAACTAAGTAAAGGCGTTGGCTAAATAGCTGAACACCCAACACTCTGAGTATATTAAAAGTATATGAGATGAAGACTAGATAAAAATGACATAAAATAGGTATCTTTTAAGACAAGAAGATGATGGAAAATCCTTAGACATTACAGAAAAAATGAAGAATATATTTTAAAATGGTAAAAGATGGTGGAAAGTAGTAGAATATTCGAAGAATATATAATACCTTATTATGTTGCATATAATAGTTTAATGATAAAATTGTAATTCTTATAATGCATGACTAACATGTGTTATAAGATACATGTTTTATCTATTTCAGATAATTATAAAATAAAAGTGCTATAAATAGGTGATGTAAGCATTGTAAAAAATATTGATTAATTCGAGAAAAATATTACGTTTCTTAAACACTCTTGATTCAATACTAGGCTAAGCTTTTTAACTACACTTATTAGGTTCGAGCCAACATAGAATAATCCTTTGAATCGATAGAATACTCAAGAGCCCCAAACTAATTTTCCTCAGCAACAACATAAACAAGTTGTCCACTTACCACAGGTCCCTACAGAATTTTCCAAGATAATGGTTCATAAATTGGAATTCGATCTGCCGAGAAGCAAGTCGGCGCTGTGCGACATTACTCGACCATATATCAACAAATTACCATAGTACAGCCACCGATTTTTGCAGACTAGTACCAATATTTAACATATAGTCTCTATACCAAGTAGATCCGCATTCCGCAATGAACAAAGACGGACATGGTTAGAGTAGGAATATATTTCTCTTATTCCTGGAAATAGTAGCAGTTGAGCTACCACAGAGGTTCGACGCCTACTAAATGGAAAAGTATGATCGAACTGGTGATCCAAAGCATCATAACTAACAATTATCCAACGTGATGATGATTTTTTAGAGAATAACCCATTGTGGTGTCGAGCCTTTTCGATGAGTTTTAAAATGAATGCGTTGACTTGGTTTAATCAGTTAAATCTAAGGCCTATCACAAGTTTTGACCGTCTCTAGACTCTTTCAAGATATCAATTCATGGGAAACAAGGTAATGAAAGGTCACACAGACCATATCACAGTATAAAAAACTAGATGAGAAAAGTTTATAATATTACACTAATCTGTGCACACCAAAAATAGTCTGAATTATTATCGTGAAGATCTATTCATCACTTTATATAGACAATGAATTTTATCGATGACTAACTTGTTCGAAAATTTAATGAATATAAATGCTTCAACCATCGAAAAATTGTTGGCATATATAAAATCTCATACCCAAATCAACGAGACCATGCATCTACGTTTGATTTCGGATGACACACCTAGACAAAATTACCAATCTACAACCTCGATTCATGTTAACATGTCGGAAATCTATACGATCCCTCAACCGCGACAACAGACACATATAATTTATCTACTTCCCATCCCCCAATTTACCCAGGTTCCGATTCATTTGAGACCAGGCCCCAGTTAAAGGTCGACGTAAGCCATTCAAACTCAGAAGGAAGGGTTACTGAGAGGTCATGACTGATAAGGAAATAGAACTTCAAAGAGCTAAATGTAAATAATAAAAATTCTTATAACAGATTATAAAGTTAGGGGAAGAAATTAGAATTTTGTATTTAAGTCGAGGACTAACATGTAATTATCCCTTTATTTTAACTGTTGAAATTAAGAGCTAAGTCCTTGCGCCTCTATCTAAAGGCCAAAGCTGATCTAATAAAGGAGTTGGCTTTTTGAGATAAATCACTCTTGTAATTTGACTTTCTCTCTCTAAAATCTATTTCTCTCTATATATTTTGACTTCTCTCAATTTACTTAGACGATCCAAAGTAAACAACTCACCAAATTGGCAACTCCGCTACGGATGTAATCATCAAATGGTACCTAGTTTATTAGTTCGATTTTGTCAATTTTTGAAATCTTGAAAACGATTTTAAGCTTGAAAATGAATCCAGAAAACAATCTGTTAGTTCGATCGGCTGTTGAAACACTGAAAAAAGATTTGCAAAGGACAGATGATAAACAAGAATGGTCTACTCCGATTCATCAAACTCAATATGAAATAGAGTTATGATCATAGAGGGCAAGATATTCAGTCGTCTAGGTTGATATCGGAGGTGAGACAAATGAATGACCAAAATGATGTTGGTGATTAATCTTATCGATCTTGCATTGATCAACAAATCAGAAGTAAACAATAAAAAAGCGCGGTTTGAAGCACCTACAGAGCGTCGTTCTTTTTTAAAAGACAAGAAATATTAACAGAGGTATGTCACATATAGTGAAGAAGAGGTTGAAAAGTTCTAGGTCTGATTTTAAAATATATCGAGGCTCTTCGAAAGAAATAAATGATAAATCTCGCAAATCTAAAAAGGAATATAAAGTTAGAAGGGAAAGTGTACCTCGATGTTTGAGGGGGGAAAACTGGTGTGAGGGAAATAAATCAAATGAGTATAACGTTGGGATGATTGAAATGTGTTGCAGTGATGGGAACTGAAGACCAATTTGTTCAAGGTGTTGATTGGAGGAATTCTCCATTGACAACTGAGATAAGATTTATCATGATTTGAAAAATTCGATGGGATGTAAGATCCGGACGATCACATCGAACAATTCAAGAATTATATGATGAATTTCGAGGATTACGACATGTTAGTGTGTCAGGCATTTTCTCAAACTTTCAAGGGAAAAAATTTGAAATTGTATAACCGAATTCCAAAGGGGTCCATTTCAAATTTAAGATATTTTTACACTGCCTTTCGAAGACAGTTTGTGGAGAGTAAGAAAATGAGGGAAATGAAGATACAATCATCCAATGCAAGAAAGAAGTTGGAGAAAAGCTGAAAGACTATACGAAGCGTTTTGTCTTAACTAAAGAGAATATGGATAATTGTGAAGCGCTAGTGGAAATGGCAGCCTTTCGCCAGGGGTTGCTGCCATGAGATATGGCTAATAAAACAACAAAAAGAAGAGCCTTGACTTTTGGAGCTTTGATTGATCAAGTTGATGACCAAATCAAGGTAGAAGAATCAACCAGGTTTCAATGGGTGACAACTAATGGTCAATAGAATTATGGACAAGTGCTAAATAACCAAAGGTAATCTTCAAATTCTACTCAACAACCACGTCCGAGGAACAATAATATACTACACCGAACTGAAAGGTATTCAAACCAAGCTCCAACATACCAATTCAATAGGTCGAGGCAAAATCAATAGAGAAAGCCTCAGTACTATGCAGATTTGACTGAGAGTGTGGATGCAATCTTTGATAAAACTAAAGGGTATGTAAATTTCAGGAAGCCCGCTCCAATCAATATGCCGAGGGAGGAGCGAAACAACAGGTTTTGCAGGTATCACAATGATATCGGTGATGAAAACACAGACTGCATCGCCTTGAAAAAGGAAGTTCAGACTTTAATTGAAAATGAGAAGTTACTGAATTATGTGAAAGCACAAAGCAACGCATCAAAAAATCCTATAACACAGACTTCACAAAAAACCAATCCAAATGCATAAGCTAAAAATTTGATGATTTTGGATTCGAAGGTTGATTATTTTGATGCTACATCAGAATACTTAGACATGGATCCAGATCGGTTAATTTTAATGGCGGTGGAGGAACCAGTAAAGCAAGGCCGCGTTCGAAGCCTTTCCGAATATTTTGAGTCATTGGTAATTTTCCAGGGAGATTCTATGACTGGTAATACTGATAGCTCAAGGAAAAGGCACATAGTAAGTTTGGCTACTCAGATAGAAGGAAAAATGTCTACCCATCTGTACAGTAAGAGAGACATCCCCTTTTTCATTTTTGATGAAGACGATTTACGGGGTACTGCAGGGCCACATGAGTATGCGGTAGTCATTGGAGTAGATATTCGATGCGTGTTGATAGATACCGGGAGTTCTGCAAACATTATTTTTAAATAAACTTATGACAGGATACGTTACCCTCCTTGGATTTCCCAATCAGAGCGCACCATCATCGGTTTTATTGGAGTAACTACACGAGTAATAGAGGAATTCGAGGGGGAGGTAAATCTGGGAAAATGACCTTTTACAAAGAAGGTTCAGGTGTTTTTCATGGTGGTGGACTGTCCAACAAGCTATAATGCCATCTTTGGAAGATATTGGTTATCAAGGATGTATGGTGTTGTATCAATAGTCCATCAATGTTTCAAGTATGTCATCGAAGACCGTGTATGAGTTGTCCAAAGTGACCAAAAGGTTACCAGAGAATGTTACGCCACTGCTTTTCGGATCCAAGGATCTAGCAGTGGTGATAAGATGAATGAATAACAGTCAGGGGGTTGACCTCGGATTCTGAGGAAATGGTTGACGATCTAAGAGAAACCCCATTGTCATTAACAATAAGTGAATAAATTAAGGAATATATTTTTCCTGAGGGGAGATTACTTCGAATAGGAACCTTACGGACCTCTATTTTACGTCAAAAATTATTACAATTTTTATCTTACAATTTAGATGTTTTTTCTTTGGAAAATAGAGGATGTAACATGAGTTCCAATATATGTAATTTTCCATAGCCTAAATATTAATCTAAAGGTGAAACCTATTATTAAAAAAATACGGGCCTTTTCATCAAATAGGCAGAACTTATTGTTTACGAACTCGACCGGTTATCCAAGGTCGAACATATAAGGGAGTCACAATATCCTTTTATGGACGGAGAACCCAGTGGTGGTCAAGAAGAAGAATTGGAAGTGGAGAATGTGTGTTGATGTTATAGACCCGAATCGAGCCTATCCTAAAGACCCGTTTCTTGTTCCTCAAATAGACGAGCTGATTGATTCCACTTCGAGAAACAAAATATTGACATTTATGGATGCTTTTGCAGGATATAATCAAATTCAAATGGATCCAAAGGATCAAGAATGTACCAAATTTATCACAAACAAAGGTTTGCCCTGTTATAGAGTTATGCCTTTTGGATAAAAAATGTTGGGGCCACATACAAAAGATTGATGAATAAGGAATTTAGTACCCAGATCAGAAAGAACATGGAGGTATACATCGATTATATGGTGGTGAAAAGCTTAGCAGACGATACACACTTGAAAAGCTTAAGGGCAATAAGGCTGAAGTTGAATCCAGAAAAAATGTACTTTTGGAGTTCGGTTAGGGAAATGTCTAGGTTATGTTATCAGTGTAAAAGGGATAGAAGCTGACCCAGATCAGTTGAAGGCTTTAGTATTCATGAAATCGCCTCGAACTATCAAAAAAGTACAAATTTTGACAGGAAAGTTAGCAGCACTTAACAGATTTACTTCTAGATTTTCTGATAAATGTTTTTCTTTTTTTCAAGTGTTACGAAGACCAAAGAAGTTTGAGTGGACTTCATAGTGTGAATCAATGTTTTCAAGAATTAAGGATTTGTTACCATCGCCAGATATATTATCTAAACCTCAAAGTGAACAACAACTCTTTATGTACATTGTAGTATCTGATTTTGCAATAAGCGCAACATTGACAAGTGAAGATTCATTCTTGAAGTCAGTGTATTATGTCAGCCAGAGTTTAGTAGCAGCAGAAAAAATGTATTTGAAGCTCAAGAAATTGGCATTGGCATTAGTGATGGTTGCTAGGAAAATGTGTCCTTATTTTCAAGCTCATACTATTGAGATTCGAACTTCATTTCCATTGAAATTTTTTTTACAACGTCCGGATACTTCAGGGAGGATGACCAAGTGGTCAGTAGAATTGGGAGATTTTAACATCACTTTTTCTCTTTAGATGACAAGTAAACCACAAGCTTTGGCATATTTCCTTGTTGAGTTTCATTCAAGCAGATCAGATGAAGAGGTTATCAAGTATGTCTTGCTAGTTAATTCGATGTGGATCGTTCGAACCGATGGAGGTTCTACCATTTTGGGATGCATCACTGGAGTTCAATTTGTTGCTCCATTTGGAGAAACGATGCTCCAATCTATTAATGCATCGAATAATGAAGCTGAGTATGAAGCTGTATTAACAAGATTGAGGCTAACAAAAATATGTGGTGCAACCTCAGTACTATTAGAGATATATTCTCAGTTGGTAGCAAATCAGGTGCTTAGAGTTTCCGAAGCTAAAAAGGATCAATTAATTTAGTACCTTCAAGAGCTTCAAAGACTTATTCATTTGTTTGATCATGTTGTGGTGGAACATATAAACGAATGAAATAATATGGTTGCTGATTCTCTAGCAACAGCTGCATACAAAAAAGAGTATCATTGGATTTTATGACAAGAAAGTCCATCAATTTTAACTCATTCAGAGCACTGTGAGAATATCAAGGAAGTATTCGTCACCCCATATACAATCTGAAGAGATTGGAAAGCTGGCATTTTTAATTTTTTTATTAGAGGAGAGCTGCCTGAAGATGTGAAATTAGCTAAGAAGTTGCGAGGTAAAGCATTTGGCTATATAGTATTACATGGGATTTTGTACAAGGAAGCGTTAAGTAGGCCATTGTTACGATGTTTGGACACACATGAATCACATGAGCTTTTATCATTTTGCATGATGGAGAACGATCAGCGCATTGCAGGTTCAAGGCATTTTCTTGTCGAGTTTTGTTAGCATGATTTTATTGTCCTTCAATCGCAAACGATGTCAAGAATTCGGTTCGAAGATTTGATATTTTTCAAAGGTTTGCTAACTCTATTCATAAACCACCAGTCCCACTTATGTTTATTACCTAAGCAGTTCCATTTGATAGATGGGGAATAAATTTGGTGGGACCTTTGCCGGTGGCCTCTGGAGGAAGAAAAATGATAATTGTTGTAGTGGATTATTTTAGGAAGTGGGCATAAGTGAAACCATTGTCTGGAAAAAATCTAAGTATGTGATTAAGTTCATTGTAAACAATATTTGTTGTCGTTTTGGAGTGCCTTGCACGAAATTACTACAAAAACAGTTCTCAATTTAATAATAAAAAATAGCTTCGTTTTGCTATTCGAAGGGGATTACGAAATGTTTTTCCACACCCTTTCCTCCGCAATAAAATGGACAAGTAGAGGTATAAAACAAATCTAATTTTAGAAGAATTGAAGAAGAATTTGATAGGAGCAGTACAAAAATGGCCTAATTATTTACAAGAGGTATTATGGGCTTATCGAGCGACCCTTAGGGAGGCTACTAAAAAAATTCCTTTTGATTTGGCATATGGAATGGATGTTGTTAGTCCTGTAGAATCTACCTTGCTTTTAGGATAACCCAATATTCTAAATATTTGAATGATAAAGCTAAAAGAGCAAGTTTGGATTTGATTGAAGAGAAAAACGTTCGAGCTCATTTGAATGTCATTCATTATCAAACTCTTATAAGGAGTATATATAGTTCGAGGGTGAAAAAGAGGGAGTTCAAGGTGAATGAAAAATTATTGAGAAAATTATTCCTCCATACCAAGGAAAAATCCTCGGTAAGATGGCCCCGAATTGGGAAGGACCTTATATGGTTATTGAAAGGATAAAGCCAGGTTCTTATCGTCATTGTGATAATCAGGGGAGGATATTCCAATATCCATGAAATATACAAATCTAAAAATATATTGGGAGTGATTGCGTTGTATTTTGATATTGTTTTCTTTGATTGATTAACACACTTTTTCTTACCCTGTTGCCCGAGAAGGTTTTAATGAGGCAACATGTACATATTCAAAGCTATCAATAAATGTATTTTTTGGCTAATGGTTGTTTACGACTACTTGTTTAAACTATTTTGGTAGCTAATCAAAGACTGGTCATCTTTGAGGTTGACCAAGAGTAGAATATTCTGAAGTGTTCAGAATATTTTTCGAAAAAGCAACCATATTCAAAGTGTTATGTTCATTAAACACACTATATTATTTGAAGTGTTACGTTCATTAAACACACTATATTATTCAAAGTGCTACGTTCACTAAACGCACTATAATATCCGAAGTGATACATTCATTAAACACACAATAATATTGGAAGTGATACGTTTATTAAACACACTATAATATTCGAAATGTCACGCATTGTAATGATTATTTAAAATAACATGTTATGTTTTCACTTCGAATAACTAATATAAATAACAGTCAAATGTGAATATAACTTGAATAAAATCAAGGATAAACAAAAATCTTTGTCATTCAATTTAATTCGATGAGCACAATGTAATTTGCTAGATACCAAGTGAAAAGGCATCTATTAAAACAAAATATTACAGTGATGGTATGACAGGTGCAAAAAAGAGATAGTAAAATTATCAGTTCTTGGAGCTCTCTTCAGAATCTTCCTCTTTAGATGACGAGTTTGGAATAGGATCAAAAGCCTCGCTAGGACACTGTTTGAGGGAATTTCACTCCAAAAGTTGGAAAGATCGATTTTAGGATATGTGGCATGGATTTCATGAAGGAGTGGGATGATTTTTTGTTCTTTACTGTTATTGATAGCTGCCAACATGTCTTTTGCACACTCATCTTCAGCAGCAGTGACAACAAGTTGCTTCTTCTTATCGAACTGGGTTTTGAGGGTGGGCATGCCATTTGTCAATTTTTTATTCTCTGCCTCGCTATTGCCAAGAGAAACTTTAAGTTCATCGAGTTTTTTCTTCGCTGCAGCTAAATCTTCAAGATGTTTAGTCTTGAGATTATCTATTTCATTCTGATGCGAAGTGTTGATATCTTCTTTTTCTTTTCGATGCACTTCTCGGAGATACTTATTGACATGAATGAGTCCTCTGAGGAATTCAAATCTCCCCATCTGAAATTCATGAAACTGATCTCTTACGAGGTTCCCAAAGATATCCTTCATCGTTTTCTCAACTGCAACAACATTTTTATAGTGAACCATATCTTTAGCCATGTTTTTTAACAGACTTCGAGAGGCTTCGATTTCTTGAGTCATTTTTTGTGCTGCAACAACGACAATTATTACAATTTTTGTCTTACAATTTAGATGTTTTTTCTTTGGAAAATAGAGAATGTAACATGAGTTCCAATATAAGTAATTTTCCATAGCCTAGCTATTAATCTAAATGTGAAACCTGTAATTAAAAAAAGCCTAGCTATTAATTTTCACTGGAGTTCAATTGGTTGCTCCATTTGGAGAAACGATGCTCCAATCTATTAAATTTGTTTTTCATGCATTGAATAATGAAGCTGAGTATGAAGCTGCATTAACAAGATTGAGGCTAAAAAAATATATGGTGCAACCTCAGTACTATTAGAGATAGTAATATGGAGGTATACATCGATTATATGGTTTCGAATGCTTGATTCAGGCACATTCTCCTCCCACTGTGGTCGTCAATTTGGTGTGGATTATTTGAGTCTAAGGGTAATTTTGTCAGGTGTTTGGTGGTTTTTCAAGGGTATTTAATGTTTAAGTGGTTTGTAGTGAGAGATTTGAGCTGTCTGGTTGTATTAAATGTTCATTACCCTCATTAATGAAAGTGGTTGGGTATTTATACCCTTAATTATGGGCCTCATGGGTTTTCGCGTCAAACTCATGAAACCGAGTCGAATTCAAAGACCCATTAGTTTATTAAGCAGGTTGGTAATTAGCTTAGTCATAAAGTGATTAGTTTTTAATACTTTAGTCCTGTTCGGATGGTTTAGTGGGTGGCTTTTGTCCGAATTTCCCCTGTCCAGTTTCTACAATGAGTGGTGAGAAAAACCGGACTCATCAGTAGCCCCTTGTTAGGTTATGTTCGAAAGCCTTTGACAAGACCTAAAAAATCGCTAATGAGCACCTGTAACAATGTCCGGACAGATTTCGATTTGTATAACGGATTTATCCGGACTGGCAAATCTCTCAGAAGCTCAACGGTTTTGCCATAGATTGTGGGACACGTGTCCCTCCCTGATTTGCCTCACCAACCGTTTTTCTCCAAGAATGACGCTCCCACTAACCTCAAAAAGTAACCTCTTCAATTAATGCTGGTGATGCCAGCGCCGTCTTTAATCATTACTCTATCTTTTCAAATTCTCCTAGGTTTCAAGGTATCTTTTGTTTCTTTAGTATAAATCAAATCATTTTTCACTGTTTTACCATCTTCAACATCTTTTCACTTCTAATCTTCAGAGCTTTTATCTCTCTTCTCCAAAAACACATTTTAGTGTAAGTTTATGTTTACAGCAAGAAACGCTTTAGTAAAAGGTGGGTGGCTGAATCTGTCGGAGTTAGAGAAAGCACAAAGGGTCGAACGAGAAAGGCGCATTGTAGCAGGTCTCCTAGTCTCTCCTATTTACAAACCTGAAACACCAACCTCAGAGCCTGATCGAGGTTCGTCTTCTGCCATAAGCTCCAAACCTAGAAGGTTATTTCAACCTAGTCTTTCACCGATCATCTCAGGCTCATCGGTCCAGGAGTCGGAGCCTATGGTTGAACAAGAGCAAGTAGTTACAAGTGCTAGGAGACCCTCTACATTCATAGCCATGGGATCGGATGCTGATGTTTCCCCAGAAAAGCTAAACCTTCGAAGAAGAGGCCGCTTAGTAAAAGGCCAGACTGTTGCTCCACAGTCTAAATCTCCGAAATCTGTGCCTTCTAAATTTGGGGCCAAATACAAAATTTCAGGGTCAGAAGCGCCCATTAAAGTTCCTAAGGACAAATTGTCTGGTTCGGAGGCCACCAGTTCAAGCCTTCGAAACGAACCCTCCGGATCTGAGCCCCAGCCTGACTCCAGACCACAAAAAGAAAGCAGTGCTCAGCCATCCGGATAGCTTAATGAGCCAACCACTAGCACTTCTCTCCCAAAAACAGCTGATAACCCTTCCATGGTAATGGAAGACGTAATGGAGGATAGTGTTGAAGAAGCCCCTTTTGAGACCGATATCTCCGGGCAGACAAGTGAGACCGCCATTGTCAAGAAAAGCAAGGGTAAAGAGATGATATGCTTGAAACACCTGGACATGCCGGAGTGCCTCGTTGGAAAAGTGGGACCTTGCTTCCACAAAGTGAGTGTGAAATATCTACTAGCCATGCAGAAGATTAATTATGATTTTATTCACACAACTGAACTAGGCCGGATCCGGACGAAGTGGGGGATCCCAGAAAATGTTAAAGTAAGGATACCGGTCGATCCTGAGATGCCAATGGATTGCTTGCTCAGTGAGATAGTTTTCTTCACAGAGTTATTCAACTGGGGGCTTAGGTTTCCCTTGGACCCAGAGATTGTCAGATATTTCCATCTTATAAAGCTCTGCCCAAGCCAACTGAGCCTCAATGCTTGGTACACCGTTATGGCCTGCATCATGGCCTCCAGGCTCTCCGAAATCCCGCTTCCGATGGAACAACTTTCTGTTGTGGCCAGCCTTTGCAGAAACCATGTCATCCCCTTTTACCATTACAATATGGGTGACAATTACAAAGTGGTGGATGACTTGCTTGAGTCGGAGAAGAACTGGAAGACTCAATTTTTGTTTATAAGTGGTGCTTGGGAGAATGGGAGGAAGATTAAAGCTAGTGAAAATCCAAGCATGCTTATCAGCAGATGGAAGAGCACGGGTATACATTTCATTACATCTTTCGATCTTTTCTTATAATAAGTTTGTTTGTTTAATTCCTCTTCTTTTGTTTTTTGGCACTGCTGCCGAATGAGTTTAATGACTAATTAGAGGAGGGGCAGACTACTTGTGCCAAGCTAAATGCTTGGGCTGCTGAGAAATGGGGAAATCACTTCCACAATTATTTTACCGGAGGCAACTTCGTAAGATCTCATCTCTGGAATACAACCGGCCGGAGAGACTTGTCTTGGGAGGAATTAACCACTCCACCCCCTCCGGAGGTGATTCTTCAGAATAACGATGCAAAGGATGGAAAAGTAGCCTTGCCGGGCAGAGCTAAAGCCCCAAGCAAAATGAAGGGCAAGAAAGGCAAGGCTAAGCAAAACGTGGTTGAGGACAATCTAGGTGATGTTGAGGAAGCTGTCCCAACAAACCAGGAGGAGCATGACCAAGAAAAGATTGATGTTGCTTTGCTACAAGTGGTAGAAAACGAGAGTACCAAAGTGGTAGTTGGATCTCCAAAGCCCACAAAAGCTCCCAGGAAAGATCGAAAACAGGGAGGAGAAGGCGGAGATAGGGAAGCTAAGAAGAAGAAAACCTCAAAGGGAGATGAAATTACTCTCCGGCCTTCGGAGTGTCTTCCTCTGGTCGACCCAACAGACCCAACTCAAGCAGAGGAAATCCCAAGTGACTTTCACACTGGAGAGGGCGTTGGAGGGGACTTTCACACTGGAGAGGGCGCCGGAGGGGACATCAACATTGATGGGGTAGACATCAGTGGCCTTCAAGGGATTGGTCTTTACTTCGGAGACCTTGAGGAGGATGACTTTGCTGGCCCTTACCTCCCCCCAAGCTCTTCAAACATAGTCACTTTCAATGGTAAATTTTTTTCTGTTTTAGGAGAGAAGGATATAATAACCCACTCCTTAGTGAGCAATATTCAACCGGTTCTCAACTTGGAGAAGCAAATTCCAAACCAGTCAGCCATCATCAACACACTCAATTCTGAAAAGGCGAGTTTGTCTAACGACCTCCTTATTACCAACCAGAGTCTTGAGGCATTAAAGAGAGAAAATGAAGAGCTGAAGAAGGTGAAGGAGGACTTGGCCACCAAGCTGGCCACTTCGGAGGGGGTTGTGAAAGAACTTCAATCCAAATTTTCTGAGTTGGAGAAGAATCTTTCTACTTCAAAAGAGGATGTGAAGGCCAAAGACAACATCATTCAGACCCTGACTAGCGACAAAATTTCGCTTGAGGATGCTGTATCTAAGGCCAAGCAAGAAAAAGACTACTTGTCCATTTTATTGGGGATGAAAGGGTGTGGAAAAACATTTCATGATCCCCTTCGAATAGCAAAACGAAGCCATTTTTTTATTATTCAATTGAGAACCGTTTTTTGTAGTAATTCTGCGAACATTATTTTTATATAAACTTATGACAGGATACGTTACCCTCCTTGGATTTCCCAATCCGAGCGCACTATCATCGGTTTTACTAGGAGTAACTGCACGAGTAATAGAGGAATTCGAGGGGGAGGTAAATCTGGGAAAATGACCTTTTACGAAGAAGTTTCAGGTGTTTTTCATGGTGGTGGACAGTCCAACAAGCTATAATGCCATCTTTGGAAGATCTTGGTTATCAAGGATGTATGGTGTTGTATTAATACTCCATCAATGTTTCAAGTATGTCATCGAAGACCGTGTATGGGTTGTCCGAAGTGACCAAAAGGTTACCAGAGAATGTTACGCCACTACTTTTCGGATCCAAGGATCTAGCAGTGGTGATATGATGAATGAATAACAGTCAGGGGGGTTGACCTCGAATTCTGAGGAAACGGTTGACGATCTGAGAGAAACCCCATTGTTATTAACAATAAGTGAAGAAATTAAGGAATATATTTTTCCTGAGGGGAGATTACTTCGAATGGGAACCTTACGGACCTCTATTTTACGTCAACAATTATTACAATTTTTATCTTACAATTTAGATGTTTTTTCTTTGGAAAATAAAGGATGTAACATGAGTTCCAATATAAGTAATTTTCCATAGCCTAGCTATTAATCTTAAGGTGAAACCAGTTATTAAAAAAAACGGGCCTTTTCATCAGAAAAGGCAGAACTTATTGTTTCCAAACTCGACCGGTTATCCAAGGTCGAACATATAAGGGAGTCACAATATACTTTTATGTACGGAGAACCCAGTGGTGGTCAAGAAGAAGAATTTGAAGTGGAGAATGTGTGTTGATGTTATAGACCCGAATCGAGCCAATACTAAAGACCCGTTTCCTGTTCCTCAAATAGACGAGCTGATTGATTCCACTTCGAGAAACAAAATTTTGACATTTATGGATGCTTTTGCAGGATATAATCAAATTCAAATGGATCCAAAGGATCAAGAATGTACCAAATTTATCACAAACAGAGGCTTGCCCTGTTATAGAGTTATGCCTTTTGGATAAAAAATGTTGGGGCCACATACCAAAGATTGATGAATAAGGAATTTACTTCCCAGATCAGAAAGAACATGGAGGTATGCATCTATTATATGGTGGTGAAAAGCTTAGCAGACGATACACACTTGGAAGATTTAGAGGAGACACTTCTGAATTTAAGGGCAATAAGGCTGAAGTTGAATAAAAAATGTACTTTTGGAGTTCGGTTAGGGAAATGTCTGGGTTATGTTATCAGTGGAAAAGGGATAGAAGCTGACCCAGATCAGTTGAAGGCTTTAGTATTCATGAAATCGTCTCGAACTATCAAAGAAGTACAAATTTTGACAGGAAGGTTAGCAGCACTTAACAGATTTACTTCTAGATTTTCTGATAAATGTTTTTCTTTTTTTCAAGTGTTACGAAGACCAAAGAAGTTTGAATGGACTTATAATGTGAAGCAACGTTTTCAATAATTAAGGATTTGTTACCATCGCCAGATATATTATCTAAACCTCAAAGTGAACAACAACTCTTTATGTACATTGCAGTATCTGATTTTGCAGTAAGCGCAACATTGACAAGTGAGGATTCATTCTGAAGTCAGTGTACTATATGAGCCACAGTTTGATAGCAGCAGAAAAAGGTATTTGAAGCTCAAGAAATTGGCATCGGCATTAGTGATGGCTGCTAGGAAAATGTGTCCTTATTTTCAAGCTCATACTATTGAGATTTGAACTTCATTTCCATTGAAAAATGTTTTACAACGTCCGGATATTTCAGGGAGGATGACCAAGTGGTCAGTAGAATTGGGAGATTTTAACATCACTTTTTCTCTTTAGATGACAAGTAAACCACAAGCTTTGGCATATTTCCTTGTTGAGTTTCATTCAAGCAGATCCGATGAAGAGGTTAGCAAGTATGTCTTGCTAGTTAATTCGATGTGGATCGTTCGAACCGATTGAGGTTCTACTATTTTGGGATGCATCACTGGAGTTCAATTGGTTTCTCCATTTGGAGAAACGATGCTCCAATCTATTTTTTTCATGCATCGAATAATGAAGCTGAGTATGAAGCTATATTAACAAGATTGAGGCTAACAAAAATATGTGGTGCAACCTCAGTACTATTAGAGATAGATTCTCAGTTGGTAGCAAATCAGGTGCTTAGAGTTTCTGAAGCTAAAAAGGATCATTTAATTTAGTACCTTCAAGAGCTTCGAAGACTTATTCATTTCTTTGATCATATTGTGGTGGAACATATAAATCGATGAAATAATACGGTTGTTGATTCTCTAGCAACAGTTGCATATAAAGTAGAGTATCATTAGATTTTATTACAAGAAAGTCCATCAATTTTAACTCATTCAGAGCACTGTGAGAATATCAAAGAATTATTTGTCACTCCATATACAACCCGAAGAGATTGGAAAACCATTTTGAATTTTTTAATAGAGGAGAGCTTCCTGGAGATGTGAAATTAGCCAAGAAGTTGCGAGGTAAAGCATTTGGCTATATAGTATTATATGGGATTTTGAACAAGAAAGCGTTAAGTAGGCCATTGTTGCGATGTTTGGATACACATGAATCACATGAACTTTTATCATAATTGCATCATGGAGAACGATCAGCGCATTGCAGGTTCAAGGCATTTTCTTGTCGAGTTTTGTTACCAGGATTTTATTGTCCTTCAATCACAAACGATGTCAAGAATTCGGTTTGAAGCTTTGATATTTTTCAAAGGTTTGCTAACTCTGTTCATAAACCAGCAGTCCCACTTATGTTTATTACCGAAGCAGGTCCATTTGATAGATGAGGAATAAATTTGGTGGGACCTTTGTCGATGGCCTCTGGAGGAAGAAAAATGATAATTGTTGCAGTGGATTATTTTAGGAAGTGGGCATAAGTGAAACCATTGTCTAGAAAAAAGCTAAGGATGTGATTAAGTTCATTGTAAACAATATTTGTTGTCGTTTTGGAGTGCCTTGCAGAATTACTACAAAAAATGGTTCTCAATTGAATAATAAAAAAATGGCTTCGTTTTGCTATTCGAAGGGAATCACGAAATGTTTTTCCACACCCTTTCATCCCCAATAAAATGGACAAGTAGTCTTTTTCTTGCTTGGCCTTAGACACAGCATCCTCAAGCGAAATTTTATCGCTAGTCAGGGTCTGAATGATGTTGTCTTTGGCCTTCACCTCCTCTTTTGAAGTAGAAAGATTCTTCTCCAACTCAGAAAATTTGGATTGAAGTTCTTTCACAACCCCCTCCGAAGTGGCCAGCTTGGTGGCCAAGTCCTCCTTCACCTTCTTCAGCTCTTCATTTTCTCTCTTTAATGCCTCAAGACTCTGGTTGGTAATAAGGAGGTCGTTAGACAAACTCGCCTTTTCAGAATTGAGTGTGTTGATGATGGCTGACTGGTTTGGCACTTGCTTCTCCAAGTTGAGCACTGGTTGAATATTGCTCACTAAGGAGTGGGTCATTATATCCTTCTCTCCTGAAACAGAAAAATATTTACCATTGAAAGTGACTATGTTTGAAGAGCTTGGGGGGAGGTAAGGGCCAGCAAAGTCATCCTCCTCAAGGTCTCCGAAGTAAAGACCAATCCCTTGAAGGCCACTGATGTCTACCCCATCAATGTTGATGTCCCCTCTGGCGCCCTCTCCAGTGTGAAAGTTCCCTCCAGCGCCCTCTCTAGTGTGAAAGTCACTTGGGATTTCATCTGCTTGGGTTGGGTCTGTTGGGTCGACCAGAGGAAGACACTCCGAAGGCCGGAGAGTAATTTCATCTCCCTTTGAGGTTTTCTTCTCCTTAGCTTCCCTATCTCCGCCTTCTGCTCCCCGTTTTCGATCTTTCCTGGGAGCTTTTGTGGGCTTTGGAGATCCAACTGCCACTTTGGTACTCTCGCTTTCTACCACTTGTAGCAAAGCATCATCAATCTTTCCTTGGTCCTGCTCCTCCTGGTTTGCTGGGATACCTTCCTCAACATCACCTAGATTGTCCTCAGCCACGTCTTGCTTAGCCTTGCCTTTCTTGCCCTTCATTTTGCTTGGGGCTTTAGCTCTGCCCGGCAAGGCTAGCTTTCCATCCTTTGCATCGTTATTCTGAAGAATCACCTCCGGAGGGGTGAAGTGGTTAATTCCTCCCTAGACAAGTCTCTCCGGATGGTTGTATTCCAGAGATGAGATCTTACGAAGTTGCCTCCGGTAAAACAGTTGTGGAAGTGATTTCCCCATTTCTCAGCAGCCCAAGCATTTAGCTTGGCACAAGTAGTCTGCCCCTCCTCTAAGTAGTCATTGAACTCATTCGGCAGCACTGTCAAAAAACAAAAGAAGAGGAATTAAACAAATAAACTTATTATAAGAAAAGATAGAAAGATGTAATGAAATGTATACTTGTGCTCTTCCATCTGCTGATAAGCATGCTTGGATTGTCACTAGCTTTGATCTTCCTCCCATTCTCCCAAGCACCACTTATAAACAAAAATTGAGTCTTCCAGTTCTTCTCCGACTCAAGCAAGTCATCCACCACTTTGTAATTGTCACCCATATTGTAATGGTAAAAGGGGATGACATGGTTTCTGCAAAGGCTGGCCACAACAGAAAGTTGTTCCATCGGAAGCGGGATTTCGGAGAGCCTGGAGGCCATGATGCAGGCCATAACGGTGTACCAAGCATTGAGGCTCAGTTGGCTTGGGCAGAGCTTTATAAGATGGAAATATCTGACAATCTCTGGGTCCAAGGGAAACCTAAGCCCCCAGTTGAATAACTCTGTGAAGAAAACTATCTCACTGAGCAAGCAATCCATTGGCGTCTCAGGATCGACCGGTATCCTTACTTTAACATTTTCTGGGATCCCCCACTTCGTCCGGATCCGGCCTAGTTCAGCTGTGTGAATAAAATCATAATTAATCTTCTGCATGGCTAGTAGATATTTCACACTCACTTTGTGGAAGCAAGGTCCCACTTTTCCAACAAGGCACTCCGGCATGTCCGGGTGTTTCGAGCATATCATCTCTTTACCCTTACTTTTCTTGACAATGGCGGTCTCACTTGTCTGCCCGGAGACATCGGTCTCAAAAGGGGCTTCTTCAACACTATCCTCCATTACGTCTTCCATTACCATGGAAGGGTTATCAGCTGTTTTTGGGAGAGAAATGCTAGTGGTTGGCTCATTAAGCTATCCGGATGGCTGAGCACTGCTTTCTTTTTGTGGTCTGGAGTCAGGCTGGGGCTCAGATCCGGAGGGTTCGTTTCGAAGTCTTGAACTGGTGGCCTCCGAACCAGACAATTTGTCCTTAGGAACTTTAATGGGCGCTTCTGACCCTGAAATTTTGTATTTGGCCCCAGATTTAGAAGGCACAGATTTCGGAGATTTAGACTGTGGAGCAACAGTCTGGCCTTTTACTAAGCGGCCTCTTCGTCGAAGGTTTAGCTTTTCTGGGGAAACATCAGCATCCGATCCCATGGCTATGAATGTAGAGGGTCTCCTAGCACTTGTAACTACTTGCTCTTGTTCAACAATAGGCTCCGACTCCTGGACCGATGAGCCTGAGATGATCGGTGAAAGACTAGGTTGAAATAACCTTCTAGGTTTGGAGCTTCTGGCAGAAGAAGAACCTCGATCAGGCTCTGAGGTTGGTGTTTCAGGTTTGTCAATAGGAGAGACTAGGAGACCTGCTACAATGCACCTTTCTCGTTCGACCCTTTGTGCTTTCTCTAACTCCGACAGATTCAGCCACCTACCTTTTACTAAAGTGTTTCTTCCTGTAAACATAAACTTACACTAAAATGCGTTTTTGGATAAGAGAGATAAAAGCTCTGAAGATTAGAAGTGAAAAGATGTTGAAGATGGTAAAACAGTGAAAAATGATTTGATATATACTAAAGAAACAAAAGATACCTTGAAACCTAAGAGAATTTGAAAAGATAGAGTAATGATTAAAGACGGCGCTGGCATCACCAGCATTAATTGAAGAGGTTACTTTTTGAGGTTAGTGGGAGCGTCATTCTAGGAGAAAAACGGTTGGTGAGGCAAATCAGGGAGGGACACGTGTCCCACAATCTATGGCAAAACTGTTGAGCTTCTGAGAGATTTGCCAGTCCTGATAAATACGTTATACAAATCAAAATCTGTCCGGACATTGTTACAGGTGCTCATGAGCGATTTTTTAGGTCTTGTCAAAGGCCTTCGAACATAACCTAAAAAAGGGGCTACTGATGAGTCAGGTTTTTCTCACCATTCATTGTAGAAACTGGACAGGGGCAATTCGGACAAAAGCCACCCACTAAACCATCCGAACAGGACTAAAGTATTAAAAACTAATCACTTTATGACTAAGCTAATTACCAACCTGCTTAATAAACTAATGGGTCTTTGAATTCGACTCGGTTTCATGAGTTTGACGCGAAAACCCATGAGGCCCATAATTAAGGGTATAAATACCCAACCACTTTCATTAATGAGGGTAATGAACATTTAATACAACCAGGCAGCTCAAATCTCTCACTACAAACCACTTAAACATTAAATACCCTTGAAACACCACCAAACACCTGACAAAATTACCCTTAGACTCAAATAATCCACACCAAATTGACGACCACAGTGGGAGGAGAATGTGCCTGAATCAAGCATTTGAAACCATATAATGGATGTATACCTCCATATTACTATCTATAATAGAACTAAGGTTGCACCACATGTTTTTGTTAGCCTCAATCTTGTTAATGCAGCTTCATACTCAGCTTCATTATTCGATGCATGAAAAACCAATTTGATAGATTGGAGCATCGTTTCTCCAAATGGAGCAACCAATTGAACTCCAATGAAAATTAATAGCTAGGCTTTTTTTAATAACAGGTTTCACATTTAGATTAATAGCTAGGCTATGGAAAATTACTTATATTGGAACTCATGTTACATCCTCTATTTTCCAAAGAAAAAACATCTAAATTGTAAGACAAAAATTATAATAATTGTTGTTGTTGCAGCACAAAAAATGACTCAAGAAATCGAAGCCTCTCGAAGTCTGTTAAAACACATGGCTAAAGAGATGGTTCACTATAAAAATGTTGTTGCAGTTGAGAAAACGATGAAGGATATCTTTGGGAACCTCGTAAGAGATCAGTTTCATGAATTTCAGATGGGGAGATTTGAATTCCTCAGAGGACTCATTCATGTCAATAAGTATCTCCGAGAAGTGCATCGAAAAGAAAAAGAAGATATCAACACTTCGCATCAGAATGAAATAGATAATCTCAAGACTAAACATCTTGAAGATTTAGCTGCAGCGAAGAAAAAACTCGATGAACTTAAAGTTTCTCTTGGCAATAGCGAGGCAGAGAATAAAAAATTGACAGATGGCATGACCACCCTCAAAACCCAGTTCGATAAGAAGAAGCAACTTGTTGTCACTCCTGTTGAAGATGAGTCTGCAAAAGACATGTTGGCAACTATCAATAACGGTAAAGAACAAAAAATCATCCCACTCCTTCATGAAATCCATGCCACATATCCTAAAATCGATCTTTCCAACTTTTGGAGTGAAATTCCCTCAAACAGCGTCCTAACGAGGCTTTTGATCCGATTCCAAACTCGTCATCTAAGGAGGAAGATTCTGAAGAGAGCTCCAAGAACTGATAATTTTACTATCTCTTTTTTGCACCTGCCATACCATCACTGTAATATTTTGTTTTAATAGATGCCTTTTCACTTGGTATCTAGCAAATTACATTGTGCTCATCGAATTAAATTGAATGACAAAGATTTTTGTTTATCCTTTATTTTATTCAATTTATATTCACATTTGACTGTTATTTATATTAGTTATTCGAAGTGAAAACATAACATGTTATTTTAAATAATCATTACAATGTGTGACATTTCGAATATTATAGTGTGTTTAATGAACGTATCACTTCGAATATTATCGTGTGTTTAATGAATGTATCACTTCGGATGTTATAGTGTGTTTAGTGAACGTAGCACTTTGAATAATATAGTGTGTTTAATGAACGTAACACTTCAAATAATATAGTGTGTTTAACGAACATAACACTTTGAATATGGTTGCTTTTTCGAAAAATGTTCTGAACACTTCAGAATATTCTACTCTTGGTCAACCTCAAAGATGACCAGTCTTTGATTAGCTACCAAAATAGTTTAAACAAGTAGTCGTAAACAACCATTAGCCAAAAAATACATTTATTGATAGCTTTGAATATGTACATGTTGCCTCATTAAAACCTTCTCGGGCAACAGGGTAAGAAAAAGTGTGTTAATCAATCAAAGAAAACAATATCAAAATACAACGCAGTCACTCCCAATATATTTTTAGATTTGTATATTTCATGGATATTGGAGTATCCTCCCCTGATTATCACAATGACGATAAGAACCTGGCTTTATCCTTTCAATAACCATATAAGGTCCTTCCCAATTCGGGGCCATCTTACCGAGGATTTTTTCCTTGGTATGGAGGAATAATTTTCTCAATAATTTTTCATTCACCTTGAACTCCCTCCTTTTCACCCTCGAACTATATATACTCCTCATAAGAGTTTGATAATGAATGACATTCAAATAAGCTCGAACGTTTTTCTCTTCAATCAAATCCAAACTTGCTCTTCTAGCTTTATCATTCAAATATTTAGAATATTGGGTTATCCTAAAAGCAAGGTAGATTCTACAGGACTAACAACATCCATTCCATATGCCAAATCAAAAGGAATTTTTTTAGTAGCCTCCCTAAGGGTCGCTCGATAAGCCCATAATACCTCTTGTAAATAATTAGGCCATTTTTGTACTGATCCTATCAAATTCTTCTTCAATTCTTCTAAAATTAGATCTGTTTTATACCTCTACTTGTCCATTTTATTGCGGAGGAAAGGGTGTGGAAAAACATTTCGTAATCCCCTTCGAATAGCAAAACGAAGCTATTTTTTATTATTAAATTTAGAACTGTTTTTGTAGTAATTTCGTGCAAGGCACTCCAAAACGACAACAAATATTGTTTACAATGAACTTAATCAC
Source organism: Limnanthes douglasii subsp. nivea (assembly GCA_036936605.1). Taxonomy (NCBI): domain Eukaryota; kingdom Viridiplantae; phylum Streptophyta; class Magnoliopsida; order Brassicales; family Limnanthaceae; genus Limnanthes; species Limnanthes douglasii. The sequence continues at coordinate 285,371,414 of JAUPFV010000004.1, forward strand.
ATCCTTAACTTTTTTTCCAGACAATGGTTTCACTTATGCCCACTTCCTAAAATAATCCACTACAACAATTATCATTTTTCTTCCTCCAGAGGCCACCGGCAAAGGTCCCACCAAATTTATTCCCCATCTATCAAATGGAACTGCTTAGGTAATAAACATAAGTGGGACTGCTGGTTTATGAATAGAGTTAGCAAACCTTTGAAAAATATCAAAGCTTCGAACCGAATTCTTGACATCGTTTGCGATTGAAGGACAATAAAATCCTGCTAACAAAACTCGACAAGAAAATGCCTTGAACCTGCAATGCGCTGATCGTTCTCCATCATGCAAAATGATAAAAGTTCATGTGATTCATGTGTGTCCAAACATCTTAACAATGGCCTACTTAACGCTTTCTTGTACAAAATCCCATGTAATACTATATAGCCAAATGCTTTACCTCGCAACTTCTTGGCTAATTTCACATCTTCAGGCAGCTCTCCTCTAATAAAAAAATTAAAAATGTCAGCTTTCCAATCTCTTCAGATTGTATATGGGGTGACGAATACTTCCTTGATATTCTCACAGTGCTCTGAATGAGTTAAAATCGATGGACTTTCTTGTCATAAAATCCAATGATACTCTTTTTTGTATGCAACTGTTGCTAGAGAATCAGCAACCATGTTATTTTATTCGTTTATATGTTCCACCACAACATGATCAAACAAATGAATAAGTCTTTGAAGCTCTTGAAGGTACTAAATTAATTGATCCTTTTTAGCTTCGAAAACTCTAAGTACCTAATTTGCTACCAACTGAGAATATATCTCTAATAGTACTGAGGTTGCACCACATATTTTTGTTAGCCTCAATCTTGTTAATACAGCTTCATACTCAGCTTCATTATTCGATGCATTAATAGATTGAAGCATCGTTTCTCCAAATGGAGCAACCAATTGAACTCGAGTGATGCATCCCAAAATGGTAGAACCTCCATCGGTCGAACGATCCACATCGAATTAACTAGCAAGACATACTTGCTAACCTCTTCATCTAATCTGCTTGAATGAAACTCAACAAGGAAATATGCCAAAGCTTGTGGTTTACTTGTCATCTAAAGAGAAAAAGTGATGTTAAAATCTCCCAATTCTACTGACCACTTGGTCATCCTCCCTGAAATATCCGGACGTTGTAAAACATTTTTCAATGGAAATGAAGTTCGAATCTCAATAGTATGAGCTTGAAAATAAGGACACATTTTCCTAGCAGCCATCACTAATGCCAATGCCAATTTCTTGAGCTTCAAATACCTTTTTCTGCTGCTACTAAACTCTGGCTGACATAATACACTGACTTCAGAATGAATCTTCACTTGTCAATGTTGCGCTTACTGCAAAATCAGATACTGCAATGTACATAAAGAGTTGCTGGTCACTTTGAGGTTTAGATAATATATCTGGCGATGGTAACAAATCCTTAATTCTTGAAAACATTGATTCACACTATGAAGTCCACTCAAACTTCTTTGGTCTTCGTAACACTTGAAAAAAAAAGAAAAACATTTATCAGAAAATCTAGAAGTAAAATCTGTTAAGTGCTGCTAACCTTCCTGTCAAAATTTGTACTTCTTTGATAGTTCGAGACGATTTCATGAATACTAAAGCCTTCAACTGATCTGGGTCAGCTTCTATCCCTTTTCCACTGATAACATAACCTAGACATTTCCCTAACCGAACTCCAAAAGTACATTTTTTCTGGATTCAACTTCAGCCTTATTGCCCTTAAATTCAGAAATGTCTCCTCTAAATCTTCCAAGTGTGTATCGTCTGCTAAGCTTTTCACCACCATATAATCGATGTATACCTCCATGTTCTTTCTGATCTGGGTATTAAATTCCTTATTCATCAATCTTTTGTATGTGGCCCCAATATTGTTTATCCAAAAAGCATAACTCTATAACAGGGGAAGCCTCTATCTGTGATAAATTTGGTACATTCTTGATCTTTTGGATCCATTTGAATTTGATTATATCCTGCAAAAGCATCCATAAATGTGAATATTTTGTTTCTCGAAGTGGAATCAATCAGCTCGTCTATTTGAGGAACAGGAAACGAGTCTTTAGGATAGGCTCGATTCGGGTCTATAACATCAACACACATTCTCCACTTCCAATTCTTCTTCTTGACCACCACTGGGTTCTCTGTCCATAAAAGGATATTGTGACTCCCTTATATGTTCGACCTTGGATAACCGGTCGAGTTCGTAAACAATAAGTTCTGCCTATTTGATGAAAAGGCCCGTATTTTTTTAATAGCACGTTTCACCTTTAGATTAATAGTTAGGCTATGGAAAATTACTTATATTGGAACTCATGTTACATCCTCTATTTTCCAAATAAAAAACATCTAAATTGTAAGATAAAAAATTGTAATAATTTTTTACGTAAAATAGTGGTCCGTAAGGTTCCTATTCGAAGTAATCTCCCCTCAGGAAAAATATATTCCTTAATTTATTCACTTATTGTTAATGACAATGGGGTTTCTCTTAGATCGTCAACCATTTCCTCAGAATCCGAGGTCAGCCCCCCTGACTGTTATTCATTCATCTTATCACCACTGCTAGATCCTTGGATCCGAAAAGCAGTGGCGTAACATTCTCTGGTAACACTTTGGTCACTTTGGACAACTCATACACGGTCTTCGATGACATACTTGAAACATTGATGGACTATTGATACAACACAATACATCCTTGATAACCAAGATCTTCCAAAGATGGCATTATAGCTTGTTGGACAATCCACCACCATGAAAAACACCTGAACCTTCTTCGTAAAAGTTCATTTTCCCAGATTTACCTCCCCCTCGAATTCCTCTATTACTCGTGTAGTTACTCCAATAAAACTGATGATGGTGCGCTCTGATTGGGAAATCCAAGGAGGGTAACGTATCCTGTCATAAGTTTATTTAAAAATATTGTTCGCAGAACTCCCGGTATCTATCAACACGCATCGAATATCTACTCCAATGACTACCGCATACTCCTGTGGCCCTACAGTACCCCGTAAATCGTCTTCATCAAAAATGATAAAGGGGATGTCTCTCTTACTGTACAGATGGGTAGACATTTTTCCTTCTATCTGAGTAGCCAAACTTACTATGTGCCTTTTCTTTGAGCTATCAGTATTACGAGTCATAGAGTCTCCCTGGAAAATTGCCAATATTCGGAAAGGCTTCGAACGTGGCCTTGCTTTACTGGTTCCTCCACCGTCATTAAAATTAACAGATCTGGATCCATGTCTAAGTATTCTGATGTAGCATCAAAATAATCAACCTTCGAATCCAAAATCATCAAATTTTTAGCTTATGAATTTGGATTGCTTTTTTGTGAAGTCTGTGTTATAGGATTTTTTTATGTGTTGCTTTGTGCTTTCACATAATTCAGTAACTTCTTATTTTCAATTAAAGTCTGAACTTCCTTTTTCAAGGCGATGCAGTCTGTGTTATCATCACCGATATCATTGTGATACCTGCAAAACCTGTTGTTTCGCTCCTCCCTCGACCTATTGATTGGAGTGGGCTACCTGAAATTTACATACCCTTTAGTTTTATCAAAGATTGCATCCACACTCTCAGTCAAATCTGCATAGTACTGAGGCTTTCTCTATTGATTTGGCCTCGACCTATTGAATTGGTATGTTGGAGCTTGGTTTGAATACCTTTCAGTTCAGTGTAGTAGATTATTGTTCCTCAGACGTGGTTGTTGAGTAGAATTTGAAGATTACCTTTGGTTATTTGGCACTTGTCCATAATTCTATTGACCATTAGTTGTCACCCCTTGAAACCTGGTTGATTCTTCTACCTTGATTTGGTCATCAACTTGATCAATCAAAGCTCCAAAAGTCAAGGCTCTTCTTTTTGTTGTTTTATTAGCCATATCTCATGGCAGCAACCCTTGGCGAAAGGCTGCCATTTCCACTAGCGCTTCACAATTATCCATATTCTCTTTAGTTAAGACAAAACGCTTCGTATAGTCTTTCAGCTTTTCTCCAACTTCTTTCTTGCATTGGATGATTGTATCTTCATTTCCCTCATTTTCTTACTCCCCACAAACTGCCTTCGAAAGGCAGTGTAAAAATATCTGAAATTTGAAATGGACCCCTTTGGAATTCGGTTATACCATTTCAAATTTGTTCCCTTGAAAGTTTGAGAAAATGCCTGACACACTAACATGTTGTAATCCTCGAAATTCATCATATAATTTTTGAATTGTTCGATGTGATCGTCCGGATCTTGCATCCCATCGAATTTTTCAAATCATGATAAATCTTATCTCAGTTGTCAATGGAGAATTCCTCCAATCAACACCTTGAACAAATTGGTCTTCAGTTCCCATCACTGCAACAGATTCCAATCATCCCAACGTTATACTCATTTGATTTATTTCCCTCACACCAGTTTGCCTCCCTCAAACATCGAGGTACACTTTCCCTTCTAACTTTATATTCCTTTTTAGATTTGCGAGATTTATCATTTATTTCTTTCGAAGAGCCTCGATATATTTTAAAATCAGACCTAGAACTTTCAACCTCTTCTTCACTATATGTGACATACCTCTGTTAATATTTCTTGTCTTTTAAAAAAGAACGACGCTCTGTAGGTGCTTCAAACCGCGCCTTTTTATTGTTTACTTCTGATTTGTTGATCAGTGCAAGGTCGATAATATTAATCACCAACATCATTTTGGTCATTCATTTGTCTCACCTCCGATATCAACCTAGATGACTGAATATCTTTCCCTCTCTGATCATAACTCTATTTCATATTGAGTTTGATGAATCGGAGTAGACCATTCTTGTTTATCATCTGTCCTTTGTAAATATTTTTTCAGTGTTTCAACAGCCGATCGAACTAACAAATTGTTTTCTGGATTCATTTTCAAGCTTAAAATCGTTTTCAAGATTTCAAAAATTGACAAAATCGAACTAATAAACTAGGTACCATTTGATGATTACATCCGTAGCGGAGTTGCCAATTTGGTGAGTTGTTTACTTTGGATCGTCTAAGTAAATTGAGAGAAGTCAAAATATATAGAGAGAAATAGATTTTAAAGAGAGAGAAAGTCAAATTACAAGAGTGATTTAACTCAAAAAGCCAACTCCTTTATTAGATCAACTTTGGCATTTAGATAGAGGCGCAAGGACTTAGATCTTAATTTCAACAGTTAAAATAAAGGGATAATTACATGTTAGTCCTCGACTTAAATACAAAATTCTAATTTCTTCCCCTAACTTTATAATCTGTTATAAGAATTTTTATTATTTACATTTAGCTCTTTGAAGTTCTATTTCCTTATTAGTCATGACCTCTCAGTAACCCTTCCTTCTGAGTTTGAATGGCTTACGTCGACCTTTAACTGGGGCCTGGTCTCAAATAAATCGGAACCTGGGTAAATTGGGGGATGGGAAGTAGATAAATGATATGTGTCTGTTGTCGCGGTTGAGGGATCGTATAGATTTCCGACATGTGAACACGAATCGAGGTTGGAGATTGGTAATTTTGTCTAGGTGTGTCATCCGGAATCAAACGTAGATGTATGGTCTCGTTGATTTGGGTATGAGATTTTATATATGCCAATAATTTTTCGATGGTTGAAGCATTTATATTCATTAATTTTTCGAACAAGTTAGTCATCGATAAAATTCATTGTCTATATAAAGTGATGAATAGATCTTCACGATAATAAGTCAGACTATTTTTGGTGTGCACAGAGCGCTTAGTGTAATATTATAAACTTTTCTCATCTAGTTTTTTATACTGCGATATGGTCTGTGTGACCTTTCATTACCTTGTTTCCCACGAATTGATATCTTGAAAGAGTCTAGAGACGGTCAAAACTTGTGATAGGCCTCAGATTTAACTGATTAAACCAAGTCAACGCATTCATTTTAAAACTCATCGAAAAGGCTCGACACCACAATGGGTCATTCTCTAAAAAAATCATCATCACGTTGGATAATTGTTAGTTATGATGCTTTGGATCACCAATTCGATCATACTTTTCCATTTAGTAGGCGTCGAACCTCTGTGGTAGCTCAACTACTACTATTTCCAGGAATAAGAGAAATATATTCCTACTCTAACCATGTCCGTCTTTGTTCATTGCAGAATGCGGATCTACTTGGTATAGAGAGTATATGTTAAATATTGGTACTAGTTTGCAAAAATCGGTGGCTGTACTATGGTAATTTGTTGATATATGGTCGAGTAATGTCGCACAACGCCGACTTGCTTCTCGGCAGATCGAATTCCAATTTATGAACCATTATCTTGGAAACTTCTGTAGGGACCTGTGGTAAGTGGACAACTTGTTTATGTTGTTGCTGAGGAAAATTAGTTTGGGGCTCTTGAGTATTTTATCGATTCAAAGGATTATTCTATGTTGGCTCAAACCTAATAAGCGTAGTTAAAAAGCTTAGACTAGTATTGAATCAAGAGTGTTTAAGAAACGTAATATTTTTCTCGAATTAATCAATATTTTTTACAATGCTTACATCACCTATTTATAGCACTTTTATTTTATAATTATTTGAAATAGATAAAACATGTATCTTATAACACATGTTAGTCATGCATTATAAGAATTACAATTTTATCATTAAACTATTATAGGCAACATAATAAGGTATTATATATTCTTCGAATATTCTACTACTTTCCACCATCTTTTACCATTTTAAAATATATTCTTCATTTTTTCTGTAATGTCTAAGGATTTTCCATCATCTTCTTGTCTTAAAAGATACCTATTTTATGTCATTTTTATCTAGTCTTCATCTCATATACTTTTAATATACTCAGAGTGTTGGGTGTTCAGCTATTTAGTCAACGCCTTTACTTAGTTATTTTGTTGATGCTTCCTTTTCCATTTATTTACTATCCTGAACCTTCCTCTTGATCGGTACTCTTATGACAATTTTTGTCGATGCATTTACCTTAATAATACATTTCCCAAATAAGGATAACGACGTCTGATATCCAATTAAGCATTCATGTACCTTAATAATACATTTACCTTAATCATATGTACCTTAAGTTGTAAATTATCCAATTAAGCATTCATGTATATGGTTTAATCTATTAATTTTGAACTTTTATATTAAAATCATATATTATAGAAAACCAGCTTATATATATATATATATATATATATATATATATATATTTCCATTATGTCAAATATATCATAAACAATTCACTTCTTATTTTTGAAAGTTACTTTCCCTTAAGCATAATACACAACAAAATCAAGTATTAGAAGAAAAAAGAAATATGTAAGTAACGATTTACAAAACCAGTCTCTTACAAAACCAAAACTGATATTTGGCTGACTGCATTTCTTTTACTCAAAAATCTTGATTTTGGACTGCTAATGTTGTTGCTAGAATTACAATTCGGATCTATACCGGAAGCCCTTTTGTTAAAATGAAAACAAACACCCTACATCTTACCTTTAACTAATTGCAAATCTTGAATCGCTCGCTTCTCATAGGTGTGGCGTCTCTGATTTACATAAGCCCTTTTAGGTCTTCTATGAGGATGTACATAGTCACAGTGTTCATCTCTGGAAATGGTTACACACGAGCATTCACTCGCTTTTTCTTCCGGGCTTAAATCAGTGAACTGGTTTATCCCCATATACCATGTAGTGTTTTTCTTTTTGTTAAATTCTTCGATAATTTTTAAATTCTTTTTAAATATTTCAAATCTTTTTTCTGTTTCTAAAGTGTTAACGTAAACTTTTTCGTGTTCCGACATCCAATCTTTGAATTGTTTTCTCACGAATGAATCGTTTTGTGAACGAGACAATGGTAGAGAAATTAGAATAGAAAAAATAAAAAGTAAAACTAACACTATAGATTTCACTGATTCGAAATGGTTGTTTTGTAAGAAGATAATAAATGTTTGATAAATATTTCACCAAAATGAAAATTAGTTTTGTGGAAAAATGATGAAGTAAAAAAATATATTATAAGATCATAGAATTGACGAAACTGAATATTATCTCTACGGTTAAATAGAATTATTATAGGTTTTGAACGGTGATCCCCAAATGATCTCATCTTATCTTTAAACCTGATTTAATATTATTTAATGAATTGATATAATCCATTAATAATTCATTTTAAATAAAAATTATGAATGGCTAAAACAGAACCGCACATATATTCATTGCTAAAAACAGGAACATCTTACGTACACCAAGAGTTACAACAAAAGAAAACCCGAGATATAATGTTCCAATTACAGATAGGTTTTTCAATAATTGTAGCTTATGGGTTAAGCCATAAGTTCTTTACAAATAAATTTACTGTGCGGTAAATGAAGTGAAATTATAAGTTATTTCTAAACAAATATATAGTAAATTTAGGATATCAATAATCTAATTGGGATTTATTTTAATATATTTATTAAAGATACTTCAATAATATCTTAAATAAAGCCGATATTTATTAACAAAAAGATATTTTAAAGAGATATATATGATTTATTTAAGTATGAGAGAAATCGTAAAAAGAAAAGAATATTTAACAAATATAATTACCGGATAAAAATAAATATAGAATTTTAGATAGAATTTTCTTTTTAAAAAAAAATAAAATAAGGATAAGATTTGAAGATTTGATATAGAGATATAACTAAGTCTATCTATAAGGTGGGAGAGAATAACTCCTATAAAAGTGAAGAGAGTGAAGCGTTCTACTCTACTAGCTTGGTATCATTATCATATTTTGTACTTGTTACGTACGTTCTAGAGAGAGAATCTAGAAAGCATCGAATCTAATCGAACTATTGATTGAATAGTGATAATGGCTGGTGGGTTTATTCCGTCGGAAAACAAATCATACCCGGGAGGTATGACATGGTATGTCATATTTGCCTGTATTTGTTCTGGGTTCGGTGGTGCCATCTTTGGTTATGACATCGGTATCTCTGGTAATCTTACTTTCACTTACTTTCATATCTCATATCGATCTTACTTTCATTCACTTTTTGTTTTTGTTTTCGGACTGATATATATATATAGTAATACTAATACTAATGGTTTTGATTCAGGGGGTGTGACATCTATGCCGCCGTTTTTGATGAAGTTTTTCCCATCGGTGTACCACAAAGAGGAGCGAGCTGATTCCTCCAACCAGTACTGCAAGTTCGACAATTTCTATCTCACCATGTTCACCTCTTCCTTGTACGTCGCGGCACTTATCGCCTCCTTCTTCGCATCCACCGTCACAAGAAAATGCGGTAGAAGAGTCTCCATGATGGTCGGCTCTCTTGTCTTTTTCGCCGGTGCGGCTATCAATGCCTTCGCTGCCAATATCGCCATGCTTATCATCGGTCGGCTCTTACTTGGTGTTGGTGTTGGATTTTCCATCCAGGTATGTACTTCCAAATACCTATAACCTTAAACATATATATAGACCTTTACCCTTATATATTTCTTTTTGTTTTCAGTCTGTGCCCCTCTATGTCTCTGAAATGGCACCATCCCACCATAGAGGGACGATGAACATCATTTTCCAGCTATCCATCACCATCGGGATCCTCGGAGCCAACGTCGTGAACTACTTCTCCGCCAACTACGAGCGAGGCTGGCGCTACAGTCTAGGCGGTGCCTGCGTCCCTGCCTTCATTATCTTCATCAGCGCCCTCATCCTCCCCAACACCCCCAATTCCATGCTTGAAAAAGGCGAACACGAGCAAGCTCGCGCCATGCTCAGGAAGATCCGTGGCGTCACCGACGAAGAAGTCCAGGCTGAGTTCAATGATCTGCTGGCCGCTGGCGAGGAGTCCAAGACCGTCCCCCATCCCTGGAAGAACTTGCTCAAGAGAAAGTACCGACCTCAGTTCGTCATGGCTATTCTCATTCCCTTCTTCCAGCAGGTCACTGGTATCAACGTCGTCATGTTTTATGCACCTGTTCTGCTCAACACGCTCGGCTTGGGGCACAGCGCTTCGCTTCTCTCTTCCCTTATTTCGTCCTTTGTCAATGTGCTCGCCACTATCGTAGCAATGTATACATGTGACAGGCTCGGTAGGCGATTCTTATTCATCGAAGGTGGTATTCAGATGCTCGTGTTTCAGGTAAATCTTCAATCCAGATTCATTCTATATTATTTTTATTCAGTCGTATATACAACTATGATCACTAACTAACTAATTATGTATCCATTTTGTAGGTTTTCGTCGCAAGCTTTATCGGGTGGAAATTTGGAGTGTCCGGTCACATTGGTACATTACCCACATGGTACGCCGTTGTGGTCGTGGGATTCATATGCGCCTTCACCGCAGGTTTCGCTTGGTCATGGGGTCCTCTGGGATGGCTCTTACCCAGCGAGATCTTTCCTCTCGAGATCCGCTCAGCTGGACAGAGTTTGGTCGTCAGCGTCAACATGTTCTTCACCTTCTTGATCGCCCAAACTTTCCTTTCCCTCCTGTGCCACATGAAATTCGGACTGTTCCTCGCCTTCGCCGTCTTTGTCGGGATCATGACTGTTTTCGTTTACCTCTTTCTCCCCGAGACCAAAAACATTCCTATCGACGAAATGTCCAAAGTCTGGAGGCAACATTGGTACTGGAAGCGCTTCGTCACCGACGACGAGGATGGTCCAAAGGGACTCGAAGACGGCAAACTTAGGGTTTAGATTCCATTTTTATCTCTTTAATACTTTTTTATTAGTATTTTTTCTGTTAGCTAGTTCCTTTTTAGTTTTAGTTTTAGCTCGGCAAGTTGCAAGAGTGTTACTGAAAACTCCTTTATTCAGGAGCAATTCTAATAATACTTTTAGATTTGCTCATAGTTCTTGTTTATTCTTATATTCATAACTAATCGTCTTTTATAAAACAGAAAAAAAAAAAGAGAGCCAGTGTGCCGCAGGGCTGTCTTCGGTCCGGGTTTTGAAAGAACCGGATCGGACCGCTAAGCTTATCGTTTCGGACCGATCAGACCGCTACACTTTCGGTTCTAAATTTTGAAACCGGACCGAATCGCTAAGCTTTCGGTTCCGGTTCGGTCCGAGTTCCGGTTCGGTCCGAGTTCGGTTCGGTCCGGTCCCGTTTCGATCCGGTTTGGTCCATTTAAAAAACTAAAACCAATTAAAATATGATTTTTAATTTTTTTTATTAAAATAAATGATATAAAAACTAAAGTTTATAAGTTAATCTTTGATTTTGTTAAAAAATTGGTAATTAATTATTAATTTTGGTACTATAATTTATAAACGAATATATAATAATAATAAATAATCGGTTTTAACGGTTTCATTGGTCCGATTACTTATCGGTTCTACCAGTTTATCGCTTTCATCTGTTCGATTCCGTATCGGTTCGATTTCATATCGGTCCTATCTATCGGTTTATCGATTTTATCGGTTCGGTTCCTAACCGGGTTTTTGTGTTGGTTTTTTATCCATTTTCGGTTTTTAGAATGGAACCGCGAACCTGACCGTTAAAGTTCGATCCGATTCTCGATCATTATCGGTTCGGTCCCGTTCCGATTCTCGGTTCGGAATAACCGTTGACAGCCCTAAGTATACCCGTTAATCCCATAGTGCTCAAAACAAAGACTTTTGGTTCGTTCGATAATGTCATCATTGTACTCAATGAGTTTCCTGGCTGCCGCATCCATAGAAAAAGAAAAAACATTTTTGATATAAGTAATATCATCGTGTAGCATTGATGAACCATTTCACCATATTTTATGTGTTTTTATAAGTGTTTAGATTGTTTCTCTAGTATTATACAAGAATGATATGGAACATCTCAACGCACACTTTTCAAAATTTGTATTTAAACAAAAACGTGGTTTGCCAATATTTTTTGATGAATTGCTCGTCGAATCGAATTTTTTAAAATATTTTTGGTTATTGTATTGAATAAGTGAAAAGAAATTGAAGATCGTTTACTAGTTTTCTTTTTGCTTTCTACTAGTCCGTCTTCGCAAATCTTTTACCTCTTTCGATTTTAAGAACTACTGTTAAAGAACTCGAGAGAATAAAATAGGTGTTATTTTTTAGTGCAGGTGGTTTTCGCCGAATAAAGATATAGCCTTAAGCTTCATGTATATGTGCTTTACAACTTCAAGTGTAATCGTAAAACCCAACATTTTTCCCCAATATGTCACAGTCTAGTACATTGATAAAATTAATTTACACCATAAATTATTAGTTCACGTTTAAGTGTTGAGATTTGGATTTTTTTTCCACAGTTTTCAAATTCAACCCAGTTATCAAATTTGAGCCCGTAACATCTTCTGCATTTATAGGTGCAATACACTTACTTATGCAATATAATTAGCTTGATTACTTTTACAATTGACTGAACTTAAGACAATGACCGAATACAGATATTTAACATGTGAGTCTAAATTTTTTTGGTTCTTAAATATATTCCAACAATCTCCGACTTGGAGCGCCACATGCTATTCAAGAACATGTATTCAAATTTAGTCAGATCTCTGAATTAATTGTCAATAGGCAAACCGTAAATCTTCGTACATGATTGATAACAATAAAGGACTAAAGACCTCATTCTCGTAATGTGAACAATCTGATGCATGAATAATCACGTTATTTCTATAAAGCAATTACTTGAGTCAAATATGGAGTGTAGCCTAAGAGTAATATGACTTGTAATTATACATATATTCTAAATTAACTACACCCATAGTAATTGTGTGTCCCATGAAAATTTTAGGCAAAACCGCATTTATTAGATGATCTGCTATCATGGAGTTTGTGTCAATGTGCTCTATGTGAGCTCATTGGGTACAAAAATGAAATGTATTGTTTATGTGTTTGGATTTAGATGAGTTCATGTTGTTGTTAGAGTACTGCACCGCAGAATTGTTATCGCAACACAACCTCTGGGGCCTTCTATATTTTGTACAATGTGCAACCCCGGGGCACAATTCGACAACGATAATGCCTCGTTCGATGCCTTAAAGCACGCAACAAATTATATTGTGATGGTGAAAGTTGCAAAAAGTGTTTGTTCTACACTTTCCTAGGATATTTCACAACCATCCAATAAGAATATGTTTCCTGAAGTGCTTTTCAGTGTGTCTATGCATCCACCGAAATATGATTCCTTAGTTACTAACATATCTCTCCAGCATGGATATCCATTGATCTCTAGTCTTTCTACCCATGTGTCAACATGTGCCCCTTTGTTCCTTGCACATATTGGAGTACCCTTTTAACTGTCTTCTAGTCATCTATGCCTCGGTTACTAACATATCACCCCAAAATACTTACCACAAAGAAAGTCTCTAGCAAAGTACAAACTTGAGCATACATTGAACTCCCAATTGCCAAATCATAACGGACCACTTTCATTGCATCAATCTCATGTTTTGTCTTAAGGATATTAACCCAGACTAAGTCTGTCTCCCTTCAATATAAGGATACTCAAGGGTTTGCAACCCCTAACATTGTAACACACTTACAATATATGTCTTTTGTGATAATGCAAGAATGTCATGGGAGCGATCCCGATGTATCTGGATTTCTAACACAAAATTGGCATCACCGAAAGCTTTATATCAAACTTGTCTGATAGAAATCTCTTTGCAGTGTGTAGCAATTCCTTATTGTTCGAGGCAATCAATATGTCATCCACATACACTATAAGAAATATCAAATGGCTCTCCACTGAACTTGTGATATACATATCCTCAACAAAGTTGACCTCAAAGTCAAAATAGACTATCACCTTAAGGAATTTGTGATACCATTTACGACTGACCTGTTTGAGCCCATAAATAGATTTCTTAAGCCTGCAAACTAGATTTGTTTGAGTTCCTTACTACAAAGTATTCTAGTTGCATCATATAAATTATTTCATCAATATTACCATCAAGAAAAATAGTATTAGCACCCATCTAATGGAGCTCAAGGTCAAAGCCTACAACTAATTCCATGATTGTTCTATAGGAATCCTCCGTCGATACTAAAGAGATAATTTCTTAAAATTCAATCGATTCGTACCGAGTATAATATTTTCCTACAAAACGCGTTTTATGTCTTTTCACATTACCCATGTAATTGAATTTTATTTTTTAAACCCACTTACAACCAATTTCCTTTTTTGTTCAGGTTATGGAACAAGTTCCCATACCGTATTGTCCTACATCGATGCACTTCCGAGAGTCAGAGATTTCCATAGAATTATTTTAAGATGAATGATCATCTATAGTTCTAACACATGACTCATCATGCTCCTTAAGATATATTATAAATTCTAGACCTATAACACTCTTTCTTTCTCTCGTGGACCTTCTTCAAAGTATTATTTCCTCTTGTTGGACTTCTTGAGGAGGTAGAGTTTGATCATCATGAACAATGTCATTTTGATCTTATTGTGAAAGATTACTTTCAGGTTAGAACTCTCAAGTGGAACATTAATGTTAATCTAACTATTATCTTGTTCTAATGGGACCGCAATGATTGATGTTAAAACCGAATCTTTTGATACCTATATATCCCCTTCAAACTTTCATGAATCCATAAAGATTCTTCCTCAAAATCTACATATGTTCTTTTATTCTTCCCCCTAAACTCAACATCCTCAAGAAATTTAGCCGTTCCCGTTTAAAATATAGTAAAAGTGAGGGAAACATATAACTTAAACCCCATAGAGTGTTCAAAATAACCTATGAATAAGCAACTGACGCTTTTTGGGTCTAGTTTCTTTTCATAAGGCTTGTAAGCCCATGCCTCAGCTAGACAACTTCATACATGCAGATGCTATAAATAAGACATGCGCCCATTCCAAAGTTCATATGTGGTCCTAATACTAGCCTTAGTGGGTACTCTAGTCAGCATATATGTGACACATGTAATGGCTTCCCCCCGGAGAGATAGTGGTAGAGTTGAGTGGTTCCGTCTTTGAGATTCACCAATAATGTGAGGTGAACCCGACACTTTGTATTGAGTTATTATACCACACTTCTCTAAATATTATGCAAAATGTTTTTGAGGTATTATACCACACTTCTCTAAATATTGTGCAAAAGGTTTTTGAGGTATTATATTGTGCAAAATGTTTTTGATGTTGTTCCGCCGATCCGTCATATTTGTCGTAGTACTCACCACCACGGTCAAATTTAACTCTTAATACTGTTACCGAATCGTCTTTTTTTAATTCGATTATAAAAAAATTCAACTCGTTAAAAGCCTCGATCGTTTCACGAAAGAAATAGATTTAGGTTTAGTTTTGGTTCGTCGACTTTCAAGACAGTTACTCCAGACTCCGTTATTCAAGAGTAATTCTAATAATACTTTTAGATGATTTTCATTGTTCTTGTTTATCATTACTTATTATATATTCACACCTAATCGTCTTTTATAAAACAAAAAGGAAAAAGAAGAAGCTAGTGTGCCTTTTAATGCCACAGACAGTGCTCAAACACAAAGACTTTGAGTTCGTTCGATAAAGTCATCATAATAATACTCAATGCCTTTCCTGGCTGCCGCGTCCATAAAAAAAGAAAGAAACTTTTTAATATAATATCATCATGTACCATTTGTGAACCATTTCAGCATATTTTAATAAGTGTTTAGATTGTTCCTCTTGTATTATACTAGTACAATATCAGCATCTCAACAAGAACTTATCAAATTTGTATTGCAATAGAAAGATGATCTAAGAAGATCCTTCAGGCTTTGCCATATGGATTAAAAGATCCTTCATGCGACCTTACAGTCATGTCACGGCGAACGCTTATCGTTTTCGTGCTAATACAGTAAGAAACAACAAACTAGCTAGCGTAGTAGATAATCAAAATTGTGAACAAGTAATTTATCAAAACTCATCGATTATACATGTCTCGGCACGGCAGGTAAAAACATTAAACAGATCAAAATTTAGTTACTCTTGTTCCAAATCATTAAACCTCGTCACAAGTGCAACAACGCGGAGACGTGAGCGCTGGCATAGCTAAGTACGTCGGCTTTTCATCACCAGCCATAATCACAATCAAACTTGGCTCACCTATCATCGGTACGTTGCCAGCCTTGGCCTTTGCTTGTTTTTCTTGATCATCGTCGTCACCATCCGACGAGGAAGTCGAAGAACGTTTGCTATAATTAGAGCAAATCAATACAAGTAGAGCCACAGTAATTAGCAAAAGAACTATAGCTATGCTGCCAAAAAGATATGGAATTGGAGTTCTCCATATATTTATTTTTTGTGCTACTAAATTGGTGCTTGGCCTCATTCTCTTTCTTTCTTTGATTGTTTGTAAAGTAAATGGTAAATGATACTTGTGTTGTATACATGAATAGATTTATAGTGGGAGATTTAGTGACTTGAAGCTAATTACTACAATACCCTCTACTCTTTTTAGCTTTAGTTTAGTTTAATCATTGTTGGAAATGAGAAGATTCGTTGTCATTTCTAATTTGTTTTGTTAACAGTCTTGGTGATCAAATTAGACATTGGCCACAAAAAAAGAACTACATTAGCTTTTCAATCAACTACCACCACCTTGAAAGGTTCTAAACAATTTTACTGTGTCTGAATGTTCAATTCATAACCCTCTAGGTGAATTGTGACATCATGTTTTATGTTCAGAATTGAAAGTACGATTCTTCTATATTGATACTTCATCTTACTGTTTTCTTTTTGTTATATCCTTATCAAGTTTAATTTGGATTATATCTAAGATTTATTCTTAAATATAGAATCCATTTGATTAACAAAAATATGTAAACAAATAATTGGTTTATAGACCTTCTAGAAGGATTATAGATAATTTGCACCATATATATGATAAGCATCTACGTATAAAAATATTTCATTTCTTAATCTTTATTTACCTTTTGATGATGCTAGAATGTCAAGTTAGATATCAATAGATAGATGTATCTATATGCCACAAATGAGTTGTATACAAAAATAGAATAAAGTGAATCAATCAAAAACAACATTTAATATGGTTCGATACGAATATTATAATAGTGAGATAAATATGTTTTACTATAACATGAATATTTTTAAATATTTTTAAAGTTTATTTATTTTTTTAACTTTAATAGTTTATTTATAAGAAAATAAATAGACCGTTATTTTGACATAATAATCCAGCCTTATTCAACATGTTATTATTGGATAGAAGAGATGCTAGATGAAAAGACAGTGGAGATGAGGCAAGTGCTAAACACATTAAAGAGAGTTGGAGTGAATTGAAAAGACACTGTAATTTTAGTGGGTCATAAATTACACATTAAGGACTGTAAATGTTTTCCCCTTTTTAAGTGTTACAGTCTCTACAAAAACTAAGAGTTAGGATTTTTGTGTATTCACAAAAAACGACAGAGTCACTGTGTTCTTCTAATTAAACTGATCTGCAGCAGATCCGGAGACGTAGGCACAATTTGCTGAACTCCGTTAACAATTGTGTCTTTGATTTCACTTTTGTTTTTGTGCTTTCCCTTTTCTTTTGATCTGATTTGACAGGAAATTAGCATATTTCCCTTAGAACTGGTATCAGAGACAGACTAGTAGCGATCCAAAGGAAATCAGATTTTAGTGGAAGCAATGGCTACAGAGAAGGAAAAGTGAGACTCGAAAAATTCGATGGTGTAGATTTTGGGTTCTGAAAGATGCAGATTGAAGATTATCTGTACCAGAAAAAGCTTTATCAACCCCTCTCAGAAAAGAAAACAGAGGGTATGAAAGATGTATAATGGACCCTTCTTGATAAACAAGCTCTTGGAGTCATCCGATTGACGTTATCCCGCAATGTTGCTTTTAACATCATAAAGGAAACAACCACGACGGGTCTTATGAAGCCTCTCTCCAGTATGTATGAGAAGCCATCAGCCTCTAACAAAGTTCACTTGATGAGGCGTTTATTCAATTTGCGAATGATGGAAGGCGCTTCGGTAGCTCAACACCTCAATGAACTCAATACAATCACAACCCAGTTGAGTTCAGTTGAAATTGATTTTGATGAATAAATATGAGCATTGATTTTGTTGTCTTCACTACCAGATAGTTGGAATGCTACCGTCACTGCGGTGAGTAGCCCGTCAGGAAGTAATAAGTTGAAATTTGATGATGTTCGTGACCTAGTTCTCAGTGAAGAGATTTGGAGGAGAGAATCAGGCGAGTCATCAATCTCCCCAATCTTACATACAGAATCGAGAGGAAGAAATTCAACCAGAGTATATGGACGCGGTAAATCGAACTACCGAGGCAAATCAAGAGACTGGAGGTTCAAGTCTAGGAATCCTAAAAATTCTCAGGGGTTCAGAAACAACGAGTGTTGGAATTTTGGGAAGACCGGGCACTATAAATTTCAGTGCAAGAGAGAACCAAAGGACCATCAGAAGAAGACAAAGGCAAATATCACTTCAGAAGGAGACGATGCGTTAATATGCTCCTTAGAAAGCATGGAAGAGTCTTGGGTATTAGACTCTAGAGCATCGTTTCACGCGACTTCGAAGAAAGAATTCTTCGAGAGGTATGTCTCTGGTAACCTTGGAAAAGTATATCTTGGTGATGATCAACCTTGTGATATTATTGGTAAAGGTACTGTGAAGATTAAGTTGAATGGGTCTGTATGGGAACTGAAAGATATCAGACATATCCCGAGTCTGAGAAAGAACTTATTCTCAGTAGGGCAGTTGGCTAGCGAAGGCTATAATACGATCTTCTATGGTGAAAATTGGAAAATTTCAAAGGGAGAAATGACGATTGCTCGCGGAAAGAATATTGGTACTCTTTACAAGACAGCAGAGACGAGCGGTTCAATTGCAATAGCAGCAGGAAACGAAAATCCAAATGTTTCGCACCAGAGGCTTAGCCATATGAGTGTGAAGGGTATGAAAATTATGTACTCGAATGGAAAGCTTCCAGATCTAAAGTCAGTCGACATAGGCATGTGTGAAGATTTCATACTTGGAAAACAGAAAAGAGTCAGTTTTTAGACGAGTGGTAAAACCCCAAAGAAAGAAAGGCTGGAGCTTAATCACTCTGAAGTTTGGGGGCCAACAACTGATTCATCTATAGGAGGGAAACACTATTTTGCGACCTTTATCGATGATCACTCTCGAAAGGTATGGGTTTATTTTCTGAAGCATAAATCTAAAGTGTTTGATGTTTTTAGGAGATGGAAATCTATGGTTGAGAATGAGACAGGTCTGAAGATTAAAAAGCTGAGTTGAGAACTGATAATGGTGGTGAATATGAGGACACCAAATTCAAGAACTTTTGCTATGAGCATGGTATCAGGATGGAGGGAACCGTTCCAGGTACGCCTCAACACAATGTTATTACCAAACGTATGAACAGAACGTTGACAGAAAGAGCGAGAAGCATTCGAATACAGTCTGGTTTACCGAATCAGTTATGGGCAGAAGCAATCAACACATCAGCTTACCTGGTTAACCGAGGCCCATCGGTTCCCTTAGAACATCGAATACCCGAGGAGGTATGGAGTGGTAAGGATATAAAAGTATCACATCTAACAGTTTTTGGTTGTACAACATATGTTCATATAAGTCAAGGCAGGGTCAAGCTTGATCCGAAATCAAAACAATGTTTCCTGACTGGCTATGGTGAAGATGAGTTCGGTTATCATGTTTGGGATGAGGAGAACAGGAAGATGATACCAAGAAGAGATGTGATCTTCAATAAACAGTGATGTACAAGGACATACATAAAACTGAAGCATATGACTCAAAGCCGTATGAATCAGTATTGGCAGATATCGAGGGGGTCCCAGATAGTCAATAAATAAAGCCGATCAGATTAACCCCTCAACAAGGAGAGTCCGTTGGACACACCGATCGACATCAGTCCGATACCCTACAGCCGACCGAGGTAGTTCCTGTTTTGCGAAGATCTTCCCGACCCCATGTACCCAACAGGAGATATTTGGACTATCGGTTACTTACCGATAAAGGGGAACCTCAATGCTATGATGAAGCTTGCCAGACCAGTGATGCTAGTAAGTGGGAGTTTGCCATGAAAAATGAGATGAAGTATTTAATCTCAAATGATACATGGGACCTAACTGAGTTACCAATGGGTAATAAGGCACTTCATATAAATGGGTATATCGGGTGAAAGATGAGCATGATGGCTCTAAGAGATACTAAGCATGACTAGTTGTCAAAGGGTTCCAGCATAAGGAAGGAATTGATTACACCGATATTTTTGCTCCAGTTGTGAAGCTAAATACTATTAGATTAGTGTTGAGTATTGTTGCCATTGAAGACCTTTATCATGAAGCGTTAGATGTGAAGACTGCATTTCTTCACGAGGATTTGGATGCGGAGATATACACGTATCAACCAGAAGGTTTCTTAAAAGAAGGGAAAGAAGGGAGATATACACGTATCAACCAGAAAGATTTGCTGCATAGATCAAGGTGTGAAGACAGGTTGAAACCAGTCTTCAAGTGGGAGATTGTTATTTTGACATAATAATTCAGCCTTATTCAACATGTTATTATTGGATAGAAGAGATGCTAGATGAAAAGACAATGAAAGACAGTGGAGATGATGCAAGTGCTAAACACATTAAAGAGAGTTGGAGTGAATTGAAAAGACACTGTAATTTTAGTGGGTCATAAATTACACATTAAGAACTGTAAATGTTTTCCCCTTTTATGTGTTACAGTCTCTACAAAAACTAAGAGTTCGGGTTTTTGTGTATTCACCAAAAATGGCAGAGTCACTGTGTTCTTCTAATAAAATTGATTTGCAGCAGATCCGGAGACGTAGGCACAATTTGCTGAACTCCGTTAACAATTTGTGTTTGATTTCACTTTTGTTTTTGTGCCCTTAGAACGCCATTTGTAGGTAATATTTTGTCCACATATTCCGCTTTTGTATATAAGTAAGAATACTCCGATCTCCACACTAGTGTGATATTGTCCGCTTTGTGCCCACTGGCCCGCATGACTTTGCTTTTGGTCCACGTCTAAAAGGCCTCACACTAATGGAGATGTATTCTTAACTTATATACTGATCTTTCTTCCCATGTTTAACCGATGTGGGATGTCGGACTTTGGTTGCACCTAACAATCCTCCTCTCGAACAAAGTATCACTCTAGCCTCCTCTGAATTGACTTCCATCCGCCTACTCTAGTCAGGTGAAGAGAAACCTGCACTCTAGAGCTTTTAGGGCGAATCTATCTACTCACTATCAGATGACATTGTTACGCTCCTTTATCAATCACCTTCAGTATGGCTTCTGACAAGATGTTCGGCATCCTGAGAATTTCACCCACATCATCACAACCACCCACGTCGCGTTTTGTCTGGGCCTGGTGCTCTGATACCATTTGTAGGTAATATTGGGTCCACATATTCCGCTTTTGTATATAAGTAAGAATACTCCAATCTCCACACTAGTGTGATATTGTCCGCTTTGGGCCCACTGGCCCGCACGTCTTTGCTTTTGGTCCACTTCCAAAAGGCCTCACACTAATGTAGATGTATTCTTAACTTATATACTAATCTTTCTTCCCATGTTTAACCGATGTGGGATGTGGGACTTTGGTCGCACCTAACATAGACACCATATAATGATTTTTTGGATAATAGATCTAATAGTCCTAATAATTTAACTTGTAACAACTATAGACTTCAATATGATAGATATATTCATATACCGAAGAATTATCAATGGCACGCGAAGGTACACTGTGAATACGAGATACACAAGATACATTATGAATACAAAATACATTGTGAACACAAGAATCAAAAAGTACAGTGTGAACTTTTATATGACCAATCATTAAAGCTTTGAAATTATTTGACCTATTTTCAACAAATCATTCCCTTGAGGCGAATATCATTTTTTTACTCTTAACAAATAAAATTTTCTTCATCAGACTCACCAAATACGTTTAAGGCATTCACTTGATGCTCCAACCACCAATATAGTTTAAGCACTTCTTAAACTCCTGAACTGATACCACATTAATCCTTATATTTATTGGGTTATCGTTGTACATATGGTTCCATGTAAGGTATATGGAGATTTGATTATCACAATACCTCATGATAGTTTGATTTAAGAACGAGTCTGCCCCAAACCTTGCAACCATATCGTCTCTTTAGCCGTCTTCATTACACCATATATTTAAGTCTTTATTGTAGACAAAGCTACAATAGCTTGCACTTGTGCTTTCGAGCTAATCAAACTCCTCGCTAGAGTAAACACATATCGTGCCACGTAACTCATTTTATATATGTCCCCTGCAAAATCAGAACAAAAAAACCAACGATCAATCCTGCAATATTGTTTAGTGATCAATCAATATAGCTTTGTTGAAAGTCAATCCAACATTCGCAATATTTTTAGATATCAAAGTATCAATTTCACTACATGCCAATATTCCATGAAATCCCATGTAACTGCTGACCATACTAATCGCAAGTGAAATATCAGGGCGTGTACACATTATAACTAAGTTAGTGAAATTTCACTACATGCCAATATTCCATGAAAAAATGTAACTCTTTTTAAAAATTTATTCTATTTTATTTATATTACTGAATAACTTAGTTAAAAATAATTCTAAATCCAATAAAATATAAATAATAATAAAACTATAAAAAAAATACATAAATCATAAAGAACAAAAAAATTGAATTACATTACAATATAATTTTAGAATTTAAAATAATAATATACCATATATTCATTTTTAATTTCAAAATAACTAATGGATATCTAGTACATCGGGTTCGGGTTTTTCCGTAGGGAAATCTTTAAAAACCATAAACCATCCTAAACGCAACATGTACTAAAATTTTAAAATCCACGATCCATTCCATGAAAAATAAAAGGTTTGGGTACCCGAACCCATCGGGTCGGCTCGGGTCGGGTACCCACGGGTTTAGAAAAAAAATGTCATCTCTAGTTGAGACAAGTGTAAGGATCCTATGCTTCCGTTACTCGTAATCTCAATCCATAGAATATTTTTTCCCTAACTAGATCATTTATCTTAAACTCAATGTTAAACTGTTTCTTTATCTTCACAACGCGTGAAATGCTACAAACACCAATGAGCATATTAACCATAATCACCCAATGGGCATACATTACAACATGTTTGATATCTTCTCATGATATATTTAACTATCATATCGAATCTTTGTGAACCTTATTGATATCATGAATGTATCAAATTATTTGTACTATTTTCTAGGTGATTGTTCAAACTATATATTGACTTTTTGAGTAGACAACCCTTATCCTCAATTTTAGGTTTAATAAATCTATATGTTTGTCTCGGTTCTCTAATTTACCGTGTAAAAAATAGTCTTCACATCAAATTTCTTAAGCTCTAATTCTTTCAAAACCATTATGGCTACCAAAACTCGAATCGAACAATGTTTCACCACTAGAGAAAATACTGAATAAGTTGAATATTTTCCTTTAAGTAAAACCCTTAGTGACAAGTCTTACCTTTTTTTTTCTTGAATACTCATCTGCAACCTACTGCATTCTTTCGTTTAGGCAAATCAACAAAGTTCCATGTCTGATTATTGGGAAGAGATTCAATATCTTCCCCCATAACACTGATCCACCGATATGCTTTTGAACTCATTATAGTTTTCCTATAGCTACTATGTTCTTGTATCTCAACTTCTTCCGCAATTGAGAGAGCAAATGCAACTAGGTTCACTTACCTTTTTGGTGATCTAATCCTTTTTCTTTCTTTGCCCAATATTATGGTATCAATTTTGCTCACATTGACGTGCATCATTTTCACTTTCATCCAATGTTGATGTTTCACCTCCTGATCCGGGATCCAACTCATAACCATTAAAATTATTACACCTACTAGGAGTTGATTATACTTCCAATTCAGTTTGTTTACTCACAAACGATCCTGATGCGTTTATTTCCGTTACATTAGTCTAATTGTCTACTAAACTCGAGTCATTAAAGTTGCATCCCTAATGATCCGAAAGGATGGAGATTTTAGAACGGTACATCATACCATATATCATTTCACTCTAGTAACATATGCTAAAAATATGCACCTATTTTCCCTTGGCTCAAGTTTACCATCTCTCATGTCAGCGTACGCATGAAAACCGTACACTATCAATGCTTTGAAATCAACAAACAAGCAAGACTAAATCTAGAAAAAGTCTTACAATAAATAATAATTGATGAAGACCAATTCACCAAGTAACACATCGTATTGATAAATTCGACCCAAAAATCTTTTCCCGCATCAAAATACGAGAACATGTTTTGTGTCTTGTCACAAAGTGTTATGTTCATTATTTCTATGATCCTAATTTGTTGTGGTATTCTAGAGGATGTGTGATGATGCAATATTCCCTCAACATCGTAAACAAAATTTGAGCTCACAACTATAAATTTCTAACTCATTACATGTCCTAAAATATTTTATCTTTCTTGACGTTTGCTTCTCAATCATGGTTTTCCATTTAAAAAGGTTAAATATGCCTCAAAATTGGTTTGCAGAAAATCAACCCACACCATCATTGAATAATGATCGATCAGACTCATGTATAATGTGACTTCACTCTTCCACTCTTTAATTTTATAAAGGTTGATATACATTATCTTTAGTATTTCTTACAACCATCTTGTTGAATTTCATTCTAGTTTGTTTACCAAACACAAAATATTCACAAAATCTCAATGATTATGCTTTATACCATTTCAACATATATTTATTTCACAAACCAGCCAATCATATTTCACTTATGTGACAAAGACACAAATGCTACAAGGGCTAAAATATTACCGTTGGTCCCCCATGTATAACCCATGTATCATAGTAGTCCTTGATCTTTACTTTTGTCTCCCACTCATCCTTCATGTTTTAGAAATTTGCACGATCTGTCCCCTCGCACATTTTGGGTGACCAAAAGTGACACAAAACTTGGGAAGATATTGAAGAAGTTGAAGACTTGTAATGACTTAGAAGATATGAATGAATCATTCAATATATAGTTTTAAACTTGAAATTCTAGACATTGAACCGTGAGAGAAAAATCCATTGAAGAATGGGTTGTTGAAATAATAAACTAAACCTTGCAGGAAATGGTTAGGTGTAGGCTTCTATTAGCTGGAATGGACCAAAGGTTATGAGCAGAACCTATAACGTCAGCTGCATATATAATCAACATAATTCTATATATGAACTAAATGTTAAATGTTTATAAGAAGTATGGATTAGAAAGAAAAATGTACTGGAATATATGAGGGTGTTCGGATGTGCTTCCTATGCACATGTGAAGCAATATAAGCTTCAGTCAAAGACACTAAAGTGTTTGTTCCTCAACTATACAAAATGAGTAAAAGGGTATAGGTTTTTATGCTTGGAACCTGTAAATCATAATTATATTACCACCCAATGCAGTGTACATAACGAAGGGGTTATGTTATTGGTAATTGCGATGGATACCAAAACTAGTATTATCGAGCGGATATATGAAGTTGATAAAAAATCTAAAAAAGAGAGTAAAGTTGAAGATATTTCCGTCAAAGATAATTTTAGACTTGGTCCAACTACGACTTATGCTGAAAAAGTTTAATGTTCTAAATCCTTTGGGTGATCAAGCTAAAAAGCACCATGATCTTGACAACTATCAGTTGGTGAGAGATAACGAACAAAGAAACCTCAAAATATGTATGATTTTATTAATTTTATAGGCTTTATTTGGTCGTTTGAAATGCATGGAAATGTTCTTGAACCCGACAGTTACCACGATGCCATGAAAAGCAGTGATAAGCATAAATGGATGAAGTTCGTGCTGGAAGAACTGAGTTATCTCAAGAAGATGAGTTGTTATATATTCGAAAGGTTAGAAACTTGTTGGGAGTGAATGGATATACAAGAGGAATCAATCCAATCATGGAGTTGAATTATGCACATACAAATCTAGATTGGTGGCAAAGGATTCACGCAAAGGAATAGTGTTGATTCAGTGAAAACATTTCACCGGTTGTAAAATAAACTTCAATAAGAGTTATGTTACCAATTGTTCTTAGATTTGATCTTGAGTTAAGTCAATTGGATTTTACTATAACACTCATGCATGGAGAATTAGAAGATATATCTACATGTATCAGCCAAAAGGTTTTGAAAAAAAGAAGGAATGAGTTTTTTGTTTATTGAAGAGACGCATATATGGGTTGAAAGAGTCGACGAAAAAGTGGAATAAAAGATTTGATTCTTTTATAAGGTCCACCAAGTATGTGAGAAGTTGTTATGACAACTGTGTCTATTTTTAATGAAAAAACTAACATGGAGAGATATATCATGTTGTTCTTGTATGTGGATTACATGCTGATACTTGGAAATAATTATTAGACAATTGAAACGATAAAGACTTAGTTGAAGGGAGAGTTTGAGATTAAAGATATAAAGGGCTAGGAGGTTACTTGGTATTGAGATTAGGAAAAACTTATTGAGAGAGTATTTATTCTTATCCCAACAATGATATATACAAAAGGTTCTAAAGAAATTTGATATGTCTGAATCCCAAGAGGTTGGAACTCTCATTGGTTCCCACTTCAAACTAAGTACCAATCAAGCACCAACTGAAGTAAAAGATATAAGTATATACAATAAGTATATTATGCTAATATCATTAGAAGTATATTGTATTTTATGATATGGACGATACTTGATCTTTCATACTCTATTAGTATTTTTAAGAATATTTATGTTAAATCACGGGAAACCTCACTAGTAAGCCCTCAAATAGATAATGAGGTACTTGAACGGTTCTGATCAAGTTGGGTCGTGCTATAATCAGAAGGACAAGGTTAATGAGATACTGATGGGGTATGTTGAATTTGATTATGCGAGATGTCTTGACATAAAAAATTCAACTTTGGGTTATATGTCTATTGTGCATGGAAGAGTGAATAGCTAGACCGAAGGTTATTGCTTTGTTATCTACGAAATTTGAATATATGGTTGTTACCCAAGAAATGAAAGAAGCCATATGGTTGAATAAATTGTTAAGTGAGATCACTTGTATAGATCAATATGTAACATTATGTTTGACAAGAAATATAAGCAAAAACAAAATCTTCCCTCTTGTATCAAGTATGATAGAGATAACGATCCCAAAAAATATCAAGTCTGAATAAAATAAACGCAAACAACACAGAACACCTTTTACGTGGAAAACCTTCCCAGTGTAGGAAGTAAAAACCACGGGACTGATTTCGGAGTCCAACCAAATATTCACTATCAGAAGATGGGTTACAAAACTATTCTCTAGATAAAACTAGAGCATACGCCACAAGAAGTATGACAACTTCATACGCAACCCAATACACAAGATAATGAACCGAAATAAGAAAACTCACTGAAGTATCCCCAAAACGCAGTTAGAAGAAGATGCTCGAAAAACACACTTAGATGACTCCAAATCAAAAACCCTCTCGATAGATTATAGAGGACAAGTAGACGAGCCTTCTCACCAAAATTGAAGCCGATCGGACAACCGGAGACAGTACGATTGAAAGCACAAAATTCCGCCTCGGATCACTTTTTCTCTCAAAAACTGCGCTATAGAATATGATGCTCATCTCAGAAAGACACTGTATAAATATATATTTATACATAAACCAAAACCCTATGTGTTATCCAAATTGGGCTTAGCCCATATGATAATTGGACTCCCACATAGGAAGAGCCCAACAAATCTCCCCCTCACGACTATGTGGGAGGATTCACCATCCCGGCGATCAATCTACAATGTTCAAGCTTTCCCCTAGGCAAAGCCTTTGTCATCATGTCAGACCCATTATCATCTGTATGAACTTTATCAACCTCCATTAGTTTAGCATCAAGAATATCTCGAATCCAATGATATCTCACATCAATATGTTTCGACTTTGAGTGAAATGACGAATTCTTCACGAGATGAATAGCACTCTGATTATCACATAACAGTACATACCTGTGTTGCTCAAATCCAAGTTCTTTCAAGAACTTCTTCATCCATAGTAGCTCTTTACTCGCTTCTGTCACTGCAATGAATTCAGCTTCTGTCGTTGAAAGGGCAACACACTTTTGTAGTCTTGATTTCCATGAAACAGCGCCACCACAAAAGTTAATCAAATATCCAGAAGTAGACTTGCGAGTATCAACATCTCCAGCCAAGTCTGAATCAGAATAAGCCAACAACTCAAGTTTATTCATCCCAAAACTGAGCTTCAAATTAGAGGTTCCTCGCAGATACCTCATAATCCATTTCACGACTTCCCAATACTCTCTACCTGGGTTTGACAAAAATCTGCTCACAACACAAACACTATGAGCTAAGTCAGGACGAGTACATACCATGGCATACATGAGACTTCCAACTGCAGATGCATATGGAATATTAGCCATGTCTATCTTTTCTTCATTAGTTGAAGGACATTGTTTCTTGCTTAACTTGAAGTGACCGGAAAGTGGTGAGCTAACCACTTTAGCATTGTCCATATTAAACTTCTAAAGAATTTTCTCAATGTATTTTTCTTGTGATAAGAACAACTTCTTCAAGTCTCTGTCTCTAGTAATTCGAATGCCGAGAATCTGCTTTGCTGGACCTAAATCTTTCATTGCGAAAGACTTACTTAACTGTTTCTTCAAAGAATCAATCCGCGAAGTATTCTTCCCAACAATAAGCATATCATCCACGTAAAGTAAAAGAACGATAAAATCGGCATCAGAAAATGTCTTCACAAATACACAATTATCAGAAGAAGTCTTCTTGTAATCTTGCTCCCCCATAACTGACATGAACTTCTAATACCACTGTCTCGGAGCTTGCTTCAAACCATATAGACTCTTTTTCAATCTGCATACATAATCTTCTTTTCCTTCAACCACAAAACCTTCAGGCTGTTTCATAAAAATCTCTTCTTCCAAGTCACCATGCAAGAATGCTGTTTTTACATCCATTTGCTCAATTTCCAAGTTTAGACTCGCTGCAATGCCTAGAACCACACGAATAGAAGACATTTTTACAACTGGAGAAAATATTTCATCAAAATCAATACCTTTTTTCTGACCAAAGCCTTTGACTACCAATCTTGTTTTGTACCGAGGTTGCAGAGAACTATCATCTTGCTTCAACCTATACACCCACTTGTTACTCAAGGCTTTTCTCCCTTCAGGTATCTTCACTAACTCAAATGTATGATTCTCATGAAGTGATTGCATCTCTTCATTCATCGCTTCAATCCATTGATTTTTACATACACCACTAATAGCCTCATCATAACACTCAGGCTCACCTGCGTCGGTTAACAAAATATATTGATCAGAAGGATATCTAGTAGAGGGTTGTCTATCTCTAGTAGATCTCCGCGTTGGAACTTCAAATTGTTCAACATCTTCTTCATTGACTTGTTCATCCACGAAATCATTATCATGATCACCAGTATAAAAAATATGTGAACCTCTGGAAGCAAGTGAGTCACCATCCGAATTTTCTTCAACTTCTGTAGGAGTATGTGCAAGCGGAATATGCCCCAAATCTACCAAGTCATTCTGAGACATAGGCACTGAATTTTGACTCTTATCAATATCATGAACTATCTGATCTTCCATAAACACGGCATCTCTGCTCCTAATAAGTTTCTTATTAATTGGATCATGAAATCTGTAGCCGAACTCATCAAGACCATAGCCAATGAATACACACTGTCTTGTCTTCGAATTGAGTTTAGATCTCTCATCTTTAGGAATATGCACATAAGCTTTGCACCCAAAGACACGCAAATGATCATAAGAAACATCTTTACCTGTCCAAACTCTATTTGGGATATCTTCATCTAAAGGTACAGAAGGACTAAGATTCAAGACATGTACCACTGTATTCAAAGCTTCACCCCAAAAGTATTTAGGGAGTTTTGATTGTGAAAGAAGACATCTTACCCTTTCAATTAATGTTCGGTTTAGTCTATCCGCTACGCCATTCAACTGAGGGGTCTTGGGAGGTGTCTTTTGATGCCGAATACCTTGCTGTCTACAATAATCATCAAAAGGACCAATGTATTCTCCCCCATTATCACTTCTAACACACTTCAATTGTTTCCCAGTCTGTCTCTCAACTGAAGCTTGAAACTGCTTAAAGACATCTAACACTTGATCTTTTGTTTTCAAAGTGTAAGCCCAAACTTTTCCTGGAATGATCATCAACAAAGGTAACAAAGTACAAACAACCACTAAGTGTTCTCGTTTTGAAGGGACCACAAACATCAGTATGTACCAAGTCAAGCAAACTTGGTTTTCTTGAAGGGGCCGAGCTCTTGAAAGATACTCTATTCTGCTTTCCAGCCAAACAATGTACGCATTTCTTTAAATGAGCTTTGTGTATCCCATGAATGTACTGTTTCTTCCTCAGAATATCTAATCCTTTTTCGCTAATGTGACTGAGTCTTTTATGCCATAAATCAAGCATTGTTTCATCATTAACAACATTAATTTTCTCAGCAGACACCCTTGCAGACATGATGTAGAGGGCTGAATATTTTTGTCCTCTTGCCACAACCAACGAGCCCTTAGTAAGTTTCCAGTGCCCATTCGCAAAAATACTGCAATAACCTTCATCATCTAGCTTCCCTGTAGATATCAAATTCAATCGAAGATCGGGTATATGTTTAACACCCTTCAAAATCAATCTTGCACCCATGCTTGTTTCTAGATAAACATCACCAATACCAACCACTTTAGACAAATCATTATTTCCCATCTTTGCAGAACCAAAGTCACCAGAGGTGTAAGATGAGAAAAATTCTCTACGAGAAGTGGCATGAATTGTAGCACCACTGTCAACTACCCAACCATTTTCATCAGACACAGAATTCACAACAGCATCATCAATAACAACGAAGTAGCTATCTGAAACTGTAGCAACATGTTTCTCGTCACCACTTTCATCATAATTTTTCTCCTTATTCTTTTCTTCTTTACCATTATTAGATTTCCCAAAATTATTCTTCTTTCTCAACTTAGGATAAAAATTCTTAGTGTGCCCGATCTCATGACAGTAGTAGCACTCCCAATCTGCAAATTTATTAGACTTGTTTCGACTCTTGCTTCTACTTTTACCTCTAGTTTTCCAACCGCGATTTTCATTTCTACCACGTTTCTCAACGACTAGAGTTTCTGAATGTGAAGAGAAGCCAACTGTTTTTCTTCTCATATCTTCATTCAACATACTACTTTTAGCTAATGCCATTGAGATATTGCCTTCAGGAGCTGAATTAGAAAGAGACATTCTGAAAGTATCCCATGAGTCTGGCAGCGAACCAAGCAACCATAACGCCAAAACCTCGTCATCAAATTTGATACCCATAGCAGCCAACTGATTAATCAATCCTTGAAAGGTATTCAAGTGATCTGTAAGAGGTGATCCATCTTGATACCTCAAATACATCAACTGTTTGAACAAAAGTAACTTACTATTTCCTGTCTTCCGAGCATATAACTCCTCAAGTTTACTCCACAATTTACTTGCATCTGTTTCGTCTACAACATGATTCAGCACATTATCATCAACCCATTGCCGAATAAAGCCACAAACCTGTCGATGAATAATTATCCATTCTGCATCAGACTTATCTTTAGGTTTTTCATCACCGAACACTGGTAAATGAAAACTTTTAACATAAAGAAGATCTTCCATCTTCGATTTCCATATATGATAATTTGAACCATTCATCGTCACCATTCTGCTTGTATTCACCTCCATATTTGATACAAGACAAGTACACAACCTCTCGCTCTGATACCACTTTGACAAGAAATATAAGCAAAAACGAAATCTTCCCTCTTGTATCAAGTATGATAGAGATAACGATCCCAAAAAATATCAAGTCTGAATAAAATAAACGCAAACAACACAGAACACCTTTTACGTGGAAAACCTTCCCAGTGTAGGAAGTAAAAACCACGGGACTGATTTCGGAGTCCAACCAAATATTCACTATCAGAAGATGGGTTACAAAACTATTCTCTAGATAAAACTAGAGCATACGCCACAAGAAGTATGACAACTTCATACACAACCCAATACACAAGATAATGAACCGAAATAAGAAAACTCACTGAAGTATCCCCAAAACGCAGTTAGAAGAAGATGCTCGAAAAACACACTTAGATGACTCCAAATCAAAAACCCTCTCGATAGATTATAGAGGACAAGTAGACGAGCCTTCTCACCAAAATTGAAGCCGATCGGACAACCAGAGACAGTCCGATTGAAAGCACAAAATTCCGCCTCGGATCACATTTTCTCTCAAAAACTGCGCTATAGAATATGATGCTCATCTCAGAAAGACACTGTATAAATATATATTTATACATAAACCAAAACCCTATGTGTTATCCAAATTGGGCTTAGCCCATATGATAATTGGACTCCCACATAGGAAGAGCCCAACAATGTTGTGATGATACTTGTGCATTTTATTTAATGAGGAATCAGTAGTTCGATGAAATAACTAAGCACATAGAGATGAAGTTCCACTTCATCTCTGACATGGTGGAAGACACAGAAAGTGAAGGTGGAAAAGATTACAAGTGAGGAAAATCCTTCAGATGCTCTAACTAAGGTGTTATTGGTTTCAAAGTCACAAACTGTATGAGGCTTATGCAAGTCTTTGAGATAAGTGAACTTGATATCTTTAAAGAGTAATTGGAACATCAAGTCAATGGATACCGAAGTCACTTTAATCCTATGTGGATAATTAGTAGATGTAGGCTAATAATGATTGTTGCAACTCAACTGAATACTCAAGAGTAAAAAATTGAGAAAGCCAAAATCTTAATGGATGTTGTTGTTGATTCTCTAACTAGCTGAAGCTAAGCCCAAAACATTGGTGTATAGACGTCTTCTGGAACCAAAAAGTGATTTTAGTCGAAGATAAAAATTATGCTATTGCTAGAACCAAAGGTGCATAATGATCATATGCTAGACTAAAGTTGTATGAACATGTTGATCAAGGTTTCTAGATATGCTTCTCTGTTCCTAAAATAACTTGATCACTTATATGAAAAGATTCTGAAATATTATGGAAGATCGCTATTGTTGATTAATAAGATT
This sequence comes from Limnanthes douglasii subsp. nivea, assembly GCA_036936605.1. Classification (NCBI taxonomy): domain Eukaryota; kingdom Viridiplantae; phylum Streptophyta; class Magnoliopsida; order Brassicales; family Limnanthaceae; genus Limnanthes; species Limnanthes douglasii. The sequence goes on from JAUPFV010000004.1 coordinate 285,404,526, forward strand.
AATCTGGAGCATGCATTAAAGACATGCAAGATAATACAAACAACATGTATTAGGTAGACTACCTCTTAGACTCTACTAGTTTCAAGATGAATGCTACCAATCCCGTATTTGGTTGGGTTGAAGAATATCCATCTAGTCACTAATGTGAGCCTGACTTATTATGATTTATATTTATGAGTCTGTAAATAGTAAAATTGAAGATATAAGCTGTATGTGGCAACAACTGAAAAATTACTAGAGATATAAATTATCATTTTTGTCTGGTTTTAAAGAGAGAAGTGATGTTGAAGATAAACACTGAGAAAAAGTATGAATAATAATAGTTTATTTTGTAATTCGAATGTGCTTTATAAAAAACATATGCATGGGTTTTTACATGTTGTATTTTATTTATTGGTTTGTTGTATAAAAGAGTAAAGAGTCGAACTACCTTTAGTCTATAATCTTGTTGCAGAAGTAATCTTCAAAATAAAGGTTCAGCTGACAGTGGTAAAGCTTCGGCTAAAGCTTCCTTAGTTTCAACATTACTCAATATTTTACATTGTGATTATTTTGAGCGAGTAGTTTTAACCTCGGCTGTAATTTACACGACAATAGTATATATGTTTAAAAAGTATTTTTGAAACCGAAAGTGAATTTAACCCTTGGTAGCCTTTTGAGAAATCATTTTGCGTACAAGTCATCTAACACATATAATTTATAATAATTTCAACCCGTATTTACAATTAAGGTTTTAACTTAACGTTTTATTATTTATTTATTTATTTAAAATGAAAACATTAATAAACATATTCCTAGGTTTAAGCATACATCTTGTTAAGTACAATCAAAGTCCCACATTAGTTAGACATGGAAGTGAACAATAATAGATATAATTAAGTATATATCTAAACTAGTATGAGGTTTTTTACGAGTGGATTAAAGTTAAAATGGACAATATAATATTAGTGCATGGATCGGGTTCGTCATAGTTATATACAAAAGTAGAATATGTGATACACATATTCCCAACAAGTGATGTCAGATCTCCAAGCCTAAATAGAATTTTATATGGGTGAAACCCTCAAGTGTTCGAACATGATATGTTGTAAATCTCTACGAGTCAATAATATGGTCTGATTATAGTGAGAAGAAGAATATGTAGTGCCTCTATGGCTTAAGTGGTGCACAACCTGATTATAGCGGGGCGAAGAAAGTTAATTCAGATGAGACTACAACGATACTTTATTCGGAAGAAAGATTTGTTAGATATAACCAAAGTCTCACATCAGTTAGCTTTGATAAGCATCGATGCTATATAAGTAAGAAAAAAATCAATTAATATGAGACTTTTTGGAAGTGGAACGAAAACAAAATCGTGCGTGCCTCAGACCTAAAACAGAATATATCATATTAGTGTGGAAAACAGGTTATTCATACATATATACGAAATAAGTATAACAGTACACATATTCCCAATACATTTTTAAAATGTTAAAAATGTTAATAATGGTTTATGACGTTAAACAATTCTTGAGTTAAAAAATCTTATTCTTGTCTAGTTTTAGAAAGAGAAATGGGGTAGAATATAAACACTAAGCGAAACTTTGAATAGTATTAGTTCATTTGTAAGTCGAATGTTATTTGTATAACAAATATAAGTGGTGAGTTAGTTATATTTATTCTCGTAATCTAATCTTATATAAAATTTATACCTCTTGCTTTCATTTGTAGAATTTCTTCACAATCTGAACCACGTTAAATATGCATTATTACTGTTTTTTTATTTCTTGCTCTGTTGTATAAAAGAGTAGAGATTTTATGCTCCTTTACTATGTTTCATTTTTGCGTTAGTCATTATCAAGATAAAGGTTCAACCGACAGTGGCAAAGTTTTGGCTAACACTTCCTTAGTTTTAGCATTGTTGGACCTTTCGAATTATGATTATTACAAACGAGGAGATTTAACCTCGGCTGTACTTTACACAACAATAATGTATATATATATAAGACAAATTGTATTTAGCCTTTTGATAGCACTTTGAGAAATCATTTTTTGTATATTTCAAAATATGAAATCTGCTAAATATATGAAAAATAGAAGAAAATTAAACTTTATTTTCACCAAAAATATTGAGCACTATATATGTTAAGTAACTTTTTCTAACCCGTATAATACATAATAATTTCAACTCGTATTTGCAACTAAATTTTTAACATGACATTTTTTTATTTATATTATTTTAAAACAATTACAAGGATAAATCACATATTCGTGGGTTTGGGCATACATCTTGTTATGTACGACCGATTCTCATATCAATTAAACATGGAAATTATCAATGGTATATGTGGTATATATGGATAATATCATACTAGTACAGGAATTGGGTTGTCCATAGTTATATGCATAAGCAGAATATGTGGTATACATATTCCCAATAAGTGGTGTCAGAGCCCAAATAAAATTCTATGTGGGTGAAATCCTCGAGTGTCAAACATGATAGACTAACCGGGCTATAGGCAAAAAATATGGGTTATAGCTCGACGACTCAAACAATGCGACATGATTATAATGAGAAGATAAATTTATAATGCTTCTATGGCTCAAGTGGTGTACAACCTGATTAGAGTGGGCTGAAGAAAGTCAATTAAAAGGAGACTAAAGTTGAACTTTGTTATGAAGAAAGATTTGTTAGGTACAACCAAAGTCCCACATCAGTTAGATATAAGAAGCGTCGATGGTATATTAGTAAGAACGTTATGGTACCTTTTGTAAGTGGCACAAAAAATAACGTGCGGGCTCTTAGACCCCAAACGAAAAATATCATACTAGTACGAAGATCGGGTTATTCGTACTTATATAAGAAAGCAAAATATGCGGTACACATATTCCCAATAGATTTTAAAAATACTCAAATTGTTCATGATGGTTGATAACGACTGAAAATTGTTAGAGATAAAAAGTCTAATGTTTGTCTAATTTTAGATAGAGAAACGAGGTAGAAGATAAAGACTTAGAGAAACTCTGAAAACCAATAGTTCATTTGTAAGTCGAATGTTATTTGTAAAAATATATGAGTGGTGAGTTAGTTTTATTTGAAAGATTCTTCACAATCTTACAAAATTTATGTATCTTGCTTTTGGATGTATGATTTTTCACAACCAAACCATGTTAGAGATATCTTATGTGCTTGTTTTTTTTTTTAAATATTGTCTTTTATTTTTATTTCTTTTTTGTATAAAAGATTAAAGATTCAAAGCTCATTTACTCAATTTTCTTGTTGCATAAGTCATTTTCAAAACAAAGTTCAGTTGACAGTGGTAAAGATTCGGCTAACGCTTCTTTAGTTTCAGCATTGTTAGATCTTTTAAATTAGGATTATTTCGAACGAGTAGTTTTAACCTTTGTTTTACTTTACATAATAATAATATATATGTTCAAGAAGTATTTTTTGTAACCAAAAGTGTAATTAACCTCTTGATATCACTTTGAAAAATATTTTTTCGTATATTTTAATATATGAAATATGCAAAATATGTGAAAAACAGATGTATAATTGAACTATACTCTCATAAAATAATATTGAGCACCATATATGTTATGTACTTTATCACACACATTTAATTTATAATAACTTCAACTTGTATTTACAATTAAGTTTTTAACTTGAGTGTTTAGTATTTATATTTTTTTGAAAAGAATTGCAAATATCAATAACCATATTCTTAGGTTCCGACATACATTTTATTAGGTACGATCAAAGTTCCACATTGGTTAGACAAGGAAAATATAAATGGTATCTGAGTATGAGACTTTTTGCGAGTGGATTATTCGATCTCGAATGGATAATATCATACTTGTACGAAGATCAGGTTTGTTCATAGTTATATACAAAAGTGGAATATGTGGCGATAGAGCTATAGTCTCAAACACAATGTCGTGGGTGTGAAATTCTCGAGTATCGAATATGATAGACCAGTCAGACTCAACGTAAAAGATATGTTGTAAAGCTTTACGATTCATACAGTATGGTCTAATTAGAGTGAAAAATTAAATTTGTAGTACATCTGTGGCTCATGTGATGTACAACTTAATTAGAGTTGGCTGATAAAAGTCAATTCATAAGAGACTAAAGTAGTTTTTTTTAAGAAGGATTTGTTAGGCACGAACAAAGTCCCCACATCGGTTAGACATCGGAGTGATCAATGGTATAAAGGTAGAACTTTCTCAACTAATATGAGGCCTTTTAAAGTGGACCAAAAAAAATTGCGTTGACTTTCAGACCAAAAATGGGCAATATCATGCTAGTGTGTAGATTGAGTTATTCGTACTTAGGGCTGTTATCGGTCCGGCTTGGTCCAGGTTTTTACAAAACCGGACCGAACTGATAATCTTGTCGGTTTGGACCGAACCGAACCAATAAGGTTTCGGTTTTGAAAACCAAAACCGAACCGGAACCGGTAACAATCGGTCCGGTTCGGTTCGGTCCAGTTTACCGGACCGACAACCCTTTAAAAAAATTAATTCAAAATTTGTAACTATAATCACGTGTTCTAGCATTCAAGTAGTTGCCCAAGTCTTGGTAAGTGAGAGGGAGTATTTGTGCCTCCTTTTATATAGATTGACACTTTCATCTTCAATGGTAACTATCGATGTGGGATTCTTTTAAACAAAACTCCTCTTTAATGGTAACTATCGATGTGGGATTCTTTTAAATAAAACTCCAAATACTTATTCTTTCTAAGATTATTCACATTGTCAATGGTCATAAATTATTTAATTATTGATTATTCGGCTTTGGTATTTTTTTTATGATTGGTTTTCATATTAAACGTTTAATTATTAAAGACATACTACTACCTTAGTTATTAATATTTGTCAACAAAGAACTTAAAAATATATATTTCCTAAACTAATCTTTTAATTTAAAACAATTTTGTTTGTTAATTACAATAGGATAAATAATTTATTAATCGCAGATTTGTTACGGCATAATATTTAAAATACATTAGTTTTAGCAAGTTTTTAATAATTTTTTATTTCGATTCCGAATTGGTTCTTACCGGTTTTATCGCTTTGGTTCCTTACCGGTTTTTCGTTTCGGTTCCTTATCGATTTTTGGTTTTTAAAATAGAACCGCGAACCGGACCTTTAAGGTTCGGTCCGTTTCTCGGTCCGGTCCTTATCGGTTCGGTCCCGGTCCGGTTCTCGGTTCCGGAGAACCGTTGACAGCCCTATTCGTACTTATATATAGAAGAAAAATATGTGATACACATATTCCCAACATATCTTGAAAACGTTCAAACTTTTCATGAGTTTAAGACTTAAACTTTAAATACATATATGTCAAAATGTTGTTCTCGAAAACAAGTCGAACTAAAACATTTATCATATGCGTATATCATATTGAGACATGTATCTGAATTAACTAGGTTAGTTGGCACAATAACGTTTAAGTATCATTAAAATCAAGGACGGATTATCACGTTAATGTTTTAGAAAAAAAACATTTATTTGTGGTCGTGTGACATTGAATAAAGAGTTCTGTAAATCACATCATCTTTGTAACAAATAATAATTAAACCCTTTGTGTCTCAGTCTCTTTCTATAACCTAATTGTTTAATAAAGAAGTTTTTGTTGTCCGTAGATATAGGATTTTTTCACAAGCCAAACCACATCAAACCTGTCTCGTGTCCTTACTTTTATTCACGGTTTTTTATTGTAAATTTTGAACATGATAAATTATACAGATCGAGACTGGGTTTTAGCAGCATCCCCCCCTCCCCTCGGTGAATGGTACACTACATCTAAAGCAGCAATTACAGGTGAACAACTAATTATGGGTCAATAAAGAAATCGGTGGTCCATCACCAGGAGCTCGTAAGACCAACCGTTCTTAGAAACTATTAACTCGCCGGTGTATGGGACAAGGACCTTAAAGAGGACCCGTGTATATAAAGTGCAGTATCTTCTTAAGGTAATACTCTTGGCACCTTACTCGCCTTGTCACACAGTTGTGATAGCGAATAAGTCACAGACAACTGGTGGTAGGAAATTTGGGCCAGAATCGTCCTTAACCTACTATCGAGAGGGCGGTCACTTTATATAAACCCTCAAAGTGTGAAGGTTGCCGAGGCACCAAAGACACTCTCATCCAAACCGGTGGTGACAAAATAGGTGAACACGTGATTCTTCATCCTCTGTGATGACGATTCTTACGAATGGGTTTAGCTCTTTAGCCCTCTCAAGAACCAGAAACGGTATGCGAGCAACCAAAATTTTCCCGATGGCTGAACCATCATCGTTGGTGGAAGAAGGGTCTTCACCTATGGATTCCACCATGAAAGAAGAATACAAGGTGTTTAGGTTTGATATGGGTATCCATAAGTGAAAAAAGAGCTGCAAAAACGAAATCCACATGACCTAGCTTTAGCAATTTGAGTAGCAGAAGGCTTTTTCCCCCATGGAGGAGTAGCATAGTGATGATAAAAGAGAGACTACTCCTACCAAGGTAAAACAATCGGGAAAACCTTTTAAGCCGGACTCAGGATGCTTAATCGGAAGCGAACCACATCGTGATCACGACTGCCCAAAGAAGGAGAAACTTTCTCCTCTTATTGTTGGGGACGAGCAAGTTGAAACGTCCTGGGTTAATCCCTACCGCTTCTCAATGTCATCCGACACGAGAATAAGTCTTCCGTTAATGAGTTGATGTATGTTAATAATAGATTCCCTAGAAAAATTGGTGAAAGAAATTTCCAACCAAGGTTCAATAGTTGGTCCATTCGTAGCCAAGGTAAAGTACATCTTGTTGTGATAGAAATGAACAAGAACAAATAAGTTTTACTTAATGTAATAAAGATCGTAATTGTCATTCTTAATATTTCATCCCTTTATTTATTTTAAATAGCCCGAGAACGCATATATATGGAATATAAAAATTCTAACCACATAAATATAGAACTGTTACAAATAACGAAGAAACTAATAAATTTAAATAGGAAACAACATAAAATAAACTAAATTTGATACCTCAATATATAGTTTGATAACCCGCAACTAATTCTTCTTCCGTTTCTGGCAAATCAAACGGTAACCTTTCACATTGGAAATTTAAAAAAATGATAAATCTTACAGGCTGACCCCACAAATTCCAACCTCAAAAACCATATTTTGACTGTGCCTCAACTATATCAAATGTATTGTCACCGCCCCACCGCACTTACGGCTCTATACCCCAACTTTCTCTGGCCCTCGTCCTTCATTTATCTTTCTTGGTAAGCGGGCTATGGAACGGGTGATATCCGACTGATAGAAAGCATCTCTCTTTTGTCTCTCCTAACCGAATCCGAAAAAAATTACATGTAAGATGATCTTGCAGCATTATGAGAGGTTAAGATATAATTCAATTTGGGGTGTAGGGGCAATAGAGTCTTCCTTTTTGAGGGCCAGATGGCTCCCCAATCTTCCGTGTTATTTATTTATTATCGTTAAAATTATGTTTTTATAGCTTTCTTTTGTTTGTTAGAATAACTTCCATTGAATCTCTGCACCTCAACCCTTATTTTTTTTCACAAAACAGGATTTGGCTAAGAATTGTCCGTTTTTAATTCCATAATTTTTTTGAATTTGAAAGTTATCCCTTAGTAAATTTCCAGACTAAAGCTCAATCCTATTAAATCCGTAGCGTTTACCAACTTTGTATCGCACATTGATTCTTATTTCGGACGAACATAAATTTTACCAATATATATTGTATTGTACTAGAATGTGTAATATTATTTATTATTTCATTCATTATTAAGAGAAATTTGGAAGATTTGGGGAATGCCCTGCTCGAGGAATAGTTTAGCAAAAATACATACTGACATACTTTATGTGATGACTTATAATAATATTTTGAAACATGTCTGTAAGTGCAATGATCGAGTTTTCAACAATGAACTAGGTGTAATCGAAAACATAAACTCTGTAAACATTCGAATCAAGATGACAATATAAAAACCAAGAGTACAATCCACAATCTAAAATTCTAAAACCCACTAAAATTAGTGAAAGGATTTTTAACTAAACTTCGGAAACATAGTACAATTTTATACTCATTTACTTCTAACTAGAGAAGATGATAGAGGAGAATGAACAAGTATAGCAAGACATGTTGGATTGGTGTCACCAGCCATGATCACAAGAACCTTAGAGTCATGAGACTCAACCATTTCAATCTCATCACTATATGTCTTAGTTGTTGATGATGCATTTTTGTATGTGCAAGCCAAAATGATCAATGCCAAGGCCATTAGACGAAGCACTAGACCTAAACATCCATATAAGTATAGTGTTGGTGATCTCCATATAGATAACTTGGTCATTTCAAAAATGAAAAAGAAACATAAGAAAATGTTTTTGATGTTTTAAGACCTTTAAAAAGTTAACTTTGTCATATATATAATAGAAATTTGTAGAAGAAAGGTTCAATGGTGCATTTATTAGCCATATTGAATTACTAAAATGTCCAAGAGAAGATTCTTTATCCTTTCATATATGCTTCTACACTTTCAATGGCTCATGACTTAAAGAGTACACTAACTTATAAACTATTTACTCTTGCTTGTCATCCTAGTCCTTACAATATGCTAAGAGTTCATTATGATAGGGATTTGATAGTAATTGATTAGTTCGTTCTCGATAAAAGTAAGCTACATAATATAGCAAGGAACATTGGTCCATTGGATAGTGAAAAGCTAGTGACATAAATGACTGAGATCATAAGTTGACATTAGCCAAATATATAATGCTTAACATATATGGTTGAAAACGATGTTATTGTTGTCAAATGGTTTCAAATCTAAACTAGGTTTATTACGGTTTGGACGAGACGAGCCGGGCTTGATAGGTGTTTAAAATAAAACTTTAAATTGGCAGCTGAACTTCAACTGACCCCAACAATTTTGTCAAATGGGTTTAGCTAAGCTGGTTTTATCCGACAGGTTTGGTCTGAAAGTATATATCATATGTATGATCAAATCTTGAATCTATTCGAGGGAATGTTTAGTCTTGAATCTATTCGAGGGAATGTTTAGTCAGGCCCGGTTCAAAGGGGTATTGTAGAGTAGACTAGATTTTCGACCGGCCAAAGCTTTTGGATCAATTTTTTTTAAAACTTATAATATATTTATTTATATCAAAAAATTTATCGTTTTTATATAATAATAAAAAATATTTGTGTACGATCTTGTTTATACCGACAATATATAATCATAGTAGATATTAACCGTCTTCGCCTTTTCAACTTCGACATGCATAGTAGCCGTTTAGGGTTTGTATAAAAGATAAAAACTGTGCTCCGATAATTATTGTTCTTTGTTCGTTGTTTCATATGTTAGTATAGATTAGCTTTAGATTCTTCTTTTGTTTGTTAGTGTTCGATTTTATTTCATTTAAATAATTAATTTGTGTTTCACATTTTAATCCATGGTGATTCTTTTTTTTTCCAATAAATTTTGTTTTTTGTTTTATTAAGAGGCACTCTTATTTCATACATAATGTCCATGTGCTATTATTTTTTAATTGATTTTGATTCACCCAAAACTTATATCATAACATCTGGATATACAAAACGAAGGAGAAAAATAATAGAATAATTATTTATTCAATCTCAAAGAGATTCTTTAGACAAATTTGTTAAAAATTAGATACTAATGTTTTCAATTTTGAAAGTTGAATGGTAAACCTGACATTGATGAGGGTCATGGTCATAGTCGTTTAGTACCAGATGCTGATTTAAATGACATTTATTCTGAATTGAAAGTTTTGCAAATGAATTTGCTATACGTATCAACGACACCTATTAAGGTTTGAGTTTGTTGAAAATTTAGGTTTTATCCAAATGTTTCAATTACTTATCGACTTCTCTTAACTACTCTCAGCGCTATAGCATCAGCTGACAGAAGCTTCTCAAAATTGAAACTTTTGAAAATCTATATGATATCTCATGTCCCAAGAAAGATTGAATGGTTTAGTTATTTTGTGCATTGAGAAAAGCAGGTTAGACGATATTGATTTAAAAACTGTTATTCATGATTTTGCATAGACTAAAGCTAGGAAACCCATTTTATATTATCTATATATTATTTTATTTTATTTTGTTGTAGGTTGTGTAACATTTCGTGGAGAACACCATGCAAATTTAGAGGAATTTTTTGTTGGAACATATTTATTTAATATATTTTGGACCGATATGTTAAATATACATATTTGGTCATTGTCTTAAGAAAGTCCAAATTAAAAGTAATCGAGTTAACTAAATTGGATATATGGGTGAAAAGGCATTATCGGTTCAAGTGTGGTAACCGGGTCGAATTTGGGCACTGTGATGAAAAGGGCCCAAATCTCAATACTTAAGCTTGAATTAATAAATCAGGGATATAAATTGAATTATCAATTTATCTGGTTATGGTCTCCGGACACAAGCAAGTAATAAAGGATAGACTTTATAATGATGGGCTTCACATTGTAAAGATTATAAGTAAGGGGCTAGGTTTAAGAAAAGAAACAAAGAGAATACTAGATGGAAATCAACAGGCAAACTCATAAGCATTCTTCTTTTGTTTATTCATTAGGTGAATCCACAAAAAGATTTCTATTCAAAATTCCACGATTTTTTATATATTATTTGATGCGATTTCGAATAATATATAACATTTCGTAGCATAGCCAAGTTAACTTTTTTTAGATTCGGTAGAATAATCGAATTGTGTATTGATACATAAAGATACATTTTTTTTTCTCCATCGTAAAGAATCCATATCATTGGGATTATGTGTTAATTGAGTTGGTTAGGGAATGGATTTAGGGATTGTATGAAAGGTATGCTATGTGATTTATTCGTATTGCAAAAGGCATGTATATTGGTTTTTTTCATGTTTTATATGAATAAATTGTAATTTTGATAGTTTTGGTATTATTATATTTGGGGTTAAATTACGGTTGATTGATGTCTAGAATTTCTTCTTCCAAAATTAACATCAAATCAACCCTAATATAACGGATAAAATCAAAACCATAGGGGTAGCGGTTCATCGACGGCTTAACCCCTGATGTTAACTATAATCGAAGTCTACCATACAGCGTTCATCATGACCAGCGAATAGTGGACGTTGTGTTAGAAACTGTGAACAGGAAGATTCGCGAACCCATTACTGTTGCGATGACGTCCGTGGGGGGCTGTTGGTTGCGCGAACGCCCAGTAATAGCAGCAACATCTACTGCAACAAGCTGGGTGAGGCCCAATGGATTGTTGTAATAGGTCAACAACTAGTGATGTAGCAGGCTGGGAACGACCCATTGGATTACCAGAACATGTTGTTGTATGCTAGGCACTGCCCAGGACCTGCTACAACACTTGTTGCACGTCGTAGCATGCTATAGGTGGGCACTGCCCAACACCTGCAGCAGCACCTACTGCAGGTCACAGCAGGCTGGGCACTGCCCATGACATGCAACAGGTCGAGAGAAGAAAAAAATAAAAATAAAAAATATTTTTTAAATCAATTTAATTTTATTATTAATTAAAAATATTTAAGGTAATCTATTTCACAAATATGATGTGTTTGGCATGCTAATTATTGTATGTTTATGTGTGAATTAAATTGTATATGCTTGAATGTTTAAATGGTGATGCTTGACTAAGGTTTCGTAGACCGGTAGGTGAAACTAAGAAATTAATTTAGTCGGTATTTCAGAAGATTAAAATTAATTTTCTTACGGATCCTAGGATTCGAAAGGTTCAGGGATTAATTTAAATTCAACGGCCCTCCGGAAGGTTCAAGTTTAGGTTTAAATTAATCATGAACTTGATAAAATTACTAAAAATGGTCATTGTGTTGATTTTAATTTTAAGTAGATGAAATCGGCCATCCGGAAGGTTTTATCGGTACTGATACTAAATTAAATTCATTTTTGCAATTGGTTTTATTTTAAGTAGGTGCAATTGGTCCTCCAGAAGGTTTCATCAGTACTGAAGAAAATCAAATTATGGTTATTATAATTTAAGGAGATGACGTCCGCCCTCCGGAAAGTCTCATTGGTACTTATGAAATTGAAATAACTATCATGGTATTTTTCTTAAATTCATATAATTACAAGTTAGTACGATTTACCCTCCGATATCTATTATCAGGGAATTTTGTGTTTTACATGTATTTGCCATGTTCATGCATATGCTGTCAGTTATGTGTGAAGATGTTAAACGTGATTTTTGTGTTGTTTGTTCTTTTTAAAGTGTCCACTAGTTACAATCTATTGGGGAACTGTTCACCTATGTTGGATTTTTCGGATTTCCAATTGTGGAAGAAAGATATGTTGATGTCTTTGTCTGTACATGATTATGACCATTCATTGTCAACTACCGAACCATCCCCCTTGGGCCGGAAAGTACACCAAAGGACACTAAGGCCGATGAAAGGTAGGTAAAGTCAAATAAGTTATGCATGATGCTCTCGTTACAAGGAATACCATTAGCATTGCGTGGGGATGTCCCTAAAGGTGTTACCACTGCGTCGGTTTTTCTCACAGAGGTCGAGAAAGCATTTTCCAAAAATTAGAAGGTAGAGATGCACCGTTTGCCCATCGAGCTAGCTACCAAAAAGTATAATGAAAAAGGTAAAATCGGGGAGCACATTCTGGGAATGTCGATGATTGGCCAAAAGTTAAAGGTAATTGATTTAGACTTACCTAAAGAATGCATATTGGCGTTCATATTTCCTTCGCTGCCAGACCGGTTTAAGTATTTCCAGTCCACCTATAAATGCGTGGGAAATCACTCTACACAGGAGGAGGATAACCTTAAAGGCACATCAACTGAGGTTAATATGATTACATCTACAAAAGGGGAAGGGCCTAAGCGGAAGGAAGATGGCAAAGGACCGAGTCAAGGTCCAGTCAAGAAGAAAAGCATGAGGCCCTAGACAAGTCACTCCTCTCTACCATTATCTCTCTAGGGGGAAGCCATCAAATGTGCCGCTTATATACTCAATCGAGTACCCACCAAGGCTACTATTAGGACCCCATATGAGCTTCGGGATCAGCGTAGACCCAATTTAAAACATTTTCATGTGTGTGGTTATCTAGCTAAGGCGAGGCCTTACAAACCCCAAGAAAAGAAACTAGACCCAAAAACAGTTAGTTGTTTCTTCATAGGTTATTCCAAAAATTTCATAGTGTTTAAGTTTTATGATTCTCTCACTTGTAAAATATTTGAGATATGAACGACTAAGGTTCTAGAAGATGTTGAGTTTGGGGGGGAGAATAAAGGAACATATGTTGATTTCCATATAATTTCATGAAGGTTTTAATGGGGATACTCATGTATCAAAAGATTAAGTTTGTAATGCCAATCATTTTGGTCCCTTTAGAACAAGGTAATCCTCAAATTAACATTGATGCTCTACTTGAGGGTTCTAACCAGGATACAGATATGGTCCAGGTAGAACAAGAGGAACCTCAAGATAATCTTCAACAAGGGAATCAAAATGACATCGTTCATATAGATCAAACTCTACCTCCTCAAAAAGTGCAACAAGAGTGCCCTTAAGAAAGTCCACGAGATAAAAGAAGAGTATTATAGGTCCATAATTTATAGTATATCTTCAAAAGCATGATGAGTTATATGTTGGAACTATAGATGATCCCTCATCCTACAAACAAGCCATGACAAGCTCTGACTCTCGGAAGTGGATTGACACTATGAAAGTATAGTATAAATCAATGCATGACAATGCAGTATCGGATCTTGTCCCATTATATGAAGGGTAAAATGCAATTATTTCTAAATGGGTTTACAAAACCAAACGTGATTCCCTGGGTAATATGGAAAGACAAAAATCATGTCTTGTAGCAAAATGTTATACTCAGAGGAAGAAATTGATTTTAAGGAAAACTCCGCTCTGGTATGACGAAGGATTCCTTTAGAACAATCATGGAATTATTTGCACATTTCGACCTTGAGCTTCATCAGATGGATGTTAAGACCGTTTTTCTTAATGGTAATATTGAGGAAACGATCTATATGGTGCAACCAAAATACTTTGTAAAAAGTAACTCAAAGTATCTGGTTTGCATGCTTAAAAAATCCATTTTTGGGCTTAAAGAGCCCTCTCGTCGATGGTATCACAAATTCCATGAGGTGATAGTCAGTTATGACTTTGAGATCAAATTGGTTGAGGATTGTGTATATCACAAGTTTGGTGAAAGTAATTCAATATTTCTTATATTATATGTGGATGAGATATTGATTGCCTTGAATAATAAGGAATTGTTATACACTACAAAAGGATTTCTATCATACAAGTTTGATATGAAGGATCTTGGTAATGCCAGTTTTTTGTGTTAGGAATCCAGATACATCGGGATCGCTCTCGTAATATTCTTGAATTATCACAAAAGGCATACATTGAAAGTGTGTTACAACATTACGGATTGGCAGATTGCAAACCTCTAAGTAACCATATAGCAAAGGGTGAGAAACTTAATCTGGGTTAATGTCTTAAGACAAAAATTGAGATTGAGGAAATGAAAACGGTCATTCATACTTCGACAGTTGGGAGTTTAATGTATGCTCAAGTTTGTATTAGATCGGATATTGCTTTTGCTGTAAATATGTTGGGGAGATATTTTAGTAACTCAGACATGGATCACTGAAAGCAATTAAAAGGTTATTGCAATATCCGTAAAGAACAAATGGGCACATGTTGACATATGGGAAGTCAGACAAACTAGAGATCATTGGGTATTCTGAATTGGTATTTGGTGGATGCGTAGACACACTAAAGAGCATGCCAGGAAACATATTCGTATTGGCCTGATGTGCAATATTCTGGAAACGTGTAAAGTAAACACTTATTGCATCGTCCACCATGGTGGAAGAATTTGTTACATGCTTTAAGGCATCGAACTGGTAATTGTGACTGCAAAATTATGCGGTGCAATATACTAACAATAGTAAGAACTTTTCTAGTTCCAAACACATAGACATGAAGTTCATTTTCTATTAAAGTCATAGTTTAGATAGGTCAGATGAATATAAAGCACATCAACATAAACTTCATGATAACTAAGATCCTCTAACAAGTGCGGTTTTGCCTAAGGTTTTCCAGGGACACACCATTATTATAGGTTTAGTTGATTAAAAGAATTACTAGTTTTAGTGGGAGAATTTGTAATAGGATTTGATCTTATATTTATATATATATATATATATATATATATATATATTCTTGGAAATATTTATCTATATCTTTACGGTATTGGATCTCCAAAGGTAGGAACCATTTAAGAGTAGCTATGTACGATTACAAGTCATATTACTCTTAGGCCATGCTCCATAATTTGCCCAAATAATTGATTGATAATGGTAGTGTGATTATTGTTGCATCATATTGTTCACATTACGAGAAATAGGTATTTAGTCCATTATTGTTATCAGTCATGTATGGGGTTGTACCGTTTGCCCATTGAAAATGAATATAGGGATCTCATTAAAGTTTAATATGCATTATTGAGTAGCATGTGCCAGTCCAATGGGAGATTGTTGGAATATATTTATTTAATATATTTTTGGACCGACAATAATTTGTATCGACATGTTAAATAAACATATTCGGTCATTGTCTTAAGAAACTCCAAATTAAAAGTAATCGAGTTAATTATTTAATTAACTAAATTGGACACATGGGTGAAAAGGCGTTATGGGCTCAAGTGTGGTAACATGGTTGACTTTGGGCAGTGTGATGAAGAGAGCTCAAATCTTAACACGTAAGCCTGAAGTAATAAATTATGGATATAAATTGAATTATCAATTTATCGGGTTATGGTCCCCGGACACAAGCAAGTAATAAAGGATGAGCTTTACAATGTTGGGCTTCACATTATAAAAACTATGAGTAATGAGCTAGGTTGAGGAATTTCATCATCCTAAACCCTAACCAAACAGACGGCCGCTTCCTTCAGTGTTTTCGGAAAACTTTCTTTCTACTAACTCGTTCTGCGGGTTTCTTAAGGTAATATAAAAAATCGCTAAAGAACGAAAAGAAACAAAAGAGAATACTAGCTGGAAAGTAGGAGGTAAACCCGTAAGTATTATTCTTTTGTTTATTCATTAGGTAAATCCACAAAAGGGTTTCTATTTAAACTTTCGTGATTTTTTTATATATTATTTGATGCGATTTCGAATAATATATGACATTTTTTTGTGATTAAGGGCCTTTTTTCTCTTGTCCACGACCTTTTAAATTGTTTGGATCAGGTTTGTGTTTAACTATTAGATCATAACTCTAAATATATATTAGGTAAATGAACTCAAGCTTTAAGTTTTACTCGTTTTAAATTTAACTGGTAGAATTCTAGAAGTTCAATTTTATTTTTAAGGTTACCGTTGTGGTAAACTGAAGCTTCAATAAATCTTGATGAGCCTTTGCTATCAAAAATGATTTCTAGAAAAAGTTTGGCTTTTATATTTTTACATAACAAATAAAACACTAAATACTGCCAAGTAAAACCAATAAATCTTAATTAAATAAGACAAATTTAACTTGTTTTGGATTATAAATAAATCATACATCCACCGACAACAGACAAGATTTATATATAAGAACGTTACAAGAAGAGTCTCTCAAACACAACTAACTCAATTACTCTCTTTTTCATTAAAAACATCCTCGACTTACAAAATGATCTATGAATCTCAAAGTTTATCTCAATATTTATCTTCGACCTCACTTATCCCTCTAAAACCACACAATCAAGAAGCTTTCTCTCTTTTGAAATCTTCTCTCTATTTTCACTCAAGATGCAACAAAACTTGAATCTTTTCTTTCACTATATAGACTCAACTATATATTGTATAATACATCAGACTCCCATTAGCACCAAAATCATATTCTTTTATCAAGCGTAATAAATAAATTATTCATGCCACGGTAACAAATGGTACATTATCGGCCAGTGGCACTATGTCCTAACGCTTGTACCAATGTAATATTTTTCTATTTTCAGATGCACACTCCAAATTAACCCTCATAATCAATGAAATATATCTATTTTACATTTTAGAATATTCCATACAAATGATATAGTCTCTTCCAGGAACTTAGAATGAATACTTAGAACTCTTTGGAGACATGTTTCTGCACCTTCGGTCCAGCAAGGTATCAACCAGCACCTTTAGTTATAACAGAATCATTCCAATTGCATTTGGAAAACTCAATATTTGGTTCACAATGTTTATACACCTAAAAAGCCTGCAGTTTATTCGTTTGAAATATTTAGAGTTTTGGAAGTTCTTACACTTTAGTCTGAACCATTCATCTTCGGCCTAAATTTTGGAAGTTATCTACACTAGTCACTTTTAGCATACCCTTAATAGTTCTTCACCTAAAAATTATAGTGAATATAGTATACATTACCCCGATGTTCCAACTAATCATTAGAGATATCCACGTTACCTGCGTCCAATATTTATACAAGTCTCATACAGTGCGTGAACTTTGAAATCGGTGATACATTGGTCAAATCATTTAAAGTGTGTTCTTCACTTGGAATCTTTGTCACCTTCAGTTGCTCCCTTTTCACCATGTCTTAGATGAAGTGTAACTTGATATCTACGTGCTTTTTTCTCTCATGGAACATCAAATTCTCCATTAAATGAAGAACATTTGTATTATCACTTAACATAGTTACATCTTATTTTATACCGGTGATCGCATTCAACAAAAATTTCAGCAACATAGCTTCTTGCATAGCTTTGGTAGGAATTATGTATTCAAATTTCAAAAATGACAAGGCAAAACGACCTTATGTATCCAAGACTTCATGATAACCATTCCTTCATGTACAATACACAGATAGCACGAAGTTGACCTCCTTGTGTTGACGCAACCCACATAATCAGAGTCAACACACCTTCTCAACATTTCATCAGTCGTGTACTTTTGATCATAAAAAAGCCAAACTTTAGACAAACCTTTCAAGCACCTCATGAGCTATTTGAGTGCTTTCTAATTAGGCTTCCCTGGATTTGACATAAATATGCTAAAAAATACTAACATAATAGACAATATCAGGTCTCGTGCATACCATATCATACATTATGCTTTCAATTATATTTTCATAAGGTATCTCATGCATGCACTTCTTAGATTTTACTAAAGTTCGTACTTGAGTGGTACTAAGTTTAAAATAGGTCCCAACAAAAGTTTTAACCTCTTGGGCTTCAGATATACCAAACTTTTTGAGAACCTTCTATATGTATTCTTGTTGAGATAAGAATGAATACACAATCAATCTGTTCATCTTGATCTGAATACCAAGCATTCTCTTAGACTCTCTAATATCTTTAATCTCAAACTCTTTATTCAGTTGACTATTTACCGTTTCAATTATCCTCCTAGTATTTCGAGCTATTAGGACATCATCCATTTACAAAAGAAACATTAGCTATCTTTCCATATGTGTTCCTCTATTACAATAGACATAGTTCTCATATTGGCTTCTTAAATACTTGATTGGTCTTATAAAAGAATCAAATCTTCTTTTCAACTACTTCAGGGATTGTTTTACCCCATTTATGGTCTCTTCAAAAAACACACATCCTATTTTTTCTCTTCTTCAAAACCTTATGACTGACGCATACTGAATAAATCTTCCAAATCTATATATAAAAGGCAGTAGTAATACCTATTTGATCTAACTAAAGACCAAATCTATAAATAATTAGTTATAAAACCCTTATACAGGTTTGTTTTGTAACTCCTGAGACCCTTTTGCGTAAAAATCATAGCCACAAGTATAGTTTTGTATTTGGATAACTCAACTCTCATAATATGTTGCTTCCTTCTGAATATCTATTTGTTCCGAATTCGGTTTTGACCATTCAGTTGTTTCACAATATTCTCGGTGCCCATCTTTTTGAGAGAACTCAATTAATCCCTCATGGCCTTCAACCATTTCTCTTTATCACTGCTTGTCATAACATCATGATAGCTCTCGGGATCACAAACATCTTCATATTTCAATCGATAAAGCATAACCTATAACATCAGCAAATCCATACGTATGTCGAGGTTTGCTAGTTTTACGTGCTCTATCTCTCACCAATTATTAATTGTTAAGATTATGTTGCTCTTTATTCTTATCATCTTAATGTTAGTATTAATTACCCTGATGTTACAACTACTCTTTATAGACATCCAGGTTACATGCCTCCAAGAATTACAAAAGTCTCATGCAGTTCGTGAACTTTGAAATCGGCAATACCTTGGTCAGAAAATCTAAAAGGTTGTATTCACTTTAATATTTGTCACCTTCATTTTCTCTAACCATCACTTCTGAGATAAAGTGTAGTTTGATACCTAAATGCTTAGTTTTCTCATTGAACTACAAATTTACCATAAAAAAAGCACTATTATTATCACTTAATAGAGTTACATCTTGTTTTATATCATTGATCTCACTAAATATTACTTTTAATCATACAGCTTTATTTATAGCTTTCATAGTAGTCATATATTTGGATTCCGCATATCTTAAGGCAATGAACTTATATATGAAATACTTCCAACTAACCGTTCTTTCATGTATAGTAAACAAATAACCCAAAGTTGTCATCCTTGCATTAAGGTAACCTGCATAATTGGAGTCAACATACCCTATCAACATTGCAATCCTGTACTTATGATTATAGTGTGCGTATTTAAGTATTATCGGTACAATAGGATGAACATAGATTATTACATTATATGCATGACTAAAGTATTCAAACATAAAAATAGAAGAAAAAAACTATAATTCATAACAAAATTAAGATATTCTATTTTAGGGTTCACAATGTTTATGAAAAATCAGAACAAGTGTTTAACTCTAGAAGATCATAGATTGGTGCTCGGTTACCTGAATTAGGTGACTGTTTTTTTTATTCCACCAAAACTCTAAAGATCTATGTGATAATTCATCTATAATTTTGAATAAACAAGTAGTATAATACCATAAGTTTAGTATATATAATGTGTGTGTGTTTGCTTTCTTGAATTTTACCAAACCAATTAAGCTTAAAATTTATATACTTTATTTAATTTTAATTGCACAAGATTTTGGTGCTTTGGAACCCTTTTAAATAGTAACAAAGTGATTAAGTTTATCTATAATTCTTGATCTTAATCCTGTGTTTTCCTCAATGTGTATGTTAGGCATGTTCAAAGGTGTTTTTAGGATAACATTTTAGTTTTTTTTCCATAGTTTGGGCCATTGCTAAATGGTTGGGAGTGTACTAATTGTGTTCCCCAACATGTTCATATTTAGAAAAATCTAGTGATTATGAATGTATGGCCTTCGCAATGAGACGTGATTATCCATTATAGTTGGCACTTGGTCTCTAAGATTTACATGGTGATGTTCAGCATGTCTAAGGATTGTTTTTTTAGATAAGAAGTTTGAATTGACATTCATATCTCTTCAAATATATGAGAAGTTGAGGAGATACTTCACATATCATAAGTTTATTTCCAGATGCTCACTATGTAATGAGGTAGCAATGCTTAAATATGTTTTTCAGTTAATACGATCCCTTAGTTGTGATTGAGTCATTTACATAGTGAAAACATTAGATAACCATTACCTGGAACTACATTAGCAGACCTGATATCTTACCTGCATGGGCTTTGTTAGGAAATTCATGTAAGAAAGAGGTTTGTGGCCTCGTAGCTTAAGAAATGGTAGTTGTGTGAGTAGACCTGTCCCAATCGAAGAATACCAAACATTTTTCATGATAGTGAGCATCAGTTACATGATGTATTCGTTGCATTTACACGTATTATACTCATGTACAATTGGTTTTCAGTGTTGGATGGTTCATTCATTATACCACGAAATGGTCAAGTTTAGCCTGAACGAAAGGGTTGACTGTTTAGATATGTAATCGAACCAATATTGTCTTCTTTAAAGTATTGTCCCTAAGAGGTGGTGCATAGCATATGGTGTCAAACATCTTTGCTAATGTTCATGATGTTTCAATACATATGAATTCCACATTCAAAAACTTTAGCCTGATAAAATTTAGTATTTTTGTGTTTAACTAGTTTAGGTATTTTTAAAATTTGTTTCATTAATCAGTGTTTATTTTTTTATTATTCACTGAATGAATCTCATCTAAGAAATAAAATTCAGGTTCCCAAACTATATAGGAGAAAATTTCATGAGTTAAAAAGGAAAATATTACTCATATTGGATCTCAATGACATTAACCATTGACTTAGAGAGGAAAAACGTATCCATTTTGCAGATATGATCAATTTTGATGAAATGATCTGGTCAGAGAAGTAGGAGCGTTCTAATCGCCTCAGCCGCTATGTCTTACAGGTTGGGCTCCCACATGTGTTCTTGTGTTCTCATACCACTGACATGCCGAATAGAGTTTTCTTATGTTATTACATGTTCAAATTAAGAACCTGATTGGTAAAATTTTGACGATAAAGTAAATATTTAATGGGAAAGTCCAAGAGCATACTTTTGAAATGGCTGATATTCACTGGAAATTGAAAGAACTAGATGTTGACCTCCCATAGACTATTGTATTGTCTTATATTTTTGTGTTACTTCTCTCATAGTTGATTTCCTTAGTGACAACACATATTTATTTGACAAAAATTAGGATATTTTTACACTTTCATTTTGTATCTTGTGCATGAAGAGGAAACGTATGCTGAGGTGAGCAAGGAAGCCAATATGATTGATGTCGGTAAATATGGTTCTCAAAATAAAAAGAAACACTCTGTAAAATGCAGTTGGACAACTTTTGAGATATGGAAAAGGAATGGGGTAACCTCAAGAAAGCAAAGGTTAAAGGCAAGTTGTCAATTTCTTCCATTGTAATAGTTCAGATCATTGGAAGAGAGATTCCCCTAAGTGAAATGAATTAGTAAAGAAAGGTAAGCTCTATTCAGTTGTAAATTTCATAAGCACATATAGTTTTAGTGTCAAACGAAGCATGGTGGGTTGATACAACAGTCATAACTCACGTGTCTTATTGCAGGGCTGGAGCTGAAGCATGTCTCTCAGTGTTGGAGCAATTTATGTTTTTACTACAGATGTAATGGTGTGCCTTAGTAGGAACCATATGCCAATTTATACTATTTTAGAATTCATGACATGTAGTGTTTTTAGAGTATTTTTATTTTGTTCCATCTTTTATAAGGAGTTTAATGTTTTTTTGTTAAACAAAAGTGAATATATTTATTCGTTTGATAATAAAGAATATAGACTCTCTTTCAAAACCAGATTCAAATGGTACATGAGTACTTGATTGCGTTAATAATTTTAATAAAGTAATTAATATTATTAATTATCCAAATTCAATAAATGTAACACATATAGTAGCTCCTGAAAATTCGGATTCTTTATAGTACATGTGTTTAGGTCACATCGCCCAAAAGAAGCCTAAAAATTCAAACTTTATATAGCACATCTGTTTAGGTCACATCGCCCAAAAGAAGATTGACAAGCTTGTTGCCGACGGTCTTTTAGGTCCTCTTGATTACACAGATTTGATAAATATTTATGGTGTATCGAAGAGAAACAGACTAAACATAGAATATTTAAGGCATCTCGTGCTAAAGATGTTTGGGGGTTAATCCATATAGATATTTTCATGCCATTTCCTACAATATCATAGAATGGCAAAAAATACTTTATATCATTTATAGATGACTTTTCATAATACGGCTATCTTTATTTAGTTTATAAGAAATTTGAAGTCATTGATATATTCAAATCCTTCAAGGTTATGGTCGAATTACAATCTATAAAATGGATTAATGACGTAAAGTCCGACCTTGGTGGTGAATATTAAGAACGGTACGATGGCTTGGGGATCATGCCATGATCAATTTTCTTTTTACCTCCACAAGTGTGGAATTTTATACACTATGTTGGGTTCAGAAACTAAGAACGGTGTATCAGAATGATAAACATTAATGGAAATGGTTAGACGCATGATTGATCTTACATCACTACCCATTTTACTTTCAGCGGAAGCTCTTCGTTGTGAAGCGTATATCCTTAACATGGTACTTACCCATGCAGAGGCTAAAATAATGCATGAACTATTTAGAGGGTGAAAGCCCAACTTTAGACATTTTCAGGTATCGAGATGTCCAGGTGAAGAAAAGCCTTACAGGGAAAGCAAACGGAATTTGGAATCCAAAATAGTTATCTATCATTTTTAGGCTACTCTGATCACTTCGAGGATTACAAATTTTATTCTCTTATTGAAATGGTTAATATTTGAGATATGAACTGTATTATTTTTATAAGATGCATATTTTAGGGAATAATTCAAATAATAACATCCCTTTTGAGGAAGAACTTGAACACATTCATTTAATTTCTGACATTGGTCTGGCTACAGTTGGCATACCGGTCATCTGAAATATGTCGGAAAATCCAGTTCCTCATATGGATGTTGTACTTCTGCTTCAATAAGAGAATGTTGATGCTGCTTCTCATGAGAAAAATCAGCAAACTCAAGAAATTGAGCAACACAATGAGCCTACATTTTTTAGATCCACTAGAGAGGGAATGAGTTCCTTACCTTTATATTATGTGATGTTTCTTAATTAACATGAGAAGGCTTCATATATTTTAGAAAATGACCCAATAACCTTTTAGGATACTATAAAGAGTTCAAACTGTGAATTATGGATTGATGTAATGAATGTGGAGTACAAATGGATAAAAGATAATTCAGTATGGTATTTTGCCACCTTACTTGTAGGTAAGAAAAACATTTGTGGCAATTTTTTCCAAAAAACTAAATGTTATGCTTAAAGGAAAGTAGAAAGATACAAAGCGCTTCTTGTAGCGAAATGGTCCAACCAACATGAAGAGATTTACTATTTTGATATTGTTTTCCAGTTACATCAAATAACTCACTTAGTCAATCATGGCTCTAGTTGCTCATTTTGATTTGGAGATTTATCATATGGATGTTTAGACAATTTTTCTTGATAGAGACATTAAGGAAACGGTTTACATGCATTAACATGGATACATTATTTCTGGAGACCCAAAATCAATGGTGTGTAAACTAAAGAAATTCATTTATGAACACAAACATATATCTCGTCAGTGGTACCATAAATTCAATGATACATTCATCTCATATGTTTTGAGGTAAATCCAATCGAATTTGTGTCGATGACATACTCGATGGCATACTCATTGCCACAAACGATATGGGTTTATTACATGCTACAAAGTCTTGTATGTCAAATAATTTGTCATGAAGGATATTGGTGAAATCTTTTAGGTGTTAGGGATCCAAATAGTAAATAATTATCTTCGTATCATAGATCTCTCATAAAATTCATACATTGAAAGCATGCAACGTTATTATGGTTTGGAAAATAGAAAATCCATGCATATTTCTGTAGTGAAATATGACAAGTTTTCACTTTATCAACGCTGAAAGACAAAATCATAATTTCAGATCATGAAGACACAACCATATGTTTATGTTATTGGAAGTCTCAGGTATGCTTAGGTATGTACCATACCTGAGTAGTTCAACTGACATGTTCTCGAATGAAACAAGAGCTCCAGGATGTCTAAACATATAGACATTAAGCTCGTATCTACTAAAGAACTAATCAAGAATGGTCAAATCAGGTTTGAGCATATTGATACACACTTAGATATGGGAGATCATTTCACCAAGACTTTGCCACCGGTAGTCTACCTAGGACATGTTGTCAATATGGGTATCTTTATTTTAGAGGCTATTTAGATTCATTGAGAGTATTTTATCTATGATAGTTTAGTTTTTTAATTTCATATTGTAGTATTACTTTAGATTGTATGCACGTCTTTATTGGATAATATATATTTGAGTATTATTTTATCCCTGAGTTTTTATATTAAGTGATATCAATTCAATTCACTAAAACCATGTGGAAGTCGACATGTATTGATTACGGGGTGGTGTTGATTACATGTTGCAATCTATGTCAACTCATGAATCATTAGGATGGTAATTGGTAATAAATTTATAGTAAGGTCAGTTGTGCAAAGATAAATCATATTTGATACTCTTTGGTTTATTGGTATATATTATTTTGCATGATAAGACATATAATGGATTATCTCCGTACAATTATGTTTTATAAGTTCACTTTAAATGAATATGTTTCATTATATGTAAATAATTCAAATCAGAGATTGTGCGGATGTCATGAGATGTGTTGTATGTGGTGGAAGTGACTATATGGATCAAAGTCGGAGTCTGGTAATTCTTTCTAGATGTATAGTCCAAAATCAAACGAAGACGCATGATCTCCTCAATCTGGATATGAGAGTTTACATGTGCCAACAACACCCCGAAAGTCAAATATTTCTTTCTTTTGACCTTTTCTTGCATATGAGTCCCTGGAATGAGTCAATGCCTATAAAGCAATGGTCATCTCTTGGTAATAATCGTCGAGGTTGTTCTTGGTGTGCACAAAGTATTAGGTGTAATCTCTCAAAATTTTCTCATTTATCTGTTTACAATGTATTATATGGTCCTCATGACTCTTTTTAATCTTATTCCATAAGAACTTATTTATGAAAATAGTCCAAAAATGATCAAAGCTTGTGATAGACCTTGGAGCCAACCGATTGAATCAGGTCAATGCATTTCGCGTAAAAGTCATTGAAAATGCTCAACACCATAAAAAATCATCCTCATGGAAATTCATCATCACGTTTTTTAATTTCTCAATGTGGTTCAATGGATCACTGGTCCCATCGTATTTCTTTATTTCGTGAACTTCAAATTATCTTAACAATTCGACTAGCACAATTTTTAAAAATCAATAGATATATTTTTTTTCATCTACCTCTAGGTGTAAAAAACTTCATTTTAACCGTCACTCAGACTTGAATATGGTTTCACGAGGTCTCGGCACAGAAGGGTAAGCATATTTTTAAGCCCCTAGAGGAACAATAGTTTGAGGATCCCGTGCATACTGTTGAGCCATTGGCTCAACCTTAACCGGTTCGATAAGTGCAGTTCAAGGCTGAGTGTCTTACCCGACCCCATTTTATCTTCTCCAATATATTTTTTAAACCTCATTCTAGAGCTCGTCTCACCTCGAGTTCTGCGAATGTCGCATGTCCATTGTGTGCTCATGGTTACTACGGTAATACTTCCACTTGAGAGAGGAACATAGCCATTCGTCATCACTTGTTGATACTAACAGATACCAATTTATCACCTAATACTCCCACCTCATAGAATTACAGGCACGTTTCACTCTATAAGGTCACGTGAATTCTTAGGTTTCACTTTTTGTCTCCTTAGAAGACGACTCAATATGAACCTCAAAACACGCTCCAGATCGCCTATTAGTTATTTAAGATTACTTTTGTAACTCAGAGAAGAAGTGTTTTAGAGAGAGAAAACAAGAGTACACAAATGATCTGATCTTAGAAAATGAACCCCTTTATTAGTTTATCTTTGGCCTTTATATAGAGATGCAAAGACTTAGCTTACAAGTGAAAACAATTACATAAAAAGGGTAAATTACACTCTTAGTCTTTGACTAAAAGTCATAGTTAGAAAATCCTCCTCCAACATTATCAGACGTTACATAATACTTTTATCATTTACAATTTAGTCCCTAAATTTGCATTTCCTTATCAGTAGCCCTTTTAGTTCTCAAGTCGGTTAATGAATGAGAACTAATTAACTAAATTTGAATCTAAGTAGAAGCAATAATGATCTTCTCTTTCCCAATTTGATGTAAACCAATCATTTTAATACATCGAAATATGTGCTTAGTATCCTATACCTCAAGCACAAATTCGAACCAAATTCAATAGAATCAAACGTCATATCTGTTTTCAAACTCATCATAGCCCTCTAGGGGTTAGATTTACAGCTAAGTTCCTAGCATGACAGATGTCAATCCCTTAAACACGAAAGTGATTCAAATTCTGCTAAATCAACACAAAACATTTTCCACTTCTCCACACGTATTTGTTTTTCCTATAAATTCCTTAGCAGCTCACTTTTTGTTTTACAAACAAACATTCTTGAGAGAGAAACAGAGAAAACCTCATAATCTTTGCTACCTTCAACACTTCCTTCAAACTTTCTAGTTATTTCTATCGGAAAGTTCTTATTTTACATTTGATCTTTAATCAGTTTATGAGAAAACACCATAGATCCAGAAGATCAAAGGCCAGAATTTCTAAAAAACCCAAATCCCTAGAGCCTGATAGCACCTTCGTCTTCAAGCTTACAATTATTTCTGCATAAGCGACAGAGCAGACGAATATAGGGTTGCTAGATTGATAAGCAACGCTCCCCTTGGAACATCTACAAAGACCATTTATTACGGTAATTTCGGTCCCCCTAAGACTCCAGTATATACTCCTTCACCCATCACAGAAGAAAGTCAATCATTCAAAACTCGAACACCCAGAAAAACCTCGAATTTCTACTTCTCATAATAAATCATCGCCTCAAATATTTGGTGAATCAAGCAAATTTGCTTCGAAACAATCTGAAGCAACCTTTTCCTCAACTTGCCCCCCACAAACTCTTAGAAAAAGAACTTTTATCGCCATGGGAGATGATACCGACACTACATTAAATCCTTCTACCAAATCTCCTCCCCCGAGGGAGACTTTTTAGGAATCCCCATTACCTCAACAAATAAACCCTCTACAAGTGGGAGAAGAGGCGTTAGAAGCAGAAGAATTTGATTCTGATGCTACTCAATCAGATAACAAAGTTGAATCTGATGAAGAAGTCTCAAACGGATCAGATAATGCTACAGAGAAAGAAGTCCGCAAGCTAAAGAAAAAACAAGGCTCTAATTATTATATCCGATGAAAAAAGAGCACAAATTGGTAAAAATATGAGATCTCACAATGTTGATTATATTGTTGAACTGAAAAACATTTCATATATATACTATCAAGAAAGCCAAACATAGGATCTGAAGAAACAATGGGGAATGGGAGACAACATTACCCTTCGACTACCCAAAAAGAGAGAAACTTCCTTAGACTTTAAAGACGACGAGCTGGTGGTCTACCCCGAAATCATGAATTGGGGTCTTCGATTCCCAGTAGATCTCATGGTCGTTGAGTACTTCGAACTTCTAAATCTGTGCCCTACTAAAGTGACACTGTATCAATGGTTCACTTTTATGTCTGTAATCATGGCCGCTCGCTTGTCTAACATTCCGATCATCATCAAATATTTCATATCTATGACAAAACTGTCCAAGAGACCAAAGCTTCTATTGTACTACCTCACCTTAGTCGATGACCTTCTGAAAGTATACAAGTTTTGGAAGCAAAAATTCATCTTCATCTCGGGAGCATGGGAAAATGGTAAAGAAATATCTGACGCCATTCCATCGAAATTGAACCCATATGGAGAAGCAACCATAAGTACTATAATACTATTATTCTTAAACAAAATATTATAACTGTTCTTCCCCTTATTGACTGTCTACTTATATGACCCTTTCAGAAATTCCGAGGCGTTATGCCATTCGTTGAGCAAGAGCCAAAGAAATATTCATTAAGCTTGTCGTTTGGGCTGAAGTAGAGTGGAACAATGCATTCCGCACAGCCGTCCAACCAATCAATTTCCTCAATATCCATCTATTTCCGATCACACCTAGAGCCCTTACTCCTAAACATTTGATGGACCAACCCAACCCTCGTCAAGCTTGCAAAAGATTAATCCATCCTGATTGTAACGTATTCCTACCCATCCGCACTAGATCAAGTAGTCACCTGCCTCAAAAGAAAAAGGACAAAAAGGCAGCTAGTACATCTGGTACTAGCCCTTCAACAAATCCGAAGCCCAAACGCCCAAAGAGAAAAACAAAATAAAACACGATTTTAACCATCAAAGAAGGAATAGAAGAAGAACCTTCTTCAAAAAAGAAGAAAACTGCTACACCTTCGAAAAATAAAAGTTCCACTAGTCCTCAGAAGAAAAAGAAGAAAACAGTTGCGACCATCGAAGATATAGTACCTGATGATGATGAGGTTATAATTGCTAAGACTCAACAAAGTCCTCAAAAAGAAAAGGAAACAACTGATGAAGATGTGGCAATCATTGTAGAAGATTATCAAGATGACGATTACTTCGATCCCGATAGTTTTATAAACTTCAATAAATCACAAGAACTTATCAGAGAAGAAGATCTTGTCATTCAAGAAGTTCAAACTCATCTATACAACTTTGGTAGAAGATCTACAACCTCAGCCTCAGAATCACTACTTGAAATCATGATTCCTACTGTTCCTATAACTTCTTTGGACCTCATTTCTTGTCCTAGTCCAGCAATTTTCCCTCATGTTGCACTAAACCCAGACGTTCTTGATGCCCTTCAGCCATTCTCCGATCTCAAAATTGCAGCGAACACGCTTACTCAAGAAATCGAAGCTCCGCAAAGTCATATGAAACGACTGGCCAAAGACATGGTTCTCTATAAAGGAACTGTTGAAGCTCAGAAACAGTTGAGGGAAAAATTTTAAACTCATATAATAGATCAGTCTCATGGATTTGAAATGGTAAGGTCTGAGCTTATCAGATGACTCCTTTTTGTTAAAGGACATTTGCGAGAACAACATTGAATTAGAAACAAAGTCTAAATACTTCTCATCAAGAAGAGATAAATCGACTCAAGACTAAACACCTTAAGGACTTGGATGCTGAGAAGACAAAATTCGACGAACTTCAGATATTCTCTTACCAAATTCGAAGCTAGAAAAGAAAAACCTGACCGATGAGATAGCCACATTGAAGACCGATTTTGAGAAGGAAAAACAACTTATTGTTAGTGCAGCAGAAGCTGAATGCACCTAAGATATGTTGTCTCCTATCAACAATGGTAAAGAACAAAGGGTCATCACCCTTCTTCGAGAAATTCATGCAACATATCCTAGAATAAACCTTTCTAGCTTCTGGAATGACATTCCTGTCGAACGACGCCCTAGTGAGGCTTTCGATCATATCCCAAGATCATTAGAAGAAGAAGAAGAATCAACCAAAAAGGAGTCATCTGAATGACTTTACTATCCTTTGAATTTATGTTATCTTTTTTTGTATTTGTCATGTTAGTACCATATCCATTGTACTCATCAAACTATTCTAAATGACAAGGGTTTTTATTTGTATTTCATATTTGCTATCAATGCAAGTGATCCTTTATTTATATTAAATATTCGAAGTTAAAACATAATAGAATAATTTAAATTATTTTTGCATAATGTTCCCTTGAATATTATAGTGCATTAAATGAACGTGGAACCTCAAATATCATATATGTTTTTTGAACATAGCACATCGAAAATCATAGTGCATTTATTGCACGTAACACTTTGAAAACCACGGTGCATTTATTGAACGTAGCACTTCGAAAATCACAGTGCATTTATTGGATGTAGCACTTCGAAAATCACAGTGCATTTATTGAACGTAGCACTTCGAACATGGTTGTTTCTTCGAAAAGTGTAATAAACACTTCAGAACATTCTACTCTTGGTCAACCTCAAAGATGATCAGTCTTTGATCAGTTATCAAGATATTTCAAATAAACACTTGTAAACAACCATTGGCCAGAAATGCATTTTATTGATAATGTTGAATATGTACATAGCGTCTCGTTAAAACCTTCATTGGACAAAAGGGTAGGAAATAGTGTGTTATTCAATCAAAAACAACAAATTCAAAATATAACATAGTTATTCCTAGTATAATTTCAGATATTGTATATTCCATGGGTGTTGAAGCATCCTCCCCTGACTATCACAAAGGCGATAAGACCCTGGATTTAGCATTTCCGTAACCTTATAAGGTCATTCCCAATTCAAGACCATTTTTATGAGGCTCTTCTCTTTAGTATGAAAAAAATACCTTTCTCAAGACTTCATCACCTACTTTAAACTCCCTCATTTTTACCCTCGAAGTGTACCGATTCCTCATAAGAGTTGATAATGTATTACGTTTAGATGAGCTCGAACTCTTTTTTCATCAATCAAATTTAAATTTTCTTTTTTAACTTCATCATTGGATTCTTCATAATATTGGGTTATTCTAAAAGATGGCATCATAGATTCCACAGGGCTGACAATATTCATTCCATATGTTAAAGAAAAAAGGAGTTTCCTTAGTTGCTTCCCTAGGAGTTCTTCGCTATGCCCAAAGCACTTCTTGTAAATAATTTGGTCATTTCCCTGCTTCCCCTCTCAAATTCTTCTTCAAACCATCTAAAATAGATATGTTTGTCACCATGACTTGTCCATTTGCTTGAGGATGAAAAGGTGTTGAAAAAAATTGCTGAATTCTTTTTGAAGCGCATAATGAAGTCATTTCTTTATTATTACATTGAGGGCCATTATTTGTGGTAATTTTTCAATGCAATTATTTGTGGTAATTTTTCAATGCACTCTGCAAAGACAGCAAATATTATTTATAATGAATTTAATTACATCTTTTGCTTTCGTTCCAGATAACGATTCTACTTCAGCCCACTTCGTAACATAGTCCATCGCTACAATTATCATTTGGCGCCCTCCAGATTCCATCGAAAAATGCCCCACTAAATCAATTCCTCATCTATCAAACGGTATGGCCTAGGTGATGGACATAAGTGGAACGGCTGGCTTATGAATGGAATTAGCAAATCTTTGACAAGTATCACAGCTTCAAACCAAATTTTTGGCATCGTTCATGATCGAAGGCCAATAAAACCCTGCAAGCAAAACTCGACGAGATAAAGCTTTAAACCCACAATGAGCTAATCTTTCTTCATCATGCAACTCTGATAAAACTTCATGTGATTCTTTCTTATTCAAACATTGTAATAATGGGTTACTCAACGCTTTCTTATATAATACTTCATCCAAAAAAATGTATCCAAATGCTTTGTCTTGCAATTGTTTGGCCAATTTTGTATCGTTAAGTAACACTCGTCAAATCAAAAAAAAAAATTAAAATATCAATTCGTCAATCGCCTATGACTACATTTGTAGTGGCAAACAATTATTCTATATAATCACACTGGTCTGACTGGGTTAGAATCGAAGGAGACTCTTGCAATAAAATCCAAAGAGACTCTTCCTTGTAAGCGATATTTGTTAACGAATTAGTTATCGTGTTACTTCCCCGACTAATATGTTCCACAACAACATGATCAAATAATAGCATCAAGTTTCGAAGTTGTCGAAGATACAAAATTAAGTGATCTTTTTTTGCTTTGGAGTTTCCAAATGCTTGATTTGCTACTAATTGAGAATCTGTATCTAGTCGTACTGAAGTTGCTCCACATATTTTCGCAAGTCTCAAACTAACCAAAGCAGCTTCGTATTGAGCTTCGTTGTTCGAGGTGTAAAAACCAAACTTGATAGATTGAAGCATCGCTTCTCCAGTTGGAGCAATTAACTGGACTCCAGCACTGCAACCCAAAATACTTGATATGTCATCTGTTTGAATAACCCACATCGAATTTATTGGTAAAGCATTTGTATTCTCTTCGATTTCCAATCTAGTTTCATGGAATTCAACAAGAAAATATGTCAAAGCTTAAGCCTTAATTGCAGTTCGAGGTGTGAATAAGATATCATAATCTCCCAGCTCCAGTGACCATTTGGTCATTATCCCCGAAATATTAGGATGTTGCAAAACATTTTTTAAGGGAAATGAAGTTCAAACTTCAACGGTATGAGGCTAGAAATAAGGGCGCATCTTTCTAGCAGCCACCACCAACGATAATACTAATTTCTCAAGCTTCAAATATCGCTTCTCTGCTGCTACCATAATTTTGCTGACATAGTACACCGGCTTCGGAATTTGTGAATCTTCACTTATCAATACTACACTTACTACAAAATCCAAAACCAAAATGTACAAAAAGAGTTAATCTCCACTTCGAGGCTTTGACAAAATTTCTGGTGATGATAATAGGTTTTTAATGCTTGTGAACGTTGCTTCACAATCCGAAGTCCACTAAAACCTTTCGGCCCTCGCAACACTTGAAAAAAGGAAAACATTCTTTAAAAAAATCTATAAATAAATTTGTTAAGTGCTGCTAACCTTCATGTCAAAACTTGCACTTCTTTAACCGTTCGAGGTGAATTCATTGCTATTACAGCTTTCAACTGTTCTTGGTCATCTTCTATTCCTCTTTCACTGATAACATGTCCTAAGAAATTCCCCGATCGAACTCCGAAAGTACATTTTTCAGGATTATGCTTTAGCCTGATTGCTCTTAGATTCAAGAATGTCTCCTCTAAATCATCGAGATGTGCATCATCTACCAAAACCTTTACCACCATATCATCAATATACACCTCTATGTTTCTTCTGATCTGAGCGGAAAACGCTCTATTCATGAACCTTTGATAAGTAGCTCCGCTGTTTTTCAATCCAAAAGGCATAACCTTGTAACAATGCAAACCCCTATCAGTAATGAAAGTAGTGCATTCTTGATCCTTTGGATCCATCTGAATCTGTTTATATCATGCAAAAGTACCCATGAAAGTTAATATTTTATTTCCCGAAGTAGAATCAATTAGCTAATCTATCTGAGGAACATGAAATGGGTCTTTAGGACAGGCTCGATTTAAGTATGTAAAATCTACACACATTCTCCATTTTTCGTTCTTCTTCTTGACCACAACTAGATTCGTCATCCATAAGGGATACTATGACTCCCTTATAAGTCCGACCCTGGATAAACGATCCACTTCGGAAACAATTGCTTCTGCTTTTTTTTTTATGAAAATGATCTTCTTTTTTGAATAACCGGCTTCACCTTCGAGTTAACAGACAAACTATGGCTGATTATTTTGATCGACACACCTATCACATCCTCCATTTTCCAAGTGAAAACCTGCAAATTATAACACAAAAATTCTATCAATCGTTGACGTAAAACTGGGGTCAGTAAGGTTCCTATTCGAAGCGCTTTTCCCTTAGAAAAAGTATACACCTCAATTTCTTCTTTTACTGTTAAGAACCCAGGGTTTCCCTCAGATCGTCAACCCTTTCATCAAAATCTGAGGTCAAACCTTCTGAGTGCTATTCTTTCATCATATCTCTACTGCTGGATCCTCGAATCCAAAGTGCAGTGGCATATCATTCTCTTGCAACTTTCTGGTCGCTCCGAACGATTCCCACGCGATATCCGACCATGTATTTAAAGCACTAGTGCACTATCGACACAACCCCATACACCCTGGAAAGCCAAAACCTTCCAAAAATAGCGTTGTAACTTGTGGGACAATACACCACCATAAGGAGCACCTGCACTTTCTTTTGAAGGGTATTTTCCCTAAACTCACTCCCCCCTCGAATTCTCCTATCACATGTGCTGTCACACTAGTGAATCCAATGATCGTGCGTTCTGACTGATAAATTCGAGGAGGATTATGCATCTTGTCATACGTTTTTGAAAAGTACATTAGCAGAACTTTCGATGTCTATAAGTAC
Organism: Limnanthes douglasii subsp. nivea; assembly: GCA_036936605.1. NCBI lineage: Eukaryota > Viridiplantae > Streptophyta > Magnoliopsida > Brassicales > Limnanthaceae > Limnanthes > Limnanthes douglasii. The sequence goes on from JAUPFV010000004.1 coordinate 285,439,055, forward strand.
GCGCTTGATTTCAACATCAGCAACTTCTGCCCCTAATAACTACCGTATCTTCATGCAGCCCCACCGTACCTCTCAAATCGTCATCATCGAATAATATAAAAAAAAATATCCTTCTTCTCATACAAATAAATGGACATTCTCCCTTCAATCTGATTTGTCAAATTGACAACATGTCTCTTCCTCGAACTATCAGTATTGCCAGCCATGGATCACCTCCGAATACGGCCAATGACTCAAAAATGTCACAGAGACTTTGAACGTGTCCTTTCTTTAGTGGCTCTTCAACAACCATCAAACTCAGCCTATCTGGATCCTTATCCAAATATTCCGAAGCAACATCAAACTCATCATCCTTTAAATCTAGAATCATCAAATTCTCGGCTTGTGCATTTTGATTAGTCGGCTGTGAATTCGATGTTGGAGCCTTTGATGCATTTGCCTGTGACTTTACATAAGTCAAAAGCTTCCCATTTTCGATCAGAATTTGAACCTCTTTCTTCAAAGAAATGCAGCCATTGGTATCATGACCAATGTTATTGTGATATCTGCAAAATTTGTTGTTCTGCTCCTCCTTTGACCTGTTCATTGGAGTTGGCTTCTTGTAATTCATGAAGCTCTTATTTTTGTCAAAATTGCAGCCACGCTCTCAGTTAAGTCTGCATAATACTTTGTCTTTATCCATTGATTTGTCCTCGGTCTGTTTTAGTTGTAAGATGGGGCTTGATTCGAATATCCCCCGGTTCGAGGAGGAAAATTATTATTCATCAGACGCACTTGTTGACTGGAATTTGAAGATTGTCCTTGGTTATGGGCCACCTGGACTGAATTTTTTGGAGCATCATCTTCGAAGTCCATCATGCAATTCTTGAATCGTTCGATATGATCGTCTCAATCCTGCATCCCATCGAATTTTTCAAATTTAGAAATATTAAAACGTTTCAGAACCATAATAGATCGAATTTCACTTGTCAGTGGAGAGTTCCTCCAATTGACACCATGCACGTACTGATCCTCAGCTCATATGACCGCATACAAATTCCGATCAGCCTCCTCATATTGATTCAATGTGTACCCCTCACATCAATTAGATTTCTTCAAACAACGAGGAACGCTGTCCTTCTTAGATTTGTGTTCCTTCTTATATTTTCGGGGTTGTTCCATTTCTTCCTTCAAAGAACCCTTATACCTTTTAAAACCTTAAGTAGAACTCTCAACCTCTTCGTCACTAGATGTGACATATTTCTGCTTATCTTCCTTTCATGTCCAAAAAGAATAACGTTATTTTGGACCTTTGAAGCGCGCTTTCTTCTGCTCATTCTTAATCTGTCGCTCAGTGCAAGATCGATCAAACTGGTTTCCAATTTAAGTTTGCTCATTTATGTGTCTCACTTTTGATTTTAGTTTTGCTGAGTGAATTTTATATTCTCTTTGATCGTATTTCTCATTTAGTGCGTTTATTTTATCCATGAGTTGGTTCATACGCATTTCTATATCAGACTGAGTTTGGATCGGAACAGATTCTTCTGGTCTATTTTCATTCTCCTGTAAATCTTCTCTTAGTGTTTCAATTGCTGATCGAACCAGCGGGTTATTTTCATGATTTATTGCAAAGGTTCAAGATTGTTTTTCAGGCTTAACAAAATTCAAACTATAAGAAAAGACACTGATTGTCAGTCGTCCCCAGTGGAGTCGCCAATTTGGTGAGTTTAGTTATTTAATATTTCTTTAGTAAATTAGAGAAATAGATTTTAGAGAGAGAAAATGATAGTACACAAATGATCTTATCAAATCAACCCCTTTATTAGTTTAGCGTTGGCCTTTATATACAGGCACAAAGATTTAGCTTACAACTGAAAACAGTTACATAAAAAGGGTAAATTGCAGTCTTAGTCCTTGACTAAAAGGCATAGTGAGGAAATCCTCTTCTAACTTTATCAAACTATACATAATACTTTTATCATTTACAATTTAGTCCATGAATTTCCATCTCATTATCACCTACTCCGGATAGCGGCCACTTCGGTGAGCAGCCACTTTGGTCACGGGAGTGGTATTCGTCAATGCCTTATTTTCTGCTTGAAGAGAAGAGATATGGGACACAAGAGAAAAATCTGGTTGGTTTTGTAATTCTGACCCTTCTCACAAAAGGGTGAGATGTGTACTAGATGCTTCATGGGTATTCATTCTATTGCAAGTCGATCTGGAAGTGATTAAAGGTAACAAATTCAATACTACTGTGGTCGTCGTTGATAAATAGTGACCAGCGTAAACCTTTGAACTCTATTGTTCTATAAAAATAAATACTTTTTTTTTGTTTTTATGTTTAGCGTAGAACAAAAAAACCTGCAACTGGTCCAAAACAAAACTTTAAACTTCATGGATATTTATTGTATTAGAGGAAAACAAAATTTAAATTTAAATTTAAATTTAAAATCAAAATCAAAACAAAATCCTAGATAAATTTACCACGAAATACGATGGGTGTAACGAAAAAAAAACTACATCATCTAATCAAATTGTCCAAAAAAGGGATCGTGCTCTCATACCATTAAAATGAAAAACAATATTAATTAAAAGTATATATTAAAAAAACTTAAATCATGTTATATAAAATAATAATTAACAAATTAATGAATAACAATTTTTTAAAAGCTGGGGAATTTTATTCATGAAGAAAATCAATACATATTGAAAGTTAAGCCCAAGATGCAATATTTGATCTGAGAGGGTATTAAATAGTCAAAAAATAATACAGGTTGAAATTCTGATGTTGACGCTTAGAATTGGGGAGAAAGGAGTTTCGCGCTTTTTTTAGAAGATAAAATTCAGTAGTCAAGGAAATTCTATCTGACCCAGAGAGCAGCCACTAAAACTTCCTCTAGAGAGAAGAAGATTCAAAACAGGTAAAGAAACTTTACTGGGTGATTTAGGTGATCGACGTGAACGTGGTAAGAATGATTAAAATCTAAAAAAAAGCAAAGGTTAGTAAAGGCAAGATAGATAGAATTATTTAGTTCGAAGGTATAGAATACTTGATCTTTCTGACAGAGTAATTGCTTATAATTGAATGGAAGCTTGAAAATTGTTGTGATCTATCTTCATCTTGCATTTTAAGTTCCACCTAGCAAGTCAAACAGCTGCTAGGTTTTGTTCTTTTTAAATGTGATTGATAGTCCTAGAAAGAGAAAGAACATATTTGATACTAGTAAGAATAGGATCAAAAGATGAAGGATACTTTATCACAGAGAAAATATTAACAAGAATCTCAAATCAGATTCAATATCAATATTTGATAGACCTTTGATTTGGCAGAGTTGAAGACCATCGTGAAGTTTTCTGGTCTCAGATTTAATTGGGGAAATCTTATCGTAAATGTTACCATAGCCATGGACAATGAAACTATAACTGTCACTGATGATTACACCTCCACTCAATTCACCAAAAACTAGGTTGTAGGCATCAGTGTTTAGTTTGTAACGACCATGCTGAGGAGGAATCCAAGAGAGATAGGAAGATTTTTTAGTCTTCACAAGATGGTTATAGCGATTCAAGGCAGGCACAACGAATTTAATGTTTTTCAAGTGATTATGCTTAAACAGGTCATAATGGTCTAAACTAGACATGATATGTTTTATTTAGTTTATAGCAGAGCAATGAGATAAAGCACTTCCTTTGTATTTGGCTTTTTTTCTAGTATGCCAAATGACCCAAGTAATTATTGCTTGTAATATTGAGTTAATATGAGCCTTGATAGGAGATTTCCAAAACGAGTTTCTAATCATATGTGTTGTAGTCAGGTATTTGTTGATCTTAATCTTGAGTAAATTTGCAAAATAAGTCCAAATCTTCCAAGTAAAATTACAAGACACAAAAACATGGTTAGGAGTTTCTAAATTAAAACAAAATTGGCACTTAGAAATAAGAATAATGTGTCTAGATTGTAAGATGGAATCAATAGAAAGTTTATTGGTTAGTAATCTCCATAGTAAATTCCCGGGAGTTATCTAATTCCAGACTTTGTTAAACAGGTTAGATTTTTATATTTAACTCTTATATTTGATAAGTATTTTTATTGTTGAAAACTCTATCTTTAGAATGCTTTCATTGAATTAAGTCATCTACATGTGTATTAATAGACAACTTGGAGATTAAGTTATTGTTGGAAGCTGAAAATAAAGGATTAATCTTATTTATATTCCAATCATTATTCTCCCATAAAGTATTCACTTTATCTCTCATAAACCAACTTTTATCCACAATAGAAACAATTTTACGGAGAAAGCAATTTCCAAACCAAGTATCCAGTTAGAAGTCTAAAGAACCATTGCCCAATTTCCACTTGATGAAACCTTCAACTAGGTCTTTAATGTTTGATAATATTTTCCACGTTTAGGATTCAGGCTTGGTATAACTGATTTGAAGAGGATGTTTGGCTTTAAAATAAATATTGTAAAGGAAAGTAGTCCATATGCATTTATTCTCCCTGAACCTTACCAAAGCTTAAAAAACAAGTAGGTTGAATATCGGTAAGTTTTGTTAATTTTAGGCCACCACTAAATGATTTGCAATTGGTAGACCAATTAGACCAATTGATGTTATTAGTATCATATGAAGATCCCTATAGGAATTTATTTAACATTCTTTCAGTCTTACTAATGATAGTTTTTAGAACTCGGTAACTCTGTATCCATTAAATAGGAATAGAAAGTAAAATAACGTTAATAAGAGTTAATCTACCACCATAAGAGAGTTTCTTTCCTTCCGACTCCAGGATTTTGCTTCTAATTTTATCAAGAAGAGTAACATGGTTGCTAGTTTTATTGTTTGAATTCAGAGTGATCCCAAGGTAAGTAGTGGGAAGAAAGTTTGTGCTGAAACTTGTTTGAATAACCAAAGCATTAATCTTATCTTGAGCTAAGTTTGAGGTTGTGATAATCATTAGATAAAATCAGTAAATCATCAACAAATGCAAGATATGATATTTTATGTTACTTCTATTAGAAAACTTTAGAGATTTGTTAGTATCATAAAGCTTGTTTATGCCTTGTATTTAAATTTCTTCAGCAAGAATGAAAAGACTTGGGGACGAAGAATCTCCTTGTTTGATTTCCATGTTAGTTTTGAAAACACCAATGGTTCTTCCATTGATGAACATAGAGACACAAACATATTTGATAAGGTTGCTGATTAGATTAGTGAATTTTGAGAAAATCCAAAAGATTGAAGAACTTTAATTATAAAGTTATGAGAGAGATTGTCAAAAGCCTTAGAAAAGTATACTTTGGTAACAATCTTACCAACCTTAGTTTTTCTTCCAAGTCATGAATGGGCTCCTTTCCTAGCAAGATGTTGTCCTCAACTGATCCTCTTTTTTTTTATATCATTCCTGCACTTTAGAAATAACCTTTGGAAAATATTAGATAGTTTGTTATTCAATATATTAGACATTATTTTGTTCATGATAGTGCACACACTAATATGGAGAAAATCTTTCCATTGACTACCATTACAGGTTTTCGGGATGAGGCATATGCATGTAGTCATAACATCTTTGGGGACGTTTTGCCCAAGAATAAAGGAAGACATGGCTTTGCACAAGTCCATCTTGATAATTCTCCAACAGGTAATGTAGAAACATATGTTATAACCATCTAATCCTGATGCATTGGTAGGTTTAAGATTCTGGATGATTTTGAAGACTTCATCTTATATTGGATTTTTCAATAGGTAGTTGTTATTTGCGTCATTGATGAACTTATGAATAGTATTAAAATTTTTGTCATTTGTATTAGCATCTAAATATTGATAAGTAAAAGAGGATAAAATATTTTTGAAATCAGATTCAGCTGAAATACTGAGGATATTTTGTCAATGATCCATTGATTATTATCTTTGATGCTAGATATTCTGCTCTTTCTTATTTTTTTTCTTGACAAAGTTATGATAGACTTTTGTGTTGTGATTACCATATTTAATCCAACTAGAATAGAATTTTTCGAACCAATATTCTTCCTCTATAGTAAGGGCGAACCTTTGATTAGCAGTGGCTTTAAATAGCTTGTTTTTGTTCTCAATGTTATTAGAAAACAGCAGCTTAGCTTCACAATCTTTGACAATTTTTTCAATATAAGTTAGTTTTATCAAAGATGTTTCCAAAATTACTTTTATACCAGACTTTGAGAGCCTTCTTACGTCTATTTATTTTATTCCAGAACACAAACAAAGATAACCATTCATAGGAATGTTCCAGTTAGTTTCCACCAGGTTCATGAAATTGTTTTTCATAATCCACATGTTAAGAACCTTAAAGCTATTTTGTTGTTTGACTCTATGTTTAACAATATTGATGCATAATGGCGTATGATCAAACATGTGCGAGCCATGTGTATCACCTTAGTTTCATAGAAATAATTAGACCATGCTTGATTGAATAAGGCTCTATCAAATCTCTTCCATTTGGACTTGTTACACTATGGAACTTTCATACCTGTACAACCTACATCTTCTAGAAAACAATCACGAATCATGTCACTAAAATTATCTAAACTTTAATTACAGAAAGTAAAGCAACCAAGTTTTCCTGAGGGAGAACATATTGTGTTAAAATCTCCCATAACTAACCAAGATTTAAAGATATTAGCATGAGGGTGTTTCATAGATCAACTCTATAAATTCTTTGTCATTTGGCATAAAATACAGTAACTCGGAAGATATGATCAAGATGAATATGCTTAATCTCAAAATAAATGTATTGCATATGGTTAATTAAAACATTAATCAAGAGATCTTCTCCCCAAAAGAGCCAGATTTTGTTAGATATATTAGCAGTATAATATTTAAATTTAATCTTAGAAGCAATAACGGCTTAACGATCATTATTTATTAAAGGTTCCTAGATGATTAGCAGTTTGATATTTTCTTTGATAACAATGGATTTGAGCCTTATAAGAGAGGGTTTATTTCCTAAGCCATGAATATTCTAGTTCATGACCTTTATCATGGTGGACTAGTAAGTATTGCTCTTTTGGGCTCTGCAAATTACAGAGACTTGATGACAAGAGGATTTATTTTCTTCTTACTTCTAGCATCTTTTAGTTTTTTGTTGAGGAGAGTTTGAAAGCTTTTGCCAGTCTATTTTCTTTTGGAAATATGTGTCTGAGGCAAACTTTCTATGTAGTTCTGATTAGGAATTTGATTTCCATATGGAGTATCTTCATCCGTAATTGGAGAAAGATTGTAGTCTTCATCCAGGGATTTTATAGCCTCAATAATGTCTTCTTCATTGTTAGCATGGCCTTTCTTTTCAGGTATGTTTTTTAATGCTCTTAGTATTTGATAATGAAAAATATCAAGAACGGAAAGATAATTGAAAAATATCAAGAATGGAAAAGATAGAAAGATCCACAAGATAATACACTCACTGAAACCCTAGCAAAAAAATGATTTTTCTCTTTAAGAAAAGATCACTTAGCTTATATAGCAATTGTTGTGGGCCTTTTGTCCTATTGAACCATTAGACTTAGACAATTGGTCCATTAGAGGCTAATTCATCCCACAAACTTACTAAGTAAAAACATATTTACTTATTATTACAAAGTACATATTGGTTAAATATTCCAAAAATCTGACTTGGGAATCGAATAAATTCTTCCCTCATCAGTAGCCCCCCTAGTCCTTGCGAAGAATTCTAAGGAAGAACTAGTTTTGCCACTACTTCAGATTTTACATGTTCCTTACTTTACATACAAAAATAACACCATAATAAAATGAAAAAAAAATTAGAACAAAACATAAAATTCCCTCGACTACCATTTTGTGTTCATATTCGAATTTTATTAACGTTAAAGTACTTTGTAGCCCCCCAATCATTGCGAAGAATTCTGAGAGATGAGTAATTTTGGCGCTGCTTCAAATGTTACCTGTGAATGACTTTACATGTAATATTAATACTATGATAAAAAGATACTGACATTGATTAAGTGAGGAACTAAACATAAAAAGTCTTGGCCAACAGATGTAGACCAACAAATGTTAGAAGATCCATCATATCCAAAATAATAAATTTTGAGTGTTGACCAACTAATATTGGAAGATCCTTCGGATCCAAAATAACGAATCTCATATGTTGACCAACTAATAGTTGGAAGATCATTTTGATCTAAAATAATGAACTTCGAATGTTGACCAATTAAAATTGGAAGATCCATTAGATCCAAAATAATAATGAATTTTAATTGTTGACCAACTACTGTTGGAAGATCCCTCGGATCCAAAATAATAATGAATTTCAAGTGTTGACCAACTACTGTTGGAAGATCCCTCGGATCCAAAATAATAATGAATTTCAAGTGTTGACCAACTAGTGCTGGAATATCCCTCAGATCTAAAATAATAATGAATTTCAAGTGTTGACCAACTAGAGTTGGAACGTTTTTTTATCATCACAATCACGTAATTCTCGCCTATAGAATTACCATACTGCCAACTGCAGATGCAAGCTGCTGTTTTCCATCAAGAAACCTTTGTGAGAATTTTTGGCTTGGAATTCCTGCGGCTAAAGTTCTGAACAGTGGTGTAACTGACGATGGTGGTGGTTACAAAACTGGCGATTGGGACGAATTGTTGTAGGACATCTCTATTACCTGCTATTGTGTGCACGATTTTATATTATCAACAATAACGTTCTTGTACTAACTGAAGTCATGACCTGCTTGCAAGCGGCGCCATAGCGGGAATGTCCTCGTGCAAGGGGGGGACCTTTCTGCTCTTTCAGGTGAAGAAGGAGCTAAAGATAGAACATAAGACGACCAAAACTGAAGTCGACGCAGAAGACTGTAGAGGTTACTGCATATTCGGATCCAAATAGTTGTAGGTTTTAACAGTTTGCTCTTGTTTCCTCCCCGAATCTCTTTACGGTGAACTCGAAGCCGAAGAATAGGGAGACGACCTCATCGGTGCTCCATCAAGGGAGATCCTTTGCAGATTCAAAGACCCTAATGGCGGTGTAGCTCCTCCAAAAATCACAGCAGTTACTTCAGGAAATCCGCATTTGGTGTTAACTGTTGTCTAGACCACAGAAAGGTCTCTCATGATCCCCAGCTCAAGTCTCACATCATACAAGTTTCTGCAGCACTAGCACGTCAAATTAGATCGGGAACCAAGTTGAGATAGCAAAAGGGATTGGTGATGCCCGACCTCTATTGGATCTGATGGCAAATGCACTAGAGAAGCTGTCATCTTCCGGTATCGTAGCTCGAGCAACCATTGGCTCATTGATGATTCTTGCTCGCATGATTTCAGTTGTATCAGCTTCTATTCAACCTCAGCAGTTCTTCCCCGGAGATCTTCCTCTCCAACTTCTGAATATAATGCTGCATCCGTATGTCGAGGCACATGTTGGTGAAGATTAGCTCTTTTCAGTTCTTTTGATTCCAAGCTTTGACGCAGCTTCTGCATTTACTTCTGTCACTACTTTAAAGTAACTATTCCTGATAATTTGCCTTCAAATTTCGAAGCTCGAGCTCATTCCAGTAACTTAGCACTTATTTCTCTACGCATGAAGAACTCAAAAGACAACCTTGTCGTGCGCTTCTTCCAGCCTCTCTTGTTTCTCTGGAACTTATCTCTGGACCCAAACAATGTTGTGCGTATTTTGTGTCTGTCATGTAAAAGACTAAAATGTGTGTGCAACATAGATATTAACATACACATTATCTCGGACAAACGCAAAACATATTATAACAATTACAGTACAACAAACATACAAATGCAACAAACACGTACAAAACCTATACATATCAGCAACGGTGAATAAAACATGATATATACACACATGGGAATAAAACAGGCTCATGTACACAATACAACACACACAGACATGTGAATTAATACATAATGATATAACACGACACAATAGATATACGTGTGATAAACGTAGTGTACACAGACTACAACTATTAACAGATGCTAACATTCATAGACATACACAATCTACAAAACCACACATCTAGCATAATATTCACAAGTGAAACACACAGAATACAAGACAACATACATAAAGCTAACGGAAACAGACAAAACACATACAATCGTACAATAGTAACATACAAAATGTGAGTATTAAACACTATCTATGAATGTTGTATGTAACACTATTAGACTAATATCATCCATGCAAAGGCAGCATGCGATGCATGGTTAACATACAGTCTACACAAAGGACATACTGAAGGTACATAGTAAGATACATATCTACAAAGAGTGGAACAATTGTGGAATGTAGCAAACACACTTTAATTCACAACTGAGAGGGCAGCTTGGTAGAAACGGTCACGACAAAGATAATGTATATCTAGATTTTAGACTACACTAGTGAAAATGGCTAATTAAGAAAACTTAGCTTTATTCGTGGTGATTCGACGGTGAAGTCGAGTGGAAGCCGCTTCAAAATTTGTACCCAAAACTATTATGGCTGATTCATCTCTGATTGGGGAGAGGTTTTGGTGGTTGGTAATGGCCATGGCGAGGAAGCCGATGGAGCTCCCCCTTCAGCTACTAGAGGGTGACATTTGTTCTAGCTACGGTAAGATCTTCTTCTATAAATTCTCATCGAATTTCATGTATCCATATCATGAGGCTGCGGGTGTCACTTGTGGTATTTGCAGATCATCCAAAAGATTTAATTTGTTCTTTTCTTTAATACTGTACTGCTTTCACTCTCTCCTTCAATAAAAAGAGGAACCTTCACTTCCATATTAGCTTCATACCCACCATCTCTCGAAGACGGGAAGGAAACGTAAATTGGGGCACTACTCTTCTGGTCTCCATTACCAACAAGATTTTTCTCAGATTTCGTTTTCCTATAAGCTTTTGCTCTCTCGAAGGAGAGTTTGAGTACATAGCACCGAGTCAGAGGGTAATCCTTTAGGATTCAATTGATAAAAACGTTAGGGTTTCGATGCAGAATAACCTATTTTATATGCTCGTAACGGTTTTGGATATGTTATCTGGGTACCGGTCATCTTCCCATAGACGGTGCCATTTGATAATGAAAAATATCAAGAACGGAAAGATAATTGAAAAATATTAAGAATGGAAAAGTTAGAAAGATCCACAAGATAATACACTCACTGAAACCCTAGCCAAAAAATGATTTTTCTCTTTAAGAAAAGATCAGTTAGCTTATATAGCAATTGTTGTGGGCCTTTTGGCCTATTGAGCCATTTTACTTAGACAATTGTTCCATTAGAGGCTAATTCATCCCACAAACTTACTAAGTAAAAACATATTTAATTCTTATTACAAAGTACATATTGGTTAAATATTCAAAAAATCTGACTTACGAATCGAATAAATTCTTCCCTCATCAGTATTGTCATTACTTTACCTGTCTTCAATAGATTTAAAAACCAAAGTGCTTTTATGATTTAAATTGGTAGTACTGATTGAAGGCATCACTACTATATATTTTAACTTTGGAATCACAGTTGATGTATATTCTTGATTTTTGGCTTTGATGTTTCCGAGAATTAAGTATTTATTTATACCTGGATTGTATGATGAAGCTTTAATGCATTGATCAATACCATGACTCGGGTGTTTACAATGTTGACAATACTGGGAGGGAGGTTCTTATAGCTAATCTCGAGCCATCAACCTTCGTTTTCACCAAATCCAACCCATATATGACGTTGGATTACCTTGGTAAGATCAAGTTATATCCAAACAAAACAAGTATTGTAAAGGGCTCTGTTTTTCTCAAGGACCCAAGTTTTAATTGGTTGACCAATTGAAGCAGCAATAGTTTTGTATCATTGATTCATTGAATAAAAACTCTGGAACTTTAGAAATCTTGATCTAAACTGGGGTGATAGGACTTTCAACCTTTGGATTGAAGGTTGGAGTCAATTTTAGAATCCTCACGACAATTTGCCCAATAGTTCAAACGCTTCTGCTCCAAATTTTAAATAAATTTTCCTTCATTGAAAATTCAATCACTATGTGATGCGCGTCCCAGTTTGAAACATTATAAGAACTAGAAAACATATGATCATGAAGAAATTGTGTTAGTAATTGTTTCTTTAAAATCTATGTTGAAAACTTTCCTTTGACTATACATTTTGACATAAACATTAAGTAATTTTGTCTTGTTTGGAAAATTAAAGTGATATATGGTCACTTTTGTAATGAATTGATGCAGAAACATAGTCTTTGAATTCCATTGCACGTTTGAACAATCCTACATAAGATTTTGTATGCATATTTCTTGTAACGATGATTAATTTCTGAGTCTTTGATGGATGCTGTAATTTTGGAAAATCTGAGTAAATGAACTCTGTTTTGTTGATTTTCCATAGCATGAAGATGAAAGGAATGATAAGAACATAATTAGAGATTAAATGTCGAGGCCTCAAATTGTATTTGATTAGAATATCGGGAGATACAACCGAAAGAATTGAAGATTAGCAATTAGTATATTAAAAAAATCAATTAATGTTGATGCTTGAGAAGGAAGATGATAATCCATACGTATAGCAAAATATTTTTCTTCAAAAAAAAAGATTTTTTTAGAGAGAAATTTCGCCATCGTCCTATCATCCCACATCGTCCTATCATCCTAAATTAACAATCATAATTAAATTAACTACTTAAATGGTTTTGAACTAATTAACATATCTCTCTGAGTCAGAAACATAATTTAGATCTGAATAGGTTTTAGGGTGAAGCTATTTCCCCCATAAAATTTATTATTTCCTCCATTCATAAAAAACTCCATCTTGTTATTTCCTCCATAAAGGAAAATCCTAATTTATCCTTGTTTTAATTTTACACTAAAAACCCAAATTTCTCCAGTAAGTATCCACCTTAATCTCTTCTCTTTGAACCCTAAAAAACCATAGCCACCAAACAATTTTGAAGCAGTTTCTGGAGTTCCAAAAATAATAATCTATCGTTAATCTTATTTTTATTTTAAATATATGGGTTGACATATCGAATAAAATTTCTTTTTAAATCTATAATTTTTTTGCATAATGAGTTATAGGAACTCTATATGCAGAATTAAAAAACTTGTTCATCGTTTAATCGAGTTCCTGCATATTGAGTTACTAGTTTAATCGTTTTTTAATATCAATTTATGCTTTAATTGTCTCTTTCATGTATATCGAGTTCAAAATATACTTTTTTTTTTGGTTTGATTAGTGTCTGTTGATTGAGAGGTCGTCTCGGAACTACATGTTTTCTTTTTTTAAAAACATGTAATTTTGTGACTAATCTTAAAAAAAATTGATTTTTTATGTTTTTTAGGGTTTAATTTTAGAAGTTAAATCATATATGTTGGCCGTAATTTATTTTAATGGTGTGTTTGTTGTAAGAAGGGTTTAATAGTGGATAGTGGCATCAAATTATAAATTAGAAAGTAAACAAAGGGTAAGAAAGTAAAAACAAATGTTTAGTGTTTTATTAAAAATTTAAAATGGAGGAAATAATAAATTTTATGGAGGAAATAGCTCCGCCCTAGGTTTTAACTTACTTCGTTAGATTCGAAATATAAACGAAATTGAGTGAAATCGACAAACGGATTAAACCGCTTTCCACTCCGAATTGATTTATTCAACCATCGTGTATTAATTCTAAATATCCATTGGATCCAAATATCCATTGGATCCATATCGAATGGAATGAATGAAAACCTCATTTTTCAGGAAGTCCCGGTCAATACTCCATAATTCAATATTTATATTTTATTTATAAACATTTTAAATACTACCAAATACTTAGAAAAAACTATACATTCATGTTATCAATTCATCATTGGGCAAGGCTATAATGGGACCCCATTTGGCTATAATGAGACCCCAATTTCAGAATTTTTTTTTCTTCAATGTGAATTGTCGATTTTGCCCTTCACTTATAAGTCACAATTTTGAACCAAAAACCAAATTTTCTCCAACCACTCTCTAGAGCTTTCTCTCTCTAAAACTACCTAAAATCTCTAAAAATAATGGATTTGAGTGATTGGAGTGAAGGATTCAGCTGCAACCTTGATGATTTCGCATCGGAGGAAGAAGAGCCGTTGACGGACCATTTAGAAACCCAAAACGAGGTATTTTTCGAAATTTTTCGAGTCAGTGCGAATATAGCGCTGGTACCGCTATAAAAGTGATGAACTGCGAACTGGGGATTCCCAGTTCGTGCCAAATTGCGAACTTCCCGTTCGCGAAATCCCCAGATAGACGAACGGGCTGTTCGCAAATAAGCCTGATTCACGAACGGCCCGTTCGCGAAACAGCCAAACCCACGAACGGGTTGTTCGCAATTTAGGCTGTATTTCGAGTTTGTAGTTCGCAATTTTGTTGAATTTTCGAATTTGGAATTCGCAAAAACGCCCTGTTTTGGAATTTATATGATCATGTAGGTATATATATGTTCTCATAAAATTGCATGAATGAACTCTGTAGGAACCCGGTCCACCGCCATGTTCGATGGCCGATTACACGAAAGTGTTTAGTACGGACACTTATTACACCAAAGCCGATTTGGTTGATTGGGTCGAGTCCGAAAGCATAAAGCTAGGATTCATTTTGGTCCGGAGTAAAAACGACGACGGTACAAAAAGCATGAAAACTCCTAGGATGTATTTTAGGTGCGAGAGGCACGGGGTTTACAAACCTAACCCCAAACCGGGGTATGTTAAGAAGCGCCGTTCTACTTAAGAGGGAGTCCGGTCTCAGAGCTACCGGGTTATTGGAAAGTGGTTGTGCTAAACGGGAAACACAACCACGATCCATTTTTGCACTTGGACGGTCACTCTCGGGCCGCTAGACTAAAAGTCGAAGAACAATTGTTCGTTCGTAGTCAAACGGAAGTCGGTTCTCGACCGAGAGAGATATATCGCGGGTTGAAGATTAAAGACCCGCAAAATGTATCAGGCATGCGCACGATATACAACATGCGGCAAAAACATGATTTGGTTGATAAAGCGGGCAAGACCCAAATGCAATACTTGTTTACTAAGTTAAAAGAACACGAGTACTATGTTTGGGAGCGAAGTTGTGAAGCAACGGACGAGATCCTCGAGTTGTTTTTTGCACACCCTAAAAGCATCGATTTTATGCGCACGTTTCCTCAAGTTCTTATAATGGACAGCACGTACAAGACTACAAGATATAAGATGCCTTTACTTGAAATAGTGGGCCAAACTTCGACGAAGAAGACCTTTTGTGTTGCTTTTGTTTTTTTGAGTTCCGAGAAACAAGAGAACTACACTTGGGGGTTGAGTATTCTAAAGATGGTGTTGACGAACAACAAGTGCCCATTTCCTAACATCATTGTCACCGATAGGGAGTTGGCTTTAATGAATGCTATAGACGATATATTTCCGGACGCAACTCATATGTTATGCACTTGGCATATTGGTAAGAACGTCACCTCTTACGCTAGAAAAGTTTTACCGAATGTGGAAATGGCCGATGAGTTCGGGGAATATTACCAAAGGGTAGCCTATTCGGCCACGCTCGAAGACTATAACAAAAACCTTGCCGATATGCACCACACTTTCGCATTTTGTCCATTGGCTCTCGACTACGTTATGAAGCAATGGATTGACGAATATGGACACAAATTCCTCAACATTCACACGAACAAATTTAAACACTTTGGCAACCAAACTAGCAACCGGTGAGTTATATTTCCTTCTCCACCCATTTTTTAAAAATATAAAGTGTTAGCAGTCTAATGTATTTTATCGCATGTTGTAGGGCGGAGAGTGCTCACTCTAGCCTCAAGCGGGCAATTGGTAGTAGTCTATGCACGTTCGAACAATTTTGGAAACATGTTCATGCGCACCTATCCGCTCAACACTCTAACATTTTCGAGTCATTCGAGCGTAGTAGGTATCGTCCAAGAAACTCAACTAGGGGGCCTAACAAAACCATCTACAAGGATGTCAAAGGTGAGCTTTCATCTCAAGCCATTGAACTAATAGAAGAAAATCTCGCAAAGTCCATGAAAATATGGTTCACACCCGGAGTGTGTGGGTGTGTTATTAGGACAACTCATAATTTACCATGTGCATGCGAATTAGCTTTGATTTATAAAGAAGGAAGGGCGGTTAGAAAAGATGAGTGTGATGTCTATTGGAGTACGTTAAGGATCAAACCTAATGAGGAGTTTGATACCGAAGACGAGCTCACTAGAAAAATCTCCTTAATAGGTAGCACCATCCGCGGTTACGGGCAACACATCCAAGACCACATTATAAATAGGATGATGCAAATCCTAGATCCCGCTAGAAGTCATGTTTTGGAACCTAAGGAGCCGGTTGTTACTAAGGGTAGGAAAAAAGCCGGTCGGGACAAATCAACTCAACGGGACCATAGCGAGTGGGAATACGATGGAAGTCTAGGCGCTAGCACTCCCGGCACGATAGGTAGCACGGCTACATTTCTAGCGCCAAAAGCCAAGACGAAAGAAAAAACGAAAGCCAAGGCTAAACCGAAGAAAGATAAAGTGCCTCGACCGAAAAAATCATCAAAGGGCAAAGATTTTAGCGGGTACGAGAGTTGGTTTCCTAGCTATTTGCATGACTACATTTCTAGCGTCGAAGACGTCTCTCCCGACGGTAATTGCGGATTCCGAGCCGTTGCTTTGACGGTATACGGTAAATCCGATTCATGGGACCAAGTTAGACGAGATTTGATCGGCGAATTGCAAAACGAACGTGAGCTATGGGAGAGAGTGTTCGATGGACCACAAGGTGTAGATAACCTTGTGAGAAGGTTGAACGTGTTCGAATTGTATGGTGCAGGTACTAGGCATTGGATGACGTTACCCGATTTAGGGTTAGTGATAGCCACTAGATACCAATGTGTCGTATACCACATTTCACTCCACCAATCGTACACTTATCTACCTCTACGTGGTGTGCCTCCTCGATCATGTCCTAACCTCGAAATTGGTATAGGTTTCGTTCATGGTAACCATTTTGTCAAAGTAAGTTTACTAAAGTGTGTTTCAATGTTATATATTATTTTCGTGACCAAATATTTATCTACCTTTTATTTGTGTAGGTTTCGTTGGATGGACCACTTCCGGAAATATATCCTACTTGGTTTCCCTTTCGTACGGATCATGAAGTGACCGGTTGGGCAATACCGCTCGACAAGAGATTGAACAAACATAACCAAATCAAGCCCGCGCAACCATCGACCGCACACGAAGAGCCACCACGTATCTTCGATTTGAATGAAGACTAATAATTTTATTTTGCATTACGTGTTTAACCGAACTCCGTTGTGTCTACGAATATTTCTAGAACTTTCACTTCGTTTTGTAATCGATACTCCCACGTTTTATTTATTTTTAAAATTCCATTAGTTATAATTGTTGTAAAAACAAGTTGCACACCACAAATAAATTGGTAGTTCCCCAAAAAATTACAATTTTATCCAAAAAGTGTGAAAAAATTTAAAAATTCGGCCCAGTTGCGGATTTGCGAACTTTGAACGCGTGATTTTGGCCAAATTGCGAGCTCCCACCACTACGATTTGGCAAAATCGCGAAGTGGGTGTTCGCAATTTGGCCCAATTTGATGGGCCTGCATTTGCAAATCCGGCGTTTTACAAGCACCCGTGTTCGCAATGCCCTCTGTAAAAATTGTTTTTGCAACTTTTTGTGACCTTCCCGACTCCTAAACTTAATTTTTTTTCAACCAACATCAAACATTAGTCAAGTGGCTCTAATGATTTGAATTTTGCGGAAAAAAAAAAAAAAAAACTCAAAAAAGTTAAAAAAAACTACATCAAACTAGCCTAAAATGGTCTAATCTTGTGACCTTCCCGACTCCTAAACTTAATTTTTTTTCAACCAACATCAAACATTAGTCAAGTGGCTCTAATGATTTGAATTTTGCGGAAAAAAAAAAAAACTCAAAAAAGTTAAAAAAACTACATCAAACTAGCCTAAAATGGTCTAATTCTGTGACCTTCTCGACTCCAAAACTCAAAAAAGTTAAAAAAACTACATCAAACTAGCCTAAAAAGGTGCTATCAACTAATCCGAACAAAAGCAAAAAATAAAGAACCAAAATCAATTCCATACAACCATGTCAACTAAAGCAACAACTAAAGCAAAGCAAAAAAATAATGTAGTATCAAACTCAATCGAACTGGCGGTACTGGACCCCTAAAAGGTGACACTCATGTATCTCCCGACGCAAGTCCTCCACACTCATCGACTCCGCTCTAGAATCAACATCAGTAACACGATCGGAAAGCTGATACAGTCGTGCCTGATATGTCATCGCACTAGGGGGCTCTGGAACATGCGCCGCAGATGGAGCAATAATACTAGGATCAATAAGAACGTACCATAGGTGGTCACTGATCCATACATCGTACGTCGTGGTCGTGCCAGGACCGCCTATAATGTACCTGTCACCACGAATCCTCGGGTCAACAACGTGTGACCCCCATGATATCCACGTGGCCTCATCCCACAAGAAGCGCGTGTTCACACGCTTTCGCCTATGTACGGGTACAACATTCCGCAGCGCCGGTGGTATGTCCTGAACGTGCCCTAGCTGTCGAGCCACCCGAAGCGGATAGTACGCCTCAACTACGTCGAACGCCTTCAGGGTGTGGTCAATCCAAGCCACATCCTGAGAAGGGAAATAAGCACGATGATGCTCGTAAGGCATGAACCAAACCTGTGTCATATGAAAATGTTAGTTAATAATCTTCCAAAAATGAAAGTAATAATAAATTAAAGCTATGGAAACAAATATAACAAATCATTGTAACTCACATGGTTCGCCGTCAACGAAATCAGTCCTTGTCGGATGTTAATCCGAGTCTCATCATCCGCACGAAACGGCGTCGGAACATATCGGCACATCGTCGGCATAGAACAGTCGTAGTTCGTGTTAATCGTAGGCAAACAGGTGGAGAAGTGATCGTATATCCACGCCTCCAACAAGGCAATACAACCCGCAATCCCTGAAGTCGTGTGCAGCGAGGACTTCCCTAGGTGGTGGTACAGCTGAGCTAGTATATGCTGTCCCCAGTTATATCTAACGGAGGAGGTATAATGCTCTACAAACTGGAGGTAATCTAAAGATATACTATTCCCCGTCTTGTTCACTAGAACACAACAACCCAACATATGCAGCAGATAACCCCTAGTGACGCACTTTACATCACTATCAGACATGTTCTCATCTTTATATCTACGTACCATGTACTTCTCGCGTAAAAACTGTAAACGAACAGATCTACCATTACCCCCCCTGTTACGCCCTAACTCATACCTAAGGTCATCCAAATCTATGCCTAATGCACTAGAATACCAAGCCTCACGCTGTCCATTACTAGGAAAAGACTGAACTACGAAATCATCACCTGTGACCGGGAGACCAGTGATGACGTGGACGTCGTCTAGCGTAACCGTCATCTCACCGAAGCTAAAGTGAAAGGTGTTCGTCTTCGAATGCCACCTCTCCAGGAAAGCATCTACAAGATGAACGTTGGTATTCCAACGCTCCAACGCATCTACTAGTGGGCCGAAACAAGTCATCATAACCTGCTCCCTTACCCTGTGCTGCCCAGCAAGACCCCACGCACGGTGGGTACCGTACATAGCGTAGGGCCGTGAGTGCCGACGAGCCTACATAAGACATAAACAACTTAGAAATAATACAAAAGAACATATAAACGTACTTTAAAACACGTCATTACTTACCTCTCCAGCAAAGACACGGTAAGCCTCGTGCTGTGCATACTCTGGATATAGACCAGGTACGTGGGGGTTCACCCTCCGAAATAACAGGTCGAATGTCTCAAACCCCTGGGATAGAACAGGGGCCGGAGTGGAAGCGCTAGGCCTACGCCTAACGGACCGTGACCGTGACACAACGTCAGAGTGCTCTCCATCATCGCTCGAGCCTCCTGAATGTCGAACAGGTGTGTGCTGCTGTTTGCGAGGCATGCTGAAATACAACATATAAATTATTAATAAATTTGGGATAGATAGAAACTATTTGGCAAAAAAATAAAATTTACAAAAACTATATAAACTGTGAAATTGCGAATTGGGGCCTTGCAATTTCACCAAAATTGCGAACTCGGAATTCGCAATTTGGTGAAATTGCGAATCCCCAATTCGCAATTTCATAAAAAATCAGATTCTGAATTAGGCAAAATTGCGAATTGGGCCTTCGCAGCCCATGCAAAATTGCGAACGGGTCGTTCGCAATTTTGCACGGGTTGCGAAGGCCCAGTTCGCAGATCTCCATTTCCAGAATCAGCAGCCCCAAATTTCGAAATCGAACCCAAATCCCCAAAACCCAACCCAAATTCATCATGCATGGTACCAAAACGATCCTACTGAATCGACTAACACGAATCTGAAGTTTTTTTTCGAAAAAACAACTAAATATACATGAAAATCCGACTTTTTATCAAGAACACTAAACTCTAAAAATCACTAAAAATACTAAACTAAAATGCATAAAAATTACATGGATATGTAAAGGATTCGTACCTTAAGATGTTTCTGATGTTGGATTTGAGAAAACTTGCTGTTTTGATTTCGAGATTTTTGGTGAGTTTGAGAGAGAGTAGAGAGAGAAGAGAGAAAAGAGAGAAAAGAGAGAAAATGGGCTGAAAATATGGCTTTTATATCAGGGGTAAATGTGTCTTTTTTCGGGTCTCATTATAGCCAAATGGGGTCTCATTATAGAGGGGTCTCATTATAGCCAAATGGGGTCTCATTTTAGCCTTGCCCTTCATCATTTGTTAACATTTTCTTTCCGTCAAATATCATCAATTACTATTTATTGGTCAATGTGTAGCACCAAACATTGATTATCATGCCTTCTTAAGAAACATTCAAGAAATAGTCCAACATATAATAATCACCATAATAATGATCTTTCCACTTTCCCGAGCCGCATCATCCCACCAACCCACATTAAAATTTCCTCATTTTACTTTTTATTTATTGAGTAAAATATTGAATAGTTTTATCTAACACGCTCCGATAATGATAATATAATACAAAATCTAAAATAAATCAAATATGTAATATAGAGGGTCAATATGGACAAACTAAATTTACTAAAAATACAAAATGATTAAAAATATCTAAAAAAATTATCACACTTTAAACATGTCATATTAGATCATAACGCCCCCAAAGGGGTAGCCGAGTTGGTTGAGTATGGCATTCTTATGACCAAAAGGTCACGAGTTCGAGTCCCTCTACATACGCTTTCTCGGCTGAGCCTGTCACCTTGTGTGGTTTACCTTCTGGCGTTGGTTTGCAGGCTATCGCGTCAGACTGAGGGTTTACCCTGTGCGCACTCATTGCACTCTGAGTAGCGGCTGCGGGTTCCCTCCGAAAAAAAAAAAAAATACTAGATCATAACATTTAATGTGGATGGTGTAATTTCTCATATTTTAATAGCTCATTAAGTTATTGTTATGCTATTAACGTTGGTTGTTTTAATAGTTTTTGGTACAAATATGTATAGTATTTTGACGATTTTTTATTTTTAAATTATTGATAGATGAAAGAAAATTTTTGAGAAAGATGAATTGTATAAATATTTTACATTGATAACACTAATTTTTTTAATCGGAGTTGTGGGTTGTTGGGTCAGGGTAGAATCGTCGTAGGAGGGTCCATCATTAACAACCACATACCATTTGAAGTAACTCATGTTACAAACGTTATGGTTATCCATGGAGAAGTTTCCGATTTGAGCATGATTCTTCAAGTTGTTGCGATTTTTTTCAAACAAAATTCGTAGAGGACTATCTGATCTAGCTTCATAATCTGCGATGGTTTGAAATAATTCAACCTTTAAAATCTCATCATGCTCATGCATATTTTCCGTTTAATTATCGTATCATAATTTTGAATTGGAAATAGTATAAATAATCATCAATTGGTTTTCTGAATCAACAATGCTCAAATGTTCAAAGACGGAAATAATCAGAATGTGAAAACAATCCATAGCAGATCAACTTTTAGCCCGTTGTCAATTCAATTAGATTTGGTATATCATTTTACATGAAGAACCAAAGAATTTTTTGGAAGTACAGGTTCTGAATAAGGTTCAATTTACTATTTTTCAATCCACAATATTTTTAACTCAATTTTCAATCCAATTAAGCTTGCAAATTTTGTTTACAAGAAGAACCGTACCCTTTTTTGAAGAATATTTCCCTTGTTAAGTTTGTCGAAGCTGAATAGATCATAGAAAATATGAACGAACAAATATGGAAAAAGGGTCGGATGAGCACTCCAAAAGGTCTAAGCGTCGTATCTATAAGGGTCGGAGAAATGCTAAACAAGTGGACAAAATAGTTGATCCCGTTGATGGTGGATCATCTAGTTGTGTTGTACTACCTCCACGACCATCTTCAGGTCATCATTCACCACCACCTTCAGATTACCGTTCACCACCACACGCAGATGTGACTAGCGTTAGGGCAGATGTAACAGGTGACCCTGATTAAGATATTCTGGATCAGGAGGCGGGTAACGTAATTCATACGGAGGAGCAAACAAAGATGTTTGCATTTTAGAATGCAACAAAATATCGTTATTCCCTTACTATAAGGAGCATAATGCGTTCAACGCCTTCCTTGGGCATGTAAGTATTTAGTTATTTTAGTTAATAAATTTAAATTTTAACTAATATATGTTTTTTTAGAGTTTTTTTGTTACTCAATGTTTTATTTGCAGTCATATAGTTCTCTTGGCATACATGCACAATATAATATGCTCTGTATGTGGGAGTTAACAACATAGCCAGAAGTAGCTAGTCATCTAGCTCGTTCTTCTTTTAGACCTCTTATAACTCACCTAACTCATTATTTCACTCACTCTGTATTGGATGAGGTTTCCGTTGAGCGTCGGCACCAGGAGACCAACATTTTTTCAGTTCACTGTTGGAGAGATGACCATCACTTTGGATGATGTCAATGTTATTACAGGTCTCTCCATAGTTGGTAGGACACTAGATTTGGTTACGGCCCAGCAAAAGGAGGCATACGTGTTTTATACTGGTTTGTTATGACTCACAATTGATGAGGTCTGTAGAGAGCTTAAGTCCACATGATGAGTGAGGTTTAAACTCAAATGGCTCTGCGAGACATCCATTGAGGATCGTTTCCTTCACCTGACCGACCACAAAACTATCCACCGGGTATCAGGAATACACCTTATGTTTTTATTTTAATGCACTATTTTTGTGGATACTAGTTAGAAAAACGTAAAATTTGATTATCTCTATGGTTTGGAGAGCATAAAATCTGGGTTATGGGATATAGCATGGAAGACTAGTGCGTTGGCTTTCGTTTTCCATACTTTGAAGGACGCTTCATAATCTTTGAAGAATAATCTATTTGGGTTTGTAGACATGCTAGATTTTTGGATATACGATCACTTTCTAGCTTTGAAAGCTCCACAAAACCCAAATTATGTCCTCAAGAGCCCAAATATTGTTAATTGGTTACCGAAGAGAATTGTTAAAGGAAATGTGCGCCCCAAATCCCCAATACGCTTATTTCCCACACATCAGAATGAGAAATATATAAGTAAGAACCTTTATACTTAATATATGTTTTACTTAACTTATTTTTTCTAATTAAATGTTTTACTTTTTGTTATACAAGTCATTTTTGAGCCGTATGAGCACATGAGAGCTCAGTTCCCTGTCCATGATATTTGTTCACTTACTTATCCAATTTGGATGATGAGCAAGATAGATAGATACATGCATGATAGATTCATGCGTCAGTTTGGACGGATTCATGATACACAAACACCTTTTTTTTACCGAAGGTTACCTATAAAAAGGAAAATATGTCTTGTTACTCTTGGTGTGAGAGTTCTTCGTTAGATTAGCGTTAGCACTTACTTCACGATGATCGCTCGACTGTTACCATTGCTACATATGGGAGATCGATGACGACTAGGTATCTTAATTACATTGATCACTATGGTTGGTAGATCATCACCCCACCGATGCAGTCCAACGATGAAGACTCTTTGAGGCAGTTCGATCGCTCAATACCATACATAACACAAATAATTTAGAGGGTTTGAGGCTTTTTAAGTGACAAATGCTTCATCATTTTTCTCTTTAGCTCATTTTTTTACTTATCGTACTTTTTTTGTTATGCTAGGTTGACTTATGTTTATGTTTTGTATCGTATTGGACGACAGATGATTTGAATACTTACTATTCTATTGTACATAGGTATATTTATGCGGACGCTTATGTTTATTCTGTTATCCACTCCGCAATGTTAAAGACTAAAACTTAGATTAAAACTTAGACTAAAACTAAGACTAAAACTTATACCAAAACGTAGGTTAAAACATAGACTAAAATCAAGACTACAACTTATATTAAATCCATCCATTAATGAAACAAATTAGTAAATATAAAATTTTATAAAAACAAATTACAAGTATAATGCAACATACATGCACACCGATAGCACTATTAGTTCCAGTCCCTCACCGATGGGGCAGTGCATTGAATGTGGGGAGTTATTACACCCAGCAGTGAGTGTAAGCTACAACGACGGGGTAATGCACGGCTGGTGCCACAGCATCATCGATGCCCAATCGTGTGCACATTTGGTGCACCATGTTGTGTACCAATAGTGCATCAAATTGGCACCATTGGTGCGCACGAGTGGGTACCGATGGGGTGGCTCAGTGTGCACTATGGGTGCACGGGAGGATGCATCCTGGTGTAAAATTTTCTCCCAAAAAAAACATTCGCCTAAATATTCCCGCCTAAAAATGTCTCGCTCAAATAACCCCATTAATTATAAGATTCACTCCTTTAGAAGAAGTTATCGACTAACATGATTCTAGACACAAAAATTAAACTATATACTTATAACTAGCATCTATATAGAATAGAGTGTTCTTTAATACGCGCATCTACTCAAAGATTTCAAACATGTGAAATTTATTAGGTTTGACGAGTTTTTGAAGAAGTTTTTTTATAAGATGTATTTTATGTACGACTGCATGTATCGAGAAAAACCAATGCGTCCACACGCAGCCGTAAAGAAGTAACTATAAAGTACAGGTTTATTACAAGGGGACAAATGTATCATGTGTTTGACCTTCCATGTGAGATTAGGGTTGAAGCTTCTAACTCTTTCAATTCTAAAGTGACTAATTATTCGGTCAAAGAGATATTACAATATGTGAAGGATTAAATCGTTAAAAATGAGCAAGCACTACAGAGTGTTGCTTATAACTAAGGATATAAATTTGAATAATTTTAAATCTTATATGGGAAATCTTATGAAACTTTAAACCCTACACGAAAATCCTATGTAACTTTAAGTTATCTTTGTTTCATTTTAGTGTATTTGCAGATTGTTTACGCATTAACATAATGGAAATTGATTAAAATAATAAGTTTGTACTACATATTCAATGCGATAATTTGAAGATAGTACATAGATTAAGTATAAAATACTATTAAACTATTATACAAATTAATCTAAATTTGTTACTTCTGGGAATGAACTAATAGGCTTTCGACCTTGAAGATCTTCATATATTTTGCAGCGACTAAGTAATGGTAATTCTCAACTTGTTGCATCATCGCTATGCAATGATGTCCATGTAAGATATATATGTGCACATAAAGACTCAGCGGAAATGTCAAACTATATAGACAAATAAAAAAATAGGATGCGTGTGGCTAATTAGTATAATAAAAAAAAACTTCAAATTAATATAAAGTACTTAAATTGATGAAATGGTTATTTTTAACAAAACCAAATCCAATTTCCACCATTTTAGACATCGGATGGGGTGCATCTCGAATTAGTAAAAAAGTGCAATTGAAATTCATTAATCTTGTATGCACAATGCACTGAAACCTTATTGTGATTGCTATACCCATCTGTAACATTGTCATCCAATAAGAGATGATGTGGTACCACGTAATAGTGTATACTTTCGGCCACCTTCAAATAGTTTTCTTTACCATTGTATATCTTGCTATAAACATCAAATTTATCCATAAGCTTTTCATAAAGGTCTTTTCTAATCACCCACAACCCTCTTGTTAGCCAGACAACCCATATGAAACTGCACGATACCCACAATGGTCATCAGGTTTAACATCATTCAAATTAGTTATAAAATATCTTACGTGAGAGGAAAACCATCGCAAGTATCATTTTGGATCGTTAATTATTTGTTCAAACTCATAACTGATCTTGGTGTGTTATTACTTGATAGTGACACAATTGGATGAGTTCGAAGTATAGTAGTACATTTGCACGAATAATATTACCACTAGTATTGCAATTGTGACCCGTCGGCTTTCTCCAATATCCAATTTGTATGCCTAGCGTTATACATTGTGTGAATGGAAGAAATATTTTCTTCATTCAACTTTTTAACTTTGTTCAAAATTTCTTTAGGACAAGTCCATATGAAGTTTGAATGTTCTACAAATTTCAACTCTTCTTTGTTAAAACGGCCTGCATATGAATAACCGTATAAGTGTTTAGAATTTTCATAGTTGGATCACAACAATAACTTCTAAGACCATTGAACCTGAGTTATCATTGTGCTTCAAAGGAATAACCATATTTTTTTAGGATTTTGTTTTGGCACCGCCCGATTATATTTTCCTGACCTCTCGCATTCGAAGTATATTTGAGGATTCTTTCTACTATTTATGGACGTTTTGTGTTGATAAAAAAACCATTTTGTGTTCGAGTCTTGTTGAACCACTCAACCAATCCGTCTTGTGTATAATACTCAGTCGTGAAAAAAACATCAGTGTAGTCAATCCTCAAATCTTCCGTCGATCAACCCGTAGCATCTGCGCCCTGCAATACCGAAATCCAAGATCCAAGTCAAATTAGTAAATAAACATAAATCACTAAAACCAATGTAAATAAAAGTTCGAACCAATAAAATAAATTTAGAAGACCGATATTTCTTGTGGCCACAATACCGTGGCCATTCACCATATACACCACAGGTCGTGCATCTGTGCACCACTAGTTCTATGGACTAGAATCGATTCTACCGATTTTATCATTCGGTTTCAAATAAATTCTATTGTTGATATTTTATCCGGCTCGGTTTTTAAAATAATACACCAACCGAATTATTAAAATTCGATTCGGTTCTCGATCTGGTTCCGGTACTTGGAGGGTAGATATTTACCATTAAGTACCGTGAATAAAATTTTATACGTTAACCAATTATAATTAGTAGATTTTAAGATCTTAGATATTATGATATGAATAATGAATGTGAAGATGTCATGAGCTTTAATGAAACATTTTGACAAAGAAAACAATGGGCATTTTACAATGTTCGATGTCTTCCACTCAACGAAAAAGATTAAGAAGTGGAAACTGAAATGGAAAACACTTCTTTCTCTTGTGGATTCCACTCACTTACTAACTTTCTGCCCTATTAAAAATAGAATTAAATAATTATGACTTTAAATAAGTATTCCTGAAATAGTAAAGCCTAGTTTCTAGTAATTATTAAACTACAAGACCGCCTTCGAGACGTCACGTATATACAACATTATCCACATTGAAATATGGTGGAGAATATATATAGAGTAATTGTTTAATACAGTATTTTATGGTGACGAATAAGCTACTAATTAGGCGAAGGGTCAATATGGATAATCTATATACGATTAAGAGAATATCTAACTAAATTGGTATAATTATAAAGCCACGTTTAGGGTTTGTTTATAGTTTTAAAAGTAAATAATAAGAGTTTACTTACAATTAAATAAGTACATTTAAAACAATTATGATCCCTTTCTTAGCCTTCTGGAAAGATTTAAGCATATAAAAGTTCACTCAAAGAATCAAATCATTTTCGCTTTTGTTGCAAATCGTTTTTCCAATTGCTAATATGCAGACCTTTTTATTTTTTGTAGTACTTATATAAATTATAAGCATAAGCATGTAATATGATATAAATAACATTTTAGCTTATGCACACATAAAAATTATATATTTCAGAACATAATATAAATCAAAGGGATTAATATGTATAATTGTTTTTGAACTATTTTGTTATTTTATTACTCTTATAATTATATTTATATTTTATTCTCAAAATAATATAGATATTTAATTTTAAAATTCAAAATACAAAATCTACAACAAAAAAAAATCATAGTTACAAAAAGAATTAAAAAAGCCGTTTTCATAAGTAAAAAAATATCATTAGTATCATTTGTTTTACAACCGTCATTCCATTAACATTTGTAACATATCGATTTTTTGTTGTCAACAGTTCTTCACGCGCGAGATCCATTTCAAAACGGTGCAGGTCACACTATATGATAAAAAATTTGTTACAAGTTGACTCCTCTCAATTAGGTGTTAAATTATATTTTTACTTTCGTCATGTTAGCGTCTACGTATGACGTCGCATGATCGTAATAAATATTTAAAAATTTGCTTCTTACAATTAACTTTTACAATTTTTCTAACCCATCTGGTCAATATATTTATAACCCACCTAACCCAACAAATTTTAACATTTAATTTGGCTTACTTTGGTTGTCTATTTCGTCTCGCTTGGAACAGTTCGTGTTATAATGCATTTTATCATCTACCAAATCCAAATTATGTTTTTATGATTTGAATTTATCGGATGTTGGTACCATAGTAATAGTTCTTTTTCTTCAAGTTTTTTCTTTCTCTAATTTTCAAGAAGTCCAACATCTCTAAAACTAAAATATAGACATCTTTGACTGCTAAAACGTTATCTGATGTTTAGAATATATACTAACGTGAATTAAAAAAGATAAAGAACTAACATACTCAAAAGCAACAACTGCCTTACTAGGAACAATATAATACCGCTTAGATTCTCTCATGTAATTGTACATGAAAAAAGATTCATTTTACAAATCAAAACACGTAATATCTAATTGAATATGAACATAACAAATAGACGGTCATACGTTGATTAAAACATATACATGTCTAACATTTTACTAGAATTTGAGCTTAAGATTAATACAAGGTATTGAGAATAAGTTGAACCTTCCAATGCTAACTCAAAAATAAGGTTAAGAGCATCCATTACGTTATTTAAAGAGTAATACGCGAGATAATGAAATAATAAATATACTACGAATATGCTTACATCGGGTAGATAAATATGAGAGGACAATTCTTTGAAAAAGTATTCATTCAAACTTCAAAACAAAGAGATTTAAGAAATAATAATCTAATATGTGCATATCATCCTAATATTAAAAATAACTCGTTTTCACTATAAGTTGTGATTTTTTTCTATCATTACGTGACAAAATAAAATATGCATCCAAATATTTCTTCATAAAAATACTAAAGAAGGTTGTGTCATTCATGTTTGAAGAAAAGGTCACCCATGACATCATTAACTATAATCATTTAACTTTTTTGTCTATAGTGTACAAAAGAGAGAATACTGAAAAATTTTAGGATTAAATAAGTAAAAGTTATATTTTGGTTGGGTGCTTGAAGTTATACACAACATTTCTTTTCCCTATTATATTGATTTATAAGCCTCGAGACTTTCTCAAAAACTATTTTTATTTTATACTATGGCTACGAGATACATGCCACTTCAATGCGGTTACATTTTGGTTGGGTGCTTTAAAATTATGATAGATAAAATATATAGATAAATTGACTAGTACATACAATCTAAAATAAAGCAATAAACTAATTCATAAATAATAAATTAATAATAGTTTGAAGTATAAAAATACAATATTTCTTAGTTTCATAATATAATTTAAGTCCCAACAATTTTCCATCTATTTTTCTATCTATATAAGTATGAGATTTATGTACTTTCTCTCTTCCTTTTACTATACTTTATCATATCTAAAAGATAACAATTATATGAATAAGAAAATGAATTATAACTATGATATCACATCTAATAAATTCAGATTTTGAAAACACGATTTAGCTTTGGAATATGATAAAAGGCATTATAAGTCCAGCTAGAATAAGATATATAAATAGAACTCCATATATGGTGTGGACAATAATTGCCTGAGGGTAGGCTAGTAATTTGGTTGGTGTTTTATAGTAGTGTGTGAATGATATGTGTTTAGAGTAGAGAGTAGAGAGATAATTAAGCAGCCTGGTAGCAGTTAATTCTCATTACCCACACTTAATGCAGGTGGGTGTGTATTTATACCCTGATGTTTGGGCCCTTATGGGCTTTCGGGTCATATTTAATGGACCCGGGTCATGTTCAAAGACCCATGAGCTCTAAGTAAGAGAGCAAGTAGCTTAGTCAAGAAGTGTTTAGGTTTTTTAGTACTTTTGTCATAGTTCAAACCGTCCTAAGGTAATAGAGTTTGAAGTGATCTGTTCGGTTTGTGTGACCTGTCCGATCCGGAGGCCTTGGACCGATCTGTCCTTGTCCGGGGAGCATGCAGAATTCGGACTCACCAGGAGCCCCTTTTTCAGGTGTTTGTGCAAATATTCTTGTCAAAGACCTGAAAAACAGTCCGACTTCAGGGGTAGTTTTGATTCGGACCGGTCTGTCAACTTAGGCTATGGGTTTATCCGGACAGATAAAGCTTCACGAATTCAAAACGGTTTTTGCCAGAGTTCGTGGGACACGTGTCACTTTCTGATTGGTTGCTTCAGCCGTTTTTTCACCTTGAATTTCGAACCCACCTTCTTCGAAAAGCAACCTCTTTAATTACAGGTGGTGACATCAGCGCCGTCTTTTAATCATTGCCAAACTTTTCGAATTCTCCTAGGAATCAACTTCCTTTTTCAGATTTACTATAAATACAAACTCATTTCTACTGTTTTACCATCTCCTTCAAATTTACTTCTGCAAAAACTCTCAAAGCTTTCTCTCTCTAAAGCAAAAGTTTTAGTTCCATAGTTTATGTTTACAGCGAGGAATGCTATTGTCAAAGGCGGGTGGCTCAACATTTCTGAGTTAGAGAAGGCTCAAAAAGTCGAAAGAGAAAGACGGATCGCAGCAGGGTTACCCACCTCGCCTGTTGAGAGACTAAACACTTCTGCTACCGAGTCAGATCGAGGCTCGTCCTCTTCCAAAGGTACTAAGCCTAGAAAACTATTTCAAACCAACCTCTCCTCCATAATCTCTGGTTCCTCAGTTCAGGAATCGGTGCCTGCTGTCGAGCCAGGAGTTACAGCCACTAGTCTTAGAAAACCTTCTCCCTTTATTGCAATGGGATCGGATACGGAGCACTCCCCTGAGAAGCTGGTTGACAAGAGGAAAGACCGGTTGGTTAAAGGCCTGGGGACCAAAAATACTCCCTCAAGGTCGGGGGCAAAGGACAGCAGCACCGGATCAGAGGTGCCAATCAGAGCCCCTAAGGACAGGCTGTCCGGACCGGAGGGCTCCAATCCAAACCTTCAACCAGAAACTTTTGTTCCAAACACTCTACTGGAGAGCAGAAATCAAAGGGGCACTGAGGCCCATCAGTCCGGAGATAAGGCTGAGTCAAGTTTGAACCCTCCCCCAACCACTACTGTTGAAATCCCTTCAACAATCATAGAGGAAGTGATGGAGGACTCTGTTGAAGAGGCCCCGTTTGAGTCTGAGCCTTCCGGTCAGACCAGCAAAGAAATAGTTGCCAAGAAAGACAAGGGCAAAGAAAAACTGTTCTTGAGGCATCCGGATCTGCCGGAGAGCCTCGAGGGAAGAGTGGGGCCTTGTTTTCACAAGGTCAGCGTTAATTACCTTCTCTCCTTACAAAAAAATCAATTACGCATTCATCCATACTGCTGAGTTGGGCATGATGCGTTCGAAATGGGGCATTCCAGAAAATGTAAAGATCAGGATTCATATACATCCGGAGACCCCCATGGACTGCAAGTTGAGTGAGGTGGTCATGTTCACGGAACTGTTCAACTGGGGGCTCAGATTCCCACTAGACCCAGAAATTGTCAGATATTTCCATCTGATCAAACTCTGTCCGAGCCAGCTGAGCCCCAACGCTTGGTATACCCTTATGTCATGCATCATGGCATCAAGGTTGTCCAGGATTCCTCTGCCCATGGAGGAGTTTGCTGCAGTGGCTAGCCTGTGTAGAAACCACCACATCCCCTTCTACCACTTTAACATGGGGGATAACTTCAAGGCGGTGGACGATTTGCTGGAGGCAGAGAGGAATTGGAGGACCCAGTTCCTATTTGTCAGTGGTTCCTGGGAGAATGACAGGAAGATAAAATCTGGAGAGAACCCAAGCCTCCTCAGAAGCAGATGGAGGAGTGACCGTAAGCATCTTGCCTTTATATTTTTGTCTCTCTTTTCTTTTCTTTTTTGACTTAGTTTATATTAATTTGTCTTACTTTTGTCTTAGCAGAACTGCCCAAGGAGTTTAGTGACCACTTGAAAGCCGGACAGGTCACTTGTAGCAAGATTAATGCCTGGGCTGCTGAGAACTGGGGGAACCGATTCCACGATGCTTTCACCAGTGGAAATTTGGCAAGGTCTCACCTGTGGAACACCACAGGTCGGAGATACTTGACATGGGAGGAGCTCACCACCCAGCCTTCTCCGGACGTTGTGCTTAAGAGGACCCATGAACCGGATGGGACACTCTTCATGCCAGGCCGGGCCAAAGCCCCGAGCAAGATGAAAGGCAAGAAAAAGAAGGGCAAAAGAGTGGTGGGTGATGCCAACCCTGCTGATGCTGAGAAGGATGCTCCAACAGACCCGGAGGGGCCAATTCAGAGCCAAATTGATGCTGCTCTCTTGCAGGTGGTGGAGCAAGAGACTGAAAAGCAAGAAGCGGACCTCCCAAAACCTCCATGGGCTTCCAAGAGGAATCGGAAACAGGGAAGCGAAGGCGCAGACCGGGAGGCTAAGAAGAAAAATACATCTAAGGGAGATGAGCTTTCTCTCCGGGCTCCGGAGCCTTCGCTTCAAGCTGATCCTGCAGACCCAACGCATGCTGAGGAGATTCCTGGTGACTTCCACACCGATGAGGTCGAGGGGGGAGATATCAACATAGATAGAGTAGACATCACCGACCTTGGTGAGCTTGGTGAATACTTCCTCAATCTCCCCATAGATGACTTTGCAGGGCCTTACCTTCCTCCGAGCAGCTCCAACACAGTCAATTTTAACGGTAAGACTTTTATTGTCTCTAGTGAAAAGGATGTTATAGCCTACTCCTTGTTAAGCAACGTGCAGCCTGTACTTATGTTGGAGAGACAAGTTCGGAGTCAGGAAGACATCATTAAAGACCTTAAGTCTGACAAGGAGAAGCTGTCCGAAGACCTTCGCACTGCCACCTCTAATGCTGTCATGTTGAAAGAAGAAAACGAGGAGTTGAAGAGAAGCCAAAAGACAAGCACCAAAAAAGTCGCCACTTTAGAGGAAACCATTAAAGACCTCCAGGAGAAACTGTCCGGTCTGGAGAAAGACCTTGCTACCTCAAAGGAAGAAACCAAGGCAAAGGACAAAGTCATCACCAACTTAACCACCGACAAGATTGTTCTTGAGAATACAGTGTCCAAGGCTGCCGAGGAGAAAAATACTTTGTTACAGGAGCAGGAGGCCAAGATCCAAGCCAAGATCAATGCCTATGCCAACTAGATGATCAAAAGCGAAGAGCAACTGCTTAAGAAAGTGAGGTCTGACATGGTTCTACTTTTCCATGAAAAGTTTCCGAAGAAGAACCTAGGGGACTTATGGCTTTATGTTGAGCCTGAAGACCTCCCATACCACACGATGGCCGAAGGCGATAGGTATGGCTACTCTAGTGATTCCTCAGGTGATGAAGAACACACTGGGGAGAGCCTAGATGAAGAGAAAGACGATCCTAAGGGCAAGAAGGTAGATGAAGGTGAGCCATCTTCAAAGGCTCAACCTTAACTTATGATCCACTTTGTTTATTTTCAATCCAGACTAAAGTCCTTGGAAGGCCAAGGCACTCTTTTTATAATGGTGTCCGGTATCTGACCGGATAGGTTTTTTGTGTTCTACTTTGATCATTCAAAAGTCTTTGGAAGGCCAAGGCAATTTTAAGTTATTTATTTCAATGAATATTTCTGTTCTGTGCAACTATCATCTTCTTTCATTGTTTGTTCTAATTTTGATAGCCAGAGTTTAAATAGCCTTTAGTTGTTTCATAGTGAGAGTATTTAAGTTCTCTGGCTAGAGTTTAAATAGCCCTTAGTTGTTTCATAGTGAGAGTGTTTAAGTTCTCCGGCTAAAGTTTAAATAGCCCTTAGTTATTTCAATCCGGATAGTATGATAAGGGACAAAACTTTAAAAACACTTAGAAAGTTTTTAAGAAGGCATCAAACTTTATTCAACAGCCCGGACACCTCATTAAAACCTTCCCGTGCCACCAGGGAGGAGAGAGTATGCCCCCAAATATTTACATGGATGTTTAAACAAGTAAATATTTACACAAGTGCTACTCCAAGTACATCCGGAGATGCTCAATATTCCAAGGATGAGTTAAAACTCTGCCATCTTTGTCTTCCAACCAATATGTTCCAGGTTTAATTCTTTCAACAACCATATACGGACCCTCCCAAGTTGGGGCCAACTTTCCGAACAGCTTTTCTTTAGTGTGTAAGAAGACCTTCCTCAATACCTTGTCCCCTGGTTGGAAATCTCTTCTTTTAACTTTGGAAGCAAATCTGCTTCTCATCAAGCCTTGATAGTGTACAACTCTAAGGTGAGCTTTAACTCGTCTTTCTTCTATCAAATCAAGTTGACCTCTGATTGCCACCTCGTTAGCGTGTTCGGAGAAATTGTGAACACGAAAGGAGGGGAGAGTTGCTTCTATGGGAGCTAATGCATCCATCCCATAGACCAAAGCAAAGGGTGATTCTTGTGTTGCAGCCCCAGGTGTTTTCCGGTAGGCCCAC
Organism: Limnanthes douglasii subsp. nivea; assembly: GCA_036936605.1. Lineage (NCBI taxonomy): Eukaryota > Viridiplantae > Streptophyta > Magnoliopsida > Brassicales > Limnanthaceae > Limnanthes > Limnanthes douglasii. The sequence goes on from JAUPFV010000004.1 coordinate 285,473,980, forward strand.
AAGACTTCTTGTAAATAACTAGGCCACTTCCCAGCAGCCCCTTCCAAATTTTTCTTTAAACCGGACAGTATAGTTCTACTAGCCACTTCAACTTGCCCATTCGCTTGTGGGTGGAAAGGCAAAGAGAAGCAATGTTGTATACCCCTTGAGGCACAGAAGCTCTCCATTTCCCTATTGTCGAACTGTGGCCCATTGTCTGTTGTTATCTTTTGTGGGATACCAAATCTGCAACAGATGTTGGATATAATGAATTTTATAACAGCTTTTGATGTTGCCCCTGCTAGAGGGGCCGCTTCAATCCACTTCGAGAAGTAGTCTATGGCCACAATTATAGTTTTGCGTCCTCCGGACGCCACAGGGAGAGGCCCTACTAAATCCAATCCCCATCGAGCAAAAGGAATAGGCTCAGAAATTGACTCTAAAGGAATGGCTGGTACATGGATTTCATTGATGTACCTCTAGCATGGGTCACACCTTCTTACCAATTCCTTAGCATCTTTCATGATTGATGGCCAATAATAACCGGAGAGTAAAACTCTTCTTGTCAAAGCTCTAAACCCACAATGGGCTGATCCCTCACCATCATGTAATTCAGAGAGGACTACTTGAGACTCTTCATCCCCCAAACAGCGCAAGAGAGGTTTACTATAAGATTTCTTGTACAACACGTCTCTCAATATGATAAAACCACGAGCCTTGTGTTTCAATGTTCTGGCTAGTGACTTATCTGGAGGCACGACACCATCGGAGAGATATTGCTGGAGAGGAAACCTCCAGTCTTCAGGTTGTTTCACTTGTACTTCAAAAATTTCTTCTTCTTTACCCTTACTAAGTTGAATGGAGGGGCTTTCGAGCACATGGATCCAGGGATATGACTATGTATATGTTATGGTTTCCAATGAGTCTGCTAGCTCATTTTCTGCCCGGGGAATGTGCTCAAAAACAACACTTTTAAACTTGAGTGCTTCATTCTTAAGGAGGAGTAAGTATTTCACAAGCTGCTCCTTCTTAGCCTCAAATTGGCCTTGGGCATTGTGGATAAGAAATTGGGAGTCACTTAGTAGCTTGACCCTCTTAGCCCCACAAATGTAGGCTAACTTTAAACCAGCTATAGCTGCTTCGTATTCGGACTCATTATTAGATGCCCTGAAAGCAAAACAAATAGCCTGGTACATTTTGTCTCCATACGGGGAAGTCAAACAAACCCCTGCACCATACCCCATAGTGCTAGACCCACCATCTGTTCGGATGACCCACACCTTTTTATCTTTTATATCAGTAGTTTGCTCTGAATCCCTGTCGGAGTGGAATTCAACCAAAAAGTCTGCCACAGCTTGGGCCTTGACTGCTGTTCGGGGAGCAAAATCTATGTCGAAGTCCCCCAACTCTACTGACCACTTAGTCATCTAGCTTGAAATGTCTGCTTTTTGGAGGACATTCTTCAGGGGAAAAGAAGTCCGGACGATGATGGGATGAGCCTGGAAATAAGGCCTCATCTTCCTGGCAGCTATCACTAGGGCCAATGCTAACTTTTCGAGTTTCAAGTAACGCCTTTCTGCATCTATCAAACTTTTGCTGATGTAGTATACTGGATGGGGATGACCACCGACCTCTCTTACCAACACAGCACTGATGGCATAACTTGAAACTGCCAAATATACGAAGAGGGTCTCCCCATCAACTGGTTTAAACAAAGTCTTGGGAGAGGACAGGTGCTTCTTGATCTCATTGAAAGCCTCATCACACTGTGGGGTCCAATCGAATCCCTTTGCACCCTTCAAAGTTTGAAAGAAAGGTGCACACCTGTCCGAAGACCTTGAGATAAATCTGTTTAAGGCAGCTAATCTCCCCGTTAACCAACTTCTTTAATGTTTTGAGGAGGTTCCATTTGGAAAAGAGCATTTAGTTGGTCTGGATCGGGCTGTATTCCATGCTCACTTATGATATAGCCTAGAAACTTCCCGGACTGCACTCCGAACACACACTTTTCTGGGTTTAATTTCAAATTAACTTTTATCAAGTTGGCAAAAGTTTCTTGGAGATCGGATAAGTGTAACTGCTCATCCACACTCTTCACCATTATGTCATCAATGTACACTTCCATATTTCTTCCAATTTGATCAGCAAATTCCTTGTTGACTAATCTCTGATAAGTAGCCCCAGCATTTTTCAGACCAAATGGCATTACCTTGTAGCAATGAAGACCTCTGTCAGTGACAAATGTGGTATGCTCTTGATCCTTTGGATCTACTTGAATCTGATTGTATCCGGAGAAGGCATCCATAAAGGAAAGCAGCTTGTTCCCAGAGGTAGAGTCTACTAACTGATCAATCCGGGGAACTGGATACAAATCTTTTGGGCAAGCTCTATTGAGATCTGTGAAGTCAATGCACATGCGCCACTTGCCATTTTTCTTTTTCACCAAGACCGGATTGGCAGTCCACAAAGGGTACTAAGACTCCTTGATGTGCCCCATCTTTGTGAGCCTGTCAACCTCTTGCACAATGACATCAGCCTTTTCTTTGGAAAAACCCTTCTTTTTTGAACCACTGGTGCTACGTCTCTCCGGACATATAGGTGATGTGATATAACTTCCGATGGAACCCCAGTAACATCAGCATTGCACCAAGAAAAAACGTGCTGATGGTTCTTCAAAAACTTTAACATTTCATCCTTCAAAACATGTGGCATCTTAGACCCTATCTTGACACTTTTCCCATCTTCCAAACAGTGTGTTTCTACCTCTTCAACCGGTATCAATAGTCCATGGGTCTCTCTGGGGTCATCAATTTCACCCTCACCCCCAGAAAGGCCCTCAAACTGCTATTGTTCATTAATACGGACTGCCCCCAGCGTTCGAGGAGCCAGGGCAGTGGCATAACATTCTCTTGCAATCTTTTGGCTGCTCCGGACGACTCCAACCTGTCCCTGAACAGCATATTTCAAGCACTGGTGGACTGTTGAGGCCACTGCATGCATCCTAGAGAGCCAAGACCTCCCTAGAATGGCATTATAGCAAGTGGGACAATCCACCACAATAAATAGTATTCTAACCATTTTCTTGAAAGGGCCCTTGCCCAATAGAACTTCTTCTTCGAACTCTCCGATCACATCTGCTGAGCTGCCTGTAAAGCCCAAAATTGATCTGTCCGAACTTTGAATTACAGCTGGATTTTTCATTCTCTTGTGTGTGGTTAAGAAAAGGATATTGGTTGAGCTTCCAGTATCCACCAGGATTCGTCTTATGTCATTGCCCCCTATAGATGCTCCTATGACAACAGCATCCTCATGAGGGCCAGCAATGTCTCTTAAATCATCTTCATCAAAAACAATGAAGGGGAACGAGTTTTGTGACTGATAGGAAGCCATGCCTCCTTCTAGCTGGGAGGCTAAGGTATGAACATACCTCTTCCTCGAAGAAGCAGTGAGAGGTGTCATAGTGTCCCCTCCAAAAATTGTAAGTGACTCAAAAAAATTAATGAGCCCGGAGACCGACCTAGAACATTCCTCAATTGCACCCACTCTGTTCCGAGTTGGATCAGGATCCAAGTACTCAGATTCCACGTTAAACCTTTCAATTATAACCATGGCTCCCTCCGGAGCAGCATTACTTGGACCAACCCGGTGAGTGTTGTCAGGCCTGTTGCCTCCTCTTCTTTTGACGTAAGCCCCCACCTTTCCCCTCTCAATCAAATTTTGAACTTCTTGCTTCAATACTATGCAGTCATCAGTGGTATGACCAATATCATTGTGATACTGGCAAAAAGAGTTATCACAATGCTCTCGGGGAGACTGCAGTGTAGCCGGTCTCCGGTAATGCACCTCTTCCTTTGTTTTTTCAAAAATAGTGGCCACACTTTCTTTCAACTCTGTGAACCACTCCGGTTGCACCCATGGCCCTCTCTTGTTTCTGGATTTCTGACTTTGAGCAGGAGCAGCTGGCTGAGACTGAGCTTTTGCCCTGCCATGCCCCTGTCCGGTCTCTCTTGTTTTATTTCCGGACTGATTCTGATTGGGATTTGGTCCCACTGGGGTATACCTCACCTGCCTGTGCACCCTGGTTTTCTTTGTCTCATCGACGTTTATTTGTTTTCCGACCTGATTTAGTAACCCTCCCCATGTCATGGCCTTCTTTCTGGTCACTAAATCAGCTAGATTTCCTGGGTTCAAACCCTACCTTAGGGATGCTATTGCCAGCTGTTCGAAGCAATCAGCCAACCCATTCTTGGTATTCACAAAACGGCTTATATATTCTTTCAAGGACTCATTTGGCTCCTGGGCACAATGGATTATCGTGTCTCCATTGCCCTTTAGCTCTTTACTCCCTACGAACTGCCTTCGAAAGGCTACCCAAAAAGTATCGAAGTCTTTAATACAACCTTGAGGCATGCTGTTGTACCATTTTAGAGCACTCCCCGTAAATGATTGGGAGAATTCCCTACAAAGTAGTTTATCGTCGTCGTCAAAGTTCATCATGAAGTTTTTGAATTGCTCCAGATGGTTGTCCGGATCAGTACTGCCATCGTACTTCTCTATTTTGGTGCTGTCAGACCTCTTGGGGAGGTTTCCGGACATAATTTTACAAGATAATGGAGACTGTCTCCAGTTTCTTCCACGACTGAACACAGTACCCTCATTGGGAGTTGCAAAGATACCTGGTTCATCATGAAAAGCGAAGGGATCCATCAGCATCCGGTCCACATGCTTCCGGCTATGAGATGATCCTTTACCAATATGCCTCTTCATCTTTCCTTGTCTATCCCTTTTTCTTGAATATTTTTTAATCTGCTTTTGCTTCTTTCTAGTTCGACCCTCATCGCTGCTAGAGGACAAGGATTTTTCAACTCCCTCAGTGTCCGAAGAGCTATCAGAAGATTCTGAGCTTGAGTCAGAACTCTCCACTGGCTTAGACCGGTGAGACTTTTTGGAACTGGCATGAGTCTTTTTGGTGCTCACATGAGTCTTCGAAGACTCATGCTCTCTGGGGTTATCGGTGTGATGAGCACCTGATGCTGTGGACTTTTCTTTCACGCCCATCTTAGCCTTTTCTGCCCTCAGAGCTTCTATTTCACCCTTTAGCCTATTACGCTCTTCGATAGTGTATTCATCATTCTCTCCCACAACTTCGAGCAAAGCTGGTGGTACTTCTGGATTGTCCAGATTCATTCAGACAGATTTTTCTTAGCTGGTTTTGAATGCTTGATTCAGGGACCTTCTCCTCCCACTGTGGTCGCCAATTTGGTGTGGACAATAATTGTCTGAGGGTAGGCTAGTAATTTGGTTGGTGTTTTATAGTAGTGTGTGAATGATATGTGTTTAGAGTAGAGAGTAGAGAGATAATTAAGCAGCCTGGTAGCAGTTAATTCTCATTACCCACACTTAATGCAGGTGGTTGGCTATTTATACCCTGATGTTTGGGCCCTTATGGGCTTTCGGGTCATATTTAATGGACCCGGGTCATGTTCAAAGACCCATGAGCTCTAAGTAAGAGAGCAAGTAGCTTAGTCAAGAAGTGTTTAGGGTTTTTAGTACTTTTGTCATAGTTCGAACAGTCCTAAGGTCATAGAGTTCGAAGTGATCTGTTCGGTTTATGTGACCTGTCCGGTCCGGAGGCCTTGGACCGATCTGTCCTTGTCCGGGGAGCATGCAGAATTCGGACTCACCAATATAAAACTATGATTTTTTTAATGAATGAGATCCGACATTGACAAAATGGGTACTTCCAAGAAAGACAAAAGAGACAATTAAAAGTAGCCAAGCTAACTATAAAAAGTGATGGGTTGGATCGGGTTATAAACAGGTTGGATAAATGTAAAACATAAATAATTTGAATTTTTAAACATTTATTACATCCATATGACTTCGTATATGGATGCTGACATGATGAATTAAGAGATTTATATGATATTAAATTGAGGGAACTGAATTTACAAAACATTGCTACTGTTTGGTGGGATAGGTGGCACTCCAAGATTAATCCCATGTGTGAGGGATACATTTGCAATACATCAACAATAATAGAGACCGACATATTATAAAAGTGAACGAAGAAGTTTGTTGTGAGACAAGTGATAAGCATGCGGACTAGTGACAGTTTTAGCATATTTGGATTGTTTAATCTTTAAACCTAATACATAAATATTATGAAAATATCAAAATAGTAAGATATTGAATAAAAATTTAATATTTATTAAACGTCTGTTCAAAATAAAGTACTTTAATATATATTCAATATCAAATTTATGTATCAACAGCTACATGTAATTTCATTTAGTATTGTCTAATTTTTAATGATGAAAAATGGATAAATTTGGTATTGTTCACCAAAAAATATAAATAGAAAAAATAGAAATATAAAATAAATAGTAAATATTCAAAATAGAATAATACTTTTTCATCCGAACATGACTATAAAATGTCAAAATTATTTTGTATAATGGTGTGCCTGTCATAAAATGGCAAAATTTTATCTATTTTTATCAGACGTCTTGTGGAAGGTAAAATTAAACAAAATAAAAATATTTTAGCCAAAAAATTATGTGAAAATGCTCAAATTTTCCAATCATGTGATAAAAAATGTTCAAATTTATTGGCGACTATATTGAGTATTTTTTGTTTTTTAAGCAGTTTATGTTCACCTTCGACTAGATGTATGACAAGTTATATTTATAATGATCTTGTGGGCTTTAAAGCTCTTATAGTTCATAACTATTGGATTTGTATTACATGGTAATTAAATGGAGAACATGGTGGAGATGAGAGGTGTGAAGATTTTGTCTCACACGATGATGTCTTTTAGTCTATGTTTGTCATTTGACTAAGATGTTTTAAATTTTTTGCAATTGGATGTTTTATGTTTAGATCTTTTAGTCTATGTATTTTTCATTTAACTCGAATGTTCTAAGAATTATTTAATTGGATGTTTAAGTTATTATTATTAGTTTAAATGTCTACATTAAACTATTTAAATTATAGTTATGTGCTCTAAAAAATATTATCTAGGTAAGGGAACGTCACATGTCATGCGGCAATCGCCTCGTCATTGTGACTTTTTTAATCTTATTCGCTACGAACATCCGCACGCCACTGACAACTATGGTATCACCTGACGTTAAATTATTTTTTACCAATAACTATTTGAAATTTTTAAATACATATATTATCTTTCTAATTTAGTATCTATTAATTTTTTTACTTTTTTCTGTTTATAGTTTGTTTAATTTTTATTTTTTATATTTTTTTAATTCTATTTATTTTGATGATAAATATTTTGATTGATTTAGTTATGTGTTTTTTAATAATATTTTAAGAGATTTTGATACATAATACATACTTTGATGATTTGATTTTAGTATTTATTAGTTTAAAAAAAATTATATATACAAAATGAATTGATTTGTGGTAAAGATATGTTTTGAAATTATTTTTTTGGTTTTCATTTAGTTTTACATGCATGGTAAAATATTGGAAATAAAATCTATACCGACAAAGAACCCGCAAATTTGTTTTGATCTCGGGAAAAAACAATATTGTATTTGTGTAATTGCAGGTACTTATAAAAATACGATAAAACTATTTGCAAAAATATGTAATTTTATGTATATATTTGACTTGCAGAAATATGTGTACCAATTACATTGAGTATAAAGCTATTATTTATAGATAAACTATATGGGATAATGGGCATATGCCTTATATCTCTAACACCATCTCTCAAACGTGCAATGCTTATTCTTGCATTGTGAGTTTGTTACACAAAATAAAAACTAAAATTGCAACAAAAACGAAACACCAAACTTCAAAATCATAATCGAAAGCCAAAATCAAAACAAAACGCCAATATCAAAACGTCAAAACCAAAAACCAAACTCCAATCTCCAATCTCCAAACTCCAATCTCCAATCTCCAATCTCCAAACTCTAATATTCAATCTCCAAATTCCAACCTTCAAACTCTAGTCTCTAATCTAATCTTTAGTCTCCAAACTCTAATATCCAAACTCCAATATCCAAACTCTAAACTCCAATCTCCATTATCCATTCTTCAGAATCCAAACTCCAATCTCTATTCTCCATTCTTCAAAATCCAGACTTAAATTTCCAAATTCCAAACAAATCTAAACGAAATCTAAACATCAAATGAATCCAAAAAAAGCCAAACAAATCCAAACAAGTCAAAACGAATCCAAACTAAATCTATACCAAATTCTAATCCAAACGAATAACGAAATCTAAACACCAAACAAATCAAAGCAAATTCAAACGAATCAAAATGACATACGCCGATCTAAGCAAAATTCAGAGATAATCCAAATGTAAAACAAAATATAAACACCAAAACGAAATCAAGGCGAAAAATATCGATCTAAGGAAACGTCAGTCATAGTCCAAACATCAAACGAAATCTAAACACCAAACAAAATCCAAATGAAATGTCAATACAAAATAACCAAGAAAAATCCAAACAAATTTTGAATGCCAAAATTCAAATACCGAATCCAAATCTAATTTCTAATCAAAATCAAAATCAAAATCAAAATCAAAATTGAATCTATGATATTACCAACAAAAATCTGCATTGTTCTAGTAGAGATTTCACTTGAACCATAGCACCGAATTATAATCCAACCGTTCAGATTGAATGATTTGATGTCTCAAACCCACTCTCAAAAATTCAGAAAAAATAGACATTGTTTACCTCTCGATCACGTCTGTTGATTGTGGCTGCACACACTAGATCCGAAAAACCGAGAATTTTCACTTCTTTTTTTCTTCCGGCGGACAGCTAAAACAATTGTCGGCTGGTACATCGGAAGATACGAAAACTTCAAGGTCTAAACCTACGCTTTTATAACATGTTAGAAAAAAAGTAAAACAAAGAAAGAGGACTAAAAAATAAAAGGCTGACTAGGGTTTTATTATTTAGAAAGTGTACCAATTGTATATAGTATAAAATTATTATTTAGAGATAAAATATATAGACTAATGCGTCTAGGCCTTATATATTTAACAACAAATTATTTGGAAAAAAACACACAAATCACTTGGAAAAAATAGTTTTTCGAAAAATATATAAAAGATAACTTAGAAATAAATTCTTAAAACACCAACCATAAATATTGTTTTATCCACTATAAAAAACAAAAATATGTGACATTTTAGTTACTTTTAATTACTTGTGAATATGAATATTTTTTAAATTTGAATACAACAAACAGAAAAATTAATTTAATCTGTCATTCCATATGTAATGTGTTGCGTGTCACATAATTTTTACTTAAAAACTAATTTAAAAAAATCATACAACTAATTATCGATAGTTTAATTTATGTTTAATTATTTTACAATATTGGTAAATTGAAAGCGAATCACTTTCAAGAATCTCTCCGAGAATGAAAACAAAATTTCTTCATTATACTCTTTTTTGGCCGACTCTTCTCCTGTTGTATGTCTTTAAAGGAAGAGGGTGAGTGCTCCTCACATTATCATCAATATGCTGATCATGATATGCTCTTTCCGGCCTGAACTCCCATCCTGATCATCCTAAGATCAGGGATAACCCATCTTTTGAACCTGCCACAAGTTTTACAAAGAATTCACCAATCAAGAAAACTTATGCTAATCTATTAAAAACAACACAGAGAAAATACTCCGCAGAAATGTCTCAAGATCAAGTGATAATGATCAGGTTGAAATTCTTTTCGACGCTGAAAACATGGGCAAGCTACGACAGAAATCTAAACATACCCTAGTTGGAAAATTTGCCAATGGGAAACCAAATTACAGTTTTGTTAAGGATTTCTTGGAGACCTTTAACTTCAAGGGTGAATATAGTGTTATAAGTTGGGACTTATAACACATTTTCATTGAGTTTACGCTCATAGAAGACTTAAAGAAAATCTGGAGGAGGAATGTATGAAAAATTGGGGAAACGATTATGAGGCTGCTAGAGTGGTGTTCTTAATTTTAATCATAATGTTGAAAACCCAGCTACCCCTTGATGAGTCCAGATTTTCTCACCACTCTTTATGAGAACCGGACAGGGGAAATTCGGACAACATCCACCCACTAAACCATCCGAACTGAACTAATGTACTAAAAACTTAATCACTTCATGACTGAGCTAATTACCTACATGCTTAAAACTAATGGGTCTATGAACTTGACCCGAATCCATAAGTTGACCCAAAAGCCCATGTGGCCCACAATTAAGGGTATAAATACCCAACCACTTTCATTAATGAGGGTAATGAGAATTTAATACAACCAGACATCTCAAGTCTCTCACTACAATCTATCCAAACATTAAATACCTTTGAAACACCACAAAACTCTGGACAAAATTACCCTCAACCGAAAATAAACTACATCACCCCTGTCTATATTGATCTACTAAATCTTCATGAGTTTATGTATTGTGAAATAACTATTCTTGAATTTGCAAAAACTATTGGGTCTCCATTAAACATATGAGTATCAATCAACAACAGGGCAAAACACAATTTTTGCAGAATTTGGGTAGTTATGGATGTGTCACAACATTTGACTAAGGGAATAAATATATTCTTTGGGTCTCTCAATTTTTGGAAATAACTTGTGTATAACAAACATCCTGAGTATTGCAAAGGTTGTTCTCACCTGGGGCACTCTGATAAAGATTGCAAGAAGACAAATCAAAGGAAGCATGTTGATCAGGTTAAAACCTCCAATTCCATGATGATGGATTCTCTGTTACCTGCATCTCAATTAAAGGTAATTGGTCATAAACTCAAATAAATTATTGTATATGAAAATAATGATGTTACTGAGGAATCAAAGCAAAATTATCATGATGAAGATAATGAAAATATGGTTCAGAATCAATTATTTTTAGGTATTGAGAACAAGGAGATTATTGAGGCTCTTCACATGCTGGAAATGGGTTCTACCAATCAAGAGGGCAGTACTTCTGTGTCTTCTCTGAAGGAAATTACTTCACCAAAAAACAAACAACTGGAAGTCTTCCATCTTCCCCTGTAAACAAAAAAACAGTCAGTAATTATGGTGAAAAGAGAACAGAACATAAGAAAATAAGAAAAGTTAAAGTAGTAAACTCAAAGGGGATTATATCCTCTAAATGTGTGCAACACAAAAATGCTGCCAAAACCACTAAACAATCTAAATGACTATAGTCATTCTAAACTGGAATGTGTGTGGCATAGGCAATAAGGAAACTCAAACCAGAATAAAATCTATCAAGAGGGCAAAAAAGCTAGTTTTTTAGCCCTTCAAGAACCTATGATCAGTATTTCAACGCTGGAATCTATCTCAAGAAAGCTTGGGTTTCAAAGCTTCACTAGCAACATTAGTAATAAGCTATGGGTCACGTGGAATGGGGATTTTCAGGTGGATATCCTTACTCATGAAGATCAGCTTTTTCATTTAAGTATCAAGCACAGTTCTATTCCTAAAGCTTTCAAGGTCACAGTAATATATGCTAAATGTACACGGAGTTTGAGGAGACTACTATGGGACAACCTAAGGAATTTTAAAGAGGAGAAAAGAAAATGGATTATTTTTGGGGATTTCAATCCTATAGCATATCCCGATGAACAACTTAATTGCTCTACTAATTGCACTGCCAGCATGGATGATTTCAATAACTTTATTCAGGATTGCAATTTCATGGATGCTAGTTTTTCTGGGAACAAATTTACTTGTTCTAATGGAAGGCAGTGGAGAAGATTGGATAGGGTTTTATTCAACAGCAAGTGGCTTAGTTACTTTGATGATACTAATATTACCCCTCTGCCTAAAACATGCTCAGATCACTATGCCCTTCTCTAAACTATCTCTTCAACCACTACCCATAAGGATATTTTCTTTTAAGTTTTTTAATATGTGGTGTATGCACAAGGACTTTTATAGTTTTGTTGAGTGTTGTTAGGCTATTTAGTATACAAGTGCTCCTATTCATAAATTTTGGTACAAGCTAAATCATCTGAAAGCTAACCTAAAAGTGTGGAACAAAACTGTTTTTGGATATATTTTTTATTCTATAAAACAGATTAAGGAGGAAATCACTGCTCTGGAAGCAAATATTCTTATATCTAACTCTCCTCAAGATAAAGAGTTAATGTAAAAGGATAAAAGTAAGCATCTATTGCTTCTTGCAAGAGAGGAGGAGTACTGGGTTCACAAATTTCACGCTAACTGGTCTAAAGATGGAGAAAGAAACACTTCTTTTTTCCACAATCTTGTGAAAAGAAGGTACAAAAGATCTAAAAAATTTCGTATATGGAATGGAACCACTTGGGATGAGGATTCAAATATCATTGGGGAGACTGCTAGTAAACCATTTTAAATCACTAGTCTCTGATCTCCCCAATCCATGGAATTCTAACATTCTTGGAGACTATATCCCTAATCCGATCTCTGAAGCTGACAATAAGATGCTTATGAGGTTGCCTTTAGAGTCATAAGTATATGAAATCATTACATATTTGAGTCCTAATGTAGCAGCTGGTCCAGATGGGTTTAATGGGAAGTTTTTCAAAAGTTTGTTGGCCTATAATCAAGATAGACCTATGTGAGACCATCATGGATATATTTAGGAAATGTCATTTTCCTAAGGGCATCTATGCAACACTTCTTTGCCTAATTCCTAAGGTAGATTCTCATAAAATATGGAGAAAGTTTAGACCAATCAGTCTAACTACTTATTTGAGCAGAATTGTCTCTAAATTGATCAACAACAGAGTTTCTACTCTCATTCCTAATATAATTTATGTTGAACAAGGGGCCTTTGTTAAGGGTAGAAGCATTCATGATAATATAGTGATTTCTCAAGAGCTTTCAGATGACCTAGCTAACAAGACTAGAGGGGGTAATATTTTGCTGAATGTGGATATAGACAAGGCATTTGATAGGCTGGATCAAAAATTCTTGTTAAGTGTTTTGGTTCCATTTGGGTTTAGGTCTGATTTCATCAGGTTGATTGAAAGGAACATAGATAATTGCTACTTCTCTATTATGGTCAATGGAGTTTTGAGAGAATTCTTCAAAGCTAATAAGAGATTAAGATAGGATGATCCACTATTACCCAACATTTTCATTCTAGCAGAGGAATATCTACTAAGAAACTTATAGGGGTTATTTACTGAATTAACCTCAATCACATATAAAATTAGAGGGAGTTTAAACATACCTTGTTTATGATTTGCTGATAACATTCTGGTCTTTTGCATTAGATCAACTTCCTCTGTTACAAAGGTTGTGAAGCTGAACAGTCACTATGAAAACATTTCTCGATAGTTAGTAAATAAAGAAAAATCAAGAATGATCATCTCTAAAAATTTCTCACCTCAACAAATCAAAAGGCTAGAATTGATCTAGGCTTCAAACAGAGTCATTTGCCATTCAAGTACCTGGGTTCTGTGATAAGCAATACAAGGAGGGTTAGTAACTTTGAAAACCTTATAGCTAAAACATGAAATAAAATCTCTGATTGGGATCATAATGTTCTCTATTTTGGAGGGAGATTGACATTCATTCAGCCTGTCTTAACTCCCTATCTTATCTTCACAATTCAAAATACCGAAATCCCTAAAATTGTCATCAAAAGGCTGGAGATTTTATATAATAAGTTCTTTGGGGGAACTAAGACTAACAATGCTACAATAAACTGGTGCAAATGGTCAAAGTTATGTAAGAATTATGAGGAATGAGGGCTAAATCTAAGAATGCTTGAGGATATGGTGGAGGTTTTCTCTTTAAATCTATGGTTCAATCTGAGAAGTCGAGAATCTCTATGGTCAAAGCTAATTAAATCTATCTACTTCAATAATCATCACCCTTTAACTATTCATTTATAGTCTAAAAGCTCTTATACATGGAAAAGATTATGAAAGTGAGAGATATGGCTGAGAAGTTCATTGTGTGGCAAGTTAAAGCTGGTAATATTAATCTATAACTTGATAGATGGTGTTCAACACATTCTTTCATCAACTTTTCTAGTAATGAAGACAGATCATCCTATGAAGGTTCTTTGCTTAAAGACTATTGGGAAGATGGAAGGTGGAATATCACAAAGCTGGAGACTGTTTTGGATCCAGAACAAATCCAAAACATTCTCAAGGTTTTCCTAGACTCTTCAAATGCCGACTCAATCAGTTGGTCTCTCAGTGACAATGGGTAGTTATGTTCTAAAGTTACATGGAAGGAAATTTGTAAAAAGGGAAACAAGTCAAACCTCTATGCAAAGACTTGGAATAAGGTAACTCCTCAAAATTTTTTATTCCTCCTCTGGATATTTCTCAAGAGCTGGTTGCCTATTGACTCTGTCCTACAAAGAAGAAACATTCAGTTAGAATCAAAATGTCAAAATTGTAATTATACAGAAATTGTTAAACATGTCTTTGTTGATTTTCAGAAGGTTTGGGATGTATTGGTCTATTTTGGTGCATATTTCAACATATACATCACCAAGAATATGTCATTCTCTCACTTAGTGAGAACATGGTACTCGTTTTCAAGCAAGGAAATTCACTTGCGCTCTATCTTACCATCGATTATTGTATGGGTGATCTGGTTTGCCAGAAATAAAATGAAGATGTAAGGTAAAAAATTAAAGTCTGAGGACATGATTAGGCACATTATATGCATCATCTCTGGTCTAAATAAAGCTCATCTATTGAAAAGGAATTATTGGAATAGAGATAGCAAAATTGGGCCATCTATTGGGTGTGTCAATCACCTAAGAATGTCTATTGCTCAAGTATCACTAAGATGGGTTTGTCCTAAGTTAGGTCGCTTTAAAGTCACTACTGATGGAGCCTGTAGTGAATCTGGGGAATGCTATGGTGGTGGTTTGGTTAGAGACAACACTAGAAAGATCATTTTTGGTATGGTCGAGTCTATGGTTAAGGAAGATCTATTATTGCTGAACCAGAGCTATGTTGGACGGACTTCACATCTGTTTTGCTAAAGGTATTAGTATGCTTGATATGGAAACAGATTCTCGATTTCTGGCTGAAATGATAATCACAAGAAGATCTCTATGGTGCCTTAAAGCCACAATAAGCTACTGTTCTAAACTGATCTCTTCAACTATGAAACTTATTCATATTTTCAAAGAACATAATGAATCAGCAGATTGGTTAGCGAAATCTACTCACAAATCTAACAAAAACTCAGATTTTGAAGAAAATGGTGCTCCTGTTAGAGAGCAACTGCTTTTCTGGAATCAACCCTAATTCTTAGCAATGATGTTATTCTGATACGTCGAAAGAAAAGCTTACCTGTATTGATGATTCCTCTGAAACTTTGAGCCTTTGTTGCACCTGACTTGTTTCCATAGGCTGAGCATCAATTCTTTGTGTTATACGGACAAAGCTTTTCGTTGAAGAAGGGTGGATTGCTTGAGTAATCTAAGGGTATTCGAGGGTTTGGCTAAGGCAGGGTGAAGAAAATAGAGGAGAGAGGAAGAAGGAGGATAAAGAGTTGATGTATAATTAGGGTTTTATGATTTTAGGAATTTTCGTTTAGTTAGAGGTATCGAGCTGTTTTACGACATGTATTTGTTTTAATTGGTTAATAAAAATCTCAATGTTAATTAAAAAAAAATTACAATATAATTTATTTGTTTCTAAATATCAATCATAATTTAATCATTTATAATAAATACATCTTAAAAATATATATTAATACGAGTTTTATAAGAAAAATAAAATTTTAAACTAGACATACTAAACCATTTTAGTATTAATTTTAAATGTATGGACTATTAAACATAATTTCTATATATAAGTTGAATAATGTAAATGCAAAAACACTTGCATAGCACTGGATATAAAAAGAGGTTTTGTTAGATATAGTACTGTATTGAAAAGAATATAGAATAACAAGGGCCAAGGGGACAAATATATGAATTTAGTATGATTTGGTAGGCAGTGGGTTCGCATCGAGATATTGTTGTTGTTAAAGAAGGGTGCAAATCAATTCCACGATTTGGCGGCGCTCTCAACATGACAAATCTCTCGATCCTTAAATTTATTATTCAATTTTTTTGCTATCACCAAACCAAATCGCCGTGCTGATCCATAAGCCGGGAGTGGCAACCGTATTTGACTTGTTCGTTCCGTTTATTTTCTTCTCAAAACATTATTCATAGAGTAAATAAAATTATAATAGAATGAGATGTAATCGGATACATTTAAATACAACCGGATAATATTTAGACATCTAACCAAATAAGTTTTGAATATTATATCGTCCCTAAACCATCACATTTGGTGAAAGATGATCCATTGATTTTCAAAAGTCCGCCGATAGTTTTTAGATTATTAGCTTTGGATAAAGTTAGTTCATCAGATCCTTTGATTCATGTGAACCTGCCACCTGTCATCATAGTCACCAAAATTTTGTAGTACCACTAGTGTCTTAACTTTAGGTCATAGGTTGTAGACTATATTTTGGCTTTGACCTAATCTTAAGGGATTATTGGTGATACAAAATTTTGATGACTATGGTGACAAATGACAGGTTCTCAGGAATTTAAGGATCTAGGAGACTAACTTTGTGCAAAGCTGATAGTCCAGGGGCTACTAGCGAACTGTTGAAAGTTAAAGGACTATATGTCACCAAATGTGATAGTCCAGGGACGATATACTGTTCAAAACCTAACCAAATAAGATTACAAAACCACTTTCACTATAATCAAACAAGGATTGAACCTCAGCTAAAAAATCTTCAAAGTTACACTCCGAACAAACACAACAATTAGGAAGTAAGAGAGAGAAACACTCTTTTTTGAATTTTTTTCAAGGAGTTTTTTTCTTAAAACAACCAACACACTTTGGAACCTCTGTTCTTTCTAGTTTATGGGGTTTGATTATGGTGTGATTTTGGTTGTTTTTAATACATTTTTTGTGAGAAATAGTATTTGATCTTCATATTACTTTTTGAAGTCTTGTAAACAATTTCTAGTTGAAATTATTTTTGGGGTTGACCAAAAATTCCAATTGGATAAGATTGGAGAGATTTCTTTTCGAACAAAGAAGATGAAATATTGTGTGTGATTCCATTTTAAACAGAACCTAAGTTTTAAGTAATTCGACCGATAAAATTGGTTAGACAGTTCGGTTAGTTAGGGTCCATAAAATAAAACGGGATTTAAATTTTAAAGAAAAACGGCAGAAGTTTGAAATTTGAATAGACGTTCAAATTTTCAAAATTTGAAGTTATGTTGACTTGCAACAATAGCCGATTCAGCTCAACCCCAACTAGAGGCTCTGCCCCTTGGACCTCGACAGGGGCTCCGCCCTTTCGATCCTACAAGGGGCTTCACTCCTTGATCCTGTTAATCATGATATAATCTAACAAGCGTGCACTCCGCATTATACAACTTCTTCGATAATGTATCATGATTAAATTGGTCGACTAGTCGATCCAATTAGACTAAAATATCTAACATTATTTAGCATTTCTGGTCAACATCGTCTATTTTTGTTAAAGTTGTTAGGCATCAAGGTTGTTGTTCTTCATTAAAAAAGAAGCAAATACTTAAACGGTTGAATGGTGTTTTTAACAGGTTTTCTAGCATTTTTTGGTTATTTTGTTCATATTCTATGAAAGATCTTAGACACAAATTGTTGTTATTTTTCACCTTTAAAATCTAGAAAAAAAACCCCATTTTTTGGTTTGTTTGAAGACCAATCACGTGTTTGTTACTTGCAATTGGATTGTACAACCTTTGGCTTGTCTTTTTGTGATTGTCCTCTGGTGCAGGTTGTCTTTTGGGTGTACGATTTGTAGAATCTACATTCTGTTTTTTAGTGCAGTGACCCTTTTGTTCGGTCCTTGTGCAACTTTTGACATGACCAGGTCGCTCTCTTGGCCAAAAAGAAAAAAAAAATATGCTGAAGGTGAGCATCACATTGATGCCTCAACCTTTGAAGGTTCTACATCTTGCAAAACTAGAGTATTTTTTATAAAATAAACTAAACTTCCACCAAATCAACCCATAAACAGCCCATTAAATCTGTTGTTTTTGTTGATAGATTCGTTGAGGGTTCGACTTAGAAGGTGAAGGATGGACTCCAAAACGAAGAGCTTCACCTGGGTTGTTCTATAGTTTCCCAAAAAGATAAGGATTCTACCTTGGATAAGCTGTCAAAGCATAAATCAGCCTCGAAAGAACTCATTTTGGCTGATTGTGTGGTGGAAAACCCTACAAAAATTCTGGAGATAAGTGCTCAACTTGCTGTTGCTACTAACCACACTTGTGCTTCTTTAAATATTCAAGATTCAATGAAGTCTGTTGACGATTTTCCACCACCTTCTCGCCTAAAAAACATCAACTTTTCGAAGAAAAAAGGGTACATTTTGCTGAGGATTTTTCTAGTTCTTCTAATGGTTTTGATTCTCTTGAGCAGTCTTTTTCTCCAAGAAATTTGCTTACACTTGGGGATGATGATACCCAAGATGAAGCATCTTCTGTTAAGGTTGTTGGGAAGAAATATAATAAGGTTGAAGCAAAAAATGCAGCTGGAAAAAAACCATGGAATAACAACTTTCCACTTAATCTTTTTCCGGACAACCGGAAGCCGGCTACCGACATCAAACTTGGGTTCATGGTGGGGGTTAGCAAGGACGAAAATGACCAGGTATTTTTCGATAACAATGATGTTAGAAAGCTCTCGGATCGACTTAGTTTTCCATTAACTGGCTATGTTGCTAGAAAATATCCCGGGAAGCAAGCCATTGTCACAAGATGGAAACCTTGGAAGGTAAAACATCAAGTAAACTTTCACCAAGTGGTTGGATTATTTTCAATTTTTTTGATGAACTTGCTAGGGATTATGTCCTCAATGGAGGGACATACTATATTTATGAGCAGCCATTTATGCTTAAATTGGTGCCCGAGTACTTTGAATTTTTGAATGATGCTATAAACCAAGTTCTGGTTTGGGTGCAGCTCCCAAACTTGCCTCTGGAATTATGGAATGAAAACCCTTTGAGTAAGTTAGGTAGAAGGATTGTCCCCCTTTGTATTCGGGCAACCTAACCCACACCATGGAGAGACGTTTTTGCTAGGATCTTGGTTGAAGTAGGCATCTCTAAGCCACTTGGAAAATAAATCGTTTGCAAGTCACGAAATGGAAATACATGTTGCCAAAGGGTTGCATATAAGTTGGTTCTCAAATTTTGTGTTGGCTGCAAGGCTATTGGGCATGATAGAGATAGTTTCCGGAATAACGGTACCAGACCATTTGTTGCTATTTTGAAGAAAGTACCGATTGTTGGACAGCAACAAGTTAAACGCAAGAGACATGGAACCGTGCCTTTGGCTAGTCCAGCTATTGATAGAAGTGGACAGCAAGGTATGGGGCAGGTCAAGGAGACTTAAAATAGCCCAAACAACACACGTTAGGAAGGCTCGGTTGGCCAACTTGTGGACAATTTAGACGGTATATCTACATCTTTAGCTATTGCTTTGAGTAAGGAGAATTTATTGATTGATGATGATGATACCATGATTTCTTTTGACGAGTCTTTAGATACTAAGCCCGCCCACCATATATGACCTTGATCTAATGATTAACGATTTATTAACCACCTCTCTTTTTTAGAATAATGAGGCTGTCACACTTGATAACTTGGACACTCAAGAGGGGCTGCAAGTTAACGATAGTTACACCATGGTTAATGTAAAACAAAGAGGTAACACAAGCAAAAACTATGGGACATATCAGCCCTTAGAGAAGTCGTCCAGGGCAAGCAAAGGAAGCCGAAAATCCACCAGTTGGTTGAAGAAGGGGCTCCCAAGCCTTTCTAACCATCCATGAAGCTTGCTTGCTGGAACATTAGGGGTTTTAACACACCCCTAAAACATAGTGGAGTTAGCAACTTCATTCACAAAAATAAGATAGATCTTGAGAGAAAATACACTAGATGTGGTGCTCGGAATTTCATTCTTTCAAAGCTTAGAGGTTGGGAATTTTGTGATAACTTTGATGAAGCTTCTAATGACATAATTATTGTGGCTTAGAATCCGTAGAAAATTAATTTGGAGATCCTCTCAAAGCATCCACTAGTCATCCATTGTGATGTCAAAGACAAGGTTAGCACGACCTTCTTTCGTATTAGCTTCATTTATGCTTTTAACATTCTTGTAAGGAGGTGGGATTAATGGGAAAACTTGGTTGAATATGGGCAACAGATCAATGATCATTGGTTCTTTATGGGGGACTTTAACAACGTGTTGAATTTTGATGAACGTTGTAATAGTAATGACGTTACTCCATATGATATTAGTGATTTTGGTAATTGTTGTGTACAAGTATGCCTTGAATACCTTCCTTTCATGGGTAACTTATTCACGTGGAGCAATAACACGATTCTTGGGGAGTTGGATAAAGCTATGGATAATTTTCATTGGCACTCGTCGAAATTGAATTTCTCGGTAACCTTCATTCCTCATATTTATATTTCTGACCATTTCCCTTGTATTGTGGATGTTTTTTATCAGGTTCTTCGTAGAAGATATTCTTTCAAGATCTTTAATATATGGGCTGATCATCCTCTTTTTCTATCAACCATATAAATAAATTGGCTAAGGCTGATTTAGAGGACAACACAATTTGTTTTGTACAAAAAAATGGCTTGGTTTAAACCTAATTTGAAAGCTCATAACTTTAACCACTTTTCTCATATTTCGGAACGGGCTAAAAGAAAGAAGGATAAGCTCAAACTTTCTGAAATTAGATTACGTTAAGCCCCCTCCGACACAACTTTATTGAGTGAAATTGTGGCTCTCCGAAAATCTGCATTTCTTCTAAGTAAAACGAAAATGAGTTCTTTCCAACAAAAATCCAAAGGTGCTTTCTTGATGAAAAGAGATAGATCCACCAACTTATGACATGCTTTAGTTAAGCTAAAATAAAAGAAGAACTATATTGTTGTGGTTTCACTTGCCGATGGAACCTTGTCTAGTTCGGCTATTCAAGTGGTGGACTCCTTTGTTTTGTATGTTAAGGACTTCTTGGTTCCCGAACAGTGGTAGAGCCGGTGGACAACGAGATTATTAGGTTTTGGTCGTGTCTCAAAGAAGAGCAAAAACATCTTATGTGTTCCGATGTTTATGAGGATGAAATCCGCATGGCTTTTAACGATATTAATAAGGACAAGTCACCCGAGCCTGATGGTTTTTCATCCCATTTCTTCAAATCTTCTTGGGATGTTATTGGAAAAGATCTTGTTGATGCCGTTAATGAATTTTTTGCGACATCTTCTCTCATTAAACAACTTAACCATTAGGTTATTTCCTTAGTTCATACGACGAACCATGCTACTTCTGTGTTAGACTATTTCTTGATTTCTATATACAATGTATCATATAAGCTTATCACTAAAATTCTCGCTACTCGCATGAATCCAGTGTTGGATATTTTAGTAGATGAAGCTCAACACGCCTTCATACCGGGAAGATTGATGACAAATAATATTCACCTTATGCAAGAGTTAATATGAGGCTATAATCGTAAGAGATCTTCCCTACGATGTATTATAAAGATCGACCTTCGAAAAGCTTATGATACTTTATCGTGGGACTTTTTGGAAGAGGTTATAAATGGGATGGATTTATCTGATCAATTTTTGTGATGGGTTATCGAGTGCATCACGACTCCCTCTTATACGGTTTCTATTAACGGTATCATCTATGTTTTTTTTAAAGGATGGAATGAGCTGCGTCAAGGGGATCCCATTTCACATTACCTTTTCATCCTTTGTCTAAAGTATTCGTCTAGACTTCTCAAGAGGTAAACTCTTAATCTAGCCTTCAAATTTCATCTTAAATGCAGAAGTCTTAAAATCACACATCTTGCCTTCGCAAATGATTTGATGTTGCTTGCATGAGGGACGATCCATCAATTGGTATTCTTATGGGCTGTCTTGAGAACTTCGGCTCTAATTTGGGGCTGCACATAAATATTCTAGAATCCAACATTTACATGGCTATAATTCAGCTGAAAACTATGGTTAACATCGAGGATACCACACACTTTGTGCAAGGGCCTACCCTTTTTTAGTACCTTGGCATTCCACTTGTTGCTGCCTCATTAAAGGTTATGAATTTTGGTCCCTTATTTGAGAACATAAGAACCAAAATTTCCAATTAGATTGGTTCATTTTTGTCTTATGCAGGTAGAGTGGAGCTGATTCGGCCCATCCTACAAGGTATCAAGGCTTTTTGGTTGTCTATTTCTCCCATCCCTGCAGTGGTTAGAGCACATCTTATTAAGTTGTGCAGAAATTTCATTTGGGGCTCTAAGATGTCTTTGGTTTCTTGGATTGATGTATTCCTACCTAAAGCAGAAGGTGGATTAACCCGTAGAGATTTGAAGGCTTGAAATTATGCTCATATTTTAAAGCAATTTTGGAACATTGCTGCCAAGAATAACATGTTATGGATCCAATAAGTTAACCAAGTATACGAGGGACACTTCCTTATGAGATTAGATAGTCTATAGTCGTGCTCAAGTACCTCTTCACCATAAGAGATAAAGTCATATGTCACTCCGATTATAATGAAACGGCCCTCGCCAAGTTGCAAGCATGAAATTCTCAAAACGTGGGCCATTCAGAATGCGCATATTACTTCTTTAGACCAAGCATTGATATTAAGTCGTGAGCCAATATCATTTGGAACTCCTAAGTTACTCCTAAGCATATCTTTGTGATATGGCTTGGATCAAAATAAAGGTTACTTACAAGGGACAAAATCACCCACATTGAGATCGACCAAGCTTGCTCTTTGTGTGGCGACCATTTTGAAACAGCCCACCACATCTTCTTCGGTTGTTCCGTTAATTAGGATGGATAGTTCTATAATCCTTCCCCGTGATATATGATACATTGATATTCTTGCAAAACCTTGAGTCATGAATAATATCTTACCCATAATGGGTTACTAGAGAGGTATAAAAAAGCCACGAGTCGTACCAGAAGGAGGTAGATTCCCCGTTACCGATCGCTACCTTATCCATTATCCTAACCAACGACCTATGTAAAAAGTTTCTCACAATCCAGAAGGGCGAAGAACCAAGAATAATGGACCACTGTTATTATTTTTAATATTTTTTGTATTAATCCAAATATACCCGATTGACTTGATGTTTTTACTAATTAAGGACCATATGTGTTTAAGGCATTTTCCTGATTTCAGGTTTTTAATTTAGAAGCCCAAAGTCGCCTTCCATCGTGGCCAATGTTACATTGGACCAACCCATCTTTGACCCTAACATCTTCAGCCCATGGCCTGACCAGAGGAAGTGTCAGATGGATTAAAATAACTCTTTAAGAGCCCTAGACGGGATAATGAAGATCGAGGACCATTATACCTGACTATCAAACAAGACAAACTTGATGACCTGGAGCCTTCCCGCATAATAAAGGTCTTTTGAGATTCCAAAACTTTTACGAGCAGTGATATTTTGTTCGAGATGATGACAGTCTTTATAGGAAAGACGACCATTGAGAAGATGGACTTCTAGATCTTTACATTAAGAGAGCCTACCTTGTACCCTAAAGCGTTGATAATATTATTTTAAAGGGGTGGAGTTTATACCATAAAGGAAAATATGGCTTTTAACGGGAATAATTTGAAGATCCAAGAGACAAAAGAATTTACCGAGACCCTTTGTGCTAAGATTAAAGAAGTTTAGGATAAGGTGTTACCGAACATGATTAAACATTTCATAAATTTGATTTTTAGTGCGGATTTCTAATTTTTGTTATTACCAAACTAACTTTATTTTCACGTTGTCGTTTAAGAGAAAAGACCATACGCTATGAACTAAATTTATAGAAATTGTCAAGTTAATGAGCACTCATCAAACATCTTAAAATCCAATGACAAAATGAAAAAATCGTCAATCGAGAAAAAAACTTATCGATTTTAAGCTTTAATATAAAATAAACACGAATAAACAAATCCATATATAAAATCACATCAAAAACACGAAAAATTAAATAATAAATCAATATTACTTGCTATTATCTTACGAGTTATATTTTATTTTAAAATGCATTAAAGTATTGTAGTTTAATAGTGGTTCTCCGCTTTGAGCCTGAAAGCTTGCATGGCTTTGCTTTTTGGTCTACTTCCAAAATGCCTCATACTAGTTGAGATGTGTTCTTACTTATATACCATTGACCCTTCTCATGTTTAATCGATGTGGCAAGTGGGACTTCGATCGTCACCCTAACAATCCTCCTCTCGAATAAAGTACCACTTAATCTCCTCTCAATTGACTCATTATCCGTCCACTCTAATCAGTTTGCTTTCCCACCTGACCCATAAAGCATGACAACGGATCTCTATATGCTCACTCTCATCACCATATTACCTTGTTCTTTAGCATCACTCTTGACACATGAGCCACAGACAAACCGAACTAGGTCACACTAGTGATCTTATAAGAGTAGATCATTCACCTTGAGCATGACTGGTGGTTCATCATGCTCGACATCCTTTAAGAATTTCACCATATCCCGTTCCATCTGGGCCTGGAGCTCTGATACCACTTGTTGGGAATATGAGTACCGCATATTCCGACTCCGCCGATCTCCACACTAGTATGATATTGTCCACTTTAGGTCCAAAGACCCACATAACTTTGCTTTTTGATCCACTTCCAAAATGCTTCATACTTAAAATATGTTTTACTTATATACCATTAATCATTCTCATGTTTAACCGATACAGGAGATTGGACTTCTATCGCCACACTGACACTATTTAGTAAAAATAATTTATTAATTGTTAAAATTTATTTACAGAACCGTTAACAGAAATATATATACCTCAAACGTCTAATAATGAACCAATGTATACTAATAAAAAATTTATTTAGAAACTAAAAAGAAAAAATTAAAGCACCTAAAACAAACTATATTTTAAGCGGGCAAATACATGGGTAATCAAAATCCAAGTACGGGACGAGATGGTGTGTTCAGTTGTGTCAAATATAGTCAGCTTACTTTATAGTTCACTAATGACTGAACAACCCAAATTACTGACTAATGATGTTATTAGAAGACCCCAGTAAACATTTAAGTCTTTGCTTATTTTACTTTTGGGTGTAATCTCCACCGCCCACTACTATTAACTTTTTTTTTTTGGGTACTATTAACTTTAAGCTTAACTTATACTTGACCTTTTAGTTACTTTTGGTTTTTCTTAAATATAAATATTCCCAGCTGTTAAGATTGCAATTTTGTCTTAGTTACATATTAGATCCAAGTTTTATTTGGTTGAAAATCATGGCTTCGTACGTGGACTAAAGCCCAACGAACTTGGTTTGAATGGAATTGGATCATAGAAGCAGTAAAACTATAACAATTACCATTGCTAAAGGTAGGTCAAAAAGTCATTTATCCGCGATTTGTTTATCTAACTGAGCTTTTATATTTTTTTGGCTTTTGTATTTAACTGGATTTTTTATTTTGTTGAGTTTTTTATTCAACTGTATTTATTTATTTGAAATCTTGTGTTTTGTTTTTAATTGAATTAGATTTTGTATGTGGAATTTTTTTGGATGATTTAATCCGGAGAGTTTGTGGAAGGATTAGAGTTTCGCGATATTCGTTGATTAAATGATATCTTATGATTAAACAAAAGCTAGAAATACTGTTAGGAATCTATAAATAGAAGAAAAAATATATGCCTTTTAGTTGTAGTTGAGAGTTGGTCAATTTGTATGTTTATGTATTCTCTAGAGCAGAACGTGTAGTTGTTAGAGAGAGGAGTGAGATAGAAGAGATAAACATACAGAGCAAACTTTGGGTTCACATTCCTTTGTAATTCGTGAGCGATTTGTAATAGAGAGAGTGGTTGAGTTTTCTTGTGTTTGAGTCTTACTTGTAATTTTATTGTAACTTCCTTGATAATAAAACAGAGTATTCATTCCGCGTGGACGTAAGATTTGTTCACAATCTGAACCATATAAATTATGTCTTGTGTGCTTAGTTTACTTTACGTTTTTTAATTGTTTCTATCGAACGGGTTGAAAGTTCTTCTTAGAGGAGCGTTTTCCCAATAAGTGGTGCAGTGAGCATATATCAACAAAGAAGAGAAGTAAATCGATTTTCGATCTAAAGGTTGAAGAGAAAGATCTCTCATTGAAACCAAAAATCCATAATAAATAAGTTGCATCATTCTTAACCTAAAGAAATTCAATTGAGAGAATAAATTTAATCTATGGAGAATTAAGATTAAAGCTTACATGGTACATAAGAGATTAGTTGGTGCCATTGATGATAAATCTACAAAGGTTGACGTCGTGGTACTATCTATAGCTCATAATGCCTTCATTTTAAGCTTGAGAGATGAAGTGGTGTGTGAGGTATCTAAAGATCCTACCGCACTAGGGATTTGGAATTGGCTAGAGTAAATTTACATGAAGAAATCCTTAGCAAAGAAATTTTATCTTAAGAAACATATGTACAAGCTATCTATAAATGTTACAAAGAGATCTGAAGACACATAGATGACTACATCATAATCATATTTAACCTGAATACAGTTTGCGTCAAGGTGGAGGATAAGAATCAAATAATCATCCTCTTAACTTCTCTGTCAAAGGTGTATAAGTAGTTATTGGACATCATCATGTACATAAGTCGTCCCTTACTATATATGATGTAAAGAGCTCATTACAATCAAAAGGATCTTCAAATGAAGGTCATTCTAAAACATGATTTTGATGGTCACATAATGAGTGTGAAGGGAAGACCAATAAAAACATATTCAAGCAAGAAGAGAAGAAACTCGTTGTTTAAGTCTAGAGGGCTTGTGATTGTTTTTAAATAATATGTTGGACATGTAAGAAGAAAAGATATATTAGTGGGAACTACCCAGATAAATGAAAATGCAACAATAATCTGAGAACCGAAGTCGGAGATGTTGTAATGGTATCAGATGATTGTGAGTTGGTTGATGATTTAATAGTTGTTTCTTATTGCATGTAAAATGATAAATATTTTTTGGATTTGGGCTCATTGTTTCACATGACTTCCAATAAATATTAATTTGAAAACCTATATTTGTTTAAATATGGAAAGTTCATTATAGGGAATAATGAATAATGTGTTATAAAATGGATAGGAATTGATGACTCAAGTTGTATACAATACTTAAGAGATTTATTAACAAAGTGAGATACATACCCGAAATTGAACAAAACCTTTTTTTTATATTGGGAAGCTATATGAGGAAAGGTTTACATACAGAGTTGGCGACGACTGCAGGGCCCACTAGTTATTATAAAATGTTGTAGGACTAATGAAGTTCTATTTCTTAGAGGATTTATAACGATAAGGATGTGTCTAGTATAGATAATGATTCAAGCAGGTTATGGCATCCTCGGCTAGGAAATCTGAGTGAAAAATACCTTAATGAACTCAAAAATCATGGGTTGTTTCGATGGTAGCACTGTTTAAAAGTTAAGATTTTGTGAAAGTTATATGCTGGGTAAAAATAAGAGGGTTAAGTTTCTTCCTAACAAGCATACAGGCGATGGTGTCCTTGAGTATGTTCATTCAGATATTTGGGGTACGACATGGGGACCTACTATAGGTGGTGCAAGGAAATCGATATCGTTGATAGACGAATTCCAGAAAAGTATGGGTTTGTACTTATGAAGACAAAATATGAAATATTCGATGCGTTTAGAAGAATTTTTTAGACAATCATACATAAATTATTTTGAAGAAACTTCAAAATAATAATGGGCTGGAATATGTGAACAAAGATTTCACTAGATATTGTGTAAATCTTGACACTGCTAGACACCATACAGTGAGCGAGACTCCCCAACAAATGGGTTTGCTAAAAAAATGAATTGAAACTTACTAGAAATGGTTAGGTCTATGCTACAAACAACTGAAATACTCTTAAGTTTATATGGAGAAACTGTGACAACAATTGCCTATATAATCAAAATGAGTCCATCTACGGCTCTCAAGTTTCTTTTTCCTAAAAAGGCATGGACTAGAGAGAAACCTAAGCTAAAACAATTGAGAGTGTTTGGATGTGCTATCTATGAACATGTGAAACAAGATTAACTTTGACCAACAACATCAAAAAAATTATTTCTTGGCTATCTAGAATGAGTAAATGATATAGGTTTGAGTGCCTTGAAAATATACATCAAAAGGATTTCATAAGCATGGAAATAGTTTTCAACAAAGGATGACATCCCATTAAAGAATGTGATGGAAACCCGACTTAGTACTACTAAAAAGATATATGAAGTTAATGATGAGTCTGATCAAGAGAGTAAAGTTTTGGATGCTTCTGTCAAATATGATTTGAGGCCTAGTATAGCTTCGGCTCAGGTAGATAAAGTTAAGCCATTGCATGTGGCCAAAGATGACAATGGGTCTGGTATTCCAAGGAATGATTTCGCTGATGTTATTAGTTTTGCTTTGTATATTGAAAAAACATGAAGATGCTCTTGAACCAAAAATCTATCATAATGATATGAAGATCATTGATCAAGAATATTTCCTTACGATCATAAAGGAAGAATTAGGATCCTTCAAGAAGATGGGCACATGGCTTTTTGTGAAGCAATCGAAGAGCCATAATGTTGGTGGTTGGGAAATGGATATTCAAGAGGAAACTAAGTATTCATAGTGTTGGATTATCTAGATACAAGGTTAGGTTGGTGACTAAAGGATTTATGAAAATTAAAAGTGTTGATTTCAATGAGATTTTTGCATCGATTGTGAAACAAACCTCGATGAAGGTTCTATTGTTAATTATTTCCATGTTTGATCCAATTAAAACTTTCATTTGTGTCCAATTAAAACTTAGTACCACTTAAGACTCAACTGAAGTTGCAGATATACTGGAGATACATTAGGTCAATGTTATATGCAACTTTATCTATGTTATGATTTATACGAGAACTGATATTGTCTACATTGAGAATAATTATGTCTAATCTAGAAAATCACATTGGTATGAGTCAAGTAGCTCATGAGATATAGTACAAGTAGGGTTATAGCATCTGAAACATTTTTGTATAAAAAATTCCAGTAATAAGCTAATGTTTCAAGTAGCTCATGAGATATAGTACAATTAGTATGTTATTTGTTTTTAACAAGATATCGATATTATAATTAACTCAATCTATATAATATTTTGATTCATAATTTCTTTATTAATCATCTATTAAGTTATTTTTTATTTGATCTTTTATTATCTGTAAAAATTAAATTTGGTACAAACAAGTGCAATAGAGAATAAACAATCTATTTTATTTTATCAGCTATAATAATATTAAGTTCATGGGGCTATCAAATTTCAAAATATATTTGATTTTTAGTTTATTACAATATAAGAAAACAAACCCATAATGTCTTTTTTTAAATAATATTTATTAATTTGTTGGGTGTGTGTTTAAACAGTGGTTTGCTACTTAGTAACCAATGCGAATGACGATTTATTTGAGGAAAAATCATTTGTTGTATGTTGGTAAGATGTATAATATCAGGATAAGAATGGTCGATGAGGATCTGACGTGTTGTCATGCTGATTAGTTGAAGGTGAATTTAATATCTCTCGGGATACTACACTCTCGTGATTGTAAGTATTATGCATAAGATGGTTTAATCAATATGATAAATGGATCGATGGTGTTTATAAAGTGAAGTTTACAAAATGGTCTTTACATTATCCAATGGAGTGTTGTTATGGGTGATATCTCAATAACCTCCTCGCGGAGTAGCAACAAGGGTAGGGAAATCATAACCAATTATAGTATTGGTGCCCGAGCCACATAAGTGAAAGATGATTGGTTGTTTGAAGAAAAAAATATTCTTTGAAGAGATATAAAACAGGATCATTACGATTTTATGAACACTATATCTTTGGCAAGCAAACAATAGTGAAATTCAATAAGTCGGGTGTAAAAAAGATCAAAAGGATAATAAATTGCATTTACTAAGAACTTTGGAACCCAAACAGAACTCAATTGAAGAATCAAGCCTGATACTACACGAGTCTGATCGATAATTATTCAATTATGATATAGGTTTAAATTTTAAAAATCGAAGATGAGGCATATTGAAACATTTTCAAATGAAACATGATGATAAAAAAGTAAACATATAAAAAGATCAAGCGCTTTAGGATAAATAATATGATATAATTTGGTAGTAAAAAATTAAAAGAGTTCTACGATTGTGATGAAATAGTGTTTCATTGCACGTAAAGGTTTGGTAACAAGGCACAAAACATGCTCTTATATGCAAGTGTGGGAAATAGATTTTGGGAGGAATCTATCAATACGGCTTGTCACTTGGTAAATCATTTTCATCAATGACTATTAATTTTTATAATCTTTTTTATATTTGGTTTGGGTCGCCAACTGATTAGTGAGAGTTTTCGGTTGTTTTAAATATGCTCGTGTGAGAAATAGTGAACTTAAGATAGTAAAGAAGAGGTGCATATTTATAGGATATACTACTGAAGTGAAGAGATATAAACTATGGTGTACAACTCTAAAGTCTCTGAGTTTACTCACCAAAAATATGTTAGGGAGTGGTCAAAGTTGGATCCATTGTGAGTATATAAACGAAACTTGAAGTATAATCAATTGATGTTGGGTCTAATAATTTGAATGGTTTTGAGGTGAATTGAATATCATGAGGTGTAGCGTCATCATTGGATGACAAAGCCAATGATGCGCCCGAACTAGAATAACGACAGGATAACATAGCATCGAGTAAAGAAAAAAGAGATATTAGACCACAAAAAAATTATGCGAACCTAGTTACATATGCTATATCAGTTTCAGAACAAGTTAAGAGTAGCTATTGGGAAGCTATAGCAAGTTCAAAAATAGATTGGTAGATCAGTGTTATGTGAAAGAGATTGAATTTCTCCATAAGAATCAAACATGGAAACTTGGTGATTTGACCAAACTTATAAGGTTGTAGGCTACAAGTGGATATTCATAAAAGGTAACCCAAACATTGAGGCACCTCAATTCAATACATGGTTGGTTAGTTAAGGTTTTACTCAAATAGAAGGAATCAAATACCATGAAGCGTTTTCACCAGCGCTGAAATATAGATTGGTTCTCGTTTTTAGTTATACTAGTTTTGCAAGACTTAAAGCTTGATCAATTGGATGTGAGATTCGCGTTTATACATTGTAGGTTGGAGAAAAAAATCTACATGAGACAGACAGAGGTATATATCAAATAAAAATCGAGGATACGGTTTTTATGTTAAAAATATTCACTTTATGCGTTAAAACAGTCAACTAGTAAATAGTAGGAATGATTTAATACGTTCATGGTATCAAATGAGTTAAAACAAAGTCCATATGACATATGTGTGTACAATGTACCATGTAAAAATGTTAAATAATTCTTACGTTTATTTGTTGTTTTATGTTAGTGATATACTCATTGTTGCTTGTAGCATGTCATACATTGTGGAGATAAAGAAGTAACTTAGTGTTGAGTTTGAGATGAAAGTTCCAATAAGAGAAAACAAAAATTGAATGGATTAAACATGTTTGATGTAAAGATAGTTAACGTCCCCTTTGTGATTCATTTCAAGTTGTCTGCAGTAGGATCGGCCAAAGATAATGATTAGTTTGAATAAATATCAAAGATTTTATACTTAAGTGCAGTTGGTAGCATCAACTATGATATGATGTTCACACATCCTGAAATATCACATGCATATAGTATGGTTGACAAGTTCATTGGATGCTCTAGGAAAGAACATCGGTATAAAATAAAATAGATGCTTTGGTATCTTAAATATACTGTTAATGTTGGTTTGATCTTCAACAAAACCGATTATGGTGGATCGTTAAAATATATTGCAAGATTAATAGTTGGTTTTGTTGATTCTGATTTTACAAGGACGTGGGTAAGAAATAATATATGACAAGATATGCGTTTACTCTAGTTGGGAGTGCGATCAGGTGGAAAGCACATTTATAAGGTACTATAACTTTATCTACAATTGACGTTAAATACATGGTTGCAACACAGAAAATTAATAAGGAATATGTTGTTAGGTTTGGTGACAGATTTGAGTTTCGATTCGACTACCACAAAATTATTTTGTGATAGTCAAAGCTTCATACACCTTACATCGAACTAGATGTACCCCAAATGTACAAATTACATATATGTCATGTATCATTGTATCTGTTATATAATAATAAAACATTTTGGTATGAAGAGAGTGTCTACACACACAAATCAAGCGGATATAATACCAATGCAGTATATGTTCTTCAGTGTAGAGAATACCTAAACTGTATTTGGTAAGTCCAATGAAGATGAGTTAATTTTTTAATAATTAATAAATGATATTCATCTAAAGAGGAAGATTTTTTAGAATAAGTTGAATAGCCATGAGGCTTTTAGGATTGGTCATATAATGGTTACTTTTGTGTATATGATGATTCTTATGTCCATGTTTATTCTGTTTAATAGTCAGGCTATTGGGCCCATGAGGTCAATTATATGGAAAATCGTTATATGGTTTCTTTTAAATATCTTATAAATAGACTCATAGGGTTATAGAAAATATAACACTAAAATCTTTAAGTTTCTTTGAACACGGTGAAACTTTTTATTCTTTCATCGTCTATGGACGTAAACATTATTATTGAACCACGTTTAAATAATGTGTATTTTTGCTTTTTATTTTTTATGTTTTTTGTATGAGCCATTTGTGATAAATATTGCATTTTGATTTTTAAGATTTTGTTTCATTTTTTTTTTAAAATAAAAATTACATAAGATCGTAAAATTAAAATTTTAAAAAATAAATTGGTTAAATTTTGTTTCTAAATGATTGGTTGAAAACTTATCGAATTATTGACTATTTGAGGTAGTATACAGTTGAGAACTTGATAAGTTCTTAATTTGCTACATTATCAAGTTGAGAAATCGTTATGTTCTTAATTATTTGCTATAATATCAACTTGAAAACTTGACAAGTTCTCAACTACGTGATACAATAATCTAGTTGAGAATTTTAAAGTTCTCTACTAAACATTAAACTATATATATATATATATATATATATATATATATATATATATATATATATATATATTGTCCCTATGTAGATGACTTTTTGAGAACCATTGTTTGTCCCATATTAGTCATCGTCCCGATGTAGATGTCTTTCTAAGAACAATTATTTGTCCCATACTAGTCGTCGTTTCCAAATTTGAAGATTGTATTTATTGTGGGTTTAACATATATTTCCTCCACCATCTATTAATTTACTTAACCTTTACTCAAACTTATTATTAAATAAAAAGTTTATTGATATAAAACACAATCGTTATTTAACTTTAAAAGTATTTATGAGATTTCTTTTATTTACTTAAGTGCGGAGATCGTGTTGTTCATAACTTGATTAGAATGAGCAAACAGAGTATCGTGTGGGTTGAATTCTTGAGTGTCAGATATGATATTACTACCATGTTCAAGAAGACAGATATATCTGCAATGTCTCTATGATTCAGGTGGTGCATAACTTGATTAGAATGAGCAGATGAAAGTCATCTAAGAGGAGGTTAGTCAAGCTCAAGATGATGAAATATATTTTTGTACAACTCTATAAATCAGAAAATATGTTCTATTAGAGTGAGCATATATATTTGTTATAAATCTCTATGAATCAGGTAATTAACATTGTCACAACTTGATTAGAGTGAATGAATATACGTCAACTGAGAGGAGGCTAAAATAATATTTTGCTCGAGAGAAATATTTTTTAGGTGTGACCAAAACTTCCACATCGGTCAGACATATGAATGATCAATGGTATATATATATAAAATGGTTTGTGTGATGGAGATTGGATTGCCCATACTTATATACGAAAACGGAATATGTATCTTCTTTATTTCTAACAAATTGTATCATAGCTCTAGGCCCTAACAAATAACCTTGTGGGTGAAATTCTCAAGTGTCGAATATGATAGACCGACCAAGTTTAAGGTGAAAGATATCTTGGTTTAGGCTCAACTAATTTGGTTTAAGATGAGAAGATGAGTTTCCATTGCCTCTATGGCTTAGGTGGTACACAACCGTGATTAGGGTGGGTGGATAAAAATCAATTGAGAAGAGGCTAAAGTAGTACTTTATTGGAGGGGAAAATTTGTTAAATGCGTCTAAAATGTCACATCGATTAGACATAAAAATGATCAATGGTATATAAATAAAAACATATCTCGACCATCATAAAACTTTTTAAAAATAGACAAAAAACAATCGTACAAATCTTGCGATCCAAAAAAAACCAATACCATACTAGCGTGGAGATCGAATTGTTTATTCTTAAATATAAAAAATAGTATTTTTATTCCTTAAACAAAATAAATATAATTTAAAAAAATTAAATACACCAATATACAGAATCCCCAAAATATTAAATTAGCTATTTTTTAAAAAATTCAAATGAATAATTAATCATGCATGTATACAATTTAAAAGCCACTATATTTCTACTAAACAAAAATGATTAGTGAAACCAGTAATAAAAGTTTAGGTGGACCAGTAATATAAAATAAAGCTAGAGCCAGGCTATATATATCCCTAGCTAGCCTATATGTATTCGGGGCCTCTATTATCCAAATCCTCCGTAATTCATATACTACCCATTTTGTTTAGATCAACTCCATAACCAGGGCTGTCGATGGTTCTGGAAAACCGAGTCGTTTTATGATTTTATTTTAAAAACTGAAAAAATCGAAACTCATAAAAAATCGAAACAACAAAATTGGTTCGGATCCGAATCAATAAAACTGATAAAATTTAAAAACCGAATCGATAAATCGATAAACCGATAAATCGATAGAATCGATACGGAACCGAACAATAAAATTGATAAACCAATAAAAAAAATCGAATCAATAAAATTGTTAGATATCATTAATTTATTATCATTATTAATTTTTTATACATTATAAGTCAGAATTAATAGTTAATTATCCATTGCGATTGACCCAATTCTACACCTTAATAAAAAAAAATCGAAATTATCTTCTAAACTTTATTCTTATGTATTTATTTATTTGAAAAAAAGTTAAAAATTAAATTTTAATTAAATTTAATTATTTTAAATGAACCAGATTGAACCGACAACGGACCGAACCGAAACTGGACAGAACCGAAAAAGATCGAAATGGAACCGGACCAAATCGAAATGAGAACCGAATTGAATCGGACTGGACCGGACTGGACCGGACCGAAAATTTAACGGTCTAGTCCGGTTCCAAAATATAGATTTGAAAATTTAGTGGTCCGATCCGATCCGAACCAAAAACTTAACGGTCCAGTCCGGTTCTAAAATATAGATTTAAAAATTTAGTGATCCGAACCGATAAG
Source organism: Limnanthes douglasii subsp. nivea (assembly GCA_036936605.1). Lineage (NCBI taxonomy): Eukaryota > Viridiplantae > Streptophyta > Magnoliopsida > Brassicales > Limnanthaceae > Limnanthes > Limnanthes douglasii. The sequence continues at coordinate 285,509,405 of JAUPFV010000004.1, forward strand.
CTTAACCGGCCGATCCGGTTCCGACGAATCCCAACCGAACACGACCGGTAAACACCCATAACTTTTACTCTTTTTTCCGTACACGTTTAATAGTTTTGTAATTAGTAAACATATTCAAAAAATTTATCTATCTCACCAACTTTTTTGTGGGTAACATCTTAACGTACGAAGGAGATAAATTTGTCTGCAAGTTAAACAAATTGCCCACCAAATCAAGAACATTTTTAGAGGATAAACAAACTAATAACAACTAACAAAAAAAGAGAGCCATTACTCTACATATCATTAAGCGAATATTACATTGATATACATATGTAAATATACTAATGACTAATTAACTAGTATTAGACACAAGCTTAGCCAAGTAAGTAGGATTATCATCACCAGCCATAATCACAACAACCTTTGGTTCCATCTCCAACTTCACCTCCATTTTAGTTTCATTCTTTCCATCATTTTCCTCACGACTCGAATCCTCCGGCGAACATTTCGGGAACGAACAAGCAAGGATCAAAAGAGAAACAGTGATCAACCCTAACATGATTGCTAATCCACCAAACAGATAAGGAATCGGAGAATTCCAGTCCTTGAATCCACCATCAACTGCCGTAGTCGAGTTGTATATTTCTCTCATTTTTTCTAAAGGAGTTGTTTTTTGTTGTTGATGGATTTGATTAGTAATGTTGGTATTTATAAACCAAAAGCATAATACCTTGGACAGTGTTTGGATTAGGACAAAGATATATTTTGAAAGATTTTGATACAAAATTGTTGTTTGGTGTTTTTAAAGAGAAAAAGTGATTCTTTCTTGTGTTCTACTGATACTTTGAGGTAGGGTCTTACTTTTGTAAAGGAGATAGATTTGTCTGCAAGTATTTTGCAACTAAAGAGTATGTAAATTAGGTTTACTACCATCACTCTATTTAAGAAGGTGGATGGTATTGTTTTGCTAAACATCACCCCTAGTCTCCATATTTAGCATCTATTTCAAACTACTTTTTTTTCGTTTATTTTTTTTTTGTTTTCTAAAGGTTCTCATGTTTAATTTTTTTTGTATATTTAAGTATTAGTAGGTCATGTGACAGTTCAAACAGTAGATTTTCGCATAATATGTTCTCTATACTCATCGTAATCTTTTTTTTTTCTTTTTTCGGAGCGAATCCGCAGCCGCTACTCAGAGTGCAATGAGTGCGCACAGGGTAAACCCTCAGTCTAACGCGATAGCCAGCAAACCAACGCCAGAAGGTAAACCATACAAGGTGACAGGCTCAGCCGAGAAAGCGTATATAGAGGGACTCGAACTCATGACCTTTGGTCACAAATACACCATACTCATCGCAATCTGTTTTCAATAATACTCATTTCCTAAATTTGAATATTATTAAAAAAAAATTAGAAAACCAAATATAAGACGAGAATCTAGGGTTTAATCTATCGTATATCAAACTTCTACCCAATCTTTAAACATTCAAAATTTTAAAAAGTAAAACCTAATAATTACTAAAAATAAAATAAAAATATAGTTAGATACGAGAAATATAAAATTAATGATGATTTTTAATTTAAAAACTATGTAAATTAGGTTAACCAACACTTCAGTTTTCTTCTGTTATTTTTGGAAACCCTACCGAATTGTGTGTTTAAGAGGTTGAGTGTATAACCCTATTGAAACGTTGCTTTAGATCTTTCTTAAAGTTTTTATAACAACCTTAAAATACTATACATGTGATTGTTTGGTTTGGTAAATGGTGCTATCTAGACTATATTTATTTTGTATATATAAAAATGTGAATAATTTTATTTAATTTCTTTGTTAATACAGTCTTTTTAATAAAAAATCTCAGTACAAATTAATTAATAAAATTTGTATCTAAAAAACTTACGTTTTTTTAGGTAAAACATTACTACTGATAGAAGTAAAATGGATCTAAAACCTTGAATTACAATTCAATATGAAAAAATTATTTGAATTATACATGTTCAGTCAGTTTTTCTGATTCGGAGATAAGTTACGTAATATGAATAAGTACAGAAAATCCAAAAGGCATGAGATGTTATACCAATTTTTTTTTTTTTTTTAATTAAATTAAATTTGATTTGAAGAGCTTAATTTTAGTTTTGTACATAATGTTGTGAATAGTTTGTAATTGAAAACGCGAATTAAAATGATAGAGAGTAAAGGTTATGGCCTAAGAACATATCTCAAATAGTTGGAAATTTGTGAAAAGTTGGTGGGAGATAAGAATTTAGAATAAATACCTATGTAAAACTCTTCATGTTATTTTAATCATCTTTATTTTCTTGTGTTTAGGTAACCGTAGTTTTTTATATTTGTAGCCATATCCAACAAACTATTTAATTATCTTTACAACTGCCTAACTAATTTAAAAGCTTCAAACATTCATCCGCTTAGACTTTTAATTTGGATCAATTTCTATTTAAAATTGTGAATCAGTTGTAAAGAAGAATCATTAACAAACAAGTTGTCTACATATATCGCAATAATGAGTTGACTCTTCTTCTTTTCCTTGCGATGCACGACTTGTTCTTTTGTGCATCTCACAAACTTCAATCCTTTCAATACTTGATCAAGTTTGTTGTTCCAAGCTCTTAGGGTTTGACGCAATCCATACAAAGTTTTGTATAGAAGATACATTTTCGTCTCTTCTCCTAGTTTAACAAAACCCTCAGATGTATAACATACGCGATTTCTTTCAGTTCGTCATGTAAGAATGCAATTTTCACATCCAAGTGGTGAATTTCCCAATCTTGCATCGTTGCCATAGCAATCAGCAATCGTACAGTTTCTATTTGAGCTACTGGCGCAAATACTTCGTCGAAATCGGTACTTTGCTTATGCACATACCCTTTAGTAACTAATCTCGTTTTATACTTGTTGATAGTTCAGTCTGCATTCATCATGACTTTGTAAACTCACTTCAAACCGATTTCTTTGACTTCTTTTGGCTTTTCAACCAACTCCCAAGTCTGATTTTGTTTTTTCAATCGAAGTGATTTCAGCCTCCATCGCTTCGATCACTCGTTAACACCCTTAGCCTCTTCATAGAACTATGTTTCTCCGTTAACTGTGAGAAAAAATTGTTCACACTCCTCCATCAAAACATATTCATCGAGATACTTGGGTTTCATGACTGGTCTTGTAGTTTGTATCAAAACTTAACCGATTTTGATGTTTTACTGCTCCAACACGTCTTCGTGTGTATTGATATCGGCGGTTTGGACTTCAACCTCTTCAGTGATCTCGTGTGCTTGATAAACAATAAGTCTTTCATCAATATCAACAACTTTGAACATATTGGAATCACTGCAATCCTCATGTTCACTCCAGTTCCAGCCTTTGTGTTCTACAAATATCACATTTCTACTTATAATAACCTTCATTTTCCTCGGATCGTAAAGACGGTACACTTTGGAGCCTGGTTTGGTTCCAAATTCACGAGTGGTTGTGATATCTAGTTAGGTTTTTTTAGATGTGCGTCGTTAATCTTCACATGAGCCAAGCAACTAAAGATCCTAAAGTATTTGATATTCGATTTCTTACCCATGTAGCACTCGTATGGTGTCTGATCTTCTAAAGCCTTAGTGAGAACTCGATTTATGATATAAGTCGATTATCGTATTACCTCTCCACACAAGAAATTTGGAAGCCTCATACCTTTTAACATACTTCTGGCCATCTTCATCAAAGTCCTGTTACCCTCTCTACAACTCTGTTTTGTTGCGGTGTGTAGGGAGCAATCAAGTTCCTTGTGATACCGCTCACTTCACAGAATATGTTGAACTCAATCGATGCAAACTCTCATCCTTGATCAGTTTGAAACGTTTTGATTCCTTGTCTGGTCTGCTTCTCAACCGTGGCCTTAAAGCGTTTAAAACACTCAAATAATTAGCTTTTCTCCTTCGTGAGTATGTTCCACATATATTTAGAATAGTCATCAATAAAAACAAAAACATAAATATTTTGAGCAGGTGGTAATGGTGAGATTTGACCACACAGGTCACTGTGCACAATTTTGAGAGCTCGTGACGGGAGGTACCTCGTTTTTGCTGGAAACGAGCTGTGTGTTTATTTTCCGACCAGACATGACTCACAACATTCGATTTCTACTCTATTCTTCAACATACCTATCACCGTATTTTTATCTCTCATCAACTTCAAAGTACTAAAATTCAAGTGACCAAGCCTTTGATGCCACTTCCAATTCTCATTGATATTAACTTGTAAGCATAAGTTACTCCCTATCTTCATACTTGCCTAATAAATTCGATTGAAATTTCGTGTTACATGAACCAACACTCCATATGGATTGAGAAGTGTCAAATAATCATCCTTCATTATTACTTCACTGCCATTTTTTTCGCTTGCCCAATGTTTAAAATATTGTATTTGAGATCAGGTATATAATATATCTCATTCAGTGACCTTTGTTCACCAGACCTACAAACATACATAATTTTTTCTCTACTAGTTATCTCTACACTCGATCCATCACCGAATTTCACTCTTCCTATGAAACGTTCATTGAACTCAATAAAAAATGATTTGTTACATGTCATATGATTGGTTGCTCCATTGTCTAAGTACAAAATTCTGGCATCCCTTGCAACTGGTTCAAGCTTCCTCGATTTTACTTCCTCCTCATACAATAACACTACTTCAAGCATATACAATGCACCATCTATTTCTTGTATCTCAATCACATTAGCTTTATGTTTTTTTTACTATATCGGGCATAATCTTGCCAAATGAGCCTTCTTATCGCATCAATAACACACAACCTTAGAGTGAGCTTTTTGTTGTTTGTCTTTCAATTGCTTTTGATCGGCATCTTGGTTGTTATCTCTTCTATGACTACGAACACGACCACGACCTCTTCCTCTCCCGCGGTTTCCACCGTAAACGGTGCTAGATCTTTGTCTATCTGAGTGCACATACATAAGATCATTTTGCTCATATCCATGTGCTTCTTCTCCTATGCGCTCTTCATATGCTTTTAATCTTCCAAAAATCCCTTCAAACCCCGTTGTATTGAGATCAAGAACTTGTTCAAGTGAAGAGATTATGTGTATGAACTTGCAGACTTTTAAGAAACTTCTTCACCAGTTTCGATTCTTCAATTATTTAAACTAGAGATGCACTTTTTAATGACAGTTCCGATAATTTTCTCTTAAAATCATCGATATTTTTTTAGTCTTTCATTATCAACCTGTTAAATTCAGCATTCAACATCTACAATCGAGCCTCTCTGACACGGTCTGCTCCCATGTGTCAAGTTTTAATTTCTTCCCACATATCTTTTATCGTTTCCTGTTCTACAATCTGCAAGATTAATGATTCTTATATCGATTGGAATAGCAAGGCTATTGCAACATCATTTTTCTCCGGATCATTTCTTCCTAGTTTGATAATCTCCCACATTTTGTGAACCCTCAACGGTACCTTCATCGGATCGCCCACACGGTGTAATTCGTCGAAGTTAACATCAGAAGTTTAATCGAGGATGGCCCTCGTGGCAGCGTCGACGTCATTGATGTTGAGTTTATATCCATCACGATTGACGCTCTGATATCAATTAAAGGTTATTATTCAAGAACATATGATAAATACAGTGGGAAATCTCTGAGAAACAGCGGGAACTCAGTAGGAAATCTTTGAGAAATTTGTGGGAAACAAGAACATAAAAACATTTCTCTCTAAAAAAATTCTTATTATTCTTATTCTCTTTTGTTTAGGTAATCATGCTTCTTTATATTTGTAGCCACACCCAACAAAGTACCTAACTCACCTTTACAACTGTCTAACCAATTTAAAAGCTTAACCAACATGTAGTTGTATTTTGTAAATTATAGCAAAACAAAACCACATACGATATTTAACATACCAAGACCACAAATTTTTATTAAAACTTAAGAGAAAATGCGAACGATATCCAAAATATAAATTTTTTTGCTAAATTAAATTGGCTACCAATGAATATATAAAATCTACCATCATACAAATTCAGAAACCGTAATTTTTTAAGTCCTAAATTTTATTTCTTCAAAACCATATGTTAATTAATATATTTCCAAATTAAAATCGTATTATCATTATTTGTACCAAAAACTATAAAAGCTATTGTTTTTAATCGTCAAACCCGGAAAATATAGAACCCCTAAAACTTTAAAACTGAAAACCATAAAAACTATGAGTTTTCATCATCATTCTTGAAATTTTTAAAATTATAATTTAATTTTCTTAACCATTTTTTAAAAAAACACGAATTGTTGAAAGTTGAAATTCACGATTTCTTGTATTGTCGAAAGCATGAAACTTGAAAATGATGGAAATGAGTCTACGGACTCGTGAAAAGAAACCAAAAATCATCGAGAATTGAAGTTGAAATCGTGAAATCGAACTCGCATCCGTAAAATGCATTAGAAATCACCGAGAAATTAAAAGTGAAATCAGTAAGAAAGAGAAAGTGTTCAAACATTCGTTAAAGACATGATCCCTGCAATGGTTTAACTTCCAATACAGAGGCCAAACCTATACCCTACCTGAAATCAGCTTCGACAAAAGTATGTTCGACTTCACCTTTATGTTCAAACTCCACCTCAACTCTAACTCCACATTTGGAACTAATGTAAGTAGTGATAATCTTTTTTATCAGAGGCATTTTAACTATATTGGATACTCATCCGTTGCTAATTAAAGTATTATCACTCATAGGATCCAAGAAAAATATCATATAAACATTTACTTCTCCTTGATAGCCGGATGTACAGGTGCATTTGTTGAGCACCAGTTCTAAAAACTCCTTCAATCAATGATTTCTTAAGTCCAACTTTCAGAAGTATACCCATTGGACATACCAATGGGTGTGCTTAAAACAATAGCTTGGAAAACTTTTCAAGATTCTTCTCATAGACACACCAAGTTTAGAACAATAGCCAGCGAAAAATCCATTCACTAATACCAAGCTATTATCACTTCTTAACTTCTCACGTACTTCTCGGACTAACTTTTCACTTGATTCGACAAACCCTCAACGGCCTTCGACTACATCTCTATAACACCATTCCCAATACTAGACAAATCTTCCACTAATGATCCTTTAAGAACTAAAATATCATTAGTTTGACTAGCCTCCATAACAACGAGTGAGTCTTGCAAGACAATAATATATCATCTCCATCCTTATATTAATCATATAACATTCATATAGACATAATCTTATGTTTAGTATAAGGGAACCTCATTTTTTCAAGTTCATTGGATAAATTGAATATTATATTCCTCATTCATTTCACCTCAAACCAATCCTTGTTGGAAGTAATATGTAATGACACCTCAAAATCTAGAACTCACTTGTTACCCTACGTGTAAGAAGAAACTATTAAAGTATCGGTTTATTTCATAGTCATCCAAGACCATTGCAACATCTTTGGCTTCATGCTTTAGATAACTATATGAATTTCTCATATCGGGTAATTCCTACTAATATGGTCTTCCTTCTTGTAACACTAACATTTCAGTATAGAACCAACAAACTTTTTGTTTGAACCTCTCCATCTATGACTTCCTCTCACACTCAATATAAGACCTTTAGATTCACATTTCAAAATTGTCTTCGATTGAAGATCATTTGAGTTCAAGGCACTCTTCACTTTCTGCCATTGTAAGGGACCCTTCGATGTAGAGGATGGTCTAACCAAAGGCCTCGTACAATTCCTGGTAAAGAACTCAAGAGGAAAGTCTCTTGATCCTCGTCTTCAACCTCGACACCAACAACTTTAAAACAAAAATGATTCTATTAATATAATCTAAATGTTTTAAATCTCATTGCTACCATCCATCTGCAACGCATATAATTACTTCTTAAGGTACAACATATTTGCAAAAAATTTATTCATGTAAATGGCTTCCAGTGTATTCCAAATCTACATGGTTGAAGACTTTTCATAAACCTCTCAAAATTATTTTTTCCTCAAACTCAAGATTAAAATATTATGGGCTTTGGACAATAGTTCGACATGAATCTATTTTCTACATTTCTCATCAATGCCAACATAAAATTCTTATCTGTACAAGCAATGATATGACCTTAATTCTCTAGATATTAAAATCATTATCTCATGTAAATTTATCAGTGTCAAATTTTATGAAATTCATCTATATGAATGTGTTTGACTTTTCGGTGAGATCAAAATTTATACACTCAAGATCTGAAATGACCTTTGTCCTTTTACCCTATGTTTATCACAAAAAAGAACAGTATTACAGATGCCCACGCCACTGCACCACTTATTAGAGAAATCATAGTTTTCAAACAAGTGTCATTGTGGCCAAGACTTAGACAATATCAACCGAAGTTATGGAAACAATTGGTGAATACCTTCCAATAAACAACATAAAGTAACAAAGCTTCAATTTTGTACTCTTATAAACAAAAAAATTCTTGAGAAGAACATAGATTAAAAGCAAACACGCAGCAAAAGGTTTAACGTGGTTCTATTTGTGAAGAAATCCCAACGGACATAAATTTTATAGAAGAAGGTTACAAGAACAATCTTTCAAAACATAACTAACAAAATCATTTATCTTTTATTACATTGTACCTCAACATACAAAATGAAATATGTATGTTAGAGTTTTCTAGAGTGTTTTATTTTTTACTTTACTTATCTCTCTAAACATAGACAAACAATTCTATTTCTCTCTTTCAGAAACTTCTATATGGTTTTCAGTGCACTTCTTGAGAAACTTCAGTCTTGTCTTCCATTATATATAGACTTAAGGGTGTGGAGCATAATGCACCAGACCCTCCTTACAAAAAGAAATATGTTTCTTTTCCCGACCACATAAGGAAATGGTTCCTGCCACTCTCACACATGTACGGTAGTAGTACCATTTCTTGACTCCTAACAAAGTATTATCTTGTCTCATTTTGAATACACACTCTAAAGTAACCCTCTTAACCAATGGTAATAATCTTCCATCCAATTCAGTGTCTTCTCATACAAGTGATCAAACTTCTTTCATAAACTTGTACGAATATCCAAAAAAAATAGTTGGCAGCATATTCCTGCCCCTTGGGTCTAACAGGTGATTAACCCGCATCTTCGGTTCCAACACTAACATAATACATTTTTCTTTAGCTATGCTCATCCCTATATTCCTGCCCCTTGGGTCTAACAGGTGATTAACCCGCATCTTCGGTTCCAACACTAACATAATACATTTTTCTTTAGCTATGCTCATCCCTATATTCCATCAAGAATTCTTTGCACCTAAGTTTTCAACCAAGATTTCAGCCACATAGAGAGTTAGCATCAATCGACCTTAAGTTCCCAACTTAATCAAATCTTTAGGCCTCAAGTTTCGGTTGTACTGCACAAATCACTTTGTTCCAGCTTTAACACCTAGTTCCAGCTTCGACACTTGGTTTCACCTTCGTTCCATTTTCAACACTTAGTTCCAGCTTCGACACTTAGTTTCAGCTTCAATATATGAACAACTTCAACGCTAAGTTACATACTTTGGCGCTAAGTTACAACTTCAACACTAAATTGTAGCTTTCAATACTAAATTCGACGTTTCACTTAAATCATATCTCAATCATTTTGAAGTTATATTTGAAGGGCCTAAACACAACTTAAAACATAAACCTCTCGATTCTATTGTTGGTAAAATAAATTGGGTTAATGAAATTACCAAAAAATCAGAAAATAAAAGAAATTTACGGATAAATAACTTATAAGAACTATAAACAACTATAAAAAAAACCATAACTCTATATATCACTAAAAACAATTACATTGATATGCGTATATAAACATACTTATGACTAATTAACTAGTATTAGACACAAGCTTAGCCAAGTAAGTAGGATTATTATCACGAGCCATAATCACAAGAATCTTTGGTTCCATCTCCAACTTCACCTCCATTTTAATTTCATTCTTTCCATCATTTTCCTCATGACTGGAACCCTCCGGCGAACTATTCCGGTACGAACAAGCAAGGATCAAAAGAGAAACAGTGATCAACCCTAACATGATTGCTAATCCACCAAACAGATAAGGAATCGGAGTATTCCAGTTCTTGAATCCACCATCAACTGTAGTAGCCATTGCCGTCGAGTTGTATATTTCTCTCATTTTCTTGTCTTCTCTCTAGCTTTTTCTTTGTAAAAAAGATGTTCTTTGTTGATGGAATTGATTTGTAATGTTGGTATTTATAAAAAGAAACTATAACTTTGGACAGTGTTTGGATTAGGCAAAGAAATACTAGTTTTTATTCTTTTTCTTATAATATTTTGTAAAATTTTGATATGTTGTAGTCAAATACAGAATTATTGTTTGGTGTTTTAAAGAGACAAGTGATTCTTTCTTGTGTTCTACTGATACTTTGGGGTAGGGTCTTATTTTTGTAAAGGAGATAAATTTGTCTGCAAGTTTTTTTCAACTAAAAACTTGAGTATGTTTATAATTAGGTTTCCCATCACTTCCATCTTATTCTTGGTTTATTGTTTTTTTTTTTTGCAAATTCTACCAAATTGTGTGTTTAAGAGACTCAGCGTATAAACTATTGAAAACGTTGCTTTAGATCTTTCTTACAGTTTTTATAACAACCTTCATATACTTTACATGTATGTATATTGGTGCCATCTAGGCTATATTCATTTTGTATATAGAAAAATATTAAATTTTGTTTACTTTATTTCTTAATATAGTATTAATTATTGTTTATTTTATTTGAAAAATAACTGAAAAGATGTCAAAAAATCTAAAAGTTCGATACACGTGTTAGAAATAGTTTAGAAAATATTGTTCAGATCATTTTATTACTTTTGTCTTTAAAATTTTTAAATTTCGATTTAAGGATAGACAAGTTCGATAATCTAAATATACGGAACAACTAGAACTCTAAAATAACAAATGACAATGGTTCATAATTGAGAGGTATGCTATCAAAAGATTTAGGAAGTATATGTTAGATATTTTAGTGTAATTGGATCGACTAGTCGACCAATTTAATCATGATAAATTATCAAACAAGTAGAGTGTGGAGTGCACGCTTGTTAGATTATATCATGATTACAGGGTGAAGGGGCATAGTCTCTTGAGGGGTTTAAATGGCAGAGCCCCTTGGGGGTTACTTTTATTTTGTTTAAATCGGCTATTGTTGCAAGTAAACAAAATTTCGAAATTGGAAATTTGACCGTTTTATTCAAATTTCAAATTTGAAGCTGTTTTATTACAAATCCCGTTTAAAGACATTAACTACCTAACTGCCAAATTGGTTGAATTGATAAAAGATGGGTTCTGTTGATAAAAAAACATTTACATCAATTCATACTCTCTGTTCAAATAAAATATCTCTGATTTTATCCAATTGAAATTTTTGGAGAACCCCAAAAATATTTCAATAAGAAATTTTTTACAAGACTTCAGAGATTATCCGGAATCAAAACAATGTTTTCTACAAATTATTGAAATATTTTGGTCTTGTTGATAAAGATAGAGATGATGAACGGAGGATAATCAGCGAAGGAGATGACAAGCAAATTCACTAAACTTGACAAATTTGAAGGACATGATTTCAGACGCTGGCAGAAAAAGATGTATTTTCTGTTGACTACCCTCAAGTTTGTGTATGTCATGAGTACCCCCTGTCCCGAGATCATGGAGAATGAAACACTGGAACAAACAAGGAGGCGCCGCAAGTGGGAGAATGATGACTACATTTTTCGTGGCTACATATTAAATGGTATGTCTGATACTTTGTTTGATATATACCAAAATGTCGAATCTGCAAAAGAGTTATGGAATTCTATTGAATCGAAATACATGGAAGAAGATTCTTCTAGTAGGAAGTTCCTGGTTAGTAATTTTATAAATTACAAAATGGTTGAATCTAGACGTGTAATGGAACAGTATAATGAACTACTAAGAATTATGGGTCAATTCGTTCAACACAATATGAAAATGGACAAATATATTTCGGTGTCTTCTGTTATTGACAAATTGCCTCCTTCATGGAAGGATTTTAAACACACACTGAAACGCACCAAAGAAGAAATGACTTTAGTCGAACTTGGTAGTCATTTTAAGATTGAAGAGTCTCTAAGGGCTCAAGATGAAATAAGTAATAGTTAAGGGTAAAAACCAAGTGGGAAACTTATCTGTAAATATGGATGAAAGCAGCGGATTCTTTTTGAATGGAAATACAGATAAGGGGAATAAACAAAAGTTTAAAGGCAACAATAAAACAATAATTTTTCCAGCAAAAAGCCTAAAATGGCATGCTGGAAATGTGGCAAACCTGGTCACTTTAGGAGGGATTGTTGAGTTGGAAAAGGAAAAAATAATGTTGGTCCAAGTGGGAACAATGTTGGTTCAAGTGGAAACATTGATGGTTCAAGTGGATTTAAGGATTTTGAAAAGTAACAAGGTCAGAATTTAATTCAGAATTTTAATTTTGGTTAGAATTATATATCTCTAACATTTGAGGCATTTTATGTGCAGGATGACGATGTTGCTTGGTGGATTGATTCAGGAGCAACAAGTCATGTATGTAAGGATCTTCGATGGTTCAATAACTTTCAACCAATTGAAGATGGATCTTCATTTAAGATGGGAAATGTTGCAACCGAACTAATTAAAGGACTAGGAAGTGTTAAATTACTATTTACTTCTGTAAATAATATATATTATTAGACAATGTATTGTATGTTCCTGGGATTCGAAAGAATATTTTGTCTGGTGTTGTTTTAAACAATTGTGGTTTCAAACAAGTGTACGAAAGTGGCAAATATGTATTGTCAAAACATGGTGTTTTTATAGGATTCAGATATTTGTGTAATGGTATGTTTATGTTAAATATAAATGTTTCGTTCCAAAATGATTATGTTTGTATGACTTCTGCTGGTATGTGTAGAAATTTGAATAAAACAGAATTATAGCATGCTAGATTAGGACATGTTCATTATGGAAGAAAAAAAGATATGTCGAAAATGAGACTTACTCCTCCTGTTGATGCAAACAATGAAAAATATAAAACTTACATGTTAACTAAGATAACTAGAAAACCTTTCAATAATATTAACCGAGTTTCCAAAATATTAAAACCAGTACAAAGTGACTTATGTGATTTCCATGTTACACTTTCGTTAGGAAATAAAAAAGTATGTTATTACTTTTATTGATGATGCATCTAGATATTGCTACATTTATTTGTTGCATGCTAAAAATGAAGCTCTTGATAATTTTAAAATATATAAGGAAGAAGTAGAGATACATAAGAATTATTTGATTAAAAATCTACGTACAGATTGACGAGGTGAATATTATGATCCTATATATTTTCAGTCTACGGGTATGATTCATCAAACCACGGCTCCCTATACACCACAACAAAATGGTAAAGCTGAGAGGAAGAATAGGACTTTGAAAGAAATGGTCAATTCTATGTTGTCCTATTCGTGTTTGAGTGAAGGATTCTGGGGTGAGGCTATGTTAACATCCTGTTATTTATTGAATCGTGTTCCTACTAAAAGGAATAAGATGACCCCGTATAAGCTTTGGGTTAAGAAGTCTCTAACACTGAATTATCTGAGAGTTTGGGGTTGTAGAGAAGTTGTAAGACTCACTGAACCTAAAAGGAAAATTTTGGGTGAAAGAGGTATAAATTGTATCTTCATTGGGTATACTGAGCATTCCATTGCATATAGGTTCTGTGTGTTAGAATCCAATGACTATGTGTCGGTGAACATAGTTATCGGGTCAAGAGATGCAATATCTGATGAAGAGAGATTTACTTATATACCTAGACCTAGAGATTTGATTCAAAACTCTTTGAATAGGAACTCAAGTGAAATTGAAAATATATCAAGTGGTGCCAATTGTGTACCTCAACCTTCTGAACCAAGGAAATGTACTAGATCGAGAAAAGTTAAGTCGTTCGAATCTGATTTTTAACTTTATTTAGTTGAAGGGTCAAAAGATAAGATTGAATATCAATATCAATATTTTTTTGTTGTGGAAGATGATCCAAAGACTTTTACTGATGTTATGGCGTCAAGGGATGTTGTATTTTGGAAAGAAGCTATCCAAGATGAGATAAAGTCTATCATGCATAATAATACATGGGAATTGGCTGATTTACCTCTTGGGTGCAAATCATTGGGAAATAGATGGATCTTTAGACGAAAAATGAAAGTAGATGATACTATTGAAAGTTATAAAGCTAGATTGGTTATACACGGATTTAGACAAAGAGAAGGAATTGACTTCTTTGATACTTATGCTCCGGTTGCTAGGATTTCCACCATTAGATTGTTGATTGCACTTGCATCTGTATACAATCTTGTAATTCATCAAATGGATGCTAAAACTGCATTCTTGAATGGTGATTTGGATGAGGGGATTTATATGAAACAACCGGAAGGGTTTGTCATGTCTGGTTGTGAAAACAAGGTATGCAAGTTTCAAAAATCTTTGTATGGTTTGAAACAAGCACCAAAAGATTGGCATAAAAATTTGATAATGTGATATTGTCTAATGGATTTATTCTTAATCAAGCAGAAAAGTGTGTATATAGTAAATTTGATAATTCTGGTAAAGTAGTTTTGAGTGGTCTATATGTGGATGATATGTTGATTTTTGGTACTGACCTAAATCAGGTTGATGAAACGAAGAAATTCTTATCATCTAATTTTAAGATCAAGGATTTGGGGGAAGCTGAAATGATTCTTGGTATAAGAATCAAGCGAAAGAACAATAGTATATCGATTTCTCAATCTCACTATATTGAGAAGATATTAAATAAATTTAATTTTGAAGATTCTTCTCCGGTAAGCACACCTATAGATCCTAGTCTGAAGCTTCTACCTAATAAAGGTATTGCTATATCTCAACCTGAATACTCGAGAGCTATCGGGTGTCTTATGTATGCCATAACTAGCACTAGGTCGAATATTGCCTTTGTTATTGGAAAAATTAGTAGGTATACTAACAATCCTAGTTCGCGTCATTGGCAAGCTTTAAATCGAGTATTCAAGTATTTGAAAGGAGCCATGAATTATGGTTTAACTTATACCAGATTTCCTTATGTACTTGAAGGATATTCAAACGCGAGTTACATTTCCAATATTAAAGATAATTCTTCCACAAGTGGAAGGGTATTTCTACTTGGGGGAGGTGCTATCTCTTATGCGTCTAAGAAACAAACTTGTATTAGCGATTAAACAATGGAATCAGAGTTTGTGGCATTAGCAGCAGTGAGTAAAGAACCTTAGTGGCTAAGAAATTTATTGTATGAAATTTTGTTGTGTCCCAAAACTATATCACCTATATCTATCAGATGTGATAGTGAGGCTGCTTTGGCTAATGTCTATAGACAAGTTTACAAAAGCAGGTCTAGACACTTAGGTGTTCGACACAGTATGATTCGTGAGCGCATCATGCATGATTTTATTTCAGTAGAGTTTGTGAGAACTCAATATAATTTAGCCGATCATTTAAACAAAGGGTTAAGTAGAGATCTTGTGCACAAATTGGCTACAGGGATGGGATTAAAGTCCATCTAAAATCTCTCATATTGAGATACCCAATTCCCATCTAATATGACATTAGATGATGAATTCAATGTGAAAAGCTTAACATCTAGAGACTGGAACACATTTGTATATCATCCCAAGGTATGTGTTCAGACCTGCAAGTTGTGAAGGTTGAATATTATCTTCTTAATAGTTATTTTGGAAAATTGCATATGCAGGTGCAAGAAGAAAAGAACTACCTATTTGAGCATGAAGTTTAGCTGATTCAAGAAGCTAGGACTTGGCTTTGATATGCTTAAGAAGGATAAAGACACAAGGCTAGTAAAAATAACGTCAAGTAAGAACAAGTGAGTATGTAAATTTATGTGTATATTATTTTCATGTATTCATTGTGAATAGTAAAAGTTCAATCCTTAGTGATACCTTGATATTCGAACATTTGGAATGTGTAATATACTAATGTGAAATTCAATCGTTATGATATTTCATTTATGCATAGATTTGTTAATTGTTGTGATTGTGTTTAGTTGATAATGAATTACACTAAAATAGGGGAAGATTTTTAGATATTTTAGTGTAATTGGATCGACTAGTCGACCAATTTAATCATGATAAATTATCAAACAAGTCGTAGAGTGCGGAGTGCACGCTTGTTAGATTATATCATAATTAACATGGTGAAGGGGCATAGCCCCTTGCAGGGTTTAAATGGCAGAGCCCTTTGGGGGGTTACTTTTGTTTTTCTTAATTCGGTTATTGTTGCAAGTAAACAAAATTTCAAAATTGGGAATTTGACCGTTTTATTCAAATTTCAAATTTGAAGCCGTTTTATTACAAATCCCGTTTAAAGACCTTAACTACCATAACTGCCAAATTGGTTGAATTGATAAAAGATGAGTTTTGTTGAAAAAAGGAAATTTACATCAATTCATACTCTTTGTTCAAATAAAATATCTATGATTTTATCTAATTAATTTTTTTTTGGAGAACCTCAAAAATATTTCAATAAGAAATTATTTACAAGACTTCAGAGATTATCCGGAATCAAAACACTGTTTTCTACGGTATATATACTTTATGGGGTGCGTAACATATTTGTTGAATATTCATACTATTTATAAGAAATTATTAAAATAAAATTAGAAGATTATGGCTTGTCACCCAACTCTTACGAAGCATATGGGATTAGTAACTTTTCATAAAGATATATTTTTTTCAAAAGCACATGAATTATTTGGTCACGGTAAAGTTCAAATTTTGCTTCGTTGAACAAACTATTTATAAGAAATTATTAAAAGAAAATTAGAAGATTATGACTTGTCACACAACTCTTACGAAACATATGGGATTAGTAATTTTTCAGAAAGATATATTTTTTTGAAAAGCACATGAATTTTTTGGTCACGGTGAAGTTCAAATTTTGCTTCGTTGAACAATCCTCTGTTTATTGCGGCGTCAACTCACTTCACCCCAACAAACTTTTGGTGGTCACGACAAAGACATGTAATCTTGTATCGCATGTCTTGTTTTATCAAGTTTTCTCTCACGAAATCTTCTTTTCCATGATAAACTACCTACCTTAAACCACAATGCTTGGTGTTAGCAGTATATTAGAAGTAATTTGAGAAGAAAAGTAATACCGAAGATTACATGTGGATAAAGATGGACAGCCAAAGAAATAAAGTGGAGGAAATGTTTGAATTTCCTTTGGACGTGAAATGGGGTCGAGACGTAGGTGTAAATATATTTGATGGAACCGAAAGGAAAGCTACCGTAGGTAGAAGGAATACTTCATAAATTGATCGTGAGTCGCGCAAAAAATGTAGAGCATGATTGCCGAATGACTTATGAACATAGTTGAAAGCTTCTAGATGAAGTTGAGTTAGTAAGGTTCTATATTGATAAATAATATCTCTCATTGATCAAAGATTCATTTATCCAAGTGTGCTACATGTGACCAAATTGTACAAGGGAGATGTTAATACCTTGATGTACGATAATTAGTGTTGGCTTTGTCCTTTTGTGATGGTCTGTTTGGCCAAATGAGGAAATGAGCTATCATATGCTATTGTGAGCATGTATATTATTGTACATATCATTGATAATCTATAAATATTTACAAAAAGGTTTGAAGTCTTTGTTGGTCATTTAGTGAGCAAAAGCTGAAGCTTTCAACTATAGTTGAGGTAAAAGATAAATAGTTTGAGACATTTTAATATTCATAATTACTTTGTAAGATGAGATTTTTTTGTTACAAATATTAGGTTGAGTATTTAATGTTTGAGAGAGTCTTCTTTTAACCTCTTATATATAAAATTTGTGTGAGTTTTTCCCATGGATGTAGGATTTCTTTACAATGAGAGTCGTGTTAAATCTTTCGCGTGTGTGCGTTTGGCATTACATTCTTTTTCTAAGGTTCACAAATAAGATTTGAGTACGAGCCAAAGTTTTGTGGATCTTCTTTTCTTGTTGTAGATTTAATACTACAAGTAAATATGTTTTAGCTAGAGCGGCTGAGCTTCGGCTAACGATGTCATTGGGTTCGACTGTTGTTGAGGCTTGGGATTGTTAATTGTTCTAAAGCATAGATGTTCTTGCTTTAGGAGTTTCCATAAAAACTGGTGCAGTGAGCATTGATAATATGGAGAACACTGGTTACAATATTGAAACAAATAATAAATAAGGATGATCATTCAAATCTTGCAGGTTAGAGTAGAGGTTCTCATTGAAAAACTAAAAAAACCAGCAAGATGAATTCCATGAAATTCAACCTTGATATATTCAAGAGAGGTACTGATTTCAACCTCTGGATGATTAAGGTTTGAGATTTCCTTGTAAATAAAGGATTGGCGCTACTATTTATGAGAAATCTAGGGATAATGTTAATGCTAAAGTATTGTCCATATCTTATAGTGCCCTTATATTGTTCTTAAAGGATGAAGTGTTTTGAGAGATATTTATAGAGCCTATGGCGTAGGGTTATAAAATCATCTAGATGATATTTATATGAGAAATGTATGCCTATAGATTATATCTTAAAAAACAGTTATACATGAGTGAGAAATTGTTTAATGCTAAAGTATTGTTCA
Source organism: Limnanthes douglasii subsp. nivea (assembly GCA_036936605.1). NCBI lineage: Eukaryota > Viridiplantae > Streptophyta > Magnoliopsida > Brassicales > Limnanthaceae > Limnanthes > Limnanthes douglasii. Next base: position 285,528,060 of record JAUPFV010000004.1, read on the forward strand.
TATCTTATAGTGCCCTTATATTATTCTTAAGGGATGAAGTGCTTTGAGAGATATATAAACAGCCTATGGTGTTGGGATATAAAATCATCTATATGACAATTACATGAAGAAATCTATGCCTAAAGATTATATCTTAATAAACAATTATACAGGTTGTCAATGGATGGTAGCAAATAAATTCAAATACACCTAGATGATTTCAATAGCATCATTTTTAACTTGAATGTAGTTGGCTTTCAATGAAAGACGAGAACCATGCTACAATATCTTGGGTTATATGCCAAAAGTGTAGAAGTACTTTGTTGACATCATAATATATAATAAATAGTCATTTATGATGGACTAAGTAAAGAGTTCTTTGAACTCAAAAGATCCTCAAAGGAAGATTGTTCTGTTGGGAAACTTCAAAAGTTTCAAACTCATTATGAGGGGCAGGCTAGGAATTAGAGATTCAAGCAATAAAAAAAGAAACTATTTAACAAATTATAAATCATTTACGTCGGGTTCTAGAGTTAGAAATTTATTTTCCAATAAGAAATGTTATATCAATAGGAAGTTCCCAGAGAGAAGAAAGGGAAATTGCTATTCAAAGAGCAAAGTCAGAGATATTACAATGGTTTCAAACGACTATGAGTGATTTATGGTTTAATGGATTCTACTTGCAAGTACAATAATAAGTGAGCGTTGGATTTGGATACTTCATTCCATATGACCTCCAAAAGATATTATTTTGAAAACCTCAGATTATTTGAAGGTGGAAATATCATCCTCAAAATGGTAAATCATATGTTGTCAAATTAGTGGGAATTTATTAACTCGAGTTGTCTACATGACTTGATGATTAACAACGTGAGGTATATGCCCAAAGTTAAAAATAATAATTTGTTTTAAATTGGAATGTTAATCGAGAAAAGGTTTACTTATAGAGGTGAATATGGTAGACTTAGTATCTTATAATGCTCACTTGTTGTTATGAAAGCATATAAGACTAATGATGTGTTAGTTCTTTAGGATCCTATAGTGGTATATTGTGTGCCTAGTGTGGAGAATGATTCAACCATCTTATGGAATCTTAGGCTTGGGTATGCGAGTGAGAAACGCCTTATTGAACTGAGCAAATAATGGTTCTTGGATGGTAGCACGATTTAGAAATTTAGCTTCTATTAAAGTTGTGTGTTGGACAGTAGCAATATTTTATCCGGTTATATATTCAACTTTCGTGGTCGACACATATATATGATGTTGTTTAAAATTATACTGATACAGTATTATTTCTAATTTATAAACAACCAACAATAATATTATTATTATTTACAATTCACCAGCTTGCGTTAGTGTAACAAAAAAGATACATAGTAGATTCATGGGAAGAGCATAATCTATTTTTCATTGTATTATTGACATAATAAATGATTATTCTAACAATCTTTAAATAATAATTCTCTAGATTAAATTGATAAATAATTCATATTCCAACATATTGACATATAGTAAGTCACATAATTATTATATATCTTATAGTTTATTATCATGTTCAGATATAGTTGATTATTAACTCACACACTTTTTCATCTTTACTCAGTCTTTCGAATACACCACCACGAGAGTTCATTCACTTTATGACATTTTAGTTCCAAAATTTTTAATCAAATTTTAAGTGTATTTTGATTGAGAGATGAATATCTCGTCACTATGGAAGTTCCAACGCTAGTTATTTAAAATCCAGTTTCTATTATGTGGATAAACTCTTTCACTAATAGTATGAAGGTGGATATAAACACAATAACATAAACAAAAATATAGGCGATCATGATGTGTGACTTGAGAAAAAAATAAATAAGATTTTATCTCCTCCAACATAAACATATGCACGTGTAGTGCTTTTTTCAATTCATATAGAGTTTCTTCATTTTTTATGCATAATAGAAAAGGTACAGATTTTTAAATTTGTATGGTTATGCGACATAAAGTTTTTTATTAACAAACTTATACAAAAAAATATTATTCATATCCATTTTGGTGAAGTTTGAAATGTAAAAGTAAATATACAACAAAAAGTAATTATAGATTATTAGCGAACAACCACAAAAAAATTCTTTTCAAAATAGATTTCATATGTATACGTAGAACCTCAACCATATGTTTTTCTTTATTTTTGCTAATAATTCAGTCTCATCAATTTGGTTTCAGAAAACCCATTTCTGATCTATAACATGTGTTCTGGGTGGGTCTTTCAACAAGTAATGAAACATTATTTCGTTGAAATTAAAACTTAGTTATTCTTGTAGAGCATTGAAATGATATTCATTAAACCACGATATTGTTGGGTCCATTATATATAAAACATTTGAGGCCAAAAATATCACATTAGTTTGGTTTTCCAATCTTGTGAGTTTGAAATTCCTCATGGATAATGTCAGTGACCAGTCTTGGTGGATGATTCACATTGATACATGATAATGAATCACCATATGATTTTAAATATATCCCATTAATACATATTTCATAGCTTTAAGTCTACTTTATTATGATACGTCTTTGTTATTGACAACTATTGAGGTTGTTTGATGATTTTTGTTTGGTAGAGATGTCTTGGATGTATCTAGGTATTTTTTGGATGTATCCCGAGAATCTGTTTTAGTGGCATAAAAAGTAGGTATGTTAACACTCAGACTCGGATTAGAAGTGGTTTTACTTATATATGTAATCTAAAAAACAATTATGAATTTTATCATGTATAATTTAGATAATTATATTTGTTTTTTTGTAGTAGTGCAATACACGCGATTGTTAGTAGAGTAACCGAAAACAATTTTATCATCATTTTTGGCACCATAATTTGTAACTTGGGCTCTATCATTTAATATGTAAACTTGCTACCAAAAATATGGAAGTACAAGATGTATTAAATGTTTCATTTTCAAATTTCATATGGCATATTCTAAGTCTTAAGGCGGAACTAAACATTGTTGATTATGTAATATGTTTGTTGACTTCTTACGCCTACAATTTGAAATTTAATTTTTTGGCATGCATCATGACTTTAGCCATATCTTGAATAATTTGATTGTTCTTTTTTACTATTTTAATTTGCAGAAGAAATGATTGGCATTGATACCTTAGTTGATCCCATTAGCATTTTAAAATTAGATTAAAAAACTATTTTTAAATTTGTAAAGGATTTTCCAATTATTGTTTTGTAAAGTTTTTTGTTTATGTTTTCTGTTTTTATCCCTCAAGATGATTTTATAATAAGACTTCTTACATTTTACACGTTGATGGTTAAGGTGGTAGGATTAAAAATAAATTATATTTTTTCGCTGTAGATTATAAGAGCTTGAAGGATATTTTGTTGAAAAGTTTTCCACATCTTAGATACTCTACATCAAGTGATTTACTGTAAGTAGATGATATGACTAACAAAAAGGTTTTCAGTGTTGATGGTCGTGGTTGTATCGCTGATAGTCAATATAAGGAAAACGTAGATGATGATTAGTTTGTAGATGGTGAATATGGGGTTCAAGTGGAACCTAGTTGTTTATCTGGTAAGGAGACTACTAGTCAAAGTTTGAGAACATGTATGATTTATGGCTGATTATTATGTTGGTTTTGTTAGACTACGGGGAATCAATAAATTCCTTAATGTAAAATGATCTTAGATATGAAGCATATCACTGAGAAGTATCTAGTAAATTTTAAGAAGTAATACTTCGATCATGTTGTCATTTAAAAAATCCTACGAAACAAATCTATCGTTTTTCATCGGTTGAGGTAATACATGTTTTTTTTTAAGTATTTTAAAATAAATTTGTGATTTTTTTATTGGGCAAAATGATCACGACATGGTTAAGTATATGCTCTTACAGTTTATGTCTAACGTGAAACATTGATCATTCTAGATTTTAGGTTGAATGTGATGAAAATATTTAACATTTTCTTAATTGGATTTATATCATGCATTATTATAAAAGAAATTATAGATGCTAAACGTATAAGTAATGTTTGAACATGTATAAACAAGTAGATACAAAAACTAATAAGATTATAGTTTTAAGGAGAAAGAATATAATTATTTGTTAATAAAGAAGATAAATATATGTACCCACAATCTTCAATGTCAGTTCTAAACATGTGTTTACGCATGTTACATGCACTCAAGCCCATGAATTGTACCACCAATCTAAAGTTTTGTTTTCTAAAATATTGATCACATTCATCATTGCTATAATTTATTTATCGATTTTATTTATACTCTAATTTTTTTTGAACATTTCATTATCTAGCATGGGATCTATTTTTTTGCAAATAGAAAATAATATTTTTCTTCTTGAAATTAGTTTTATTTTTTACTGAATTGTTTTGTATAACGTTTTTTTCTATTAGGATCTACTGCATTTTGCTATTCAAAGTTTTTTTTAATAAACCTTTAAATTCTTCTAGTTTATCTTTGCTATGCGACTTTCTTTATTTAAATGTGTTTTTGGATTTGTTTTTTCCAAAGTATACTATTTGCACTCGTGATGAATTTTCTTCCAATAAGTTCTTGATAGTGGAATATATTTTGATATGACTACTCTTACTTATAATATTTTAAAATGAAAATTTTAATACGAAAACGTCTCCAGCAAAATACACCCTTCATATATTTGATCACATTTTCTCGTTGTTTATTTGATTATTTTACTCTAATTTTAAACAAGTCTTCCTCAAGTATATAACATGTAGTAAGGAAAAAAGATGAATTTTAACTTATCTTGTTATCTAGACATACAAGATTTTGGTGTTCGCATATATAGTCCTTGATTATTATATTTAAAGGTTTGTAATATTGTTCCACATGCATATTCCGTAATATGTTTGTATTATATTTCTAATATCGTTATTCGACGGTTTGTTAGTATTGGTGAACCTTTCTACTGGATATATTAAGTATCTAATAAAAATTATCAATTGACTTTCTATGTGGTATTAAAGCACTAAGTTTAGATTTAAGGTTTTTTTTGTTTTCGTTAAGCTAGTGGAAAACCTCGTAAGCTACTTGTCATAAGATTTTTTTTTTATATTAGGTTATTTCAGTATGGTGTTGAATATTTTAATTTGGTTTTGGTTATTTTTGTTGAATATTATACTTGATCTCATATCCCATATTATTCGGATATAAAAAATATTAATGATATATATACTAGCATAAGTCCTTTTAAGAGTTTATCAAAAGCAAATCCATTCAGAATTTTGATATCAATCCATACTAATAGGAATGAGTGAGATTAAGTTCATTTTAGTATATATTTATATAGTCTTAACATGGTATGAGAACAAAAATAAGTTTAAACGATATATTGTGCCTCGAAAATATCAATGATATATATATATTATGAAACATTTTGGGAGTCCATCAAAAGAAATCACGCATACTTTCAGGACCAAAACGGTTAATATCATACTAGTGACTAAGATCGAGTTAATATTAGTCCATGCTTATATAGTCTTAATAACTTTTTGGTATTTCAATTTGATTTTCGCTATTTTAATTTTATTTTTGGTATTTTGATTTGGTTTCGATTATTTTTTGGACATATAAATTTGGTTTTGGTTAATTTTTTCGGTATTTTTTTATGTTATTTCTGTTTGGTTTTGGATATTTTAATTTGGTTATGATTATTTTTGTTAAAGAATAAAATTGATCTCATATCTCACTTGACATATAGATAGAAAATATCAACGATATATAAGTATGGATATATCTTAGCTAGTATGAGACTTTTTGAGAGTGTACAAAAAGAATATCCATGCGGACCTTTAGACCCAAAGCGGACAATGTCATACTAGTGAGTGAGACCGAGTTAAGTCCAATTCATAATTGTATAAACAATTTTTTGGGTATTTCGATTTGGTTTTGATTATTTTTTTAGTATTTCAATTTTGTATTGTTATATCAATTTGATTTTAGATATTTGAATTTGGTTTTGGTTATTTCAATTTATTTTTTGATATTTCAATTTGGTTATCGATATGGTTGTCGATCTGGTAAAGACCAAGTGTTTGGATAGAGATTTTGGTGAAATAAAGAATATGATGATAAAAACGATGTTTAAATATGGTTTTGATTACTTTTTAGATTAGATTTTGGTATTTTAATTTTGTTTTGGATATTTCAATATCGTTTTGATTATATTTTGGATATTCGCCATGAAATATATAAAATGTATTTAAATCGGTGATTCATCTTTCGACTATGACGATCTCCTTCCTACATTTTTTTTTCAAAACCACCGATAAAAGTTCATTAGCTTGTCAATTTTGATAAATTTAGTTATTGGACCTACAAATTTTAATAAATCTAGTTTTTAATTTTTCAGTATTAGAAATTAAATTTATTGAAATTTTGTAAAAATCATTATAATTCCAATAGTGATTTTGAAATCAATGAATTATATGAAAAAAATCATAATAGTCCATGATGGATATATCACCAATTAATACTCATAATAGTACATCACTTAAAAATATTTATTTTTACTATTGTTTGTTTTAATTTTTTTAAAAAAAAGGACAAAATATTTTTATCCTATAAATTTAAAAAAAAAAACCCAAATATTGGCTACTTGTAAAAATAAAATATAAAATAGTTTTAAAACATAATGATCTTAATAATTATATAAAAGACTATATCTTTTATTTATAGCTCTTAATTTCTCCTAAATACTAACGTATTTTTAAAAAATAATCAGAAATTTTCGGATAATATTTTTTTATCATCTCTTGTAATCAAATTTCCAACCTAATTAACTCGCATAAAAGGCTAAATTATTCCTTTTACATGGATGAAGCAACCGACCGGAATGAAAAAGGTGATTAGTGCAGAATAATGTTGGCGCAAAGCAAATTAACTCCTTAAATCAACTAAATGGACCCACCTATTAACCTAATAGCCCTGCCTAATTTGGTTAATAGAATCATTACTTAAGTAACTTCTTACTTTCTTTCTTATGAATTCATTCAGATCTCCGGTCACATTCCATAAACATATATATGTTCATGTTCGAATTTATAATCTCCGGTCACATTCCATAAACACATATATGATCATGTTCGAATTTATAATTAACTTTTACTATGACCATTATTGTACATAATTTTTTTATCTTAAAATGCGGTTCTTTTGATCTGAAGATATTTTTTGTATAAAATTTAAAAATTTAGGATGAAAGCTCCTCGATTATGAAGATTTTAATAAATATAGTTTAAAATTTTGAAATAACAAATATTTACAGTTCATTTTGTGATTATCGGATGTTAAAAAAAATTGAAATAGAAGCACTATAAAGAAACCATCTTCATAGTAAATATTATTTACCGGATAACTTTATTATTATTATTATTATTATTTTAAGCTACAATTGAAACATTTATTGCAATTATTTAGGATTATACCCGTGAGTCAACACTTATACTTTTTTCAGTATGTTAAACACAACGGTTAAGGTTAAAAATAAATCATTATTTCAATTCTAAACAAGTACTTTGAACTTCGTTTTTTCTTAATCATCTTATGTTTTTCTATACCAATATATTTATCAGCCATCAGTCTCTTCAATCTTCTCAAATCATTTCTGGATAAAGAACCAGAGCCCGCCAAACCAACATCCATGACCACTTACCATTGACATCTCTCGTGGCAATGACCAATTTCAAAGCCGACGGTGCTCCTATATTTTTTTTGAACCTGGACTTACAAGTATATATGTCGGTTTTGAGCAGAGATTCTATAGTAAGTAAAGGGTTTAAACTTTTGAATACTATTGTAGGACGCCTCCAAATAGAAGGCACTGAAAGGGCTGAAGTAGCTACTATTGTGTTAATAGTTTTGTGTTTGTTTGCTGATCTAATCTGTGTATTTAGAATATGTACAACAATGAGGATTATGTGGGAATTGCTACTGCAACATCAGGCTTTGGACAATTACAGTAAGAGACCAATAGTAGTTGGCTTGGGACTGCAAATATAAACACCTGGAAATGGACATCAATGGTATGCTCCAGGTTTTGTGCTGTAACATTTAGCACCATGCTTTGGACTGCATCGGTAACCACCCTGATTTGTGATGTTAAGGTAACCACCATGTATTGAAATGTTATGCTTAGATTTAGTTTTTGGACTAAAATGGTTAGTATCATGATTTATGATGTAATTCTTAACTTCATGCTTTGGAACGGTCGAGTGATGTTGAGTAGGTAATAAGGAGAGTGGATAGCGAAGGTAGAATATTGGCGCAAAAAATCCATGTATTGAACTGTTACGCTTAGCTTAGGCTATGGATTGCAACAGTAAGCACCAGGAGTCCATGCTTTAGAATGATCCAGAGATGTTAAGCAGAGAAGAATGAGAATGGATAGCGGGGATAGAAGATTGACGCTTCCCGCTTAAACTCATTGCAACATTCACCTAGGGAGAGCAAACCAAAAGGCTCTAAATGGTTGTGCATAAAGGAAGTATCATGCAAAATAACATAGAGCGACTAACTTACCTTCTAATGTAAGTTTTAACATGGGTAAAATGCAGGTTGATGAAGCAGGATATCATTGGGAGAACCAACACGTTGTTGGAGTCGTGCAGCCTGTAAGGAAAAACTTTGAAGGATCAATCCAAGACTTGTTCAATGTGTTCTTGGTTCTGAAACATGATTTGATTCGTCAATAATGGTGAGGTTTATTTTGAGCTCAGGGTAGTTTTGTCAAGTGTTTTCGACAGTTTAGAGAGTATTAAATGTTTTAGTGTGGAGTAGTGAGATATTTGAGCTGACTGGTTGTATTAAATGTTCATTACCCTCATTAATGAAAGTAGTTGGGGTATTTATACCCTTAATTGTGGACCCATGGGCTTTCGGGTCAAATTATGGAACCGGGTCATGTTTAAGGACTCATTTACTTATTAAGCTGATTAGCACATTTCTTAGTCAGAAAGTGTTTAGTCATTTTTTAATTTTGTCCTGTCCCGATAGTTCAGTGGTAAGTTTATGTCCGAATTGTCCTTGTACGGAAATCTCAGTAAGCAGTGATTAAGTTATCCGGACTCATTAGTAGCCCCTTTTTTAGGCCTTGTCAAAAACCTATGGCAGGACTAAAAATTTTGCTTATTCAGTGACGACTTTCTCTGATCCACTAATGCATCTAGCTTGAAGTTTGTCTGAACTAACTTTCCTCGTAATTCTAAGAGTCTTTCTTTGGATCGTGGGACACGTGTCACAATCTTATTCGACCTACCAGCCGTCTTTTACCTAGATTGACGCTCCCACTTAAACTAAAAAGTAGCCTATGCATTAAAGTTTTCCCACGTCTGCGCCGTCATTAATTATTGCAAAAACCTCTTTGTTTTTTCTTAGGTATCACTTACATTTTTCACTAATATATAAACCATTTTTTCACTGTTCTATCATCTTCCTTACTCAAAAAACTTTCTCGAGAGCTTTATATCCTTTCTTTCAAACTTGTTCTTGGATTCTTTTATGTTCACGGCTAGAAACGCTCTTGTAAAAGGCGGCTGGTTGAACTTGTCTGAGATACAGAACGCTAAAAAAGTTGAAAGGGAGAATCGTATCGTTGTTGGTCTCCCAGTTTCCCCGAGTGAAAAATCTTATAAACCATCCCAAGAAGCTGACCAAGGATCATCTTCCACAAGAAATCCAAAACCCAAATGGTTGTTCAAAACAAGCCTTTCATCAATCCCATCAGGCTCTTTTGTTCAGGAGTCACAACCCTCCACTACCAAAGAAAAAGAAGTATCAAGTGTTAGAAGACCCTCCCCATTCTTAGCTATGGGCTCTGATATTGAAAAATCTCCAGAAAAACATACTCCACGTCGGGTGGCTCGTTTGGTGAAAGCCCAAGGAACTATTTCACAAGATAAGCCCTCCAGATCAGAGACTCCTAAAGCCATATCCAAAGATAAGTCCTCCGGATCGGAGGTGTCTAAAAAAGTCTCACAAGACAAGCCCTTCGGATCTGAGACATCCAAAGTAGCCTCTCAAGCGAAATCCTCCGGAACTGAGCCTCAACCGGACACCAGGCCTTTGGAAACAACTGGTGCTCATTCATTCGGACAGACCGTAGAACCAGAGGCTAACACCTTTCCATCCAAAACAACTGATAAACCTTCTATAGTGATGGAAAAAGCGATGGAAGACAACACTGAAGAGGCCCCCTTCGAAACCGAGGCCTCAGGTCAAACTGGGGATGCCACCTCTAATAAAGAGGGTAAAGGCAATGTTAAAGTTGGTGTGGTTCATCCAGATTTCCCAGAGTTTTTGGAGGGCAATTTAGGGCCTTGCTTAAAAAAAGTTAATGTTAAATACTTGATGGCCATGCACAACATTAATTACGTCTGTACTCACACTGCTGAATTGGGTTGGATCCGGACAAAGTGGGGGATTCCAGAATCAGTAAAGGTGAGGATACCAGTCACACCGGAGACTCCGATAGACTGTAAGCTCAACGAGGTGGTCATTTTTACAGAGCTGTTGAACTGGGGACTTCGGTTCCCATTAGACCCAGAAATTGTCAAGTATTTTCACTTGATAAAACTTTATCCTAGCCAATTGAGTCTGAACAGTTGGTACTCTCTCCTCACCTGCATTATGGCATCGAGGTTATCTATAATCCCTCTTCCCATAGAATGATTTGTCGCTGTGGCAAGCCTATGCAAGAATCACCACATCCCATTCTACCACCACAACATGGAAAATAACTTCAAAGTGGTAGACGACTTGCTGGAGTTAGAGAAGTATTAAAGAACCCAATTCTTATTCATCAATGGGCCATGGGAAAATGGGAAGAAAATCAAATCCAAGACCCACCCTAGTATGCTTACTAGTAGGTGGAAGAGTATATGTAAGCTCTTCAATTTTGTTTTTCATGTTCTTCTTTTCACTTCACAAATATTTCACTCCTGAATTATTCATTACTTCTTTTTCAGTGTTACCAAAGGAGTATACCGGATATCTGGAGGAGGGGCAGACTACATGTACCAAACTGAATGCATGGGCCATTGGGGGAATGCTTTCCACAACTGCTTTACCTCCGGCAATATAGTGAGATCTCATCTGTGGAATACCACAGGTCGGAGAGATCTTACATGGGAAGAATTGACCACACCCCTCCTCTAGGTTTCATCCTCAAACGGATAGAAGAAGAAAAAGATGGTAAACTGGTCTTGTTCTCTAGAGCCAAGGCTCCCAGTAAAATGAAGGGGAAGAAGAAAAGAACTGCAACAGAAGCAGTTCGGGCAGCCATAAAGAGACCGGTTCGGGGAACCAAGGAGAGATTGATGCTGTCTTTCTCAAGGTAGTTGAAGATGAGACTGTTAATGAGGCAGGAGGACCACCAAATCCACCAAATCCAGAAGGACCGAAAAAGGGGGGCAACCAGTGACGAAAGGGCTGCCAAGAAGAAAAAAGTCACCTTAGGGGAAGAAATAATTCTTCGCCGTTTGGAGCTTCTTCCTCCTCCTGCTCCTGCTAACCCCACCTTGGCAGAGAAAATTCCAACATATCTGCAACTCGGAGAGGGTACCGGAGGAGGGATTGACATCAGAGCCCTTCAGGACATCGGTCTTTACTTCACCAAATCAGAGAAAGATGACTTTGATGGTCCATTCTGTCCTTCAGGTTCTTCCAACATGGTGACCTACAACGGTAAGTCTTTTTCTATCTCTGAAGACCAAGATACGGTGGCCCATTCTCTTCTAGGTCATATTCAACTAGTGCTCGATTTGGGGAGGCAGGTGAAAAATAAATCCACCCTTATCAACACCCTTAATACTGGCAAGGAGTCTCTGTCCACAAATTTCCTCAATGTTAATCAGAGCATAAAATAATTAAAGAAAGAGCTTGAAGTATTGAGGAAGGACAAGGAAGATCTGTCGACCAAGCTGGCCACTTCGGAGAATGCTAACACTGAGCTTCAAACTAAGTGTTTTGGTTTGGAGGAAGATCTTTCAACCTTAAGGGAGGACATGAAGACCAAAGATGGTGCCATCCAGACCTTGTTCGGGGAGAAGACTTCCCTAGAAGATGCTGTGTCTAAGGTAACCAAGGAGAAAGAAGACTTGGAGAAGGAGCAGGAACAGAAAATTCAGGCTTGAATTGATAAATACACCAATGAGGTGATAGATTCCTTGGAAGCCAGGTATGCTGAGGTGAAGTTTGACATGGTGCTGCTTTTCCATGAAACGTTTCCGAAGAAAACATTTGGTCCCTTGTAGAAATATGTGGAGTACGAAGACATCCCGTTCTATACCATGGTAGATGGTGACAAGAAAAACTACTCCAGTGGAATCGATTCTACCACCGATGAAGAGGAAGGGACCGGTAAGAGTTCAAACATTGAAATTAGAAGCCCCAAGAAAGGAGGTGATACAGGAACATCCAAAGGGAATAAGTCCCAAGGTTTTTAACTATCTTTTATGTTTTCTTAAGTTTGTGAGTTACTAAATTCCTTGGATGGCCAAGTCATTTTTGTAATTGTATCCGGTTTGAGTCCGGATAAGTGTTTCACAACACTTAAAGTCCTTGGATTGCCAAGGCATTTTTTGAATTTTAGTAACGTTATCTGGTTCATACCCGGACAGGCTTATCTATCAAATTTTTCTTTGTTCCATGCTTGCTTTCAATTTTAATGGCTAATGTTTAAACAACCCTAATTTACTACAAAAGTATTTAAGATAAGAGTGTTTAATATCTCCGATGACATGTGTTTAATGGTCATCATTCACCCAGATTAACCCGATCTGTCAAAGATCCTCAGTATTAAATTGAAGACTTAAAAAGAATTGTAATAAAACCACATCGAATATTTTATGAAGACATCATATTTTATTGAAAAAATCAGACACCTCATTAAAAAACCCCCGCGCCACCAGTGTAGGAAAGAGTATGCCCCATAATATTTACATTGACTTTTAACAAGTAAATATTTACACAAATTTTATTCCAAATATAACGTGAGGTGTTCAATATTCCATGGGTGCTTCAAAATTCTTCCATCTTTGCCTTGAAGCCTATATGTCCCAGGCTTAAGCTTTTCGAAGACCTCATAAGGGGCTTCCCATTTCGGATCCAACTTACCAAACTGCATTTCCTTAGTATGCAAGAAAAAGTTTCTTAAAAATTTATCTCCTGGTTGAAAATCCCTTCTCTTGATCTTGGAAGAAAATCTTCTCCTCATCAATCCTTGATAGTGGGTTGTTCTAAGATGAGCTTTAACCCTTCGTTCTTCAATTAAGTCCAACTGACTCCTAATTGCCAACTCATTGGCTTGTTCAGAATAGTCTCGGTTCCTGTATGATGGTAGGGTTGCTACTATAGGAGTAATTGCATCCATCCCATATACCAAGGCAAAAGAAGACTCTTGAGTAACAGCTCTAGGAGTAGTCTGGTATGCCCACAACACTTCTTGCAAATAGCTTGCCCATTTTCCTGCAGCTCCTTCTAAATTCTTTTCTAAACCAGACTGAATGGTCATGTTTGCCACTTCAACTTGGCCATTTACTTGTGGGTGGAAAGGAGAAGAGAAGCAATGCTGAATGCCCCTGGAGGCACAGAAACTCTCCATATCCTTGTTATCAAATTGTGGCCCGTTATCTGTGGTTATCTTTTGTGGAACCCCAAATCTGCAACAAATGTTAGACACGATAAATTTTATAATAGCTTTTGAAGTAGTTCCCGCCAGGGGAGCTGCTTCTATCCATTTTGAGAAATAATCAATGGCTACAATAATAGTCCTGCACCCTCCGGCCGCCATTGGTAGAGGCCCAACTAAATCTAGTCCACAACGAGCAAAAGGAACTGGCTCATAAATAAACTCCATAGGAACTGCTCGGATATGAATTTCGTTACCATACCTTTGGCGTGGGTCACACTTTTTCACCAATTACTTAGCATCTGCCATTTAGTATGGCCAATAGTATCCGGCCAATAAAACCCTCCGGGTTAGAGCTCTGTAACTACAGTGTGCTGATCCCTCTCCATCATGTAGTTCGGATAAACAAAATTGGGACTCCTCAGCCCCCAGACAATGCAGGAGGGGTCTGCTGAACGATTTTTTTTATGAAGAACCTATCTTATGATCAAGAAACCACGAGCCTTGTGCTTCATTTACCTTGCCATAGCTTTCTCCAGACGCAAAATCCCATCAGAGATGTATTGAAGAAGAGGAAATGTCCAATCTTCATATTGAAATACTTGTACACTCAAGCTCTCATCCTCTTCCTTGTTCTGATTTGATTGTATGGATGGGAATTCTTGTATATGAATCCATGGGTAGGACTCAAAGTATACTATAGTTGCCAGTGTATTTTCTGATCTAGACATGTGCTCATAACAAATATTCTTGAAATTTGCAGCCACCTCTTTAATAATGAATAAGTATTTGATCAATTTTTCCTTCTTCGCCTCAGACTGACCTTGAATGTGGTGGATAAGAAGCTGAGAATCGCTCATCATCTTAACTCTTTTAGCCCCACACAGATGAGCTAACTTAAGACCAGCTATAGGTGCTTCGTATTCAGACTCGTTATTAGAGGCCCTGAACGTAAAGCATATAGCCTGATATATTTTATTACCGTAGGGAGAGGTTAAGAAAATTCGAGCCCCACGACCCATTGTGCTAGACCCACTATCCGTCCGGACAACCCATACTTTTTTAGTCTTTTCCTCTGAGGCTTGTTTAGAACTTCTGTTTGAATGCAACTCTACCAGGAAATCAGCAACAGATTGAGCTTTGATGGCAGTTCGTGGAGCGATATCAATATCATAATCATCCAACTCTAATGACCACTTGGTCATCCGGCTCGAAATGTTTTCCTTCTGAAGAACATTCTTTAGTGGAAAAGACGTTCGAACAATGATTGAATGAGACTGAAAATACGGCTTCATTTTTCTGGCAGCAATCACTAAGGCTAGTGCCAGTTTTTCAAGTTTTAGATATCTCTTCTCAGCATCTATCAGACTCTTGTTGATATAGTACACCGGACGAGGATAATTGTCCACTTCTCTTACCAGCACTACAATTATAGCATATTCTGATACAGCCAAGTATACATAAAGTGTTTCTCCTTCAACAGGCTTAAAAAGGGGTTTTGGTGAAGACAAGTGTTTCTTTATTTTATCAAAAGCTTGGCTACATTGTGAAGACCAATTGAAGTCTTTAGCACTTTTCAAAGTCTGAAAATATGGAGCACATTTGTCCGAAGACCTTGAAATAAAACGATTTAAAACGGCCAATCTTCTTGTCAGCCTCTGTACTTCTTTAATATTTCGAGGGGGTACATTTTCAACAGGGCATCAAGCTGGTCTGGATCAGGCTGTATCCCTTTTTCATTTATCACATAACCCAAAAAAATTCCGTATTGCACCCTAAACACACACTTTTCTGGATTCAACTTTAAATTCACCTTTGTCAAGTTGGAAAACGTTTCTTGAAGATCGAATAGGTGAAACTCCTCTTCTATACTTTTAACCATCATATCATCGATGTACACTTCCATATTTCTACCAATCTGATCAACAAATGTTTTGTTCACCAACCTCTGATAAGTAGCACCAACATTTTTTAAACCAAAAAGCATCACCTTGTAGCAATGAAGACCCCTATCTGTAACAAAAGTATTGTGATCTTGATCCTTCGGATCCACCTGGATCTAGTTGTACCCAGAGAAGGCATCCATGAAAGACAACAACTTGTTTCCAGATGTTGAGTCCACCAACTGATCTATCCGGGGAACTGGGTAAAGATCTTTTGGGCAAGCTCTGTTGAGGTCAGTAAAATCGATGCACATGCGCCACTTCACATTCTTTTTCTTAACTAAAACTAGGTTGGCAGTCCATAAAGGATAGTGAGACTCCTTTATGTGCCCCATCTTGGTAAGTCGGCCGACTTTTTGAACTATTACATTCACTTTCTCCTTAAAGAAAGCTCTTCTTTTTTGCACAACAGCTGCAACATCACTCCGGATGGACACCTTGTGTGATATAACACTTGCAGGCACTCCGGTCACATTAGCATACACCAAGCAAAAACATGTTGGTGATCTGACAAAAAGGACAACAACTTTATATTTAATTCTGGTGCCATTTTGGAGCCAATTTTAACAATTCTTCCGTCTACCAGAGAGTGGGTTTTAACTTCTTCAATTGGTATCAAAACACCAGGGGTCTCTCTGGGGTCATCAATTTTACCCTTACCCCAGAAGGCCCCAATAACTGCTAATATTCGTTAGCCCGGACTGCCCCCAAAGTTTTAGGAGCAAATACAGTTGCATAACATTCCCTTGCTATCTTTTGGCTACTCCGGACAACTCCCACTTGTCCTTGAACTGCATACTTTAAACATTGATGAACTGTTGAGGCCACAACATGCATCCTAGAGAGCCAGGACCTCCCAAATATTGCATTGTAGCATGTGGGTCAGTCCACCACAACGAATAGCACCCTGACTAATTCTTGAAGGGTCTGTTTCCCAACAACACTTCCTCCTCAAATTCCCCGATTACATCCGCAGAGCTTCCTGTAAAGCCCACAATGGTTCTGTTTGATCGTTGAATAACGGCTAGATTTTTCATCTGCTTATACAAACTTAAAAAGAGTATGTTGGATGAACTGCCCGTATCTACTAGAATTCGTCTAATATCATTGCCCCTAATTGAAGCTCCTATCACTACAACATCCTCATGAGGCCCAGGTATATTTCTTAAATCATCTTCATCAAAAACATTGAAAAGAAAAGGAATTTGGGACTGATAAGAAGACATACCTCCCTCTAACTAAGTGGCCAGAGTGTGAACATGTCTCTTCCTTGAAGAAGGAGTTGGTGCAGTTATGGTGTCCCCTCCAAATATAGTAAGTGACTCAAAAAAGCTTATGAGTCTGGACACCGTCTTGGTTTGTTCTGTTATGACCCCTACTTTATTCCGGGTTGGATCACGATCCAAATACTCCAAATCAACATCAAATCTTTTAAGGATTACCATAGCCCATTCCGGAGCAGATTTTCCCGCATTGTTTGTTGGGCCAGTTCGGGGAGCATTGTTAGACATGTTTCCACTCATTCTCTTGACATAAGCTCCCAGCTTGCCTCTTTCAATAAGATTATGCACCTCATGCTTTAAAGTGATATAATCATCGGTGTTATGACCAATATTATGATGATACGGGCAGAAACAAGTATTACGACTTTCCCGGGGAGATTGAAGTGCTGCTGGTTTCCGCAAATGAACCTCATCTTTAGCCTTGTCATAAATGGTTGCCACATTTTCTTTTAACTCTGCAAAGCACTCCAGTTGGACCCAAAGACCTTGTTTATTTTTTGACTTTTGGCTCTGAGCTGGATTTGGGTGGGAATGAGCTTGTTTGGCCCTGTTGGATCCCTGTCCGTTTTCTTTGGCCTTGTACCCTGACTGATTTTGCTTTGGAGCTGCTGGAGCAGACCTTACCTGTCTGTGTACCCTAGTCTTTTTAGTTTCATCCACGTTGATTTTCTTTCCCACCTGGTTTAACAAACTACCCCAGGTCATGGCATTCTTCCTTGTCACTAAATCAGCTAGATATCTAGGGTTTAACCCTTGTCTCAGAGAAGATATCAGCTAACCCATTCTTGGTATTTATAAACCGATTTATATAGTCTTTGAACGACTCATTTGGTTCTTAGGCACAATGGATGATAGTATCTCTATTGCACTTAACCTCCTAGCTCCCCACAAACTGCCTTCGGAAGGAAACCCAAAATGAGTCAAAGTTCCTGATACAACCCTGAGGCAAACTGTTGTACCATTTCAGAGCACTTCCCGTAAAATATTGGGAGAATGCCCTACATAGAAGTTTGTCATCGTCATCAAAATTCATCATGAAGTTCTTGAACTGCTCCAGATGATTGTCCGGATGTTTACTCCCGTCATACTTGGGGAGGTTTTCGGACAGGATCTTGGCAGACAATGGTGACTGTCTCCAATTCCTGCTACGACTAAAAATTGTGTCTTCATTTGGTGTTGCAAAAATACATGGTTCATCATGGAAAGCAAAATGATCAATCAGCAACTGATCCACATTCTTGTGAATATGGCTGTGAGATGACCCTTTGCCCAAATGCCTTTTAAGTTGCCCATGCCTATCGTTTTTTCTTGAATACTTCTTAACTAGCTTTTGTTTCTTCCTGGACCTCCCCTCATCACTACTTGATGACAAGGACTCCTCAAGCTCATCCTTGTTCGAAGAGCTACTAGAGGACTCAGAATATGAACTTTCCACCAGCTTGGACCGGTGAAACTTCTTTGAACTGACAAACGTCTTTTTTGTACTTAAATGAGTCTTTGCTGATGGGTCATTCTCCCTTGGGTTGTCAATATGGTGAATGGCTGACGCCTTTGACTTTTTCATTAAACTCATCTCTACCTTTTTAATAACTCTCAATGCCTCTATTTCAGCTCTCAACTTATCTCGCTCCTCGGTGGTGTATTCATTATTTTCCCCAACCACCTCCACCATAGGTGGTGGAATTTCTTGCTCGTTCGGATCCATCCGAACAAGTCTTTTTGCTCGTTTTGAATGCTAGATTCAGGCACCTTCTCCTCCCACTGTGGTCGCCAATTTGGTGAGGTTTATTTTGAGCTGAGGGCAATTTTGTCAAGTGTTTTGGAAAGTTTAGAGAATATTAAATGTTATAATGTGGAGTAGTGAGAGATTTGAGCTGCCTGGTTGTATTAAATGTTCATTACCCTCATTAATGAAAGTAGTTGGGGTATTTATACCCTTAATTATGGACCCATGAGCTTTCGGGTCAAATTATGGAACCGGGTCAAGTTTAAAGACCCATTTACCTATTAAGCTGATTAGCACATAGCTTAGTCAGAAAGTGTTTAGTCATTTTTTACTTTTGTCCTGTCCGGATAGTTCAGTGGTAAGTTTATGTCCGAATTGTCCTTGTCCGGAAATCTCAGTAAACAGTGATTAAGTTATCCTGACTCATCAAATAATATATTTAAAAGATCGTTGATGCATCTTCACAGAGTGTCTTTATTTCCAAGACCACAAATATTCCAATTGAGGATCTTAATCATCCTGATGTGTTGGGGTTTGGAGATTTACGGGTCCAAATATGGACTTTATTATTCCTAGGTTTCTTTTTTTCTTCGTGCCCTTTGCTTTCTTAAGTTTTTTGTTAAGCATTTCCTAAAGCCTTGACAACTTCCCATTTATTAAGTATAGGAGTGGTTGATAGGCTTCCAATGTTTTGCTGGTTTGGAGTGTGGTATACAGATGTTAAGTTATCATATTCAAGAGAGAATGATAATGCATAGCCATCTTCAAGTGCTTAGATGGTCTCAATAACATCTGCTTCTCCATGATATTCTAAAGTCAAAAAATTATATGAAAAAAATTGTGATAGTTAAAGAACCACGTATTTAGATCTATTTGTATATAAAGTACAACTTAGAATAAATTTGGATTCTTTTTAAGCGTTCTAATTTAGAGATTTCGAACCATATATTATTTCTTAACTATTAAATTTCTAAATATGTAAAAAAAAAATTATTTAATATTAATTATCATACTATTATATTTTATAACACTGATCACTCTGCACATGTCGGTTAAAACACGAATATTATCAAACATAAATAATCAAATAATTAATTACCATAAAAAATCAGTAAACTACTTATTTAAAAAATAAATTTTCAAAAAATCTATTTACTAATTATACTCGAATTTTGAAGTTCAAAATCTAAAAACATTTGATTTCGGTTTACAGTATCAAAATCAAATATATTTTATAAACATATTTTGATACATTACGTGAGATGACAAATTTGAAAGTTCATTGGGCCCAACAGTGTAATAAATTGAGCCTTTACATGATGTAATGCCATTGACAACACTACGTGGCATCCCTATTTTGATTAGAGTTGTTATTTACTCAAACTCGAAGTAAAATCTAAATTATAAATGTTAGGCTTCAAATTCGCATGTCTTATAACTAAATCGGATACGTTTGTGTTAAAGGCCAAATCTATCTTGCCGATGGAAAATGGAAACTGATGTATTTGGGAAAATATTATGAAAGGAGGATGACGATCGTGGTGTGGCACTGCCATTAACTTACATGTGCTTGTTGATATAAATGTGGAATGACATCGTTCACCAACCTTTTAGTCGCAATAGTTCTATTACTGATTTTATAACTATTGTCCTAATTTATTCATTCAATAATAGGTTTTGAATCGGTTTTTATGATGTTTGATTTATTTTGCGGAATAATCGGTTTTAAAAGACAGAGATGACAGTCTATATGTATATAAGGGTTTTGCACAATATATCATCTTTATACTATCACATTTGTTGGTTCATTGACTTTTTAAAGGTTGATTGTAGTTTTTGGGCTATTAGTTTTGGATAAAGTGTTCCATCAGATCATTTGATTCGTGTGAATCTGACACCTATCATCATAGTCAAAAAAAAATTATATCACCAATGGTCCTTTAACTTTAGATCACAGGTTGTAGACTACATTTCGGTTTTGACCTAAAGTTAAGCGATAAGTGGTGATACAAAATTATGCTGATTATAGTGACAGGTGGCAGGACCACATGAATCAAAAGATTTTGTGAACTAACTTTATCCGAAGCTAATTGTACAGGAACTACTAGCGTATTTTTGAAAGTCAATGGAATACCTGTCACCAAATGTGATAGTCCAGGTGCGATATAGTGTTCAAAACCTATCTAAAAAAGTAGAGATTATAGTCAATTAAAACAGTAAAAAAAATCCGCAAAATTTGATATCGACTAACTATTAGATATCAAATAAAAAATATATAATATTCATATTCGAAAAAAAAAATTTATACGTATTCAAAAATAACGGATATAAATATAGATCCATATTCAAAATACTCAATATCCAAATAATACAAAAGGTTTGAGTAAATAAAGACACTTTTTGTGTCTTAGATTACACGTGGATCTATCATTTGAATTTTTTTTTTTCTTTATTATAAATAGAAATTAGATTTTTAATTTAATTTTACATTATTTTATATAAATCACAAGCCAACATACTAATTCTATTACCTTTATACAGGAGACCCACTTCTTTCCTAAATTGCTTACCAAAATCTGTTAAAAAAACTCTAAATACAATTGTGTTGCACCGATAATTGTGGTCAATAATATAATTAGTTAAAATAAGTTTAAAATTTAGATTTTCGGATTCGGATATATCCGTACCCGAATAACATCCGATTCATATATTATTCGTCCGAAAAAAATCGAATTAGATCCGAATTCTGAAAGCTATTTCAGATTTCGATTTCAGAAATACATAATGGTATCGGAAATATAAAAAAAGCTATATAATATATATAAATAAATAAAAGAAGTAGGACGTTGATCAAAATAACTGTCGTGGATTTGAATTTTAGGATATAATTTTGACTCCAAATCTGATCTGTTATAGCAAAATATAATAGATTATATATAAATATAACCAAGAATATGTTGGTAAAATTGCATAACCAACCAAGAATATGTTGGTAAAATTGCATAACCAACCAAGAATAAGGTTCTAGAATAAAATTGTATAACCAGCCAAGAATATGTTGGTAAAATTGTGTAACCAACCAAAAATAAGGTTATGGAATAAAATTGTATAACCAACCAAGAACGTGAAGGTTACGAAATAAAAAAAAATAACGTAATTAATTCTTTTTTTTTGGCAAAAAGATAATATATTACCGAAATAGAAAGTTTTACAAAGAAATAGGTCAATTTAAAGACCATACTAAAAATGGAGGGCTCACAAGCAATTAGCCTAAGAAAAAAATCCCCAAATCGAAAACAATCCCTAATCAAACTATCAGAAACCCTAACTCGACTTCCACCTTGTCTTCTACCTCTCGACCTCCTCTTTCACTTCTCGACCCTAACGCATCTTCCTCAGCTCGACCAAACCTTCACCAGCAAACTCAGAACGCCAAATTCGACAGAGCATTCGTCAATCTCTTCTTCGACAAGATTCAAACTCCCAAAGAGACACAGACCACCAAAAGAGAAACCAGAGAATTGAAACCCTAACCAGGGTCGATATACCCCACACCCATACTTTCGAGAGTAATAATCGCAAGGAGAGGGTTAGGAGCGTCGACATTAGAGAAACGGCGAGCTGAATTTTCGAACAGAGCCCATTTCGCGATCCAGTCAGCAGCAACATTTTGGGATCTCGAAATGTGGCGAAGCTTCATGGAAGCATGGAAAAGATTACGACATACAGAGGCCATAGGGTTATCCAAAGTATTTCCAGAGGCCATGATGCTAACAAGAGTGAGAGAGTCAGTCTCGATGTCCACAGCTTGCCAACCCTGAAGTCTGCACAGAATGAGGGCTTCCGTCAAAGCTTTAGTCTCAGCCTCAAGAGGACTCAATTTCCCAAAGACGAAGCCAGCTCCAGAAACAATGTGCCCTTGATGATCTCTCACAATCAAACCACCAGAGGCTTCTCCAGTGAAACAACACGCACCATCGATGTTGACTTTAAGTCTCCCGACGCTCAGGGGAAACCATTTCAGGTACATAGCTTTAGACCTTCCTATAGTTAGACAGCCAAGATTAGCTCCTGCTTTAGAAACACCAGACCAATGTTTAGCTCTTAGCATATTCTTAGAATCAATACCTAAGATAACACTTTTGACTGGATTAAAAGCAGTATTGAAGCTATCATAAGAATTATGAAATTTAGCATGGTTTCTATTCGACCAGATCACCCAGACAATAATTTGAGGCACAATGTGAGTGATGTGAGTCTTACACTTAGAAAACCAGAACCAACTGTGCAACATATGACTTAGAGACATAAAACGACTCACATGGATTCTGAAAAGAAGACTAAAGTAGTTCCATAATGACCAGGCAAAACTGCAACTGATGAAGAGGTGGTTTTTGTCTTCACAGTTGCAGCAAAATTGACACTTAGAAACCACCACTAAATTCCTTTTAGCTAAAATACTGTCAATGGGAGCATAGTTTTTTAAGATTTTCCAACAAAGAAAAGAAATTTTAGAAGGAATAAACCGGTGCCAGATTTTCTTAAAAATAGCTTGTTTATAGTGAATATGCCTGATACTATTCCTGGTATCCTTAGTGTTAGAACAATTACCTTTAGAAAATTTCCAGTGAATAACATCATCATTATCATGATTGATATTAATTTCTCCAATATGCATTAATCTATCCTTAGAAATAAAGTTGGAAAGAGTAGGAATATCCCATTGACCATTTTTCCAGAAAGAGCTAGCTTTGACAGGAAGGAGATAACTGTTAGAATCATAGTCATTAGCAATAGGAGGCATATCATGCCAAGAGTCCCTCCAAAAGTCAACACCCCCCCTGCCAAGACTCCAAAAGACATTAAGATCAGCCTGGTCCCTAACAGAACTAAGCCTTTTCCAAATGATCGAGTCAGTAACCTTACACTCAGCCTTTAAAGGATGAGTGTAGTTACAATAGGTTGAATGAATTAGGTCTGCCCAAAGAGAGTCTCTTTTTCTGAAAAGGAACCAAAGCTTAAAGGAGAAGGTGAGCTGAATGTCAGATAGAAGCTTGACATTTAGCCCACCCTCTTCAAAAGGCTTACACAGATTGTTCCAAGAAGCCCAGTGAATAGCATTTTCAGCATACTTAGCTCTCCAAAGAAATTTATTAAAATAGAGCTCAAGTTTATTGATAATACCATTAGGGATCAGGCTATTCTGCATCCAAAAGTAAATAATGGGGTAGAGAACATTCTTTATAAGGGACAATCTACCCCCAAAAGAAAGATTCTTCATATCCCAAACATGAATTTTGTTATAGATTTTAGTAAGAAGTGGTAAGTAATGCTTCCCCTTATTGTTTGTAGATATCGTGATTCCCAAGTAAGTGAAAGGAGCATGCTCTACATTGAACCCAGTAGAAGATTTGATCCTTGCATAATTGGTAAGAGAACAATTTGATGCAGTAATAATCTTTGTCTTTTCTTTATTAATCAGCTGGCCTGATTCGTTTTGATATTTGTTTAACAGGACACTGAGGCAGTCAATGGATGTTGGAGAGTTGTTGGAAAAAATGATAATGTCGTCAGCAAAGGCTAAGTAAGGTAAGATGAACCCAGATTTCAAGTAATATCTCTGACTGTTATTATTTTGGTAAAGATTAGAAAGCCCTCTAAGTAAAGCTTCCGCAGCAAGAATGAAAAGACAAGGGGATAGAGGGTCACCCTGTCTTAAACCATTCTTCTGAGGGAAGTGACCAATACAGTCACCATTAACCAAAACAGACACCATAACATTAGAAATCAGACTATTAATAATAGCCAAAATATCACTAGAATACCCAAAACACTTAAGAGTGTTAAGGACAAAGGCATGAGACATTCTGTCAAATGCCTTTGTCATATCTAACTGAAGAATTATGTTTCCTTTAGAAGGCATTCTCTTGATATTATGAAGCATTTCTTTGATAATCAGGATATTATCATGGATAACCCTATCCTTAACAAAGGCACTTTGGCCTCTACAGATAATATTAGGGAGAAAACAAGCCATTCTCTGATTAATAAGACCAGAAATAAGTCTATTAAAGATTGTACAAAGACTTATAGGCCTGTAACCATTCCAAGAGATGGGATTAGGACATTTAGGGACTAAACAGATCCCAGTGGCAAAAACACCACTAGGAATACTATTACCCTGGAGATAAGAATTAAGAGCCATGCAAACATCAATGCAAATAATATCCCAGCAGGTTTTGAGAAAGAAACAATTAAACCCATCAGTGCCAGGGGCACTGTCATTCCTCATTCCCTTGATAACAGACCACACCTCCTCCTTGCTGGCCAACTTTAAGATAGTTTCATTATCTTTGTCACTGATTAGCTTAGGAATATTACTGAGAATAGAATCCTGAGAATTCACAGTATTGTTAGTATAACAGTTATTAGAAAGAATCTGCTTAAAATAAGACTCCGCAGACTTAGAGATATCATCATGATCAGTAAGCCAGACTCTATCATCTTTGATACCATAGATAGTGTTCTTTTGCCTTTTCTTAGCTACATAGTTATGATATAGCTTAGTATTTCCATCACTTTCATTGAGCCAAGTGTTGTAGCACTTTTGACGCCAATAACACTCTTCATTATTTAAGGCAAGAATAAGCATACTATTAGCTTTAGAAAGGTTGGACTTAGTAATACTGCTGTTAGTCTGCTGATGAGTAACTTCACAATTTTCAACCTCCTTAGCAGCTTCAGAAACTTTAGTGAAAATGTTACCAAAAGTGGAATAGTTCCAATCTTTAAGAAACTTTCTAAGACGCTTAAGCTTATACCAGAAAATCACATTAGGGCCACCATTACAATGCTTGTCCCAATTCTGTTTAACACATCTTAAGAAATCAGGATGGTTAGTCCAGGCATTAATAAACCTAAAATTACTCTTACGAATAGAAGATCTATTTTGAATATTAGAGATAATGATAAGGAGAGGGGCATGGTCAGAACAAGTTCTGACCATGTGACAAACCTAAACTTGCCAATTAGACAACATTTTCTGATTCATCAACACCCTATCTAACATTTTCCAGATTTTGCTATTGCTCCAGGTATATCTTGATCTACTATATCCAGGATCATCCAGATTGCAGCATCTGACACAAGCATTAAACTCATCGACACTACAGTCA
This sequence comes from Limnanthes douglasii subsp. nivea, assembly GCA_036936605.1. Lineage (NCBI taxonomy): Eukaryota > Viridiplantae > Streptophyta > Magnoliopsida > Brassicales > Limnanthaceae > Limnanthes > Limnanthes douglasii. The sequence continues at coordinate 285,553,821 of JAUPFV010000004.1, forward strand.
TCGTAGGAGGCACAGCATAACTGATCTTCAGGACAAGCAACAGTGTTAAAGTCACCAGCAACAGACCAAGGTTTGTCATCACAAGAAAGCTGACACAACTGACTCCACAATTGTCTACGTTGCACTCTCTGGTTCTTGGCATAAACAGAGGTAAACAAACAAGAAAAAGAAGCATAATTTATCTCCAAGTGGATAAATTGATCATGGTTAACTAAAACAGAAATGTTCACCTCATTAGGCCAAAAAATCCAGATTTTGTTAGTAATATTAGAAGTGTAATTAGGAAAACCAATCCTTCTAGCAATAATCTCGTTTTTGTCATACCTAGCCATGGGCTCTTGGAGAGCAATCACATTAACCTTGTCTTTATTGATAATGTAGTTAAGCCTAGACAAAGTAGGATTGTTATGAACTCCACGAGCATTCCAACTGACTATCTTGATCATTCAGATAAAAAATTGTAGTATGATTTCCCTCTTTTACGAAGAGAGTTAATAGACACCTTCTTAACATTTCTATTTTTCTTTGCAGATCTTATTTTCCTACTAATGATGGTGTTAAAGTCCTGGCCAGAAGAGCTTGAACTTGGTGAAGGATTATAACTGCCAACATCACAAGGAGAAGAAACATCCTTAGAAACAACATCCTGCTCCAAGTCTTGCAGGGCACCAATTATTTGAAGATCTTTGTTGGATGAAGAAAAAGCTTTAGGAGGACTGATTGAGCGCAATGGAGCAGAAGTTTTATCTTTAGCCGTTATTATAGATTTCAACCTTCTCTTGTAGACTTTAATAAAAGGCTGATCCTTTGTAACATTATTATTAGACAAATCCTTCTTATCATCATGTATAAAGATCGACTGTGTAACATCCTTTGAAATAGAATCAATTTCGTGGTCTTTAGACCTTGCTTCAGTTTTTAAATCATTCTTTTTACAAGCAGATTCATTGTGCCCTAGATGACAACACATATGACAGTAATCTGGAACATTTATGTAACTCACACCTATCCAACAACCATAATTTTTACCAAACCCTATCCATAATCTACGTTTAAGCAAAACCGAAACGTCTATTTCCACAAGAGCATAAGAGGCGTTTACACTGGCACGATTGCATTTAGGCACAAATGTACGATAAACATTCCCAAGCGAAGCAGCTATATCACCCACAACCCGATCATTGTATAGGTATTCAGGCATATTTTCAAAGCGAACCCATAATGAAACTATAGGATTTTCTTTGTTCTTGGGCACATCAGGAGACCACTTTAGTATTCTCATGAGTTTCCCATCAACCTTCCATACAGGTTTTGACCAGAACTTCGTAACGTCTTCCAGCAAATCGAATTCAACAAAAATCTGTCGCGTACGAGATGTAATATATGAATACGCTCCAAACGATTCCAAGAAAAATTGGAAAGAAGCTTTCTTCGGAATCCCTTGGCTGAACTTGGCTACCAGAGTAGACTTACCATGTTTAATTAGATTTTCGTGAGTATCTTTGTTGAACTGAATAACTATGTGATCTTTAGCATATTTTACGAACTCTGGCTTCTGAACAAGGCATTCAGGAACAGGGTTCAAAACTTCAGCATAAGATTTTGTAACCTTAACATGATCTTATTTGCACCGTGAGAAAGAGAAGGATACTCTTCCACATTAAAACCATTGACAGACATGGTAGCCAGAGGCAAACCGGCTAAAATAGAATACTCTGTTTTAAAATCAGAAAACAGAGGCCCTGACCGGAATCCCACCAGTAAACACGAAAAGAAACCACAACTCTAAAGAACAGAGAGGAGGCAAAAGATGAATGGAGAAGAGACCGGAGGCCGGAGTCCGGAGGCCGGAGAAGAGACCGACAACCAGACTAAAGGATGGATCTTGGATCTTGGAGAAAAGTCTATTCGGCCTTCTCAACGTTTTTTTTCAAATAACGTAATTAATTCACAACAATCTATTATGTATATCGAGTAATTTTATAAAAGATTCAAAAAACTATTATTAAATTTGATAAAGATGAAATTAATTTAATCCATAAATTTATGACTCGCCAACTATATATAAAACAATTATTTGTATTTTTTTAAATATAAAAAATTTAATAGATTTAATCATAAAAAATATTTGCATAATTTTGTTTTTAATATTTCAGATGTATTATTATTTTAGTGTAAACACTATACAATGCAGATCAAACAATTATCAATAAAATTACTCGTTTTATTTTTATTTTCTAACAATTATTAATATTTACTAGTATTTATTATGTTCGTAGTTGTCTTTTTTAATTATTATTTTTTTGTAGCATTTTAGGTTTCGGATCAACTCACCTACAAAAGTTTGTTTCATTTGATGTGGTGCAAAATATTCGGGTCACTTTCGGTCGACATAATAAGATAATTTAACCATATATACGTAATCATGTATAAACCATAATGAACAATCGAAAAATAATGAGGGTCTAATTCGTAAATATTAGAAGTATGGGGGAATAAGAGTGTAAAAGGGTAATAATATAATTAAATATGCATTTTCAAAAGGCTAGTCAATCTTTATAATCTGAATAATAGTATGGTTTTTGCATCTAGATCCACTATTATTATTCCTAGCATCTCCTTTGCAGATGACATTTCAGTGTTTACTAACAGCATGAATTCATCTATACAGTTTCTAAGTTGTTTCCTAGACAGATATCATCTAATCTCAGGGCAATTGATAAATAAAGAAAAGACCTAGATTATTATCGCAAGTAATCTTCAAAGCAGAATTCAAGAGTTGGAGACTAGCACTGGATTCAAGACAGACCACCTCCCTATCAGCTAATTAGTTGTCAACCTGAGCTGCAACAATAAAGCAAAGAACTTTAGTAAGCTGTTAGACAACATCAATGGAAAGATTGCAGACTAGGACAACAAATATTTGTCATTTGGGAGAAGACTCTCTCTGATTTCATCTATTCTTATGTCAATACCATATTACTGGATGCATAATACATTAATTCCTCAAACTGTGATCAATAGACTAGAGAAAACTTTTAATAAATTCTTATGGAGATCCAAGTTTGAGATAAAAACTACACACTAGACTGCTTGGAAGAACCTTTGCAGACCTTTTGATGAAGGTGGCCTGAATATCAGACGACTTGATGATATTCAGATCACTCTATCCCAAAATCTCTGGTTCAACTATAGAAAACAGGATAGTTTTCTGGTCTAAGCTTATGAATGATATCTATAATAAAAGCAATCAGCCTCTCAAAGCTAATTTCAAAAAACATGGTTCAAATACTTGGAAACGTTTGGCAATATTAAAGATACTGCTGAACTTAATGTGAGATGGTAACTTGGCAATGGCGAAATGGATTTTTGGCTGGAGAATTGGCACAACCAAGCTCCAATCATACACCATAATAATCCTGATGCTAACCTCTGGTACTTGGATCAGAAATTTAACACGTTTTGGAAAGGATATAGCTGGGATAATGACTTGCTGAGAAGCTTTCTAGATGAAGACAGAATCAAACAGATTTCTTTGTTCAAGGTTGACCCTTCTAAAGCTGACAAAATGATCTGGGCAAACTCTCATAGTCTAGAGTTCAACACTAGACGTACTTGGAATAACATCAGATATCATTTCAACAAATCTTCTTTATACAAGAAGATATGGAATCAGTTAACTCCGAGGAAGTTCTCATTCTTTTTGTGGAAGCTTATTAAAAATTTATTACCTATTGATACTACTTTGCAACTTAAACACGTTAGTTTAGCTTCAAAATGCACTTTCTGTTCTAATTATGAAAGTAGAAATCCGGTATTTGTTAACTGCAAATTTTCTTGGACAATCTGGATGCACTACAGTCTTATATTTAATTTCAAAATTGAGAACTTCATAAGTATAACTCACATTATCAGAGAATGGTTCTGGTTTTCTAGTCAAAGAGTTCATATAACACACGTTATCCTATCCATTATATGTTGGATTGTCTGGAAATCTAGAAATTATTTGTAGTTCAAAAACAAGTTTATAACTACTGATACTGCTATTCTCTATATTAACATAATTATCTACAGTCTGGATGCAAATCTAACCAAGAAACATTGGCTCAAACCTATGGATGCAGGATTTACTTTAGGATGCAACTCAGTCTATGAAAAGTCCAGAAATCAAACTTATCTAAAGTGGACTCATCCTGTGGAGGGTAGATTGAAGCTTAATGTTGACGGAGCTAGCTCTCACAACGGTGAAGCTTTAGGAGGTATGATTATCAAGAATCATCATGGTGACATCGAAATGGGCATTGGGAAAACTTTTGGGAAGTTGACTTCATTGATGGCTGAGGCTTGTGCTCTTCTCGAAGGTCTGCTAATATGCAGAGGCAAAAACTGGTCGAAAGTTGATATAGAGTCTGATAGTTAGGCTTTAGCCGATTACTTGGCTAAGGGAAAGAGCCATTGGTTCTTGTCCCAGTTACTATCCATTTGCAGAAGACTGATCCATCCTTGTATGACTATTAAGTTCATTCCCCGTACTCAGAATAGAGCCGCCGACTGGTTGGCTAAATGGACATTAAGATGCAAGCAAAAGACTACAATCAATCAGCATAATGCTTTGGCAGAGTTGTTATCCATCGTCTTCTTGAAGGACTGGGTATTGGTTACATCAACGGTGGATCTAAATATGGCTCTAGTTTTTGGTAAATTCTTGACTGTTAATTTTGAGATGACGGTGAGTTTTTGGGCTATTCTCTTTCAAAGACACTCTGAATCGGAAATCGTCTCCAGCGAAAACTTTTCTCGATTGTTTTCTGAACAAGCAGAAGTGAAGTTAGGTTTAACCCTTATATTTGTAATTAGGGTTAATTTTAGACCTTCCACTTTATAATTTGTAATTTTCCCAATTAGAAATAAAACTCACAATTTTGAAATATATATATATATATATATATATATATATATGTGTGTGTGTGTGTGTGTGTGTGTGTAGGCCAATTATGCAAACTAGAGCCCACCACCGCCACTATATAAGGAGAGATATCCTTTTTGTAGGGACACACATTAAATATACTATTTGCTATTACCACTTTCTCCCTCTATAATCCCGCATTTCTCTTTTGATATTTATTTCACAACCTTATCTAGAAGTAAAATTAGGTTCCAAACATTTCTGGAACCATCACCATAAAAAAAAATGTGAAATAAATTAATGTAGCATTTTTAAGAATGATCTATTCCGTCTGTAGATGAAGAGTTTGAAGTGAATTTTCTTAATGATGAGACAAAAAACCCTAATCAAATACTAAAAGAGAGATTTTCTCAAGAGAATATATAAACACTCTGATTTTTTGGTATATTATTTTCTCCATTTTACATCCAGAGTTTTATTCCTATTTATACAAGTTAGAAAGACTCTCTCTCTATATATATATATATATATATATATATATTTACTTTCGTTCTGTTACATATTTGAAATAATAAATGCGCAGTATCGTTTCTTAGTAACTTATTTTTCATCAAAAATGTCCCTCATAAATATGAGGTGCTCAAAATGAGGTGCTGAAGATGATGTATTGAAAGTAAAGAGATGAACATGAGGTGCTAAAAATGAGGTCCTGAAGATGAGGCTGAGTATGAGGAGCCAAAGTTGATCATGACGATCAGAGGTTGATCATGACAAGCCGAGACTGCGCGTAACGAGGCTGATAGTGACAATGCTAATTTTGACGAGGTTGATCATGACGAGTCGAGGCTAATTATGTCGGGCCGAGACTGAGCGTAACGATGTTGATCATGACAATGTTGATTTTGACGAGGCTGATCATGACGAGGCTGAGCGTGACGAGGCCGATCATGACGGGCCTTATCAGTGAAGACGAGCCCTTTAACTATATCTCGTGTTTTATCACTATTCGGGTACCATATCCTTATTAGGAGTTCCCCTTAGTCTTTAAATTGGAGTATAATGAAACTTAAAGACTAACAAATTGTCAAATATAATGTCCGAATAGTGTAGTTTTTCGGTTGTGAAGCTTGTACTTTTGATTTTGTCGATTGTCGCAGCTTTCTCATCATAGCTGAAGTTGTCATCTTTTTTGCTGAGGCTTCATTTTTTCAAATTTCCAAACGAGAAACGGTTTCACAAGAAAGTATTCTACAACAAAGTCATATAAGCTCTTTATAATCAAAGTGAATATCTAATATGACTTCGTCAATGGATATTGCAAAAGATGTTTTAGTCCTCGTCAATGGTTTTACTTTATAACTCAAACTCTGAAAGGTGTATTTTATAACTCATCTTAATCATCATAATACATCATAAAATATATTAGTTTACTTGCATTCATTTTAGAAGAATTCATCATTTTGCATAATACAATTACGATCTTTTATCTCCCCAGACAAACATTTTACATAAATTATGCACATTTATTATATGAGACAATAAGGTGATGTTTGCCAACAATACAAAAAAAAGATCATGTAATAAGCCCTAAAATGAAAATGTCAACATATCTACATGATATAAAATTCTATAAGCCATGTGATCTCTATCACCATGATCGAAAAAGCTATGAACCAAGTGATCTCCATCTCCATGATACAAAAAGGCTATAAGCCAAATATTCTCCATATCATTGATAGAAAAGGCTATAAACCAAATTTTCTCCATATCTTTGATAGAAAAGGCTATAAGCCAAATGGTCTCCATCTCCATGAAAGAAAATACTATAAGCCAAGTGATATACATCTCCATGATAGAAAGGCTTTAAACCAAGTTATCTATATGATATATTCCATGTGATCTCCATGATAGAAAGGTTTTAAGCCAAGTGATCTCCATGATGTACGCCAAACGATCTCAATGATAAAAAGGCTTTAAGACAAGTGATCTCCATGCTATATGTCAAGTGATCTCCATGATAACACGCACAAGAATATCCATGATAGAAAATCTTTAAGTCAAGTAATCTCCATGATACAAAGGTTGTAAGACAAGCGATCTTTATGTAAATAACAACAGGGGTCGTGTATAGTGGTAAACTAGAGACTAGTAACAAAACCAAGCTCGAGGTAGAGACATCATTAGGATATGTAAATGGCCATATTGAGCACCGACTTACGAGTAAAATGACAACGTTGGTTACCCAAACTAACCCTGAGGTGGAAACATCATAAGGATATGCTATTGGCCATACTCAGTCCTCGTTTACGAGTCAAACGACAATTTTGGTTACCCAAACCAAACCTGAGGTAGAAACACCATTAGGATATGCAACAAGCCATACTAAGCCTTGGCATACGAGTCAAATCGCAATGTTGGTTACCCAAACCAACCCTAAGGTGGAAACATCATCATGATATGCAAGTGGTCATACTTTATCCTAACTCTCGAATCAAATATATGTACCAACCCCCGTGAAAAAAAGACAATACAACTTAGTTACCTAAGTAACGATATCACTACAATCTACGTTTAATCACCTACGATATGAAATGATGCAAATATGTATTCATCTGGATATGTTTCCAAAATATATATGTTGCCAAGATAAAAATAAAATGTATTCAAATAGAGCATCTGCTTTAGTATCAACTTCTTCAACGCGACCAATAAATACAAGGAGGAGGAGATGCATTGCCAGCAAGCGACTTGAGAGATATTAGACGAAGCACGAAGACCTAATGCATGCCAACTTGAAGCAAACCAACCTAAATTATGACGACCTGGAGTATGACGACTTCAAGTACGAATCTAAAATAAGGCATGTAGCTAGATGATAAAGCTAAAGATTATTTTTTTCTATCCATCAGCAAATAATATGGGGGCTACTCATCTGTATATCCAGAAAATAAGCGAAACATACCAAAGAAACATGTAACACCATAGTAGCCTACTAATTATTAGTTGTACTTTTTCCCTTTAGAAAAATAGACATTTTTATCCTCAAGGGAGCTTTTGGCCGACATAGGGTTTTAACGAGACATAATCAGTTAAGTAAAAATTAAGTTGGAGACGGCTCTGATAACACTTTGGCTAGGAAAATAAAAATAACCAAGCCATAAGACTTTTAGGAGTCTAGCCGACATGGTTGACAAAATTACTTTGGTATGAAAAATTAGAGCATCGTAAAAAATATAAATGAATATAGAGCCACGTCAATCGACAAATTTAAAAGTATATGCTTAAAAAAATACAATAGGTATCCTGAAGACACGAACAAGGAATGAATCGTGGACTAGGAAAGACTCTTACTTAATCCTTAATTTTCATTATACTTCAACTCAAGGGCTAGGGAACTCCTAATAAGGCTATATTTTTCATACAATACCCGAATAGTAATAAGGAACAATGGATATAATTATGATTCAATTACATGTAATATTACTACATATTTATTATTTCAACCATGTAACGAAAAAGATAAATACGAAAAGAGAAAAATGGTTTTGTGTAACTTGTATAAATAAGAGTTACAACTCTGAATTTAATCAAACCAATTTTTATACAGAAAAAATATCATTCACAATTATATTATCTTCTCTATTATCTTTCTTTATTTTAGTCTTATTATCTCTTTTTAATACTTTTTGGTGTTTGATTGAGGTTTGTTGCCTCGTCACCTAATGAACAGTCTCGCCCAGATAACTTCTATAATATTTGTTACTAACTTTGAGCGACTGGCTCCACTACAGACGGAAGAATAAGTTAATAGTTTTTTAATGTTGTAAGAACAAGTGATCGCCCATGACTCAAGTTTATTGTCTAGTGGCTAGAAGAGAAATATGAAAACAACACAACTCCTCACATGCTGAAAGATCGCATGAAAACCACCACTCAAATATGAAAACTACAATTCTACATAGCTGAAAGTGCAGAGAAAGATAATTCAGACGATAGATAATAAGTGAGAGAAAAAAATGACGATGACATCCCACGAATAAAAGAATAAGGCGAACACTAATATCAAAGTGTGACATAAATAAGGAGTGAATTCGTGAACTTCTATCATTTTATAATGGGAAATACGAAGGAGATGATATCCCTTTAATTGTATAAAATGAAATGTTACCTCCTTGAGTACTCCCTGATGCTTTGGTAACCTTCCAGCATGATTTTCCATTTACTTAAACCTACAAGGAATTCCTAGTCGGACAGTCTGGATATGCACAACCTATTGTTCAATAGAAAAGGGCTACCGTCAAGTTCATATGGAACAACGAGGGTTTCAAGAAACCCCTGAAGCCCAATTACGGATCCCATTCAACAAGCAACATGTGTTAAATTCTCAACCCTAGATATCACAGAACAACCGTCGAGGACAAACCGTTTTCTAATATAATTTCACCCAAGTACCACCAATTCCACATAATGAGGCATAAACCTATCCAAATTTCAATAAGGGTTACATGCATGCCTCGACATGAACAAACACAAATCAACCAAACTTTTAAATGCAATATCAATCGCGACCAAACCAGTACTTTCAAGGTTCTTAACCTACAATATTGAATAAAATAAACGAATGTCCTGTGACTGCAAAATAGCAGGGACCTCGAAATCCACAAGTATATTATTTCATGAACAATGCAAGTAGATTCTATGTGGACAAGAATCATGTGTCAGATAGAGAATCCATGTTATCCCAGAAATCTTGTACAAACTCCTACCGCTAAACTTTAACAATCATAAAATGGATAGGTACTCTAAAAAGGGTGACACCAAGCATCACATCCACAAATTTAACTATGAGATGTTGTAGTATGGAGCAAGTGATCAAATGATGTGTAGAGATTTTTTCATAACGTTTAAAGGAAACGACATACATTGTTTTATAGTCTCCTGACATGATGGATCAAGAGCTACAAGATACTTAAAGTACCTTTCATTAACAATTTTATAGGTTCTAAAGTGATAAAAAAGACGGGAACTACATTATCCATTGCGAACAAAAACCTAATTAAAGTTGAAGGAAATACGCCTAAAGTTTTATGGACACCAAGAGAAAATTACATGACTGCCATGACGTGATGGAAATATCAGCATACAGGAAATAAGTATTACAAATTACGCTATCGTATCATATAATATAGAAAAAATATCTAAATTATGTGACCTATTGGCTCAATTGGAGCGCTACATCAAATAGACAAGGCTGTTAGAGCCAAAAGATATGGATACACTATAACTTTGATAGCATATCCATCAGACTATATGCTAGCTATCATAAATTACACAATAGTTCAGGTTAATACAAAATTTTAATTATTAAAGAAAAACAATTCGACAAGCTCGGTTATGCCAAGAATTAATCAATGTTAAGATTACAAAGGAAAATCTAGAAATGATTACGACAACAATAGTAGAAAAAGACTAGAGAGAGTCATTTATAGAGTTGACTGGAAAAATATAGGATTAATTTACAAGAACACCAAATATGTTCTCAAATTTCAACAATTTGGGAAGTTGTATAGGTCAATGAAGCACATAGATAAGAACAAGTTTCTTAAATTCCATTATGACATCGACCATCTTATCGAGAACTGTTTAGATATGTAAGATTAAGTCCAAAGTCTAGTGGATGAAAGCAAACTCATGGATTTTTTTCAAAACTAAAGAAAGGAATGAACCAAGAAAAGGTTTAGATGAAGCACCCAAACAAACTTCACCTTCAACCGAAGAACAAAGAATATTAAACAAAAATGTTATCATAACACTAAAAGAAGAAGAATACGTAGAATTTTACCCCAATAGACAATCAATATAGGTAATTGCACGGGGAGACACATACTCAAGAATCTCTAAAAAATAAAAAATAAAGATCTGATGATATATGGGTACAATATCAAGGGTAAAAATCTTCGAATATGTATCAAAACTCATATCTCATGCTAATATGAGTAAGGACACCACATGGTGATGTCATACTAATGACAGTTGAGCTAGACATAATGGAAGTTAAGAGGTAATAATAGATACTGAAAGCTCATTAAACATATTATATAAAGGCACTTAAGAAAAAATGATAAGAGCATTAGTGTTAACCCCAATTGAGTAAATCTTGACTAACTTCATAGGAGAAAATGCAAATGTATTATGGATCTAAATCTATATGTTGTTCTTGGAAGGCAATAGTATATGAAAACATTACAATTTTCGCTCATGGTTGTAGACACACCTTCTTCAACAATCTCATATTAGGAGTATCTTGGCTAGATCAGATGCACAATATAGTATTGATAGTTCACCACCTTAAATACCCAATTTTTTATAAAGTAGTTGTGATAAGAGGAAATCATAAGACTTTCATCGAATTTTATAACACATCTCTAACACTTAAACCATCAAAATTAGAAAATTACGGGGTGATTATAGAAGGAATTGATGACCCCATAAAATGCTCATGTCAAGTATAGCTGGGGGAAGATGTATAATGTACGGATAGATGAAGGAAATACGTTAAACAACGACCAATATATTCTAGGGATCTCAAGTACAACATATTTAATTGCTTGAAAAATAAATTGGATATGTTTGTATGAAGTGCATATGAGATAAAGGGAGTCTCATGTAAATTTATATGTCACATGTTATTGATAAACGACAACTTTTGGTCAAAATACAAACTCATAGTCTAAGCAAAAAAATTGATGCATTTCTTGAAGAAGTAGACAATTTGTCTTTTTTTATAACACATAAGAGAGTCCATTATCCAATATCAATGGCTAAACGTTTCCTTGTTAAGAAAAAAAAGGATGTTCGTCGATTTCACATACCTTAATAAGGCATGTCGGAAGGACATTTTTCCCATATCGATGATTGAGTATATTGTCGATGCAATGTCCAAGAACAAAATGTTATCATTTATAGATGTATTTTTTAGATATAATTAAATACAAATGTATAAAATAATCAAGAATAAACAACATTAATCATAAAAATGGACTATATTGTTATAAAGTAATGTACTTTGGATTGCAAAATGCTGGAGGGAGATATCAACGACTAGTAAAAAAAGTCTTTACAAATTAATTGAGCCAAAATATACAAACCGATATTAATGACATGCTAGTTACTAGTCTTCGTGAGGATGATCAACTAGCAGACCTCAAGAGAACTAATATTAAATTAAATCCAGGAAAGTGTAACTTTGGAATAAAGTCCGACAGATTATTAGGCTAATTGCTTAACAATAAAATAATTGAAGCAGATGCCATAAAGCTTTCTAACCTAGCAGTGATGGACCCACAAAATCTACAATGAAGGTATAAATAATATCTGGAAGACTAGCTGCACTTTATGGATTTCTATTAAGATATTCGGATAAATACCAACCATATATCCAAGTATTGAGAAGGCTAGGAAATTCAAGTAAAGTCCACCATGTGATGAAGCTTTTTACTATATAAATAAATTGTTGGGTTATTCGGATTATATCATCGACGAAATACTGATCAAGGAGAAAATAAAAGAACTAAAAGTAATGTATTATGTAAGTAAATCTGTTTTACTGGTTGAAACTAGATACATAGAATTAGAAAAAACTGCTTTATCATTACAAAAATAAGATCGTACTTCCAAAATCATACGATGATAGTTTGAACTTATTTTCACCTAAGAAACATAAAAAAAATATGGATGTATTCGAAATACTAACTAAGTGATTCATAAAGTTATGAGATTAGGATATCCATTTTGAGCCAAGAACAACGATCAAAGTCCACGCTTTGGCATTTTTTAACCAATTTTTAGCTTGAAAGACCGTTATATACAAAAGAAGATTAAATCAAAATTCAGAATTAATTGAGGAAGTGAAATAAAGGCTCGAGGGCGGGAGTCCAACTCATAACACCAAATGTAGAAATTTCTAGTATGTCCATCAAGTTTATCTTTTTAGCCTTTAAAAAAAACCAAAATACGAAGCCGTAATTGCAGGACTAAGGTTAGAAAAGAATTATAAGGCCAAAAGAGTTGAACTTCTCATTAATTCATAATTAGTATTCAATCAGGCATAAGGCACAACTGAAGCAAATAAGAAAATATGATCCACTAGTTACAAAAAAATCCGCGTCAAGTTTCCTAATTCGAGCAAGTTGAGTTCAAAGAAGTTCCAAGATCATAAAATACAATTATTGATGTGATCTTTGACTTTTGCATCCTCGGGCTACACATCTTCGGCACGAGGGGACTTCTTTCAAGAAAACACACCTATCCAACCAATGTATATCAATATTTTCATCTACATGAGTAATGGTAATAGGATTAACAGAAGAAAAATATTTGACAACTCAAATTAAGAAATATATCGTTAAAGGCATACTTTCTGAATATAAAATCGAAGCAAGAAAGATTAAGACAAAGTTAATAATATTTGCATGGACCTCAGACACATCGTAAAAGAGAGGGCTAACCAAACCATTACTTTAGTGCTTAGATCCTTAAGAAGCTTTTGTCGTAGACAAGTTATATGATAGAGAAAAAAATTCTTACTGTGGATTCAAGGCACTTCAACAAAGAATTCTCCTCAAGGGTTATTATTGGCCAATAATAATGTATGATGTCAAAAAAAAATATAAAGCAATGTAATACATTCCAAAAGTTTTTTCAAACTTCATACAAGTCTCGCAGTGCTAACAATCTCATTTGATAGATAGTTGTGGATTTTAACAAAAAATGATTATGGTGCAACAAAAATAAAAAAATATCGAGGCAGCGAAAACAAAGGGTGTTGAAACAATAGATACAAGATTTGTTACTGAGAAAGTCTACGGTTTGAGTCCGTATAGCCCTATCTAGAATTTTTAGTTTATTCTCTATTATGATTTTTTAGTATAATTAGAACTTCTTACGTCCTCGAGGCAGCATTCATGGCAATCATCATTGAGCAGCAGCTCGCAGACCACCTAAAAAAGAATATTTATTATTTGATCCATATCCAGACATAAGAAGTCGAATAGGAGCAATACTTGAAATAGAAATCCATAGAAAAATATCAATATTGAGATCAACTAAAACTAGAGGATTGCTAAAAAGAATTACTAAAAAACTTAGCAAAATTGATATAACTGTGATCGACGGTCCAATACTGAATAAACCAGTATTTTCTCTAAATGGCAGAAGATTCTCTTTAAAAAGTAATTTAGTCCCGTATGCTAAAGCTTGTAAAATTCCCAAAGGACCAACGTATTTGGGACCAATACGATACAACAACGTACTAGCCTATGAAAAAAATGGGATCACCTTCTTATGGATTCGTTGAGAATGATTCTGATCTAGTTCACGGCTTATTAGAAGTAGAAGGCGCTCTGGTGGGATCCTCACGGACATAAAAAGATTGCAGTCAGCTTGATAATGATCGAGTGACATTGCTTCTTTGGTCCAAACCAAGGAATCCCTTATATATTATGCAAAAAGGATCTAGTTCTATCGTTGATCAGAGATTTCTCTATGAAAAATATGAATCGTAGTTTGAATAATGGGAAGTAATATTTCTTCATTGAGCAGAGACGAGCTGACTATTCTGAAATAGCGTATAGGAAGAAAATGAACCACTTCTATTTGAGGTATATAAAGAATGGTTGTTTTGTCCCTTTCGTCCAGTGTTTAGGACATCGTCTTTTCATGTCAAAGACATGGGTTCGATTCCTGTAAGGGATATGTACTCATTCTTGGCCGCTTTCGGTTAGTGTTCATTGTTGAGTGATCGCTCGCGACTGGATGTTCAGATCCATTTTTTCCACCACATGCAGCTTCAATGGGCTTGCACCAAACTGTGGAATGGATTTTCTTTGACTGCTCCTGCATACGATCACACTATTCCTTCTACCTGGTTTGATTTCTTTTAGTAAGTTAGCCTAAGTTATTTAATAGGAAAAATCTAAGTCAGGGTAGATTTCCTTTTTTGGAAGATTTGTTCATTGTTCCTGCGGCTGACTCAAGCTCCCCCCCCCCCTAATCAACTTCTAAAATTTAAAAAATCCCTTTCCTTTTTTCCTAATAATAAGGTAAGCTCCAGAACCGGCAGAATTGCCCAATCCCATCGGAAGCCCGGAGCGGGAGCAACTTCTACAATAAATTCAGACTAAACTCCTAAGAATTTACTTGAATAGAAATGAAACAAAAATAGAGAACGAAGAAACTAGAAATATTGTTGTAACTCCTTCTTCTAGAAGGAGCATCAAGAAATCAAATTCCTCTAAATACATTTAGACATAAAAGCTAACATAGATGTGATGGGTCGAATTTGTATTTCGCTCCCGTTTTAGTAGGTATAATAATTAATATAGCTTCCATAAAGGAGCCAAATGAAACCAAAGTTTCATGTTCGGTTTTGAATTCGAGACGTTAAATAATGAATCAACGTCAACTTGGACAACTTATAACGATGTTTGTCCCACATATCATTAGAAAGATCGGGATCTTTACAAAAGTCTTTATAAACCTTTCGTCTCAATTCATATTTAGCTGCGAGCAATCTAAATTTGTGATCTTGTATATTTCGCTTCTCCGACATATTACTGAGTTTCCCCCTCATATTTTTGCAAAAATCCACTCCACGGTGGTAAAGTCTCATCTTGTGTGTTGGCCAAATTGACAATAGTCACATTGAACCCTCGAATATGTTCGAAGATCTTATTGGAACTGTCCATATCCAGTTCATCCTTCAGAACCATATCACATCCCAGATCTGATGAAATGGGACAAAAGAAACATCTTGTTCTTTGTTCAACAATTTCTGATCCCTAATGGACCTCTCAGTAGGATTGGAACCCAGATGAAGTTTTGACCATCTTTCAGAGAAAAAAGAACGAATGATTCTTGTAGGATTCCTAAGAAATTCTTTGCTTTCTTCCGGAAGCAGATGATTATTCATGCGCTTCTCACGTTCCGTGAATGTTTACAACAATCTTTCCCAAAATTATTAACTAATATTATCAACTAATCATAATGGTTCCTTATTAGACCATGATATTTGATTCGTCAAATGCATCATTATTGTGTTGTACCTACGGGATAAGGATAGAGAAAGAGGAAAAAATCGAAGATTTCACATAGTGCTTTTTTTTATCAAAAAAGAAATCTGATTTAATTTGAATTTATTTCGTACCGTTCACTCAACGAGAAATTAGGTCAGATTTTATAGGATCAAACCTATGGGACTTAAGGAAGGAAGGATGGAAGGGAATAAAAAACAAATCAAAAAAGAAAAGAAAAAGAAAAAAAGAAATAAGTAAATAAATGCGATTGGATCCGCAGATGTTTGCTAAAAAGAAAAATCTTTTCCTTTGTAAAATAATAAAAAATGGAAAGTGTCCCATTGGAACATGAAAAGGTGACCGAGTTTTTCCTAGTTACTCTTCGAGACGGAGTGAAAGAAGGAAGGATATTCTTGAATGAGATAAAGGACCCAGTAACTTTGAAAGAATTGAACGAGGAGCCGTATGAGGTGAAAATCTCATGTAATTAGTCGGGGACTTAGAATGATGAAAAATTAAAATTGACAGACTTCTCTCCTTTCGATACCATGATGTGTGCTGGACTGAGCTAAGTTGAAGCCCCTAGAACTGAGAGCAAGAGGAAGATGGAATTTTCCAATGTCACAAAGAACAGAGTCCTTACGTACCAAATGGTTATGGTCTCACACATGCTTTGGGACACGTGGGCCGCTCGTGAAAGTCGCATAATGTCGATGGCTGAAAATGAAAGAAGGGATCTATGTAATACACTATTTTATGAACCTGCGACTTCGCCTTCTGGGGGTGAGTCCTTTTTTATCTTCTGACCGGTGCTATACGCGTCTTCCCCGAATGAATAGTCAAATTGCGCCTATTCCCAATGTACCTGAAGCCTTTCATTCAATATTTTTAGTTTCAGTCTACCTTGATACATATCTCAGAGAGACATAATTAACAGCAGTAATTTCGATAGCTACGCCACCCACAGAATTTAAAGAACCTAAGGGAGCATGAGTCATATATTCTGCAGAACAGCGTTCTTGCCAAGGTTATATATCTTTTTTCAACCTACTTAAGTCCAAACCATTGGGACCCTTTAGAGGTTCTAACCACAGAGCACGAGGATTAAAAAAACTTATAGTTTCTCCTCCAAAAATAACTTCTCTAGTCGAAGAAAGCTTTAAATATTTACATAAACTTGTAGGTCCTTGAGCAGACCCCACATTAGCTCCAAGACGTTGGTCTCTAGCTAGAAAAAAAATGCTTGAGCTTGAGAGGCTTTTGGTCCAGTGGGCCCATAAAACACAAAAATCAGGATACATTCTGGGAAAATCAAACTTCCATCGAAGAGAAGCAAATGAAAGGCTTTCATAAAAATTCTCGTAGAATCGAGAATGAAATATTCATTTTGTACATGCCAGAAGTTTTATGAAAGCCTTTCATTTACTTCTCTTTGATAGAAGTTTGATTTTCCCAGAATGTATCCTAATTTTTTGCCTAATTCTTCTTCTGATAATCGATTCAACCTCTGATAAAAAAGATATTCCTTGGTTAACTGGCGGGTATGAAGTCTGGAAGCTTTCATGTTTAGGACGGGGGCCCGTATTCTTCTCAAAAGAATGACCAAGAGAAGGGTAGTTAGCTTGTAAGTCACTTCCTTCTTTCTAGTCCCTCTACCAAATTATCTCATAGAATAACGAAAAGATTGGGTACATCGGGGGACTGACTCCTAAGGCTGATCCCTCTAATTCTGCTCCAGCTGTTGTAATTGATTTTAAGGCTCTTCGAGTATACCGACTCTACGGGTAAACCCCTACGAGTCACCGGAAAGTAAAAAGAGTTTCTGGCTTTCTATCTTCTATCCTTCTCGATGGGGCTTTTAGTTTTGTTTTTATTCCATATGCACTATAACAATAAACAATAATTAACAAGAATTATTCTTTTCATCATATTTTGAAATGACTTCAAAGAATAAGAAGGGGAAAACGCTTTATAATAATGGGCCCATACTTTTTTTCAAATGTAAAAAAATGTCTAATTTTTACCATTATCTCAAGTTTTGGATCGAACCAATCCATTGACACAAATAGTTCATGGGCAAAATTTGAGTTATTTGGGCCCTGGAGGATTAACAGGTCGAACTGCTAATTTTTGGATACGAGATATTCATCCTAGTCATTATGAGCGAATTTGTCTCATTGACACGTAGGAAGGTATAATTGTTGGACTCATTGGATCTTTAGCAATTCATGCCCGGATTGGTCATTGGGGGTCTCTAGAAAGCCTTTTTTATGAAATCTTTGAAGAAGAAAAAAAGCACAGATACTTTATTTATCACCAAACAGAGATGAATATTTTATGGTAGTAGCGGGAAAATAAAATGGGTTGATGTGATCTGACCCATTATCAAAGATCAATACTGAACCTGATGGATCATTCTTTTTTCTGATATACAAAACAACCTTTACGACTATCTACGTTATCCGCCCAGATCGTGAGAGGTTCTTTTTCTTTTAGGGTGGATTGTTTCATCAGTGAGACTATGAGCATTCTGACCTCATTGCGGGTTCGCCAGTAACATAGAGTTCGAAATGCCTTGACTTTTTTAGAACAAGTCTGGGTCAAATAGCAATGATTCAAAACATTTTTTACACTACTTCAGAAACCCAAGGACTCAATCGTATGGATATGTAAAATACAAGATTTCCAATCCTAGCAGGAAAATAAGGGAAACTGATACTTAATTTAAATGTGAGTAAACAGGATTCCATACTCGATCTCATAGATACATATAGAATTTTGTGGAAAGTCGTATTCGATGAAAGTCTATGAAACAGCAGAAGCCTATGAAGTTAATTCTGAAGTTACCCGATCTGATAATGAGGCTGATTCCGATGAAGGATACTAAGAAAATCCCATAGAGAAGAAAGTCCGTAAGCCTCGGAAAAAAGGCACTGGTTACTATTTCTGACGAGGAAAGAGCAGCCATTGGCAGAAACTTGAGAGATCTCGATGTTGATTACATTGTTGATCTGACAAAATTTCCATATATATACTATCAAGAGAATCAAGCATCGTATTTAAAGAGAGGGGAAACACCCTTAAATTGTAAAGATGATGAATTGGTAGTCTACCCCGAAATCATCAATTGGGGTCTTCGGTTTCCACTTGATCCTATGATCATGGAGTATTTTGAACTTCTCAACCTGTGCGCAACTCAAGTGATACTAAATATATGGTTCACTCTTATGTCTGTGATCATGGCCTCTCGGTTGTCCAAGATCCCGATCAGTATCAAAGATTTCATATCTTTGAAAAAATTATTAAAGGGACCAAAGCTCCTATTTTACTACCTCACTCTAGTGGATGATTTAAAAATCATTGATGATCTCCTGGAAGCGGACAAATTTTGGAAGCAAAAGTTTATCTTCATCTCGGGAGCATGGGAGAATGGTAAAGAAATATCTGATGCCAACCCATCGAAACTTAACCTCATCTGGAGAAGCAACCGTGAGTACTTCAAACATTATATATTTTAAGATAAATTAGCATCAAATGTTGTCTTCCTTATTCATTATTTGTTTGTATGATCATTTCAAATATTCTGAGGCGATATGCTATTCGTCGGAGAACGACCAAAGACATTTTCAAAAAGCTTGCCGCTTGGGCCGAAACAAAGTGGAACAACGCTTTCTACACCGCCTTACAATCGATCAACTTCCTCAATAGTCATCTCTTGCCCATCACACTTGTAGCCCTGCCTCCTCCAAATTTGATGGACCATTCGAACCCCCCATCACACTTGCAAAAGACTAGTTCAACCTAACTGTAAGGTATTCTTTCACATCCGTATTAGGTCAGACCGTCACTTTCCTCAAAAGAAAAAAGACAAAAAATGAAAAGATAAAAAAAGATAAAAAAGATAGCTAGTACATCTGATGCTAGCCTTTCAACACAGTCGAAGCCCAAACATCAAAAAAGAAAAGCACCAGAAACAACTCATTCAACCATCAAAGAAAGGGAAGAAGAAGAACCTTCTTTAAAGAAAAAAAAACTTTCACGCCTTCAAAAAACAAAAGTTTCATCAGTCTTCATGGGAAAAAGAACAAAAAATCAAGCCCCATCGAATACACACTGTTCGATGAAGATGAAGTCATAACTATTACGAATCAGCAAAATCCTCCTCGTGAAAAGGAAGAAATCAATGATGACTCTACAATCATTATCGAGGACAATGCAGATGATGATAATCAAGACAACGACCACTTCGATCCCGATAGCTTCATTAATTTCAACGAGTCACATGAACTTGCTGGGGAAGAAGATCCTGTCATCCAAGAGATTCAGACTAGTATACACAATTTTGGGAGAAGGCCTACCGTCGAAGCGGCTCCAGACATCATCTGCCCTTCTGCTCCAATTACATCTTTGGACATGATTCCTCATGTCCTTGTTTCACTAACCATTTTCTGATCTCGATGTTGCAGCAAAGTCGCTTTCTCAACAAGTTGAGGACTCTCACATTCATTTGAAAAGATTGGGCAAAGATATAGTTCGCTATAAGGGAATTGCCGATGCTGAAAAAAAACTGAGGGAAAAAGTTCAGAATCACGTAATCAATCAATTCCACACCTTCAAAGTGGCAATATCTGAGCTTATTCGAAGAATGATTATCGTCAAAGGCCATTTACGAGAGCAACATAATGCTGAAAACTGATTGTCTCACATCAAGAGGAAAGGAATAACTCAAAACTAAACATACTACTAGTGAAGGTCTTCAAGCTTCTCTTGCTACCAGCGAAGCAGAGAAGAAAAATTTGACTGATGAGATAACCACGCTGAAGGCTAACTTTGAGAAGGAAAAATAAGCTATTGTCACTGCCGCAGAAACTGAATGTTCTATAGACATGTTGGCTGCTATTAACAATGGTAAAGAAAAAAAATCCATCACCCTACTTCCAAAGCCAATTATTCAAAAAATTTACACAAGTCTCTTACACGGCCCTTCTTTATCGGGTCTTCAACAACCATCAAAATTAACCTGTTCGGATCCTTATCCAAATATTCCAAAAAGGCATCGAATTCTTCAACCTTCGAATCTAAAATCATTAAATTCTCAACTAGTGCAGTTGGGTTAGCATGTCGTGAAGTCGATGCTGGAGTTTTCAACCCGTTCCCTTGTGACTTCACATAAGTCAACGCGATGCAATCATTAGTATCATGTGTGATGTCCTCATGATACCTGCAATATTTGTTATTCCGCTCCTCTCTTGGCCTGTTTATTGGAGCTGGCTTCCTTAAATTTACGAAGCTCTTGTTCTTATCAAAAATTACAGCCAAGCTTTCTGTCAAGTCAGCATAGTACTATGGCATAATACATTGATTCAGCATCGGTCTCTTGTAATTATAGGATGGACCATGATTTGAATATCCACCAGTTCGAGGTGGGAAACTATTACTCTTCGAATGTGATTGATGATTACCATTCGAGGGTTGCCCTTGGTTCTTAGCCACCTGAGTCGAATTCTTTGGAGTACTAATTGGTCTTCCTCGGACCCTGGTTGACTCTTCAACCTTGATATGATCATCTACCCCAGCCATCAATGCTCCAAAAGTTAGATCTCTCCTCTTTGTCGTCTCATTAGCTAGATCTCCTGGCAGTAAACCCTGACGAAAAGCTGCCATTTCCATATTCTCTTCGTAATTATCCAAACTTGCCTTAGTCAGAACAAACCCTTTGTGTATCCTTTAATTTCTCACCTACCACTTGTTTGCACTGAATAATCGTATCTCGGTTCGCTCTCATCTCCTTACTTCCAACAAACTTCCTTCGAAAAGCAGTGTAGAAATCCTTGAAATTTGAAATGGATCCCCTCGGAATCCGGATGTACCATTTTAATGTTGTTCTTTTGAAAGTTTATGAAAACGCACGACCAGCTGGTCGTCATCTTCGAAATTCATCATGTAGTTCTTGAACTGTTCGATGTGGTCATCTAGATCTTGGATCCCATCGAAATTTTTCACATTTGTAATATCAAAACTATTCGGAAGCGTTATAGATCGAATTTCACTTGTCAACGGAGAGATCCTCCAATCGACACCTTGTACATACTGATCCTGAGTCCTCATGGCTGTATACAGATTTCGATCAGTCTTAACATATTGATTCGATGTGTTCCCCTCACACCAAGTGGATTCCCTCAAGAAATAAGGAATATTGTCCCATTTATATTTATGTTCATTATTATGCTTTCTTGGTTGTTCCCTTTATGGTTCCTCCTTCGAAGAACTCTTATACCTCTTAAATTCTGAAGCAAAACTTTCAACCTCTTCGTCACTAGAGGCTACATATTTCGTTTTTTCGTTTTTCCGTTTTCGAGAAGAATAGCGCTCTTTTGGAGCTTCAAAACGCGCTTTCTTCTGCTCACTCCTAACATGCCAATCAGTACAAGATCGATCAAACTGATTTCCCATCTCATTTTTCTCGTTTACTTGCCTCACCTCGGATTTAAGCTTCATCGAGTGAATTTCTTCTTCTCTTTGTTTGTACTTTTCGTTAAGCGTGTATTTTATCCATGAGTTGCTTCATGCGCATTTCAATATCTGAATGTGTTTGGATCGGAGCAGATCCATCCGGTATACTTTCATTTCTTTGTAAATCATCTCTTAGCGTTTCCATCGCTGATTGAACTGATGGATTGTTTTCAAGATTCATTATAAGAATTCAAACGAGAAAATAAAAAGTTCAAACAAAATCCGAACACATAAGACGTTGATTCTTAGTCGTCCCAGCGGAGTCGCCAATTTGGTGAGTTCAATTGTTATTAATTGTCTTTGGAAAGAGTAATACGTGCATTTTAGTAAGAGAGGGAGAGAGAGTTTTAGAGAGAGAAAGTTATAGCACAATTGAGTTAGATCAAAAAGTGTTCAACCCCTTTATTGGTGCAACCCCAGCCTTTATATAGAGGCGCTGGGACTTAGCTCAAAACTAAAAACATTATATAAAGGGATAAATTTTCCTCAGTCCTCAATAGAAATACATAATAAGAAATAAGAATTGTTCTATTAAACTTCTATTATTCGCATTTTAGTCCCTGAATTTATACTTCCTTATCAATTGTAGTCGAGTCTAAGGGTTATCTTTAGATAGAAATTGAGATTTTTTTTGTTGATTAGCTTAAACAAGCAAGAGAGACCTTTAAATTAGTTTAGCATATAAGTTATCTCTATGTTGAGCTTCATTTGATCAATGATTTCTTCGAATGAGAGTTTTATACGATTATAGGTGAGTCTGAGGGTTATTTGTAGAGAGGATTTGAGATTTCTTTATGTTGATTAGCTTAAACAACCGAAAAAGAGCTTTAGATTAGTTTGACATATGAGTTATCCCTATTTTGAGCTTCATTTGATCTTTGATGTCTTCATCTTAAAGTCAGTACAAGAATTTTTTCTATTCTAAATTAGGATAGTGCTTCTATTCACTCAATGAAAAGTACCCAACCTCGAGACTTTCTAGAAATTTCAGAGGAAAGCGGTTAGCGCGAGATTTTGTTTTGTAGTCCAATCTATTTTTTGCTTAAGAGTTTCTTTAGCTAGTCAATCTGGTATTTGATTTTTCTGTCGAAAAATATAATTATGGTCATCCATATTCTTAGAAGTTGTCTACTACCGTCAATTAGCAAACACATGTACTAGGGGATATTACGATTAGTTGGCATTTCTATTAACACCTTTGAATCAATTTGAATATCCATGTTACTGATCTTCTTTAAATTACATATTGTTAACCCGTCTAACAGAGCTCTGTATTTTGTTAGGATAGTGTTTTATTTTCAATAAATTCTTTCAAAATCTATAATGATATCACCTTTGTTGTCTCCTAGTATACCACCTCTACTAGCTTCTCTTGTTATGAAACTTGATCCATCTGTGTTTTACTTTAATCTATATATTTGAGGAGGATATCATTGAACTATTAAGAATAAACTAGTTTTGTTTAACATGAGGTGGCAACATAGGTCATGAGTTGTGATTAGATCACATTTCCAATTAGAGGGTTTGAATAGATTTGCATTATGTAGCTTGCCGATTATGTTAATTGTTTGGTATATCAACGATTTGATTGTGCTGGAAATTCCTTTATGCTTAACTTTTTCATGGCTTTCCATATAGACCAATATATTATAGTTGGAATGATTGTTCTTATACGAGCCTCTTGTTTGGTTGACCAAAACTAAGATCTGATTAGGTGCATTAGAGCCATATTTTATATATGAAGATTCTAAACAATCCTGAAAAGTATTTCCAGATATTCTAGGTAGTGTTGTAGTCAACAAATATATATTTTATAGATTTACGTTCGTTGCAAAATTCACACTTAGATGCTAGTTGGAGTTGTCTTCTTTGCATAGTAGAGTCCACTAGAATCCATCCTTTTAATAGTGTCCAAATCAAGAAGGAACATTTTCTAGAAGTAATATTGTTCATTAATTTATGGAATAAATTAGATGTTATACTTTTCTCTCTAATAGTTGACGAGGTCTGTTTTTTATTGAAGCCCCCATTATTAGATAATGGACACTGAATTTTATCATCTATAGTTGGCTTAATTTTGATTTTATTGATCGTGGAAATAAAATTAAATTTTTTATCTCTAATTCTGGTTCTTATGATTCTTCGTCGTAGTTTTGAACATTTCTTAGGTAACCAAACTAAAATTGGGTGTTGATTGAGGAAGTAAATAGAGTGTATGAATTGTGCCAAAGAGTAAAGAGTTTCTCTGAATTGAAACCATATTTTACAAGAGAAAATAGCTTGTAATTCTTCAAGTCTTCAGATATTGAGACACCTTCTTTATAACGTTTACACAAAGTTTTCCAATCTCATCAATGCCAAGTATTCTTTTCTTTTGTAGTACCTCATAGAAATATATTACACATTTTTTCAATTTTGAGACTTACCGACTTAGGTAGAATACAACTTTGCATATAGTATATTGGAATGGCCATTAAAATTGTTCGTATCGATGTGAGTCTTCCACCAAATGATAAGAGTTTTTTGTCCCTTTCCTTAATTTTAGATCTTATCTTATTCACCAGCTGTTCAAAAATAGGGGTTGAGTTATTTGTATGGATTGGAATACCAAAATATCTAATTGGTAGTTTACCATAATCGAATTTTGTTAGTCTTTTCAAGACATTTACTCTTGATTGTGTCATTTTGGAGGGAGTAATAAATAGAGTTTATCATTGTTGATCAGTTGTCATGAACATGATGGTCTTGGAAAAACATATTAGAGCATATAGTTGTAGCAAAAATGTCTTGAGGAACTTGATGGTCTTGGAAAAACATATTAGAGCAGCACATATTAGAGCAAAAATGTCTTGAGGAACTTGATGGTCTTGGAAAGAGTATACTTCTTCTTTAGTAGTAAGGCTAGTAATATTGTGTTATCAAGATCAGTGACAAGTTTAGGTACAATTCCTTAAATTGAATCCAATTTCCTAATTGGAGAAGGGTTATTTAAGAGTGTATTAAAGAGATTTTCAGTTGATTTCCCTATCTCAACTTGTTTAATGATCTATTGATCACTTTCTAAGAATTCCATAGATAGTATTTATTTTCCTTCTTTATTTAACATATTTATCAAAGGATTTAGATTTATTATCTCCAGATTTTATCCAGTCAACCAAACTTTTATGTTCACAATAATTTTTATTTTTTGGCCAGCAGTTGTAGGTGACTGGATTTGGCTTTAGGGCATTTGATTTGATCCTCCATGGATTGAAAAGATTCGGAACACATTTATGAATATTGGACCTCTTCTTCAGATTTTGCTAATGCATCAAAGATGTTTCCAAAAGTAAACCAGTTTCAGGCTTTGAGTTTATTCTTTAGTCTCTTGAGTTTGTTTAAGAAAACATGTATAAGAGATCCTATCATATCTTTTTGCCAACTTTGTTTTACAACTGTTAGAAATTTGTGATGAATTATCCACATGTTTTAAAACTTAAAATATGACTTAGCTTGATTCTTTTCAATTGAAATGTTGATGTTAAGGGGTGAATGATCCGAGCATATCTTAGCTAGATGTGTAAATTAGTAGATGTAAAGTAGTTAAGCCAGGAAAAATTATAAAACAACTTGTCATGTCTCTTCCATTTTCTTTTATAGCCTGCATCTTAAAAGTAGTAGTCTTGAATTGCTTGATTAAAATCATACATACTTCTAATACATAGGGTGGAACAGTCTAGTTGTTTTTTAAGAGATGTGCTTGCATTAAAATTACCAATTATAACCTAGAGTATAGAATATCTATAATATTTCTCAATTTATTCCATAATTTCATTCTAATTTCTTTACTCCCTTTCAATAAGGGTGAGAATTATGTAGACTATAGGTCAGATAAGTTAAATATAGGGATAATTTGGCTTTATATAAGTCTTGTAAAATATGCCCAACAAATATGTAACATTGAGGGTATTTTGTGTGATAAGTAGTAACTATGGTTGCGATTAGTGAAATGATGGAGGGAATAGCCTTAAATATACCTTAATTGTGTTATTTAGGCCTACCATCCCTGCTATATAAAGTGACCCCTCCTTTATGGGGAATGATGAATATTTATTACTTTATTTCTACTTTTGTCACTTTCTCTCTCTAGCTTTCGCATGTTTCTCTCTCTAGTGTATCTCTCCTGATAATATTTTAAGCACATAATCTCCCACATAGATCTTTGGAACTATAATTGGTGCCGTCTATGGGACACGGTTGGTACCCGTAATCGTTTTTCCATAACTATTATTTTGTTGTTAGGTTCTTTAAGAGAGATAAATATGGAAATACTTGAGGAGACCGATGTTGCAATGGAGGTCTCGATGAACGAAGATATGTTCGAAGTGTTAGGTGCGACCAAAGTCCCACATCCCACATCGGTTAAACATGGGAAGAAAGATCAGTATATAAGTTAAGAATACATCTCAATTAGTGTGAGGCCTTTTGGAAGTGGACCAAAAGCAAAGCCGTGCGGGCCAGTGGGCCCAAAGCGGACAATATCACACTATTATGGAGATCGGAGTATTCTTACTTATATACAAAGGCGGATTATACGGACCCAATATTCCCAACAACACGAAGATCACCGCCTCGAAGAACGGATGATAGAGGAACAACATTATGACAATCAGTATATCGACGAGCTGCTCGAAGAGTGTGCCTTGGTAGCTCAAACAAAACAACTTTTGGAAGATATAAAAAAAAATTAAACTTGGAGAAAGATGCAGCACTGAATGCTAAGAGGCTTAGGTCAGAATTTTTAATGGAGTAGTTTACTGAGGAAGATAAGGTAGAGAATGCTCATTGGGCCAATGACAAGCACGAAGCCGTTATTTGTTTAGAAGGAAAATGAAACCCAAGCGTTGATATGGTTCTACTGAATCTAGTGAATACTTCCTCTACAATTTGGATGAAACCTCCTCTCTTGAGAGGGATGACCGACACGACAAGAATAGTAAGAGAAAGGGTTCAAAGAGG
This sequence comes from Limnanthes douglasii subsp. nivea, assembly GCA_036936605.1. NCBI lineage: Eukaryota > Viridiplantae > Streptophyta > Magnoliopsida > Brassicales > Limnanthaceae > Limnanthes > Limnanthes douglasii. The sequence goes on from JAUPFV010000004.1 coordinate 285,581,310, forward strand.
TGCAAAGACATGCATCGAACATCTTACTGAGCCAGGGATTCAAGGAGGGAAAGAAGTCATTAAGATAAAATGGTACTTGGATCCGAGGAATGAGATAGAACGATAACCGTCGGTAGAGGAGAGCAGGCTACGCTCCATGTACATTTCTCATCGGGTAGTCAAAGCTTCGACAACCGTGTAAGTAATCAGTTTGCGAACGTTTTTGAGGAAGTTTTGTACACGGTTACAAATGGAATCCCTAGGGATAGTATGTATAAAACTTAGTAAAATTAGAGATCGTCTTCGTTGTCCGCAAAGATCCTATCCATGCACATGCCGAAGCGATTCAATATTTAGAGATTGGAAACGTTTGACGAAACTCAAGACCCAGACAGCCACATATAGCAGTTCAAGAACTTCATGATAAACTACGATGACGATGATAAACTATTGTACATGACGTTCCCTCAAACGCTTAAGGATGGCACCTCAAAGTGGTACAACCGTCTACTGCTGGGCTGTATCAAGAATTTTGAGATATTATGTAACATGTTCCATCAATACTTTGTAGAAATCAAGAAGTTCCACGAATTAGGATACAATTATTTATGGTAGGCAGAAAATAAGGGAGACGTGAGGGAGTATACTTGACGGTTTAATAAAACCAATACAAAGTTGGAAGGGTGTGTAGACAATATGGTGATGATAATGTTTAGAATGGGACTTCTCCCTAGTACTATGAAAGATAATGGTGCAAAAAAACAAATCATAACATTCAGGGCTTCATTAGTCCAGGTTGAGAAAAATATTTTGGTAGACGAAACACAGGCATCAAAACTGGCTTCTATGGCTCATATAGAGCAGAACTAGCAATCTTCGATAGTAGGCTACCACCAAGCACCCACAAAGATTCCTCCAACTTACCCCATTTCAACCAACATCCGACCAAGAGTGTCAACTCAGCTACCCTCGAGGTCGAGGGTAAATCAGCAGGTAGCAATTACATAACAGGCTAGCATAAAGATATCACGAGGTAAGAGCTTCATTTATTTAATTTATTGGTTCATTTTCCCTAGCTAATATTATGTTTGTGTCGTAATTTGGATCTTCATTATTATTAAGCATTGGTTGTTATGACTTGTTTTGTGAGGAAGCATTGGCTTCTTGATTGTTTATGAAAATATATTTTAGTTTAGGAATCTAAGTATTTATTGTTGATGGCATGTTTTGTTAGGGATTAGTGGTTTTTGATATCTTTGTGTTCTGAGGGTGATTTAGTTGGGTTTTGATATCCTGGTGATTGGTTTCTATGGATTGTTTGGTTTTTTTTACAGTTTGAGTCATTGGGTTATATATGATAACATACATTGGAGTAGTATGGAAGATTATCATAGATAGTAGCTTGCCAATAGACATTTTTTAATAATAGATTATTTTGATTTCTCAAACCAACTTAACTTTTGGGATCAGATCCTTAATAACATCCAGTTGTACCCAAACCCTGCACAACATTAAAATTTGCTCTATTATTTGGTGGAACCCAAAATTTTGTAGGGTCACCAATGATATTAGTTATAGAGAATATAGCTTCTTCTTAGTACATAGATTCATACAAGTATAGGAGAGATTCGTGATTCTTATCTAGGATTTAATTATGGAGTTCATTTCAAGATTCTCATGGTATGTTGATCTATAAACCTTAAAATATAGGAAATTTTGGTTGATATTCATCATAGGTCATCATGTCAAAATTTATCCACCAAAGTATGTTTTGATAAGTTTAGAAATATTGATTTGTCTTTGTTTGAAAATTGGATGATTGGTTAGTTGTTTTTTTGTGTAATTGTGTTAAATGTGGGTAATCTTGATGATGTTATAGACATAACCTCCACAAGATCTAATATGTGTGGTTTGCGGTAACATGTGATGCAGGTTATTATCATTTGAAGTATCTGAAGGGGATGAATTTTTATTTTGTGATTTTGGGTAATTTGTTTTATTAGACCTGACTTTGATGTAGTCATGGTTGGATTTCGAGTTTGTCATTGATTGAATTAGGCTTGAAAAGTTCGATGCTTCCGTTGTTTGATGGAAATTATATTTAGGTTGTTGAAGATTTCCTTTGATACAGTCTTAGTTGTTTTTATTTTGGTAATTGATTAGAAAATAAGAATGGGTTATGGGTTGTTGAACAATGAAACTAGAGATACCATCACCGGAACGTGATAATGGGGAGGCGGAAGATGACTAACTTTTGTTGATACTAATAATCTCTTTTTTCTTCGATGCTTTTCTTCTTTAAAATAAATTTATTTTTTTCATAGTCATTAAGATAATATTATATATAAATACTTAAATTTTATTTTTAATATGAAAAAATTTAAACATGATTGATAAATTTGAATTGATAATAAAAAATATTAATTTTATTTTTTTAAATAAAAATAAACCCCAAACTAAAAGTTCAAAAAGTTAGAAAAAAAATTGTTATTCTAAGAAAATCACAACACATTCATTTATATAACTATTGGTTTTGTATGAAATAAAATTTTCTTTGCAATTAAATTGTAAAAAATAATTCAAATTACGTATTAATTCAAATTTATACTCGTACGACTTGAGAGTGTTTAAGGATTTATTCATTAGAGTCACTCCAAAAAATTTGGATCATTTTTGTTTATATTTTTAGAAATATCTTACACCATCTCGGTGTTCTATTTTAGATATAAAAAATTAAAAATAATAAGAAAAAAAAACTCTTTTATCAGAAACAAGATCCATAATAATTTAACGTGTTATAAATTACAATAACACCTCAAAAGTGTAAGAGAAAATGTTGATTTCTTCTCACGTCACTGATTTATACAATTTTACACCCAAAAGAAGGATAGAGATAGAGACAATTACAAGCTTTTAAGGAACCCTGATAGACATCTATAATAATACATCAATAATTAACTATTTCACAGACAACTACAACTATATAATTATGTTCTTTCCGAAATTAAAATTTATATATGATTTTTTATTTTGCTTCGGATCTGAAAGTTCCATTGCTTGAATTAATAATGAAGAATTATCTGGTAGATCAGAAAATTTATCTGAACGCGAAATTTTGTGGGTTCTGTTAATTTTTGTTGTTTCGATTTTTTCGAAATTTTTCATCTTTTAGTAAGATCGTCGCATTCAAATATTCTCACTGTGATTCGAATTATTTCGTCTAGTTTGATTCCGTCATAGGTGCTTTTTAAGTTTTTATCTAGAAGAACTTTAAGGTTTTTTTAGATGGGTTTTTCTCACCTAAAATAAATATACTTTATGGACTAGAGTTAGGCTATACATATCCAGAACCGATCTAAGCTTATCGATCTTTGAGTTTATCCGCATTTGTTATAAGTTGACTCATTTTTAGACGAAAATACCATTTTGGGTATTTAAGATAATTTTCTTTTACTAACCCACTCCACTTCATTTTTTCTCTAACACTCCCTCTTTACCCTTACTTCTCTCACTTCTCTTTAAAAAAATTATACCTTCTCCCTAACATTTCTCTACAATCCGGCGAAACAAAATCCATCTAGCTCCTCCTCCTTCACCGCTCCTCTATCATGCTGAAGAAGAAATATTATCGTCGTCCTCCACCACCACCAAAGTTTGTATTTCTATTTTTAAAATTCTAATTTTTGTTTCTCGATGAATTTTAGGTTGTTTAGGTTGAATTTTGGGTTATGATAGATTATATTTGGGGTTTTAGGTTCAAAATTACGGTTATGATAGATTTGATTTAGGGTTTTAGGTAGGAAAATTATGGTTTTGGTGATTTTTTGTCATTTTCCTCGCCGGAGTCGGCTGGAAAATGGTCGGCACCGATGATGCACAACAAGATACCATTCTTTCTTGAATACAAGGATAATGTGGTGTTCAACGTCTTCGTCGGTCAAGTAAATATCAACTTATTATATGTTTTTGGTAGTTAAGTTTTAATTTGTATGTTTTCTTACTTATTGTTTTATTTACAGTCGCGCAGTTCTTTAGGCGTACATGCACATTATAATGTCCTACATATGTGGGACTTCAGCTCTTAGTCAGAGGTGCAACGCCACTTAGCTCGTACTTCCTTTATACCACTCATTGCTCACTTGAATCAGTACTTCACGCATTCTGTACTAAATAAGGCATTTGTCGAGCGTTCGGATAAGGAGACCAACACATTCCACTTCAGCTTCGGGGAGATGACCATCACCTTATATGATGTTAGCTGCATTACAGGTCTCCTTGTAGTTGGTAGGTCCTTGAATGTGGTTACGGCCACATGCATGGAAAAGTTTAGGTATTATGCGAGCATATTAGGACTGATGTTGAGGAGGTCCGCGCAGAGCTGGAGTCCACAAAAGGTGTTGGGTTCAAGATAAAATGGTTGTGGGAGACATATACCAAGGACTGCTACCTTGAGCAGACTGACGATGATACTGCCCGCTAAGTATCACGAGCGTACCTGATGTTCTTATTTAGGTGTATCATATTTACGGACACTAATCAGAAGAGTGTGAAGGTTGGGTACCTATACGGGTTGGAGAACATGGACTCGAGTTTATGGATTATAGTATGGGGGACTAGTGCATTGGCCTTTCTATTCTGTGCTTTGGAAAATTCTTCAAAAGCATCAAAGCATAACCTATACGGATTTGTTGTCATGCTAGACTGTTGGATATACGATCACTTTCCCGCATTGAAAACCCCAGAGAACCCATACTACATATTGAGGCATCTGAGGATTGTTAGGTGGCTATCCAAGAGGATAGTAGGATTGAACGTCCGCCCAAATCAATGATGTGTTCGCTTCTATCGGATCAGAATGAGAAGGATGTAAGCAACCACTTTTATAAGTAATTTATCTTTTACTTATTCATATATTTTTTCTAATTAAATGTTATATTATTTTGTTTTACATGTCGTGTTCCAGATATACGAGCACATTAGGGTCCAGTTCCTCATCCAGGAAATCTGCACCATGGCTTATCCACTGAGGATGATGAGCACGGTAGAGGGATACATGTCCGATCAAGTTATGCACCAGTTTGGACGGGTTCATGATGAACCCAAACGGCCAGTTATACCTAGGCCTGGATACAAGAAGGGAGATCTTGTTTGATACACTTGGTGTGAGAGTGTTTGGCTAGATTAGCGTCATCACTTACCTCCCGAGGAGCGCTTGACCGTTATCGTTGATACTTATAAGTGATCGATGACAAACACACATAAGGAGTATTTGGCTCAGTATGGTTGGTACGTGATTACCCCACATGCGCGCACTAGTGATGATAGACTATTGGAGGAAGTTTGATCTTTGACCACCTTGCATATCCCACGAGATTTAGAGGGTGCATTGTAGTGGAAATAACAAGTATTGGAGCTTTTTTCTCCTTAGCTAGTTTTCTTTCTTATTGGAATTTTTTGTTATGCTAGGTTGATCTATGATTTCCTTTCTGTTTGTCTTTTGTATCGCATTCGACAATAGATGATTTGAATTTTTCCTACATTATTATATTTTAAACTTGTTCTACTTTATTCTGATTTTCTTGTACTACCTTATACTCCCAACTTACCACAAACCTATAACTTGTACTCGAAACTGACCATAAATATTATACTAAAATTTCTTCATAAACTAAGAATTTTACTAGCCATAAACCAATCTCATATGTAGACATAAACTTTGAATAAAACTAACAAAAAACTAAGGCAAAAAATTGGAAAACGAAAAAAACATAAGTATTTTGCACCATGAGAGTTGAGTTATGAGAAATAATGGTGCAAACTATTATGCACTCATGGTGCAAACGAGTGTGCACCATCGTTTTGTCTTACTCTGCACTGATGGTGCCAGGCACCGACCGTGGCCCATTACACGTCGGTGCCTACCACTGTTGGTGCCAAGTCGTGGGCACCATCGATGCAACCTACTCTACGATGATGATGTCTTGTTTTTACACCATTAGTGCACAGGGTGGTGCACCGGTGGTGCCAATTTTTCGTCAATTTTTTGCCCGCTTTCTACTTGTCACCAAAATAAAATCTTTCTCAATCATTCCCCTCAATCTTTAAATTAACTCTTCTATAAAATCCTACTGTCTTGCCTTATTCTAAACACACAATTCATCTTTCTCTTATAAATTGCATCAATATGAAGTGGAGCATGTTTGACGATGCTCTTCTACTCAAAAATACAAAACATGTGAAGTTTACTTAGTCGAATGAGTTCTTTGATGAAGTGTTTTGTATGATTTATTTTCATGTACGGCGGAATGCATATCCTCCCTCGCGTAGCCGTGAAAATGTAGCAACAAGATGCAGGTATATTACAAGTGGAGCAATGTTTTTGGTGTTTAACCAGCCACCAGATATTAAGAATGAAGCATCTTACTCATTTGGTTTAATAATCACTGACAATTTGTCCAAAGATATGATGCAATATCGGAAGGATCGACTCACCTTAAAGGATAAAAACTACGTAGTCTTACTGAAAGCGGAGCCTATGATTTCGATTAATTTTATATTATATGTTAAGTCATGCAGCATTGATTTATCTTTAATTTTGTATTGAAATTACAAGTCATCGTTGTTCCTTTTATGAAATTTTATGAAATTATAAACTTGTAGTATATTTTTTTATCTTTATTATAAATACGAACACAACATATTAAGTATGAACGTAACATATTAAGTACAAACACAACATATTCCAAAACTGAAGTATAATAAGTTTGAAGTAATACATATATGAAGTACAAAATAACATTAGCCAACTAAATAAATTCATTTGAATCAATTACTTATGGGAATGAACTAATTTGCTTTCGACTTTCGACCTCCACGTTTGTCTTATAGCGACTAAGTAATCGTAATTCCCAAGTGGAAGCATCATCTCTATGAAATGCATTACATGTATGATGTATATGTGCACATGAATAATCAGCGGCAGTAGATAACTATAAAAACAATTTATAGTTATAATATGAATGTTGATATTTAGTGTACTAAAAAACATAAGAATTGGACAAACGATTTACATTAATGTAATGGTTATTATCAACAAAACCAGACTCAATTTAAACTCGTTTGGACATCTAAGGGGTGCACCTCGCAGGGGTAGAAAAGTTTAGCTGCAACTGTGAGATCCCATTTGTGATACAAAATGAACAATACATTGAAACCTTTTTGGAATCGTTATACCCATATCTGGTATTGTCATCCAATAATGTGTGGCAGATAGTGTTTCATAATAGTTTATACTTTCAGCTACCTTCATATATTCTTCTCTACCATTATATATCTTGCTATCTACCTCATAATTCTCTATTAGTTCATTGTAAATGTCCAACCTAAATACCTCACAACCTTCTTGATGACCATATAACACATATGAAACTGCACGATATCAATAATAGCGATCAGGCTACCGTCGTTTATGCCAGTTATAAACGGAATAAAGTGTGTCAAAAACCATCGTAAGTATCCATTTGGATCGTGTATCAATTGTTTTCCACCCACAACAGATCATCATACGATATTGTTCAAAAGAGATGCAATCAAAGAACTAAAAAGTAATTTAGGCACAATTGCATGAATCGTATTAGCACTTGGAACTTGCAGTAACTTTTGGAGTTTTTAATGGGTTTGACATCGAAGCTTCGCTGGCTTTATCAGCTGCATCCACATGTTTCCAGTGACATTAACAAATACTTTGTGTTTCACATGTGGACGACCGCGGTGTTTCTGCTTCTCCAATGGCTCTAATAGCGAGGATGTCTCCGGGTAAACAATTTCAAATCATTTCTTGTAAATGTGTCTTATATAAATTTCGCCTCTTGTCTCTATAACATCAATTACAAGTTTATCCAGATTTTTTTTAGAATCTTAATCGTTGTTTGGTTCGTATGGGGATATATTTCTAACCTCCTACAATGGTCGTGAAATACTTCTAAAGGCACAACGTTTCCATTATTACTCCACTCATGAATCTGGTGATAGCACGATATATCGTGTGTAGATCTTATAGAGCACATGCAAGCGTCATCTGTTGTATCATGTTTAACATCCACCCCAAATCTAATAGAAATTTTCTCATAATCTTTCACACTTCCTAATTCACTAAGAAAGATTTCTAACGTTGTGTGGGAAACCTTACCTCGAATTTATGTTATGCTATGTAACGACTCTTTTCAAAAGAAGATCTAATTGTGTAATATTGGATTTCGAAAAGTGAATTCACCATTGCCCAAAATAACTCCAAGTTTAGTTTTATCATACGTAGGTAACACTTCAAGTTAGAATGCGTGCTCTCGACCCGGTTACTCTTCTGTGTCCCAAATACATGAACTTGTTCGTTTTCCAAACAACAAATTTATCAGTGTATTTTTCAAGCCATGACTTTTTAGTGTATTTAATTGCAATAGGGTATTATTTGTAGTCAAACTGCATCTCAATCCTAGCATGATCGATTTCAATTACTGATGTCGGGTACGTTATCTTTTTCCAAGAAGAAACAAACTTTACATGATCGTTTTTCTCAGGGAAATACTGATGTCGCGTACGCATATGTTATGTCGTTGATAACCATTTGTATCAATTGTTTTCCACCCTGTACGTTTTGGTTTATCCACCAACGACATGACATATGCATTATCTTTGGGAAGACTTCTTCAAGTGCGTTCATTAGTGCTAAATATATGTCAGTCAAAATCACAAATGGTTATTCAATCCCATGAGCGAAATTTAACGACTTCAAACTTTCTAATACCCATTTGAAGTTATTTAATTTCTCATCAGACATGAAAGCAAAAGCAGCATAGTAAGTCAAACTAGTAGATGTCACGCCTATTATATCAAACAACAACATCCCATATCTTATGATCTTGTAGGTGCTATCCATGATCAACACTATTGTAAATGTCTATAATAGATCAACACTAACTGGATGCGCAAAAAATATATCAGTAATGACTTGCCCATCGTCTTCACCAGATTTATGCCATTCGTAATAATTATGCCTTTTCAGCTCTCCCAACAGAATTTCGAACTCTCATGATTGTGAATCCCACAAAAAACTTCTAACTTCCATTGATCTGGTTCGACTAACGACCCATTTTAGCTCGAATGGACAACCAATTTTGTTGGTTCCCGTCGACTTTATTTACGATCTTTTTCAGCCACTGTTGGAATATACTTTCCCGACCTCTCGCACTGAAAAATTATCCGAGGATTTTTTTTTCTATTCTCTATATTATCACATCATTTTAGGTTGATAGCCAAACTGTTATCTTTTATAGTCTTCTTGACCCACTTAACCAATGTTTCTTGCGTATAATACTTAATCATGAAAAATACGTGAGTATAGTTAGTAGCGAAAGCTTCATTGGATCAATGTGCAACATATGCTCCCTAATTACCAAAATAAAAAATCCAACCCGTAGTTAGAAGGACCAAAATATAGATGACTTAAATAGGTTAAAATAGAGGTTCGGAGGGCCGAAAAGACGATTTTGTGTGGCCATACACCACCGGTTCAGAGCCTTTGAACCGGTGGCGCATGGCCACAAAACTGGTGGTCATATACCATTAATACCACCAGTTCCAGGCACCTGAACCGGTTCAGGGTTGCCTATGCACCATTGGTTCTAGGGGATAAAATCGATGGTGCGTAGGCAACCCGGGACCAAAAAACATTTTTGTTACCTTCTCCGCCGATTCCACCTCCTTCTCCGGCGATTCAAAATCCTTCTCCGGCGACATATTCTCCTCTCTCCCCTCTGGTGATATCAACTCCTCCATGTTAAATAAGTGGTTGAATGATCTTGAGGCTAGTTTGAATGTTTAAGTTGATTTTGAAGAACTTTACAAAATTATACCAATATGAAGTTTTATCTAGTAAATCTTAGTGTGTGTTTTGTCAAGTTAGCCAAATAGGTTGTTTTATGTTTTGGGTCTATTAATTTAGTGTGTTTTTTACTTAATTGTAATTTTGTAATTAAATGGATGTTGGAGGGTAATTTCGTACAAAACAATCAAACTAAAATCAAATACGTTTTTAGGTAAACTTAGATTGGTTTTGGATATGTATAACCTGGCCTTATAGATTATCATCAAAATCCAAGAACTTTAAGATTCGACACAAAATATATTGTGGATTACTACGTTATCGGCACACTAGTAAAGTTATAAAGCAATAAATCAGAGAAATGTGCTAATAAAGTTGTGCCTTGCTAAATTCTTTAAAAAACTTCTTTTGATCAACATGGTTCGAGAAATGCAGGTGTAGATATATCCCGACAATCCATTTGAATTTTTATAATAAAAATCTTCAAACTATAAACAATATTACTTTCGACAAAACAACCTTATCCAATCAAGGATAGCACATTTCCGGTTAGCTGAATTTCTTTCTTTCTAACAATTACAATTCTACTATGAAAACATAATAGAATCTCAAAACATAAAGACCCGCACCCACACTTTTCTTTTTCTTTTTTGGTATAAAAAGATGTAAAATATATATAAAAGAAATTTACAATTTTTCCGAGAAGACTAATGTCTCAATATAAACCACTCAAGCCCAAGGGGTAACAAATGCAATGGAGAAAAAGAATAACTGTATTACAGGATAAGAATCATAATAGTGAGAAGTTCACTCTGGTGCCATTGAACCGGTATCTGAGATCTGAGATAACTCGATGGGAGATGCTAGAATTTGAGATCGTCGAGTTGCTGAAAATTTTGGCATTTCTTTCTCTCCAAATGTATTAGATGGTGGAGCGAAAGACGGTTTTCCAAACATAGTACCTACCATTAGTAGAGGTATTTCAAGCGCTAGCTATAGCTAGCCAGCCATCCCAAGAGGAGGGAGAGGTGGGAAGGAGAATCTTATGGGCGAGGTTATCCCAAATAGAGCTGGAGAAATGACAGAGGATAAATAAGTTCTCAAGAGACTCCGGGCAGTTCGAGCAAAGAACGCAAGTAGGCAAGGTATCGAGCCTACAAGCTAGTAGCTTGTCCCGAGTTGAGAGTTTGTAATGAATGGCCATCCAAGTTATGAAAGAGTGCACGGGGATGGAGTATTTATGCCACACCAAGCGAGCCCGGGTGACTTTGTGATTATGGGTTCTAAGGGCTTCGTAAGTGGTACTGATAGTAAAGTGGGGTTGGGATTTATTAGGGATCCAGAGAAATGTGTCATCAGTCTTAGAGGCAGAAGGGAGGGTGTTTAAGGAAGTGGTGATCTCGATGAGATAACTATGTAGCCATCTATTAGAGGCTCTAGCATATGAGGGCCAGACCTATATATTGTTGCTGCGTAAGTCAGCAACCTTCCTGATGTTCCGAAGGCAGGCAAGGTTTAAGATATTAGGGCTAAATCGGTTAACGAACGAGTTTACAAAAATCCATGGGTCATGCCAGATGTAAGTATCAATGTCATTACCAACAATAACTTTATAAAGAGGAGAGGCCTGCTTTTGGAGCTTGAGGATCTTTTTCCAACTCCAGCTAGCGTTGGCAGGGGTTGGGAGGTTCTAAATGCTTTTATTTTTTTTCTTTTCCTCGATAATCCATTGGGTCCACATTAAGTTCTTATTATTCGTAAGAATGGACCAGAATAACTTAAGGGACACCTAGATATCGGACGGGGAAAGAGCCCTCGCTGAAACCGAAGAGGTTTGGGATGTCAATCTTAGTATTGGACGCGATCCTAGAGAAGTAGATTTGGCTTTTGGTTGGGTTTAAAAGAAGACCAGAGATGGTCGTAAACTCAAGTAATCCATCACGAATCAGGCGGATCAAATGAGTGTTGGCTCTACAAAAAATCATGAGGTCGTCCGCAAAGCATAAGTTGATAATTTTAATGTTGTGACATTTCCAATGAAAGCCAAAGGATAGATCTTGACTCTTCTCCTGAAGGATGCTAGAGAGGGCCTGCATAACAATAACAAAAATATAAAGGGACACGGGGTCCCCTTGGCAGAGATCCCTAGCCCCTGGAAAGTAACCCGTAGGCTTTCTATTGATGCAGACAGAGAAGAAAAGGGTGGTAATGCATTGAATAATCAAGTTAATCATGGTCATAGGGAAGTTCATGAAACAAGGATATCAAGTGTAGTCTCTCATCTAATGTTATCGAATTCCTTCAAGAGGTCAATCTTAAGGGCGCATCTAGGCTCTTTTTGATTGGTCTGATAGTCATGTAGGAGGTTCTGGGTCAGGAGAATATTATCACAAATAGAGCATCCCAAAAGAAAAGTAGATTGAAAGGGGTCAATCAGTGAGGGGAGGGCGGGCTTAATCCTGTTAGCAATGATTTTGGATAATTTTATATGTAACATTACAGCAAGAGATGAGACGATAGTCGGAGGGTGATGAAGGGGAGTCAGACTTCGGGATAAGAGCCGTTAGAGATTTGTTCTAATCGGGGTTCATTTGTCCTTTGAGGAAGAAATTTTTAACCCCCCAGCACAAATATCTGGACCTACAGTAGTCCAACAGGATTTAAAAAACCTCGCGCTGAAGCCAACATGACCAGGGGATTTGTCGCTATTAATGGCGAATAAAGCGGTTTTAATCTCATCATATACGACGGGTTTGGTCTACTCCTCCTGAAGGCTAGGTGCAACCAAGGAATGGATGAGGGTAGCAATTCGTCTGGGTCCCGGGTAATTATCCTTACTCGGGGAGCCCAAGAGGTTGAGGAAGTGGTTGTGGAAAGCGGAGGAGATAGTATGGGGGTTGGAGCTAGCGAGGCCTTCCGGGGTCGTTATCGTAAGGATCTTATTTTTTGCCCAACGAGCCTAGAAACTGTTGTGAAAGAACTTGGAGTTCATGTCCCCAAGTTTGAGCCAGGATTCTTTGAACTTTTGCTTCAGGATGAATTCCACGGCGTGATTGTAGAAAATTTAGGAATTGGCGGTCGCTCTCTCGATGGATATAAGGGTTCTATCAGAATAGTTTGTGGAAAAGTTTTCATGAGCTAAGGCTAGGGGAAAATGAGCCTCATCGACTCTATGGTTGATGTCTCTAAAGTCTTTTTTATTAAGGGAGTCAAGAGAAGGGATAATTTTAGTCAGCTTAAGAACAATGGCCTTCATAGGGTTTTCATTACAAGGCAGATTCTAACTAGTGGAAACCAGGTCTTGGAAGCTTGGATGGTTCTTCCACATATTGAAGTATTTAAAGGATTTATGGATGGTAAGGATGGGGATTATAAGATAGATAATGATCGGAGTATGGTCAGGGTTGCGATGAAGGTCAAAATGGGCCGAAGAGTTGGGGAAGGAGTCATCCCAAGGGCCATTTACAAGGGCCCTATCAATCCTCGAGGAAATAAGGTTGTCGATTTGACGGTTAAACCATGAGAACTGAAATCCGGAGGAGCGGACATCGTCAAGGTCACAGGTTCGGAAACACTCATTCAACGACGTAATGGAACTATTCCAGTGAGAGTCTAAATTAGATCATTCGCGGGGGATTCAAGTAGCATTGATGTCCCAAAAAAAGATCCATGGGTTGGAACAAAGGGTTTAAGCAGTGGAGCAAAGGTTGCTCCAAAGGTGGTGCTGATAAAATGGCTCATTGAAGTCGTAAACAGCAGTAAGATTGAAGACAATGTTTTGAGTGATTGAGTTAATTTCACAATATAAAGTCTAGGCGGTGGATTTTCTAATAGTAATGTTATAGATGTTTGGGTTCCAAGCAATCCAAATTCTTCTAAGGCGGTGGCAATTATGGTTTGTAAGGAATCGCCAATAGGGCAGCATGGTGCCCATAATGGGGGTGACGGTGTCAATATTAACTTTGGTCTCAAGCAGACAAATAGTATTAATGCTATTTGTGAACACAAAATCGCAAACATATTTTTGACGCACAGGGTCATTTAAACTTGTAACATTCCAACATGCAATTCTCATAAATAAATATTTATATATTTAAAGATTGGAAAAGACTAGTACAACATTGGGGAGTCCTCATAATGATAAAAAAAACTAGTGCAACCGCAATACTTGCGGCTTGAGGTCTTGGTAATGTTATTTCCGTTGATGAAGGTTCTCCTTCATTGTGTCCAATCTGCGATGCGGCTGAGCTATTGCTAGCGATGACAAGGCTTTTGGTCCTGATGAGTCCGAATTCGAAGAGCTCCCCGGAAGGGTAGTCCAAAGTAAAACTCCCCGAAAATCGGACAGACTCCAAGACTATAATCCGAACAGGACTGATTGAACCGGACAGGAGATTTTGAACACTGCAAGCATAAGGCAGTTCAAACTATGACTAAAGTACTAAAATACCTAAATACTATCTGACTAAGCTGTCTATTCATCTGCTTAAACTTCATGGGTCTTTAAACATGACCCGGGTCCATAAAACTTGACCCGAAAGCCCATAAGGGCCCAAAAAATCATACTATAAATACCCAACCACCAGCATTAACTAGGGGTAAGAAAAATTAACTGCTGCCAGGCTGCTTAATTCTCTCCACCATTGAAACACTTTGAAACACCCTGAAATATCTTAAAACACCCCTAAACACCACCACACCACCGTGAAACACCCTTACACCGCCTTAAAACTCCACTTAAAATTACCAGCCTACCCTCAGGCTACTTTTATCCTCACCAAATTGGCGACCACAGTGGGAGGCGACGGTGCCTGAATCAAACATTCAAAACCAAGTAAAAGAATTCTGTCCGAATGAATCCGGATAATCCAGAGCTTCCACCAGCTTTGCTCGAAGTGGTGGAAGAGAACGATGAATATACTGTCCAGGAGCGTGACAGGTTGAGGGTTGAAATAGAAGCTCTGAGGGCTGAAAAGGCCAAGATGGGCGTAAAGGAGAAATCCAAAACATCAGCTACTCATCGCTCTGATAACCCTCGAGAGCATGAGGCTTCAAAGACTCATGTGAGCACTAAAAAGACACATGCCAGTTCTAAAAAGTCTCACCGGTCCAAGCCTGTGGAGAGTTCTGACTCAAGTTCAGAATCTTCGGACAGCTCTTCGGACAGTGAGGGGAATGAAAAGTCCTTGTCCTCCAGCAGTGACGAAGGGCGAACCAGGAAAAAACAAAAGCAAGTTAAAAAGTATTCCAGAAAAAGAGACCATCATGGAAGAATGAAAAGGCACATTGGGAAAGGATCATCTCACAGCCGGAGACATATAGACCGGATGCTGATGGATCCATTTGCCTTCCATGATGAGCCAGGTATCTTTGCAACACCTAATGAGGATACCGTGTTCAGTCGTGGAAGGAATTGGAGGCAGTCTCCACTGTCTTCTAAAATCCTATCCGGGAACCTCCCCAAGAGGTTTGACAGCACAAAGATGGAGAAGTACGACGGCAGTACTGATCCGGACAATCATCTGGAGCAATTCAAGAACTTCATGATGAACTTTGATGATGATGATAAACTACTCTGCAGGGCATTCTCCCAGTCCTTTACGGGGAGTGCTCTGAAGTGGTATAACAGCCTTCCTCAGGGCTGTATCAGAGACTTTGATACCTTCTGGGTGGCCTTTCGAAGGCAATTTGTGGGGAGTAAGGAGCTCAAGGGCAATGGAGATACCATAATCCATTGTTCCCAAGAGCCAAATGAATCGTTAAAAGAATACATAAGTCGTTTTGTGAACACAAAGAACGGGCTGGCTGATTGTTTTGAACAAGTGGCAATAGCATCCCTGAGACAGGGTTTGAACCCGGGCAACCTGGCCGATTCAGTAACAAGGAAGAAAGCCATGACCTGGGGTGGATTGCTGAATCAAGTCGGCAAGCAAATAAATGTTGATGAAACAAAAAAGACCAGGGTGCACAGGCAGGTGAGATCCACCCCGGTGACACCAACTCCCAATCCAAACCAGTCCGGCAACAAAGCTAGAGAAACCGTTCAGGGGCATGGAAGAGGAAAAGCTCAGTCTCAACCAGCTGCTCCTGCACAAAGTCAACAGTCTAGAAACAAAAGGGGGCCGTGGGTCCAACCGGAGTGGTTTGCAGAGCTCAAAGAAAGTGTGGCAACCATTTTCGAGAAAACTAAAGATGAAGTACACTACCGGAGACCGGCAACCTTGCAGTCTCCCAGAGAACACCGAAACAGTTCTTTTTGTCAATATCACAATGATATTGGCCATACTACTGATGATTGTATAGCCTTGAAACAAGAGGTTCAGAACTTGATTGAAAGAGGGAAACTGGGTGCATATGTCAAAAGAAGAGGAGGCAACAGGCGTCACAACACTCACCGGGCTGGTCCGGTCAATGCTGCCCCAGAAGGGGCTATGGTAATCGTTGAAAGGTTTGATGTGGAATCTGAATACTTGGATCCTGATCCAACAAGGAACAGAGTGGGTACAATAGAGGAGCGTTCCAGGTCGGTCTCCGGGCTCATTAAATTTTTTGAGTCCTTGACAATTTTCGGAGGGGACACTGTAACGGCTCCTACCACTTCATCAAGAAAAAGGCATGTACATAATTTGGCAACCCAGCTAGAGGGGGGGATGACCTCTTATCAGTCGTCGAATTTATTCCCATTCATTGTCTTTGATGGGGATGATTTGAGAGACATTGCTGGCCCTCATGAAGATGCTGTTGTCATAGGAGCATCGATAGGGGGCAATGAGATAAGGCGAATCCTGGTAGATACTGGGAGCTCTGCCAATATCCTTTTCCTAGATACTTACAAGAAAATGAAAAATCCAGCTGTGATTCAAAAGTCAGACAGATCAATTGTAGGCTTCACGGGCAGCTCAGCCGATGTAATCGGTGAGTTCGAAGAAGAAGTATTGTTGGGCAGAGGCCCTTTCAAGAAAACAGTCCGAATACTTTTCATTGTGGTGGATTGTCCCACTTGCTATAATGCTATTCTAGGGAGATCTTGGCTCTCTAGGATGCATGCAGTAGCTTCGACAGTCCATCAGTGTTTAAAATATGCTGTTCAGGGGCAGGTTGGGGTTGTCCGGAGCAGTCAAAAAGTTGCAAGAGAATGCTATGCCACTGCCTTGGCTCCACGAACGCTGGGGACAGTCCGTATGAATGACCAATAGCAGTTTGAGGGCCTTTCTGGGGGTGAGGGTGAAATTGATGACCCCAGGGAGACCCCCGGAGTGTTGATCCCAGTTGAGGAGGTTGAGACACACTGCTTAGAAGAAGGGAAATTTGTCAAGATAGGGTCCAAAATGCCACAAGTGTTGAAAGAAGAAATGTTAAAATTCTTAAAAGACCATCAGCATGTCTTTGCTTGGTGCAATGCTGATGTTACTGGAGTTCCATCAGAGGTGATTTCCCATCACCTATCTGTCCGGAGAGATGTGGCACCTGTGGTGCAGAAGAGGAGAGCTTTTTCAAAAGAAAAGGCTGATGTCATTGTACAAGAGGTTGACAGACTCACAAAGATGGGGCACATTAAAGAATCTCAGTACCCTTTGTGGACTGCCAATCCAGTCTTGGTAAAAAAGAAGAACGGTAAATGGCGAATGTGCATTGACTTCACAGATCTCAATCGAGCTTGCCCAAAAGACTTGTATCCGGTTCCCCGGATAGATCAGCTGGTAGATTCTACTTCTGGGAACAAGCTGCTCTCCTTTATGGATGCTTTCTCCGGGTACAATCAGATCCAGGTGGATCCCAGGGATCAAGAGCATACCACTTTTGTTACTGATAGAGGATTACACTGCTACAAGGTGATGCCCTTTGGTTTGAAGAATGCTGGGGCTACTTATCAAAGGTTAGTCAATAAAGCCTTTGCTGATCAAATTGGAAGAAATATGGAGGTTTACATTGACGATATGATGGTGAAAAGTGTGGATGAGCAGCTGCACTTGTCCGACCTCCAGGAGACTTTTGCCAACCTGGCCAAGGTAAATTTAAAGTTAAATCCTGAAAAATGTGTGTTCGGAGTGCAGTCCGGGAAGTTCTTAGGGTACATTATAAGTGAGCATGGAATCCAGCCCGACCCGGACCAACTCAATGCTTTGTTTCAAATGGAGCCTCCTCGAAACATTAAAGAAGTGCAACGGTTAACGGGGAGGTTAGCAGCTTTGAACAGGTTCATCTCTAGGTCTTCGGACAGATGTGCTCCTTTCTTTCAAACTTTGAAAGGTGCAAAGGGGTTTGAGTGGACACCACAGTGTGATGAGGCGTTCAATGAAATTAAGAAGCATCTGTCCTCTCCGAAGACTTTATTCAAACCAATCGATGGGGAGACTCTATTTGTGTATCTGGCTGTTTCAAGTTGTGCCATCAGTGTTGTGTTAGTTAGAGAGGTTGATGGGTATCCTCACCCAGTATACTACATCAGCAAAAGCCTGATTGAGGCTGAACGCCGTTACTTGAAACTCGAGAAACTAGCATTGGCCTTGGTGATAGCTGCGAGAAAGATGAGGCCTTATTTTCAGGCTCATCCTATCGTTGTCCGGACATCCTTCCCTTTAAAGAATGTCCTTCAAAAAGCAGACATTTCAAGCAGAATGACAAAGTGGTCAGTAGAGTTGGGGGACTTCGACATAGACTTTGCTCCTCGAACAGTAGTAAAAGCTCAAGCTGTGGCGGATTTTCTGGTCGAATTCCATTCCGATAGGGACTCAGAGCAATCTGTTGATTCAAAAGACAAAAAAGTGTGGATTGTCCGAACAGATGGAGGATCCAGTGCCATAGGATCTGGGGCAGGAATATGTCTTACCTCTCCTTATGGGGACAACATGTTTCAAGCTATTTGTTTTGCTTTCAGGGCGTCCAATAATGAGTCCGAGTACGAAGCAGCTATAGCTGGATTAAAATTGGCTTACATCTGTGGAGCAAAAAGGGTCAAGCTGCTAAGTGACTCCCAATTGCTTGTCCACCATGCCTTGGGCCTATCAGAAGCTAGAAAAGAACAGTTAATCAAGTATTTACTTCTCTTAAAAAATGAAGCAATGAAGTTTAAAGCTGTTGTCTATGAGCATATTCCCCGGGCAGAGAATGAATTGGCAGACTCATTGGCAACAATAGCATACACGGAATCCTATCCATGGATCCATGTGCTTGAAAGTCCTTCTATTCAACTTAATGAAGGGAAGAAAGAGGAAGTCTTTGAAATACAAGTAAATCAGCCTCAGGATTGGAGGTCTCCTCTTATCCGATATCTGTCCGATGGCGTCGTACCCTTGGTTAAATCACAAGCCAGAACGTTAAAACACAAGGCTCATGGTTTCATCATGATTAGAGAGGTCTTGTACAAGAAATCCTATAGCAAACCTCTCCTACGCTGTTTAGGAGATCATGAGTCACAAATGGTTCTCTCCGAATTACATGATGGTGAGGGATCAGCACATTGTGGATTTAGAGCATTAACAAGAAGAGTGCTTCTCTCCGGATATTATTGGCCATCAATAATGAAAGATGCTAAGGAGTTGATGAGAAGGTGTGACCCATGTCAGAGGTACAGTAATGAAATTCATGTGCCAGCCATTCCTTTGGAGTCAATTTCTGAGCCTATCCCCTTTGCTCGATGGGGATTAGACTTAATTGGACCTCTTCCTATGGCGTCCGGAGGGCGTAAAACCATAATCGTAGCCATTGACTACTTCTCGAAATGGATAGAAGCAGCCCCCTTGGCAGGGACAACATCGAAGGCTGTTATAAAATTCATTCTATCCAACATATGTTGCAGATTTGGTGTCCCTCAGAGAATAACAACAGATAATGGGCCACAGTTTGACAACAGAGAAATGGAGAGCTTCTGTGCCTCAAGGGGTATTCAGCACTGCTTTTCTTCACCATTCCACCCACAAGCCAATGGGCAAGTTGAGGTGGCTAATAGAACAATACTGTCCGGCTTAAAGAAAAATCTGGAAGGGGCTGCTGGGAAGTGGCCTAGTTATTTACAAGAAGTCTTGTGGGCCTACCGGACAACGCCTGGGGCTGCCACACAAGAATCACCTTTTGCCTTGGTCTATGGGATGGATGCAGTAGCTCCCATAGAGAAGACACTCCCCTCTTTTCGTGTTCATAACTTCTCCGGACAGGCTAATGAAATAGCAATCAGAAATCAGCTTGATTTGATTGAAGAAAGGCGAGTAAAAGCTCATCTTAGAATGGCACACTATCAGGGCTTGATGAGAAGCAGGTTTGCCTCCAAGGTTAAAAGAAGGGACTTTCAACCAGGAGATAAAGTATTGAGGAAAGTTTTCTTGCATACCAAGGAAAAACTCTTCGGAAAGCTGGCCCCAACTTGGGAGGGTCCGTATACTGTGGTTGAAAAAATCAAGCCTGGCACATACTGGCTGGAAGACAAAGATAGCAGGGTTTTAACTCACCCTTGGAATATTGAACACCTTCGAATGTATTTGGAATAAAACTTATGTAAATATTTACTTGTTTAAACATCCATGTAAATATTTGGGGGCATACCACTACCTCTCTCTGGCGCCACGGAGAGCTTTAAATGAAACTTGGAGCTTTTTTGTGTAAATCTTCTAAGTTTTTTCAAAATTCTGTTGATTGCCATACTACCCGAACTGAAAGATCTAAGGGCTACTTAAATTCTAGCCAGAGAAATTAAACACTCTCACAATACAAAATATTTAAACAGACTATGGAATAAGAGAAAAGTTGTGCAAGATAAAACGTTCATCCAATAAAATTAAAGTTGCCTTGGCCTCCCAAGGACTTTTTAAACAAGTTTAAACACAATACCAAAATCTGTCCGGTCAAAACGGACAGCATCACAAAAAAAGGGTGCCTTGGCCTTCCAAGGACTTTGGTCCGAAACAGAAAGTAAACAGAATAAATTACCAACTAAGGTTGAGCCTTTGAAGATGGCTCACCCTCATCTGTTCCCTTGGTCTTAACATCGCTTTTTTCCTCAATGACCTTCTTTCCTTTGGGGTCAGCCTCTTCTTCACCCGGACTCTCTCCGGTTTCCTCCTCGTCACCAGATGAGGATATGTCAGTATACCCTTCATCAACCATGGTCCAATATGGGAGATCGTCATCATCCACGTAACGCCATAAGTCCCCAAGTCTCCTCTTCGGGAACTTCTCATGAAATAAAAGGACCATGTCGGACTTCACCTTCTCAATCAATAATTCCTCACTCCGTATCATCTCCTTGGCATAAGCATTGATTTTGGCCTTGATCATGGCCTCTTGATCCTTCACCAGGGCAGCTTTCTCACCAACAGCCTGAGTCACTGCATTCTCCAAAGCAAGTTTGTCAGTAGTCAGATTGGTGACAATCTTCTCTTTTGCTGCAGTCTCATCTTTTGAGGTTTTCAAGTCCTTCTCCAACTCGGACAGCTTAGCCCAGAGATCTTCTAGGGTTTTCTCTAAAGAGGCAACTTTTGTGTTGCTTTCCTTTTTACTCTTCTTCGGCTGTTCGTTTGACTCCTTAAGCAAGTCAACCTGGGTAGTGGCACCCCGGAGGTCATCGGACAGTTTCTCCTTCTCAGACTTAAGCTCCTTAATGGTTTCTGCCTGACTCCGGACTTGCCTTTCCAGGGTGAGCACAGGTTGCACGTTGCTAAGGAGGGAGTGAGCTATAATGTCCCTTTCGCTGGAAACCAAGAAAGTCTTGCCATTAAAGTTCACTGTGTTGGAACTACTTGGAGGAACGTATGGCCCAGCAAACTCATCTCTTGACAGACCAAGAAAGTAATCACCTAGTGGACCCAGGCCGGTGACATCCACTTCGTCCATATTGATCTCTCCCCTTTCAATCTCATCAGTATGGAGTTCCCTTGGAATCCCTTCGTTAAGATTTTCTGGGATCTCTTCAGCTAATGTAGGATCAATTGGGAAAATGGGCTCCGGATCCCGGACAGCGAATTCTTCTTCTTGAGAAGTCTTCTTCTTTTTTACTTCTCTGTCAGCACTATCGCTTGCTTGCTTGCGAGTTCGTTTGGAGGCCCTTAGAGGTTTTGAGGGAGTCTCTCCGTGTCTCTTACTTTCCACTTCTACTACTTGTAGAAGGTTTGCATCAACTTGAGCTGGGACTGGCACCTCTGTGTCAGTTAGAGCCTTTTTCTCCGTATCCACTGCCGTTTTCCTCCCTTTCTTCTTCTGGCCCTTCATTTTACTTGGGGCTTTGGCCCGGAGAGGGAGGAAAAGGGTCCCATCTAGCTCGTGAGACCTTCTCAGCACTATGTCATCATCAGGAGGGGTGGAGAACTCCTCCCACGTTAAATCCCTCCGACCTGTGGTGTTCCACAGGTGAGATCTGGCTAAATTTCCCGGAGTGAAAGCCTTGTGAAACCGGTTCTCCCAGTTCTCTGTGGCCCATGCGTTTATCTTGCCACAGGTAACCTGTCCGGCTTTCGTATAGTCTCCGAACTCTTTTGGCAGTTCTGACAAAACAAAAGAATAGTTAGTTAGTGAAAACTTAATGAAGGGAAGATTCGAACAGAAACTTAAAAGAAAGAACTTACGATCACTTCTCCATCTACTTCGAAGAAGGCTAGGATTCTCCCCGACTTTAATCTTTTTACCATTCTCCCATGAGCCACTTATAAACAAGAATTGACTCCTCCATTTATTCTCCGACTCCAGGAGATCATCAACGGCTTTCAGGTTGTTCCCCATATTAAAGTGATAAAAAGGGAACTGGTGGTGTTTGCACAGACTGGCAACAGCAGCGAACTCTTCCATTGGAAGAGGAATTCCGGACAGCCTGGATGCCATAATGCATGACATCAAGGTGTACCATCCGTTGGGGCTCAGCTGCGAAGGACATAGCTTGACTAAATGGAAATAGCGCACTATCTCCGGATCCAATGGGAACCTGAGTCCCCAATTGAACAGTTCTGTAAAAAATATAATCTCATTCCTCTTACAATCCATCGGGGTCTCCGGATCGATGGGAATTCGGATCTTTACGTTTTCAGGGATCCCCCACTTAGTGCGAAGCCGTCCCAAGTCTCTAGTATGAATAAACATGTACTTGGTTTTTAACAAAGATAAGAGATACTTAAATTCTACCTTGTGAAAGCAGGGCCCAACTTTCCCTTCAAGGCTCTCCGGCAGATCCGGACGGCTCAGGTACAAATCCTCTTTGCCTTTCTTGGCAACCACTATTGCAGTTTCAGCTTGTCCGGAAGACTCGGACTCAAACCTAACCTCCTCAGTGGAGTCTTCCATCCTCTCCTCCATTACTGTTGGGGGAGCTTCTGCAGAAACAGCCCGGGGAGGGATGAAGCTTGGTACAGCTGATCCTCCGGACTGGCGGCTCGTTGTATGCTTCTGAGTTCTCACCTCAGCTTGAGTTTCTGAGGTCGAAGTTTCCTTAGGAGGTAGTGGACTGCTAGCCTCCGGACCAACCGGCCTCTCCCGGAGGGATCTAACAGTTGTCCCGGACCCCGACTCACTGGTATTTTTTGAGGAGAGTCCCTTAACCAGTCTACTTGGTCTTTTCATAATAAGCTTGTCTGGAGAATGATCGGAGTCGGACCCCATAGCAATGAAAGTATTTTTCTTTCTAACACTTGTAACAACGACCCCCGGTTCGACAGTGGGGATTGACTCTTGGACTGATGAGCCAGAAACTATTGGGGAGAGTGTTGATTGAAAGAGTCTTCTAGGTTTCGTACCTTTCGAAGACGACGAACCTCTATCAGATTCTTCGATTGAAGGAGCTGGCTTTTCAACAGGCGACGCTGGAAGCCCCGCTGCAAGTCTCTTCTCTTTTTCAACCCTTTGAGCTTTTTCTAGTTCTGAAAGATTGAGCCAGCCACCCTTGATTAAAGCTGTTCTTGCTGTGAACATAAAACGATTAAGGAAATCTTAAGGTTTTAGAGAGATGAAGTTTTGAGTAAAATGGTAAAGTGAAAATGAGACTGTGAAAGATGAATAGTATTTATAGTGAATGTAAAAAAGAGAGTTTGATTCCTAGGAGAATCCGAAAAGTTGGGCAATGATTAAAAAACGGCGCTGACGTCATCAATAGCATTTAAAGAAGTTACTTATTCGATAAAGTGGCGTAATTTTCAAGATGGAAAAACGGCTGAAGTGACCAACCAGGGTGTGACACGTGTCCCACTACCACTGACAAAGAACCGTTTGGAATTCGTAACGGTTGGGCTGTCCGGGTTTGACTCAACTCTCTTCGAATTGGAAAACCACTTCTCCAATCAGACTGTTTTTTAGTTCTTTAACAAGGACACTTGTTCAAATACCTAAAAAAGGGGCTCCTGATGAGTCCGAATTCGAAGAGCTCCCCGGAAGGGTAGTCCAAAGTAAAACTCCCCGAAAATCGGACAGACTCCAAGACTATAATCCGAACAGGACTGATTGAACCGGACAGGAGATTTTGAACACTGCAAGCATAAGGCAGTTCGAACTATGACTAAAGTACTAAAATACCTAAATACTATCTGACTAAGCTGTCTATTCATCTGCTTAAACTTCATGGGTCTTTAAACATGACCCGGGTCCATAAAACTTGACCCGAAAGCCCATAAGGGCCCAAAAAATCATACTATAAATACCCAACCACCAGCATTAACTAGGGGTAAGAAAAATTAACTGCTGCCAGGCTGCTTAATTCTCTCCACCATTGAAACACTTTGAAACACCCTGAAATATCTTAAAACACCCCTAAACACCACCACACCACCGTAAAACACCCTTACACCGCCTTAAAACTCCACTTAAAATTACCAGCCTACCCTCAGGCTACTTTTATCCTCACCAGGTCCAATTATTCTTGTTCATCATATGGTGAAGGTTTCAAAGCGACGGAGATGCGGAATCACTAGTACTTGAATTGGATATAGTAACATGGGAAGGGGGGTTAGTGTTCATCATTGGCTCTTTGTCGAGTCGTCGAGGGAGAGTCGTTGATGTTGGGGGATCCGTCGGATGAAGGCAGTCCACTTTTGCATGGCCAAAGAAAGAATAACGAGTGAAAATGGTAGGGAGGCCCTGATACTCGACTTGGATAATGTGATCTTTACCCAAGCATTTAATGAAAATGGTGGATGAGAAGACGAACGATGCATGTTCAGATCCTGGCGTAATTTAGTCTCGATCGGTCGGCAATTTATCTATCTACATAGATTGGTGTTCTTAAGTAACTCCCAAGTATACTTAGACCATTTTCCGACCAAAGCTCATGGGGCATACCGTGAAATTTAACCGAAAGAGGATAACTTTAAGGGATTTCTTCACAAGAGATTCTATAGGCTCCCATCGCTTGAGAAAAATTGGATGGCTACTGAAAAAACACGGCGCTTTTTCTAACACTTGTGTCGCATGATCAACTGTAGAGAATTTGAAGTAGTAGTGACCCAACGGAGTTGGTTTACACTCTAGGAGACCATATGGGCTCCATATTTGATTAGCCAACGTGTGGACATGTGAAACGGATCTTATTTTTGATAGAAAGTAATCGTACAAACATTTAGCCTAGTCGTTCTTATCGTCGGCGAGAGCGTCTTTGGGGAAGACTAGGATTCCATTGTCAACATAGAAAGCTTCTGTTTTTTCAATTTTCATCGACGAGCGAGTGTCAGCTTGGGCCACTATATTAGCCTAGGATTGAGGCTACCCGAGAAGGTCTGGTTCAACAGCCCTGACGTTAACCATCAGGGAAGACTCAACAGTAAGGTGGGGTGGAATAGAGAAGCCTTCACTGTGGTTGTGATGGGTGTATCTGGAGTTGGCCAGGTGATTGGGACGAACACCAAGCAGTTTCAAGGCTTTAGAACCACGAGAGATAGATTGAACCCTACTATTTTTGCCTGGGTAAGACTTAGGGAAACTGCTCGACGTCGGGATCAGGTTAAGCTTAGGTGTTTGATCACTAGGTAGGCCAGATGTGTGAATGACTGTGGAGTAGAAGTGATGGCCCGGGTTGATGGAAACCTGTTTAATAGTTCGAACAACATTTTGAAGGGTTTGGACGGTCGTTGTGAGGATACTAGTCAGAGGCTAAGGAAGGGAGGTAGCAGTGTTAATCGTGCTAAACATGTACTTGCCTGTAATGGTACCATGAGTGTTGATGGATAGGAAAATAGTCTAAGAGTAGATGAAATATAGGCTTGCATGGAGCTGGGGTTTATATTTGCATCCATCATCGGGGATGGGTGGATAGGTGGATGGTATAGAGTCAGACATAGTACTGGATTCGGGGAGTAATTTTAGAGGCTGAGGGTTGCCAATGGGCACAAGAGGATCATGGGATGAGCGTTCGAGACCATGGATGGGGGCAGTCTCACTGCAATGGAGCTGTGGTTTGGAGATAGAGCCTGGGGAGGTTTCCACCGAGCAGGTTGGAGCATCAATAGATGAGATGACTCAAAGGATATTGTCTTTAGCACCAAGGATGGTTTGAAATTGTTCTTCATCCGAAGAGGCTGGTGAGGACTTAATCTCCGAAAGGTTTTCCTCATTGGAAAGAGGTTGCATGTTGATTCTGGGTCCTGGGGGTAGGGAGAGCGGGAAGATATCTATCTCTCTCCTTATCTCCTCGAGGATATACTTGCTGGCGGCGCTAAGAGGGGCTATGATAGAGGGAGGCGGCGATGAATGGACCGAAAGGGATAGCCCATGCATGCCCGATGCACACAGAAGGGAGATGAGAGAGGAGGGAGGAGGATTTGGATTCCAGGGATAATGATATGCTAGGGCTAGATGGTCTGGGTAAAGCATCTTGAGTGTCGGATGGAGCTTTCTCGTTAAACGTGGTTGGACGGCGGATGGATGAGCTATGTCTTGTCTCGACCATAGCATCATATGGAGGAATAAGGGAGTTATTCAAAAAGAAGGTGAGAGGGTGGAGAGGGTTATGAAGAGCGTGAGTAATATAGAGGTGGTTACCGGAGATGGGATTAGGGTTATGGGGGAAGGATATGAAGAGTTTGCTGGAGTGGGTAGAGAGAGAGAGAAGGTGAAGCAAAAGGAATAAATAGTGTGGTCAATAAAGGCAGAACCTAACGTTCTCGAGCCTGTGACATTTTAGAATTCACGATTTATGATCGCCAGTCAGAGGGGAGGTTACTTGGGGGGGGGGGGGGGGTAACTGCAGTGGCGGTATGCTAGCGGAATCGACGGTAGAAGTAACCGTTTGGAGAATAGATTCCAAGGTAACCTCCACCATGAACTGTTCGATCGATTTAGTGAGCGGTTTTGAGAAGTTGATCGTCGGTTCATGGTCAGGCATGATGTTTTCGAGATTAATGGAACATGCGGTTTCATTTGAGGCCAGACTCATAATGGTATTTCTGAGCGCATTAAGGGTGAAGGGAATTAATTGTTTATGGTTATTTTCATATTTTAATGAGCCATTCTTAGGATCGATGAGCTTTAGAACAGGGACGACATAACTGTGACTTGGACAATTGGTGTGAAACCTAAAGTTCAAGAACATAGTATCGATGGGGTGAGTTAAGATCAGAGAAATTGAAGATGAATTCAAGCTTTCATAGTTCCCAGTGAACTGGGGCTCAAGCATAAATTAAACATACTATCTTTAGAAATCATGTTACAAGCAGTAGCATGAATTTTCTTAGTTAGCAAAGCTCCTTAACTTTCAGGGATTACCCATTTAGGGACAGAGCATTTGGATATGGAATTTTCTCTAAGGATCAAGTAATAGTAATACAATGAAAAATAAATTCACATATAAAATTAACAAAAGCAAGCTTGGATTAAGAGAACAAAACATCCGCTGGATTCTTATCAAATGAATCTGGGAGGCAGATCCAGTTAAGCTTAAACGGCTCATGCTCTGGCGGAGAAATAGAAGATCATCTATGAGACTCTTTACCGGACTTTTCTTTTTGGATGACACAATTATCTAACTCAGGGAAAAGGACAGATTCTAATGAGCACCTTCAATAAAATTTATGGATGCCAAGACAGTCGTAAGTCTCATGAGAGAGAGGAGAGTACCGATAAGATAAAATTTATTACTAGAATCTGCAATTTGAGCTTTCAAGTGGCAAATCTTCAGAGCTGCTCTTGAGGTGATACAGGATGAGGGGTGAACTAGACGTTTGGAGTTCAAGCAGATGAACCATTGAATTAACGGCATCAGATCATGTGTTAGAACTGATGAAAAGAGAAGAAGAAGATAGACTAATGCAGTTTCTTTAAAGCCCAAACGTAGGTTTTGAGGGAGCCAAATAAAATATTCAACTGATGGATCCTATGTCATTTATTAACAGAGCTTATTCTCTTTTATAAAATGAGTCTAAACAATCAAATCACATGATATTTCAATGCTAGTTCTGTTTTAATGTAAAATATTGTCAAACTGAAAGGAATAGATACTTTGACAAAGGAAAGAAAGATGCATTAAAATGTGATCACTACTTCCAGAAAGGACACACTAAATGAAATTGTCTAAAGATAAAAAGGTATCCTGAATGGTGGGATAAAATAAATTCAAAAGATAAAAATTGTATAAATAAAACCACTGCCTACTACGCAGAAAGTCCACTGGATAATGGACAAAAAGAAAGGAGTGGCATGAAAGGCTTGATGCATACTTTTAGAAGGTAAAACAAGACTTAGAAATAATAACTGTACATGGAGGGAAATCAGGAGCTGGTGGAGGAGGTGAAAATTGAATCTAGCATATTTTGAGGATTTCTCACGTATGTCTCTATCGAGTAATAATAATAATAATAATAATAATAATAATAATAATAATAATAATAATAATAATAATAATAATAATGCAAATAAGAAATATAGTTTTTGGATTGTTGACACAAGAGCACCAAATCATGTGTTGTGATCCATCTCTTTTCTTTGACATTTACCATATTAAAAACCTTCACCTATTTCATTACTAGATGGTTCCATAAAAAGACATTCAGTTTTAAAGGATCAGTGAAGATTTATAACAAATTAATCCTACAAGACTGTCTATATGTACCGTATTTAAAATTCAATTTGTTATATGTGAGTAGTGTATAGCCTCAACATTCAATAAAAAATGAATAATCATTGTTTTCTTTATGACCAACATTATAAACAAATTATTAGAGTTGAGAAAAAATGCAGAGAAATTTACATCATTGATGATCATTCCTTCAACCAAAGTTATATTGAATTTTGTTCTGAATTTTATTTTTCTTCTCCGGATATTCCTAGTGTAGCTACTCTAATAAAACCCAATATATGAAATCTTAGACTTGTTCATTTCTTAAATGAAGTGTTGAAACTTTTGGATATAGCATATTGTATTGATAAAAATAAAATATGTGATGTTTCTCCATTAGCCAAGCAACAAAGAAATAATTTTCCTTCTAGTACCTCTTTTGTATCCAAACCTTTTGAATTGATTCATATTGATGTACGGGGACCTTATAATATTCAAAGTATTATTGGAAATAATTATATTTTTAACAATATTGGATAATCATACTAGATGTGCATGAATATTTTTTACTTAATAGCAAAACAGAAATATTTCCTGCATTCATACTTTATGTTGCTAAATGCCAAACTTAGTATAACGCCAAGTTCAAAACCATAAGCTCTAATAATGACACTGAGTTTATTAACCAAGACATGTCTTCTTTTCTGTTCAGCCTCGGTATTGTTCATCAAAGCAGTTTTCTTTATACTCCTCAACAAAATGGCATTGTCAAAAGGAAACAGAAACACCTCCTTGAAACTACCAGATCCCTTATGTTTCAATTTAACCTTCTAAAAATTTTCAGGAGGGAGTTACTAATATCTATTATCGCCTCCTTGAAACTACTAGATCCCTTATGTTACTATCGCTTTTGGAATTAACTATAGTAATTAAAAATGTCTTGTTGAAAGTAGAGTGGCTAACTTTCATATGAAGAAATTATTCATGATTTGTGATTGTTTCATTAGTGTATTATTCTTGGCAAATTATCCAAAAAAAAATTGCTTAAATTAGTTGTACTTTTCTAGTAACCAAGTTTCTTGGTGAATTTGTCAATGTTACCCACATATAATATTAGTTCTTGAATTGCTAAAAAAGTTAACTTTTTCAGATCTTTTGATTGTTTGGAGTCTTCTAATTGTAACCTTATTTCTCACTCCTCTCACATTCTAATTAAAGATATGTGAGTGTCATGATAATTGAACATGATATTGTATATTAGACCCCTTATAAATTACTTCTTTGTGTTGAAATGAGATCATTGTAGCATTTTCTTGTTTTTTTCTCTTTTCTCTTATTACTTTTGTGAACTCATGTGATTGTACCATGTTTCTTAGTAAAGGTGAAGAAGGAAGACTGCCATCTGTAAGTTTTTTAGGTGAGGAGTGTGGTATGTCTGGGGTTTCATATCTATCTGATAGAATATAAGAGCGTCATTTAATTTATTTTTTGGTTCATATTCCCTAGCTAATATTATGTTTGTGTCGTACTTTGGCTCCTCAATACTATTAATCACTGCATTGGTTGATGATGACTTGTTTTGTGAGAAAGTTGTGGCTTCTTGATTGTTTATGATAATATATTTGAGTTTAAGAATCTAAGTATATATTGTTGATGGCTTGTCTTGTGAGGGAGGAGTGGTTTTTTATATCTTTGTGTGCTGAGGGTGATTTAGTTGGGAATTGATATCCTAGTGATTGGTAACTATGGATGTTTTGGTTTTGTTGCAGTTTGAGTCATTGGGTTCCAGATGATGACATACATTGCAGTAGTACGGAAGATTATCATAGATAATACCTTGCCAATAGTCATTTTCTAAGGATAGATATTTTGATTTCTCAAACGAACTTAACTTTTGGGATCAGATCCTTAAAGACATCCAGCTATACCAAAACCCTACACGACATTAAACTTTACTCTATTATTTGGTGGAACCCAAACTTTTATAAGATTACTACTAAGATTAGCTATAGAGAAGATAACTTCTTCTTTGTACATAAATTCATACAAGTATGGGAGAGACCAAATGGGAGAGATTGGTGATTCTAATCTAGGATTAAAGTATGGAGTCCATTTCATGATTCTCATGGTATGTTGATCGATAAACTAGAAGATATGAAGTTTTGGATGATATTGATCATAGGTCTGCCATGTGAAAATTTATCCACTAAAGTGGGTTTTGATGAGTTTAGAAATGTTGATTTGTCTTTGTTTAAAAATTGGATGGACGGTTAGTTGTTTTTTATGTTATGAACATAACATCAAAATCTAATATTTGTGATTTGTGGTAATTTGTGATGCAGATTATTGTCATTTAAAATATCTAAAAACTATAAGTTTTGATTTTGTGATCCTGATATTTATTAGATGAGATCTGGTTTTGATGCAGTCTTAATTGGATTTTGAATTTTGTACTGAATTAGAGTTGAAAAGTTCGATAACTCTAATATTTAATAAAGATTATATCTAGATGGTTGAAAGTTTGAGTTTGATTTTTTTTATTGTTTTTATTTTGGTGATCGGAGAAGAAAAATGAATTATGGCTTATTGGATAATGAAAGTATGACTTATTGCTGTCACGGTAGCGTGGTAATGGATAGGTCGATGGAAATAATGGTTAAAAGAATATCTTTTTCTGTCTTTTTTGAAAATCCCTTCTTTAAAACTTATTTAGTTTATTCATAATCAATAAAATAATATAGTATATAATCAATTCAAATTATATTCGGGTTCACCCCCTAGAAGAACTGGGAATCCGTTGATACACGACGTTCCGTTCCTTCATCAAATGGAGATTCTTACAATGAACAATCTTTCTGATAAATTTACTCTCACTTCCGCTTGCCAGAGTTCGACTTAAATAATAGAAATGGTCATACACCATTGTTATTATACTTTTGGGGTTTTTTTCATCGTTTAGTTTAGTATATACGTTGAATATTTGTATCTAAGTCTCTTTTACCAATGTGTAAATAACATCATATGAAACAGAATTAATTTGTATGTTGCACATATTGTTTTCTATAGTTAACAATTTCTCTCACCGACTGGAATTGGGATTGATAGCGTGTTTGTTAACATCTAAAAAGATGGTAAGTTGAGAATCAGAGCACTTATAGGATAGCAGTGTTATGTGCAAACCTCTTATAGTAAAGCATTGTAGTAGTCGAAAAATTGAGAGAAGATGTGAAAAAATTGGAAAGAAGGGACGATGTCTTTGGCCGAACTTAAGGATATTAAGAAAATGGAAATTAGAAAATATAGACTAATATTAAAAAAAATACTTAAAAAAAAAACTCTTTTATCAGAAACAAGAACCATAATAATTTAAAGCGTTATAAATTACAATAACACCTCAAAAGTGTTACAGAAAATGTTGATTTCTTCTCACGTCACTAATTTATACAATTTTACACCCAAAAGAAGGATGGAGATAGAGACAATTACAAGCTTTTAAGGAACCCTGATATACATCTATAATAATACATCGATAATTAACTATTTCAAGAACAGGCTGAACAGCTACAACTATAATTATGTTCTCTCCAAAAATAAAATTTATATCTAAATTTTTATTTTACCTCGGACCTGAAAGTTCCATTGCTTGAACTAACAATGACGAATCATCAGTTAGATCAGAAAATCTATCCGACGACGAAATTTCACGAGTTCTGTTGGTTTTCGTTGCTTCGACTCTCTGTGAAGCTTCCCATCTTTCGGCAAGACCATCGCCTTCAAGCATCCTCACTACTTCAGACATTTTCGGTCTGTGAAGTGGTAAGTATTGAGTGCACAAAAGCGCGACTCGGACTATTTCGTCAAGCTCGATTCTGTCATAGTTGCTTTTTAAGTCTTTGTCTACAAGAATTTCAAGCTTCTTTTCTAGATGAATTTTCCTCACCTAAAACGAATATACCATACGGATTAGCATCAAAACCCAAGAACTTCAAGAGTCGACGCAAAATATGTTGTGGATTACTATGTTATCGGCACACCAGTAAAGTTATAGAGCAATAAATTAGAGAAATGTACTAATAGAGCTGTGCCATGCCAAATTCTTAGGAAACTTCTTTTGATGACCATGGTTCGAGAAATGCAGGTGTAGAAATAACCAAGACAATCCATCTGAATTTTTGTAACAAAAAAGTTCAAACTATAAACAATACTACTTTCGACAAAACAAACTTACCCAATCAAGGATAGCACCTTTCTGGTTAGCTGCCTTGCCAAATTCTAGTGCTCGTTGACCAGTGATTAGTTCAAGTAGAAGTATCCCGAATCCGAATACGTCTGTTTTCTCGGACGACTGACCGGTCGAAAGATACTCAGGAGCTATATGCCCGACCGTGCCCCTTACGGCTGTGGTAACATGTGTATCCTGGTGATCCAATAGCTTGGCTAATCCGAAATCACCTACCACAGCCTCGCAATAATCGTCAAGTAATATATTTGCGGCTTTCACGTCCCTATGAATGATCTTCGGATCACACTGCTCATGAAGGTACAGTAGACCTCGTGCAGCTCCTAAGGCGATTCGCTTTCTAGTTCCCCACTCCAGAACCGGTTTTCCTGTGTTAAGGATATGTATATTTGGTAATTAAAACCGAGAATCGTTTCTCTATTAGAAAAAATTGGTCTAACTAACTCCCAGAAAACCTCTCAAAAGAGGAGAGTAACCCTCGCCATATATAAGTGGATCATGCCAATATCTTACCATGCTCCCTCACGCGTGGTGGGAGGGCAATGTCAATCTACTACAAATGTTTTTTTGGGAGACAATCCCTAATAGGTGAATATTAAGCCTAACTAGGTTCCAAAAGACATCTAGGGAGAAGAGGGTTGCCCTCATGGCACTCTATTAGGACAATGTGGGATACTCATTTACACGAGCATAACTTTCGAACCAAACCATTTTTGTATAGTTTACCTTTGAGGCGAGAAGCAACACTTCCATTTGACATGTAGGGGTAAACAAGAAGCTTTTCCGCAGGTGTGATACAAAATCCGTAAAGCCTGAGAAGGTTTCGATGAACAGCTAAGCTGATTATTTCAACTTCGGTTTGGAACTGAATCTCTCCTCCAAGGGCATTTCCATCTTTGAGCCTCTTGACGGCAACAACACTAC
Organism: Limnanthes douglasii subsp. nivea; assembly: GCA_036936605.1. NCBI lineage: Eukaryota > Viridiplantae > Streptophyta > Magnoliopsida > Brassicales > Limnanthaceae > Limnanthes > Limnanthes douglasii. The sequence goes on from JAUPFV010000004.1 coordinate 285,615,282, forward strand.
CGTCTTGGAGAATTCCCTTGTACACATTTCCATATCCACCCTTCCCCAGAAGATACTTGGCGCTGAAGTTATGTGTTGCTATTTGAAGATCTCTGAATTGAAACCTCCTCAAGTTTCCAAGAGAAACTTCCTCATGATGACGGTCTATTAAGTTTAGGAATATCAATTAGCTATAAACCTATAACATATAGAAATGTTCAATACGGTAACTTTGACAAACCTTTGACATCGAAGAAAATCTGTTGGTTGCGTCTTTGCCGCCACCAAAGAAGTAGTCCAAATACGAGAATGACGAGAGAGACGCTGCTTACGCTCAAGCCAAACACAAGTGCTACTTTGTGATGCTTACGTGTTCCCGTGTCTTAAGAAGCATATATGGAGAGTAAAAGTAAGATTTAAAAAGAAATACATCGTTTCCATTCTATATTTCGAGCAAACAAAATCAACATGAAATGATTATATAACTACCTTGAGTGTTATTCAAGTTCATTGACATAGGCATTAGTGTAGTCCCATTGCAATCAGGTTCAGACCCAGTTGGACAGATTAGAGGGTTACCCAAAATACTGCGAAAAGAGAGGAAAAAAGTTAGTAATCCTAGTATTTTCACATTGTAAAATCACATATGAGAAAGAGATATAGTGTTAACCTGTATGTTTTAGCAGCAAATCTCGGTACAGGACCACTCATATTATTGTAAGACAAATCTCTGAAGATATAACAAAAGAGAAAAAAGATCAACCACTCAAGAACACTAAAGTTATTCAATCTATCTAGTTATTCCAGAGTGTTTTCTTGCTGAGCAAACAAGTCAATAATACTATTTCGCTCGAAATAGTCTTCTAAGTGGCGAAAACAGCCTAAATTGCGAATCAAACTTACAGAAAGGCAAGGTGAGACATGTTAGCCACTGAAACCGGAAATCCTCCTGTGAGATTGTTATTGTTAAGCCTCCTAAAATCAAAATCAACAAAACTATGTATTACTAACAAAATTTTACACCAAAAGATATATAAACTAAAAATCTAAACTTTAAATCCAAAACTGAATCTCTTACAAGTATTGCAGGTTTCTCAAGTGTCCTAAAGATGAAGGAATCAGTCCAAAAAAGAAATTATCAGAAAGATCAAGTGTTTGAAGCTTCAAAAGCCTGCCAATTTCAACAGGTATTGTTCCTGTTATGTTGTTGTTCTGTAATAGACTGCAAAACAAACACAAAAATGGTTCAAAATGACATCTTTAGAACAAAAAAAATTAAAAAAAAAACCAAATTTGTGTTGGCTCTTACACTATCTGAAGATTTGTTAAGTTTGCTATGCTTGGAGAAAGTGTACCAGTAAGATTCTGGCTAGGAGTCCCTCTGCAATTATTATTAAATATAGAAAAGAAAAAACATACCAAATCAATTTCCATATTTATTACAACTACAAAGATATATTACTAATTAAATACTAAAAACTTACAAGCCAATGACCAAACTTTCAGGTGAGCAAGTAACCATAGTCCAACTACAAGGATCAACAGCATCACCATCCCAGTTATCAAGAACACCATGAGGATCATATAAAGAACTTTTAATGTCCATCAAAGCTTGCACTATAAAATAAATTTAAAATTTTCAATATTACAATCTTCTTCTTAAATAGCAAACAAAAAAAAAACCCAAAAAACATATTTAAATTTAAAGATAAACCAGCAAAAAAGTTTGAAATTTTTTCTCAGATTTACTTACCTTCAAAGTTCACTCCTTTAGAAGAAAGCAACCCATTTGCAGAAACCAAAAGCCAAACAAAAGCCAAAATGAAAACTTGTTCTTTCTTTCCCATTTTGTTTCAATTACAAAACTGAAACAGAGAAAGAACTAAGAAGAACAAAGAGATTGGTTTGAAAAAACAAGAGCAAGTTTTTTAAAAATTGGGTTACTTTTCTTGTAGGTAATGTTTGGTTTGGATCAGTAACTAAGTGTTTTTGCTCCTTTTGATACCAAGAAATCAAGTGTCAGAGACCCAAGAGAAAAAAAAATGGTCATTGGTAGTATAAAGCTAAGCAAGCATGCCAGTCACTAAAGTCAGGGAGAGAGATGTAAAGAAAAGGAATATGTATTTGTATATATAATTGTCCATAATTTTATTTGAAGTGTCTGATTTTTATAATTTAAAGTAAGAGCACTAGCATACCAAACCTTGGAATTATTCTATTTATAAAGAATATAGTAACTTTTTGCATGTTGATTTACTATTTATTTTTTGTCTTGGGATATTTTTGTTGTATACTAGTCACCAAAATTGTATTTACAGCTGGAGTATAATTTAGTTTCTGTTTTTGTAGTATCTAGTTTGTTTCGGTGTTTCAATAAATTTCATATAGATTTGGTTCTGTAATATATTATTCTATGCTTCTAATTTGATATATAGATCTGCCATTTAAATCTAAGACTTTGAATTCATAGAAATAAACCATAAGAGAAAATGTTAAAAAATTGTTAAATTAACTAACAAATTGTTCGATAAACTAATACAATTCGGAGTAATTTTATTAGATTTTAAATAGCAATTAGATATTTAGATCGGTTAGACTTTTGAATTCATTGATATTAATAATAACTAAAACAAATGCGTTAAATTGACTAAAAAAAATTGGCGTATCTTTAAAGAAATAATATTATGTTTTTAATAACATGCAAGTGTAGGTTTAAATAGTTTGGATCATGATAAAATATCGTTCGATTTACATAGAGATATGTCAGTATTTAAGTTGACAAAAAAATCGATAATAGTGTGGAAGCATTTCAACAAAAATAAGAACCATGTAAAAACTAATATGATGTTTGTCCACAACACTAGGCGCTATGTGCCTACATTAGCATCACAAATGAGAGAGAGGTGCGTAACTGTAAAGTCGAGGTAAGAAATACAGCCAACTAAATAATACGTGAGGAACAACCAACACTTACAAAAATCAACTCTAATTTTCAAACAAAAAAAAACTGCAACCAACAAACGAAGTAAGAAATGAAGCATATGATTACATTGGTTAAACAACTTTGGATCCAAATAATTTAAACCTAAGGCCACATAACATACAGTATGACATCACAGAAGTGAGGGCAAGATGAGAGCCAATAGTTCATGAATACCTCTTCCACCAGACATGATAATTTTTTAACACCAAAACAAGCACACCAAAAATAATAGATAGAGGGAGGGCAATTAGAAACTTATTTATACTAGAAAGACCAATACATGTAGTTGATAAAAAGAATCCAAACTTGATGTTGTCCATGATACAGTCTAAGATTGTTAATATGCATTTGGACATGAACGCACTAAAAAAAATCAAGATATATGTTTCGGATAAAAACTAAGACTATATAAATATGATGCAAACAAAATAAATCAAATTTTTATTGTTTATAAAACTAGAAAATGATAATATATATTTTTAAATAATAGTTTTCAAAATTTTCAAATTTAATAATAATTTTATATCCAATTAATTATATATATATATATATATATATATATATATATATATATATATATATATATATATATATTTTTAGAAAAAATGATTAAATAAAATATAATCATAATCGACTTGGAGATAAATTTCGATCATCAAAAGAATTTGTATCATAAAAATGAACTAAACATACATATAAAGTTGATCAAAAGCAAAAAGGTCAATGTTCATAGTGCAGAGAAGGGTTCACGACAGTGACCCATAATTTTTATATTCTGCAATGCTGTAACAACTGGATATATGAAACTCTTTAAAATATTAATTTAGTTGTATCGATAGGATCGCTACAATGAAAGTAGTAACAGTTTGACAACAATCGTAAATCATTGTGCCACAACAATAATCAATGTGCGTCACTGCTACAATGACGAACGAGTGCCCATTATAAATTTTTTTTTATTTTTAAAAAAAAAATCCAACTAGAAACCTTTCCGACCAGATATAGATATAACTTTTTGTATGGGTTAATTGAATTATAAATAGGATATTAAGATAAAAGTTATGTATACACAAGTTTTGATTTTCCTAAATCTTTCTAGCGAAAATATCTTCTTCATTTACCACATGTCTATAAAATTTGAATTTTGATATATAGTTGCTTGAATTCAGAAGTAACTAAACTTGATAAATGTTTTTAAAAAAATCCATAAATAGATTAATGCATAAAGGATAGATTTGGAAAGCATATGTATACATGTCTTAATATTACAACGATATTGTAGTGTCCTTTCAAGCAAGAGTTATCCAATGCTTTAATAAGTTTTTATTTTTGTTACTATTTTTTAACATTAAAAAATAATTAACATGAGTGACAACAAAAATAGTTATGGCTATTATCAATGTTGTGAATCAATACTTAGTTTGTTTGGACCGTTTCGATTGAACAAATTTCACACATTGGGTAGACAAGCTAACTTTCTTGCTAAATATATTGAAATTTCATTATATCTTTGATCTTAAACTAGAAAAATATACATGGGTATACCATCACTGATACTTGTGAAATCAATAAAAGAATATGCAAGCGATAAGAAGATAACCTTATATGTTGGAGACATATCTTAAACAATCTTTCAGACCAACTATGATCTTTACACTAACAAGACTTTGGTTTTAAATATATGAATTGCATTTGAAGAAAAGTAAAAGACTAGAAAAGAACATACATTTTTTTAACTATCCCAGTATTTTTATTATGAATTCATTGACATATAACCATTTATACCCTAAATAAATGAGTTTAAATCATAATTTTATATTCATTAGTATAGTTCTTCCAAAACAAATCCAAGTAGAAGAGTTCATAGAAAAATTGTATTTTTCTTAGAAGGATTAACAAAAGATGATACTTCAGATGTCGTCCAAAGAGTATAGTTTAGGGAATATCCAAAAAGAATGAGAATTGAGGAAGAATCGCATGTTAAAGATGATAAAAAATAATCAAGGGTTTGACTGAACCAGACCGGACCACTAATCATATCTGTCCATACTGGAACGAACCGATAATATTTTGGTTAAATTTATAGCAACGAACCAAAACAGGTAAGAATTGGTTTGGTTCAGTTTGGTTCCAGTTCCAATTTTGGTTCGCTCTAGTTTTGGTTCAGTTTGGGTTTCAGTTTTTTCGGTTTTAATTTTGATTCATAACATTTTAAAAAAATCCAAATTTATTAAACTTAAAATGAATACAAAAAAATTTAAAAAAATTGATCAAATTCAACGTTTTCTCATCTTCCAAATTGCATAATAAATATTATAAAGATTAGTTTTGACTACCTAGAATTAAACACCACTAATTTGTTACATTTTAAAGTCAAAAGACAAAAGTCTATAACAAACCATGAAAATAAAATTGTAACAACCCTATTAAATATTTTTACACTATAAAATAAATTCTATAAAAACAATCGGATAGAATTTTGATGGCAGCAAAAAAGCAATCGAGTTCGTCTTGAGAATCTATAAATAGTGTAAAATATATATACAGTTTACGATTGATGTATTCCACGAAACTCGAGTTCGAGACATCTAATCCTTCAATCTGACCGGTTGGATTATGATTCGGTGCTACGGTTCGGGAGAAATCATTACTGGAACAGTGCTGATTTTTGTTGGTAAAATCATAGATTTTTTTGATTTTGATTGGAAATTAGATTTCGATTTAGATTTGGTATTTGGATTTAGTATTGAATTTAGTTTTGGATTTAGATTTTGTATTTGGTATTTGAATTTGGCATTGAGATTCGTTTGGATTTTGTTTGGGTATTTGACGTTTAGATTTTATTTTGATTTTGTTTGATGTTTGGACTTTGTCTGACGTTTTCTTAGATCGAAGTTTATCGTTTTGATTCATTTTAGTGTTTAAAGTTCGTTTTTTGTTTGAATTTTGGATTTTATATATATTTAATTTGGATTCGTTTGGACTTGATTGGATTCGATTGGATTTGTTTGGCTTCGTTTGGATTCCTTTGGTGTTTAGATTTCGTTTGGATTAGTTTGGAGTTTGGAGGTTGAAGATTAGAGTTTGGAGTTTCAAGATTGGAGCTTATTAGAGTTTGGAGATTGGAGTTTAAAGATCGGATTTCGACTTTTGGGTTTTAACGTTTCGATTTTGATTTTGGCGTTTTGTTTTTATTTTGGCTTTCGATTATGGTTTTGAAGTTTGGTGTTTTGTTTTTGCTACAATTTTGGTTTTTATTTTGTGTAACAAACTCTCAATGCAAGAATAAACATTGCGAGTTTGAGAGATGGTGTTATAGATATAAGGTCAAGGCCCATTAGCTCATATACTTTATCAATAAATAATAGCTTTATGTAATACACACTTTCTAATAAACAGAAACCATAGCCGCTTGTTGGTGGTTACTTCTCTTTTTTTCCCTCTTTGTTTTTTAACAATATGTTGGCCGTTATCATTGAGAAATAATTTCAAATAACTTTTAATACAATTTGGTATACGTGTGACATGTGTTTTTAAAGACGACACAAAAATTAATGTAAGTGTTGTATATATAAGAATCCTAAAGATAATATCGTCTTTCATAAGAGAATGTCTCTTGAGTTCATTTCAAGTTATACATTTTGAAATTGATATTGCACGACCAAAACAATGCTAAGAGAAATCGTGGATGAATAGATGTCTAAAATGATTGTATGTGTCATATCGTTGGGTAGGTCATATGGAGAGAAAGGTGACTATCAATATTCTTCAATCCAATTTTGTTGTTTGTACACTAAAGTAAAATTCAAATTAAAAGATCTTTTATCTTTTTTATCTTAAAGTTTGTTAAATAATTTAATCAAAATTGATGTTGAGATAAAAAAAAATAGGATCCAAAAAGCAAACTAAAAACACAGTCCAAAGATTTGGAGCCCATTTATTTTCACTGCTTGAAGTGATTGTTACGGGTCACAAATAAATGATGAATCTCAACACAACAAGTTTATCAAACTTAAAAATTCCAATGATAAAGTTAGTTTTCACAATGCGAAGCAGTGTTTGTCCTAGTGCTCATAATTTCGACATTTTGTATTGTTTATCGAGACCATTGGAATTTTTTGGAATTTTAAGGGAACTAATTCGCCGCAACGGAAGTTGTTATAGTTGGGCAACAGTTTAAATGTTGTTGGTAAAAAGTATTTTGTTTTTAAAAAATACATATATTGAGATGATATGCATTTTTGATCATTTTGTAGAAATTTATTGAGGTCTATAAATAGATTAATAAGTTGAGAAATTTTTTTAAAAAAGTATTTTTTTACATATAAATGATTTATCTCATTTAGTGATTTTGTGTCAAAAAATATTTATAATTTATAATTATTTATATAAAATATAAAAAAAAAAATTATATTTCGAAAAAAAAAGTTTATATATATAAAATTATTTTTAAAAACATATTTTTATATGTTTTAACTTTTTTTTTTTACTTTTCCAACTAAATTTCCTTAACTATTGGACTATTTTTATTTTTATTTTTGTGAGAATTTTGTAATGTTTTTAATAGTTCAATTTATATTTATGTGGATAAGAATATAATTTAACTTTAGGAATTTTTTGAAAAAAGAAATTAACCAAATTATAAGCCACCCGATATTAAACAAAATTTGCCAGCCTGATGTAGCTTGTGCTGTACAAATACTAGTAATAAATACTGTAATTTGTTGGGTGTTGGGAGCTGAGACAATGGAGAATCCAAACATTCCCTGGATTTGGCCATCAAGTAAAAGGCCCAAAAGAGTTGCTTGATATATTCCTTTTCTTTTTATTTTCAACTCATCATGCGAGAGAATCTCGAGGAGGAAATTCGGGGTTTTGGTGCTCGTGATTGTTTATCATCACTGTGGAACATATCCTGTTCTATTATTGAGCTTATTAAAGTGTAGAAGAATATATTCGTATTATAATTTTTATAAGAAAAAAGGTATTAAACAAATATTTTTTCAAATATTAAGTTATATTTACGTGAACTTAAATCAAAGTACAAAAATACGTAGTTGGATTTAAAAATAGACCGAACCATGCTACAACGTAATGAAAATAACATAAAAAAAAAATCGGTTCAATAAATTGGATAAAAAGAAATTAGATAAACGTTGTAAACAGAACAGAAAACTACAAATCAAGCAATGTAAATCCACATTTATTATCTCAAATAGTCTATTGCGTCAAACATATTAAGAAACGAGTGGTAACTGTTTACAAGAAAAATAAATAGAATTCAACGAATCTGAACCGTAGATCTAAAAATATACGGTGTGGAAATGCGGAAGTGAATACAGGATAGAAGCTTAAAGAAATTGTGTTCCGCCAAAACATAGTATGTTATCACGCCAAAGCATGTACTCTAAAGATGATAGATATGAAAGGTAGACTAGTTCGACATCTTTTTAATCTCGGAAGTCCAATCAATGTCTTTTATTGTGAATCTGAGCTTAAAACTAGATGCATCACATATACACTGAATGAAAGAACAGTCATAATGGATTCAACACATGAGTTGCACAACACATATTCTGAAGGGAAGTTTAGTCCTCAATTAATAAGTTTATATCGGACATAATGTTCATCATGGATATCAAACCAAAAAAAAATGTCGAGGTATATTGTTCTTATATCTACAAACTCAGCTCACCCAACACAAGGAATAAAGTACCAAAATAACATTGTAGGTGTCTTTTATTGTGAAGTTTAACTTCACGCTCTCGACATTCCCATATTAAGCATCGTTATAATTGATACTAAGAGTAGGGAGCAAGAGAATGAGGTTATTTATCTTCTAGTTTACGATGGTTTATAGCACTTGCAGACCTAATTTGGATCGATTAGTTCTTGAGTACATCCAAAATGATGTCGGATATCTTAAGATTGTTGTCAAGTCTTAAATCGTGAATAAAACTTTACCCATAATGGTTGACCAGAGAGGTAGGAAGTAGCTAATGGTCTTACCATAAAAATATAGTCTCCTCATTAACAATCGCCACCCTGAACATTTTTATAGCCAGAGACCTAAGACGTAAGATTTTCCTCTATGTTCAAAAGTGAGAGGAGTCAAGATTTAAAATACCAAAAAAAATTATTTTTAATCTTTTCGGTATTAATCCGGGCCCAAGAGATAGATTTTTTATTTCTACTAATATTGGACCACATATGTTTGAGGATAATCGTCTCTAGGTTTTTAGATTCAAATCTCAAGACCGCCTTGCAACATGAAAAATGTTGCGTTAGACCAACCCCTCTTAGCCTTTGTAATCTTAATTTCATGACCTGGCTATAGAAAATATTGAAAGAATTGGGATAGTTCTTTAATTATCCTAAACAATAACATAAACATTGAAGGCCATTATACATAGCCTACAAAAAGGATTGATTTTTTATGTTGCTTTGATCTATTATCTCCAAACACGAACTTTTGATAACAATTATTTTTTTTCTTTTTTAAAGTTATATTTAAAAAACAGTAGTGTTTTTATATTTTAAAAAATTAAATGTTAAATTAATATTTGTTCATAACAATAAATCATTAGTATATAATTGATATAAAATTATTACTACTTTTACTATTAGAAAAACCTACTTAATATTTAATATAAAAAATATAATTGTTTAATTATAACATTATAATAAAACAAATCTCTAGTTTAAACGTGTTAGTATCCTTTGATAAAATTTTACTAATTTTTTGATATAATGATATGTAGTTTTTATATCATATTTATAATATTTATGATAATAATAATAATAATTAATATATAACAATATATTATTATGGTTTGTTTATATAAATTGTTAATGTTTTAAATATTAGTTATTAAGTGTATTTTTACGGTAGGTGATGCTAAATGCGGTTAGCATGATCCAAATATGTAAGTAAGGGAATTAAAGAAAAAAATTATAATATTATTTCGGGTAAGACAATAGAATTGGTAATATCTCATTAGATTTTTATTACATAGAATTTTATCATATTTATAGGAAAAATTTAATATGAGAGATATTAAAGAGATGCATGGAAGATATATTAATGGATTTTAATTTAGTGTGCAATCGTTCAAGTAACATATAATCTATTTATTTGGTTTGTTTTTGCAACCATGTTACAATTTAATGGCTTCTCTTTTATGCGGGTCATGTAATTGGGTTTGACTAATTTCACTTTCATCGGTAGTCATCATAGTCTTTATTAGAGAGTCTATGAATGACTAAGTTTCATTATATACCTCATATTCTTGTTATCTTCATTTTGCCTTTGTTCGGATTCATACGAGTCTTGGCATATATTCATGTTATATTTTGATGAATTTTACTTAATCCAGCTCGACGAAACCTCGAATGAGTCTTTGTAGTAATTCGCGTTAACCATGCTCCTACTTTACTATATACATTTTCCGGTCAAAACCTCGTTTAAGGAAAACAAATTCTATTTTTTCAAAGGTTAAAAAAAATGAAACTAATAGATAGCTTGTTTTTAGGTTTGTTAGAACATCCGACCATATCAAGAGGATATTTTCTGAATTTTATATTACTTCAGATTGCACCTATGTATATGGGAGTAGTCGTTGGTCCCTTTCTTATAGAATGAATAAATGACTAAACTAATATGGCTGAAGCAGTTAGACAAGTGAATAACACGAGTTTGAGATTCAAAAATACTATGGTGGTGGCTCGTTGAATTTGAAGCTAGCCACATGTATGTTTTGTCGTGTCCAGCTGACCGAATATATGTACTTGTAGAAGAAATAAAATAATCATAGATATTGTGCATTTGAATTTACACCTGACCATAATTGATTGAAATTAATGCAAAAAACATGGCAGAAGCATATGTATTGAGTTAACACTTCACACATGCAGGCTATTCATTTCTTAACGTAGGTTCTTTCACATGTGTAAAATCCATGAGCTTATCATGAAATTAGATCAGGACTTTTGAATTTAAAAGATATGTAGGGTTATGATTTCATCACCTGAAAATATAAAAATGACCCGTATGTTTCAATTTCTATTTTTATTCATCTTATTCTATCATCAATGCTCAAGATTGTAAGAATGTATTTATTAATGTTTATTACAAAACTTCTGAAACCATCATTCATATGTTTAATCATCTTTAGATTATTACCCTCTTATATTAAAACTAAAGGATTCGTGAGAAAATGGTTAGAAAAATTATCCCAAAAGACGAATTATATCATGAAAATATGATTTTGACAGTCACAACTCTAGTAAAAGTGCACCACTTAGGGTGCCTTCACCTAATAAATAAGATATTATTGCGTCGACTTCGACGCTACAAAGAATGATCCAAAATTTCAGTGCATCAGAGGAGAGAGCATCGATGAAGGGTTTCATGTCACTATCCATTGTACATGCGGGGAAAGTTATCTTCCTATTATTCTGGTGATGCAGATTAGATCTTCTGACACTACAAATTCAACACAAATGACTCAACTAGCTATGCTGAGGTGTGGGAAAAATTCCATTAATCTTGTCGAATCTCAAACGGGACATGTGCGAGCTATATATATTGATGAGGTTGCTTAGAGGCGAGGCCTGGAAGAGTGGGAGATCTCAACGAATGATTATGATGATGAAGTTATGTTTTCACATATATTATAAATATGAGTTTGGTTTTCTCAAAGTCGGGATGCGATAAAGGTTTTTAGGACACACAAATATGCTTCATTCAACTCGTGTCGACCGCTTGGAGATTATTGATGACAACCATCATCATATATTAAAAGGGTTTACCATAAATTTAGTGTGATGAAGCTCCTAACCATGAATCAAGCATTGAGCAGAATATCAACGCTTATTTGTACTTGCGTTGATCATATATACTTAAATAAAAGTTAGATGAATAAATTTTCATACGTAACACTCATTGAGAAGAAGTTCATTTTCTCTCATACCCGGGATTCAGAAATTGGATCATTTATCATCTACCATTTTTCTTATTTTGTAACTAGGTTTCTTTTGTATAGATGTCGATGCATATTATGTTGATTTAGTTAGGGAGGCTTCTCAACAAAATTATTTATACATGTATCTATTAATTCTTCAAGAATTTAGTTGATAATGGTATATGGTCAAATGACTCTACAATTAAAGGATTATTTGTGTATAAGTATTAGGTCACAACTGAGAGAGGCGAAGAAGATAATTTTCTTACGAAGACTTCCAAAGTTATTGTCGCCTATAAAGATAATAAAAAATGCTGCTTCAGAAAATAGGATTTTTGTTAGGATATCGCTAGGTAGGAAAGCTTTTAGGAAAGGCTATGATTGTGAAAATAGAGCTCGTTGACGGTGTCACAAAGAGGGCTGCATGCAAGAAAGTAATGAGAAGTAGCCGAAGATGCATGGATTTAAGGGAAGAATAGAAGTTATATCATGTTAAATATTACAAAACTTCAAGAACTGGATCTGAAGGTCGAAGGGCTGATGAAGCCAAAGATGATGAGGTGCAACCCAAGGCTTTAGTGGCAGTTGGCCCCTCTGATAAAGTTGTGAGTTCTAAGATTCCCGATTGTGAGAGGATCAAATAATACAATGGTAGTGTTAGAGAAGAGACAAAATTGTGTAGAAAAGATCATATTGTTACTTGGTGATGATAAAACAACACTTCCTCTTTAAATGATGGTAGTTGAGAGTTATGTTAATGAAACTGGTGGCCATACCAATCTAAGTGGAATTTTGTCAATACAATTTAAGATCAGTCCTGCGAGATTTGCGGTCATCCACGAAAAACTGATATATATATATATATATATATATGGATTTGGAGCTTAATATAATTAATGAATTTTCTTTGGTCCCTTCAAAAAAGGGTCGTGATTGCTAAATGAGGTCTCCAACCATTGATTTCTTATATATGAAGGAAAATTGAAATTCCATCTAGAGAAGGTAAGTCCAAAAGTGTATCTTAAAATAATAATAAAAGGGTAGTTATTAATGTCGATGGTAAGGTAAACGCGTGTTGGGGTAGCAGATCAGTAAAAAACATAACATAGCTACCGACAAGGGGTCCTTCATCATTAAAAAATAAAGTACTTAGGATTATAGTGGCACGAAGACCCACTAATCAAGTGATTAAGAGGCTACAATTATGTTTCATGCAAACTGAATACAATATAGATTAGTGAAGGGCTGAGTGAAGATCCTGCAAATATAGGAGTGACAGAAGAGCCTAGTGCCTTATAGGCTAATATTTTTTGAAAGTCGAATTCGATTGGTCATTATATTATTGAGACCAATAAGTCTACTGCAGAATATATTTCAGGTATGATAACCCTTAAAGTGGTAACAAATGTTGCTTCATTGTTGGCGAAAAGTTTCCAGTGTGTCGATGTCGGGTGTAAGGTGAATGTACCAAATATAATAACTCATTATATGGATATGGCGCCGACGACTGTACCACTTATGATATCTTTAGATCATATCATTGAGGTTGTCCACTAGTATATTGTTGTAACAAGTAAGAGAAAGATATCCAATCATATATCATTTATGGATTTATGCAAGAAATAGTTGAACCTTTCGTGAGCTATAATTCATTTTGCTATATTTTGTGTGTGTGACTTGATTTAACTATACTTGCATTTTAAATGATATTGAACACCTTGATGATCTTACATTATGCTTGCCATACTTCAACTAACTTCAAGGTTTATTTTTACCCAATATTAGAATTTGTTGGTGATCCCTTTGAGGAAATAACAGAGTTGCAAATTTCATTGAGAAAAAATCGAAAAAGGTGTTGAAGGCTAAGCTTGAGCATAAGTGTGAAGGAAAATAGTATTGAAGTCTGAGCTTTAGATCATAATGAAAGTTGTGAGTCTGTTGGAGCGACGAGTTTATATCAAATTTTGAATGATATCGCAACCACATAGTTTGCTCAAAAGCATATCCAAATTTAAGCCATCTCTTCGGCCTATAAGATGATAAATGATGTGAATTTTAAGTTATCAAAAGTTTCTGAAGAACATGAAGCCTAACATATCGTTGCTCAGTTTAAGATATATGAGATGCGAGTTCTTCTAGAGGATGTCTTGTCCCAAAACATTGAACTTAAAAATATTGTGGCGGCTGAGTGCGTTGAATACTCAAAATTATTGACTATTTTTTTATGAAACGATGTTCGAATCGACCAAGGATACAATGCAGAAAATGAAGAAAAAGTTGGTTCTGCAACTTCATGAGGAGAATCCCAATACCAACTTAAATTTACTATGAAACTATACTCTAAAAAGGAGTGACTTGTAACGTGTGAGTGGACCAGTTCCCCTAAACACAAGCCTCTAAGAAAGCAGTTATCGAGTGTATAAGCACATCATAGAGGCTTAGAGACAAAATTTATTCATAATAAAAAATAGAGACAAATCAGATTATGTATTGCAAAGATATGTATCAGTTCATTATTGGTAAAGATAAACCTAAGAACTATAATTTTTGTTAGTGACAAGTGTTACATCAAAAAGATATCGGGATGATTCGCTAATATATTGATCAAAATACTATTTAGAATATGGTTGGTGAGAAGAATGTATTAGAGTTATGAACTAAGCCCAATGTTATATTTTCTCATGACAAACTAATATGGATAAAAACGCACTCATTAGAATAATTTTGGAACTGAAATACAACCACATACAAAACATGGTAAAAAAACCTTAATGACTTTCAATGGCTCCCAAATCAACTCAAAACTGTTATAATTATCTTAGACAAAAGTCTTACTTATGCTTATTTCTCTTTCTGATCGTTGAAGTATATTATTCATATATTTGAGTAATATCGTACTAAATATTTCCATGAATATTGTAAATTATATCATATTACACAAAAAAGATTGAAAACCTTGCATCAACTTATTGTATCATTTAGATGTAATGTTTATTAAAAATCGAAGAATAAACAAAGCTCGAGACTTATCATATCAAAATAGTAAAATTCAAGATGCAGATCCAAATAATTTTTTGAAAAATATATACTTATTTATATAGCAATAAAGATGGTCATATGAAAAATATATGTTGGAAGTTTAAGCATGAGCAAGACCAAAGTTATCGACAATTCCAAACTAAGATAAGAATATAGTAGTTCAGATATTGTTACCACCAAATAAGTTTCTTTCCTTTGTGTTGATAGTGGATCAAATTTTGCTTGTGAAAGACGTTTGTTAGTGTTGTTGAATCTGGTGCTATATTTCACTTGACCTCATATTATAATTTTTTCATATCTTACACTTTTGGTGATTTTTGTCACGGTTAGAATCAGAAACGATAGGTTGGCCAAATTATTAGTATATATTATACTGGTTTGAAGGTTGATACCAAATAAAAGATCCTATTACAAAATGTAAAATATGTTTTAGATATTTTGTTAAATCTAATATGTGCTAGTAAACTAGATAATCAATGTTATTCAAGCTAATTTGGTGAATAAAGATAAAAGCTCAGCAAATGATTTATGATTATGGTCTGCGGTAACACACATATCATCTTATAAATGATAAAGATTAGCTCAATAACAAATATACAAATATATTCAAGGTTGATACTTATATATGGTATAAGTGGCTCGTACGTAAGAGTGAAAAGGTTTAAAAATTATCCTAAAGAATAATCTTATCTCGTATATGAAAAATGGTTAATTTAAATCATGTGTGGATTGTCTAACATGTAAGAAATATCATGTGGTATTTCATCGAACGCTTTATTGAGAGGAAAAAATATCACCAATCTTATGCATAAGGATTTTTTTTTGAATGAGAGTTCACTTGGTGGTGCATAATTCTTTTTCACATTTTTCAACAATTATTCCTAAATGGTCCGAAATTTTCTTTGAAGATCAAAGACAAAATACTTGAAGCATTTAAGAATTTTCATACGAACATAGAACTATAAAGTAATAAAAAGCTAAAGATTGTTCAAGTCTATGATAATGGTGAATACCAATGATGTTTTAAAGAGTACTGGAAAAAACATAATATATGGTTCAAGAAGACTATTCCAAGGAAACCAAAATAGAATACTATAGGAAGAAATGAACAGTTACATGTCTTAATACATATGAAGTATACTTTCTCCTGAAAAAATATCAAAGTTAATCTATAAAGAGGTTATAACCATCGTCATGTAATTGGTCAACATTTTTCTTTTAACTTTATTATATTGTGATATTCCATAGAGAGTTTGGACCAGAATAGACATCTCATACAAACACTTCAAGGTTTTTGAATGCATAATACTTGCGCATATTTTGAATGATGAAATATTAAAATTTGATAGCAAGACCAAATAATGTATAGTATTGGGTCATCCTTGATAACAGTTTGGATGTAGGTTGTGGGGTCATGTTGCAACGAAACTTATTAAAAATAAAGATATTGAATTTTTTGAATACCAAACCATAGAAGAATATGAGAAAC
Organism: Limnanthes douglasii subsp. nivea; assembly: GCA_036936605.1. NCBI lineage: Eukaryota > Viridiplantae > Streptophyta > Magnoliopsida > Brassicales > Limnanthaceae > Limnanthes > Limnanthes douglasii. The sequence continues at coordinate 285,631,735 of JAUPFV010000004.1, forward strand.
CAGAAAAGTGATATTTTTATACGTTTTCTTATTTTGGTGAATTTAAACACATTTCAGCGTCAATGGTAAAAGAGGAATTAAGAAGCGGCCAAGAGAATAACAATAGAAATATTGATGGTTCCAAGATGAACCAAAATAACATTTACAACAGCCAGGAAGGTGTGGTACTAAATTCTAAATGAATACTATAAGGTATTGATAAAATAAGTATATGGTGCTAATAAATCAAAAATAACATTAATGCTATGGAGAAGCTATGTAAAGTTTACAACATATATAGTAACTAAATTTAGCTAATTGTACGAATTTTTTTTTTATTATGTCAAAAAAACACATGTTGAAGATTTAATGAGTTTATATATTAAATACTGAAAAAGGTAATACATGGTCGAGGTACAAGATGGTACTAATTATAAAGGGCTTCATTAAAAAACAAGGGAATATAGTTTGATGAATATTTTTTCTTTTATGGTTAAAATGTTATAATATTCAAGTTATTCATGCTTTAGTTGTATGCATTTATTTGGAAATTAAAAAACTCTATGTAAATACTGTTTTCTTATATGGTTATCTCGATGATGAGATTTACATAAATCAATCTAGGGGATTTCAAGTTAAGGTTAAATAAGAATTGATATGAAAACTAAAAAAATGTATGTATAACCTAATCTCGTCATCAGTGGTACATTGAATTTGAGGCTTTTATGATGAATTGTGGGTTTAACAAGAATTTAGCTGATCATTATGTATTCATGAAAATGTATAATAATGAGGATTTTATCATCCTTATACTTTACACCGATGATATATTAGACATTTTTCCAGACAAGAAGAATATAGTTGTTCTGAAAAATTTCTTATGTAGTGTTTTTTGCAATGATAGATTTAGGACCATATGACAAATGTTGGTTATGAAAATATCTCTATGTCAAAAAATAAGAAGATTTGGTCATAACAAGAGTAATATATCGAGAAACTGTTGTATAAATTCAACATGGATAAATAAAAACCAACTAGTTCTTCATTAAATATCATTTTAAATTAAGCTCAAAGCAATGCCCTACAAGCAAAAAATATTAAATAAAAATGAGTAATATCTCGTATCCCATTGTTCGATGTAGTCTGATGTACGTGATGGCATGTATCAAACCGAATTTAGCTTATATCTTGGAAATTGTAAGTCAATACCTATCAAATCCAATAAAATCACATTATGTTACCGTTAAATGGATTATGAAGTATTTTTAATGTAAGCTAAGGATGGGTTTGTGTTTTATTTCCGAGCAACACGTGTTAGATGATTATAAATATGTTAATATGCTTGCAGATGATGATTCTTGTAAATCTATCTCCGATTACATAATGACTTTTATATGAGAAATTGTATCGTAACTATAAAAGTATAAAAAGTGTGTTACTTTAGCAATTACCAAAGCTAGATACATAAATTCATTCAAACTTTTCCAAATATTTCATTTGGATACAAAAATCTTAAAGAAATTGGGTTACACACATGAATGCTTCTTATTTTATTATGACATTTTGAATGTACTTCAATTGAAAAGTAATTCCATTTATCATTCACATACCAAGTACATTAATATTCAGTATGATGCCAACTATAGTTCAAGTTTTAACAACGTGAAAAAATCTATGTTGGTGATAATTAGTCAAATATATATGACAAAACAATTATCGGTATACAAGTTTAAGATATGTTGTTTGAAGGTTGGGTCAGTCATTAATACGAACTAATTCGAAAAGATGAGGTATTTTTGGGCTAGTTCTTCATCCTTGGATAATAACTCATATCAAGGTGAAGTGAATAACTAAATAAATTTTATAAAATAATGTATTAGTGTAATAGAAATACGCAAACACGTATTTTGATATTTTCATATATTTAATAAAAAGTTAAATAACTTCTCATTGTAAACAATGAATGAGTGCATTAGCAATATATAAAAACAATGAACGAGTGCATTAGCAATATATAATTAAGTATCGTGATAACTTCATGAGATTAATATAAAATTCAATAACCTATCTTTCTAATTTTAAAGTCTTATATATAAAGAGAGATAACACATAAGAAAAACAAACTAAAAAGGGTTAGAAAGTGCATAGAAATAACAAAATTTGTAGTGTAAATATAGAAATCCAATAGAACTTTGTATTGTAAAAACCTAAAGCGTCGATTGGATGCTAAAATCAAACCCCACCAAGATGCAAGTTTAACACATTATTTTTAATATATTGAACTTAATTTCCAACATTAAAGTTATAATTATAATGGGTAAAAGTGAAGATATTATGTTTGGTAGAGATTTGGTGAGTATAATTATAAATTTTGTGTATACCATCTAATTGATATATTTTGTAGGCTTTTAGATATTACTTAGATAGAACTCTTGTCATCCCTATTTATATTGTGTTATAATGAAGTATTTAGAACATTTATTTTCTATATTTTTAACCTTCTATTTGAAATATACCAACCTAAATTATTATGTCATTTACTTTTAATCATTTTGTTTATTTATATTTTACAAAACAAATCTAATTTTATATATTTAATTATTTGTTTTCAACAAATATGTGTTTCTCATTTACATGACTTACCTTACAATTAAACAATTTCTACATAATTATGTTACACATGCAAATCAATACATATATATAACAAAAATATCACCTCATTTTATATCCTTTAATTCATTCCAATTTGAAAAAAACGTTCCATGCATAAACATTTTATATCAAATTAATTCTATATTTGATCAACAATAATAATTTATGTTCCCTATTTAATTGGGTATGTTACTTATTATTACATTAGTAATTTAATTTCGATAGTTTAGCTCTAATATTTTAATAATTTATTTAGTAAACTATACAAGAAAATTACTCTCTTTACTTAATTTCAAATATAGTTTTAGAAAATATTTTTTCCACTTTAAAAATGGGTTTAATATACCAATACAAAATTTAAAATTATTTATGAATTTTAATCAATTGAATTTATCTAGTTTTTTACTTTTTATATAAAATAAAAATTAGTTATTTTTTTTATTATTTATCCAAAAGGTCCATCACCAATAAAATATCAAAGAAATAAAAAAAATGACCACTAAAATTTATCAAAATAAATAAATTTAACCTACATGATATAATATATCTTTTATACACTTTATAATATAAGTTTAGTGTCTCCTTCTTTTCCATTTATTTTTTTTCATGTTAAATTTATTAGAATTTCTTTATTTAAATAAAAAATATACAATTTCCTATTATGATTTTCTTTCGATAATAGTATATGAGAACCATAAACGCTACAACTGGAGTGGCGTAGCCAAGATATGAAACACTATGGTGTCCTGTGTTATTAAAATATTTAAGAGATATAGTAACAATCATAGAAAAATATTTTTTTCATTATAATTTGAAAAGAAATATTTACAAAATGATTTATCAAATTCCAAAGTTGTGGTTACAATAGCCAAATACATATATTATTCTATTAGATTTAGGCGGATTAAACTTCGCTCTTATTAATTTGATTTTTTTTTTCAATTCATAAAAATTATTTAGTTCCAAGATAAAAAAAATCGTAACTCTTATTCCCGGTTTTGAGATTGGGCTCCAAAAGCAAAAAAGATAATAATAATAATAATAATAATAATAATAATAATAATAATAATAATAATAATAATAATAATAATTCTTTTGGTAATAACTATGTTAGTTACTCTATACTAACATTGTCGAATCTATATATATTATATATATTCAATCAATATATTCATTTTTATTATATATATTGAGAGATAGATGATATATGATATTATATTTATATATGATATAAATAAATATATAAATCTATATTATTATCTTTTAAATTAATATATCTATTTATATTACTCCATCTCTTTTTTGAAAATTGACGTTTTAAGAAAAAACTCAATTCCAAGTTAAGTGTCGTTCACTATTGCCAATACAATATTAAATAACATTAAGTATTCATGACCGATTAAATTAATTTGTTTTTTTTGTTTTTATAAAATAATTTTTATTATTATTTTGGACCAGTCTATTATTATTATATATATTTTTTGGTGTTTAATTATTATTATATATATATATATAATGAAAGTAATAGTTGTTTTGCTTTATAGCTTTGCAATCTACTTAAACGTATTATATTTATATATCATATAATGATATAAACTATTTGTGGGTTTCTGGATTTAATTATTTTCACTATACTAAAATCTATTTATTATTATTTAATACTAAATATATTATATTCATAAAAGAGTGGGTTCCTAGGCCCCCACAAGATCCCACGTAGCTCCGCCTCTGGCAACAAAAGAAGTGTTTTGATGATACAATGAGTAAACTTGCGAGGAGAATAATATTAAGAAAGCTTCATGCTACCTTAAGATAATGCCTTATTGAATACCACAACAACGACGAAATGGTTTGCAAGCTTCCAAATTAGAATAAATTATTTTGATTGTTTCTAAATAAATAAATAAACTCATTAACCTAGTTTCACATATTTTAAAGTTATATTAATAAAAGAACTAAACAATTGTTGGGAAGTGATTAGCACCATGAGGTATATTGATCTTGATTTATACGTGTCCTTTCAAGTATTCATATATACTCATTTATAGTTATGAATCCAAGAAAGTTTATAAGACATGTAGATATGAGTTTTAAATATTTATTTTAGGAATTACAATAGAACAAAGAAATACTATTGAGAAGTTTAGAAAACAATTTGCAAGCCTGTAGCAAATGATGCAATACTCGAAACTTATTCCTAAATAGTGGCTTCAAAAGAGTCTGGTTTGAAGAATTCTTAGCAAAACTAATTTTTTTTCTTACAATTTATATATGAATTTGAGATTTAATTTTTATAGTGATATGAATTTTGCATGAATTCCATACTACTCGCAACATGTTTTTGGGACAGACATGAGTTAAAACAAACAAGGTAAAACATGCTGTTGAGGTATAAAATTTATGCTATAAACAACTTATAAAAATCCGAGAAAGATATTCGAGTTCCATCAATAAATAAGATCGATAATTCTCACACATCATACCAAAACATATTTAAAAAGAAGTGTAATTTTTAGATGGCTACTTGTATGGATGATTTGTTTCTTGTTTGCTTCTAAAAAACATATAGCTTGTATGTTTAACTTTTAGTAGTGTTCCGTTCATGTATTAACAAATTATTGTATAGAATATTTTATTGTATGTAATAATCTTATATCATTGATAGCTAATATTGTAGCTAAAATAACGTTAATATTTTTCACATAACCTATTTAACTAAATTATTTTTCTTCATGAAAGTTGAAATCGAGAATTATGATAAATAATTTTGTCGCTTCTACCTAAAGATATAGATATAACTAGGTATGACGTTGAGAAAGAAACTATTTTTATACTTTAGTCAACGTCTTATAGGTGTATGAACATAAGAAAAAAGTATATCTTAATCAAATTCACTCATGAACTAGGTTTTCAAAAATCTCTATTATGTACCAAAATTACTCAAATATATTGTAGTCATGGATAAAAAATACAATGAAAACAATGGTGAAGTTAGTGTCAAAAGGTCTTAGTTGTAGTTATGAGCATATTATAGAGATAATACAGTATATTAGGCTTCTGTAGATGTTAGAAAATTTGGTGTTAAGTTTGATTTCTTTAAAATGTTTTTGTCATGCCTGCAACCTGTAGGTTTTAAAATATATGTCCCCTACGTTTTTTAAACATATATGTCCTTCTTGCAGATTTCAAAAAATATTTATTGGCTATGTTGTTTAAAAAAATATGTATTACATTTATGTTTCAAAAAATATATTATTTTAGAAAACTTGTCCTACCAGTAGATTTCATAAAATCTGTCATGTATGTAGGTTTCAAAATATCTATTTCATGGAGGTTTTAGAAAATATATCATGTCATGTTGTTGATATACTGAGACAATCTGTCATGTCACGTTTGTTCATCGGCTAAGAAAATCTGCCATGCCCATTTGTCGATGAAGTAAAAAATATTGTGATGGTAAGTAGAATATTTGTCATGTTAGACTTGTTCATCGACTTAGAAAATATGTCCTACTAAGTTATTCATGAAATTAAAAAATATGCCCTACCATATTGTTTATTGATTAAATTTTTTTCGTGCCACACTTGTTCGAGAGCAACCAGGTAGACAATATTATTTACGTATACTTACTAAGGCTTGAGTTTATAATGAATATAATAATTTATTTTGTAAAATATTAAGAATTGTATGTTAAATTCTTTGTTTGATATAGGATTCCCGTGCAAGTAAACAAATTATGAGGATTTTCTACAAGGCCAATAAATATGCTACAAAGAACCTATTTTTCTTGGTTGTGTATAAAATGCTTTGGGCATTACTAACTGGATTGAATCATAATATCATCAGCACATTTTCAATTATGACAAAGAAGAACCAAAATATTGTTAATTTTAGTTATTATGAAAGTTTATATACAAGTAATTGTTTTATGGTCATGTTTTATATATGGTTTTTTTGTATTGTAGAACTAGAGAAACATCTTCCTTAGCTTCACATTCGTATTTCAACTCTGTTCTATCCTGCATATGTTATGAATGAAAAGATCAATGTAGCTAAAAACCTTCAACTCTTTCTCATTAGTAGAATTAGGTTATACAATATTAATATGTTGGCGGCAGCTACAGCTAAACTTACTGTTGCGGAGATCACCAGAAGCAACATTGTCTCTACGGCTGAAAACCAACTGATGATAATCCTTATTATTATGCATAATTTTATTCCATGATACAAATAAATTATTAATGAGAAATGGGATATTACTGCAATTTCTCACCAAGTGTATGATCATTAAGGCAATACTATTGGAATTGTTGGTGTTGGACAGATTGTTAGAATTTTGTTACGTCAGTTGAAGCCTTTTAAATACAATCTCTTGTATCATGATAGGTTGATTATGGAAACTAAATCTAAAAATAATATGGTGCTAAATTTAAGGAGGATCTTCTTGAAATGCTTTATAAGTGTGATGTAATTATTACGGTACTCCTTTAACTCACAAGACTAATTATAATTAATATTTTTGTATCTTATTATCATGTTTTTCAAACTAAAATATAAATGAAATTCATTCAAATTTTGGTTTGTTTAAATTAGAGAATTGTTTAACAAATATTTACTTGCTAAGCTGAAGAAGTATGATTACCAACAATGCTCGATGAGCAATCATTAACACCCAAACACTAATTCATGTCATTAATAATAGACATATTAGAGGTAAAGATTTATCTAAAATATATAATTTTCAATGGTGAAGCTCATATAGTGGTCTGTACTACTTAATTCTATAAAACATTATACTTACAAGATTCCAATATCACACTATTCTAAGACAAACATAAGAGAATAACCTTCTGGTGTTATATTTGTTCTTTATACATCTATGTCACTTAGTATTATATTGATCATTTCCACTATTGGTAATAATTTGTTTTATAATAATGAGTTGCACTTGTGAATATACAGCAACATTAGCATGTTATCATGCTAATCTGAAATTTCTTTGTGCATGTGATTTTCAGGTTACAACGGGGATGTTCGGAACCCTCAACCAACTCCAAATGAGAATATCTGGCGTTACATGTCAACTCATGCTATGAAATTTCATTTAAAGTGTATTACACTAAGACTATCATTATGCATAACATTATTCTTAGGTTTAAGTCCCAAGTCGGTTAACAAACCTTGAAGTCATATCATCTCTTTACTAGCTTCATTCACTACTACATACTCAACATCTGTAGCGGAGTGAGTAAAAATCTTCTATAACTGCAATATCCAACTAACCGTTCTAGTTCCAACTAACCGTTCTAGTTCCAACAATGAATATATATAATAGGTGGTGCTTTTTCGGTGATTGACATAAACCTACTAACATCTCCCACTGCAGGACCAACATGTGGTCTCGTATAAAAAACCATCTCATACATCAAACTTCCAATAGTTGAGGTGTAACAACCTTAGTTATGAAATATTTCCAAGGGTGTGTTAATTATCTTGGCATCACCCATGTCAAATATATACAAAATACGATGGATGTACTATGATTGGGGTATTATAATGCTCTTATATGCTTATCTCTTATAATTTGCATTCCAAGAATATTCTTTGTTGGACCAAGTCTTTCATGTCAAATTCTTTTGACAATTGTTGCTTCAACCTTCTAATATCATTCATATCTGCACATATTACTAACATATCATCAACATGAAGTAGTAAAATGATATAAATAGACTTACATCTTTTGAAATATGGAAACTCTTATGGAAACTCTCATTGTGTATGAAGCCGTCAAAGTTTATGTACCACTTTCTTGGGGATTGTTTTAGGCCATACAAAATTTTCTTGAGTCTGCATACCATATTTTCCTTCATTCCTTTTGAGAAATATTATGGTTGATACATGTATATTTCCTCATCCAAGTCTATGTGAAGAAATGCAGTCTTTACATCTAATTGTTCAAGATAAAGGTCTTCAACGAACAACAATACTCATCCAAGTATCCGTGATAGCTTGCCATGAAAAATAAATGGAGCCATAATACAAAAAATTGGTGTAATCAATTCCTTCATTTTGTTGGAATCCTTTAACAACTAGTCGGGATTTGTATATCTTGTAACCATCCTGCTCATCTTTCACCCAGTACACTCATTTTTTATGAAGTGCCTTCTCTTCCACGAGTAACACAACTAGTTCCCAAACATGGTTTGAGATTAAAGACTTCATCTCATTTTTCATGGAAAGCTCCCACTTACTAGCATGAACAGTCTGACAAGCTTTATCATAACATTTGGGATCCCATCAATCAGTCATCAATAAATATTTTAAGTATCTCATGTTAGGAACATAAGGTCATGTATACCTTTTCAATACAAGAGATCAAGTATGCGGGTGCAGTGTGTTAGTCTGCTATGCATTGCCCTGTCCAACTGACTCTTCTAGTTGAGGATTTGCTATAATCGTCTTTGTCACAAGACTATCTAGGATATCCTCTGCATTTGTAAATACTGGCCCACTCTGATTTGAGTCATTTGCATCATTTTTATGCATATCCTTATATATTAATCTTTTGTTGAAAATCAATTCTCTTATGCGGATCACCTTCCTTTTTTTCACATTTAAAATACGGTAGCTAAACTTATCCTCACCATAACCGATGAAGGTGCATTTTGTAATTTGGGATCAAGATTTTTTATACCTTGATCAACGATATAAACATATAATGCACAACCAAAAACTCCTAGATTTAATAGTTTTATCTAGTTTCCACTCCATACCTCCTCTGGTATTTTATGCTCTAAGGGAACCGATGGACCTGTTTGACCAAGTAAGAAAATGTATTGACTATCTGCCCAGAACTGCTTGAGTAGACCTGACTGTATACGAATGTTTTTTGCTCTTTCTATCAATGTTCAGTTAGTACGGTTAGCAACACCATTATGTTGAGTGTATGCAGCATAATTCTCTTAATTCTGATATTGTTCTCACAACAAAACTTTTTAAATTTGCTGTCTTCATATTCACCATCATTATGAGTTCTAGAATTTTAATCTTCAGACTTAACTGATATTCAACCATAGATTTCTATATTCTAAAAAGCTCAAACACTTTTGACTTATTCTTTCTAAAGTAAACTCATACCTTTTGAGAATGAGCATCGGTAAAATTCACAAAGTAGTGTTTTCCTCCAATAGATGAAACAACTATTGATCCACAAACATCAGAGTGAACAAGCTCTAGCCGTTCTTTCTTTGAGGTTTTGCCACTTTTCTGAAAGGTGACCCTTTTTCAGTTTTCCAAGTATGCAATCTTTGAACATGTCTATATCAATTGATTGTAGACGTGGAAGTTTCCTATTTGAGCGTATAATTTCCATCCCCTTCTCACTCAAGTAGCCAAGTTTTTCATGCCACGTATTGGGATTTTCATTTCCTACTGTAATTGCAATTGAACAATGCGCCTCTGCTGTCATGTAAAGATTACCACTCTTTTTTCCATGAGTAATCGTCATTGCACCTCCTAAAATATTCCAATTATCACCATATAAGATCATAGTGTAGCCTTGACGAGCTAACTACCTTACTGAGATTAAGTTTTTTCTCAAGTTGGGGATATGCCTGATATCTTTCAGCTTCCAAATAGACCCATTTACTTAATATTCACTAAAGCTTTACCAATAATATCACATAGTTTATCGTCACCAAGGTATACATTTCTATGGTTTCTAGGGACATACCTCTTGAAGAATTATTTCTTTGAAGTAGCATCGAATGATTCTCAAAATTCTAACACCCAACACTCTTCCTACTCTCCAAATAGCATATGAGTTCACCATCTCCTTATGAAGTAATAATTACATCTTTCTTCGCCTCATGGTCTTTCGGTGCTCTCTTTCAATGACATATGTAGTGCTTGGTCCTCCCACAGTTCTCTCACTCGAAGATTTTTTACCCTTGGGAATTTTTGGGGTTCCTAGAATTGGACTTCTCGTCCATTGATCTATCTTGGAAGTTCAATTTGTCGCGTCTATTTTCTATGGTGGAATTTATTCATCTTTACTTTCTAGGAAAAACTAAAGAGGTTGATAATTACCCCGACTCTCTTCATCGAATCTATTCATTGTGAACTAGAGCATGGATATCATTCGAATTTCAACTTATTGATTCATAACAAGATACTCCCATTTTGTATAAAATAATAGTTTAACTATGTGAAGCACATACACTTTCATTAATTCATTTATTACAATATAATTTTTGTCTAAATTGAAATATTAAACAGCTACGCTATGCTATAGTCGCCAAAGACATGTTGGAAAGGTATTTCAAAGTAGAAGAATTTATAGTACATAATTACATTATTAAAGATTGCAAACTAGGAAGCCAATACATATGATTCCTTATTATGTTCGAATTTTTATATTTTATTAAGTCTTATACCGATTTAACTTGTTCTAGTCTTTTTTTTCACATCAGGCTATTATGAGTAAAAAATTTGAATTTTCAACGGTATAATATAAAGATAAATTATCTTGGTATTATTGATCATAGGTTATATATGAAAAGATTATACCTTGTCTACAGGTTTCAAAAGAATATCATGTTTATGTTTTTTATATATGAAAATATTATGCCCTACCTATAGATTTCAAAATATATGTAATTCTTATGTTGTTTAAAAAATATATGTCATGTCTGTTGATAAGGTAATATGTTTCTGGAGCATATTTTTTCCTTATTAAAAGAAGATAAAGTTATCATCATCTATATTATAGCAATGACAAAACTTATGATCAGGATATTGAGGCGATCATTGGCTAAACACTTAACTAATGACGTCAACAAAAGGATAATATAATATAATAAGATAAACAATATAAAAATTATCTACTAATCAATGACCAACACCAAATTATATTAGATCTAAGATAAAAATAACACAAAAATATTAGAATAGATGTAACATATTACTAGAATACATATGATTGTTAAGGGTTAAAATATGAATTTTATATGTCTTCTATAATAGATGGCTGGCACCTGTTATTAATATACATATGCCATTCATTCATTCATTTAACTTAGAGATAAAAGTGTCTATAAATAAGAAGTTTGTCATTGTAAAATGCATGAAATTATTGATTAATAAAACTACTCTTGATCACTTTAATCTCATCTTTATAACATTCTCTAAAGGAAGGAAATTCTATCATAATTTTTGGCTCTTCGTGGAAATATTTTCTTCAAATAAATCCTTTTTTTTCAAATGAAGATGACTAATTCAAGAATTGAAGAAGGTATTCACGTTTTTCCAATAACGAGTTTATCAAGTTTTTTTAAATGACGAGACAAAGTTTATGTACTATTTGTTTAGGAGAAAGTTTACAAAAAAATGTGTATCAACCAATTCAATTGATTAATCATCCTTACATTTGGTTCATGGTCCTGATTTAAATTTATCATTTACTGATGAAGATTTTATGAGATTATTAATTCCACATAAGGATGCTTTATTGATAACACTCTTTATTATAGGGATAATTGTTATAAAAGTATTAACTGAGCCTAGAGGTTCAGCTAACGTGCGTTGCAAAATGAGTTATGATAAAATATTTAGAGTTACATTATTTAAGAGAAGTGATAATAGTTTATTGATTTTCGTTAGAACATAAAAAAACTGTGAAGGAGAGATCGAGTTAGATGTGATCGTCAAGAAATAAGAATTTAAAAAGAGTCTCAATATGTTTTTGGTAGTTGAAGTTTTGAGTTCTTACAATTTTCTTTTAAGAAGACATTGGTTACATAAAATGGAAGCAGTAACGTCATATTTTTATTAGTACGTAAAATATGCAATTAATGAAAGAATACGAATAATTTGAGGAAAGTAACAAATAACTAAAAATGATTATTCTTTATCTTTAGCTCAAGAGAATATAATAGTTTTATAACATCAACAGCTTTCAAGAAATAAGATTGCTAATTTTTTTTTATGAACATGTCATAATAGTAAAAGATTATGAAATTTGATAATCCATGAGAAGTGTTAAATGAAACTTAAGTAGTAGAAAAATATAAAATTATGATTTAACCGGCGAAAAATCTCAAGATTTGAGGGTGGATTGAAGAATAATTTAAAAAGAAGTTAGTAGATTGTTTGAGAGAGTATATTAATCTTTTTGCATTGAATATTTTTGATGTAGCTGGAGTTAGCCGATCGGTAATTTGTCACAAATTAGTAATATAAGATAGGTTAAGACAATTTTGTTAGAAAGGAATGTCTTTTCCGTTGAAAAATCGAAAACTATTGTTAAACAAGTTGATCGGCTATTAAAATAAGAATATATATCCAATATGGTTAGCAAATCCAACGTTGGTAAAACAATAGCCAATAAATGACGTGTGTTGATTTTATTGACCTTAATCGAGCTTGTCCAAAAAATATTTTTCCTTTGCCTAGAATTGATCAATTTATAGAGGCAACAGTTGATCACGAGTATTTATCTTTCATGGATGCTTATTCGGGTTGTAATCAAATTAAAATGCATCCATGATGAACAAAGTGCTGCTTTTATGCCGGAAAATGGTTATATTGTTACAAGTTATTGTCATTTTCTTTAAAAAAGGCTGGAGCAACATATCAGAGACTTGTTGATCATATTTTTACTAAGAAGTTTCAGATAAATTTGGAGACTTATATAGATGATATGGTAACGAAGAGTACTGATACAAATAATCATATAGTAGTATTATATGAAACCATCGAGAATTTAAGAAAGTATAAACTTAAGTTAAATGTGGTGAAATGTTCTTTTGGGGTAAAGTCGAGTAAATTTCTTGGTTTTTCTATAAACGAAAAGAGAATTGAAGCTTATTAACAATGTCAATCAAATAAGTACAAAAGATGACGAGAAGATATGCCACTTTGTCAAGATTTATTACAAGAGCGTCGGATAAAGCATATTTTTTCGATATTTTAATAGGAGCTAAGAGATTTTATTAGAAGAATGATTGTACAAAGGTATTTAATGATTTGAAACAATATTTAAATTTGATTATAATTTTGGCAAGACTAAAAGAATTGGAGCATTTTGTTTCTATCTAGTAGTTTCTAAGTTTATCATTAGCACAATATTAGTAAGAGAATATGATAAAATTTAGAAACCAATTTATTATGCAAGTAAGATATTGGCTGATGCAGAAACTAGATACTTAAACTTAGAAATTTAGCCTTTGGTATAGTCGTATCTACAGGGAAAATACGATCGTATTTTCAAGCTCATGTCATTATTATTATGACTTGATTCTCGTTAAAAAAGTGTGCTACGTAAAATGGATATCCTTGTGAGATTGAAATGTGTTACACAATATTTGTTATGATGTTTCAGAAAGAAAGATGTTTTGTTCATTTTGAAAGATTTTCATAAGGGACAAGCATATACGCATTGTGGATATCATGGATTGAATAAATATTTTCTTTTGGCATGCTTTTATAAACTAACACTTTCAGCCAACACAAAGTTTTTGGTAGAACATTGTGATCTTTGTGAGTATTTTGTTAATATAACTTGTATTTATAGTGAGGTAACGAGATCAAATCATGCCCCATGTCTGTTTGATAATGAGGGATTTATTTAGTATGTCCATTACAAATGACGACAAGAAAAATGTAGTTTTTTTATAGTGGATGTTGATTATTTCATAAAACATGCGGAAATAAAGGCATTAACAAGAATGAGGCCACAATTAGTTTGTGAATTATTTCAATCTTTCATTTTATGTCATTATGGAATTCTCATGTTGTTAATAAAGGAGAAAAAACCTTAGTTTTAAAATGATAATCTGTATTATCCACAAACAAATGGGCAAATAAAGGTTACAAATAAAATAATTTTACATGTGATAAAAAAAAATCTTAAATTGGCTAAGGAAAAGTGGTCAGAATTACTAAATGAACTTCTTTTGGCATATAAAATAACTACAAAAGCTACAACAAGCGAAATGTCATTTGTTATGGTTTATGGGATGAAGGAAGTCGTTCCGGTGGAAATTATGATTCTCAGTTAGATAATAAAATTTTATTCATAATAGGATAATGATATTAGAAAATAGATTAATGTTGGTTTAATAAAGGAATGACGTTATTAACCTCAAGTTAGAATAGAGTATTATAGAGCTTTTATGAAAGTTGTTATAGTGCAAAGTAGGAAGTCGTGAGTTTTCCGGAAAGAGGTTTTGTGTTAAGAATAATGTCCCAAAAAACAAGAGATAAACGTCGGGAAATTGGCTCCAAATTAGGATGAATCTTATATGGTGGTTTCCAAAAAAATATAAAAAAGAGCTTACATATATATAGATATGAAGGAAATCCATTAAAATATCTTTGGAATATTCATCATTTGAAGTTTTTTTAAAATGAAATATAAGTTTATAGATGTAATGTACCGACAAAGTGATAAGATAGGTTACTGATTAATTAATTCTAATGAAGTCTATATTTTGCCAATTATTATTATAAATAAAATATAATTTTTTTATAGATAATAAATTATAGTTAATAAGAGAACATAGTTGTAAACTAAACATATCCGAAAAAAACATAAAAGGTCACCCATCTAAATAAAAAAAAATATGACTATAAATCTAACTCTAGCCGAAAAACATAAAAACTACGCTAAGGCCATAAAAGTTACGCGTTAAAAACCTTAAGATGAGGTTATGTTTATAAACCAAATTTAGTTGTTAAAGCATAGATAGTCACGCACCTGAATTAAAACAAATGTAACTATAAATTAAGTCTAATGAAAAAAAATATGAGAGACCATACTTATTTCAAAATATAAATAATTATGAACTAATTATAGATAAAACGTAACGATAGAAAATCTTATGAGAAGATCGTTTAAAATCATAATTTTTTAAACATACGAATTTATATAACAAAAAAAGATGTAAATAATAATAATATTATTAAATAATAAAACATAAAAATACTTATCGGATGTTAACCGATAATTTATATAGCAACTACGAAATATATTTGATGAAAGTAGCTAGCCCATACAAATTTAGCATTCATCCATTTCTTTTTTATTGAGTGTGAAGTGGAGGTTTCTCTAAAAGTAAAAAGTGTGAAGTGGAGGTTTCTCTAAAAGTAAATTTTTTTAATAATTATTATTTATTAAAATATTTTATTAGTCAATTTGTTTTGCTCCGATCTATTTTATTATTAAATATGATGGATAGAGCTAAATTGTTAATATCTTTACACTCTCAGAACCACATTTAAGATGGAAAAATAAAATATACTGTATCCACCATCTTTGAAAAGACGAATTCGATTAATTTCGGTACCGAGTAGTCCTAGTCGTCATCCATCCACGTGGTTAAAGCAGTTATCGGTTCGGTTCTGTCCGGATTTTGAAGGAACCAGACCGTATCGCTAAGTTTATCAGTTCGGATCGGATCGGACAGTTAAGTTTTCGGTTCTAATTTTTAGAATCGGATCGAACCACTAAGCTTTCGATCCGGTTCTAGTTCCTGTTCGGTCCGAGTTTTGTCCGGTTTTGGTCCGGTTCGGTTCATTTAAAAAAATCCAATTAAAATTTGATTTTTAATTTTTTTTATTGAAATAAATAATATAAAAACTAATGTTTATAAATTAATATTTGATTTTTTTTTAGAAATTGGTAATTAACTATTAATTTTGGTACTATAATTTATAAATGAATAAATAATAATAATTAATAATTAGTTCTAACGATTTTATTGGTCCGATTTCCTATCGGTTCTATCGAGTATAAGTTGTATTGGTTTATCAGTTCAATTCCATATCGGTCCTATCAATTTATCGATTTTATCGGTTCAGTTCCTAATCGGTTTTTTATTTCGGTTTTTTATCGGTTTTTGGTTTTTAAAATGGAACCGGTTCGAACCTTAACGATTGGATCCTAGTTCATATAGGTGGTTTCTTATTTTTTTGTTTTCTAGAAACTTGGTTAAGTATACTTAACTAGACTAATTTAATTGTTGTTATTTTTAAAATTCCAATTGCCCACTATGCGCATCATGAGGGCAGCAATCACTCACGCCCCACTAAACAGACAGTACAATATTCACTTAATAAAGTGCCACATATAAAAGCAAAAGCTGACATTTTTCGCTCTCGTTTTTCTCATCGAATAAATATTCTCTTGTTAAATAGGGAACATTCTTTCGAACAATTTAACGTATAAAAAAATAAATTATTTTTCTTTTCCTTACCATCCGACGAACATTAGCGCAGCTACACCATTCGATTTTTATTTTAAATAATAACGATACAAAAAAGATCTATCAAACTCGAGTAATAAAATCAGCTTTTACTTTGCATCGCAACACTTTTTTTTTCCATCCAAGATTTTAAATTTTTATGGGTGTTGTACTAAATCCCTGTTTTTATGACTATGGAGGAGGTATACTCGAGACAAAAAGCACATGCAAGCTGGTTAATAAATGGTGACAGAAATACTAAACTATGCCACAATTATGTTATGAAGAAAAGAAGGTAAAGAGGAATTAAAGGAATCAAAATCAATAATACGTGGAATGAAGATGAAGAAGCTATCAACAACTCTGCTAAGGCCTATTTTTCATATATTCTATCAACTCTATCTTATCATAATAAGCATGTGGAAACAAAAAAATTGAACAATAGTATGTTTAATGTAATTCCTAAACTAGTGGATGAGTCTGATAACAAGAAGTTACTTGCTGAGCCTACTGAATCTGAAATTCAGTCTATCATTCAAAGTCTAAATCCTACTAGAGCAGCTGGGATTGATGGGTTTAACAAGTGCTTTTACACCACTTGTTGGCACATTATAAAGACTCACCTTTGTAATGCTCTCAAATCCTTTATAGTTGGCCATTGTATCCCTAAAAGGATATTGGCAACATGCATCTGTATTATACCCAAGACAGAGAACCCCTCTAATTGGAGTCAATATAGACCCATAAGTTTGTGCACACTAACCAACAAAATAATGTCTAAATTGATTAATGCCAGACTTTCAGAAATTCTACCTAAACTTATATCTCAAGTGCAGGGGGCTTATGTACAAGGAAGATCAATACAATATAACATCCTCATTGCCAAGGAGTTAATTTATGATATAGGAAGGATAACTAAGGTTGGAAATGTGGTCATAAAGATGGAAATGTCCAAATCTTTTGACAACTTAGCTCACAGCTTCATTACAAAGGTTATGAGGAGGTTTGGTTTCAATTATAAGGTTACTAAATTGATTCATAACATTATTAAATCAGTAAATATTTCCTTACTTATTAATGGAAAGTCTATGGGATTCTACAAAGCTAATAGAGGTGTGAGACAAGGTGATCCCTTGTCTTCTAGCTTATTTATACTTACAGAAGATGTACTAATTAGAGGAATGAATCACCTGTTTGACTCTAATAAGAAACTGAAATATTCTAATAGAGGGAACATAAGCATTCATATATTGGCCTTTGCTGATGATGTATTGGTATTTACTAATGGTTCTCATGATACTATAGAGAAAGTTTTTTAGTTCTTGCAGGTTTATCAAAGTATCTCTGGACAATCTATAAACAAAAGGAAAACTGATATTATAAATGCTTCTAGCATGTCTATGGACAAAAGAAATAGCCTCACAATTCCGTCTAGCTTTAACACATCTCTATTACCTACTACTTATTTGGTGATAACACTCAGTCCCCATAATAAGTCAACAAACTTCACTTTACTGATTGGACAGAATCTCTAACTAGGAAGGCAAGATGTTATCCTATGGTGGAGTCTCATTTTGATTAAATCTGTTCTTATGTCTATCACCCTCTACCGAGTTCAAAGTTGTTGGCTTCCCTCAACTATCATAGCAAAGATCGAAAGACTAATGGACAGGTTATTGTGGGGTTCAAGCAGTTAGGCCAACAAGATACACCGGTCTAATTGGCCTTCCATTTGTAATCCATTTGAGGATGAGGGACTTAATATCAATAGCTTAATGAACATATAGAAGGAATTCTCTTGTAAGCTGTGGCTCAGGTTTAGAGAGAATACATCCCTCTGGTCTAATCTCCTACATAATATCTACTGCTCTGAAAAACATCCAATACTAGTGGGTTCTAAGTATGGCTCTCAAACATGGAAGATGTTGGTAAAGATAAGGGAATTCGATGAAGAACATATGGAATTGAACATTGGTAATGACAGCATGGATGTATGGTTAGATAAGTGGTTTGACAGACCAACTCTCATTAACCTTCATCCTGACCATAATAACAATTGGTTTAAAGGTAAGAAGGTAAGCTCACCGTGGGATGGAAACCAGTGGAATATGATTGATCTTAAGTGTCTATTTAGTGACTATAACAGTAGCTTAGTCACTAAACTTAAAATCACTAATTCAACTAAAGATTTTATCCTATGGACTATATCAAAGGATGGTTACTTCAATATTAAAGACATTATTAAAGCCATGAATACTTTTCATAGTAGCTTTTATTTTTTTAGTAATTTATGGAACCAGATCTCTCATAGGAAGTGTTCCTTCCTAGCATTGAGGCTTACTTTAAACAAAATACCTACTGATTCTGTTCTCCAATCTAAACATATTATTATGGCTTCAAAATGCCAGTTTTGTTCTAACTGTGAGACAACTAACCACCGATTTGTTTCCTATTCTTTTGCTTGAGAGGTTTGGTCTTATTTTGCAGGTGTTCTAAGAGTAGGAATCCAAAAGTTTATAACAGTTAAACATATGTTTATTGTTTGGTTTTGGTCAGCTCCTAACAACATCCGCATCAAAACAATCTTGCCTACACTAATTAACTGGGTCATATGGCAGCATAGGAACAAAATGAAGATGAATACAGAGCCTACTTCTCCTAAAGCAGCAATCAGACACATTACCTACATGCTTACTAACCTTGACTACTTAAATGTGCTAAAAGCTGAGCACTGGAAGTAGTATGAAGATGATGCTATCATGATATCTGCGTGTTAATAAAAATATATCTTACCTTACTTGGATTCTTCCTGATAATGGTAAATACAAAATGAACTCGGATGCTAGATGCTCCTTGACTGGTGAAGAAAGTGGAGCTGTTATAATCAGGGATCATCAGGGAAACCTTGTTCTGGACTATGGAAATAACTACGAGAAGCTCACTCCTCTGCAAGCTGAAGCACGTGCAATACATGATGGACTCCAACTATGCAAAATTAAAGGAATTACAGAAGTTGACATAGATATAGACTCGAAAATAATTGTTTCTCTACTCTCTAATGGAAAATTTCCTTTTAAACTTAAGACTATTCTTAGCAACATTAAATCCTTACTAACTTGTAAAATGAAAATTCATCACATTTTTTAAGAACAAAATCGAGCAGCCAATTGGATGGCTTGATGGACTCAAAAATGTAAGATGAAATTGGATTACAAAGATTTCAAAGCTCTAGCAATGTTGGATGCTATACTATTACTGGAAAGTCTAAGCATATGCAACATAAGAATAGAGAACTAACTTACTCTTTGTTTCAGGAGGAAATATTCTGGATTTAGCTGAAGTATCAACACAATTGATGCTTTAATGTTTTAGCTGAGGATTCTAGCTGTGAATGGTCAGGAATGGAAGACGAATAGGAAGAAAGAAGGATGATCGACTCTGTACTCAAGCTTCATGCATATATTCATCTGATTCCTAGTTGATTCTGTGATTTCTTCGATCAAAATTCAATTCTATAAATACTTGAGGACTTAACTTTCTCTAGAACTCCAAATATCTTCTCTATGGAGTCTCTCGTCACTAAAATCTCAATGTGATAATCGGCTCTATCAAGAGTTGACATTCCTCTTCAGATGCTTGTTCTTCTCAATAGTGACCTCAGGTTCCTTTTATCAAGAGTTGAGCTGAAAAGTTGACTCCGAATGCTTCATCGATCCTCTCGAATGTGATTAAAGATAGAAGATAGAGTTTTTTCAGTTAAATAAACAATTTTGGGGCTTGGATAGAGACAACTTGTTCTGATTACTAAAGAATCGAGAACTTTAGCTTAGTAAGATTGAAAAATCAGGAACTTTAGCTCTAGAACTAGGGTTTGTATTCAATTTGAGAATGTCTCCCAATCTAATTGATGTTCGATACATAAGGATACAAGTTTATCCTCAAACTTTTGTATTCTTTCAATTTGAGTAATAATTTTTTTTAGCTTAAAAAAGTAATAGTGTTGTAAGCAAATTTTGGTTCTTAGCCAAATAATTATGTATGTGTTAATTTTATCCAAATAATACGATTTCGATTTCGTAGAGAAACAAAAAAAGACACATCAAACTCGAATAATAAAATCTCTAATCATTCGTACGAAGTTAGGCGTAAACACAAATATAAATTTTTTATTTATAAGTTTTGTTTTTTAATATGAATATTAAAAATAAATTAAACAACTTGTGAGTTATAACAATTGATTTATTTTGAGGCAGATGATGACTCTATTGAAAAATCGAACTGATCGATGATAAACTTAAAAAATTAAAATTAAAAAAAAGTTTGTAAACGTTTAATCTTGTTTAAATATATTAAAAACAAATAACTGATATTTATTAATGATTATTAGTCTATTTATCTATTGAGTCCGTAGCTACATAATATATTTTTTAATTATTTGAAACACTTAGTACTATCTTATTCAAACTATTTAGATATCATATTTTTCCAAGTACTTAAATAGCTGGTGGGTCAATGTTGATGGATCACGCTATTTACACCCTTATGAGTATTTTTTTAGTCATTGCGTGAGTAACAAAGAACCACTAATTTAGATTGTCTGAAGTATTTGATATTGACAAAGCATCGTTTGGAATTAACCGATGAGTATACACTTGAACCTGCTTGTCGCGAAACTTTATCTTCATATCCGAAGCTATTACATTTTATATATTTTACATATTGAAATACATTTTATATATTTTACATATTGATATACATTTTCGTCCATATTTGGCTAGACTCTTAAGATTCTAAAGGTATTTTAAATAAATTTTACATTGGTCGAACTGTTATCAGAGATGTCTTTGATTGGGTTTGTAATTAAATCTTCCGCCTCATAACAACCTTTTGCAGATCAATCCCTCGTTTGACAATAAAAAATATATTTTGTTAAAAGGAAAAAGTACAACTAATAATTAGAAGGGTGTTATAGTATTATACATATTCTCTTACTTACTAACTTATTTTTTATTACTAGTAGCTTCAAAATTCTTTGATTCTTCATTGATTACGATTGAGTAACTCCCTTAGTCCTCGATGAAGGATCAAGTAAGGAATACTAATGATCCAAAGTTCTGCTATTACTTTGATAGCTTTGGATAACTGAAAAGTTTCTTTGGCCGAACTTATTTTTAAGGTACTCAAGTATCCTCCCAAGCCCTTGGTAAATGATGATGGAAGGGCTATACTCATTGATTATCCACTTCTATACTGTCGAGGATGTTGGTATGTTTCTTTGGTTTTGATTTGGTTTTAGAATTCCTGGAGTAACCCCCATAGCCCTCGATGAAATCTAAGCTATAGGTTAAACACTTCATGTAAATATCCCGTACGTTTTGAATCAATCGAGGTTTACATTATTTTTATATTTATGGCCAAAGTAATATGGTGTTGGATATTTTTAAGAAGAGATGATTATCGTTTGCATGATATTTTTATACAATGTTTTAAATGGAAAATCTTCTAAGATTGAAGGGCTTATTTGTATATTTTGATGAAAAAACAAATGGTTGAAAGAAACTTACATGTGTAGAATAGTATATTCGTTTAAGCCGATGTGTGTATCGTATTTATCATTTGTAATCTTGATCCTCTATAATTTTTCCAAATACAAGATACTCACCTGCAAGTTAATCCAGTCTATTGAATAAAAAAGATCAACGGTTTGAAATTTACTCATACCTTTGGGCATAAATACCCGTTATTGTTGCCAATTTGAATTTTTTTATTCACTTCCTTGTTTTACATTCTTTTCATTTTCTTCTTTTAGTTTCTTGATTTTCTTACTTAGTTACTTCCATGTTATTATTTGTTATAACAAAAATAAGTTTGGTTATAAATAGATGAGAAATGTGAAGAAATCAAGTACACATATAACCAAAATAATCATAATAGTGGTTCATTTGGGGTTGGTTCTTCTGATTAAGAATAGGTTTCTAAGGTTTCGTATCGAGTTCATCACACAAACATAAAGAATAAGAGGAGAACTATAATGAAGAAGCATAAATCTTTTAAAAATGTTGTTAAACTAAATATTTCTCTTACTTATTTTACTATTGAAGGTACGAATCTTTCAACAGTATGAAATAGAAACTGAGGTGGCATTAGTGGTCGAGGAGATGTTCCAGAGGTAAGCGATGAAGCTTTGAATGATATATCGTTGAAGAGCATCGTGAGTCATGTATATTGGTATATCATCGAAGATGAATATGTAAGAAAGCTCGTTGAATGGTCGATTCCACGCGACGTGAATGTTTTGTTTCCTATAAATAGGAAATATCTCATCGACCCCCATGTAAATGATGCTATTTTCATCAATTAATGCCTCGATCATGGGCTTCGGTTCTCTCTCGCTCCATACGTTGTTAGATTTGTTCAAATAAAAATATTTGCCTAGCCAACTTGTTCCTATTTTGTGGATTATTCTCCTATCGCTTATAGTTTTATCAAGAGGTGTGTTTGAGTATTTTTCGACAAATGAATTCCTTATTGCCATTAAGGTTTTTGGCTCAAAGATCAACATATTTTGTACTTTTTGATATAATCATTCACCAAAATTTTCAATGATCTTCCTACTTATTATAAAGTGTGGAATGATGATTATTTTTGTCTCCGATAATGGGAAGACAAAGTATGGATGGGAAAACCTTTCTATCAATCAAAATTAGGTTTCCAAACGTAAGTTTCCACCTTATTGGCAATCATATCTGCTTTGATCTTATTTTTCTTGTGTTTGATTATTTTTTGTTATTTTCTCATTCTCAACCCCCGTTGTAAAGATGACTTTGGATAATAGGAGTGAATATTACATTCACCATAAGTACGATGTTTTAATAGAATAATAAGTTCTCTCATTCATACTCCTCCACACATGTACCTGAGGAATTCTTATATAGCAGGATATGGTCGAGTGTTGATGTACGATGAGGCTTCTTTGTTTGCGCTTTCCATAAGAAATATATTATTGAAAAACATTATTTGGTGATAGAGTTGGAAGAGAAATCATCTAAGAGGAAAACTGTGGAGAAGAAGCTTCATGAAGGAAAGGAATTTGGGAAGTGTTGTCCCAAGATGTAATTTTGCATGCCAACAAAAGACTGAGGTTCATGAAAAATACACGATGCTACCTCGAAGGCTGAAACTGAGGCTCATGATTCAAACAAACTAATTATGGAGATAATTTTTGCCTTATATAAGAAACGAGGATTTTGTCCTATAATTTCCTATAAAGAGGCTGAAGATGAAGATGACAATTTTCCCTTCAAGCGGCAAAAGACTGTGTCAACCAATAATAATTATGATAATATTATTATTACCATTAAAAAAAATTAAGTATTGAGGATGCAAGTGGTATACCTATGGTTCATATGATCGAGTAGAAAAGTACTTCATCACCTCATCAACCTTCACTTACTACCCATTAATCTTATTTAAATCGTGTTGTGGAAACAAGTAATGTTGAGGCTTCAGCTCCTGAACTTTACTTTCCTAAACGTATTTCTTCCAAGTACTTAGCTTTTTTGTGATGATGTGTATGAGCCATAATTATTAACCATGGGCATCATATATCATGTTCTTTCTAAATAAGTTGATATTTATAATGCCTCTTTGCCAAAATGGGTGCCTAATTTTGAAGGGAATGATATAAAGACCATGTTAGAGTCTATGCCCAAGCCTTGTTTTGAATATATAAAGTATAAGACAATTAGTGAAGAAAATGAGGCCACCAAACGAGACCATGATGATTATTTTCACTTATAACTTTAATAGAGCAAGGGTAAGTGTATTTTTCATGTTGTTAGGTCGTCATGTACGTAGCTGGATTTTCATGTTGTTGAGGTTCCCATGGAAGCTCACGTTGTAGTAAGTGAACTCATAGACTTGATAAATAATTTAGTTTTAGAAGAAGTTTACCAAGAAGTTAATTTGGAGGAGGATGTGGTTGTCACCAACGAAACTTGTGTTAACTCTTTAGAGGCTCTCGAACCTTGTAACATTATTGATGATGATCCCTTCAAATTTTGAAGCTGTTTTACCAACACCTTCATTTGTGAATACAAGTGACAAATATATCATTAATGTGGATCTGAATGGTGATTTTTCTAACCTGGTATATCTTCGGTCGAAGCTACAGCTTCATCGCCATCTATTTTCTTGGTTGACCGAATTCATAATATAATGACTCAGTTTGATGTGTTGGTCGGCTAGAGGAAACTTTAATCTACATTTCTCATGTGAACCTATCTAAAAGAAACTTAAATTTAGGATTTTAGGTAAGATAAAGTTTTGTTTTTATTTTATTATACTTAGCTTTTTATTTTTGTTGCATTATAAGAACTAATTATATACTATTTATATGTCATCTCGTGCTTTAAGAATTATCAAGGGTTTAACCATGCTCTATCAAGTCAATATTCATTATTCAACCCATATTTATGATCTTTGAGCTTTTTTTGATGGTGATCTTGAGCCTTTAGAAGGAGATTATTCGATGAGATTCTCTTTAAGCTGGATTTAAAGCGAGAAGAAACTGAGGGCATAATTTGAAATTTGTTAGGAGAGGTAAAAAGTATTGAACCTTGAGTTGTAGGCTAAGACTGAAGAATTAAAAAACAAATAGTTTGCATTGTCTTAGTTGAGAATTACATTTCTTCACACCCCAGAGAACCTCTCGGCTAGCTACAAGTTTGGTAAGTTTTTTAAGAATGTGACTTCCATTCAAGGTAAAGTTCTTTCTTCATGTAAAGAGAAAATGGCTGCTTCTAAGACCGAGTTAACTATTTTGGAGTGTCTTTGGTCATATGTTGAGAAAAAATATTATAGATGCAAATGTGAAATCTAAAGTTGCAATGTCAAACCTGCATTGGGAAATTGGATAATTTGAAGTCAATGTTCAACTAGATTTTAAGATTTTTTCTTATTGAACATCAGTACCATATTCAAGATACCATTGCTTATTAAAGAAAAAATACTTTTTACTACTCGTGAGGCTATTATGGACACTAATTAAAGACTAGTTCTAGACTTTCACAAGGAATATCCAGACATTAATTTAGATAACCTATGATATTTTTTTCTTGAAAGTGAATGGCCAAAAGACTTAGAATAAAATGGAAAATCTCTCGAATCTCATACTTTATCGGGTTAAATTAAATACAACGTATACATTGTTGATTTTTTTAAAGAAATTTAGACCAAACAGATGCAAGATTTGGAAGAGGCTAAGTGACCCGAAGATGGTGAAGGGATTGGTGCCGAGAAAGATATGAAAAACTAACAATCTTGCTATAGATATTGGTTTGGTCTAATCTGAAGCTATTATAAGTTCTGAAAAGAATGTATGAACTCCACCTTTATCAATCTCTATTTTTATAATGCTGCATTGTATTATACTTCTGTAGTTAAACTTTCTTTTTATTTGAGTACTCTTGTTTATAATTTTATTTTATCAGTCTTTATTTGTTTTATTAAACACTTAATGTTTTTTGTTTTTTCTATTGATTGATCAATCTTAATAGTCTGAGACTTTATTAGTGAATATTTATGTTTTTTGCTTTGAGTTATTTTATAATTTTCCATGCATGTTTAGGTTTTCCTATTTTTAAAGCTGTTATAGCTTTCTTTTTTGTCCATGGATTAATTCTTATCATCCATGACTTTTCATTATTATAGCCTTTTGTAAAGCCTAGTGTTCATGATGGAGCATATTATTATCGGAGGATTGATTACTCATCACCTGATATTTATTGTTATTATAGACTTTGTAAAAGCCTAGTGTTTATGATGAAGAACTTCATTGTCCAATGACTGATTCTTGATACTGAGACTTGTGGTGCACTTTAAAAATCCATCGATCTTCTCGATGAAATCCTCTATTTTGGCATATTCGCCTCTTTGTTTTCAATGTATGTTATTATTGTGAAAATATAAAATAAGACTTAATTTTTAAGCATTCAAAAAGTTCTATTAATATTGAATACCTTAAAACCCTTGTGCGCCACCAAGATATAAAAGAGTGAATTATCTTGGTTTAATAAAACATTTTACAAGTAGTAGTAAATGACAAGCTTAAGTATTATAGACTATGTAGAGCTTCAAGTTCTCTATATTCCAAGAGTTTCGAACTTGTTTTCGTTCTTTATCCTGTAGTCTGTAAGTTCGTGGTTATACTTTGGCTACAATCGTGAAATGACCAGCCCAATTTGGAGCCAATTTATCAAACACATTTTCTTTAATGTGAAGTAAAACATTTCTAAGCACCTTATCTCCAAGTTCAAAAATCTTGAACCGCATTTTGGAATTATATATATGCCTCATTAACGCCTTGTAATGAGCTGACCGAATATGAGATTTGACTCTTCTTTCTTTGATTACATCTAACTCAGAGCTTCTAGCTTGTGCATTACTTGTTTCATCGTATGTTGTATTATTATGAAATGACATAAAAATTTCAGCTCGTACTAGTGCATCTGTTCCATATAACATAGAAAATTGATTTTCTTATATTGAAGTTCTATGTGTGGTTTTATATGACCATAAGACTTCTCGTGGGAACTCGGACCAAGGTCCAACTGCATCGTCCAACATCTTCTTGACGCCCAATGTTATTGTCATTATGTTACTTTAACTTGATTATTGGCTTTGATGAGGTTTGAAATCTTCATGAAATATACTAAAGGTGTTTCAGATCTAGAAAGACGCGGAAATTGCTTTTAGATAAAATAAAGAGTTATTTTAGAGAGATAAAATAATTAAGAGACTATAAGTGGAATAAAGGATATAGATCCCCCTCTAAAGGTACTTCTTATGTATATATAGTAAATATCAAGGATACAACTGTAAAAGACCAATACACAATCATTTGTAGGTATATTGGTATAAATAACCAATATCCCTCATTTTTAGGCATAAAACGGTTTGTTCTGCACCTTAAATTACTTAAAACGGTTTGACTTAAAAGTTAAAACGTGCGTTATACAATAAAGGAACGTCTGGTCTGCTCTGCACCTTAAATTGAGCTAAGCCGTTTCTTAAGCGCGATCAGGTTTGTTCTATCGTACAGAGCTTGAGCTCACTAATCACGTGATCAACTTATATCCGTTGAGTTTGCATTATATCCTGGTCTGTTCATCGCATCCCTAATCTGGTCGATCAACTCATCTCCTCTAATGTCTTCGAGCTCGATCTGCCTTTCTTTTTTAGATCATCAACGCTGTAAAGCTTGTCATTTTCTTCATTGCTTGTCCTAATCAAAATTTGCGGTCTTCCTGCTCGTGCTCGTAGGTATCCCTCCTTATCAGGGCTCCCCATAGTTTATAGGTTTATTAATTTTTATAAAAATATTAGTAAACCTGTAAAATAAAAATAAAATGTATTATTAAATTGAAACCCATAACAAGTCACGTGGTTATTCGAAATGCCTTGTTGCTTCCTTTGTCAACACATGTCATTGATGTAACTGCAACGGTTCTGAGACCGCCGTTTCTTGGAGACAACGCATGGCGCTTCAGTTTTTGCACAACATTTAACCAATGAATGACGTCACACGCTCATTTGCAAGGGTGTATACTCATTCAAAATTCTTCTGTGTTTACTTACTTGAAAGAAAAATAAAAACACTGTAATCATCTCGATGCATTCTTGCTGGAAAAACATTCATCATCTGCAACCAATGCACCCTTTGTCGCGTTTTTCAACACTAATCAGGTAAATGATTCCTTAATAGATAAATACTTCCAACTAAACACTTGGTGGAACCCTAGATGTAAGGTTGCAACTTCTGTCAGTAGGTTTTTCCCCAAATGCACATATCTTCCTAAGTCGAATCAGTCGTATTTTCCTGCTATAAACATGCTGATTTGTATCCTTACCTCGTTGCAGTTTCTGTAAAAACTATGACACCAAAAAAGGTGACGAAGGCTAAAGCTGACAAAATTATGGAGCCATATATGAAGAAACCCATGCTTTAGAAAGCTATTTCTCACAAATAGCCCATAAATACACTAATTTAGATGATGATGACGGAGTGGCCACCCTCAGGAAAAAATATGGTATTCTTGAGGATGTAATTATTTAAGGTCCTAGTATTGGCGAGCACCCTTATCACACCTAAGAAACGAAGACATATCTTTTTACTACCCTATCTGATTGGGGGCTAAGATTTCCACTACCCGAATTAATTTGTGACTATTTTAACGTGCTCGGAATTTGCCGTACTCAAATGTGGTTGGAGGCTATTACTTAGCGTGGTGCTTAGCTGGCGCTTTCTTAAAACAAAAGTATGCTTGGCTAACTTGATATACCCACTTTCTTTTATACCCACTTTAAAGGGATAAAGAAAATTTCGGAGCTCCCCTCCTCTAATAGGAATTGGAAAAATTCCTTCATGTTTATGTCTGGAAATTGGGAATATAAAACCCCTACCTTAAACCTTCAATTAGAAAGGAAATGAAAGATAAAGTGTAAGTGCTCACAGGATTATGGGAGACAAAAAACTGCTCGAACCCTTGTCAATCAATAACTAATAAATATTTTTTTGCGCAAGTGAATTGTCGAATCAAAGCTGGTGGAAGGAAAGGAGACCGAAATATTACATAAACCCTCTGATCAGAGTTGGGAATTTGGCATGCGAGGCATCGCAACATGATCCCAAGATCTGTTTACACGATACAATTATTTGAAGTCAGGTTTGTGGTCGATTTTAGAGATGAAGATCACAGAAGACAGTGAAGTTAGCATGAAAGATGGTTCATAAGCTAATATGGATTGTATTAGGGCGCTTTTGGAACAAAAATACCTGGAGAAGAAAAATGCCGACGTCTGGCTTGCGGTGCCACACGTTTCTTGAAAAGATGGCGAAGCAGGGGATTCATCCTCCGCTCTTGCTCAACCTTGCGAGCAGGGTAACGATGCCGCAATTAACAAGGGGAAATATATTAAGCAGGTTGAAAAAGAAGCACCCAAGGTGCCAGAAACTGCTCAGCCTAGCAGAGTTCGAGCAGAAAGAGAAGAAGAAAAAGAAGACACAAACTCTGGTTCGCTAATTAAGCCTGGAACAAGAAATGAAAAGTGATTGAAGATGATGTTCCCTTGAACATGAGGAGATTCCAGCTTAAAGATGAGGAGAGTGATAGCACGGGAGCTACTTCTAGGGAAGAAACTAGTCCCCCGACCCAACCTTCACTGAAAGATGGCAAGAAGTAGAATCCATACGCTGTAGAGGAGCTAATTGACATGGTAGGGATGATGCAGACGATAGGGATGAGCCTCAGAAAAAGAAATTTATCCCCCCAGCCCTTGCCAAAAACATGAAAAAATAGGTGTATAACTCCAACATGGAGGATCTACTACCGTCATTCGAAACCAGTGAGAAAGGCAAGGGTGAGGACAAAGACGCTGGGCCTAGGCAACAAAGGTCGCCTGCAGAAGAACGATTGCCCAAACAGATCATCATATCAAACCCTTCTTCATACATGTTCGAGCAGCTTCGCCGGATTCCCGATTTGTCATATTATGATAAGATGTCAATTCCTGATATCTTACAACGACAGGTAGAGCTGGAAATCGAGGTAAGAATCTTATGAACTGGTGGTACTTAACTAAAGATTAAGAACATGATTCTAAATTTCTATTGGTATGCAGCTTCATCACAAATCCTTCGTGCTGGGCTATCGAAACATGTCCCCCACTGAAGTAGTTACTATGGAGAAGTAGAAAGCAGAAGCCATGGGTTTTGGCTCAGCTAAGACAAGCGTTGCAGAGGCCATCCGTCTGAAGCATGCTTATACCTCGGCCAAAACCACAAAGCATGAAGCCATCGACGCCAAAGCCAAACTTGAGAAGACAGTTGGAACCTTGCAGAAAGCTTTGAAATGTAGTCACGAGAGGTGGAAAATTGCGTCTGACAATCATAAAATGGTGTTGAGCCAAAATGAGAACCTACTGAAGAGGAATGATGAGCTGCATGCTCAGAGCTCAAACTTGCTGGACAGAAATATTAGTCAAGCGAAGAGGGTGGAGGAACAAGCAGAGCGGATTACAGCTCTAACTGCTGATGTTAGTAAGTTAACTGGTAACCTAAAGGAGGAACGTGCTCAGCTTGAGCGAGAGCGACAATAGTGACAGATGAAAGTAGAAAAAACTATGGTAGAAAGGGAGACTCAGGTGTTTACCATGGCTACAGAAATGATAGCCAAGGAAAATAGGGAAGTTATAGCCGAGCTGATAGCATTGAATCCTGGGATATATCAGGGATCTTTGGCCTCTCTAGTTGAATCCCCTGCACCACCACAAAACTCGAGCTTAACACCCCGAACGACCACAGAAGCTAATACTACTGTAGTAACTGATGGTACTTCTTTAGAACCTGCAAAACTACCGCCTTCCCCAAGCGCTAAGTAACGAAAATACATGTTTGTTGTTTTGTTGTATGTATTTCAATATTGTATGCTATGCATACTAAGACTTTGTATTATTTACAGTAGTTTGAAAATGCACTGAATCTATATGAGATTTACCTCTTGCCAACTGATTAATGCTATAAATGTTCGTGGAGAAAATGTGGAGTATGTGTTTGTTGTTTTTCATGGATATCCTTACAATATCAAGCTTAGTAGGGCTCATTGTGTAGCTTAGACAATTTTTACCATAATAACGTATTCGCAGCGAGGTTACATAGACCCTCTTGCGTAATCTGTTCTAGACTTGGTTTTTGACCAGTTTGCGAATATACCCAGTACAAAGTATAGGCACAGTATGGCCATTACGTAGCCCGTAGGCATGGCCAATTAGCCCGTTCATGTTTATAGGCACTTAGTCTGAACTCAGTATGGTCTGTTGCATAGCCAAAAATGGTGTTGTCATTGACCCATTCACTGATTGTAAGGATGAAATTTGCAACAAACACATAGTGGCGAAATCATAAATTATATTGAAAAATCAAAACGCTGTTCTTAGATGCCTCATTAAAAAACCTCCCCGCACCATCAGGGAGGAAAAAAATGCATCAATACAACTTAAACATTATGACGATACAACTTTAGGTGATTGACATTCCAAGGATGCTTGAGTGCGTGGCCATCTTAATCTGCCAATCTGTATACGCCATGGTGCCCTGCTGAAATAATTGTGTACGGGCCTTCCGAATTTGGTCATAGTTTGCCACCTATTTCACTAGTGGAGCACTGAAACACCTTCTTTAAGAGTAAATCTTCATCCTTAAAAGAGCGCAGCTTCAACTGAGCATTAAAGCGTCCCCTCATCGGGTTTCCATAATGTTCTGCTCGCACCCTTGCTTGGTCTTGTCGCTTATCTAAGAGAATCAATATTCGATGACTACAGTGAGCCCCTGCTTCTCGTGATTGTAAAGCAGCCAATATCGAGCTAGCTTCTACACGATCAAGGCACCAGAGAAAAGGTGAGGTTGAAATTTTCCTATACAAGATGTTATCGAGGACACAAAACTTAGTTGCCTTGATTTTCAGCGCTCGAGCCTCATTCTTATTTGTTGTTAATGTGTCGTAACTCAAGTACTGTAAGTATGGGGTTCTCCAATCGACGTCATTCATAATTGAATTGATTGTCACTGTTGTTGGTATGAGCTCTGTCATGGGGAGTTGTTGAAGTAAAACTGTGGGATGCTCTCCTGAAGCTGCAGTCTTGGCTAGAATATCAGCTGCTAAGTTATCATTTTATGGGATCTACTCATATAACACACGGGAGAATTTAGATTCATACTCCTTAAGCACAACAAGGTATTCTTTGATTCCTTCCTGCATCACGTCATAAGTAAATTGTGCCTGATTAACCACCAACTGAGAGTCAGATTTAATCTTGATATTTTGAGCTCCGGGAAATTAAAGCGCACAGCCTGTTTGATCTCCTCACCGCTTGGGGACCATATTATAACTCCTGATCCTCCGCCCGACGTAGAAGATGTACCATCAACCTCAACGATCCACTAGTCTGATTCAAGCGCTTTCTGATTGTCTGTGCCAATCTGTTGATCTCTAGAAGAGGTGAATTTGGCCAAGAAATTAGCGACTTCTTGCTCCTTGATAGCTAGGCGTGGCTCGAACCGAATGTTGTACTCGTCGAGTTTGATGCTCCATTTAGTGAGCCTACTTGAAACATATGGCTTCTACAATGCCGTTTGCAAAGGGAATGTTGTCTGCACCGTAATTACATGTCCTTGGAAATATGGCCTCATCCGCCAAACTGCAACAACCAAACTCAAAGAAAGTTTTTTGAGGTTCAGATACCTTGTCTCCGCATCTGTTAGTATTTTTATAGTGTAATATATTGGGCGTTGTACCCCATTCTGGTCGCATACGAGGGTCGAGTTTACAGCAAATGATGATACCGCAAGGTAAATAAATAAGGGCTCATCGGGGACGGGAGCAGACATAATCTCTGGGGAGGTTAGATATTGCTTAAGCTCAACAAAAGCTCTATCACACTCTTTGGTCCAGGTAAACTTCTTATCACCTCGTAACACTTTAAAAAGTGATAACTTTTGTCCGATGCGCGGGAGATAAACCTTGAGAGGGCTATTAACCTTCCTGCAAGACATTGCACTTCCTTAATATTCTTTGGTGGTTCGATTTGTAAAATTGTATTTAGTTGGATGGGGTCTACCTCAATACCCTGTTGACTTACCACATAGCCCAAAAACTTACCCTTAACAACAACAAAAGAGCACTTATCCGGGTTAAGTTTGAGGTTAAACCGTCGTAAGAAGTCAAAAACAACCTGTAATGTTTCCAAATGCTGCGCCTCTTCATGAGTTTTAACATTCATGTCGTCAATGTATGCCTCTAAATGTTTCCCCAAATGATCTTGGAAGATTTGATTTATCAATCGTTGATATGTCGAACCTGCAGTAGAGATCCCTCCCGGTTTGAAAAGTTGTGTGCTCCTGGCCGGATGGGTGTAGGCGGATCTGATTATACCCAGAATATGCATCCATAAAGGATAAGAATTCGCAGCCCGAGGCTGAATCGACCAACTGATCGATTCGTGGTAATGGAAAAGCATCCTTAAGGCATGCCTGATTTAAATCGGTAAAATCCACACAAATTCTGCATTGGTTGCTCTTATTTTTTACCAAAACCGGGTTGGCTATCCAAACCGGATATTTTGCTTTTCGGATGTGTCCCAAACGGCTTAATTTGGTGACCTCAGCTAATATAGCTGCCTGCTTTTCTGTTGAAAAAGACCTACGCTTTTGTCGTAACGGTTTGGCACACGGGTTGATAGCTAATTAATGACTTATGATTGAAGGGCTTACTCCTGAGACGTAGTTGCCTCCTAAGCAAAGACATCTATTTTTTTGCTAATAAGGCTATGAAACGTACCTTTAAGTCTTGAGATAACTCTTTTCCTAATCGAAGAACTCTACAGTCAACTATGAACGTATCCCTGGTTGTAGTATCTGTGGCAGTTGAATCATCATTTCCTCGTGGGTCGTCCACTGGGTCCGGAGAGGTAAGATCCAGTGTTCCTGGTTTAGTATCCCCCTCACCGTTTAATTGCTATCAGTTCTCTGGCTGCCTCAACTAAGCTACCTACTAGATATTTGATGCATCGTCGAAATGTGCACGGCGTTGCCTCCATCTTGTGCAGCCATGGTCTTCCAATTATAGTGTGGTAAGGGCTCGATGCATCGGAAATTATAAACAGTATCTTTAGTTCATTCTTTGTGGCTCCATGTCCAACCTTTACAAATAGCTCCACCTTCCCATCACATTGTGAGGTTTTTCCTTCATAGCCGACCAACGTCCGCTGAGTAGGCCGGTAAGGGGGCACGTTCTGTATACGGTCAAAACTGTTTTTTAAATAATATTTGCCGAGATCCCTCATTCGACCAGCACTCGAGTTACCATTACTCCTCCGATATCTAAGTGAATGGTTAAAGCATCTTCATAGGGTAGGCTGACACCTCTGTAGTTTAATGTGAGGTCGGCTACTGTATCCCTATAGTTTCGATAGGAATTTGCATCTATTTCGTACACGTCGAGCTTATTTTTAGCCCGCTTGTTTTGAGTTAACCCCTTACCTTTGGGCGAGCTCCCCCATGATATGGTGAGAAGCCACTGTTGTTTGTTAGCTTATGTTTCTTCTCCATTAGCCGGTTTCTCATTGTTTGGAGAATAGACCTCCTCACGGCGATCTGGATGAGATCGTTTAATATATTGTATCAGCTCACCATTGTCTATCAAGCGTTGAATCTCTTCTCTTAATTGCCAGCTTTCATCCGTAGAATGTCCATGATCATGATTATATGCGCAATAATACTGATTAGATCGTTTAAATCCTGGGGCGCTCATCATGCGCGGAGTTTGGTACTTTGTGTGCCCCCTTGTTCAATTCTAAATCACCGAGATAACTTCAGTCAACGGGGTGAAGCGTCTATTTGGTTGCTCGAGCTGCTGGGGTTGCCTACTATAATCCCTCCTAGGTTGCTCCCTAATTATTTTTCGTTATGTTCCGTCTTCTTTGAAATTCGACCGACGTCGCTCGGGAGACCCTCCCCTTCTGGCATCGTCTACCCTAATAAAATTATCTGCCTTGGTGAGCAGGTCCCCCATGTTCTCAGTTGGGAACTTGATGAGATCTGCATACAGATCACCCTTTCAGTTGAGCCCTCGTTTCAAGGAGGCCACCGTCATGTTTTCGCACAAATTCGGTAAAACATTCATAGCATGAAAAAATCTCCTAACATAACTTTTAAGAGACTCACCTCGTCGCTGGTAAAGGTCCGTAATTGAATCCCGCTGGCACTTGAGCTCTTTGTTGCCAACAAACCTTTCCCTGAACGCCTTCCACAGTCCTGTGAAGTCAGAGATGAATCCTTTTTACAAGCTGTTGAACCAATCTTTTGCGTTACCTTTGAGGGTCATTGACAGTCCTCGACACATCATTACATCGTCGTGGTTGAACGTCATCATCATGTTTCTAAACTGCTCCAAATGCCTTTCTGGGTCTGTTGTTCCGTTATATGATTTCATCCTGAAAGGATCGAACTTCCTCAGGAGCTGTCCTTCGAGAATCTTCTCAGAGAATGGTGATTTCTTTAGTATGTAGGCTGATAATCTCGAATGGACCTGATTGTAATGGATATCCTCATTTTCTTGAGCCCGCTTGGTTGACGTCTGCTTTGCCTCTTCTTGCGGATCCTTGCTACGATTCTTATCCCCGCTCTCGCCCTCACCTTTCTATTTATCATCTCGCTTTGACGACCGATCCGTTCTGTTGACTTTACTTGCCTCCGGACCGGACGGTTGATGCACCTTGCTCGTTCCATTGATCTTAGCAGTGAGGGCATGAATAGTGTCATTCATTCCTGCCATAGTGGCGTGCATGGATTGTTCCCTTGCATCTCACTCAAACTCTATTTTCAATTGCTCCTCGTGGAGATTCTGGATTCTCTGCTCTTGTTGGAGGACCACCGAATTAGTTGTTGGGATGGCTTCCATAGTTTCATGAGCCCCCGCTACATCGCCGGTCGATAGAGTTGTACTTCTGCTCGGGGAACAATGGTTGGCTGGATCGGTGGTTCCTTCGTCACCACAGCCCCATGGGGTGCCATGGGGTTGCCCCCTTAAGAAGCTACAGGACTAGTGTATATGACACCTTGCCCAGTTGGTTGATTCATCGCTCCCCTCCGGTGCATCGTTGCATCACTAGTTTCCTAGTTGTCTCTCTCGATTCCTGACCTTGTGACTACCATGGTGGATGGTTAGGAAATTCCCACAGACGACGCCAAATTTGTTACAGGAATAACAAGTTCTAACACGGTTAAGTCTTTAGGATTTTAGTCAAGATATTCATCGATAAGTTCTCCCTATTTATAATGCAGTGAAAGTTACACACGTTTACACTTAATACTGCACTAACTCACTAACGTCACTATTCCTATAATTTCGGAACAACTACTTAAAATTGTTTGACTTAAAAATCAAAACGTGCGTTATACAATAAAGGAACGCCTGGTCTGATCTACACCTTAAATTGAGCGAAGCCGTTCCTTAAGCGCGATCAGGTATGTTCTATCGTGCAGAGCTCGAGCTCACTAATCACGTGATCAAATTATCTTCTTTGAGTTCGCACTGTATCCTGGTCTGCTTATCGCATCCCTAATCTGGTCGATCAACTCATCTCCTCTAATGTCTTCGAGCTCGACCTGCCTTTCTTGTTGAGATCATCAACGCTGTAAAGCTCTTCATTTTATTAATTTCTTGTCCTAATCAAAATTCACGGTCTTCCTGCTCATGCTCATACTTGTTTGGAGGAATCCCACCTTATCACCTAATATATAGTAAAATGCTTGTATATATTAATTCCATAAATACCCTTATATTTATACCACCATCTGAATATTCTATCCTTATCATGACTCCCCTCTAGGCCTTGAGTTTGAATATCAAATGAAACTTAAAGAATCAAAGTATTTAAGTTTCCTCTATGCATGACTATGCAAAAACGTGAATTAATAAATGATAAATATTTTGATTTTACTTTATCGGTTTAGCTTGAAGCTTGTTGAATTGTTCATTTGATTATAAACTCAATTATCAAGTTAAATATCCATCATGTCGTCATCAAATAATTACTTTTATCTTTTTATTCATAATGTATTGGAAAACATTTTCTTTTTTACCCATGTATGATGCTTTTCTTTTTGCCGATACCTTCACTTATTTATTTTGCTGATGATTTATTTCTATCTACTATTTTGAACCTTCATCTAACCGACACTTTGATGGTAGATTTTGTTAACGCTCTTACCTTAATGATATCAATCTTTAGCTTTCTATATCCGTCTTATGGAGAACGTATGAAGAATGTATTTTGATGTTCTTTTTCAACCATCATCTGTAGAACATATGGAGAACATATTTGATATCGCTTTACTTTGAAAACATCAGGTTCCGTCACTGTGGATATTATAAACAATAGAAAAGTATCATGGTCTGTTACTCTTTTAGATGGACTTGACTTATAACCATGATTTCTTTGATTGGGATGAGAGGTAATTTATGCTTTAATAAGTATACTTGGCTTATAATCATAATCACAACTTAGGGCTTTTGCAACATGGAATTTACTTCCTAGTGTAACCTCTTATAGTTTTCAACTAAGATTGGTTTACAACCATGTTCGATTATTAGTTATAGTTTTGTTATAGTTTTCTAACTAATGTTATTTTTTTGTAATAGTTAAACTTCGGTCAGAGAAATATGGGAGAGGCCATAATTTAGAGACTTTCTTTAATAATCGTAGGTTTAGAAACTATTAGAAACCTTCATAATCGTCACTTTACGAATTATTAAATGTATAACCATCGTCTAACCCATATGGTCCCCCTAGTCCTTGAATCAAATTTAAAGTATTTATTCAAGGACTAATAATTGATGAAGACAATGTAGAACTCACTGTCATTTTTAAGGCTTATTATATGACATCGTTTTTGTCGATGTAAAATTTCAATTTAAACCATATATAAAAAATAATATGAAACACTTAAATATATGTCAATATAATGATAAATTCTTTTTAAATGTATGTATGATGATGGATTCTTCCTAAATATATGAAGGCTAAGTAATATGTTATGACAATTGAGTTTCATTATGAGAAATATCTCTCGTTTTAATAATTATTGATGAATGTGTTGCATAAAATACCACAAATCGTCGTCGCCTTTTATATATCAAATAACCATTGTTTGTTAACAATATGTTTTTATCAACATTATTGCCAAAGCTATAAAATATTTTGATTTCGTACTTGTTATATATAATAACGCTTTGTTGTGTCATCATATTCATAATTTAAATATTGATTGACATAGAAATCTTGATGGTTCAGTAGTTAAAAAGTTAGTCTCATATCAATGAAGACCCTAATTAAAATCTCTGTAAACATCGTCAAAACTTAATTTAATAATTGACAAATTATAAAACATGTACATTTCTTAAAATATAACTTGATAATTTGTTTCTCCTACAAACTTGTTTGTCATCACTAGCATAACAAGTGAATTTGTTACTTCTACAAACGTAATTTTCGTCACTAAAATCTTAATGTAACAAATGATTTTGTTTCTTCTACAAACATGTTTTGCGTCACAAAAAACTTAATGTAACAAATGACTTTAAATTTACTAAACAAATAACACACCCAAATTTAATATAACAAATGCTTTGAATTTACTAAACAAATAATAACACCCTTTATACTTTATAATAAACGATATAGATTTAAAATAAGAAATTTTACAGATACAAAAATATTAGACGACAAAATAAATTGATAGCGACGACAATTTTTTGATGATACATTTTGTAGACGAAATAATATACTAACACAACATTACACTCGATTTTATCGAAGTATCAAATTAAAGAAGAAAATAATTTTTAAGGAAGAATAAGAATTAATGACAAAAAGAATTTACCGATAATAAGAATATAATATGATAATTCAATTTAAAACAATTTAATGACATAAAATGGCTTATCAACAAAACAATTTGTCGATGGAATTAAGACGACAAAAAAATAAAGTATTATATTATTAATTATTCGATAAGAATCAAAAGTGATTCGTCTCTGAAAATTCCTTTCATATATCTCTATGAAAACAATCTATTTGCGTTATAAAGCTGTTGTTCTCCACAATATAGCCATTATAAGGCAGCCATAACTTTTACTAATGGAATTCCACCCGGTTGAATACTCACCATTGGAATATCTAACGATATAAATTACTACATTATCACCAATTTGAAATAAAACAGGCCAATCTTATTTTTTATATCTTTTGAAGTTGAAAAATAAACGATGCTTAAGATTTCATGTTATAATAGTTTGCAACATATTGGACATACCCTCAAACTAATTTTGATATCCATCAAAGAGGTTAGACAACAACTACTCAAATTCACTTAATTTCTTGACTAAACTTCAATACCTCAAGATGCTTTTGTTTTTACTCGGAATAAACTTCTCTGCTAAATAAGAACTAGATAATATAAAGTTTGAGCAACCATCTTACTTGGTCTTAAAATCGTAAGAACCCTATAATCAACAAACAAAATTCATCTAGCATGATTTTAAAAAAGAAGTGCCTAAAAAATCATCATATATAAAATATTAATTTATTTTTTATATGTAGTGCTAATTGTACTACATAAACATCAAAATATCCCTTAAATATGAACTGTTAGTGGCTTTCTTCCTAAGAATTTCTCTCATTAATATTTATATTTTTATTACTCACACGAAAATGCTTTTTAAAATTAATAGTAAGTATTTCTGTTGTAAATTAATATACACTATATTATATATATTTTAATATATGTAATGTGTGATCATGTAATCATAAATCAATTAGTCGTTATAGTCATATATGATGCATACAATAACATCATAACTGCACTTTAATTTATAAATTTGTGTGTACTAATTACAAAGAGTTACATTAATGTTATATTACTTATACATGTTTGTGGAGTTATTGTATCTAAATTATTCAAATAATAATTATTATGAATCCTCATAAAAAACAGATAATAAATATATAAAGATTTGAATATGTTACCGAGGTTAGTACCGCAATTACATTGTAAATATTTTAAAACAACAAATCTAATAAAAATAAATTTTGCAACTTTAAATGTATATACTAGACTCAGATCAGAAATAAGCCTACAATTAATTGAATTTAGCTCAAAATAAAGTAACAAATCAGAGAACATACTTAGAAAGCATTTATTGTTTGACTATATTTACATCGTAAGTTTTCAAACGATTTGATTATTTTTACGAATATGATATTTCTTAGTTTACACACATTAGAAAATATGTAAATCAAGAGATTAATCATACAAATCATTACATATACATTTTGTCAGTTATATATTAGTTCAGTATAACACAATCAAATATAAATGATAAAATGTTTTACATTTTAGTATGAGTTTCATGATGAAGCACAAAATAGGTAAAAAGCTCAAAGAAATACAAATACTAGAAACACGATATTGTTACGAGAGTTAACACATGTTAACAATCAAGAATGATAAAGTGTAAACTTAATATACACAAATCAACTTGAATTCAATCAAAATAAACCTAACATCAAGAACAATCAAATATTCAATCAAGAATTATTCAATAACAATCAACTATTAAATCAAGAATCAAGAATCAATAAATTAGTAACTGATTTTTACTGATCTAACTCACAATATCTGATTTCATCTTAAAATAAGAAATAATTGATTAACGCTTACTAACAAACACTGTTACTTGGATCGTGACTTGTCAACTTGCTGGTGAAATTGATCCTTTGGATATGCATCGTTAGAAAACAAAACAATCATTAACTTGATAGGAATCAGCAATCAAATCACGGGGATTCATCATTTCTTTAACCAAATATTTTTTTATTTGTTCATTGTAGTACTTTTGACAAATTATAATTAATTTTAATAAATCGACGAAAGATGATGAACATGAGCTTCGATTGATCTTAAACGACAACGTAAGAGAAATACTTTCTAATTTCTTTCCTAATTCACTAATGGCTTCATAGCTACATCCGATTTTAGGTCTTCCTACTTGGAAATATCAATTTTCTCCAGATTCTTAGTTTTTTCGGAGATCTGAGCATGCTTTCATGATGAATAATTTGTTCAATAAATACTAATCAAACTATTTATGATTTTGAAGAATAACAATTTAAGTAATAATTTTATTCCTTTTCCTAACTCTTGTGTTCTAATTTTTTTTAACTCAGAATCAAAAACGTTTTCCACAAACAGCGCCATTGATGAGGTTCAAAAACTTTATTAAATATGTTAAAGATGTTTCAGAACTAGAAAGAAGAGAAAATGACTTTTACAGAGAATAGAGAGATTTTTAGATAGAGAAAATAATTAATCAATTAAAATTTGAATCAATGAGATAGATCCACTTCTTGGGTAATCCTCTTATGTATATAGCAAATATCAAGTATACAAATGTAAAATATCAATACATCCTGACTTGCAAGTATACAAATGTAAAATATCAATACATCCTGACTTGCAAGTATATTAGTATAAATAACTAATATACCCTCATTTGTAGATATATTGAATCTTAATATAAAGTAAAATATCTTTATACATTAATTATATATATGCCCTTATATTTTACAAATATCTGAATATTTTATACTCATCAGGCTTGAGGATGGAAAAGGAAAGAAAACAATTATTTTATTCCATTATAAGGGAAAAACCTTGTAACTTCATCCGTCTTAAATTGAGTTTTATTATTTGTGGTAATAATCCTCAAATTCCAAACCCGTAATATACATTTACTTTTAAGAAACATATTACATCATTTTTCGTGATATTCATTAATAGTTGTGCTTTCATCCAATGTGAGAAGTAATCTACAAAAACAAGTATATAATATTTTCCTCATAAAACTGTTGGTAGATGTCCTATAATATCTAAACCTCATTTACCAACTGGGATTTCACTGGTTCGTGTCTCGATTAGTATTGTTGGGACTTGTATGAAGTTTCTAAACCGTTGGCATGTGTCACACTACTTAAATTGTTTCTTTAAGTCAACCAATATTGTTGGCCAATTAGTAATCTTGAAGGATGATTCTTAAAGTTCCTTTCATCTACACTGATTATTTATTTTCTGTCATGTAGCTCTTACACAAAGAAATTTGTTTCATCATTATATTTTGTGCTTCCCTCTATTGTAAAGTGTGTTCAAAGTCCAAATGGATCTTGTTGACTTCATCATTATATTTTGTGCTTCCTTTTTGTCTTCGATGAGTACTCTAACTATTAAGTATTTCTTAACTGGAGTTCTCCAATCTCCTCCTTATTCTTTTCCTCATGTTACCATCTCTTGTGGATGTGAATTTCGATAAAAATGGGTGGGTAACGTAGGAGATGGATTTTCTTGAATACTACTCAGGGTGGCGAAGATATACATGCTGAAGATGTAGGTGCATCAACTGTTGAGTTATCGGCCCTCAAGGCTTGCTTAAACTCAACATAGTAAAACTGAG
This sequence comes from Limnanthes douglasii subsp. nivea, assembly GCA_036936605.1. Taxonomy (NCBI): domain Eukaryota; kingdom Viridiplantae; phylum Streptophyta; class Magnoliopsida; order Brassicales; family Limnanthaceae; genus Limnanthes; species Limnanthes douglasii. The sequence goes on from JAUPFV010000004.1 coordinate 285,674,732, forward strand.
CATGTAGTTATTGTAACTTTTTAAAGTATTGAATTATCTTCACATTTTTTATTTGGTTCGTCTTGATGACTGGTTGATAACTAGTTGAGATTCGGTAAATTGTACACTCCTTGATCCATAATAATTTGCCAGTCGAAGTCATACGATTGCAGCGTCATACCCTGCTTTAACATTAGGGGTTGGAAATCCAAACTTGATGGATTTATATAAAATAGTCCATGTCACTTCTGACTCTCCAAGTATCTCTAGACTCACGCTTTAGAGAAATCGGTCCTTTGGACTGGAACTCCATCAAAAATTCTTTAAGTGTTCGGGATTTTATTGTCGTTCTCGGCTCAAAATTAATACAATAATCCCCTAATTCTACCGACTATTAGGTTAATCTTCCTGATACATCACGTTTCTGCAACACATTTGTCAAAGAAAATAAAGTTATAACTACTATTTCATGTGTCATTTCCTCAACTACTAAACGAAAACAAGTTTCTCTAATTGCAATTATGTAGTTTTATTTGGTAGTAGAGATATGCTTACATAGTACACTGCTTTATAATTCCTTCATTCTTCCCTGATTAATATTGTTTTGATTTCATAATGAGAGACCACGAGGTACATATACAAGGTTTCCCATCACCAAGGTTTGGCTAGTATTTATATGGAAGCTAAAAACTTCTTTATGTTATTGAACAGTTATCAAAAGTTAGAGTTTATTCAAACTTTCCCACTCTTCTCAAGACTTGAAAAAATGGTTGACACTTATTCGAAGATCTTAAGAAGAACATGTTAAATGTTGCTAGTGTTCCAGTCAGAAGTTTTACTTCTTTTTCATTCACTTGTGCTTCAATTGGTGTTATATTTGTAAGTTGTGTTATATCTGTTTTGATTTATCTTTCGTTCACCATGTATCCTAAGAATTTGAATGACCTTGTGCTGAAGGTGAACTTTTCTAAATTCAACTTAAGATTTATTCACTTGAGATTGATAAATTTCTTGGATATGTCTTCATAAAATATGTCTACCAACATAAAATAATCTTGGAATGTATATTATAGCACAATAAGTTATGAAGATATTGTTCTCTAGCTTTTTATAGTTTTTCTCCAATGTTCTTGAGTCCAATACGCACTAGCCATTTTTGAGTGATAATTTTATGCCGCTGTATAAACAGATCTTGTTTTTCATTGGGTTATCACAACTGTACAATATTGGTACTCAAACTGAACCTCTTGACGAGCCTAACAAGTGTCAAAAGTATGACAGTTATTGTCACGAATTTTGGGCGGTAAATTCCATTGTTTAGAAGCCCAAATGTTAATTCTCGTATATTCTATTAGGGCTATGCTAAATTGAAACCCTTTTTAAAAACGAAACCCCACAATAATAAGAACCATTTTCTTTATAATGAGACCTTAAAATCTGATTTAAAAAAACTTAAAAACACTATTTTTCCCTCACAATGGGTGTTTATATGTGAGGGGTAAAATAGGCTTTTCAAGTTTTTGGAAAAAAATCACATTTTGGGTCTCATTATATAGAAAATAGGTCTCAATTTAGTCATGCCCATTTAATGATTATTTTCAATATATTAAGAAATTTATGTAATTTCTACATTTGGGGTTGGATATTTGGTATTTAAAGCATCTTATACCCTAAAATTTGGAGTACTTTTTTTTTAATTGAGATAATTTTTATGAACTTGAGAGTGCTATCTACCCTAGGGTTAGGGTTATAAGTGCTTTATTTGCAATTGATATTATGCCTATATCATCTTGGTATAAAAGCAACAAATTCTTGTTACATGAGAATTATGCCACCGCGAAGAGACTAATGAAAGAATACTACGTAAATCACTAAGATCTACAATTAAGAATATCTGGATAGTGTATGCTTGATGGGGCATGCCAAGAATAGAAAATTCCAGGTGACTAGAGAGCATCTAAAGCAAATGCAAGAAGCATTGCAGAGGATGAGCACTGAATTCCGAGTTGCAAGATCAAGCAACCTCTCGTCAGGTTCTGAAGAAGACTACGACATGGGTCAGAATCCTTTTTCTCCGAGGATAGTAGAGGGTAGAGGTTATGTTCCTCCAAAAAATCATCACGAACAGGCCTTCTAAAAATTTCCATATCGTGATTTCTATCAAAACACAAACAACAAATTTGAGATTTCAGAATTCCATGGGGTGCCTCAACCGGAAGAGTTTCTAGATTGGATCACATCGGTGGAAGAATTTTTGGGATTCAAAAATGTTCTGGATGAAAAGAGAGTCAAGTTAGTTGCAATCAAGTTTCACGGTCGGGCTGCATCATGGTGGCAGCAGATGAAACAGACTCGCTTGAGACAAGATAAGTCGAAAATACCAACTTCGGTTAAGTTTGTGAAATATCATAGGGCTACATTTTTACCCTTTCATTTTAATGCAAAAACTTCTTTCAGCAAATCCAAACATACTCCTAATTATAAATGGGTGGAACCGATGAAGAATGATGTATTTGACAAACAAGGTATGATACTGATTATTTCGGGTCAAATATCTCTCGGAAATTGGTTTACTAGAAGAAGGAATAATTGAGAAGAATGTATCCTTATTCCGATAAGATAAACAATTATAGTTCATTTGTTCGACTTTCTAATGTCGAAAATGATAAAATTTTGATTGGTGATTTTTATAAATTTCGTTCTAAGAAGAACGATTTAGGGTATAAAATTAAAATGAATCATTTAATTAAAAATTAGGACAAGTTATGTGGTAAGATAAAGGGAAAAACCTGTGTGTTAAGAAAAAATTTAGATTTTCAGTTAGAATCCGGAAAAGTTTTAGATAATGTAGAACTTATTGGTGCAATGGCTAGCGAAAAGCCTACTTCGGAAGTTCATGATTAAAAGAATTTGGTTGTGGAAACTTTGAATGATAAAGAAACTAATATAATCTCTGATTTTTCGAAAAGGTTAGTGCTTTTCAGCAAAAATGAGAAAGAGAAAATGGAAGATAAAAATGCAAAAGTTAGAAAAATCAAGCTATTAACTTTGGAGCTTGCAATAAAAAAATGATAAAGTCTTGTAAACTGTTTAAGTCAAAAATAGTTTGGGAATTAGGGAAGCAGTTGCACATTTAACAGGTTATTGTTGGATTACAAAACATGAACCAATTCATAATTCACATAGACACACACAATATTAGGGCAGCTGAGAAATTAGAAATATTTATTTTGCTTTCTCAGTATGACGAAAATGTTTCTTCTTGTTCTTGAAGGTGCGACTAACTCAATATAATTAAACAGGTTTTTTTGGTAGGAATAGTTTATATTACGATTGTATTTATAAAGTGTTGATTTTGGTAGTGATGAGAATTCGATGGTGAGTTCTTCTTATGTGGGGGAGAATGATGATGTTGCAAAAATAGATCATATTCTTCACTCGGACATCAGAACTAGGCGATATTGGTACTCAAATCGAATGACTTGACGAGCCCAACAAGTGTCAAAAGTGTGACAGTACTTGTCATGATATGCGGGCCCTAAATTCCATTGTTTAGAAGCCCAAATGTTAAATTTTTGTATATTTTATTATTACTTTTAATATTTTGAGATATTTATGTAATTTTTATATTTGGGGGTTAAGGTTTTGGATATTTTCTGTTTAAAGCATCATATACCCTAAATTTTGGAGTACTTTTTGTTGAATTGAGATAATTTTATGAACTTGTGATTTGTGTCTGCCCTAGGGTTAGGTATCTATGTGCTTTGTTTTCAATTGATATTCTTCCTATATAACAAATGATGTGTGTTCTAGCGCATTTGTATTTAATTGTATTTTCCGAGCGCATCCATAAAGTATAAAATTTTGTTTTCAGATTTCGCATTAACAAGATGACCAATCCTCTGTAGTGGAAATTGGTTCTTCAAACATATTTTGTTTAAGTTCGTAAAGTTCACACACATCCTCCACATCCCGTTATTCTTCTTGACTAAAATGGGATTAGTTATCCTCATTGGATAGTGGGACTCTCATATTTGTCATACAACAGTTATTTTATTAACTTATTCAACAATAACATTTTGTCTTCTGTTATGAGTAAGATATATTTTTTGTATAATAGGCCGTAAGTTTTTATTGATACACAACTTGTGGTAGATGTAGTTTGATAAGACTTTGGCTAATTATTGCGTACTCCATGAAATTGTATCCAAGTTATTTTTTCAAAACATTAAAATATTTATACATAAGACCGGTTAGGATATCTTGGCCAATCTTCAAGGTCTTTTATGATTCCATTATCATATCTTAGGAACTCTATCTTGGCTCCACCAGCCAGAGGATTTCTTTGAGGTTATCCATCCTTTTTAAGATTGGTGTGGTTTATTTCTGTTTGAGGGTAATTTTGTAAAGTGTTTAGGAATTTAATGTTTAAGCTGGAGAGTAGTAAGATAATTAAGTTGTGTGCTTGTATTAAATTCTGATCACCCTCATTAATGAAAGTGGTTAGGGTATTTATATTTAATTAATGATCCATTGGCCTGTCGGGTCGGATTATGGAGTTGGGTCAAGTTTAAGGACCCATTAGGCCAAGATGTGTGGTGACCAGTACCTAGCTTAGTCACACTCCATTACATTTTTCCTGTTTGGTTTTTTTTTATAATAGTTGTTATGTCTCAACAGCCTTCTGGATAAAAACAAGTTATAGTGTTTAAAATATCCGACCTTATCAAAGATGACCCAATCTTCTTATGGTTTCTATGCTTTAAGTGTCATGGATATTGTATAACATTCCCTAGATGTCTTGTGATATCCTATGATTAAGACAATTTTCCCATTTATTGGGTACCTAAGTAATTAGTTAGTCGTAGATACTATGATGTACATCTGATCGAGCCAAGACCACCCTAATATATTATTATAAGATGATGGTTCTTCTACCACCATGAATAGATATTGTACATTTTTATGAATTTTTGCTTGCCGAGTGCAACATCCAGAGTTAGCTCATCTAATACAATCATATTTGCATAGGTGAAGCTGGTAAAGATTCTTATATTTACGTTTATCCCTAGCACTCTTCTCATATTTACACAAGTACCTCTATACAAAATATTTGATGAAGTACCAGTGTCAATCACCACCATTATGATTTCTAATTCGTCTAATTCTACTGTTATTAATATTACATCCATGTGTATGGACAACACTCTTATTTGATCGTCTTCTGAGAATAATAGCACTAGATATCGATTTCGGTACATATACGGGGATGTATGCCCTTGACACACCATATATATATTACAATAATTTTTAACGTTGTATAACTTGTGGAGTATGGATGTCCTCCGAAAATCACAAAATTTATCTGTTTGTTTGGATTTGTGTCTAGATATTATTATTCTGCTTCAATCAAGTTTGTTCATTCGATATGGGGTTTTAAGGAGAAAATTATTTAAATTCTTTTCTGAATGCAGCCACGATCACCATATCGCGATACTCTTGTAATTCAGGTTTTGTTTACACAAAACACTTTATTTATCTCATTTAATCTCATTTGAATATATGAAATGGTTCATGAATATCGTGTGAAGAATCTTAGATCTTTTTGTGCACCATTTTGGAAGACTATTAAACCACTTCATGATATTTTTTCGGAGTGCCATGAAAAATGTTTGGTACTTTATCCAGTTTTTAACTTCATACTCCAGCATCTCATTGTTGGACTACTGAATGTGATACTCTAAATCTTTATACTACTTATCGATCTTATGTTTATCAAATAGCGGTGATATAATAATATATAATATCTCTAAGGCCTTTGAGGATTCTTTATCAGGTTAATAATCATCATCTACATATAATCTATTCATGAATGGGTACGTATGGTGGAACACATGTCCCTGTAATTTTTCACTCGATGGATTTGTATTATACTTTGGCATTACTGACTGATATCTTGGGAAGTGTTAGTTTGCTTGTTTATGGTTCTCACATAATAAATTTGGCTGATTGTATCCTATTTGGTATTTTTGATATCCCTGAGTCTAATTTTGGTAATAAAGTACACCACTTAGTTGTTATTGCTATCCATGTAGATGGTTTAATGGATAACCAGGTTGCACTTCAAAGTTATAATTCGGCATCCACGGTTGTGAGGCTAAGACTTGTTGGTAATTTGGAGGAATCCCTAGCGGAGAACTTGAGTCACCTGAAATCATGGCTGAAGTCTAAGGAACTGCTGGTACCATGACTAAGATAGTAGGTATCTCGGCTTTGTTCTATTTGATATTAGTGTTCCAGTGTTCACAACTGAGAGAATTGTTAGTTCCTCTTTTTTCTGACGATAAAAATATTGGATGAGTGAAATAAAAAATATGTAAAAAATAGTTTATATTTGTTATTTCATTCATCCAATAATGTTTTGATTTTTTTTACCATAATTACCTTAATTTATTAAACACATGTCATTCTATAAGACCCTAAATTTTAAAATGTAAACTATTTTTTCAAAATCTTTAAATTATATTACTATCTTAATATATTATATGAGCTCAATGATATGAAACCAAACAAAAACTATTGAAAGTTCTGGAAAATCACGAATCAACAATTTACTTAATTTAGTGTCTTTTACTTGAAAATTAGAATTTGCACGAACTGTGCGATGATGTTTGGCGTCGTGGCATGAACTATGTAAAAATCATGAGAAGAGTCGTACAAACCATGCAACTTTGCTAACATCATTGCATAAAAAATTCAAAAAACATGAGCAGAGTCGTACAAACCATACGAATTTGCGTAACATCGTCGTGCGCTTCATACAAAAAATTGCTTAAGTTTTCACATGTATTATAGGAATTGCTAAACATTGTTTTGTTATTTAAGAGTTATGTTTAGTAATTTTTTGTTTTTTTAATTTTGGATGATGATTGATCTATCTATGAACCCAAGTATGCAATATGTTTACGTGTCAATTACACGCATTCTCTTGCTGCGGATGAACATAACACTAGACCGAGTTAACCTAATGGATCAATATATAGGTCGAGAATTAGGATACGTCATCATCATTAGCCTTTATGATGACGAACATAGTGAGAAATATCCTAGGTTATATCATAAATGTGAGAGGTATGTTGTTTAAATAAAGGATGGTGCAAATGATGTGAAAAACATATCGTCTTCAAAAAAATAATACGACTATACATTTAAATTGAGAGTTTATCCTAAAACGTCATTCCTCTGGTTAATGATGACTGGCTGTTATATGCGGCCAACAAAACCACCCACAGACACATATTTCAAGGGTCATTCACTAGACGCGAGACTAAAAGCAGACGGAGATGAGTTGGTCTTTAAGTTATCGTTATTGGGTACTCATCTTCGAGATATATATTCGTCGACGTAGACATACTACTTTAATAGTGATAAAGAAATAATGACATTTATGTAATAAATTTTATGGAGTTATTTACTTTCTGTTTACGAAATATACCTTATAAAATGGTATATTAGACACTGATACTTGTAATAATTTATCTCTCTAAATTGTTTTTTATTCTTAAATAATAGGTCTAAATTACTTTTATATTTATTGTAAAATGTTTAATCCCTCATCAAATTGACACCATTTGTATGAACAATTTTATTTTCCATCTCCCATTTCAAAACTGTTTCCATATTCAAGAATAAGAATGATTTGAGGAGGTCGTTGAAATTTTGGATAGGCTGTTCATAAGAGCATATTTCAACTTATTCACCTCGAATTTAGTGATTCTTTTATCGAAAAGTTATAAAAACATGTTGAGTTTGATAAAATGAATGAAAATAGGCTATATTAAAAGACTATTAAATAAACTAGGTGGCCTTACCATAAAATAGTGGGTTTGACGAGAGAGTAGTAATTTCTTCTACAATCTCTACTTAAAGTAATTTTTTTTTTATTTTTTGTAAGGTATAAAAGTCATTATTTTTTCTTGCTCTAACTTGACCAAATTTTATAGGTTCATACGTTTTCAAATAGATTATTTCCATTATTATACTATGTTTTCTTGTTCCACCAAACCAAAGAAGCGCATAAAAAGTTTTGTACTACCAAAGACTCAAAAAGTATTGACAATTTAAGTCACCACTTGATGAGTGCCTTAAGGGGAGAGACATATGTCCACCAAGGTGGCAAGCCTTCGATAAAAAAACCCAGAGGATGTCCTCGTAAGCTCTTTTATGACACCAAGTCTAATTTTTAAAGGGTCATCTATCGTATATAACGAAACACTACATATTTTTTCCGAGCCTATGAGAAAGAAAGAAAGTATATCAAACCAAATAACTCAACGAACGAAGTAAGACATATCATTCTAATAAAATTACATACCCGTTGAAGATGTTATATGACTTATACTCCTTGTACGGCTTGTACAAACTAAGAATGTGAAGTAATGAATTTATGGAGAACATATCAGGGTTCATTCTTAAAGGATCAGAATTAGCAACACTCATGGACCCTTCTCCTACTTCAAAATGACTACGATTGGAAGAAAGATTGTGATCCTCGTCTGATAACTCATCGATAACTTAACATTTATGAATGCACGTAGATCGAGAAAACAAACTAGATTCGACTAAAGGTCAGGACTCTAGCAAGATAACATCTGACATAAAACCTATACACAAACCTCTAACAAGATTTTCTATGGAGACTTATCCTGCACAAATAATCAAGTTTTTTAAAGAATAAGTATTCATCCAAATTGATAATAGCACTAATAGCACTAATAGAATATAATATATATATATATATATATATATATATATATATATATATATTATTTAGAGAAACAACATATCTAAATTAGTATAAAACTATCACCCAATAGTATAAAATCAGACCAAATAATAACTTGCACTATACCAAAATTTCACACATCGTGCGAATTTCCTTGGAAAGTTTACACCATAATGTGCAAATTTCATTAGGAATTTTGCACAATATGTTCAAAGTTATTTCTCATATTTGCACGATTTATGCAAAGACGAAAAAAGTACATACAAAGATAAATTGATACCAATACCTCTAGAACTTGTCTATATGCAACATATATACATCCAAAATTTAGATCAACTTAATACAAAAACTTCAAAACTAAATAAGCATACAACAAACCATTTTAAATATAAGAAAATACAAAGTTTTTATTTTCATAACCTAGAAACTTATATATCTTATAGTTAAAGAACAAAATCTCAAAAAAATTATACTATAATAACTGTGATTTGTAACTTTATATAGTTGTGAAATAGGATTTAAAAAAACCAAGTTTTGAAAACAGATATTTTATTGATTTTTGATGAATAGTTTTACATAAGAGAGAATATTATAAGATAAATAGTAAATAATTATATATGTATATTTTAAGGTTTTTCCTGAACTCGTTTAAATGTACAACCAAGATTACTTGCGTATAGGAAGAATGAAATTGGATTGTAGAGCTTACCCGTAATCATCATTGATTATATAAATCTAAATTGGCAGTATAATTTTTAGTGCCGATAGTAAAACTTTATGTCTAAGGTTTAGGTTCTGAGAGAGATCGAAAGATTTTGTGTAAACAAACATAAGGTTCTCTCTTGGCTAAAAATCATAATTACTCATCCATGTTTCGCGTTTGTAACAAACTAGTCCCCTATGTTCACTTTTATCTTCCAATGGTCCATTTATGGTTTAGAAATTTACATTATTAGTCCCCACACATGTGACTACTGAGAAGCTGACATGTGGTAGCCCAAACACCAACATTTTATCTCACTATTGGTCCCTCAAACATCTAAAATATTACCTCGAGAAACACATAGTCTTTCTCCTAAACCCCTAATTCCAGAATCACATTGTTTAGATTTTTGAAGGACCAAAAGTAGGAAAATATATTGATGTTTGGGCTGCTACATGTCATCTTCTTAATATACACATGTGTGGCGGACTAATAATGCAAATTTCTAAAATATTGGAGATTAGTGGCATACAAAAGTGAACATAGAAGACTAGTTTTATACAAATACAAAACATGAGGGACTAATGGTGATTTTTAGCTGTTCTCTTCTATAAACGTGACCCATTAGTCCCAAACCACTTCAATATGATAATCTCATATTGTTTATAGAAAATAACCATTATGATGTTTAAGACCCTATATCGAGCTAAATTGATGCTTGTGTAATTCGTAATATAATATCAATCTAACTACTATCTGCACTATATATTTCATGTGGCTCTCTTAATTATCGGTCAGTCCAACACACCATTTGTTTATTAAATTTAATTAATTGAATTTACAATTACAACAGTTTGGATAGTATAAATCTCCATGGATGAGAGACTCCAATTCGTAATATCCTTACAATATCTCATTTAGATCATCACATGTACTAATGTGTATCCACCAAACTATCCGCTATATAATATTATTGTTTTACAAGTAACACAACGCACCTTATCAATGTAGATGGTTAACAGCAAAAAACTACAAAAAACCACAACGACTTACATGTGCGCAATAGTTCTCTCAGTGGTGACATTGACAACTACCACATAAATGAAATATGATTTCTCATAGTGTGCATCATGAAAGTAATACGCTTGTATAACATCTATGTGTCAGATTAAAAAATTTCCTACTATACTGAATTTGAGATTATTAAATTTTTAAAAAATTGGTTCAAGGAATAACAGCAAGATGAATCATTGTATTATTTTACCATAGAGTATACATATAAATTTAAAACACTAATACAATATTAAAACATAGTGGAAAAACTTAACTATAATAGATACATAACTTTCATTGAAAGTAACACATTTTATGCTAAGAATACCCATGCAAACTTTGTGTTTGTGAAAGACTAGAGGTGGTAATGCCTCAGTAAAAGTATTTGCAACCATGAAGTATGTCTCAATGTGGTCAACCCTGATCTGACCATTCTAGATTCTCTTTTTAATACATATGAACTTGATAGTTGTATGTTTAGACTTGCCCGGGCTACTATTGTTGTTTGAGAACATGACAATTGATCTCTATAACAATAAAGTAGAAGTCGTCTTTCAAATATATCTATTTTATGCAATCCCGTGATAAAGTTTCTAAATTTCAATGTATAGTTTGAAGCTTCAAAACATGTTGCATACTCATCTATCATGGTAGAGGTTGTGACAATAGTTTGTTTTGTATTATTCCAAGATATGACGCCTCCAGCCAAAATGAATACATAACCAAATATAAATTTTTCATGTTTTCAAATAACACGTGAAATCTAATTTCAAAGTAGCCTACGATCTCCATGTTATCTGATCTTTTATACGTCAACCCATTATGCTTAATATTTTTAAAATACCAAATGACCCTCTTGAGTCATTTCTAAGAGTAAAATTCTAGATCGCTCACGTACCTTGTCAATATTCTTATTGCAAACAATATATATTATTTGGTACACCTGAGCATATATGAGACTTCTAACAACCAAAGTGTATTCACATGTCTTCATGGTCTGAATTTCCAAATGTTTATTGGCCTCTAAGTGAGTAAAAACTTATCACACTTGGAAATAGAGGTATCTATAGGTTTGCTTCTTCAAACCCATAACTCTTATCATGTTCTTGATGTATGCACTTTTTGACAGAACCCGAATTCTTGTAGAGAGATTCATTAGTATTTGGATCCCAAACATATAATACATTTTTTTTAGATATTTCATGTCAAAGTTTTTTGACATAAAAAATCTTTGTGGCATGCAATAAACTCAAATTATTTGTAGCAAAAATTATGTCATCAATAAAGAAAATTTAATAAATTAATTTACTCCCACTAAAGTTTTGATAGATGAATCTTCCGTAGATATCATTAAAAATGAATTTATTGTACATATAACAGATTTCTTTAGTTTATACACCATTGGATTTGAATCTTTGTAAAACGAAGTTTTCTTGTTGATTCATGTAAATTGTTTCTTCTATTTCTCTATTGAGAAATATCGTCTTAACATCAATTTGATGAAGATTTAAATTAAAATGATAAACTCTAACCATGCTTTTCCTAGAATATTCCTTTGTTGAAACTGGAGAAAAGTCTCAATCTTCATGTTTAGTGTAATATTTCTATATAAGGCGTGCTTTATATGAATCTACTTTTTCCGAAGCATCATGTTTGACTTTAAATATCAAATTATAACCAATCTTTTTATTCCCTTCAGATAACATGGCAAGATCCTATTATGAATTATTTACATCGACGTATACTCTTTGTGCATAGCTTTAATCCACAACTTAGAGGCTGAACTCTTCATAGCATCTTGAAAAGTGGCTGGATCATCTTCCATAATCTTAAAAAAAATTCATCATGCTCATTAAGACATGCCAGAAATATGAACGTAAGATATTTCTTCTTTCTCTAGTGGATCTAAGAAATATAGTGGTAGCGCCGAGATATGAGGTCGAACAGACGACGGCAAACACAAAGAGAAGAAGACAAAAACAAAGAATATATAATATCTAGCCCTATGTTAGAGTGAAAAAGAGACTCAAAGAAAAATTTCAGTTTTTATTCATCAAAGTATGGTAAATAGAGTATACGATGCTTTATATATGAGACATCCAAAATTATAATAAAATCTTCTAAAAAATACAATAAAGATATTAAAAATAAAAATCAAATATAATCTGAATGCAATCAGATTTGATTCACTAATTAAAATATTAATTTTAAAATAAAATAAAATAAAATAAAATATCAAAAACAGTAAAATAGGATATTCAGACCTTAAACAGTAGAATTTGAAGTCCAAATTTCGTGACAAAGTCACGCTTTAGACCATTGTTGGGCTCGTCGAGGCGTTCAATTTGAGTACCAATTTTTCCTAGTTCTGATACTCGAGCAAGAAACCAGATTGTCCGGAGTCTTCGCTACATCATCCTTCTCCGGTTGGGTAGAATTCGATCTCGAATTCAAAACGTTGAAACATTGAAAGAAGTGTAAAAACATTGACGATTTCACCTCCAGTTGCAACTAGTACTTGCATAAGTGTGTGAGAGGTGATAATCTGAATGTTGTCGCTCTTGTCAAGAAGTGGTTTCCTAACCTTGTCCCTTTTTACCATGTCCTCGGCATTACTGTGATCATCAGTAGCAAAATAAATTTCACCCACTTGTTCCATGTCAGCTTTATCAATCCATTTACTAAGCATAACAGCTCCCTTGCGCGTGTAAAAAGTTGTTGACTTTCCAGTTCCATACTATTCTTGTTGTATCACATCAAGACCCTTGCAGAAAGGACCAATTCCTCTTTGTTGAATAATAGATGGCTTCTCAAGTTCTTCAGAATATATTTCTACCAGCAGATTCAAAACACGGCAATCTTCTACTTTTAACTTTTTATTGTTTCTTTTATTTCCCAAACCATCACCCAAAACTCATCTAGGTTATATTACAAAACCAAACCTTTTATCCATTAAAACACTAATATTTACTTCTACCAATCTCTTCATAATATCAAATACAAAAATATCAGCTTCTATTTTTACTACACAAAAATATGCATCTACTGAGAACCGAAACAAGGGTTCGATTGTAGGATAACCAAAAATACCTGGAAGGCGCATCTCCACGATAAAAGCTACTGTTTCGCAGTCCTTCTTCAACAAAATCTCTGGAGTAATGTAGTATGATGTACTGAAGTATGAGACAATTTCTTGATCTACAAGTTTCTCCTTAACATTAATTAGATCAATGCTCTTCTCTTCAATCTCATTGTCGTAGACATCATAAATTGGATCTCCCAATTCCGACCAAGTTTCATCAGAAATTTTACCCTGATAGTCAGCCTCATACTCATCAAAGAGTGGATGGTCGAGTATCTGCGACTCCTCCATGTCACCAACAGCTACTTGATGGATTTACTTCCCCTTTCATTTTTCCAAATCGTAGCTGTGGTTGTGGTTGGATTCTGTGAAAAACACTTTTTCCTTTGAATTTATGATTGGAGTTTGGAATCCGGTGGCGGTTATCTTCTTTATATCTTCCATCACTTTCTTCATTTGATATCGCAACGAATTCATCTGTTCACATATCTGGCCAAATTGATATTCCATCTCCTCCCAATAGACTGGTTCTACGATTGGAGTAGTGGACTTCTTGCGAGCGGTTCTCTTAGGTGGCATATCTCCTTAATCCTCGCATATGAACTATGTCGCTCTAATACCAATATGGTAGCGCCGAGATGTGAGGTTGAACAGACGACGGCAAATACAAAGAGAAGAAGACAAAAATAGAAAATATATAATCTCTAACACTAGGGTAGAGTGAAAAAGAGACTCGGAGACTCAAAGAAAAATCTCAATTTTTATTCACGGCGGTAAAATAAGGTATAAGATGCTTTATATATGAGACATTCAAAATCCTAATAAAATATTCTAAAAAAACAATAAAAATATTTAAAATAAAATATAATCTAACTACAATCAGATTTGATTCACTAATTAAAATATTTATTTTAAAATAAAATAAAATAAAATATCAAAAACAATAAAATAGGATTTTTGCACCCTAAACACTAGAATTTGAAATTTCGTGACATAATCACGCTTTTGACATTTGTTGGGCTCGTCGAGACGTTCAATTTGAGTACCAATTTTTCCTAGTTCTGATACTCCAGTGAGAAACCAGTCTGTCCGCAGTCGTCGCTACATCATATAGGCTCATCAAGATACTCTATTTATTGAGAGTGATGAGTTTGACGACTACGAACAATATCAAACACTTTCTTCTTAAGGTGGAAGCATAACATCTATCTCAGGCACTATATTCCCTGGCATGTTGTAGATGACCGATAAATTAACTTTAACATGAGCTCCATATCATAGGTAGAATAATTGGTTCCAATTCTTTCTAAAAAACAATGTATTTATCTCAATTATTTCCTAAACTCTATATCCTTAAAAACAATTGGTATTTCACTTCTAGAAACTAAAAGCTTATTGGGAGAATAAATTTTTTCCAAGTTATCTAAATAAACTATAAAATAATAATTGACTAGTTTAAGATTCAAGCTTATGATTTTTTGGCCTATAAGGCTTTGCTTCAACTCGACATCCCAATCGTATGTTTCAAGCTGGCTTTCTCTCTTTAAAGAACTCAAAAAGTATTTTAATTATTATTTTATTAGAGACTCTACAAAGGATATATGATGCATACTTGATTACTTCTCCTAGAGTGAAATGGATAGTGATGTATAAGAAATCGTGCTCGTAACAATTTCTTGTAAGGTTCACTTAAACACACCATTCCTAGTGCGTGAACCTGACATGGTGCATTGAGGAAAAAATTCACACTTTTCTAGGTAGAGGGAAACAAATCCAGGATATTTTTCACCATATCATCATAAATACCATAGTATTTACCACCATGGTTAAATATATCTCATTTTGATCATCTTACGACGATGTATCTCAACCTCATCATTAAAGAGCTTAAACTTTTTTATGGATTCTGATTTCTTATAAAGCAAATAAAGGTATCCATATCATGAATAATTGTTTATGAATGAGATTAAGTATCTTTAGAAATTACATTAAGCTATAGGGAAAATGCTGTAGATATCTGTATGAATTAATTCTAAGATGTTTGTTGCACAAAAGAATTCAAATTTTATTATGTTTAGTATGTTTCCCTTTAATGCACCTAGTATATGTCTCATAGTTGATGTAGTCAAGTAAACTTAAAAGACCATCAACAAAACGATTTGCAGTTCTGTTTTTACATATATGACCTAAACACAAGTGCCAGAGATATGCTGAGTTTTCAGAAGTAATTTATAAGATACCATTTATTGCAAGATGGTAATTGGTAATATTATGAATCATATATAAATTATCAATATTATCTAGTACATATGTACACATCTATTATTATAGAATAATATAAATTCTTTATTTCCAAAAATAACAAACATAACCAACTTTTTCCAATAAAGAAATCAAAATTAAATTCGTTCTAAAAAATGTACAAATAAAACATCATTGTGCCCACTAGTAAAAACGAGTTAAAAACTACATATGGCCTTTAATGAAACCCTCTCAACGGTATAAATTGAAATCTTTTCATCACTAAGACTTTAAATTCGGAGTTTACCCTGCAAAAAAACACAAACATGATTTAAGGCTAATGTATCGACCCACCAAATATCATTTGACACTGAACCTAACTTAGCTTCTGAAATTACAACGAAAGTGAGTTCACATTTCTTTGAGACCCATGCTTTCCAGGCCTCATATTCCTTATTAATGTGATCCAGACTCTTGTAGTGAAAGCAAACCATAAATTTTCCATTTTCATCAGCCTCATTAGGGCCAACACCATCCAAAAACATAACATAATATATGCAGTTATAACTCGAGTGTTCTTGCATTATTCTCACTACCACCTTTATCAATGCTTACCATATTGGTATATTTTCTCCATTTAGTATATTTTTTCCTCATTAAGGATACTAGTTATCATGGTGTTAATGTCTCATTTCATATTCTAGAAGATAAATTATCTCAAAAACACTGAATATTGGGTAACCAATATGAATATATGAGATACTAAAACTTCCCCTAGGAGTTCGATGTTGACTGTCTTAAACTTACAATAAATATTCGTCATTTCCATGATATATTATTTGATCTTATTATGCCTTATGTACTTAATTATGTATAGATTCCCTATCATACCTTAGTTTATACATACAAGACTTCACAAAGCTCTTCTATAAATATATCATCATATTTTTCGCATATTTCATCTCGATGGACTGAAAACCCAAAAATACTTGTGGGACTCTCTCTTGCAGCAGATATCAACTGAGATAATCAGAGTATTCCCATATTTCCATGCACATCTTCTCATCAAGATTGATATGGTCTGTAAGATGGGTGGGTTTAACCAACCTAGTCTAGTGGTTTAATTCATTTAGTCTCAGAAAGGGCACGCTTCCACTCCTTTAAAATACCGCCCAACACTAAGGAACTTGAATGATATTTTTTCAAAAATGAGTGGCAATAGTTGAACAATAAAAATCACTCAATTAATGAAACAATATAATTAAATCCAAATATACATTAACATATAAACTAATTTTTCTCAAACTCTAACTTTAATAGGAATTCATATGAACTGACTTGTCACAATCCTTGGCCGGGAGATATGGGCTAGCGCACCATACATTACGTCTAGAGTACAAATCTTTAAGGTTAAAAATATTAGTTCATGACCAAATCTTCAAGCAACCAATCCTTCTTATGGGCCAATCATAAACATTTCATGGCATACTTAACCAAACACATTCAACATTGAAGTTCAGTTGTGAATATCATGTAACGATTTGCTCACCCTCAAATGAATGTGTGTATAGTCGTCATATGAGCCAGTATAAAGACACAACTACTGGTCATTGATCATAAATACCCAAACACTTTCATGTAACACTCGTATAGAGAGAGGCCACTCAGGTGACATGAATAGTCCGTCCTACAACTCAAGAGTAGGAGAATATGAAGTGCACATATGCAAATTATGCCAGACAATACTCTTCCTAGCTGAAATAATGTTTATGTTGTATATGATTGTATCATAAGCATATGAAACTATCTTCATAATCTAAAATATCACTCCAAGTGTGTAGATATCTTAAATAAGATGAATGTCATTCAAAATATAAACCTGAAAAATCAAAATAAACAACCATTGAGCATGCATAATATCACCACATTCATCCAGAAACTAAGTACTCAACAATACTGGGTCATCACTACCATGCAATTGCAAGAGTACATGCTTACTTTCTACGCATAACATATGGAAACACAATTGTACATTCTTTAAACACTTAACACAACAAACATACATAAAAACGTACTTTAAACATGCCAAAACATTTAATGATTTGCAACAAATCTGATGACGATTCAAGACATCAAACAAACATGCACTGTAATAAAGAGAACAACAGAAGATAATACCACATTCAGGAAGTTATCCTTATGGTGAGTCCACATAGCATTGAGACACGATGGTTGATGTATGGCTGTTGTTGCGGAAACATACATGTATATCGCGGGAACATACATGTATGTCGCATCACTACAACTACACTGCATTCCTTATCATGGAAAACTCACTTCAGTTCCGCGGACTGCGACTTCTGAAGCCAAATTATCACAACAACTCACATAAGTGTCATGACACTGTGGCTAATAAGGCTCATTAATCTCATAAAAAAACAAGAGTCAAGATTTTGTTTCTAGATCTTTTACTAAGCCTAAGCACTGTGATGTGGTCTTGATTACATGTGAGATTTTTTTGTTACGGTGGCTATTTATTGATATGATGGTTAACATTATTCAATCTATTTTTTTTTAACATTATGATAACAAAAATGCAATGCAGATTGCAAAGATTTCTATTTTTCTATGAGAAGACGAAGCACGTTATAATTGATCACTTCATTAATCATTATCCTCAGTTCGAGACCATATCTCTTTCATATGTTCCATCAGCTTTGCCGATTGTGGATATTTTTGTGAAGGCTCAATCGGCATGTCGATTTGATTTTTTAAGTGAGAATTCTTCAATATTTATTATTATTGCATTATAAGTTTGAAAAATGATGTTAATATTATAGTACGATAGCTATTTGGCTCACTAAGTCATAAAATATTATTTTATATATTATCTTAAGCACTTTTTATGTACATAAATTTAATTAATTAAAATTTTAACCATTTTTGTACTACTCTTCACCAAATACAGTATTTTAATATTTCAAATTTACTATTTAAAAAGGATATTTTGAAAATAAAAATATTATCATTATATTTTAAAAGTTATATATATCCAATAATAACATTAACTTTTTTTAGACAAATATTAAGTTAGAAGAACAAATTAAGTAAAATTATTTCCAAATGAAGAATTGTATTATTTTATAATTTTGAATATAGGAATAATTCTACATTTTTTATTAAAATTAATTTTAGTTTTTTATTTTTTATATGGAAAATTTTGAATAAGTGAATTAATCTGAAACAATAATAAAATTTGAATAGTTTGAAAGAGGAAAAAAAATTAGTCATTGTGAGAGAATAAAAATAATAACACATGCTTTACTAATAAATATTATAGTTTTATTTATTGAGTTTATAAATAGAGAATTATATCGGAGGATATCAAATTCGATGTTAACCATCTTTGGTTCGAATCTTAAGCGTTTTTAGGCTTATTTATTCATATTTACCATAATTGGATTGTTACGAGAAACGTATCTCATTTAGTTTGAACTTAAATGTCCATGTTTTATTAAAACCCTTCGTCTACCAAAATATCAGTTGAGGATAATAATATTTATTTTTCTAAAGAAAATAATATAGTTAACAATTTTGTAGACTGTTATGATATTACTTATTTTTTTTATTTACTAACTTATCTCTTCTTATTTGATTTGGAATGCTTTAATTCTTCAACGAATATGACTGAGTAGTCATCTAGTCCTCGGTGAATGATGAAGTAAATACTGACTAAGAGGAGACAAATTTCTTCTAGAGCCAGGTAGTTGATGATGTCGTTATTTTTTGTTTGACCAAATTTCTTGTGAATGTATTCTAGTAGCTCCATAGTCCTTGGTGAAGAATGAGAGAAATACTATTGTAACTGATCATCTACTTCGAGAATTCATTACAACTTAATATTTTTAGCTTCAGCTAAAATTGTTCTTGAAATTTCTTGAGTAATCAGATTAGTTCTTTATGAAGACTGAAGTAAGGGTATAATATGACACAATAATATCTTTGGCGTTTTTAATCGTTCAAAGTTGTCTTCTTCTCTTTTTGGTTTTATCGGAAGTTATATGGATATAGATGTGTTTAAGGAAAAATGATTTTGTTTACAGAGGTCTGTATTTCTTTTGGGTTTTTATGGTAAAGTTTATGAAATTTGAAGGGGCTATTATTGTTTTATTAGAAAGTAGGCAAGTTGCTGGAAGAAGTTTACATGTGGATGAAAAGTTATTTATTGTAAATAGACGTGTGCGCTCTCTTCATCTTATTTAATCTTGGCACTCCATATTTAATTTAATCTTGATATTTTATCCTTCAAATAAATCCAAGCCACATAAATCCGAAAAAATCAAATGTTAAAATTGTTTTTTACCTTTGTGTATAAATACTGATATTGTTATCTTTTTTTTATTTGCTTCCTTTACATTTTATTCGAAATTTTATTTGTTTTCTGGCATCATCTTCTTGATTTTATTAATTTTTTTACCTTTTTGTTTTTTTTGTTACAACTAATTTTAGTTTTCTTCTTATCAATGGTTAATAAAAGTGAAGGTAGTGATTTCTCAAATTGAAGATAATGGTTCATTTATGGTTTTTTAGGTCACTCCAAGCGCGATTTTTTTAAAAATTACTCGTCCAACTCGTCAAGCATGCCTGAAGAAGAACTTTGTAGTAAATAGAGAGAAATCTATTAAGTTTGATGTCCCTCTCAAAGTTTTTTCTTATGACCCTTATATTTTTGACGAAATAAGTATATATCCTCAGCAAGAAGTAACCATCAAGGCTGATTCTTGTTGTCAGAGAGATATGTAAGAGATTGAGGATGATTCTTTCAGTGATCTTTATATAAAAAGTATTATGGAGCATTCATATTGATATATCGCAAATGATTAATGTATAAAAAAAACTCGTTGATTGGGTGATTCATGACAATGTAATAATTCGGTTTCATATGATTGAGGAAAATCCGTTGACTCTCGTGAAGGTGAGGTTGCTTTGTGTAACTAATCTCTTGATCATAGACTGAAAATTTCTCTTACTCTAGATCTTCTCAAGTTTTTTCAACTTAGTAGAATTTGCCCCAGGCAGTTTCTTCCTAGTTGTTTTAGTGTCATTCTTTCTGTTATAATTGTATTACATAAAATATTTCATCATTTCTCTGTAAATGAGTTCCTTACTATTGTCAAAGTCTTAGACCAAAAAACGAATACTCTCTTTTACTTTTTTGAATGAGTTTTATTATATAATTGTTAATGAACTTTCAACCTCTGATTAATAATGAAAGGATAACTTTGTACTTGTCTCCAAAATTTGGAAGACCAGTCATGGTAGAGAGATTCCTCTTATGAGTGAGACTTGGGTCTCAAAGGGTAAGTTTCTGTTTTTATGCATTATTTTCTTCTTTTACTTTATTTTGTATGTATTTTACAATGGTTATCTTTGTTGGTTCTTCTCAACTCCTTATGCTAAGATACCTTTTGACAACAATAAGGATTAACATACTTGTAGTAAATATACTAGCTTGGTGAAATAAGCTTATAATATTTCTTATTTTTACATTATATTCTAGTACTCAAAGAGTTTGTCTGTAGAGGGTTGTCGTCGAATATTGATGTTTGTAGAAACTATTTGGTTTTTTCTTCCTATATGGAGGATAATTTGGAAGCACATTCTCCAATGAAAAATAATTTGGAGTTCCAAATTCTAAAGAAGAATATTGTAACTAAAACTTTAGAAGAAAAGAATGGGGAGAAACATTATCCAAGGATATTTTTGAGTAGCAGGTGAAACAACTCAGTTACAAAGAAAATATATTATGTTCATTCTGACTCCAATTATAAAAAAGTTGATGTTCGTGTTGTATGTAAACATATTGTGGTGAATGATCTTGACTTAAATAAAAAAAACGAAGCATTGTCCCAGTATTGCTGAAGAAAAGACCAAGGGTGAAGAGGATTATATGCCCTTAGTTAAGAGACAACTTAATGTTTGAAAATAAAAGTGGCGTACCTTTGGATCTTGTAGTTAATGTTATTGAGACAAATGTTTCAAAGGTCATGTTGTAGCTTATCTTCCAAAACATGTTGCTAATAAACTTGTAGCTTTGTGTGAAAATGTGGCTAGTCCAAACTTATTAGCTATGAAGCCTAATTTCAGAGCCATAAAAGAGAAGGAAATTGTTGAAGCTAGAAATAGTGTAAGCGGCATCATAATGAATGTTTTCATCTTAAATTAAAAAAAGTCCAAGAAGTATTGATAAGGTTCGAAAGTCTCCATCTATAAGAATTGTGTTTCTTGTTGATATTGAAACTACTGTGGAGTTCTAAAACAAATAGTGTTGTGCATATAATTTTGCAGACTTGACAATTACTTAAGTTGTTAAATTGATCAACAAATAATTTGAGGTAAATAAAGAAGTGGTTCTCATCTTTACATCTTGTGCTGACGTTTTAGTAATTCAAAACCCTATTATTATTGTCAAAAATGATGGCCACTTTTGTATGATAATCTGGAATTTTATATTGATACATAATTGGTGGCAAATAACTTATGTTGGGAATCCAGTTACAACATGCATACTCGTAGCATACATATCCATAGTATATCTTTTTCACATCTTCCACTGACTTCACCAGTTGGGGCCCTTCTCTAGGCTCATCTGTTCCTACCAAGATAACTTTTTTTATGATTGATATGCTTTGAGCATCAGATATGTTGCATAGTACTTATTGGAGCTTTTTTATTTCATCTACTAACATCCAACTTGCTGTCAAAGAGGTACCTTAAACACTACTGGACAATAAATATTATACTGCATATGATCTAGCCAAGAACTAATCAATAGGATGTTTTATGAGGAATGTGCATCTAACATCATGAATAAACAATATACCCTTTTGTTTTATTATTTCTTTCTGAGGGCGACATCTAGGGCTAGCTTATCTAGTACAAATACATTTACTCTGGTGAAGCTAGTGAGGATTATCTGAGTTGGGGTCAGCATCGACGCTCTTCTTATATTTTCATAACTACATCTATACATGATATTTTTTTAACAACTAGTGTCAATAATCACTTGTTGATTTCTACTTCGTCCAGCTCCATCATTATCAAGACTGCGTCATTGTGTGGAGGTGTCACCCATTTTTTATTGTCATTTATGAATGAAAACATCAAATATAAATATTTTTATAAATTAGGGGATCCTCTAGAATATGGATCTCCTCATGTAATCACACATATTGACTGTCTGTTTGGATATGGATCTAGGTATCATTCTTTTTCTTCGGCTACTATAAGGGAGTTTGTATCTAGCATTCTTTGTTCTTTGTATGGGTTGAAGCTTGTTCAATGCTGTTTTTTCATGAACCTTGTCTAAGTTCATTTTTTTTGACGAACTAACTAAGTTTTCCTTCCTTCACTAAATGTTAGACTTGATCGTGCAATGCCCAAAAATCTATAAAATGACTATATCACCATAAAACCTATAATATTTGTTTTTATCTATGTTCTCTCTTGCTCCGTACAACTTTTTCGATCAGTTGTACTTGATAGTATCTTTTTTATTTTCACAGATTGTCGTCAATCTTTTTTTCACCTTTGTAGATAGTCCTCTTGTTGGGTAGTTGGTCCTCTTACTACTACTGTTGTCGCTTTTGGACGTTCTCTTATAACTTTGAGTCTTATTATTTCATGGTCTGACGAAAGTTGATGCGCCTTTATTCCTTGGTGTATAATTCTATGTACTTATTTGGGCCACTATTTTTGTTTGGTGACCTTAAGGGCATATGACGGAGGTTACCGTGTCTCATTTCATTTTGGCTATGACGACTTCATCGACTTTTTTATAACGATCCATTTTATCCACTAAATCTCCAAAATTTAGAGATTTTTTTCTTCATTATGGTGTTGGATATGGTGTTATGGGTATTTGTTGACGTAGTACTTATCCATCTTATGATTCTTGAATATCGGAGACAAGAGCTCGTACAAAACAATTCAGTGCTAGTGGGGACTTTTCATGGGGTAAATATTCCTTATCCACGTTGAATCTATTCATGAATGAGTTTGTCTCCTCGTACCCGAGTCCTTACCACTTCTTGACTTTGTATTTTCCTTCGACATAGCCAACTAAGAACCTTGAAAATATTGGTTATATAAATCATGTTGTGACTTAAAGGTAGTCCTGATTCCAATTAATGATAATTTTAAATTTTATAAATCCGTATCTTTTAAACGATAACTTAGAATAAAAAAATAAAAAAAATTCATTTGTTTTGTTTGTAAGACGAACAAAACTATATATATATATATATATATATATATATATATATATATATATATATATATATATATATATATATGTATATGTATATATGTATATATATTGCAAGCTTAACCCTCGTCTCGCATCTAATTTTTTAGTCTCACATCTATCATCTAAAAATTAATATTCACATTTTTTTTGCAACCCTCGTATCTTGTCTGGTAACTCTCGTCCCACAATTCTTTGTCTCTCGTCTATGTGTCTTTCATCCCGCAACTTCCGTCTCTTGTCCTCCAACTCTCGGTTTCTTGTCCTAGTAACTCTAAATCTCTCATCCTGCAACTCTTAGTCTCTCGTCTCTATATCTCGTATCTCGTCTCCACACTTTTGCGCGTAAAAAAAGTTATATCATTTTTGCCGTAGTTTCGATTTTTTCCAAACTTTAAATTTGAAAAACACAAATTTTTAACAATTAAAATTAAAAACCAGGAAAAATAATAATACATAACTGTTTTACGAACCTGTAATACATTAGTGTTTTAGGGCACATATTTGATATATTATAGTAAATAGTTTGATAATAAAAAGTAAAATTAAATAAATATTTGTTAAAAACATTTGATAACTATAAGAGAATAATTTGAGTTTTAATATTTAATATTTAATTTTAATTTGATAAATTTATAACTATTTTGTATAAAATAATAATCAATAATTCATTTTTTAAATATACAGAAAACTTAAAAGATATTCGTTTTTTTAAGAGGATTACAAAAAAAATAAGATGGAGGTAGAGATACCAATAAAAACCACAACAATCCTTATCGATAATATTGGCCAATAGATACGAGAAATCTGATATGAATAGACTCAACACAAGAAAAACCAAAGTAGCTTCAACTAATAACAACAAACTGACAAATGTATCCATAAAGATATGGCCAAATTTGACTGCGAACAACTAGTCATGAGTGTCTTTTTGTTCCACGTCATCATAAAATCTTACTGTGTTAATGTTAATTAATGAAATGTATGTGGTATACTTATCTAACTCATAAAAGGTTAAACAATGTTGTCTTCATTGAATGTCTTCTTCTCAATCTTCTAACATAAAACAAATGTATAAAGCTAATCAACTATCCTCAAAAATCAAAATCCATAAGACCTGGTTTTATGTAATTCCAATTGTTTTGTTTATAAAACATGGTTATCGAGATTAACTATAAAGCTACCTATTTTGAAAAACAAATAGCTTTTAAAAAAGCTTAATTATAAATTAAACTCTAGACTATGGAAGATTATATGATTTTACAAGGTATAATCGAGTTTTTTTACACATTTATAATATATTATTTTGTTAAAGAAAAATTATAAATATTTTATAAATTTTCTGAATATATTTGGAGGGATGGATATGAAAATTTATATAAAAATACGAAAATAGTAGATAGAACTAAAAATTGATTGAGGCATGATATAAAAAATAGAAATAACACGATTAAAGTTCAAAGACCATAGAATTTATAGATAGTCAACGTAACATGAAACTACTAGTGAACAATGTAAGTTTCCACCGGTCATATCTACTAATCTATTACGACAACCACATCTGAAAAGGAGAAGGTAACAACATATTTGACTAAATATGATACTATATCAAACTACATACAAAAACGACTTCAAGACGACTAACCAAACAGATAAAAAAATCTAACATACCAATTAATTCACCAAAATAAACCACAAATCTAATCACGAAAATAAGCAATAGTAAAATAAATAAACACACAATATTTATTTTATGTGGAAAAACCATTTGAATATAAAGGGTGAAAAAGCTTAAGGACTTATTAGAAGTAAACCCGAACTACTTCTATTATAATAAAAAATTGATGGTACAACTATATCAAATTCAATATAATTTTTACAACAATTTTAAACATAACAGACTAACAAGAAGAGAAGTAAAAGTGAAAAATATCATCAAAATACTGCACTATTTTGGCATTGATTTCTCTCGAATTATAGCACCAGATCACAATCGAAATGGTGAAATTGAAGCATTAGATGTCCAAAAAATGCTGTCCAAAATTCATAAAAAAATCAACACTCGTGACCCCTCGATAAGACCTTTTATTGCGGCTTTACTCTTTAGAAATCCAAAAATAAAAAATCCTCCATCTTCTTGTATTTTTTGTGTGTGGCTCTCTTATCTCTTGCCCCTATATATATAAACCTAGGGAAATGAAAACCCTAAGTTATAAAGTGGATATAAATTTAGGCCGAACCCTAACAATCTCTCCCTTCAGCCCACCACGGGAAAGATACACTCATGAGGTGATCTTTGAACCTCATCCTCATGAGCATACTACAAAGCTCGACCTAGTTTTGGAGGACGAGCTTAATCAACATGTTTTCACTATTCTTATTAGTGTGGACATTTTCCAACTTTAATTCCTTTGTCTCGATCACATCCTGCAACCAATGATATCTCACATCAATATGCTTGGTGCATGCGTGATACATTTGATTATTAAATCTATAGCACTTTGACTATCACAAAATATTGCATAGTCATCTTGTTTCAACCCAAACTCTCAAATGGACATCTTAAGCCAAAGTATCTCTTTGCTTTCCTCAACTCGTGCAATATACTATGCATCAGTTGTTGACAAAGGTACATATTTTGTAGCTTGGAGTTCTAGTAAATGACACCCTTTGAAAATAAAAGTTGAATTACTTTTTTTCAAATATAAATTGAACTATTTTTGTAAATATGATTAAATTATATTTTACAAATACAACTTGAATATTTTGTTGTTCGTAAAATTTAATAATTTTACGAACAAAGTTGAAATTGTTATCATAAATAGAAATTTAACTACATCATCAAAATAAGATATATAACTTTATTTTATTGTAATTAGAAATTAATATTCTTTAAATAAAAATAAATAAATACGAAAGATTTTGTCACATATAGAAACTAAATTGTATTAAAAATATATGAATTAAAACAGTTTTAAACAAATAAATTTTTATCCATTTAAAAAATATTAAACCATCTATTATAAGAAGTAAATTTAGTTCTTTTAATTAGAAATAAAATGTATTTCATTAATAAAATAAATCTTTTTCTCACAAAACAAAGTGGATTGTATTTCATAATTTGTGATACTACATGAACAAAATTAAGATAAATTAGCCAAACGAAATACCCAAACACATATCTTGCACTGTTGCACAATCAGAAGAGACTTGTTCAAGAAGACAAGTCCCATAATGTTTCATTGTGTCAACAAGCGTGACGAAAATAGGTATGGCCTTCTGGCCAGACTCAAACTCCCCCAATCACGGACGTATGCGCGACCAAGGGTTTTAGCATCTGGCCACAACCATACCCAACGAGCCCCAGCCGATAGGACAGGTCTCGTTTGGTCGCACATATATGCACAAATAGAAATAGAGAGCAATTGTAATCCAAAATATCAAATTTAAACAAGTGTTCATTACTTAGTTCTTCAAGTTCGTTATCTTTTTTTATTGTTGATCCTCGTTTATCGAATATCATAAAGTGTTAGAAGATTACATGATTTTCCCTCGCAATTTTGGTTTCGTTGCCATAGTGATATTAGCCAACATTCAAACCTATCAACTTGAAATCTCACATGATTTTTTCAACACTATGAAATTGAGATCTGAAAGAATGGCAGCGACTGGGCAAAGGGTATTGGCCTCACAGCTTACTTCACTTAGAAATGCGGACATGAAAAATGACCCAAGACATCCCATAATGGTGGGAAGTTCTTAGCCCAAGGAGACGACAGTTTCACCATGCAGAATTCCCGATAATGACAAAAAGAATGATGACTCGTTCATTCTTACCAATGAGAGGATTGACGACCTAGCTCGCCAAGTAAGTGAGCTAGTGCAGGTCATCAATAGCATTACTGCAGCTCAAGAAATAATGAGATGATCATGTCCCTCACCAGTACGGGCAAGGGAACCCTATCTGGGCTAGACCTAAAACATTTTGGCTTAAAAAGAGCAGTACCACGACAGTCGACCACCAAGCACTCGACCTAGATTCTTTCTACATGTTTGAGGTATACCTTAAGAGAATAAACTTTGGACGACTAGATCCTTACCAAAAAATGGACAAACATCATCGACCTCGAACGTCGTCGTAGTGTAGTACTCACCGGTCATCAATATGAGACTGACTATAGCTTCATGAGGGCTCACGCTCACCATTTAGACAAGAGTCATCTCTCAAAGAATGATGCATCTTTTTAAGGGAAAACGTTCAGTAACTCCCGATGCGTTGGCATCTATACTAGACGATTTTAGAATATAAAGGGTATATAATTTTCCTCTCTCACCGAGGATTCTCATGGAGTAGACGCTCGCTGGCCTAGATATAATGAAGTTACAATACTTCACATATACCACAGACCCCGAGTATCACATGATATACTTCAGGCGCCTCACGGAATACAACCAATATGAAGATATAGTAATGTGTCGTTTATTTCCTATTATACTCCAATAAGATATCGTAGTGTGGTTCTGTCAAATGCCCCAAGGCTCAATCCACACTTTCCTTCAGCTACGAAATCTATTTATGGCTCGATTCTCCTTTAACAAAGAAATAAAGAGAGGGACCGACTACCTATGGACACTAAAACAAAAGTGAGGTGAGACTCTGAGGGAGTTCGTATCAAGGTATGTCAACCTTAACACCAATACGGTTGACTGTCATTATCGGTTAAAGGCATCCATAATTTTTAAAGCACTACTCCTAAAGTTCCAATTCTACAACTCAGTTAAGATGATGAAGCCTCTCATCGTGGCCGACCTAATAGCCCGAGCTCAGAAATATATCCACCTCAAGGAAATTGACGCTCATAATGGGCATAGAGGAAACTATGCCCCTCAAAAGGCAAAGGCGGTGCTATTTTTCGAAGAGGTTCCAACATCCAAATTATTATGATGACATTTCCACCTGTTTGAGCAGGCTAACCATCCATTTTTAACTGCGTCCAATGCTTAACTCTATGACCATATAAAATATATTGACCTCATAGTTTATTATAGAAAGATGCCATTGCATCCAACAACCCAAAATCGCAACAAACATGCGAGTATCACCGAGATCACGGGCATGGAATAGAGGAATTTTGAGTGCTAAAAATGGATATCCAAAGGTTGATTGAGAGAGGAAAACTGAGGGAGTTCGTCAAGAAACCGAACATAAAACAGTAAGAGCAATCATGCAGCATTTGAAATGCATCATATGGCTTTCAAAACCAAGGGAATACAATATGAGATGAGGTAAACCGATTTGAGGGTCGTCCTAAGGGAGAGAAAATAAGAAAAAAATCCTAAAATATACATCATAACTATGTATAAAGGCAT
The DNA here is from genome assembly GCA_036936605.1 of Limnanthes douglasii subsp. nivea. Taxonomy (NCBI): domain Eukaryota; kingdom Viridiplantae; phylum Streptophyta; class Magnoliopsida; order Brassicales; family Limnanthaceae; genus Limnanthes; species Limnanthes douglasii. The sequence goes on from JAUPFV010000004.1 coordinate 285,704,250, forward strand.
CAACTGAACGTGTTAGATGCATAGCTCCCGCAAGCACTACACCTGAGAGTTGACCTCAACCATCAACCTACCAATGGTCGACCTGATTAAAGCACGTGAACCCGTGGTATCCATACCTGTCATCTTCTTCACTAACAAGTATCTTGGGGATGTCGTCCATTAACATGACGATTCCTTCTTAATCACAAACAATATTTTATGGTGTTAAGCACCACAATTTTGGTGGGCAGATGAGTAACGTTTAATGTGTTATTTGGCTCATCCATAGAACAACTCATTTTCAAATCATCCTACGCCTAACCTTCTATCATGTGGTAGGCTTTCATGGAAAATTCACCATGCTTTGGGAACAATGCTACTATAAGTGTCGATTTAAACATGCATATGGGCCAACAGTGAGATTACCGAGTTTGTGGTACTAAACACTCAGACCACAAAAAACTTTATTCTATTGTGTCTCATATATATCATCATTGTTTGAAGTATGGGATCGACGGTGAAGTAGGCATAGTATAGGGCAACCAAAAGGAAGCCCAAGAAGGACTAGCCAAAGCCCTCAAATAATCAAGCCAATGATGATCGACATAGAACATCAACCAAAGAGAGGCATGCCACCGAGAATTGAAATGAGACCTCTTAACCCTTACTTTTATGTCTTGTTATTTTCCTAACTAATCTTGATAATTATTGTACCCAATATATTTTGATAAATGAAAGTACTTATTTTATTTAAAAATTTCTCAACTAAGTGTTCTCTATGTCACATGCAGAGGAACTAGCATGACTTCTCGACCAGAACGAAAATATAAATCCTCTTTTATACAAGTTTACTCCCCAAACCGTTGTCATGCCAATAATGAGTATAAGCTAGACCGGTAATTTTCATGATACTCAATAAAAAAAATTAGAAAATTATGGGTAAGCTTACACAAAAGAGGAAACAAACAACAACGGAGCTCTCCGCTCAAACTTGCATGATATATATGAAAACCAAATGACAAAGTAACCTCAAATTTCTATCCAAAGTACATGAGGTTGCGTTGGTAGGCCCCACTTTTATTAAAAAATAAAGAGAATACATGCATAACAATGACTTAACATACTAAGCAATAAGGCGGGATGGACTACGAGAAATAACCAAATGTATGACACATATCTGAGTATTTTACTTCCTAGAAAGATATTGGTTAAGATAGTTCGACTGAAAATGCAAATAATGCTTATATTACAATAAATGAGGGTCGTTTATGCCCTCTAAAATAAATAAAAATGATGGCCGAGTATGCTCATACTACAACTAAAGAAAGCCACAAATTCCCCAAAGTCTATACATCACACAACAAGAAGAAGAAATTTTACAAATAGCAAAGATAAAAAACGAACATCAATAATGATCCATAACGAAATATTACGAAACCTCCTTGTCCCCTCACTAGCCTCGGTCGAAAAAGTAAGATTCTGGTGTGTTTTTTGCCTTTACCTCGAGTTAGCACCTTTAAAGGGACAAAGTGATAAGGCATCCTCTCGATCTGAGCCTTGCATGCCTCAAGAAGTTGAGCCTCAAGACTTTCTACTTGTTAGTGGAGACGCTCCCTCTTGTCCTCCACAGTAGGCTCAGACAATTGGTATAGATCAAATCTCTCCAAGATCCTCGCAAGTTTTTCATCTAAAGGTTGGTTGAGGGACCCAAATAAGAAAAATAAAGTAGCGGAGTGAGAAGTCGCGAGGTCAAAGTCACAACAAACATCACTATAGGATTACTTAAAGGTCCTCGTTTGGGAAGCAAGTGGAACATTGGGAACAGACGATACATAATAGTTCGGAATCTTGGGAAAATGGGACCTAACATCTAGTAAGGATAACGCTCACGGATTGCTTAGATGGTCTGAGCCTCACCCCGTTTGTAAAAAATAAATTTAAGGTTAAGTTTTAGTTTTAGTTTTAGTTTTTAAAGATGAGCTTTAGGGGTTAGGTTTAGTGTTTGAGTATTATAGATTATATTTTAGGTTAAGGTAGTTTGGTTTAGACTTTAGTTTTGAAATTTAGTATTTAGGATATAAGGTTATGGTTGAGTTTTAGGATTAAGGTTGGTTAAGATTATAAAATTAAGGTTTTGTTTTGAGATTTAAATTTAAATTAAGTTAGCGGGTTAGTGGTGAAGTAAAAAGTCATCTAACAAGTTAAAATTAAAATATCAATAAGATCGAATAGACAAATTTGATATGACCTTGATAGTTTTTTTGAATAATACTTATATTTATTTCGCAGAGAGGATGACAATTAGACTAATTTCTTTCTCTCTAACCTTCTTCACACCCTTGCATATGACTACTTTAATCTTTATATATTGGTCTTGATTTGGAGATTAATGAGTAGATGCCCCCCATTTGTGTAGCCTTTTTTGATCTTTTAGATCCTTTACCAGATTGATGTACATCCGTCGTACATTTTCATGTGCTTTAGTCGTAAAATGTCACACGTTTTATGTACTTGTCATACGTGTCATTTGTACCATTAGTTGCGTGGGAGTAGGCGATACTCGGTCATGAGACAAACAAATACATTTAAAATCCGTGTTAGTTTGGGTTCAGAGTTAGTTTTGTTGGCCTAATACCAAGTTAAGTGTTCGTTCACCGTGACGGGATCATGGATCATAATGAATTTTCCAAAGATCAAGTCGCATTCATGCTTTAAACTCGAATTTAATCATTAAATTCTAGAATTATGATTTATGATTTATACTTGCAATTTAAAATCATGGTATATGATTCAAGTGTTGTGCTCAAGGTTAGAATTTACTTTTGAAGTTATGGTATAGTTTAATGCTTATGACTTAGTTTTGAATTTATGGTACAGTTTAATGCTTATGATCTATGCTATGTTTGAAGATTTTTAAGGGTGAGGTTTGGTTGTTTATATTCTGAAATGAGTTTATGTTTAGATTTACATGTTACCGTTTATGTCTAAAGATTAGAGTTATGATTTAAGATTTAGAATTTAGAATAATGGTTTAAAACTAGGTTAGTGTTTAGGTTTATAATTATGATTTAAGATTAGACTTTAGTTTAGGATTTCAAGATTTGTGTCTCTAGTCGAGTTTTTGAGTTTATGGTTATAATTGGTGTTTAGGTTATGTTTGGTGTTAAGAGGTACACTTAAAAATTTAGAAATATAGTTTAGGATTGTAATTTAGTTTACGATTTGTAGCTAGTTTAAGGGTTGGAAGGTTTGATTTCATTTTCGAGATTTATTTTTAATTTAATCCTTCTAATATATACTAGTAATTAGAATAAAAAAAATATAAATATTATGATATAAAAACAAGTGCGGGTTAACTAAAAAAATATTCATTAATATTTAATTTTATTACATATAATATAATAATAAAATATAGAGCATGATGCATATGTTTTTGGAACCACATATCTAAATATTTTTAATAGTTTATGAGTAAATTTTACATTTGTTTTTGGTGAAATATAGGTTTCAAAATATAGTAATTTTTGTATAATATTAAATTTTGCAGGTAATAAATCATGAATGTGTGAAATTCAGGTTATGTAATACAAAATTTGAGTTGGAAAATTTAAGTCAAAAGTCTAACAACTCATGTAAATGTATGCCTATAAATACTATTAGACTATTCATTTACATGGGTCTTTACCTTTTTAGCAAAATTACTCTATGTTCTCTTGCTTATATTTCTCCTAGATCTAACTACTAATTGCTTCCACATTTTTAGCTAACTAAATTATCTCTTTAATATCTCTTTTCCTACAACATTATTTTATACACTATTTTTTCTTATTGGTCGAGCTTCGGCTCATCAATTAACAACCTCTTGTACTCATTGTGAATCCATTTTACTTTACTTTCATTTTCCTTTAAACCATATTTTCATCACTGAAAAACCTTCTCACATAAAAGTACATTACCAAATTAACGTCGCCTATAAAATAAACCAAGATCATAGTGAGAGACTTTATTCAAGACCTTATTCAAAACCATTCATGGTTTTTATCGGTTTCACAAAAAACTAAAAAAATAATTAAAAAAATTAGTAAAGTAAACTATATATATAGTAAGTTTAGAAGCCATTGATTCCACAAAAAACCAAAAAAACTAATCCAAAAAATAATCGTTATCCTATGTAAGCTTAAAGCCAACCACTATACCAGAAGGATCCCCTTGTGCTTGAGGAACCTGACGAACACAAACTTCCAATAATAGCTAGACCGAATGAATAAGGACCACCTGACAAATATAATATTGATTCGTAGTTTGGTGGTTAATAATGGTCGGACTCATTGTCTTCATAATGTGGTTCATCGTTCCAAAGAGGATAACAATGATGAAAAAGAAGATAATATAGTTTCTTTCCTGCTGAGCAATAGATGGATTCCTTCTACGCGTAATAATTTTATCACTCTAACCATTTAAGAACATATCGTTCAAGAGACACTCTGATCGTGAGTCCTCCAACACGATGATATAGCATAATCATCGTCATGATCGTTCTCAAACCTAGACGATAAGTGAAACACATTCTTTTCATCATCAAAATAAGATAAGTATGAAAGCACGTGATATGAGCCTCACCATACGCAATAAGAGAAAAAATGAATCACAATCTATCCACTTTCTCCCCTAATGGATCAGTCAAAACAGTTGACGTACCTCATCATTCGCACGTGAACCATACAAACTAGCAGAACTTTTTTATTATTCCTCCAATACATCAGCCAAGTTATTAATGTGCATAACTACCACCACCATATTTTTTCAAGGTTACCCGTATGAAAACAAAATGAGTTTCATTTCAATTCCTCCAGCTTTGTAGTGGTATGATCATTAATAGTACATGACATCATTTTCACTGTACCAGCACATCAAGGACACCCTGGCTCATTTTCTGCTAAATAGAGATTCATTCTCGTTTGTTCTTTATTGGCTTCTTAGATCTTCTGGGGTGACTTAACACCAAAGTTCAACCAGTGCAAGATAGACAAAGTATGATGACACTAGAGATCCAGCGCATCATATAGAGTAGTTCAAGAATGTGATGTTGGGTTTTGGAGGATATTTCATTCTCTTGTGCATATAGTTATCCATGAATTTCATATATACTGTTCTGACATGCTTTAACAAATTTATTTCATACATCATCCAAAAAATTGATATGTTATGGACTGCATTTAGTAATCAATTCGTTAGGTCTAAAGTCATCAAATGAGTTGATGAATATACAATTACCATCTGAAATATATTTCATTAGGAGTACACTCAACACCACGATCTAGTGTTCATTATAGCTTATAGGAACGGAATATTGTAGGATCTATTGGCAAAAAGTATCATGAAGAAGAACCCCTGAAATTTAGGTATTTGTTGGCTCAGGTGAAAAAGAAAATAAAAATAGATGAGAGTATGATAGTCAATAATTTCAGGGGTTTCAAACACCTACCCTCCTTACTATCCTTTGGGGAATGTTAATGAACATGTCATAGTGGCACAAGTTCAAACAGAAAAACCTCCTATCGAAGTGTCAGCGAGGTCAAAATATCATAAATAAACACAAAGACTCTGAGGCAAGCTGTGAAATAACTTTAACAACTACAGTAGCAACCAAAATCATGAACAGTTTGGCTGAGGACCCTACACAAATCTTAATGAGAACCTGAGGGTAATTTGTGATAAGGCCGACGTTATAGTCATATTTTGGACGCCCGAGAATATGTAGATTTCCAAGGAGATGAATGATAATAAAAATTCTTACAAATCCCACAACGATGTGAGATGCTATACTCGAGACTATCTTGCTTTTAAAAATGAAATATAGAACCTGATTGATGCATGCAAGCTTGTGGAGTTTATCAAGAAGAAACCAAAAGTTGAGCAAAAACAGGTTGTGGTTGAACCTCAACATCTAGCTAAGTAGGAACAACAAAATATTATGCAAGTTGTCAAACCGTCGAGAGCCCTGGAGAACATGGTTGTTATGGACAAACAAGAATAGTACCATAATCCATATCCAGTTCGACGGGTACTGCTTACAATAGCACGAGAGGATAAATTATTAAGTTTCATACAAACTTTGAAGAAAATACATATTAATGATCTAAGATTACGGTATCATGGTAAAATATCAACACATCTATATTGAAACCCTCATCATATAATTAACTTTGATAATAATGATCTTAGAAAAATACGACTCCACATGAGGATGTGAAATAGTAATAGCTAAGATAGGGAAAGTAGAAGTTAAAAGGATTATAACAGACACTCACAGTTTAACCAATGTATTGCTTAAAAAGAATTATGATAAGGTGCATGAGGCACTAGTAATAACACCATCAAATATGGTGTTGACTAGGTTCACTAGTATAGACACCCCAATTTTGAAAGAGTTTAAGCTAGAAATTATGTTAGGCTAACATGAGGATATAAAACATGTAGAGTCTCTATTTATGGTAGTACATTCACCTTGTTTTTATAATGAAATCTTTTGTGAACCATTATTAAACCATATGCATCAATGTTATATCAATGCCTTTGCTACATAATCAACGGTAGGATTGTCGTCAGAAGGAACCATAAAATGGAAAACAAGTGTTATTTAACCTTCATTACAATTAAAATAATAATAATTACTAAGTTCCATGGTCATCTTAGATGATATGGATGACCCTTCAAAGGCCGCTCACCTAATCGATTCGGGGGAAGAAGTGAAGTTCATCAAAGTAGAATAATAGTCCTACATCTCGGCCTGGACATAGCGGCCAACTATATAATCGAATTAATGAACTTTTTATCAAAAAACTTGGAGATATTTGCCAGACCTACTTAGTATGTAATGAGAGTCCTTAGCGAAATCATGTACAAAATTATCCATATAAAACAAGTTTCGACTGAGCAAGCCGAAGAGAAGAGCATTCTCATAGGATAAATCTGAATCGGTGATATCTGAAATAGACATGCGTAGTGAAGTATGACATATCCGAGAAATAGTCTATATAATATGGATGACCAGCCCATTACAAGAAGAAAAATGGCAAGTGAAAGATGTGTGTCAACTTCTTAGATTTGAATAAAGTTTCCCAAATGACATTTTTCATTTTCTAGAACTGATGAGCTGGTGGATGTAATTTCCGCAAATAAAATGTTGTTCTTGATGGACGCACATTTGGGCTTAAATCAATTTTTCACGCATGAAGCTGATCAAGAACATACCACATTCATCACAAAATGAAGATTGCATTGCTATAAGGTATGTCCTTCATATTCGAGAATGTTGGGGTTGCATATCATAGGTTAGTCAACAAGACTTTATCACACCATTTTGACTACAACTACAAATTTACGTTGATGATATGTCCTTCATATTCGAGAATGTTGGGGTTGCATATCATAGGTTAGTCAACAAGACTTTATCACACCATTTTGACTACAACTACACATTTACGTTGATGATATGCTGGTTACTGGGAATCATGATGCAAATAATTTGGTAGACCTTACCAAAACCTTTGCCAGCCTCATAAAAGTCAATTAAAAGCTCAATTCAGATAAATACAATTTTGAAAATCATTAAATACATGATCAATGAGATATGAATAGAAACAAATCATACAGAACTATCAAACTTAACTTGCAACAGAGATACTCCGAAACATCAATAGAATAATAAAACACATCTATCATTTTAAATAAATTAAAATTTTAATACTAAAATTCTACATTATTAATTCGGTTTTACTACTCAATTTCCATTCAATTTTCATTCTTTTTCACTATTCAATTTTCATTCATAAACTATCAAAACTAAAAATATATTTCAATTAAGTTTATGCTCTATTTTTAGTACATGTTTTGGCGGTATTTAGCTAAGTTTCAGAAAAAACTCTCAACTCTCTTGTACTAGTTTATGATGTCAGTGTACTCCCTCTTCAGAACCTGTTATGAATGAGCATAGTACTTAAAATTTCTAATCACAAATTCAACCGTCGTGACATGAAACTGAAAAATAGGCTAAAAACAAGATTCATAGAAGAAATATCATAGTAGCAGCAGCAGCCTAGCAGGTAAGCAAATTGCTTTTGTTCGGGGGACCATTCCTAAATTATAGGTCCCATTATTTACTGTATCTTTTCACTCAATGAAAGATGCCATAAGTGCTGGATCACGCCTCTTCCGTCTTCTCTCTGGAAAAAATCGATATGTGGATATGCAACACCACCCTGCTTACTTAGACATTATCATTATTGTTTTCTATTTGTCGATTTCTTGTGGGGATCAGAATATATAAGTTGAAGCACAATGATTTTGGTATAAAAATATTTTAAATTATGAATCATTTCGATGCCGCTCATCACATATTCAAACTTAAATCAATTATTTATTAAATAAATTTAAATCACACTCAACGTATACTATAAATTGATAAACTAACAAATATTTTAAAATTAATGTTGATTATACTTTTAAATTATATTTGTTAAAAACATTCTTTTACATAGTTAATTATTTTGTATAATGAAACTAAAGTTTCTTTTACGGAATACTATTTATTAATTGTATAAACATTTTTTTAGATTTTTTTTCGTTTACTTTACTCACGAAGTTCATAATTATTTCAATTTTGGATAGTCGGAATTGGAAAGTGTTAATTGTGGCCGTCGGAATCGAAAAGTATACAAACTGTTGTTTATTGAAATCGATTTGATAAACTTTTTCATTTCAAGTTTCTTCGATTTTGAAATAATTTTTTATTTTTTTTGAAATTACCGAAATTCGGAAGTATTATGCTATTTATGAACTCGTTATATAATATAATTGTTTTATTTTTATTTTTTATTATGATTTTACTTTGAACTAGTTGAAAATTAAAAAGTATCTTCGATTAAATTTTATGTTTTTTTGTACGAATTAATTTGTTTTGTGTACAAATTGATGGTAGGTAAAAGATTAGGTAAGTTGTTTTTTGAAATCAATCGGATAAGTTTCATCGATTTTGTTTTTCAAATTTTAAATAGCAGTTGGTTTTTGTAACCAATTTAGTAAGTTGTTTTGATTTTAAATATATATCTGTGTTCATTTCTTGAAATCGTTGGAGTCTAAAAGTATTATCCGATATTTGAACTCATTGTATGATAAATTTTTATTTTTATCTTTTACTATGGTTTTATTTTGAATTTGTGAACTTTCAAGAGTTTTGATTCGATGAATTTTTTCGATTTAAGTTTGTTTTTTTCAAATAAATATTTTTATCAATTTTTTGAAATCCTCGAGGTCTGAAAATATTATGTGATTTTTGAAATTATGGTGTAGGATAAATTTTTACCCTTATCTTTCACTAATATTTTACTTTAAACGCGTTGGAAATTGAAGAGTTTCTTTGATTTAAGTTTATGCGATTTTGAACTCTTTTGATACGAATTGAAATGTTTGATGTACAAATTGGTTGTAGGTGTTTTTTTTTGTTTATTTCTATTGATGTTTGGTATTGTTTAGATTGTGAAATATCATATTTTAAAGTTTTTAGATTTAGAAATTTATGTCTATAAAAAATAGACAGTTCTTACGCAAAAAAGACGACCTAAACATAAATCTTGAACTTGTATAGATGTAAATACAAATCACGAATGATAGGTAAAATTAAGTGTGACCTGTCAATTCTTATGTAACTACGAAATCTTAATTACATGATCAATGCAAATGCAAATCGTGAATGTGTATATGAAAAGAAACATTATCGTATAAAACTAGTGACTATAAATGTTCTTTAAACGTAAACTAAGAATCATTTTGCATATATGAAATACGAATCCTAATGTTTATATACAAACTAATGTGAATTGTGAATACCTTATTGACTATCACTATTTTTTAGACACAAATTGCGAATATGTTTTAATATATAAAATGTGAATCATTATGTTTATGTAAAAACTATAACGAATTATGAATAACTTACTCACTAAAATGTTAACTGCATGTGTGGTTAATTTTGTTTTATCAAAGTGCGAGGAGTTTGTTAGAAGTAATTTTCAGTTACTTTATTCACATGGTAATTATAAGAATTTTTTGTAAGTAGTAATGATGAATTTACGTGTATGCTATCAATAATTGATCTAAAGGGTTGTGTAACTATTAATATAGACATAGTTATAGACGTGGTTGACCGAGAAACACATAAATATGATTTAGGATTATTTCAAGCTTCAAATGAATATTTGGTTAATGGAGAAACTAATTTAGATATTGGTTTTCAAGGTCATAAGAAAAACAAAATTGTTTAAATTTGTTTGGTTGATAGAATTATAGATGTAAAACAAGTTTTTGAGGAAGGGTTTGTATTTTAAGATTAGTTTTATGTCGTTATGTTATAAAGAATGGTTTTGCTTCGAGTATTTGCATAATACCATATAAAAATAATTGTATATTTTCAAAATAATTGTAAAGAACGACTATGGTTTAAATATATCGTATTGAATTTCATAGATTGCTTTAGAGAAAGCTAAAAAATATATTTATAGATATAGTTCTACTTCATTTAATATAGTTAAGTTTATTTAAGTCTCTAAAGGTTCTTAATATAGCGAGTGACTGCTCCTTCGAATATACTCCCAAAACTAACTACTTTAAATGATGTTTTGTTGCATTTGGGTCTTGTGTACAAGGTTTTCACTCTTGTTGTTCGCTTTTACTCATTAATATAAATTTTTTGATGGAGAAACGCAAAAGATTATTATTTTCTATATATAAATATGGTAACAATGGTAAGTCTCACGGATTACTGGTTACATTAAATACAATATGCGAATATAATGTAAAATATAAAATGTGAATCATGAATCACATTTTACTTACAACGCAAACTGAAAACAACATGAAATTGAAAAATGTGTGAATCGTGAATTACTCGTAAATGTTAATCACAAATGACTTTGTTCTTAAATATGCTTCTTTCCCAATTACGCAGGTCCTAATCTTGTTGAATGGTATTGGTGGGTTAGAAGACGAGAATAACGGATTATGAATTTTTGAGATATTGAAACCTCCTTCGATGGATTATCGAATCATATTTCTATCAGATTATGACTTAGGTATAGTTAATGTCCTTCTGCTTTGTTTCTTTATTACTATCATGTATATTATATTTTTATCTTATTAAAAATTTGAAGTATGTATTGAGTCGTTCATCCATAAAATTTAAGGTAATTATGGGTCACAAGTTTAAACATTGTGTTTATGCTTTTAATCAAAGTGCATAGTCAATATATGGAATAATTTATTTATAATTAAGGTCAAAATGTCTTAGTTTTTGCCCAAATTTACCTCCATAAAAATATACATGTGCATATTTCAACGATAAATGTCATGGTTACATGACCTTTAATCATGCTGAGTCTTTGATAAGCGATTAGTGTAGTATTCTTATATTATAATTAATTGACAAAATAAAAGTTTAATTATGATATAAATATCAAGACGTTATGTGGATGGTCTAGGTTGGACTAGTGAGTTATTTCCTAAATCAGAGACGAAATTTAAGGCCAATTTGGGAGTATGTCGCACATGGCTAGTTCGTTCGTCTTCACGTGTTTTGCATGAAGTATTTTTAGAGTCTTTTATAGTTGTTAATCTTATGGGTTTCGAATGTTCTTGTGGTATGTGTAAAATTTATTGTCTTTCATGCTCTCATGTTTTTGTTGCCATACTAGCCATTGAGGATAATCTTATGAAATATGTCGAGTCTTTCTATCATACAAATTCTCATACAAACATTTATTCATATAACATCCTGACTTTGACTACTTTTTTTGAAGCATCTACTTTTACTGGTTTCGCAATATTCGAGATTTGGTCATAATGGACATTCACATGAAGAATTTTTATAAGATTGATGTAATCATAAATATTTTATTATGGAAGTTTCTTTTCTTAGTTTCCTATTTTTACGTTCAAATGTTTTTGAAAATGTAAATATTAAATTAATGATGATGTCAAAAATGGATTGTGAATCTTTTGTATGGACTTGTGTAATTTTCAAAACGTGAATCAAGATTCATCGGAAAATTATTATACGAATGGTGAATCATATAATTTTTAAAAATGAGAATTACAAACTCTACTTCAAATAAGGACAAACGTGAATAAATATCAAGAAACGTATATTATGAATCGTGAATACTAAGTCAACGTAATCATGAATCACGATCCATATAACTACTAAGTGTGGAATTGAAAATCCTTATATAATCATAAACGCAAATCGCGAGAAAAGTATTATGTAAGTTAAAAATATGAAGTTTTACGTAATGCTAAATGCGAATCATGATCCATATAAATACTATGTGAAGAAACAAAATTATGAATAATGTTGTTTTTAAATTCTAATTACAAATTACATCATAATATATTACACAAAAATTAATAATTTGTAAATGTAATATACATCGATCATAACTAATAAAATTTACATCAATTGTGACCAAACTATATTTGTATTTGTATGATTTAGAAAAAATATCAAACTATTTTCTCTTTTTATTATTGTAATGTCTTCCTTGTATGTTTTGAATTTTTCCTATTTTCAATGAAATCGCTAGCACAGTCACGTACTAGTATGCCGCAATCAGTTACTCGTGGTTATTATTATGGGATATTTATTGGGCATTTTATTGCAAGATTTTGGAAAGTAAGATTACTTTTGCAAATGTATTTAATCTGCAAATAGCTAGTTTGAAAAATTATAAAACGTGAATCATGATGTAATATAAAATGATTTTGGAAAACTAGCTAGTTTAATATGATATTTTCGAGACATTTTATTTTAAGGCTTTGAGAAATAAGGTTACTTTTTCAAATGTATTTAATCTGCAAATAACTAGTTTAAAAAATGATAAAACGTGAATCATGATGTAATATGAAATGAAATCACGAAGTAGTACTAAATATGAATCATATTATATGTGAATACTTAGTTATAAATAAAGCGAATCATTGTAATATGAAACGTGAATCATGATGTAATACTAAATGCGAATAATATAAGAATACTTAGTTGTGAAGTGTGAACAATGATTTCTTATGAATCGTGAATCATGAGGATCATAATAACCACTATGAAAGTGCATAGGTAGTTATAATAAAATTATGAAAATTAGATAACCTACAAATATTTTTGTTGCCTTTTTTGTTTTATCTCATGTGTATTTTAATTTTGAAACTAAAAGGTTATAGTTTGTTGTTTCTCCTTCTTCAAGGTTTATTATCAATAGAAACCAATGATTTATTCCATATTGTGGTGCTTATGTTCAAATTACTAGGAGGACATAAGTATAGTCCTCGTTAATTTTGCGGCAAACATTATCAATAATATGTTTAAATTGTATTTTAATCGTTAATATGTATAATATCATATATATTTTTACCACTACATATCTTGAAATACATATTGATTTATTAGGTCTTATTAATTTGTTATCAAATTCAGGTGAAGGTATAACAAACCATTTCTATGAATACATCCAGTAGATATAACCATCAATAACCTATTAAACGTGTTTGTAAAATTAGATTTATAGAGGAAATGTGAATGAGTATATTAAAGAAAATGTGAATGGCGAATAGAGTGAAAAAATCGTAAATGATACTAAATAGGAATAGCGGTTGAAGTGATAACAACCAAATGCGAATAACTTTAGGTGATATTTGTGAATTAAGTGGCAATAACCAAATATGAATGCACACAATATACAAATCGACAAGTAAAAGAAAGAAATGGTGGGATGAATATTGTTTATTTTGTAGTCAAACTCATCTTTATTGGCTACGTCCATCAAATCACTCAAAAACATTTGTATCAGAGAATTAGGAACTCAATGGATCATCATGTTTTTACCCTTTTGAATCCTAAAAATCCGTGGTATTCTTTGACACCAATTAACATTTTTTTGTTGGATTATTAACGTCCCAATCTATTTTCTCATACTCATGCATTACCCCGAATGTGCTAGCGTCAACTTCTGCAAAAAAAAACAATTAATAGAAAAACGTTAATAGAGGTGTGAATCACGTATGAAAAGCATAACAAAGTGCGAACACAAATAAAGAATAAAAGTAAATCATGAACAAAGAAGAGTTTATTTGAGTGAAAATCGTGAAAATGAAAGAAGGAAGTGTGAATGATGGAAGCGTATTGAACAAGATAAAGAAATAGAATTGTGAATGAATAAGATAATGAATTGAAAACGAATAAAACATAAATTAAATAGAAGGTTTTTACAAAGTTTCAAGAGTACACATTTAGCTTTTTTACAAAACATGTGTGTTATTCAATAGAAAGAGTTTTTGTCTTACAATTATGTCTCTTTGTTGTATAAATAACTCTTTGTGATGAATTCTCAATAGCTCTTTACTTAGTAGTTCTTTGTGTCAGTATAAACTTTCTTGAATTTGTAGTAAAAAATCTTTTCTTGGATTTAGATTTATTTGGATGTGCATCATGACTTTTTTGCTTTGAAGTAACCTTCACTGGAGATGCAATATTTTTTTGTGTGGATTGAATCTTAACTCGATAATCTCTATTTGAATCAATATTTCCTTGCATATTATATATTAAATCATATTCATCTTACTTTAAATTTGGTGTGGTTTATTTTACGCTGAGCGTAATTCTGTCAAGTGTTTTGGAAAGCTTTTTGGAGTATTAAATGTTTAGGTGTTTTGTAGTGAGAGATTTAAGCTGCATGGTTGTATTAAATGTTCATTACCCTAATTAATAAAAGTAGTTGGGGTTTTTATACCCTTGATTATGGACCCATGGGCTTTCGGGTCAAATCATGAAACCGGTTCAAGTTTAAGGACCCATTTACTTAATAAGTTGATTAGCATCTAGCTTAGTCAAAAGGTGTTTAATTATTTTATATTTTTGTCCTGTCCGGATAGTTCAGTGGGCAGTTTATGTTCGAATTTCCCTTGTACGGAAATCTTAGTAAGTAGTGGCGGATTCATCCAGACTCATCAGTAGCCCCTTTTTTTAGGCTTTGTCAAAAATCTTTGGCAGGACTAAAAAATTCACTTAGTCAGTAACAATATTTTCTGACCCGTTCTTGTGTCCGGTTCGAGCTTTGTCCGGACTGATTTCTTCACAGAATTCTAAGAGTTCTTCTTTGGATCGTGGGACACGTGTCGCATTCTGATTTGACCTACCAGTCGTTTTTTACCTAGATCGGCGCTCCCACCAAACCTAAAAAGTAACCTCTACATTTAATATTTCCCACTTCAGCGCTGTCTTCAATTATTGCTCGAATATCTTCGTCTTCTCCTAGGTATCAGTTGCTTTTTTTCCACTAATATATAAACAATTTTCTTTCACTGTTTCATTATCTTCATCACTCTACAATTTCTTTTACAAAGCGTTCACCCTTTCTTTTAAAATTGTTCTTGGTTAGTTTTATGTTCACGGTTAGAAACACTCTAGTAAAAGGCGGTTGGTTGAATCTGTCCAAATTAGAGAAGGCAAAGAAAGTTGAACGAGAGAGGCGCATTGCTGCTGGGCGCCCAGTCTCCCCAGGCGAAAAATCTGAGAAACCATCCCAAAAAGCTGATCAAGGATCATCTTTTACTAGAAATCCAACACCCAAACGATTGTTTAAACCTAGTCTTTCTCCAATCCCATCAAGCTCCTCTGTTCAGGAGTCCCAACCTTCTACTACCCAAGAAAAAGCTGTATCGAGCGTTAGAAAACCCTCCCCTTTCTTAGCCCTGCGATCTGATATTGAAAACTCCCAAGAGAAATCGAATCTGCGCTGGACAACTCGTTTGGTGAAAACCCAAGTAACTGTCTCACAATCAAAGCCCTCCAAACCAGAGGCCTCTAAATTAGCATCCAAAGATAAAGGCTCCGGATCGGAGATATCTATAAGAGCCCCAAGAGATAAGCCCTCTGTATCGGAGGCAACCAAAGTAAATTCTCAAACGAAGTCCTCCGGAACTGAGCCCCGATCTGACACCAGGGTTCTGGAAAAACTGGTGCTCAACCATCCGAGCCGACCATGGAGATAGAATCTAACATCCTTCCATCCACAACAACTATTAAACCTTCCATAGTGATGGAAGAAGTGATGGAGGATAGTATCGAAGAGGCCCCATTTGAAATAGAAGCCTCAAGGAAAACTAGGGATGCTGCCTCTGACAGGAAATGGAAAGGAAAAGTGAAAGTCATAGTGGCTCATCCAGATCTTCCGTAGTGCTTGGAGGCCAAGGTAGGACCTTGCTTCCAGAAGGTCAACGTGAAGTATTTGTTGGCCATGCAGAACATCAACTACGTTTATACTCATACTGCCGAGCTGGGCCGGATCCGGACTAAGTTGGGGATCCCAGGGTCAGTGAAAGTGAGGATTCCTGTCACTCCGGAAACCCCAGTGGACTGTAAACTTAATGAAATCGTCATCTACACTGATTTGTTCAACTGGGGGCTCAGATTCCCCTTAGACCCAGAGATCGTCAGGTATATTCACCTGATTAAGCTTTGCCCAAGCAGTTAATCCCAAACGCTTTATACTCCCTCATTGCCTGCATAATGGCATCGAGGCTGTCCGGAATCCCTCTCCATATGGAGCAGTTTGCCGATGTGGAAATCCTGTGCAAAAATCATCACATCCCATTATATCACCACAATATGGGAGACGATTTCAAAGTGGTAAATGATTTGTTGGAGTTGAAGAAGAATTAGAAAACTCAATTCTTATTCATTAGTGGGTCATGGGAGAATGGGAGAAAGATCAAAGCCCAGACTAACCCTAGCATGCTCACTAGTAGATGGAAAAGTACAAGTAAGTTCTTCAATCTTGTTTTTTATTTTCTCATTTTCAGTTTACAATTATTCCACTTCTGAATCATTTATTACTTCCTTTTTAGTACTACCGAAAGAGTATACCGGATATCTAGAGGAGGGGCAGACTACATGTGCCAAGCTGAATGCGTGGGCCGCAGAACGTTGGGGGAACATTTTCCACAACTATTTTACATTTGAGAAATTGGTGAGATCTCATTTGTGGAATACCACAGGCTGGAGAGATCTCATATGGGATGAATTGACCACACCACCTCCCCCAGCTGTCATCCTTAAGCGAACATAGGAAAAATATGGCAAACCGGCCTTGCCTTCTAGAGCCAAAGCTCCTAGCAAGATGAAGGGAAAGGGAAATAAAAAGAAGGCTGCAGCAGAGGCAGTTCGGGTTGCTGCAGAAGAGATAGGTCTGGGGAACCCAGGAGGGATCGATGCTATCTTGCTCAAGGTAGTTGAAGATGAAACTGTTAAGGAGGTAGGTGAATCAAAAAATCCACCAAGGCCCCCTAAAAAGGACCAAAAGAGGGGAGCAAGAAGCGATGAGAGGACTAATAAGAAGAAAAACATCACCTTAGGGGAAAAAGTAATACTTCGTCCTTCGGAGCCTCTACCTCCAGCAGACCCAACTGATCCCACCTTAGCAGAGAACATTCCCACCGAACTGCAATCCGGAGAAGGTACCGGAGGAAATATTGATGGATTAGACATCAGTTCCTTCCAAGACATTGATCTTTATTTCAATGATTCTGAGAAAGATGACTTTGCTGGCCCTTACCGTCCTTCAAGCTCTTCCAATATGGTAACTTACAATGGCAAGTCCTATACTGTCTCCGGTTTGAGTCTGGTTAAGCCTAAAAACTTACAATGGCAAGTCCTAAAGTCCTTGGATGGCCAAGGTATTTTTGTAATTGTATCCGGTTTGAGTCCGGTTAAGCCTAAAACTTAAATTCCTTTGATGGCCAAGGCATATTCTGTGTTTTAATATCATTGTCCGGTTCTTACCCGGACATGCTTATCTTACCCAATTTTTCCTTTGTTTCATACTTGCTTTCAATTTTAATGGCTAATCTTTAAAGAGCCCTTCTTTACTTTACAAATATTTAAGACGAGAGTGTTTAAAATCTTCGATGACATGTATTTAATGGTCATCATTAAACCAGATTAATCCGATATGTCAAAGATCCTTAGTATTAAATTGAAGACTTGAAAGGAATTGTAATAAAATCACTCCGAATATTTTAAGAAGGCATCGTATTTTATTGAAAAAACCAGACACCTCATTAAAACCTCCTCGCGCTACCAGGGTAGGAAAGAGTATGCCCCATAATACTTACATGGACTTTAAACAAGTAAATATTTACACGACTTTCATTTTAGATATAACCGGAGGTGTTCAAAATTCCACAGGTGCTTTAGGATTCTTCCATCTTTGTCTTGAAGCCTATATGTCCCAGGCTTAAGTTTTTAGGAGACCTCATAAGGGCCTTCCCAATTCGGAGCTAGTTTGCCGAACGTTTTTTCCTTGGTATGCAAGAAAACCTTTCTTAATACTTTATCCCCTGACTGAAAATCCCTTCTCTTGATTTTGGAAGCAAATCTGCTTCTCATCAAGCCTTTGTAATGGATGGTTCTAAGATGAGCCTTAACTCTTCTTTCTTTTATTAAGTCCAACTCACTTCTAATTGCCAATTCATTGGCCTTTTCATGATAGTTGTGGACTCTGTATGATGGTAGAGTTACCTCTATAGGAGTAATTGCATCCATCCCATACACTAAGGTAAAAGGAGATTCTTGTGTAGCAGCTCCAAGAGTAGTCCGGTACGCCCACAATACTTCTTGTAAATAGTTTGGCCACTTCCCTGTAGCGCCTTCTAAAGTTTGGCCCATTATCTGTGGTTATCTTTTGTGGACCCCAAATCTGCAACAAATATTAGACAAGATAAATTTTATAACAGCTTTCGAAGTAGTTCCTGCCAGGGGGCTGCTCCTATCCACTTTGAGAAATAATAAATGGCTACAATAATAGTCCTACACCCTCCGGAAGCCATTGGTAGAGGCCCAACTAAATCCAGTCCCCAACGAGCAAAAGGAACTAACTCAGAAATTGACTACATAGGAACATCTAGGATATGAACTTCGTTACCATATCTTTGGCATGGTCACATTTCTTCACCAATTCCTTTGCATCCGCCATAATGGAAGGCCAATAGTATCCGACCAACAAAAACCTCAGGGTTAGAGCTCTATAGCCACAGTGTGTTGATCCCTCTCCATTATGTAGTTCAGATAAAACAATTTGGGACTCTTCAGCCCCCAAATAACGTAGGAGATATCTACTGAACGACTTCTTATAAAGAACCTCTCTTATGATTAAGAAACCACGAGCCGTGTGTTTCATTTTCCTGGCCATAGCCTTCTCTGGAGGCAAAATTCCATCAGAGATGTATTGAAGAAGGGGAAATCTCTAATATTTGGGTTGAACCACTTGTACACTTAAGCTCTCCTCCTCTTCCTTGCTCCAATTTGGTTGTATAGATGGGAATTCTTGTATATGAATCCATGGGTATGACTCAGAGTATGCTACGGTTGCTAAGGAGTCTGCCAGTGTGTTTTGCGATATAAGAATATGCTCATAGCTGACATTTTTGAAGTTGGCTGCTACTTCTTTAAAAATGAATAAGTATTTGATCAACTACTCTTTCTTGGATTCTGACCTTGAGCATGGTGGATAAGAAGCTGAGAATCACTCATTAATCTAACTCTTTTAGCCCCACACAGAAAAGCTAACTTTAGACCAGCTATAGCTGCCTCATATTCAGAATCATTGTTAGAAGCCCTAAAAGCAAAGCATATAGCTTGGTATAACTTATCACCATATGGAGAGGTTAAAAAAATTCCAGCCCACAACCCTTGTGCTTGATCCACCATCTGTCCGGACAACGCACTTTTTTTTAGTTTTCTCTTTTGTAGCTTGTTTAATACTCTTGTTCGAATGAAATTCTACCAAGAAATCAACAACAGGCTGAGCTTTAATTGCAGTTCGTAGGGAAAATCAATGTCATAATCACCCAACTCTACTGAACATTTGGTCATCATGCTTGATATATCTGCTTTCTGAAGCACATTCTTCAAAGGAAAAGATGTGCGGACAATGATGGAATGAGACTGAAAATATGGCCTCATTTTTCTGGCAGCAATTACTAGGGCTAGTGCCAGCTTCTCAAGCTTTAGGTACCTTTTTTCAGCATCCATCACACTCTTGCTAATGCAGTACACCGGACGAGGATAATTGTCCACCTCTCTTACCGGCACTGCACTTATAGCACATTCTGACACAGCCAAGTATACATATAGTGTTTCTCCGTCAACAGGCTTAAAAATGGTTTTTGGAGAAGACAAATGCTTCTTTATTTCATCAAACGCCTGGTCGCACTGTGGAGACCAGTTGAAGTTTGTAGCACCCTTCAAGGTCTGAAAAAATGGGACACATTTGTCCGAAGACCTTGAAATAAAATGATTTAATGCAGCCAATCTTCCTGTCAACCTTTGTACTTCTTTAATATTTCAAGGAGGGTCCATTTTTAATAGGGCATCAAGCAAGTCCGGATCAGGCTGTATCCCTTTTTCACTTATCACATAACCCAAAAAAAATTGGACTTCACCCCAAACACACATTTTTCTAGATTCAGTTTTAAATTAACCTTTGTCAAGTTGGCAAAATTTTCTTGAAGATCAGTTAGGTGCAACTCTTCTTCTAATCTTTTCACCAGTATATCATCGATATACACTGACATATTTCTCCCAATTTGATCAGAAAATGCTTTGTTCACCAACCTTTGATAAGTAGCCCCATCATTTTTCAACCCAAAAGGCATCACCTTATAGCAATAAGGACCTCTATTTGTAACAAAGGTAGTGTGTTCTTGGTCCTTCGGATCCACTTGTATCTGGTTATAACCGGAGAAGGAATCCATGACCGATAATAATTCGTTTCCAGATGTGGAGTCCACTAACTGATCTATCCGGGGGACTGGATAGAGATCTTTTGGGCAAGCTCTATTGAGGTCAATAAAATCGATACACATATGCCATTTCCCATTCTTTTTCTTTACTAACACTGGGTTGGCTGTCCATAAAGGATATTAAGACTCTTTTATGTGCCCCATCTTGGTAAGCCGGTCAACTTCCTGGACTATTACATCATAATTTTCCTTAGAAAAAACTCTCATTTTTTGCACAACCGGTGCCACATCTCTCCGGATAGACAGCCTGTGTGATATAATGCTTGCAGGTACTCCGGTCACATCAGCATTGCACCAAGCAAAAACATGTTGGTGATCGGCAAAAAAGGACAACAATTTTTTCTTGAATTTTGGTGCCAATTTTAACACTCTTTCCTTCGGCCAGAGAGTGGGTTTCAACTTCTTCAATTAGTATCAAAACACCAAGGGTCTTTCTAGGGTCACCAATTTTATCCTCACCCTCAGAGGGCCCCAACAACTGCTAATATTCATTAATCCGGACTGCCCCTAGATTTTTAGGGGCAAGTGCAGTTGCATAACATTCTTTTGATATTGTTTGGCTGCTACAGACAACTCTCACTTGTCCTTGAACTGCATACTTTAATAATTGATGGACTGTTGAAGCCAGAGCATGCATATTAGAGAGCCAGGACCTCCCAAAGATCGCATTGTAACATGTCGGGCAATCTACCACAACGAATAGCACCTTGACCATCTTCTCAAAAGGGCATTTGCCCAACAATACCTCATCCGCAAATTCTCCGATTACATCCGCAAAGCTTCATGTGAAGCCCACAATGGATCTGTTCGAACGCTGCATCACTGCAGGATTCTTCATCTACTTATAAGAACTTAAAAAGAGAATATTAGCTGAGTTGCCAGTGTCAATCAGAATTCGCCTGATGTTGTTGCCCCCAATTGAAGATCATATCACCACAGCATCGTCATGAGGCCCAGCTATATCTCTTAGATCATCTTCATAAAAAAAATGAAGGGAAATGGAATTTGGGATTGATAAGAAGACATGCCTCCCTCTAACTGAGTATCTAGAGTGTGAACATGCCTTTTCCTTGAAGAAGGAGTTGGCACAGTCATAGTGTCCCCTCCAAATATTGTAAGTGACGCAAAAAATCTTATGAGTCCTAACACTGTCTTAGTTTGTTCTGTTATAACCCCCAATTTATTTCGGGTTGGATCAGGATCCAAATACTCTAATTCGACATCAAATCTTTTAAAGATTAACATAGCCCCTTCTGGAGCAGATGTCCCCGCATTGTTAGTTGGGCCAATCCGGTGAGCATTGTCAGGCCTATTTTCACTTCTTCTCTTGACATAAGCTCACAACTTCCCCCTTTCAATAAGATTCTGCACTTCTTGTTTCAAAGCGATGCAGTCTTCGGTGTTGTGGCCAATGTCATGATGATATTGTCAAAAACAAGTATTACGACTTTCGGATGCAGACAGTTCGGTGAATTGACAGTTTGGAGCTCCGGTGTCAGATTTTGAGCCACATCACCTTGTTTCGAAGGAAACGATGTCACAAACGCAAGTCATGAGCTTTGCTCCAGAGCTATGGGCTTTTTTGGGCATTCGGGCTCATCTATCCTCTTGTTTTGCAATTTTAATACTTTAGGCTATTTTTGTAATTTTTATATTTTTAGTTCTAGGGTTTCGCTTGAACCCTTATATAAACCTATCTTCTATACACTGTTCGGGGAGTTGTTTTTGTTTAATAAAATTAGGGTTTTTATACCTTATGGCTTCTCTTGCATTTCACTCTATATCATAGTGGTATCAGACACAGGCAGTCCTGCGAGATGGTGCGAGGAAGAACCAGCGGTCGCGGTGGCGCTGCAGTGACTGGAGACACATGTGATTTAGATTATCGTGAAGTTGCTGACCTACGCCGTCAGGTAGCCGATCTTACCCGTCAGATGGCTGATCTTAACGCCAGGCAACAAGGCACAGAGGTTGAGGGTATCGAACACCCTTTTGGGGAGGGGATCGACCAGAATACTTCTCACGACTGACGCTGGGAGCTTGGCTTCAAGATAGACATCTCGGACTTTGATGGCAGCCTTAAGGCAGAGGCACTTATCGATTGGTTATCCCAGATTGAAGAAGTCCTGGACTTCAAGGAAGTTCCTGAGGAGATAAGGGTCGCATTAGTCACCATTCACCTACGCGGTAGGGCACAGGCTTGGTGGCAGCAGGTGAAGACGAACCGCGCGCGTGAAGGCAAGGATAAAGTCTGCAGCTGGGAGAAATTCAAACGAAAACTCCGCAAGGCTTTCCTTCCTTACATCTTCGAGCGGGAACTCTACCAGCGACTCCAACATCTTCGTCAGTGATTCCTTATGCATGCGACTCTTCTGATGGGGAGACCGGTTCTGATTCGAGGGCGAATCTTCTCTTCCCAGGCGGGAATGATGCAGACAGTTCGGTGAATTGACAGTTTGGAGCTCCGGTGTCAGATTTTGACCCACAGCACCTTGTTTCGAAGGAAACGACGTCACGAACGCAAGTCACAAGCTTTGCTCCTGAGCTATGGGCTTTTTTGGGCATTCAGGCTCATCTATCCTCTTGTTTTGCAATTTTAATACTTTAGGCTACTTTTGTAATTTTTATATTTTTAGTTCTAGGTTTCGCTTGAACCCTTATATAAACCTATCTTCTATACACTGTTCGGGGAGTTGTTTTTGTTTAATAAAATTAGGGTTTTTATCCCTTATGGCTTCTCTTGCGTTTCACTGTGAATCACTTTCCCTAGGAGATTGAAGCGCTGTCGGCTTCCTAAAATACACCTCATCTTTTATTTTGTCATAAATTGTTGCCACATTCTCTTTTAACTTAACAAACCACTAGTTGGACCCAAGGCACTCGTTTATTTCTAGACTACTAGCTCTGACCTAGATTTAGGTGGGATTGAGTCTGTTTGGCCCTATTGGGCCCTTGTCAAGTTTCTTTGGCCTTGTATCCGGACTGGTTCTGGTTTGGAGCATCTGGGGCAGACCTCACTTGCCTGCGTACCCTAGTCTTCTTTGTTTCATCTACGTTAATTTGCTTTCCCACCTGATTCAGTAAACCGCCCCAAGTCATGGTCGTCTTCCTGATTACCGAATCAACCAGATTCCCAGGGTTTAACCGTTGTCTCAAAGAAGTTATTTCTACATGCTCAAAGCAATCAGCTAAACCATTCTTAGTGTTTACGAACCGGCTTATATAGTCTTTCAGTGACTCATTTGGCTATTGGGCACAATGGATAGTAGTATCTTTATTCCCCTTCACTTCCTTACTCCCTACAAATTGCCTTCAGAAGGCCACCCAAAACGTATCAAAGTTTCTGATACATCCTTGTGGCAAGCTGTTGTACCATTCCAAAGAACTTCCCGTAAAAGATTGGGAGAAGGCTCTACAAAGAAGTTTGTCATCATCATCAAAATTCATCATAAATTTTTTAAACTGTTCCAGATGGTTGTCTGAATCTTTGCTCCCATCACACTTCTCTATTTTAGTACTGTCAAACCTCTTCGGAAGGTTTGCGGACAGTATCTTGGATGACAATGGCAATTGCCTCCAATTTGGACTACGAGTAAAAACTGTGTCTTCATTAGGTGTTGCAAAAAATACTTGGCTCATCATGGAAAGCAAAAGGATCCATCAGCAGCTGATCCACATGTCTGTGACTATGACTATGGCTGTGAGACGACCCTTTTCCCAAATGCCTCTTTAGTCTCCCATGCATATCCCTCTTTCTTGAATATTTTTTAACTAGTTTTTGTTTCTTCCTGGACCTCCCCTCATCACTTCTTGAGACAAAGACTCCTCAAGCTCATCCTCATTCGAGGAGCTACTGGAGGACTCAGATTCTGAGCTCTCCACCGGCTTGGACCGGTGAGACTTCTTAGAACTGACATAGGGTTTTTTTTGTGCTCAAATGAGTCTTTGCGGATGGGTCATTCTCCCTTGGGTTGTCAGTATAGTGAATGGCTGACAAATTTTGACTTTTTCTTTAAGCTCATCTCTGCCTTTCTAGTGGCCCTCAATGCTTCTATTTCAGCTTTCAACTTGTCTTGGTCTTCGGTAGTGTACTTATTGGTTACTCCCACCACCTCCACCAAAGGTGGTGGAATTGCTTGCTCATCCAGATTCATCCGAACTGGTTTTACTTGCTGGTTTTGAATGCTAGATTCAGGCACCTTCTACTCCCACTGTGGTCGCTAATTTGGTGTGGTTTATTTTACGCTGAGGGTAATTCTGTCAAGTGTTTTGGAAAGATTTTTGGAGTATTAAATGTTTGGGTGTTTTGTAGTGAGAGATTTAAGCTTCGTGGCTGTATTAAATGTTTATTACCCTCATTAATGAAAGTAGTTGGGGGTTTTTATACCGAGTCAAGTTTAAGGATCCATTTACTTAATAAGCTGATTAGCATCTAGCTTAGTCAAAAGGCGTTTAATTATTTTATACTTTTGTCGTGTCCAGATAGTACAGTGGGTAGTTTATGTCTGAATTGCCCTTGTCCGGAAATCTTAGTAAGCAGTGGTTGATTTATCCGGACTCATCAAAATTAGCTATATTACCTTAATAAATATAATTTTCCATTCCTCTTCTACTTCTTCATTTAAACTCCCTTATTCTTTTGATTTTTCACCCGTAAATTATTCATTTTCAATATTTGGTAGAGTCAATCTCTCATCCAAAACCTACGATAATGTAGTTTGGTATTAATCACGTAATGAAATTGCTTATTAGTTGTGAATGACAAATGATTAACAATCAAAGTGTAAAAAATAAAATTCATAAATGCTTAATAGAAGTCAATTGTGAATGATTAACAATGCAAATATGTAAAATAGAAATCGTGAATGCTTAACAGATGCGAAACACAAATGATTAATAGTAAAAATTTACAAATATACTAAACACGAATCAAATTTTTTTATTAGACGCGGATCACGATGAGTTAACAATGAAAATGTGCAAGCATACTAAATGCAAATCGTGAATGTCTATTAGACATGAACCGTGAATATATATTAGATGTGAATCGCGAATTATACCTAAATGCAAAATTCCAAGTAAATATCGAATCATCATCGATTTTTTCACGTGCTTCTATTTAACCACTTTTACCCTCTATTTCCATTCCTATCAATTTAAAATATCTTAAATCAAGGATTCGTCGATCATTCCTTCTCAAGTGTTGTGTATTCGAGAAGAAATGACTGCATGTACATGTATAGGATTAAGTTTGTATATTGTATTCTCTTATTTAAGAGATTATCAATATAATAACCAACAATATAATGACATATCCTACGACTCTTCCACGCTTGATGTATAAATTATTTTGTATTAAATACATAAGTTTTTGTCTTATTGTTGTTCACAATTATAGTCATTGATGTTTTTTACATGTCTTTGACATATATAACAATCGTCGTACCCAATATATCATAATATTTTTAGAAGAGTAACGTTGAGCGATCTAACAATATTATAAGTATACCCACATATTTTGCTCATTCCTCTTCTCTTTTTTAATAAATTTTTTCATTTTAACATATAAAAAAGCTAATTGAAATTTCAGTTCACTGGTTAAATAGGGAACTGTGAACGGAGATTAAATCACAATCGGGAAATGTAAATGAAAATAATAATATAGATGTGGATCACACAAATAGACACCCCCAAATACAAACTTTACACAACGTATATATACAGTTAGAAAATGCAAGTCATTCTCAATATAAAATAGGAATTCATACATTTATCTTCAAATTTGTAAATGTTTTTGTTCTTTGTTGGGTTATCTTCCTTCTTTTGTGTCCGTGAAATATTCTTTGATAATTATTGATTCTAATACCTCATCGCGTCATGAGAATTTAACGTTATTTCATCCTTTTTGTTATTCAGACCAAATAGTATTTTTACATATTTGGTCGTAAATTTTATGAATTTGGAACCTCATTTGAAAACTTCTTCTTCATTGTCGTAGATCTTTATGATTTCGACCATGAAGTCCCAATTTTTCCAAGAATACATTTTTTTCATTCTTCGTTTTTAAGAAATTGTGTATACCGTTTTAAAAGACAATATATTGAGGTGTTTTTTTGTTATTTCAATGTTAATAGTTTTTTTTCTCATGCATCTTTTTAATAAGTGAAAATAGTCTTGATCTGAAAAAACAAATTTTGCACATACCTCCTAAAACAAAGACAAGTTCTAATTGTTAACAGAACCATCAATCACGAATAATCATATTGGTATAGAGCGTGAATCACGAACTACAACTTAAATATAAATTATGACTCGTAAACTACAACTAAAATAGAAATTGTGAATCACGAACCACGACTAAAATAGAATCATGAGTAATTGTAAATGCGGATCGCGAATTAGTAACAGCTACGTGGATCGCGAACTATACTTAAAATTGAAACGTGAACATAAAAACAACCCACCAATACATGAGAAATCGTAAAATATTTATGTTAAAAACATCATAAGAGTTAGTCAGTTTCCTATTTCAAACCTTACTACCAATACATATTCAGAAAATCATAAAAACTATGTTTTTCATCGTGAAACTCCTAAACCACAATCAAAATAGAATCGTGAATCATTGTAAACGCGGATCGCGAATTCTTAACAGTTATGTGAATCGCGAACTATACTTAAAATTGAAACGTCAACATAAGAACAATCCACCTTCCAACCAATACATGAGAAATCTAAAATATTTGTGTTAAAAACATCATAAGAGTTGGTCAGTTTCCTATTTCAAACCTTACTACCAATACGATGTTCCAAAAATCATAAAAACTATGTTTTTCATCGTGAAACCCCCAAACCATAAAACCATATCGTAAAACTAACTAACCATACTCAAATTAGTACCAAACAATATTTGTAATCATTGAAAACTAAAAATAAACTTACTTATCTAATTGTAAGATAACTGAGAGGAACAACATAATCAATAACAACGATTTTAAGCTTTATTTTTACAAACATCGAAACAGTGAATCGTCGATATCGAAAATGAATATGAGAGTAGAATATGGTTATAGTGTTTGGAGGATGATTGAAACCGTCCGATATCAGGTGAGATTCAGTTTTAGATTTGTAATTCAAAAAAACACTAAATTACAAGGAAAAAAAACTAAAAAGTTGCCACCTATAAGGTGTAAAATTATTTAAAACGTTTAAAATGATAATTTACAATAAAAATATACTATTTAAACAATTTACGATATAAATATATTTGTTGACAACTTGTATTTTTACAAGGATCGGATGATCTGCCGAAACATAACCAGTGGAAAAGAATAATACCATAACTCATAAAGGTTTACTCTCTATTTATTGCTATTCAAAAGAGAAAAAAAATACTAATGCGGTCCCTTGTCTGTGTAGCATGCATGTAAAAGAACACTTGCAGAGTTACAGATGATCATGAAAGTAACAGGAACAGGAAGAGATACTCATCATCATACCAATATGATAGGATCCTGGTCCCACTCTTCTTCTGTCTTAACACCAGACCACACTTGTATTTTGTTTCATACTTGTGTTCCAGAAATCACGAGCTTCTGTTAACCAATATTATTTCGGTTTTATAACTTTGGGAATTTCTAAAAAAACGGCCAAAACTACTTCGCGAAGTCGCATGTTTCTGATTTTCAATATTTACAAAAATGCTACAAGGCAAAAAATCCAAAAAACCCTTCGAAGTGTAAATATTTACAAGTGACGTCATTGAAGAGAACCAAACTACTCCATGAAGTTACAAACTTCATCTTCTCCAAACATACTAAAAATAGAATCTTAACAACCAACTAAACCCATTTTTTGAAAAATTTCAAAACCTTCACAACATGGACGGAAAAGGGTCGGAAGTGCTTCCCACGCAGAGCAGCATGGTCGCCGAGGAGGTACATTGCATTTCCCTCTTTCATTTCGGCCAAAAAATCGATTTTCGGAAAAAAAAACCCGTAATGGTGTTCGTCGCCAGAGGGCGGCGTGGACGACATTCCGCACGCCATTCCGAAGGCGTGGAGCACACTCCATTCGCCATGGATTGGCGTGGGGTAGCATCCGTACGCCACATGTGTGGCGCTCGGTAGGTCTCCCACGCCAAGCCATGGCGAATGGAGTGTGCTCCACGCCTTCGGAATGGCGAAATGTGGTTCCCGAATCCGGAATGCCGGTTTAATTTGTTTTTCTACTTCTTACGTATTGCAGGAGGTGAACGAATGCGATATTTCGCTTGTTTCGGACTACGCTCACCATTTCACCACCCACGACGAGTATAGCTTAGAGTCGATGACCGAGTGGGTAAAAGTTAGGGGGAAAACGTTGGGGTTTTCGATAAACGTAGCATCGAAGGAGGTAGGGAAGAGGGGGAGAACACCGAGAGTGGATTATCGGTGCGAGCGATCCGTAATTTTCAAGTCGGCCGTTAAAGAGTGCGACCGTAAGCGTAAGGCCACCGGTAGCAAAAAAATAAATTGCCCTTTCCATTTGGTGGGTAATCCGTTAAAAGGAGACGATAAGTGGGCTCTTAGTGTCCTTTCCGGGAAGCACAACCACGAACCGATCAAGTATGCCGAAGGACATTTGCAATGGTCGAAGTTAAAACGTAAGGAAAAAGAGCTCGTTGATCTTTTGACGGTGAACGGGACAAGTCCGCGACAAATATTTGGTGCTTTGAAAAAGGCCGATCCGGAGAATGCTTCAAATATCCGTCACGTTTACAATCACCGTCAAAGAACGAGGATGGCCGAAAACGGCGGTCGATCCCAAATGCAATGCTTGTTAGTTAAATTACAATTGCACAAGTATAAGTATTGGACACGGACGGGGAATGACGGTTCTAACGTCATAACCGATTTGTTTTTCGCACATCCGCTTAGTATCGACTTACTACGAACCTTCCCACGCTTGCTAATCATGGATAGCACATATAAAGTCATTCGTTACGGGATGCCTTTGTTCGAAGTAGTCGGGGTAACATCTACCAACAAAACGTTTTGCATTGGTTTCACGTTTATGGTGAGTGAAAAACAAGACAACTACGAATGGTCTTTGGGATGCTTGAAAACGGTAATGGAGGAGAATGATTGTGAATTACCGTGTGTTATCGTTACGGACCGCGAACTAGCCTTGATGAATAGCATCGACAAATTTTTCCCTAGCGCTAGTCACATGTTATGCGAGTGGCATATCAACAAAAATGTTAGCGGGAGAACGAAAAAAATGTTTGAAGACGGAAATGTGGCTAAAAGTTTTTTGGTGGCTTGGAACGACGTTGTTTCATCCGATATCGTTGAGGTTATGAACGAGAGGTTGGCTAAGATGCGGTCGATGTTCAAAGACCAAGATAAGGCGGTGGACTATGTGGTTGACTCGTGGATTACGCCTTATAAAGAGAGGTTTGTTCACGCTTATACTAACAAGATCATGCATTTTAATAACCACACGTCTAATAGGGCCGAAAGCTCGCATACTACATTGAAAAAATATGTTGGGTCTAGCCGATTGGATTTCGATGGGTTTTGGGATAAAGTGCATGGCTTGTTAGCGATGCAACATTCTACTATTAAAGAATCGATGGAGCTTAGCAAGTGCCGTTTAATTCACAAATTCCAAGATTTCAAACCGTTCAAATTTTTACGGGGGTACGTATCACCTATTGCATTGGCGATAGTATACGATAACTATGTTGATAAAAGCGGCGGTGAAAAATCTATGTGCGTTTGCACCGATCGTACGATCCATGGTTTGCCGTGTTCCCACGACCTTGAGGCAATCCGAAGAGTGGACGGCCACGTACCTACTCGGATTATAGATGAGCATTGGAAGAGACTAGATATCGTTCCGCGAGTTAAACTCACCGGCGAAGAAGAAGTGAAATTTAATTTCACTAATCTAAATGCGAAACTTGAAGAGTTTGATGTTTACGAACAAAATCATTGGCTCAAAAAATTTCAAAATTTTTTGGATCCTTCGACTACACTCCTTTGCGAACCCCTCGAGAAGGTTAAAACCCGCGGTAGAACTCCCGGACGTGTTGGAAGTCGTGGTCGTGGACGGGGTCGGGGTCACGTTAAGGGTAGCAAAGTCCAACGTGATTATTCTACGAAAAGAGATCCTTCATATCACGAATACGTCGAACAAGAAATGTTTGAGTCCCACGATAGTGCCGCAACTCCACGAGTTGTAACACCCGCCGCTAGTATAGCAACCCCGTTCGGCACTCTCGGTAGCACCGCAAGAACGGTTAAGGCACATACTCCGACTAATTCCGGAGCAAAACCCCCAAAAAATATAGCAAAACGGGTTCAATGCGTCGGTTTAGGCACTCCGGATACGTCGAACCACATCAAGGCTATACCGTCATTCACGGCTATACCATTACCGACTAGATTACCAAATGTTTTGGACTCGAGATTTTCAAAAGACATACCTCAATATATGCGTCCTTTCATAACCCGAATTACAAATGTAATGCCCGATGGTAATTGTGGTTTTAGAGCCATCGCGCATGGTATGGTTGGTAACGAAAGTGGATGGCTAATGGTTAGAGAAGCCTTGGTTCACGAGCTAAAGAGCGATCGGGAGTTTTATAAACGGGTTGCATATTTCGACGATGAAAGCGAAGTTGATAAGGAGATAAACCGGTTGACTTATAATAAAGAGAATGCACCTTACGCAAAATGGATGTCCTTGCCTAGTTGCGGAAAACTAGTTGCGACTACATTCAATTGCGTTTTCAATTGCCTTGCTCCCGGTGGATGTACGACTTACCTACCGGTGAAAAATGAACCGCCGAGCGATGGTTCTTTAAAGGAGATCGGCGTGGCATTCGTCAATAAAAACCATTTTGTTCATGTGAGTAAATAACTTTAACTTTCGCACGCATTTAAGCATTTTATTTTGTAAACGCGCATTTATATTGAACGGAAATTTGTAGATTGAGTTGGTTAAAGGGTCACCCATACCGACTATAGATCCTACGTGGATGAGATCGGCGAGAGAAGACGCAATTTCTTGGTCGATCCCTTTGCTAGATAGAGTTCGTGTATTTTCAAGACTACAAAATCCCACACCGACGCACTCCGTTGAACATGATGATTCGATAGTGGACCTAACGAAAGATTGAACTTATTTTGTGTTCGGCTATGTTTTTGCTTTTTGTGTTGTAAACTAACAATGTGTTGTACCCTTTAAACCTCTTTACTTTTAATGAATTTTTTTTTTAAAATTTTGTCTTCAAAATTTCGAGACAGCCGTTTTCGCCAGCTTAATGACGTAACAGACATCCCGAGCGCCAGGCGACGGCGTAACTGCAGCACCCCACGCCATCCTCTGGCGTGGGGATTGCCCCATACGCCATTCACCTGGCGTAGGGGACCTTTTTTTTGCCTCTGTCCAAAAAGAACAGAGGCAAGGCTAAGGGTTAACCCTATTGCCGCCACTGGTTGGCGAAATAGGGTATCCCTACGCCGTGTTGTGGCGGCAATATGGTGCCCTTTGATTAAAATTTAATTTTTTTTTTCAACCTTTATTTTTAAATAAAAAACCATTTTACTTTATGTGTAGGAATAATGTTGTGTTTTAATGATTATGTATTGTTCGAAACTCATTATGTATTGAATTCACGTTCCAATTAATGTTCAACTAGATTTTTAAAAAAAATTGAATTGAAATATAAGTGGTAGACCAGTTAAAGGAGCTCAAACATTAACTTCTCGTAAACCAAAACAGCAAACTAAAACATCTGGCATAGCAATGCCTCGAAGTATTCTCTACGGCCCTGTTCCATGTGCGTGTTTCCAACTTCGATTGACGCTTCCATCAGATATTGATCTTCTAACTCATTCCATGGACACATTTTTTTTTAGGTTATTCAACTACTTTACTCTTCTATGCGTGGACAGCTCGCGTATTTATAGATAACGATACAGACGAACGCATAAATTACACCGTGAAGTTGCATACATTATTGATATCAGCCGGGACCCACCAACACAAAAACTCCCGCCAACACAAAAAATCCCGCCTACAAAAACCCGCCAAAAAGTAACCCCCGCCAAGACAAATGTTCCCGCCAAGGACTCCAGCCAAAAACTCCCGCCATGGAGTCTACATCCTAAAAACTCCCGCCAAAAAATGACTATACTATATAAACATCGACATGATACAATATTCGTAACAGAAGCAAAGAGTACACTTAAGAAAAAAAACACAACCACTTGAACACAAACACTTGAACACATGGAGTTTACAGCTGATGAAGACTACCATATGCTCAAGGCGGTTAAGGTTGTCCGCCGACAAATGGGGGAAGATAGTAGCGATGCTTTCTTCGACCACCTCCTATGTCAGATGTATTTCAACTATGGGCATTTAGGAGCAGGAGACGTTCAAGTGCGAAGTCGTGACGAAATCAAATCAAGGTACAACTTCATCCAACCGCTCACTGCCCTGTTTTTTCAACCAACCAGGATTAAGATAGAAGCACCTTTGGTCTGGAACATGACGGTAGTAGACTACATAAGTAGGGATATGGTGGCGTTTCTGGAGGATAGGATTGCGGCACGTAATGGGGGGGATGATTCGGATGACAATTTGGGATACGATTTCGACTGATCATTTCACTATTTCCGGGTTTGTGCCATTGAGTTATTATGTTTAGTTGTCTGTGTTTTTTTTAAGTAACTCCAGAATGTGTGTTATTTTAGATAGTACTACTATTTCAACTTGTTAGTTGTTGTTGTTTGAACTTGTGATGTTTCATTCCAGTATTTGTTTGACGTTTTTATTTCCTTAGTTGTTGTTATTTGAATTTGTGATTGAATGAATGTAAACATTCGATGTTTTATGTTTGGATGTTCATCTTGAAAACAGTAGCACTAAAACTGCAAAATATGTCGATTGCATAAAAACATTACAATTTAATCCGAAGCATTGCATAATAAGAAATATATAAGTAAATAACTGAAGACAAATGATAGGTGGGCTAACCCTCTGTTAACATTTCACACTTAGATTTATGGAGTCGGATAGTTCATTCCGCTCCCGAACTTATAATCATCTGAATCATAAGCACTTCCTTCGGGGGTTGAACACGTTTCAACGGCGCTTGCAATTGCGTCGGCCATTTCTTGCTCCCTTTGCTGCGTCGCATGTGACACCATCTCCGGCGTAACTGGACCTTGGGCTCCCATGTTGAATACGTCTTCGACATGTAAACGGGTCTCGTAATCCAATGACTCAATCTGTACAGTCATTGGCTTAAGATAAGCCAGCCTCTTGAACACTTCTTGGCGTCCGCGTGGTCGGGGCATTAAGCATCCTGGACATGATGCCTCCCTACCGTGGTTGAAGAACATCCTGCACAAAACCGCATCGATGAAACCAGGATTATCCTCTTGCATCGTACCTTTGACGAAATGAAATGTGCTTAGAAGGCTTGCATCTTCGTACACGTTCCAGCCTGAATTACCCATCGTTATAATTTAATTGTTTGGGTTCATAGCCAGATTCTAGTATTTATATACTCGTGCTCTGTTGGTTCATTTCTCAAAAAATTAGCGGGAAATGGTGTTTTTGTTCCCGCTAAAAACTTAATGAGGCGGGAAACCATCATTCTGTATGTTTTGAGGCGCTAAAAATTTGGATAACATGGAAGATACTGGGAACTAGAGAAGGCTTGATAAAGTTTTGATTAATTCTCAATTGAGAAACTGTTTTGATTAATCACTTAACTGTTTTGATTAATCCATAACCCTATTTTATATGTATTTTAGAGATATGAAAATGACTTATAATAACTCTTAAGTCTTGAAAATATGAGGTGTTTGAAAATATTTTCAATGTTATTTCCAAAGCAAAAGAGAAAGTCAGTTATTATACAAAATAAATTTCAAGTAACCTAAAACTTTGATGATAAAGAAATGATGATAAAAACTAAATCTAATCAGCTTCTTCTTTTGTAAAGAGATAAAACCTATTGGGAACAAACAATCTGCATCATACATCTGCACAGGTGGAACTGGCTGGCCACGTACCCTACTCCGCTTTTTAACTCTCCTCGTCCGCGAGCCATCAGCAGACAATGTATACTGTGCATCGTCGCTGTGATCCATCACCTGGAAAAAAAAAATACTTATTATCAGGTTTCGTCGAAAACACATATTGTAATGGTGGTACCCGTTTCAGACAAAAAATAGCATAAGGCAGGGCAGAACGAACCTAAAAACAAGAATAATCCGGTCCTGGCCCATTCCGGTGACCGGAGATTCCCCGCGCCACCACCGTTGCGTGGGCATGTAGACGTACGCCATACTGATGATGTACGTCTACATGCCCACGCCACGGTGGTGGCGTGGGGCATGTTGCCTACGCCATATCGTGTGGCGTAGGGTTGAACCCCTGCGCCACATGGATGGCGTGGGGTTCAGCATGTACGCCAACTTAGGGCGTACATGCTGAACCCCACGCCATCCATGTGACGTAGGGGTTCAACCCTACGCCATTGGATGGCGTAGGGAGGGTGTTCTTCGACCGTGCGTGGCGAAGAACACCCTCGCCATGGCAAAAGCTTAAAGCTTCTGCCTTGGCCGAGAAACAGCCCAAAAATCGGTTTTTTCTACAGATCTACCCTAACGAGACCTATCTAAACCTAACTATCCTATCTAACAATAACATAATCGACTTACAATGATTTTTCGAATCCGATTGCTTCCTCTTACTCCGACTCGACTCTCCGGTGACGATTCCGGTTTATATGGATCGTGTGATGGTCGTAATGGATGTCGGTTGGTGTGAAAGCGTGGCCGGTGTTGCTGTGCGGCTGGTGTTGCTGTGCGGCGGAGAGGGGCAGGTCTTGCTGTGCGGGGGAGAGGGTTGCTGTGCGGGGGAGAGGGGCTGGTCGGCAGGTAAGTTACTTCTGTTCTTTAACTTTACTTTACTTTTACTTTTGTTTACTTTTAGTTTTGTTTAGGTTTAGGTTTATTTAATTTTTAGGTTAGGTTTATTTAATTTAAGTTATAGTTATTATTTGTTTTAAATTAGGTTACAAATTATAGTATAGTTATAATTATAGTTAAAAAATTTATAATTTTTTAGAGAGAAGGTAGAGCAAATTTAGAGAGTTTGAAGTTTTTTTTGAAATTATGATAACTTCGCGGAGTAAAATTGAGTATTTATACGATTTCGTAAAGGCAAAATCGTCAAACAAAATAACTTCACGGAGTAGTTTTGAAAAAAAAAATTAAGCGACTTCGCGGAGCAATTTTGGCCGGTTTTTTAGCAATTCTCTATAACTTTTATAGGAAGTGTCCGGTTTGCAAATTTTTAGAAAAGTTCGGTTCCAACACTCATTTCATTTAAGAATTCTTTCTCTAGACAAATAAATTTGATGGCATTTTCTCAATATCATCTCAAAAGTTTAATACTCTATAGGTAAATAGAATCACAAAAATGATTGAAACATCACAAAGCCAACTGAAAGTAAGAGTTAAGAAACGTATTCTATCGAAGCTTTGTTCGTTTTGTTATTGCAAGTATCGTGAGTAGGTTTCGGTTTTTAAAAATTATTTAAATTTATTATTCGTTAAATAATTTGTTATCTAATTTTTTTTTGTTTGGAATGTTCGATTGTATATCTTGTGCATTTTACATTTCATGATGAATATATTCTAAATAGATGAGTTTATATATTTTTATTGAAGATTTCATTACATAATAAACTGATTCTTTTTTGGCTATTTATATTTAAAAAAATTGTTATGAAAACAAGATTTTTAATTCGGTAAAATGCATTTACATTAATAAAAATCAGTAAAACTAAAAATCAAAATTTTGATACCTTTTTTGTTTTGGCTTCAGTATTACAACGCATGTAATAAAGTTCTCTTTTTTTGTAGTAATGAAACATAAATAAACAACAAAATCAAGCTATCAAATCCTAATCAAGACATACCTTACAAATTGGATGCTTTCATATAAGAAAGCCGCCGAGGTTAGAAGTTTAAAAATATGATTTGCTCAATCAAAATCTTTATTGGAAATGGTCAACCATATCTCTTCTTTGGTGTCTAGGTTCAAATAAATTGGCCTTTATACTCGAATAGATCGGCCTTTATTGAAAATGGTCAACCATGTTCTCGAATATTGTTTCACAGGGCTTGGCCAGTTCATGCTAAAATATAACTGGTTTCTTTTGTACGACCACCCATAGTGTATCCAGAGCTTCCAAATAAGTCAAGGGCGTCAACTATCATATTTTCATTTTGGGTTACTTTTTTGTACAATACGTATTCAAATTTTGAGGCCTCAAACTATAGTTTTTCTTGATAAAGAATGAGTGGATCCTTATTTGCTTCAGCTTGTCCCAAAGCATGATCGACCACTACTTGTGAGTCAGTGATGATGTTTACTAGTCGTGCCTTATATGTATGGGAGAGTTGGATCCTCATTATGTTAGGCTTATATTCAACCTCATTCTTCGAGATACAAAATCCAAATTTGATTGATTGATGTTAAGGGTCCCCCGGTAGGGATGTTAGTTGTATCTCAGCTCCATAGTCCAGATTGTTTGAGCCACAATTGCTTTAGACTATTTATATTCCTTTAAATTTTCCTTTATGGGGGTCGACATATCATTGTTTAATTCAGGAAAACAAATTTGCAAGGAATAAACATTTGATGGAAGTTATTGGTTAAAATCTGATGTTAGAACTTTTAAGCTTAGAAAACCACTGTATTAGTCTATCGAATATGTCAAGCTTCTGGCAAACATTTTTTTAGAGAAAATAGGTTCAAACCACAAATTTTAGGCCTTGGACTTATGGTCTTATTTTTTTTTACAAACACGATAAGAGATAATACTGACGTCTCCAAGTACAAATACCAATTTTCGACATCAAAGATGGATTTGCTTATATAATAGATGGTTCGACTTGTGGTTTATTCTTCCTTTAATATAATTACACTAATATAGTAACCAGTGATAAAAATAATAAATAGTATAACATATGTTCGATCATGTCAGGACTTTAGGAGAAGCCAAATACTATTTTATTTTCTAAATACTTCATCACATTCTGATGTCTAGTTGTATTGTTTGACCCCTTTTAAGATTCAGAAAAAAGAAGGTGTATTTGTTAGTAAATATGTAAATAAATTTAGTTAAAGCAACCAACCTTCTTGTGAGGATATAAACCTCATTGGTTGTTCATGGTCGCTTCATTAATGCTAAATTTGATATTTTCTTCGGCTCTACTTTGATTATTTTTGTACTGACTAAGTATCCAGAGAACTTTCTGGAACATACTCCAAATGTATGATACTCTAGATTGAGTTTTCAATTGACAACCCAAAAGTTTGTATGAGGTTTTTTTCAAATTTTTTAGGTGACAATTTTATTCTTATATTGTAACCAACATATCATTGATGTTTGTTTGACTGTTTCTTCTGATCTGGCTAGAGAAATTCTTGCTCACCATTCTTTTGCGTTTTTGAGATCGAATAGTAATGTTTTGTACCAGTGTAACCTTGCTTAGTCATGCAAGATGTGCGCTCTTTATCATTCGGATGCATTACAATCTAATTTTACCATGAATATGTATCTATAAAATGACAATATTTTGTTTTTCAAAGTGACGTCCACTAAATAATCAATTTGTGGGGACTAGAAATTGATCATTCACACATACTTGGGTAAGCTTAGTAAAATACACACACACCCCCTTTTAATTGTTATCTTTATTTTCAAGAGAACCGAACTCGCTTAGATAGTACATGACTTACTTGATGTGGCCAATATAGCTCAACAAATTGACTTTAAATCGACTTTTTCATGAGAGAATGGTCTACGTATTTTTTTATTGGTTGACAATTACAGTTGAAAAATAACTTGTTGCATGCTATATATGATGAGTTCGGATACTTCAGACACAACCCACTGGCTAGTCTGGACGGGGGAAATTCGGACCATAACACTCCACTAGAAAATCCGAACAGGACAAATGCGAAACACCTTTTGACTAAGCTCTTTGGTAATCTACTTAAAAGACTAATGGGTCGTTAAACTTGACCCGGTTTCATAACTTGACCCGTTAAGCCCATGGATCATAAAATTAAGAATATAAATACCCCAACCACTCTCATTAATGAGGGTGATCAACATTTAATACAAGCAGACTGTTTAATTATCTCACTACTCTCCACACTAAACACTAAATACTTTAAACTTCCCAAAATATTTACAAAACTACCCCCAGCCCAAAATAAACCAAACCAATATAAACCAATATTTTTGTTACATCCTACCCAAACCAAGTAAAAATATCAAGATTCTTAAATAGAAAGTGTTAATAAATCTTAACATGAAATCCCACAAGGGTTATGTTCAGAGCTGTTATCGGTCTGGTTCAGTCCGAGTATCGAAAAAACAGGACCGGACCGCTAAGTCTGTTGGTTTGAACCGAACCGATAAAGTTTTGTTTTGACAAAACAGAACTGAACCTGAACTGATAAGAATCGGTCTGGTCCAATCCAATAAACTGAACCGACAACCACCGTATAAATATTTTACATAAAATTTTAGATTTATTTTGTCATGGGCTAAAACAATTTTAATGGGCTGTTGACCACTTTTTGTAAGTTAGTTAGTACAATTTGTGTCTCGTTATATAGAAAGAGTCCTCCCTTTCATCTTTCAAATAAACCGATGTGGGATTCAACACTCATTTGTACATTTTGAAGTAAACCATGTAGGATTTGTATTCTGCTGATATTTCTTTAACAAAGAAATGAGGAAATTAACATTATATTTATACATTTTGGAATATCTTCTTATCTTCCATGTTGAGGTTACCAACATCCACCCCATGCACAAAACCGTTATCAACTGCAACTTCACAATTTCCTTAATTTTACTAACTTTGGCCTCAAAAGATTCTTGGGGATTACATGCAACTGCAAGACGAAAATAGAGTCTTTTTTCACCTCCTAGTCTTACTTTTTTTTACTTTGAATACAAAAACCAGAATAGTTACAACGGTGGAGGAGTGGTAAATAAACAAACCGAAGTTAGCGACAACAAATAGATATGACAAAACTCAGTAGTGGCAGTGGAATAAAATATAAAAATAATAATTATGAAACTGAGCATAAATATTACTAATATAGGGATATAGGAGTATTAGAGCAGGTATATGATAAATGAATGAAGCCATACATACAAATTTACTTGAATATTGTTGAGGAGTTGCAATGAGGTGAAGAGATGGATGC
Source organism: Limnanthes douglasii subsp. nivea (assembly GCA_036936605.1). NCBI lineage: Eukaryota > Viridiplantae > Streptophyta > Magnoliopsida > Brassicales > Limnanthaceae > Limnanthes > Limnanthes douglasii. Next base: position 285,744,444 of record JAUPFV010000004.1, read on the forward strand.
ATTTTTACTTTTATAATATACAGTGGTGTAATAATTTCTGAACATAAATAAAATCATAACTTTGCTCGTTTGCTTAAAATTTATGGGCTTTAACCAGTTAGTTTTCAAAATATTTAAATTTTGAATTAAGAATTAAAAAAAACACATATTGCCAAATTGTATAGTTTTTTTCAAAAGTTAAAAGAAACATTGTAAATTATAAATTATGATGTTTATAATATTTTAGTATTTTATAGATAAATTACCATGCTTATAAATAAGCATGTTATTTGTGAACTTTTTTTCTCTTTTCTACGATGTGGATAAGTAACACGAATATATATATCAGTCCATTAGCGATCTTATCGGTTCGGTTTTATATCGATTCTACCAGTTTATCAGTTTTATCGATTCGGTTCCGAACTGGTTTTACCGTTTCGGTTCCTTATCGGTTTCGTTTTGAAAATGGAACCGTGAACCGGATCGCTAAGGTTCGATCTGGTTCTCGGTCCGGTTCTTACCGATTCGGGTCCGATTCTCGGTTCTTTGGAACCATCAACAGCCCTAGTCGTGTTTAATATGGACTCTATGTCCTGGTTTAAGTGTTACATTTTTTATTTTTTATCTAAGTTATAATATTTGGAGGGGGCTCCTTTGATCATCTATAGCGTTCAAAGACTATGGGCTCAATTAATTTCTATATACTACGATCAATAGAAGTAGCATAGAATTCTCAAGTTATACGTTGACTATCACAAATTATGCTAAATGTTTCTTTGATGTCATTCTTTAGGGACCAATGCACAATATCCATAATAAAATGAATTTACTGAGCTAAGGATACCAAAAAGTAGTGATGTATGATGAAGTAACGTCTATTATCATCAATATGCACTATACTTTCTTTATGTAGTCTTTTTGTCATGTAATTTGAGAACATCAAACACTGCCATCTCATCTTCATCAAAACTTGGTAGGACTATTTTACATGGTTATATAGTTTTGATACCTCAATTTTGATCATAACTCCTCTTAAATAAAATATTTATACAATTGCTTGGATCGATCATAATCTGTTTGACTTTTGCACTAGTAATTTTAACAGTGATGAGTGTTGCATCCTCGTGGGATCTTACTACCTCCTTCAAATCTTCATTATCAAAGCTTATAGAAGATAAATAACTTCAGTAAAGGTGAACCAAAGTCTGACCTATACATTGGACCTTAAGGATAGCGATGTGGTGTTTTCTGAAAGAAATAATGATTTATGCGAGGATGTTCCTTACAATGATTGTTCCTAATCTATGTACGTCTGGATCAAAATCCATATATTTGTTGTAGGCTTTAAATTTATTCATAGTTTCCACCACATGGGGCATTGCAGATTTAGGTGTTGTGTGCTGGGGCCAGAACATTGACATTAGTATATGAGTTAGAGAATTTTGTTTTAATGAATTTTACCATCACCTATGGGGTTCTGTATCTCTTCGTTCAAATCTTTCATTCATTTATGTGGTGACTAGTATTGTTATGGTTCTTGCAAAACTTGTTTAGATTTCTTGATTATCTTGAAATTCATATTTTCTCCGATTATTAGAGACGAGCCACATATTTAGCTCGGTCATGGAGCATAGTTAAGATTTCATTAAGCTAGATAAATGAAGTATTTTAAACCTCATGCTGTTAATAGTATTGACCCATTGCGGGTCTTGCATTCTCATTTTGGGAATTCTTATTTTGGTAAGAAGGACACCCTTGTGACAGTTCGGTAACATGTTTACCAATTAGGGTTGGAACAACATAGAGAGTTTCAGGTTACACATAACCTGGATGGTATACGTAGGATTTAAATTCGACATTCCTAACATCTTTACTCGCAAGGTTTTTTCAATTTTAATATGTTACCTTACCAAGCTAAAAAGTCTCTAAGTATTAGAGCTTTGGCCAAAAGGCTGGTAATGATGTTTTTCATATAGGCAACACATGCCACCAGATTGGGAGAGTTTTTCATCCCCTTTTTTTGTTATTGCAAACTATTTTGTATAATATTATAGGCTCTCAATAGTTAACTCATAGTAATGGATGATATAATCCACGTCTTATCTGATTATATTTCTCCTTATAAACTAGTCTTTGGATGTTATTTAGAGACCTTCAATTGTATGTATTAAGCCGTAAATAAATGATTGAACCAAGTTAAAGTTCTACTATGAAAGGTCATTCAGAAATCTCGACAAATAAGCCTATCATTACCGTCAAGCCTCATCATCTTGTTTCAACTTCTTTATTTGATGCTTGGTGTCATTTGTCCAATCATACTTATCCATCTTATATGCATGAAGTCTTGTGGTAATGTTTCTACAAAAAATTTCTAGTCCTAGTGAGGGTGCAACAAGATAAGACTATATTTGTATTATGATCTCCATATCAGGATATCATAGATTAGCGTGCCCGAAATTTAAATTTTTATCAGAAGAATTATTTTTGGTTTTTTGCAAGACATTGTGGGCATAAAAAAAATATCACAAAATCGAATGAAGGGCTCGACGGTGCTGGATAACCCGATTGGCCGCACCGTCATTAGGTTTGGCATGCACGAAAGCATTATTTTTTCAATGGTGAGTATGTTATAAAGTCTTTGAACGAGAACGTTAGCGAATGTGTTGACGGTGTCTGTTTTTTCCTATCGATCCCTTTTCATACCAACCTGTAGAGTTTTTCTCCCTTAGAACCTCCTCTTCCATGTGACAATATTCTCTGTGTTCTTATCGTTTAAAGTGATCACCTCAAATACTATATCATTTAACTAAGATAGTTAAAGCATCATCACATTCGTTAAAGTTATCTTGACAATCAGGATGATGGATTACTTTGTGTAACTCATGTTGCCTTACGTTCCGAACAACAGGTTCGGTTGACACTTGTTTGTTCAAGGCGACCGTTATAAGTTTGATAGAGTTCTTTTGCATATTTTAATGCTTATTACCCATCGATGTGACTGTGTATGCTTCTGTATCGGTGGTAAACGCATTATACTCAGATGTTGAATATTTTTTATATGGTAAAATGCTGGGTTTAATTTTTATTATCAAACATGATAAAAAAATAGTATTTTTAAGAGAAACTATTACCACTTCGTGGTTTGCACAAACGATATTAATAAAATGGATTAAAATTGTTCGTCCAAAATACACGAAAAGATGTAATATAAAACAAACACTATCGTTTAAATGATACATAAATATAATATAATATAATATAATATAATATAATATAATATAATATAATGTGAATTTTATTAAGAGTTTTTAATTTATAAAACTAAATGATCTAGCTTGATAATAAACAGAGGATCTCCTTAAACTAAGATCATAAAATCTTAGTTTGATCCTATACTTATTTATTGAAAATAAATATTTTAATATTAAAAATGATTTATATTACAATTCTGAACACTATTTAGTTAATTTTATGTTTTATATAATTTAAAATTCGACTAAATTTGAACTCATAAACCCTGGTAGTTGTTACTAGTAATAACTAAACAATAAAATTCACGATCAATTTCTATATATCTAAATAAGGTTTTGAAGATCGATGTTAGTGATAGAAAGTTTATTGGCTTTTAAAAGTACGATGGTGATCTTTTGGTGAGATATAGTCTATAAATTTTCAAAAATTTCGTGGGTAGTCTATGGACTTTCAAAAGTCCGTTAGTAGTCCGGTCCACTTACTATCCATTTTGGATAAAGATAGGTCTTTGTCTATGTTTATTAAGAGGACTAATTTTATCCAAAATAAAAATTCAATGGACTAACTTTATCGAAAATGAATAATTGATGAACTATTTGTCAATTTCGGGTTTCGGGTCCCGAAATTTTAGACCCTGTGACACGAACCGTTTGACAGGAACTTTGGGAAAAGACAAAACTTAATAAATGTAGATGCAAGGGATCGAACCCTGTACCTCCCGCATGCAAAGTGGGCGCTCTACCATTTGAGCTACATCCCCTTTTGAAATTTTATTGGTCCACTATATTTATATAAAGTCAAGATACGCTTACTTCATATATTTACACCGGCTTTACTATCACCGGTGAAGTTATCTTACCGTAAAATATATGGTGATGATCGGTTTGCCATCTCATCTAAACATGAAAAAAAAATACATGAGATAAATTAAATAAATATCAGAAAATAGCAAATAACCACTAAGTTGTCACTTCTTATCAAATAACCACTAGAATTGTAAATCGATTCATCCCACAAAACAAGATTGAATGCATTCAATATCTATTAATAAATCTAGCAAACTCACACGAATCAGATAAAAAACTGTTAAATAATAAATTATTTCCATTTTTTATTCTTAATATTATAATCAATATACACAGAAGATGAAAGATTCAAAAATTTATTAATATACGTGAAAGAAGAATAAAATTCAAAACTTTATAGCAAACATGTGAACCATCATTTATCCTCCCTCATATACTTATTTAAGTATACTATTTATTTTATATATTTTAAATCAAAAATAAAATTATTTCTTTAATAAAGTTTTATAAGTATTTTTGGTATTCTAATTTATAAGTCAAATTTTTAAAATAATATTATTTTAATAAGTGTTTTCAGTATTTTATTTACATGTCTGTTTCGGGTTTACATGTCTTTTCGGGTTTCACCTGTCTTTTTGTGTTTACGGGTCTTTTCGGGTTTTACAGGTCAGTTTCGGGTTTACAGGTCTTTTCGGGTTTTACAGGTCTTTTCGGGTTTTACAGGTCAGTTTCGGGTGACACGAACCCAACCCGAACCCGACCCGTTTTTTTCCGAGTCGGGTTCGTGTCGTGTTTTAATTTCATCGGGTCTGAAATATCAGGTCTCTAACCCTAAAATTTCGAGTCGTGTTCGTGTTGGGTTTACATGTCGTGTCCAAAATTGACAACTCTACACAAAACTAACTTTATCGAAACTCGATAATCCAAAAACTACCAAACGAATTTTTAAAAATTCAACTATATATCACCAAAATCGATAATTCATGAACAAATCACTGTCTAAAAATATATAACCGAATAGAATAGATATGAAATAAATATCTCATTTTTTTAGTTGTGTGAAATTAGAAAATTACAATTCACTGACCTTTCTAGAATCATCATATTTCTAAAATTATCTAAATAAAAATTTATTTTAATATTTTGGAGTTTATTGAAAACAGAATATTTATGATTGTAATTTATAATTTATAGTTTATAAGTAAACATATTTCTGTGGATGTGCAAACATATATGCAAGCCACTGAAGTGTATTTTCAATCAAGTATACATTATAATTCGTTCAATTTTTAAAAACCCCTAATTTATAATTCCAACTTTAATTTCATAAAGTAAATTTTATTATAAAAGTAAATTTTATTATAAAATTAAATTGAATTACTGAATTTAGAAACCCAATGCAGATAGCATTATGGAGGTTTTACCCAGTGAATGAATTTGAAGTGACAATAGATACTGATTTGTCACCCTCAGTGCATTTTGCTCACCGACCAGTCTTACTCTGCACAGTTCTGCTTCTCCATTTTCATCTTAATTTTAACTTTTTTGGTGATAAAAAAGGAATATAATAAATATAATCGAACAACGAAACATCAGTTTTGGATTTATAGGAGTTCGATATGTCATTTTCAAGCAATTAATAGGGGGGACTATTTTTCTTTATTCACCTTTCCATAAAAATAATAGTAACCCATCATCAAATACTCCTGTATATCTCTCTATTTCAAATTTTCAATAGTAAAATAAGTTAGTCATATATATTTAATTTTGAAATTAAGTTAAAATGATTATCAAATTTAAAAAAAATTAAAAAACCGAAAACAAAAACTAATAAAACCAATTTTTATCCTGTTTTAAATTGTTACCATTTACTTAAAAGTGAGAAAAGTAAAAACCATATAACCAATACAAACCGATTATCTTCGAATAATTATATTTAAATTGGATCCAAAATTTAAAAACGGTAAAAAAAAACAGTTTGGTCAACTATTTCTTCTATAAAATTTATTATTTCTTTCATCTGTCAAATCGGGATTTCCGGTTTTGTTTTTCCGAAAACGGATTTTGATAACATATGTATAAGATTAAATTACATTGGTTGATCGGGTGATATTTGTCAATGTTGAATGTTTGTTCTAGTGTCTTCTCTTCTATGGCTAAGTTTTAAGAAATTTTGATTTTTTTTTTGTATATAGGGTTTAATTTTAGTAATTAAATGATATATATTTGGTGTAATTTAATTTAATTATGTATTTTTGGAATAAAGATTAGATGATATATAGTGGTATCAAATTATAAATTAGAAAATAAATAAAAACAATAAAATAAAAATAATCGTTAAATGTTTTTTTAAAAATTTAAAACAGAAAAAATAATAAATATTATGGAGAAAATAGCTTCGCCCACCAAACAACTTTAATATATGATTGAATATATTCATTTTAGTAATTTTTTTTTTACTCCTGGACCATCTCTAAATTAAATGTCGATATATATGATATCAATTTTGACCGTACTTTCAACATAAATATCCAAGTATAGAGAGACTCTTACTTCTCCTATGCCGGGCTTCATTCAGACTAATGGGCTGAAATTGACACAGCTGGGCTGCGTAATATAGTAGGTGGCCGGCCCAACCCAACTACAAAGATACAATGTAATCAATTTTGTTGCTCAGGCTAATAATTTGATTTTAAAAAATATTCTATACTTTATAATATAAGTTTTTTTCGTTCTCATTCCCCACTACAACAATAATTACATATATTACATATAAAATAGTTAACCTTCCGCTAAAGTTATTAACTCTATTTAAAGGTGGCAAATGAGTCCGGACCTGTCAGAAATAAATGGGTATCTGTTAGAATTTAAATGAGAACCTACAAACCTGGCTCCTGATACCTGCAACCTGCCAGACCTGTTTACATGTTAAACTTGCATAAGTAGTAACCTGCCAGAACTGCAACATGTCAGACCTGTTTAAATATTATAAGTGTTGTAATTATTTTATAAACCAAAATCATATCTTAAGTTGTATTTAAAAAAATATATTTATAATGTATATGATTATAAATTTATTATTACATTTTGGTTAGTATTATTTTGATTCGGTTATTAATATTTTAAGTGTTGTAATTATTTTATAAAACAAAATTTTAAATATTACTTTTAAGGTTATAATGTTATTATTATATTTTGAATATTATTATTATGTTTTGGTTTTAAATATTAAAAGTGTTGATAGTATGTTATAAACCAAAACCATATCTTTATCATGTTAAAATATTACAAGTTTTATTATGTTTATAATTTTATTATTACATTTTGAATATTTTTATTATGACTTGGTTATAAATAGTAGTAGTGTTGTTATTATTTTTTAAACCAATATTATACCTTATGATGGTAAAATAATAAAAGTTATATGGTTGTCATTTTATTATTACATTTTGATTATTATTGTGATTTGGTTATAAATATTACAAGTGTTTTTTATTATACCTTATGATGGTAAAATATTAAAAGCAATATGGTTGTATTTTATTATTACATTTTGATTATTATTGTGATTTGGTTATAAATATTACAAGTATTTTTTATTATTTTTTAAACCAAAATCATATTTTATCATGGTAAAATATTACAAGTTATATTGTTATAATTTTAATATTACATTTTGATTATTATTGTGATTTTGTTTTAAATATTACAAGTGTTGTTATTTTTTTTACAAAAATCATATCTTATAATTATTTGATAATACAATTGTTGTTGTTATAATAAAAGGTAATTTTTTTTTTTGTTTATTTAGTCATTCATAGTTTATACTCTTGCGGGCAAGGAGTTGTACAAATGTTTTCAATCAAAGCCATTTTAAAACTTAAAACAACATTTTTTAAATATGCAATAAAATACTAATCGAAACTAATATCGCAATTAATAAAAACTAAATTTAGACTAATACTTACTAATATCGCAAATGAAAATGAAATATTTAGTTTTTTATTCAAAATAAAAATAAACGAATAAGAACTAATTTAAACAACTACAACAAGTAAATAATTTGATAAATTATACGAAACTCTTAATTGAGCTATTATAATGTTACTACAATGCCATTTAAGTTTTTTTATCAAATAAAAATAATCAGCGAAAAAAAATTCAAACTATACCGAAAGTAGAACTACAATATGTAAAATAAGAAATTAGAGTTTTATAGAATTTCTAGAACTAGCAGGGATATTTAGAACGATGTAGAGTAGATTTGAGAGGTGGTGAGTTTGAATTTGAGGTATCCTCTATTTATAGGGAAGATCTATTAAAGAAAAGAAAATATTAAACAAAAATGGATATCGAGAGTTGAAATCCGGATATCCAAATTGGCAATCACTATTATTACCCAAAAGGAACATAACTAAAACAACTCTCCTCTTTACCTAGTTGGTAAGTGTCTTTGCCCTCCCATTACCCCATATATTATATTATAAATATTTTTTTTTCATTTTTTATATATTGTTTTATCGGTTTATATTTTATTTTAGTTTCTATTTTATTTTAATATATATATATATATATATATATATATATATATATATAATTATCAGTTTATATTTTATTTTAGTTTGTATTTTATTTATATATTTATATATAAAATTTATGAATTGAAAAATAGATATAATCAGTATATTATTTAAAAATAAAAATACAATTAAATATCTAATTTTAAGATATTATTTCATATTTATTTAATATTAAATAAAATATCTATAATATAATCAAATAATATTACGATATATATATATATATATATATAATATAAAATTATTAATTTTAACACTAACACAAATTTTAATAAAACTTTAATTTTTTTCTTTTATTATGACGGTCCGTCTTATACCATATAATATAAAAAAATCATATATATTTATTTATAAAATTTTGGATATCAGATATTTCGAATACAGATTTTTTTATATTCGTATCCATCTTATTCAGATACGAATATTATCCATTTTTCTTTCGAAGACAAATATTATCTTTTTTTTCGGATCCGTTATTGAATATTTCGGTTGGATAACGGATTTTTCGTACTTTTCGATTTCTTTACAACTGACCAATATAAATTTATTGTAGTTTACTTATTATAAATATATAGGGTATTATTTTAAAGGAAATTACACTTAAGGTACCTACTCAACTATTTTATTATCATCTAGTATCCAAGGTTTGATCAATTATCTCTTATTACCCATCTCAACTACCTAATAACCACATAGTACGTAACATTATTTTAATACCCTAACTACCCACACCATTCATAAACAACCACGTAACCAAAATTTATCTTTCCTACTTTTTCTTTTTATTTTATTTTTAAAAGATCCGTATATTTCAAACCGGAGCTCCAAATAAATAAATGAAAGTACCATCGCTTTTGTTTTTTAAAAATGAACAAAACTAGATCCATTGATGGTATTTTTTGTTTTTTTTAAATAAAATTTCACCAGTAACAACTCTCATGATATCATGAGAATTGTTCAGGAAATCTAGAGTTGCAAACAATTCGCATCATATAATGAGAATTGTTCAAGAAATCCTGAGAGTTGCAAACAATTCGCATCATATCATGAGAATTGTTCAGGAACCTAGAGTTGCAAACAATTCACATCAATAATATGTTGAAAGAACTGAGTCCGGCTGCTTAAGGCAATACATAAAAAAATTTGGCCGAAAATATTAGTTAATTAACCACTGATAAAATATCAGGTAGTCCATTTATAACATATGATCTAAATTTATGTAAAAAGATTATTTTTTAAGGAATTATATTATTTTTTGTGGATAATATAATTCTAATTAATTGGTAAAATATAGTATTAAAACAAAAATAATATCTTAAAATATTCCTACCAAACCGAATGGAACGAAAATAATCAATGTTTTTCGGTGGTTATAAAATTTTAAAAACAGAAAAAATCGAAATCCAAAACTAATCAAACAAAATTTATTCGGTTACTAAATGATTATTTGTTTATAAAAACTAGTTTAATCAAAACCAAAAAATCGACCTAAAATTGATCGTAAAATCGAATTCATGTATAAAATCGTATTTCAAAATTTAAAAACTAGACCAACCAAAAAAACTTTTAATCTAGAAAAATATTGGTTTTAATTTTGGCATTTATTATTTTAATGTTTTGGGCAGTCCAAAAATATTACGTGGACAATCTCTAGATTAAATGTCGATCGAATTTAAATTAAATATAAATTTATTTTATTATAAATGTATATGGGGTTAAAAATATGATAGGTCTTTCATTTTTGGTAGTTGTCTCGCATCGGTGTTTGTTTTTTATTTTTGTATAAATAGATCTTTACGTTTTAAAAACGTAACAAATAGGTCATTTTCTGCAATAAACAAGTCTTTATGCTTGTAATAAACAAGTCCATCACATTTTTAATTTGTAAATAAATAGGCTCTTTACATTTAAAAAAAATGTTTATGACGCTTATAAAATATAAGGCATCTATTTATACAAAAGTAAAGTATATAAAAAAGACTCACGTGATGCAATTGACAGGGACCTGCAATGTATATGTTATTGATTTTGGGCTAGGCTAATTCAAGACCCGATTTTTCTATAACGAGACCCAGTTATAGTGAGACCCAACTTGGCTATAATGAGACTCCAATTATTTACAAAATTGCCATTGATATAAATACCAAAACCCCCAAAATTGTTGCTCTTTCTCCTTTTCCAAACCCTAAACCTCTCAAACCTCTCTAAACTCTCAAATTTTTAAGCGACTTTTTTTCAAATCCAACACCAAGAAGTTGTTAAGGTAAGCATTCTCTACTTGTTGGTGTAACTTTTTTTTCAATTTCCATGGTTTGTTTTAGAGATATTTAGAGTTTAAGTTTATGGTAGAAAAATTGGATTTTTATGTATTTGCAGGTGTTTTGTTGAAGTATAATTGCATGTATGTGTTTACTTAGGAGATTAGGATCATTTTGAGGTGTTTTTTTTAGATTTGGGATAGATAAGGGTAGGGTTTGGAGAAGACCAAAAGGGCTGCCGGTCTGGGTATTTCCTCGTACGGTTTCGTGCTTAGAAATACCAAATCCACACAGTGTGGATGTGGCAAATCCGCAGTGCGTGGATCTGTCCAAATCCATGCAATTGAGTGCGTTAAACCATATTTGATTTTTTTCCCCCCCGGTTTTGATTAATTTGAAGTTTGCCACGTGTTATGATACATATTTTATATCCCTTTCCATTGTTTTTAATTTAAAATTCGTTTAAGTAATTTTTTGTCTCGTGTAGGATTCCTCCACGCCCACGTTCTCCCACTACGGATACAGACCGAGATTCAGGTCATGAGACCGAGGAGATTGTACGTGGCAAGCCGTCTCGGAACGTCCGTCACCGCACTAGAGGGGCCTTACAGGTCGCCCATATCCCTGTTCGTCGTTGGTTATCTACGGACCAATGCTTCCGTAGATATAACCGTCATGTGGTCGACCTTTACTCGACATTCCATTCGTACAAAGAGCATGAGGCTTACAGTGTTTTCAAAGGCGATGTAAGTTTTTTTGGTTAACTCTATTTGTTATATTTATTATTATTAGACGCAATGTGGTATGTGCTATATTTATAGGTTTATTTATTGTCTATTGCATTGGATTGGTTATTCGATTGGTTATAACGCTGTCTATTGCATTGGATTTGTTATTGGTTTGTGTTATAAATTTTATTTCTTATAAATATATTAGTTTATCTTATATGTTTTATTTGTTATTCGATTAATTCGTTTTTGGTGTATCTTATATGTTATACTTGTGATTTTGCCTTATTGGTTATTGGTTTATCTTAGTTGTTATATTGCATATATTGAACATGTTGGTTATTGGTTTATCTTAAATGTTAGATTGCATATATGTTTATATATATTGTATTTTTTTATGCAGCCTCGGGTACAATTGTGTTGTTATACTATGTACCAGACTCATCGTGGTTGGGACTTGAAAGTCCGCCAGACACGGGTACATGAGCACGTCATGGCCACATGTTTCTGGCCCATTGTTGACGCCCTGGGTAAATGGTCTACAAATGTCCATCTGACAGAGGCATTTTTGGAGAGATGACATCCTGAGACGAACATGTTTCATTTCTCTTTCGGGGAGATGACCGTCACCCTCGATGATGTCCACATGATCACAGGGCTATCAGTTGTGGGTGTCAACTGTGAGATATACGAGTACCCTACTGTTGATGAGCGTAACGCGACATACAGTCGCTTACTTGGGTGCAGCGTTAGGGAGCTTGAGGCAGATATTAAGGAGAAAAAAGGTGGTGGTAAGAGGCATGTTCGCCTTGCATGGCTGAAGAGGAGATTCTGTAGTCATCAGTATTACGACGATGATATTACCGATGCGGATGTTCGCCGAGCTACCAGGGATTACTTGTTGCACTTCTTTGGCTGTACCATATTGGCCAACAAGTCGGGCAACAACATTAGCCTCGACTACTTACTATTTATTGACGATTACAGTAGCTTAGGCAGGTTTAACTGGGGACAGATGATACTCACGCAGCTCTACTACCAGCTAGGCAGAGGATGCCTACACGCTACTCCTCAAACATAAACAGTGCAATAATGGATTTTACCCCTCATGAAGACTACCATTTGCTCGAGGCAGTGAAACTTGCCCTCCAATAGTTGGGGGAAGATAGTAGCGATGCGTTTTTTGACCTAGTCTTGTGTAAGATGTACTACAACTACGACCGTTTAGGAACGGAAGGTTTTGTTGTGCGTAACCGTAAACAAATCAAGCAGAGGTACATTTTTTGCAAACCAATGGATCGTTTGTTGTTTCTACCATTTAAAATTAAGCAAGAAGCAGCCACCGTCTGGAACATGATGGTGGTAGACTATATCACTAGGGATATGGTAGTGTATCTTCATAATAGGATTACTGAAAGGGAAGAGGGGATTGACTCTGACGACAACTTGGGATATGACTTCGACTATTGAGCATTATGTTATGTTTTTAATTGTTTGCATCTTGTAGTTTCTGTACTTTTTGTTTGTTTAAGTTAATGTTTGAACTTGTTGTAGTTTTCATTTACCATGTTGTAGTTTTTATTTGGTGCCCATTTACCACGATTTTATGTTGAAGTCCCAAAAACAATTTCCTTACAAATTTCTTATTTGGTACCCACAACTTCACACAACAACTAATAAAAAAAATCACAACTTAAATTAACAACCAGTAATACAAAAATCACAACTTCAAACAACAACTAATAAGAAAAAATACAACTTCAAATAACAACCGCTAAGAAAATAACAACTTCAAACAACAACTAATAAGAAAAATCACAACTTCAAATAACAACCGCTAAGAAAATAACAACTTCAAACAACATCAGTGGAAGGCTTAGTCGTATCTAAGTTTGTATTCCACATCATCCACTCCCCCTTGCAATAATCATGTCCTCTAGAAATGCTACCATATCCCTCGTGATGTACTCTATCAAGCTCAGGTTCCAGACGGAAGCTTCTTCTTGCTTAATTAACGATGGCAAGAAACACAAATGCTGTATTGGCTTGCAAAAAATGTATCTGCGTTTGATCTGGTCACGAGTACGCACAACGAGACCTCTTGTACCTAAACGGACGTAGTTTATATACATCGTACATAGGACACGCTCAAAAAACGCATCGCTGGTATCTTCCCCCAGTATATGGCGGGAAATATTCACTGCTTTGAAGCATATGATAGTCTTCGTCCGCCATAAACTTCATATGTAAACGTTAACGAGTTTTATAATTTTTTGAATGCTATATGTTTGGCAAGTGTCTTATTTTTCTTGATTTTATATCTTATTTTATAGGGGCCGAGTCAATTTTGGTGGGCGTTTAATAATATGGGTCTCATTATAGCCGAACTTCCATTATTAGGTGTCTCGTTATAACGAGACCCCTAAATAATTTCTCGCCAAAAACTACTGCCTTGATAAATTACACGTCCCAACCATCAACAAATGGAGTTAATTTCCCTTTGAACTTGTGGTTTGTTTGTTTAAGTTAATATTTGAACTTGTTGTTTGTTTGTTTAAGTTAATGTTTGTATTTGTTGTTTGTTTTTTTAAGTTAATGTTTGTATTTGTTGTTTTAGTTTTTGATTGGATAGCCCTTATGCCTTGATTTTGTGTAAGAAATCCAAAAAAAATTGGCAAAAAAAAACCTTAATAGGTACCCATTTACCATGAATTTGAGTAGAAGTCTAATTTTTTTTAAAGATTTTACACTTCAAATGTTATTAGAATTAAGTTTTATAACCATTACCAACACTAAACGCCATCTCAACAATTCATAAGTAACCGTAAACCCAATTTTTTTTTTCAAAACAGAACCGTTTTCGGCACTCGAGTGAGCACTCTCTGCCCTAAACCATAAACTTAAATTAGTTACAAGTCTAACAATTAATTAAATAAAGTAATGTATATATATGATAATATAACTCACCGGTTGCTAGTGTGGTTGCCAAATGTTTAATTTTGTTCGTGTAGACATTAAGGAATTTGTGTCCGTAAGGGTTTATCCATTGTTTCATCACGTACTCGAGAACCTTGGGACAATATGCGTAGGCTTGGTGCAACTCGGCGAGGTTTTTGTTATACTCTTCAATCGTCTCCGAACGTTGAACCGCTACATAAAATTCTAAGAACTCTTTGCCCATGTCCGCTTTGGGCAAAACTTTCTTAGAGTATGAGCTAATGTTCCTATTTATATGCCAAGTGCATAACATATGACTCACACCCAGAAATACCTCATCGATAGCGTTCATTAAATCCAACTCCCTATCTGTGACGATAATATTTGGTAATGCGCACATGTTGTTCACCATCACTCTCCTTAGAACGCGCATTTCCCATGCGTAGTTCTCTTCTTTCTCCGAGCTTATAAAAACAAATGCTATACAAAAGGTCTTTCTCGTTGAAGTTTGGCCAACTATTTCTAGCAAAAGCATTTTATACCTTGTAGTATTGTACGTGCTATCCATTATAAGCTCTTAAGGAAAAGTGCTTAACAAATTGATGCTTGTGGAATGTGCGAAAAACAATTCAAGGATCTCGTCAGTTTCTTTGTTTGTGCGCTCCCAAACATAGTACTCGTGCTCCTTCAACTTACCGAACAAGTATTGCATTTGGGATTTTCCCGCTTTATCAACCAATTGGTGCTTGTGCCGCATGTTGTAGATGGTACACATACTAAATAAATTTTCCGGATCTCTTAACTTCAATCCATGGTATATATCTCTTGGCCGATAACCAATTGTTGTGAGTTTACGAACATACTCCTCCTCTTCCGCTTTTAACCTCGCGGCCCGTGAATGACCATCCAAATGCAAGAAGGGTTGGTGGTTGTGTTTTCCATTTCTAACTACCAATTTCCAATAACCGGATACTTCTAACACCAGATTGCCCCTAAGCATGAACAGACATCCGCATTTTTTGGATGAAAAATCTCGTCGCTTCTTCACAATCCCCGGTTTCGGCCTCGACTTGTAAACACTGTGCCTCTCGCACTTGAAATATAGCCGCTGAGTTTTACCATTTTTACTACCATCGTCATCTTTATCAATTACAAGAATGAATCATATACTCTTGCTTTCTTTATCAACCCATTCGATCAATTCCACCTTGGTGTAGAAATTATTCGTCGTAAAAATTTGGCTATAATTGGCCACGTTACACGGTGCTTCCGTCGGTTCCTACACAAACAAAAATCATTTCACTAACACAAAATCACAACAAAAATAACTCCATCGATTGTAAACATGTATTCACACTTCAAAAAATGAAGACAAACGCAATATTCAACAAAAAAGGGCCATATAAAACCAAGACAGGTCAAATCTTCGCACAATTATGCGAAGATAGTGCACAATCTTCGCAAAATCATGCCAAGATTGTGCAAAATTTTCGCATGAACATGCGAAGATTCTGGTAAATCTTCACACAAGTATGCGAAGATTCTGGTAAATCTTCACACAAGTATGCGAAGATTGGTCATCTTCCGCGCGTGTTCTTGCGTGGAAGTGTACATTTCAAAGCACGATTTCGTGCGAATATTTATTCTGTGCATAAAAAGTTAATTTTTTACCTCAAAGATACTCTCCATATGGTCTGTAAGCGGCTCCTCCTCCTCCGAAAGGAAATCATCAACATTGCAGCTTCAATCGTCGTTACAGTCACTTAAATCCATGTTTGGAGTAGTTTGGTTTTAACTTTTAATAATTAAGGTTTATTAAATATTTGGGTCGGAGTTTGAGATTGTTAGAATCTGTGTTTTTTTTTTAATTTTGGAGAGAGAAGTGGTAGGGAAAGAGAGGAGGAGAAGAAGAAAATGGGTAGTTGGAAAAATTGATGGTTTTTATATATGAGGGTATTTTGGTAAATTCAAATTTACAAAAAAAATCAAAAATAAAAATCTCACTGTAAAAATAAAGAGTCTCGTTTTAGCCGTGCCCGTTGATTTTGATTGTACTTTCAAACAGAGATATCCAAGCACAGGAGTCTCCCGTGCCGGGCTTCATTCAGACTAATGGGCTGAAAATGATACAATTGGGCTTCGTGATAAAGTAGGTGGCCGGAGCAACCCAAACACAAAGATGGGGTGTAATCTATTTTCTTGCTCAGGCTAATAATTGCTCAAGAACTGTGTTTAATATACACTGATTGTTTAATCAATGATATTATTATAGTTTAATCAATAATATACACTGATTGTTTCATCAATAATTATTGCTCAGGCTAATAACTATTTTCTTGCTCAATTTTAAGGTACGTTATATGTAGTTAAAGTTTATTTTAGTATAATTTTTTGGGTGGAGCTATTTCCTCCCTAAGATCTATTATTTCTTCCATTTTAAATTTTTAATAAAACACTAAACATTTGTTTTTACCTTATTGCCCTTTATTTACTTTCTAATTTATAATTTGATGCCACTATCCACTATTAAACCCTTATTACAACAAACACATCATTGAGATAAATTACAACCAACATATATGATTTACTTCCAAAATAAAACCCTAAGAACATAAAAACTCAATCATTTTTAAGATTAGTCACAAAATTACTAAGAAAACATGTAGTTCCGAGACAACCAATCCGAATAACATATTTTTTTTAAAAGCATGTGATTCTGAGTTAGGAATTCAGAATCACATATAATATTTAAAAAAAGAACCCAATCAACACACATTAATCAAACCATAAAAAATTTATATTTTGAAATATACAGGAAAGAAACAATTAAACCAGAAAATGATATTAAAAACGATTAAACTAGTATTTCATATGCAGAAACTCGATTAAACGACGAACAATTTTTTTTTCCTGCATATACAGTTCTTTTAACTCATTATGCAAAAAATCAGATTTAAAAAGAGATTTTATTCGATATGTCAATCCATATATTTAAAATAAAAATAAGATTAACGATGGATTTTTATCTTTGAACTCCAGAAACTATTCAAAATTGTTTGGTGGCTAGGGTTTTTTTAGTGTTAGAAGAGAAGAGGTGAAGGTGGATAGTTACTGTAGAAATTTGGGTTTTTGGTGTAAAATTAAAACAAGGATAAATTAGGATTTTCCTTTATGGAAGAAATAACAAGATGGGATTTTTTATGAATGATGCAGGAAATAATAAATTTTATGGAGGAAATAGCTTCACCCTAATTTTTTTGTTGGCATGCAAATAGTATAGAGTTATTATTTGTTGGCATGTAAATAGTATAGAGTTATTGAATATAACCTATAATCAAGTTTTCGTAATATTATTATTTATAAATATTTGATATTAATATCCATTTAATGAACCTTAATTTTTAAAGTGGACAAGATGTGCAACAATAATTTCGAAAGAGTTTTTGGACAAATTTGAAATAAAAATTCTTTTGAAAGGTTAATATTTTCACATTGAATGAAACCTATTTGTTGGAAGACTTTTTGGATATTTTAAGTGAATTATCTTACATCAATTTTTATTCTTGTTAAAATAGTCCACAATTAAACATTAAAAATATTAATATGGTCATACGGAAACATAAACTCAAGAATTCTCTTTTTATATCATAATATTTCTAATGTTTTATGGAACTCTTTATAGTGTTACATAAGCTAAAATTTGGATTATATTGTTTCACCACAAAAGATCTTAATATTCTTATATAAGTCTTTATAGCGTCACAAAAACAAAAACTAGATTCTTTTGTTACATCATAAAGGATCTTACTATTCTTGTAAAAATCTTTATGAAATTACAATATCTTCAACTGGATTATTCCATTGATCACATAAACTTTTTATGTTCTTGTGGAGCTTTTTATCACATTATAAAAGCTAAAAATAGAAGCTACTGTAATAACTTAACTTTGTAAAATTTCTTGAGGATGTTGAGTTTGTCATTTATTAACAACTATAAATGTTTAATCTTAACTGACAATTTGAATGTTGAAACCTAGAAGGGAATACGAAGATAATCGATAATGATTGATCAAATCCTTATGTTTGAATCTAAACAAATTATTTTTTTATTTTTCCCTGAAATCAAGGTTGTTCACTAAATATTTCTCCATAAGCAATATATCTTCAAAAAAACCATTACATTATCTCACATCTAAATTTGTGTAGTGGGTTCTAAAAGAAGTTTTATATGATTGAATATATTCGAACTGGATATAATTATTATTGTATCAGATTCAGTTCCTAATGCTAGACCTGTAGGGCTTTGCTTGTACAAAACATCCCTAAATCTACGAATTTATTAAATAACAGTTTTACTATGTTAAAGGTATGATTTACTACTTTAACGAATTTTCTCCCTCAAAATTTAGTGAATACGAAATTATTCACAACTTAACTGTATAAATCCAAAATTGGATCATTGGTATTACTCACTGAACTGTCATACCTCCCTTCAATAGTAACCACGGGGAATATATGACCCATTTTTGAACTTGCAATGAAATCCATTTTTTAAATATGTGCACAACATGACCAAAGGATATATGTGAAACAAATGTATATGTATAATTATCTATGAGTATAAACGTCTTCTTGATAACTTTCGAATTTTATTCATAGAATTTTATTGTTTTGTTTGCACTTGATCTCCTTTATTTCCTATATTACCCTTTGATGTATCCATGATATATACGAATAGCCTAAATACTTCAAATATCATCTTATCGAATAGCTTTCCTATCTTATTTTGAGAGATATGACCTTAATACTTATGATAAATATTTTCTTATTTGTCAGAGTATTTCAATTTATTTTACTGAAAAATGCTTAGATGTGTATATTATTGTTGCAAAATTAATTTTAATTCTTAGTGAAGACGGTCGGCGTTAGCAAGTTATACAATTTATTTTTGCACTCCTATATACATCAATCACCAATAAGTGAAATCCAATACTAATTTAATTATGTAAAGATCATATTAGATCTGGAGACTCTGAAAGATCAGGTCCAAATATAAATACTTAAGTCTAAACTAATAAGTTTGGAGATTAAATTGAATAAAAATAATTAGTCATGTTATGATCCTTCACCAGAGAGCTAACATAAGGGTATGACTGCAATTAGGATAAAATTTAACCTAATTAATTTATATATAAAGATATAAAACACTGTGATCTTTCGTTTGCCACTCTGTGGGTAGAAGAACCACGTAACAAAGAAAAAACTTATAGTTCTTATTTTACTTTTTACTTCTCCGTGTACATATTATGTTCATCTCGTGTGCTTACAGATACAGTTTTTTTACAGGATTGATAACTTATTTCCAAGATTGAGAAATAAAAGATCACAAGAGGAATTCAAGCGAATATGATCTAATCCCGTATGCATACAATCATTACTCAAAATGAGTAGTCTAACAAGTAAGTATTTTTGTCCTATAGTAATATGAATTGTTCACAAATGAAATGATTTTAGTGTCGTATACATAGACAATAACAATTAAGTCTATCAATTGGTATCAAATAAAGTTCTCCATTGAATCGATTGATAAGATTATATGTTTAAATCTATTAATAAGCCATTTTTATTTATATAGTAAAATATCCTTATATAGGAAATTATTTGTTAATTGAACTCGTATAGCGTAAATTTAGGATTCCAAAATCATGTTTTTGATTGATTTGTTGATAGAAGTATAATTAGGATTACATGTTTTATGTTTAAGATTATTTACAAGTAGATATTATGGGTTTTCAAGTAATATATGGTTTATTTCATGTTGGAAAAAATAAATTTCAAGCAAAACGAACTCTAAATCGAGTGGAAAATAAAGAGAGTTCAAGTTCGCCGCGAAAACCCTTTATGTTGTCGCAAAAAAGTGTTGTCGAGCGAAATTCACCATGATAACCCATGTTGTGGGTAAGAGAAGTCCTAGTTCACTATGACGAAGACGTACTATTGCAATAGATTTTTTTTTTGTAGTTGTGAACCAATATGGGATCTAAGCAAGACATACTTCCGTGGGAACTATAGCCACGTAATATATGTTTGGACATGTTGTATTTTCTAAGTATTTTGTTAATTGAAATGTGTTTGAATATTAGATGGAATTTAATGATTAATATTGTCCATACTACGATATGTTAATCATGAATTTAATAAATCTTCCAAAAGAAATGTTGTTGGTAAATTGAGGAATCTATGGTCTCGATAGTTCATGGATTAATCCTATTGCAAGCATTGTTGGTCCAAAAAAGGTCAATATTTGACATATTTAATCATGAGTGGAAGATTATTATTTGAAGTTAATCATTAAGTTTCAATTGGAATAGATAAATCAGCCCAAATGAGGGTTTCACCAGTATTAAGTCAATTAACAATAAATTAATAATTATTTTCTCAAACTCATATATATATATATATATATTAGTATATTTTCTCTAAATGTATACTATTAGCGATGTATGTTATATTTTACATGTAATATATTATATTTAAACAATATTGAAGTTTAAAGTTTTTGTGTCAAATACTATAAATCTTATTTGATGTTCGTTAGGTGTAAATTTATAGAAAAGTATTATAACCTATAAGGAAATAGATCTCTGATTTTTAGATATATTAATATTTTCAAATGAATGAAAAAAACAATTGTATTTGAACTGTTATGACCTTAACCTGACATTAAGGACTAAGAAGTCCACATCTCCCACTAAATGTCATTATCTTAAAGAGAATAAAGAATTTGAGGCATATGAATATTCATATAGGTGATGCTTGGTATTTATGAAACAACGATTACATTTAAAATCCATCATCTTATCCTGATTGAGACCACTTATATAATTGAGTCTCTCAAATAAGTTGAGAAACATTTTATCAAAGTTTAATAAGGTGAAGATTAAGATGTTGTTTATGCAGCACTCCACCATGAAGTTTAATGGAAAAAGAATAGTAAGGCATCTTCTTTCTAAGGTGTCATAATCGTATCAAAGTTAAAGTTACTTAAATTGACATTCTCAAGGAAGTTGTGATAGGTATTTTTCATTTTTATCTCAACTTAAGTAAGGAATAGTTGGTAAATTGACTTATCATGCTACATAGAAGAATGAGAGGTTAAAAAAGAGCGTCATAATCTGCATAGGGTGAGTTCTCAATGAAGAAAGTAGAGAAAAGAGAGTATAATATAACATGTGATAAGTCTTTCGGTTCAGGAGTAAAGAAACCTAAAAAGTTCACTGATTGTGGGTTGATGTTTATTTTGGAAGAAGACAAGACATCTCAAAAGGGATTGTGAAAACTACTAAGTTTGGATAAAATCTAAAGATATTCTCCTAGCTCTGGTCTATTTAGAAATTAAAGTAGTATCACTTGCATGAAACATATATATACTGATACATAATATTTCTACGAAGGATACAATAAGAAGTTGATCATTGATGGAGAAAGTTCCCTTTATCAAGTAAAGGGAAGTTTGTGTTTAGTGTACGTCATTAATTATTTCAGTTATTTCTTTCTAGTGATCATCCCAACGATCCTAACACTCGTGCTTACAACATGAGATATTAAAAGATGAAAAGACTAACCACATTGCATCTTGAATCCTACAATTGAATTACTGAATACCAAAAATGATTTATGTCACGGATTGATAGAAGTGAGATAGATTGTAGTGTTCCCACAGCTTCCTAGTTGCACTCGATGCGGTTCTCAAAAGATAGGGGATTTTTTGCCTTAGTATAGAGAAACATGTCAACTAATAAAAAGAGATGAAGAGAGAGGAGAGACTGTCTGCTAAAGTGGAAAATCTTTTCTTGTGTTTGAAGTACTGTATTAGGTTTTATTTGTTCATTTATATTGTTAGTGAATTTAATTCACTAATTGCATAAAGGTCCCTCAAAATTCAACCCTTTTAATTCTAGATATGCTTCATTCTATATTTTATTCACTTAATTAATTTATAAGTCTTCATTATTTCTAATAATACGATGTTATAGCCGCTGGAGGGGCAATAAAACTTATAGATCCCTTAAGGCCCATTAGAAAGCGTTAGACTAATGGTCCATCCCTCAAGATAAATATTATCACAACTAGAATCTATAATTATATACTTCTTTAAGGCTTAATAATAATACCATATTATTATTATTATTATTTACAAATCTATATATATAATAATTAATTTATTTAATTAGACTTATAACAACATGCATTGATACTTTCCATTTAGATATGATGAGACGTTCCAATCTAGGATTTTCTTACAATATCTTTCTTGGATCATTTATATGTTTTTGAAATATATCCATCTGAACTCCTGATTATAAAATGTTGGTGTTCATATATAATATCTGAATGTATATTCATTATGAAATATAGCTAAATATAAATGAAAGAGTTCCACCATGTTTTATATTGCGTAATGGTTCTACAATAAATCACATCACAAACTACCTTCTTAATGAACCTTGACCTCTAATGAAGTAGAGCGCGAAAGTATGACACGACCCGATAATCAACACATATCAAATCCTATTTGGTTTTATTTTACAATATAGATATTGCTAAATTTTAATGAATAAGAGAATAAGACCGAAAAACTGAATCATTGTATCATTGGTGACTGAACTTTATAGAAACAATAATAATACAATTTGAAAAACTAAAAAAAAACAACGCCCCATTGAATCTTAATATCCTCTAGACTAATAATGTCCACATGAATTTTTTGTTCATGAAATACTATCGGTATTGAAATCTTAGTAGGAAGAGGTAGAAAAAAGAAATATGAGTTTTTATTCTCTACTATAACCTAATCTGAATGAAATGAGTTTTTTGCAAATTTTATTTACATAATATATGCAGGTTTGAACCACACTGTTTGATTTAACATTCACTTGACCTACAAATTCTCGTACTTAAATGATCTCATTAATTTAATAATTTTCCTTATGTTGTTATGTGATACTATATATTGAATTCCAGATGACCTAATGTCCCATTGTTTAATGGTTTATCCCTTTAATTACTAAGTATTAAGGCTTAAATAAGTAAATAGTCTTTCGATTATCCCCTTTTCTTCCATTTAGTCCCTTGACTTCAAAGTTACCGCTGAGGATCCTTAGACTTGACAAAATCTATAAATTTAGTTATTGGCTTGCAAAATCTATAAATTCAGACCCTCGACTTGGCAACATCTATAAATTTAGTCCATGGTAAGTGGCCTTTTTTGGCGTCAAGGACTAAATTTATAGATTTTACCAAGTTGAGGGACTAAATTTATAGATTTTGCAAGTTAATGACTAAATTTATAGATTTTCCAAGTCTAGGGACCCTCACCGGTGATTTTGAAGTCAAGGGACTAAATGAAAGAAAATGGGATAGTCGATAGAGTATTCACTGATTTAATCATAAGTATTAACTCAAGAACTTAATATTTAATTGTATTCCTTATCTCAAATTAACCTTTGTGAGGTAAGAACTTGCATAATAAATTGAAATTGAAATATAAGATATAAGCATGACCAAAGAGCATGATACGAACTTGATAAACTTTCTGAATAATACTTATATTTATATCATAAAAGGATTACAATCACTATGCTTATTATTTTTCACTATTCTTTCTCTTTTTAAAATTTTACCCTCCTCTATAATGACTACATATGCTCTTTATATAGTGGTATTGATGTGAGGGAGTCCTTGGTAGATGCATTCCCATTGGTGTAACCTTTTATGACCTTTATACGTACAGTGTGAGATAGAATTTATATACTTTTCAGGTGTTGCCAATACTTGTCAGGGTTTTTTCTTCACTTTCAGTGGCGTAGAATATGAGAAGACTTAGTTGTGGAGTGAACAAATACTTGAACAAAGTGGCTTGGTTTGATGAGGGGTGCTAGTGTGCGTCCTAGCAACGTGATGAGTGTCCATAGGACTTGGCCATTGGTTAAGTCCCGGTTATGACCATTGATCTTAAGACTTGGCCATTGGCCAAGTACAAGTCGTGCCTCGTGATGTGACCAATGGTCAAGTCCCGGTCGCGCCTCGTGACATGACCAGTGGCCAAGTCCTGGTCCTTCCGTACGACGCAACCAGTAGCCATATGATTTCGCTAATCTCAAAGTCCTTCTCATCATGCCTTGTGGCACGACCAAGGGTCGAAGGACTTGAGGCCTAACTTTCGGTTATAGAGATTAGGATTTTAGTTGTGAGGTCAGGTCGTGCCAAGCTTGGTCATTTAGAGAAGTCGAGATCATTCTTGCTTAAATAAAACACATAAGGAATGACTTGTAGATTATTACTTGCCTTTTCTCATTTTGTGCTTAGATGATGTTTCGTGTTGTATGAGCCAGAAGCTTGGTCACGAGGCTAGGTTGGGCTGCACCTGGAAAATTGGCCATGTGGGGATCATTCTTATTTAAATGAAGCATGCAAAACTCAATTTTTATATCATCTGCCATATCAATAACTCCCTCACTCAGTTTTTTACTTTTAAGTATTTTGAGTGATATGGTTCTGATACCTCAAATTTCTATGTTTTAGTGGAACTTTACCACAAAGCTAAGGTCGTGATATGTTTGGGATTTGCTATGTGAAAGATTTTTGATTGAGCTCCATATAATTTGAAAATTATTTTAAAACCTTTACTGAGAGAGTACTTTTTTAGTGAGATTGAGTCGATGCTGAACTGAGGTTGGGGGAGACCAGACTGATCCCAAGATGGGGCTAAGCAGATGCCACGTATTATTGAGGCTGACTTGAGTACTTCTTTAGTGAGATTGAGGCTGACTTGAGGTTGAGCTAAGGAAAATTTGAATACTCATGTATGTCACAGAATGCCTCTCAGCTTCGTTAAATTAGACATCCATTATATATATATATATATATATATATATTGCTAAGAAAATGGCTCTTCTATTATCCTCTTTTATTTTCTCTAAAAAACATTTTTTCCATTTTTGTTGAGCAAAATGCTGCTAAATTAGGTTGAGTTGAAGTTGAGCGAGGGCAGACTGATCTGATGTCATGTTGAAGCCGAGTGAGGCTAAGCTAATGTTAAGTGAAGTTAAGTTCGCACCTTCTTCATTCTATGTCTAATATAATTTTGATAGGTTTCAAGTGAACTCCCTTACACTAAGAGGTAGTTAGTGAACTCCCTTGGACTTATTCGCCTATATTTCTCTTGCTTTTCGACTATTATTGCTAATATTTAGAAAACTTTATACAGATGATTGTTTGATTTTTCCTTTATGATGTCTGGTAGTTACATATCATTGACACGTTCCCACTCTATCTAACTTATCCTAAATCATAAAAATCAAAGGTTTTTGTGATGTCTGTGAAGTAGCTCCTCTGTTCCTTCTGGGATATCTTGAGTAATATTTGTTTAGAATTCAGGAGTGCTGAATGGAGTAACCCAGATCAAGCTAACCATATGTTTGTTTTTGTAGGTGGTATTTCTTTTTATGTAAGCTTTCCCCTTCTTTATCGATTTTACGATTTGTGTACTAAGCATGTTATCGATTTAGCTTATACCCCACTGTTCGCCAAACAAAGGGTTGGGGGTAAAAGTTTTGTAAGAGGACGTTGTATTCAAGCTTTCCAATAACAATAAAACAAGTTGAACTTTGATGTTTAAATAAACGTGTCATCACGAGAGCGGAAAAATATAAGGTTATAGTAAAATACCACTCAAAATTTTAGATAATTCTCATCATATCTTTCCATGAGATAACGTTCGGAATCGCTAGACTTGGGTTCGTAGAAATGGTGTTTAAACCATAATGCCATGCGACAAATGTCTATTATATCCTTCTATATGTTGGAATGGTTTTTTCAGAGCTTCTCACATACCTCCTCTTGTACGGACTTTGGCTTCTTTTTATTATTCTTATCTTGTGGTTGTTCTTCCTTAACTTCTCTTCATGCTTTGAGTGAGATTTTATTCCACGTGACTTGTTTTTACACTCGAAGATTACTGTAATTTTTTCGGCTCCATACTATTACAATTCTGCCCATTTATCCTGGATTTGGCACGCCACTGCCATTGTTCCATTTTTACTAGCGCATGACATGGCACGTGACAACAATAACCTGTTGGACCACGTTCCATATTTTATGGGCTAACGTCTGCCAATTTCTTTTGTTACCCATATAACACTCGATTGCGTTGAAATCGCTCAACTTGGGTCAATTTTCTTCGCGTCATTTACTTGGCCTTGCAGATGGTCTATGCGGGACTTTCAATTTACCCAACTTCTTTGGACCCTACTTTTAGGCTAGTAATTCCAATAAGTCATATAAACTATATCGTAAACTTTTGTCCATGGAAATTTTACTCGCATAGACCACCATCTTCTTCTTTAGTCCCGTTCCACATGTGTCAGTGGCCCTGATTAAATTGTACCTGCATGGGCCATCATCCTCCTTTGTCTCAACTGTTAAACTGTGCTAGTAGCTTTGTTCAGCATGTGCTAACCAAAATTGGTGCTATTTATGAAAAATGTAATTGCCTTATAGCGAAAAACTACATCAACTTAGCTCAATCTAGCTTGATACAACCGCATTGACTAATATTTCCATTCATTTAGCTAACTTTTAACCGCATTGACTTTGAACCTAAATACCTTGGACTTCATCCTTAAGCTCACATGCAGTTTGTTTTTTAGTTACGATTTCATTCACCTTGTTTGTGTAATTACTTAAACAACTGCTGCTTCCACCTAGCTCGTTTCATTGTGTAGAAGCCCTGAATATTTGTTTTTGGCCAATTATTTCTCAAATCTTGGCATATTATCTTCCCTTCAAGATGGGTACTTTTACATAGCCAACAATGGTGCTGCCAACATTTACTTTAAGTACTTTCCGGTCATTTATCTTTGTTATTCAACATTTAGCTAAATAGTATGTTTTGAATGTGCTTCATTTTAAAGTTTATATACTTTTGACATATCATGCATTTCCAACTATTGAGCTATCATCGCTCTTGTGTTGGTGGCTTCCAAAGGTTGTACTATGGTATTATCTAATGGTAGCAGATCTTAATTTCATTAACTGATCAGGCTAATTGGATTGGAATAAGAGGTCTAATCCGATGATTAGTAGTCACAGGGTGGCTACGTTGCTCATCAATAACTAGGTTATCATAGGCATGACCTGGATTCAGTCTACTAGATTGGGAGGTTGATGGTATGGTCGAACGGTTTTCTCTTGGGAAGCAACGATGATTTTCAAGATTTTTACAGTTGACAAGGTTGCTGGGCTAGGTCTTCAACCATTTTGTTGGTTAAAATGACCGTCCTGTCGTTTTACTCGTCGTTTTTAGAAAGTATGAACCTAACGTAATCAGCTAGAATGACAAAAGAAGTTGGTCCCTCGTGCTGGGGGCTTCCTACTTTGAGTGCGGAGGCTAGGCTTGTCTTCTATGCCCACTTCTCTGGGCGAGGTTAGCTGTAGTGCATGCATTATTAAACCAATAGCATATATCCTTTGGGACCTCAAGTTCATCATGGGAAAATATGGAGAAAGGTGGAATTGGGAGCTTAGGATGATGCATGCAGTCGTTCCCGGTAACGAAACCAAAATGGTCAGGTAAAAACTTATCTAACAAACTGAACTCGAAATATAAATGTAAGAAATATAGAAGAGACAAATATAATATGAACTTGATGAACTTGATGAACTTTACTAATAATATTTGTATTTATTTCGTAAAGCAACTACAATCACTACGATTATATATTTCACTTTTCTTTATCTCTTTCTAACTTTCACCCTCTCTACAATGACTTTTTTCTTCTTATATAGGGGTCTTGATGTGGGGGATTCTTTGGTAGATGACTCTGTATTGGTGAATATTTTCTAGCCTTCTGGGTGATTTATCAGAGAAGTTACATATTCGTGGCTACATCATTGTACAACGTCAGACACTTTATTTCTATAAGGTCAAACATAGTTTTCGTACTTTTCAGGCATGTTGCATATACTTGCCACGCATGTTATCCATACTTTCAGTGGCGTAAGATAAGAGAAGACCCAGCTGTGGTACGAACAAATACTTAGCAACAATGGCTGGTTAGATGAAGGACATTAATGTGCGTAATTGTGGTGTGATGAGTGGCCATAGGACATGGACATTTTCCAAGTCTTGGTTGCGCCTCGTGACACAAACAGATCTATAATACTTGGTCACTGGCCAAGTCCTGGTCGCGCCTTATGGCATAACCAGTGGCATTTGTACTTGCTTACTGGCCAAGTATTGGTTGTGTCTTGTGGCGCGCCCAGTGGCCATATAAATCAGATATTGACCAAGTCCTCCCCATCTTGCTTTACGACATAAGAAAAGGTCGAAGGACTTTTATATTGGTTGAGACATAAAATGCGACTAAGTTTTTGTGAAAACTTGTTCATAGAGGCCAAGCTTTAGGCCGTGAGGTCAGGTTGTGCCAACCTCGGCCATTTTGGACGAGTCGAGATCATTCTTGCTTAAATGAAACAAATAACTCATGAGTTATGGATTCTTACTTTACTTTGTTCATTATCTGCTTAGATTGTGTGTCATGTCGTATCAATTAAGAGTTTGTCCGTGAGGCCAGATTGTGCTGCACTTGGCAACTTGGTAAAGTCGGGTTCATTCTTGTTTAAATGCTCGAGTTTTAGATCCTTCTTGATTTTATTTTTGCTCCGCTTAGATGATATTTCATGTCTTATCAAACATGAGCCTACATCAAATATTCAATTGTCAAAACATATGATACCTTTTGTATCATCTCAATTTCCAAATCAATCTCGAGAAGTTGAATGAGAAAACATGCCTCCAATCAGCTTGAATATATTAGAGATTTTTTTGTTTCTATACTATAATGCTTTAACATGCTTTAATATATGTATTTTTTTTATAATGAACCTAAAAAAATATCAAGAGTAAACCTGATCATTCTCAGTTTTTTAAAACATAAGACGTCTCACCTAAAACTTTTAATATTATTTTCTCCTGAGTATAAATTTCTTAGTGGCATCCAACTGGTTACTGTAACTGGTTACTGAATCCACTCTTACTGAATTTTTGAAGCTCATAATACTAAACTAAGTAAGTTTTATTATGAAAATGAGATTATAACTCTATAGATTATGATATATTTAATAAAACACTTATACTAAAATATCATAAATATATTTCTTAATAACTAAAAACTTTTGAATATATTACATATTAATATGGTTGTTATAAACTTGTTAACATTCATGTGGATCGCTTGAATTTTGAAACTTATCAAGAAAAATTAATAGAGTTATTAAATTGTAACATGTAATCAAGTTTTTGTAATATTAATATTTAGAAAAACTTGATATTAATATCCATTTAATGAAGCTTAATATCTAAAATGGGCATGATGTGCAACGATTATCTCAAAAGAGTCTTTGGACAAATTTGAAATAGAATTTCTCTTAAAAGGTTAATATTTTCACATTGAATGAATTCTATTTGTCGGAAGACCTTATGGATACTTTAAGTGAATTATCTTACATCAATTTTTATCCTTGTTAAAATAGTTCAGAATTAAGCATTAAAAATCTTAATATAGTCCTATGGAAGAATAAACTGAATTCTCTCTTTATATCATAATATTTCTAATTTTTTATGGACCTCTTTATAGTGTTACATAAGCTAAAATTTAGATTATATTATGTCACCACAAAAGATCTTAATATTCTTTTATAAGTCTTTATGGCACCACAAAAGTTGAAACTAGATTTTTTTCTTACATCATAAAGGATCTTAATGTTATTTTAAAACTCTTTATGAAATTACAATATCTTGAACTGGATTATTCCATTGATCACAAAGATTCTTAATGCTCTTGTGGAGATTTTCATGACATTATAAAAGCTGAAAATGGAAGCTACTGTATTACCTTAATTTCGTAAAATTTCTTTAGGATGTTGAGTAACAACTATAAATGCTTAATCTTAACTGAGAATTTGAATGTTGAAACCTAAAGAGGAATACGAAGATGATTGATAATGAATGATCAAATTCTTATGTTTGAATCTAAACAAATTATTTTTTTATTCTTCCCCAAAATCAAGGTTGTTCACTAAATTTTTCCTCATAAGTGTTTATCTTCAAAGAATCATTATATTATCTAAAATCTAAATTTGTGTAGTGGGTTTCTAAAAGAAGTTTTATAGAATTTAATATATTCCAACTGGATATAATTATTATTGTATCAGATTTCAGTTCCTAATGGTAGGCCTTTAGGGATTTTCTTGTACAAGACATCCCCAAATCTACGCATTTTTTACATAGTACTTTCACTATGTTAAAGGTATGATGTACTAATTTTACTAAATTTCTCTCTCAAAATTTTGTGAATAAGTTATTATCAAGGTATGATGTACTAATTTTACTAAATTTCTCTCTCAAAATTTTGTGAAAAAGTTATTATCACACAAGTTAACTGTATAAACCAATATTAGATCATTGCTATTGTTTAATGAACTGTCATACCTCCATTCAATTGTAACCACCGTGAATACATATATCCAATTTTTTGAACTTATCAATGGACCCCATTTTTTAATATGTGCACAATTTACTAAAGGATATATATGAACCAAATGTATATGTATAATTATCTATGCGTGGAAACGTCTTGATAACTTTATATATATTTTTATATAGTTTCATTGTTCTATTTGCACCCGATATCTTTTATTTCGTATATTCCCCTTTGACGTATCAATGATATATATGAATAATCAGAATACTAAAGAGGATCTATAACATCTTATCAAATATCTTGCACATCGAATTCTGAGAGATATGACTTTAATATTTATGATAAATTTTCTTATTTTTAGAGTATTTCAATTTATTATACTGAAAAATGCATAAATATGTATAGTATCGTTGCAAAATTAATTATAATACTTAGCGAAGACAGTTGGCGTCAACAAGTTATATAATTTATTTTCCACTCCTCTATACATGAATCACCAATATCTAAAAATATGTTTTACTATCACTTATTTTTGTCAATTTATTGTATGTTAGAATAAAAAGAGAGTATGATGGTTAGAAGTGTATTAACCCATAAAAGATATCAAAGATCTGTAAGATAACAACAAATCACAATTATCATTAAAGATGTATTATCATTATTTAATCTGGAATGTTTTTGTACATTCTAAACAAAGATATTATATGATGATAGGAGTTGTATGAATTCATCAAAGATCTTTAAGAACTGAATGTAAATTGAAATATGGATTAGGCATACTTAAGGTCTGAATTTTGTGTAATAGAAAATATCTTATTAGTGAATGTAATTTATTTAGAGTGGTAAGTACTGACTTTTAATTATTCATTATTGTTGTTAAACAATTTAATATTAATAATTCTTAATAATATCATCACAAATGAACTACGATTGAAAAATATGAAGTATGTAGTTAATGTTGACGATCATATTCAAGAGTCGATCAAAATATTAAATCTGAAAAATCGACCCTATAAATTGATTTATAAATTATTTTCTTATAAGTTTTACCAACCTTATATGTATTGAAATATTAATTTGCATTAATCTAAATTTAACCAACTTGGGAAGAGCTAAAAATTGAAGCATAAAAAGAACTAAATTTTTGTAATGAAATTTATAAGGGTTTAAATATTCTCTTTATAAACTCTGTCATGATATGTTTAAAGAATATCCCTTGGGGTATCATCAATGTATATAGATGGATTTTGACCACTTTATTGTTGCTCTTACATATCATGCTTAACTTTTAAAGTATAAAGAAGAGTAGTCAAGTACTATAGTTTGATATATATCATCATATTCTTACCAAATAAACATACTATGACTTCAATTTTATCTGAATAATTTATTATGGTTAGGTTTAACAAAACTTTAAACATACAAAACTGAATCTCAATTATCGCATGAATAACATATAAATGCTGAAGTTTATTAAGTTTAAAGCTGTAATTAAGTATAAACCTACACTCACAAAGACTGTTTCTTAAGCTATGAGGCACTAAAATTCTTTACTTTCATACCTCACATGACATTTCCTACGCTAGTGAAATACAAGGTATGCAAATCGGTTCCAAAGAGTAGAAATCTAAAGTGCTCGTATTGTAATTATACAAATGCTACTAAACCGTCTATCTGTAACATATCAGACCTTAAACGATTCTATCTCAATACTATCCGAGCATCTAAAATAGTTTGAGATGTAAAATATGTCGTCAAGTTCTCAGATGTTCAAATGGAGTTTATTGACAATCAAACTTCGCATAACCTGAAACAGACAATCCCTTAGCATGCAAGCCATTATCTCGTACATCACATGGTCAAAGATCCAACAACAATGAGTAATCACATCGCATCTTGTGACCATACATTCGTTTTTTAAATGCTTGTCAATGTGAACATGATGGGTTACTTAACTATAAACCCATAAACACAACACCCAACATGGCATACATACGCTATTCCAAACAAACACCTAAATGTGTTTAATATATATGTTATTTGCTATAAAACAGATAAGCACATTCGTAATCAATATAGTTTTTCTAAACACGTTGTACTAAAACATATATATAATATTGTTGATCTATAAAGTTTGAACTGGTTGCTACTATACTGAATGAAGTTTAATGCAGCCAGTTGTAAATAATTATTTGTGAAAATTTTAATCATTTATATGCCTAAAACTCTCTAAAAATATCTTTGAAATCTTATCGTTAATTTTATTAAAGTATTCATGTTAATATGTTTTTAAAATATTAAAACATATTATTTTCTTTTGAGAGTGTTTGAGTATTTCTTCCATTAGTTGTTTAATGTTAGAATTCATATATTTATAAGTTCTTATAATTTCAAATCAAATGGACTGTATTGAGAGATAATTGGAATCGACCCAACAAATAAAATTGTCTATATAAATAGACACCGAGCACACCAACATATGATGGAATGATGATATAAGACAATATTATAAAAATATAAGCAAAACAATATTGAATTACTATCAATACTAACATACGTGGAACTATCAATACTAACATCTCTTCTCAAACTCACAATGACATAGTTAACATCATCGAAATTTTGTCAATAAAGAATCAATGACGTTGGATGGTGTGTTTTTGTGAAGAATATGTATAAACACAAAAAATACTTATAAACGCAGCTGGATGAACACAAACTAGGAGAATAGATCATTTGACTAACAATGTCAACAACATATAAAATAACTAATCTTCAATCTCCAGTCTCTAATATTCCATCTCTAATTTTAATTCTTCAATATTCCATCTTCAATAACAACAGGTACATCAAACCGAGAGAAAGATTAAAGATGCAGCGAAACCGAAGCAGCAACAACTCGTTAAACAAAACTCAAATCCAAACCGCAATAAATTCTAATTTATCTTAAAAAAAATCAAAATCAAATTGAAGTACAAATTCAAATTTGAATCTTAAATCCGACATCATAAAATATAAAATTTAAATCCAAAAACAAAAAATCAAGATCCAAAATCTTAAATCTCAAAAACACATTTACACTTTCTAAATTTTTAATATCTAATATAAAAAATTATATAATCTAACATCAACATCAACCAATTGCAATATATCAACACCCTACATTATTCCTAACACTTAACAAAAACTCAATTGAAACACTAACAAAACATTGAGCTGCCAATAATACAAAACCAAACTATAAGACCAAAACAATCGATTAAAAATAATATAATCTAAAATATTAGCAATATAATTTAAATTAACAAACATAAACCATAAAAATTTCAAAATAATTATGAGCTGACCAATATAAATTCATTATAATTTATTTACAATAAATATATGTAGTATTATTTTTAACTGTATTTACAGCAGAAATCTCGAAGAATACATAGACTTTCACTTCTACGAGCGGGGCTTCATTCATAATAGTGGGCTGAAAAGGACACATTGGGCTGCGTGATAAAATAGGTTGGCAGCCCAGCTCAACCACAAAGATGTCTGGAATCTTAGACTCACACTCTCGTACGAGCCGGGCTTCATTCAGATTAATAGGCTTAAAATGACACATTGGGTGTGATGATCTCACTCTAAATAAAGTATAGCAACATTTACGTATAACAATATATGATATAAAATGAGTTGAATTAATCATTTCTCCAGTGTTAAAAAAGAATGAATCAATGGGACGATATTAAATAATATTATTTTTAGAAAATATTATTTTTTAAACAAAAATATTTATAAATTATAAATTATTTAAGCAATCAAAATAATATTATACAATAAAAACTATCATGATTATAATTGAAAACAAAAAATCGGGAAGGAGTGATATTTTATTTTCAAGGAAATGGTCCACCATTGTTGTTGGTTATGAGAGTACTAATTTGTGTATAAATTTAATTTTATAATCCATACAATTATTTAACACTATTAATGTGTTTTATGGGGTGATTTAGTAAAAAATCATCTTATTTCTTTAATATTTGAATAAATTTGATAAATAAAAATTAGTAGTAAAAATATAGAAATTGTTTTGAAAAGTAATGTGAAAAACATTTGTATTATTTTTGTGTGGCGGATTACAATGTTATCTTTCATCCACTTTACAAATGAAACATTAAGTTCTTATATAATGGTCTTGATTTGGAAGGGTTTTAGGTGTCTCCTTATTAGTATAGTCTTTTTTGCTCCTCAGCGTGTTTTATCAAACGGAGGTAAGTCCTTGGGGCTGCTTATCGTACAATGTCACACCCTACTTTTGTACGTTGTTAGACACGATTTTCATACATTTAACTGATGATTGGATGAGGGGGGGGGGGGGGAGACGACTGACGGAGGCTGAGTGTTAATTGACTAATGATCGTTGGAGTGCTGAATGTACACCAATTGCATATTTAGTGCTAGGCTTGCAAGCCGTTCCTTTCGGTGCATGTCGAGGGACCAGACGAGGCTCGACCAAGTTGGTTAGACTTCGTGGCGATGATTTCTCGAGGTTGAGCGACTTTGCTGGCCCCTCAGGGTTAAGTGGCCCAATTGGACGCTTAAGGCCAAGTAGTCGAGCTGGATATCGAAATGCAAATAAACCAGTTAGATAAGATCACAACTCTGAATGAAAGATATGATCGAAGAGAGCGGGATATTCAATCAATTAGGTTGAAATTTGAGATGTGACAGATAGATGAAAAAAATGATATTGACAGTCAGTCTAATCGTTCTTGCACAACACGTCAGGTTCGAAGTGAACAAAAGAAAACACACTATGAAAGTAACAAGGAGCATTATACTTCGCGAAAGGAGAATAAGGATAAGCAAAGATATATTACATCTGGCGACGATGAGTCGAATAGTTTAGGATCTGAGTATAAGAAATATCGGGGGTCTTCGAAAGAGGGAAAAAGACTGCCTCGAAAATCACAAAAAGAGCACAGATAAAAAAATGAGAATGTATCACGTTGTTTGAGGGAGGCAGAATGGTGTGAAGGGAACACATCGGATCAGTATACAGGAATGGATGATCGAAACTTGTACGCTATTATGGGAACTGGAAACAAAAATCAGTATGGGAAATTCTCCTTTGACAACTGAAATAAGGTCCATACCTCTTCCGAAGCGGTTTGATATCTCGAAGGATGAAAAGTTCGACGGGATGCAAGACCCTGATGACCACATTGAAGAGTTTAAAAATTATATGATGAATTTTGAGGACGATGATAGGTTGGTGTGCAGATCTTTCTCTCAAACGTTCAAATGAACAACTTCAAAGTGGTATATGAGAATTACGAAAGGATCCACTTTTACTTTCAGAAATTTTTATAAAACATTTCGAAGGAAATTTATGGTAAGTAAAGAGATGCGAGAAAATAGAGACACATAAATATACAGTGCAAATAAGTAGTGTGAGAGAAACTTAAAGACTATACTAAGCGATTTGTGACAACCAAATGTGGTTTTGGATAATTAGGAGGAGTTGGTAGCAATGGAAGCATTTCGACAAGGATTGTTACCAGGTGACTTACCTAATGAAACAAAAAAAAGAGCTTTGACAATTGGAGTGCTGATGGTTTAAGTGGATGATCAAATTAAGGTAGAATAATCGACTAGAGTTCGAGGAGTAGTTGGCTCTGGTCAAAAGAGTTCAGGACATGTGCCAAGAAATCAAGGGAAGTCTTCAAACTCAGCCCAACCAGCGCGCCTAAGGAACAACAATAATTTGCCTCATCGAACTGGAGGGTATTCAACTCATGGTACGGGGTATTAGTTTTAGACACCAATGCCAAATAAATGGATATGGCTAGAGTAATATGCTGATTTAAGTGAAAATGTTACTGCAATCTATGAAATGGTAAAAGGATACGTGAATTTTAAAAAGCCCGCTCCGATAAATAGGCCAAGGGAAGAACGTAATAAAAGATTTTGTAAATATCACAATGAAATCGGACATGATATAGCAGACTGTATTGCTTTGAAAAATGAGGTGCAAACTCTGATTGAAAATGGAAAGTTGTTAGCCTTTGTTAAAGGGTAGAGCAATGCATCAAAAACTCATGTTGCATCGACTTCATAAGTGGTGAATCTGAATTCACAAGCAGAAAATCTCATGATTTTCAATTCTAAGATTGATGGTTTTGATGATGTGTCGGAATACTTAGACACATATCCAGATTGGCTGATTCTGATAGCAGTGGATGAGAAAGTAAAATATGGCCAAGTTCGAAGTCTATGCGAATACTTTGAGTTGTTGGGAATCTTCGGAGGAGGCACTATGGTTGGCAATACTAATAGTTCTAGAAAGAGGAATGTTGTGAGCTTGGCTACAAAAATAGAAGGTGGGATGTCTAGTCATTTGTATGGCAAGAGAGATGTTCATTTTATTCTTTTCGATGAAGACGATTTGAGAGGAACTGCTGGTCCTCATGAAGATGTTTGTAGTTATTGGAGCAGAGGTAGTTGGTGTGGAAATTCAAGCGTGCTAATAGATACTGGAAGCTCTGTAAATGTTCTTTTTAAATCAACATATGATAGAATATGATATCCTCAGATTTCCCAATCAAACCGTACTATAATTGGATACACATGAGTGAGGGCTCAGGTAATTGGGGTACTGAAAGAGAAGTATGTTTGGGAAAGGGACCTTTTAAAAAGAAGGTTCAGGTTTTATTCATAATGGTGGAATTTCTGACCATATATAATGACATTTTCGGGAGATCTTGGCTTTCGAAGATGCATACAGTTGTATCTACAGTCCACCAATGCTTAAATTATGTCATCGAAGACCGTGTGGGTATTGTCTGAAGTGATCAGAAAGTTACTAGAGAATATTATGCCACTGCTCTTCGGATCTGAAGGTCAAGCAGTAGAGATAAAATGTTAAAAAAAATCAGGGGGATTAACCTCAGAGGAAGAGGAAGGGATTGATGATCTAAGGAAACCTTGGGTTCTTTAATAGTAAGTGAAAATATAGAAGAACATGTTTTTCCTGACGGGAAAATACTTCGAATATGAACCTTACTGACCCCAACTTTATGAAAGTAGTTGGAGTTTTTGTTTCGCAATTTGGATGTTCTCTCTTGGAAACAGAGGATGTGGTAGGAGTTTCAATCGAGGTAATATGTCACAACCTAGCGATTAATCCGAAGGTTAAACATGTTATACAAAAAAGATGTGCTTTTTCTTTTGAGAAATCAGAGGCTATTGTTTTTTACATGGATCGTTTGTCAAGGGTCGGACATATAAAGGAGTCACAATATCCCTTATGGACAACAAACCCAATGATGGTTAAGAATAAGAATGGGAAATGGAGGATGTGCGTCGACTTCACATATCTAAATATAGCCTGTCCTAAAGATCCATTTCTAGTTCCTCGAATAGACCAATTGTTGATTCCACTTCAGGAAACAAAATTTTGTATTTTATGAATTCTTTTGCAGGGTATAATCAAATTCAGATGGATCCAAAGGATCAAGAGAATACCACCTTCATCACAGACGGAGGCTTGCATTGTTATAGGGTTATGCTCTTTGGGTTAAAAAATGATGGAGCAACATATCAGAGGTTAATGAATAAAGCCTTCGCTTCTTAGATCAGAAAATATATGGAGGTATATATTGATGACATGTTGGTCAAGAGTATAATATATGAGGTGCATTTAGAATATTTAGAGGAGACATTTTTTAATTAAAGAGCTATCATATTGAAGCTAAATCTTGATAAGTCTACATTTGGAGTTCGATCAAGAAAATTCTTGGGGTATATCATTAATGAAAAATGGATAGAAGCTGATCCAGAACAAATAAAGGCTTTGGTATCAATGACATCGCCTCGAACTGTCAAAGTAATGTAAAGTTTGACATGAAGGTTATCTGCTCTTAATAGATTCATTTCTAGATTTTCTGATAAGTGTTTCCCTTTTTCCAAGTGTTATGAAATACCAGAGGAGTTTGAGTGGACCTTCGAATGTGAAGAATCATTCTCAAGCATTAAGGAATTATTATCATCATCAGAGGTATTGTCCAAGACTCGGATTGAAGAATAACTCTTCTTGTATATTGCAGTATCGGATCTTGTAGTAAGTGTTGTTTTAATAAGTGAATATTTTGGAATTCTAAAGCCAGTGTATTATGTCGGCAAGAGTTTGGTGGAAACATAGAGAAGGTATTTGAAGCTCAAAAAATTGGATTTGCCTTTAATGGTGGATGCCAGGAAAATGTGCTCTTATTTTCAAGCTCACAATGTTGAGTTTTTTGAATTTCGTTCCCACTGAAAAATATTTTACAGCGTGCCGATATTTTTGGGACGATGACTAAATGGTCAGTGGAGCTAGGATATTTTGATATCATTTTTTCTCCTCGAACGACTATCAAGGCTCAAGCCTTTGCTGATTTTCTTGTTAAATTCCACTCAAGTAGATCAGACGAAGAGATAAACAAAGAAATCTTGCGAAAAAGCTTAATGTGGATAGTTTGAACTGATGGAGGATCTAGCATTTCAAGATGCATTGCAATAGTTCAACTAATAGCACCATCTGCAGAAATTATGTTTGAAGCCATTAGATTTGCTTTTCATGCATCGAATAATGGAGCTGAATATGAAGCAGTATTAGCTGGTTGAAGGCTCGCAAGCATTTGTGGGGCAACTGCATTTCATTTAGAAACATGTTCCCAATTAGTAGCAAATCAGGTGGCCAGTATTTCTGAGGCTAAAAAGGATAACTTAATTTTGTACCTTCGAGAGCTTCAAAATCTGAGTCTTCTGTTTGAATAAACTGGAAGGGGTTTCTTGTGCAATGGACAAGGGGACTCAAAATTAACTGAAGAATGAGTTTATTCTGATCTCTTTGAAGAAGATGTGGTTTGGGTTACTTTGTGATTGATTTGAAGTGATGATCTAGTTAGAGATGGTGAAATTCGAGGTGTTTTCGATGTTTAAGTTTTAGAAGATTGACTTTATTCTGGAGGAGAAGAATTTGAAAAGTCAGGAAGAGTTCGACTTGTATCAAAAGTACGCAAATTTTGCAGCAGCTTCACCCGAGTGTACAGCCGACGAAGCAACCAAATTGTTCTTCCGAAATATGGTAAAGTATTGGGGGATCCCAAAGAATATTTTGAGTGATCGAGATGTCCGCTTCACCAGAATATTTTGGACGAAGCTTTTCAAACTAATGGGTACCCAACTAAACTTCTCGACCAACTTTCACCCTCAATCTGACGGTCAAACCGAACGCGTGAATGTGCTACTAGAACTATACATCCGACATTATGTTAGCAACAACAAACGAGATTGGTCACGATTACTCGATGTAGCACAATTCTATAACAACGTACAACGCTCGGAGTCCACCAGAAAAAACCTATTCGAACTAGCTACCGGATAGTAGCCTCTAACACTGAGTACTTTGATTACTTCTTATGCAGGTACTAGCCCCGTCGCTTGCAAGATCGTACAAGATTGGCAATAGCAAAGAGACTTCACTCGCGCCCAATTGGCAAAGGCAACAAGGAAGATGAAAAATTGGGCGGATAAAAAGCGACGACACTTGGAATTTCAAGCTGGTGACATGATATTTGTCAAGATTTTTCTGCAGCAATTCAAGTACACCCGACCACTACACAAAGGCTTATTACGCAACTATAAAGGGCCATTTGAGGTGATAGCCAATGTGGGAAAAACGTCTTACCGAGTGGAACTCCTAGCCAAGATGAAAATTCATCCAGTCCTCCACGTCAGCCACGTAAATCCATTCCATCAAGACAAAGACAATGCAAGTCGAGGATAATCCAACTGGGCACCACCCATAATCGCCACATCATTTGACAAAGATATAGATGAGATATTGGCCAACCGTATTGTCCAGAGAAAGGGTGTGGTGAAGTGGAAGAATGCATCACTATAGGAAGAAACTTGGGAACCTGAAGAATCCCTCTGGCAGTTCAAAGATGCCATCGATCACTTCAACACACACACCACGACAAGGACGTCGCGGAATTTGGTGAGGGAGAATGTCACGGCCCGCCTAACTTCCTTCCAGAGACAGACCGGCCCGCGAGGTTCCTTGGAAGTATCTAGAATATCCTAGAGAGTTATGGAAGATTCCAGAAGACTCTTCATCAATAGAGAAACCCTAAGCTTCTAGAACATTCCACAAGCTTCTTGAAGACTCTACATCAATTTTGGAACATTCCAGAATCCTCAAGAATATTCTAGGATATTCTAGAACTTTATTTGTAATCTAGAACTTTCCTTTATTATTTAGACATTTATTGTAATTAGAGAAAAGCTTCCAGAAAGAGACGATTGTAGAACATCTTCTAGAATCATCCATAGAACCTACATAAGGAGGATAAATTCATTTGCTCCTCACCCATCAAAGTATTGTACTTTCTCTCTTTAGAAATATAATACACTTTATCTCTCTAAAAAACTCTAAGTGTCCCGCTCCTAATTCGTTTTAGGCTTACTTGAAGAATTCAAGTGCCGCATGGGCTACTCAAAATCTAGGCCCGTGGCATAAAGCTGACCTGAGGTTGAGCTTTCTTGAGCGATATGCTTCTGAGTGAGGCTTTTGAGCTCCATTTTCTTTGAAATACCTTTCTTCGTTTTCATTGAGCGATATGATCCTAAAATAGCTCAAATCTAGGTTGAGCGAGGGTGGGCTGATCTAATTTCGTGTTAAAGCCGAGTAAGGCTAAGTTGATGTTTGAGTGACGTCAAGTTAGGATCTTCTTCGTTTTCGGCTAGATGACTTTTGATAGGTTTCGAGTGACTTTCTTAAAGTGAAAGACCTCTAATGGCCTTTATTGAACCTATTCGCCTCTAATTATCTTGTTGCTTGACCGAGGTTACGTAGATGCTTGATTGATATTTTTTTTACGCCTGGTAGTCGTATATCATTGACGCGTCCCTTCTCCTCCTATATGGGTTTTAGGTGGTTTTTATTTTCTGTAAGCTTGTGTTTTGGTTTTGTGTCGAGTTTAAATTTCAGGGGCATATGTGGCTCTTTTCAATTATAGTATGGGCATAGTTTATTTTTGATTTTCTTCATTCTGGGGGACATACGTGGCCATTCTTCGTTGTAATGTAAGCATTTTTTAGATCTTTAATCAAACTATCTTGACCGATCTTTTGTTACGAAATAAAATATTGAGATATGTGTCATACCTTTGCTTGTTTTCGTAGTTCCTCATGCCTTGTTGCTTAGTAAGCTAGTCTTTTGACATTTATGAACTCCTTCTCCTTCTAAGAAATAATGGGGAACTCTTAGGTGGGCTCATGTAGTTTGAACTAAACACATCCTACTTAGTCTCTTGTTTTCTTTTCCTTTTTTGTGTAAGCTTTCCCATGCTCTACCAATTATGTATCATGCAAGTTTGAGCAGAGGGCTCCCTTGTTGACTCATTTCTTTTTGTGTAAGATTGCCTATACTTTTACTAATTTGTTGATTTAAGTATCATGCAAGTTATCAGTCTATTTTATACCCATTGTTGGCCATACAACAGGTTGGAGCGTAAACTTGTATAAAATAGAGTATTTTTCCCTTGTGGTCGAGAAGTCATGCTAATTCCTATGCATGTGACTGAACGTTTATGATAATAACCTTGGGTGGTACCCCATTCACAACCCTAAAGAGTAATAAAGAATGTACAAGTTATTAGACAAAATCAAAATCAATTTATCCCTAATATCACGCGTAAGAAAAGTTCTGATGTTTAAACTTTATATTTCTTTAAATCGATAAGCCTCAACATCACCTCCGACAAAAAAACAAACTAGGGGCCTTTCTAGGATCATCAACACAACTTTGAATTTTATTTGAAACCCCGATAATTGTTACTTCATAGAATTACCGAGCCGCCTTTGATTATTTATGACAACCCCACCCTAATACCATACCACGTACCGGAGGAACCAATGCACCATCGAAACGATAAGATGCATCATATATGACCAACACCAGCCAAAATTTTCATTATAAGATGTAGAGATATATACCACCATGAAAAGAATCCAAATTGTTTTCTTGAATTTGCCATTTCCTAAAAGAACTTTGGCTTCGAATCATCCTTTAAAAATAGTGCTCACCCTGTGAAATCAACCATTTTATTATTTGAAATACGAATATATGAAGTATTATTCATTATATTATATAATGATTTGAAGATTATTTTTGCCAAACTACCAGTATCGATTAATATCTTCCTAACTTCCACCCTCTCAACAATGTATTTTATCAGCACAACGTATTCATGAGGCCAACAACACCTCAAAATGCCATCTTAAAACATT
Source organism: Limnanthes douglasii subsp. nivea (assembly GCA_036936605.1). Lineage (NCBI taxonomy): Eukaryota > Viridiplantae > Streptophyta > Magnoliopsida > Brassicales > Limnanthaceae > Limnanthes > Limnanthes douglasii. Next base: position 285,787,855 of record JAUPFV010000004.1, read on the forward strand.
ATAAGTGGGTTTGGAGCTCGGTAATAATAAGACGACGTTCCAATGTGAAACTATCCATCTACACTTCTAACATGATTCTTTCAAGAAAAGTTAGTTATCCATTCTCTAGAGTCTTATCTAGAAATTGTTGAGAGTCTGAAAAGTAAACTCAATTACCCACCATAAATGGTCCATACAACATGACAGTTCAGATTGGGGTCCAAACACTGCTTTACATGTCAAAAATTGCAGCTTTTTGGCCTCCTACTTTGGCAGGTGTCGGCTCATTCATGAGATTCCTTTAGGCAGTATTACTACGGTCATTGACGAACTAAATCAACTTTTCATTATCTATCAGATTTTAGATCTCTTTATTTAAAGTTTAACAATCTCCAGTATAATGGCCAATGTCACTATGGTAGTTGAAAAACCAGTTGTTTATTTACTCCCATAGTCTTATTATAGAAAATGGCTTATAGTACGAGAAACAATACATGTTTTTTCCTAATACTGTAGCCACGATCCCAGTCAGTTGCATGTAGTTATCATGCCTCAACCGTTTATTCTTACAATCATCGCAGACCCTAACTGAAGGTTCTACTCAGGTCGGTGCGACATGGCTTTGCGTCTACCCATTGTGAGCTTGAGTTTGTTTCATACTAGTTTGTGCATAAGTCGCATAATGACGACATTAGTTTCTTCATAAAATCATATGCCAAAGTCCACAATATGATATCTAAATGATGCACAAGCAAAAATATCATCATAACCTTTTAAGTTGTTCTTGATATAAATGAAACATGGATTATAGTCTCTCAAACTCACCTCAAGCTCTTATTCACAATATGTGATAAAATCTTCATCGCCTTTAATTTATTTACTCTTTATGAGCTAGTACATAAACAAGGTCCACAATGTTTCAAAATATTTAATTTACCTTAGAGCCGTTGTAAACCATATCAAAACACTACCATTGAAAGTCAATGAGAAGGCTCGACACAAAAGGCTATCATCATCTTAAAAAATAACATAGAATTTCTGAAATGTACAATGTGGTGCTCCGTATGACCAGTCACATCATATGTTTCAATCTTAATAAGGTCAAACTTTCACGACAACTCCTCGACTAAGATTTTGGGAGCTAAAGAAGATATTCTTCGATGATAACCTTGACTATTGAAAAAAAAGTATTTCTACATCTTCATTCATTATCATGTATAAATTCACGTTATACGGACCACCCTGATAATAAAGAACTTGATATGCATAACCCGAACCATGGTGTATAACCATATGTAGCTTGGGTTAAAACATTAGGAATGAACCCCAAAATATGATGGCCCACGTGTCGGTTGTGCATGTTGTTGAGGTCCAACCATATCCTTGGCTTGAATCGAGTATGGAATTATGGCCGAAGTGACCTCGGGTTGCTCACCTCCATTGAGGCATCATACTTTATTCAAACCACTCTTAGAAGCTTCAGAATACCTCGAGCGCCTAGATCATGAGTGATGTTTATGCCTCGTGTGTATTCTGCTTCTACGGTGATGTCTTCTTTTAGAGGAAAAATAAAATTCATTTCTTGCAAAATATGGATCCTCTCTAGTAGTATGAGAGTGGTAGCTACGACGCGCTCAGTATCCCTTTATACGAGAATTGTAAATCTTACCTAAACCAGAAAGCTATAAAAATTACGGAGTTCCATCGTCATCGATGGTATCCGTTTATACTAAGACCCTCTCAATTACGGATCAAAGGATCGAGGCCTTAGAGGCCAATATAGACTGAACGGCCTGAAGTACAACCATAAACAACCTTCATTGTTCTTCTATTTAAGCGTAAGAGTGAGCATAATCAGGAAGGCGTATGCGCCTCTCACCCCATGCTTATGATACTAAAACATACACACACACATAGAAATGAGCTTGCTAATTCTGAATAGTTTTAGAAGAAAACTTACGAATATAAGTTGAAGTTTCTATACTATAGTCGCCACTGATGAGGTCCGAATAAGTTCGACTGGTTCACAAAGAAATATAGAAAGATAAAGTAGAGAGGGAAAGAGAATAATAAATATTCTAAGAATAGAATATTGTTTGTTCATCCTCTTTATAATGTATTATAAGTTATATTTATATAACTATTATGGCCCTTATAGCTCATTTAATAAATAAGTATAAGACACAACTAATTATTTGGTTTGTTCTACATAGCTAATAAATTATATAAACACCGTGTCTAAAGTGGGATAATAACTCAACCATAAATCCTTTATCAGTGAGAATATGAACTTTGACTTCTCTGACCTTATTTGGAGAAATCATAGTGGGAATAACACCTCATAGACTTGGAAACATACATGTGATCAGATTGTTGCTTAGACTCTATTGCCTTTGAATGCACGATATTGGAACGGTGGTATGCGTGATCAATTTTTGAATAAGGTAAGTAGCGGGGCCCGAGTATAAAATACGTTGCACCGTCTCTTGCTTTTGAATTGTTAGCGTGTTGAGGATGATGGACGACAGAACGTAAGGTCTGTCAGAGTGACGAACGCATTCTTGTAGCCAGAGAGCATATCAATTTGATCTCTTTCATATGAGATTGCTTTATTTCATTCACTAGTTATTGAACGTCAACAAAAACTACTGCATTGTACTCCACTTCAAGGGTTATGTAAGATCCCATTAAAACACACACCATTTTTTTTATTCATTTTGGGAACTTATAGAGAATACGAGTGTGGTGAGGGATGTTTTGAACAACTTACTCTTATGGAAACCTATATTTCCTACAAACGGTTCAAATTTGGTGATGTGTTTTACCATTGAGTTTATTCTAACTGGAGAGGGATGGCCAAATTAAAAAATATCACCAGGATTAGGTTTATAGAATAGTGTCAAAGTACAAACTTACGTAGGAAAAATAAGTAAGGTGATGAAATTTGTATAAGATTGGGTGATGAAAGAATTTGTATAAGTGGTAAAAGTGATGAAAAAAATAAAAGAATTTTTTTATTTAGTTGACATAAAAATGTAAAAATGAATATAGATAGTGGTGAATCTTAACCGAGATTATATGAGCAATACAAAAGGTAAATGAATTTGATAAATGTGTATTTTTCTAAAAAAAATTAAACCCTCAAAATTGAAAATCTTATAAACAACATTTTCTCTAGAGTTTTTATGAGTTTTCGAGATTGAAATCTGAGTTTTCGAAATTGAAACCTACGACACATTACATAAAACCTTTCAAAAAAATGCTCTATAATCTTTATTATTTACATTCCATCTCAATTTTATAGCTAAATTACATTAAAGTTTTCACTCATTCATATATATATATATATAACTAGTTTTTATAATCAATAATTCAATTAGTATTTAGTTTTGATCGAGTTAATAAATAACTTTTTAAATTATTCTACTAGATGATAAGATATCATATTTATGTTGTTGATCATATTAATATTATCTATAAATTGGTAAATTAAGGATCATTAAAAAGATTATCTCATTATTTATAAATTAAACCTAAACAATAAATTCATCATATCTTTTTTAACAATATATTCATCCTATTTTTTATCGGCTTGGGTCATAAATAATTATGATAATAAACTTTCTTTACATAGGTTTTGTTGTTGCTTACAAACTATTATAGTCTATTTTACATCTTATCTATTTTTTTAATTCAATATTGGATTGAATTAATAATAAGGAAAGTACAAGGTCTCTTTGACAATTTTACAACAATTTGAAAAAATAGACTTTACAAGTCGTCTTCCCCAAATGAGCAGCCCTAAATCCACAATAGAAACTCTAAATTGAAATACGAAGATAACATAGATTAAGGCTTTCCAAAAAGGTAATGGCTTTCAGCTTGGGAGGAGCATCAAAACCATTAAAATCCAGTTGATTTTCAACTCTTAACACTTCATTAGCTATCCAATTTGCACCATAATTTTGCTCCCGAAAAATATGGTTAATAACCATGGAAGGCTTGATAAACTTCCTACAGTAGCTTAGGATTGGCTCCAAGTACCAAATCGAGTTTCCATATAGCAAGAGATTAACAAGAACCTTTGAATCTATATCAATGTCCACATTCTCTATTTTGAGGCCATTGCAGAGCTTTAAACCATCAAGAAGAGCCCTGCACTCAGGAATAAGAGGGTTACCTTTTCCATATAACCTGCCCAAACCAATAACAATACTTCTTTTACTGTCCCGGACAAGAATTCCACCTCCAAATTCATTGTTGAAGGTACATGAGCCATCAACGTTGAGCTTGTATCTACTTTCTTTAGGATTTTTACATCTTAGAAATAGAGGCTTGGAAGAGCATTTTGTTTGATTTGTACAGCCCAGGATATCAACTTCCTTTACGAATCTACCCCAGTGCTTCTTCTTTAGAACGTTCGCGAAATCAAGGCTAGAAAGAATGTACAGAACATGCTTGATGATGGTGGTAGAGTTCTTATTGAAGTCACTGTGTTTCTTCTTGTTACGCCCAGACCAAATTGACCAGGCAATAATGGCATGCAGAATAGACAGAATATCAAAATTCTTTTGAGAAGCCCAATATCACTTCCTGAGAATGTGCGCAATCGTCATGTGGGGCTGAATCTGAATCTTGAAGATAGAGCTGAAATATATCCAGACTTTCTAGGCTTGGGAACAATGCACAAGAGCATGGTGAGTGGTTTATATGTTGTTACAGTGGATACATTTTGAGGCTAGATGAATATTCTTGTTTTGCATAACACCATCAGAAGGGATCCAATTGTGAAGTGCTCTCCACAAGAGAAAATAACACTTCTTTGGGGTAACTGCATTCCAAGTCTTAGCATAAATATTTGAAACATTACATTTATGCCTGATATGATTCATCGTATCTTTGGTGTTGAAAACCCCATCTTTAGAGAGAGATCATAGCAACTTGTCAAGCTTATCAGTTAGGGATATTTCTTTGATTTTGTTAACCTCAGTTACAGTTACAAGAGATCTTATTCTGTCAAGGTCCCAACTTCCATTAATCCAGAATCCTTTAACAGGATCATTACTAATGTCCCAAAGCAGTCTTCTATTAGTGTTGTCTCTAGCATGAATAAACGACTTTTCAGAACACCATTTGTCAAGCCAGAAGTCCATGTTTCCATAACCAGACAGATAGAAAATGTGTTCCTCAGACAACTCTCTAACATTAGTAATACGAACCCAAGTTTTAGATTTCTTGACACGAGATATAGCTAGGATTGGGTGAATGTTATCCATACAATAGATAGACAACATATATCTGGCCCAAAGAGAGTTTTGAAGCCTGAAATTAAGTCAAAGCTTCATTGAGTAAACAAGCTGAACAACCTTAAGCTTTCGAAGATTAAGCCCACCTTCATTGTAAGTTTTGCAGAGTATTTCCCATCTTGACCAGTTTATAACCTGATTGTTTTCCTTGTTTCCTTACAGGAATTTATTGAAGAGGAGCTCCAGTCTGTTGATGATACTATTAGGTAGAATAATGTGTTGAAGAAGATAAGTGGGAAAAACAGTTAAAACAGTCTAAATCAGCAGAAGGCGGCCATCAAATGAGAGGTCCAACTTGTCCCAGTCCAGTATTTTATTCCTGGTCTTGTTTATCAAATCATCAAAGTTAGCTAACCTTGTAGAGATAGCAATAGTTGAACCTAGATATTTGATAAGCAGATTTGTATGCTTGATGTTAAGGATGTTTTCAATTGTAGAAGAATGCTGAGTCTTCATCTTGCTAGAAACAATAACTTTAGATTTGGTTGTATTAATTTACTGACCAGACACTTGCTCATAATGATTAAGAAATTTCTTTATAGTTTGCATGAGTCAGGTTCTCCATTACTAAAAACCATGAAATCATCTGCAAACGCTAGGCAAGAAATGTTCAGGTCACTCCTGCTTTTAAACCTGATTTTAGAGTTGTCACTTGAAATTTTCTTGATAATTCTGATGAGATACTCTTCAAACAAGATAAAGAGACTTGGAGAAATTGGATCTCCTTGTCTCAAACCTTGTGTGTTGAGAAAGAAGCCTTTCAATTCACCCTTAATAATAATCGAGGAGTACACCTTGCTAATACAATTGCTAAGAAGAGTAATCACATAAGTATTAAAGCAAAATAAGTCAAGGATCTTGAAAATAAACCTATGATTGAGCTTGTCAAAATCCTTTGTCATGTCAGTCTTGATGATGACATTGTCTCCTTTGCATTTGGAATTTAGATCATAGCACAAATCTTGGTCAATAAGAATGATATCATGGATGCTTCTCCCCTTAACGAAGGCACTTTTCTCATCAGAAATTAGCTTAGGAAGGATCTTAGAATTCCTGTTGTTAATAATTTTCCCAATGATTCTGGAAATCGTAGTAGTAAGGCTGATTAGGACGATAGTCTTGCCATTTGTTATGATGAACGATTTTGGGAATTAAGCAGATGACTGTAGTTTTAATCCCATGAGGAAGAACATACCCATTAAAGAACCAGTGGATAGCTTTGCAAAGGTCAGGACCTATAATAGGCCAACAATTTTTTATAAAACTCGCAGTTGAAACCATCAGGCCCTGCAACAGACACAAAGCTTAAATAATTAATAATGCAAAGGATTTCATCAATATAAGGAAAAATAGTCAGACTATTATTGTTAACATCAGTGACCATTTTAGGAATAACATCAATCAGGTTAATCTCCTGTCTTCACTAATAGGAGGAGCCAGCAAAGCTTAGAAATACTTAATAGCTGAGTTGCCAATAGCCTCCCTTGTAGTGAGCCAGTCATTCTCATCTTTAATCCTAACAATTCTGTTCTTTTTCAATCTTTTCTTCACAAAATTATGGTAAGCATCCGTATTTTTATCACTATCATTAAGCCAGGTTACATGAGATTTCTGCTCCAATACAACTCTTCCATTTTCCAACAGCATTAGATGATTGTGCTTAGCCTCCTCAAGAGAGTTTATGTTGTCATCATTACGATCACCTTGCAAAAGAACTTCTCTGAACTTAATGGTATCCTCAAAATTCTTAATAGCATAAAAAATGTTCCCAAAAACATCCCTGTTCCAATCTTTCAACGCAGCTTTCAACTTTTTTTGTTTAAGCCAGAAGTTCATTATATGATTCACCTCAGCTCTAACCACATTAACATACCAACTATCATCCACCAGCTTCATAAACTCAGGATGAGTGACCCACATGTTTAAAAACTTAAACGAAGCCTTAACCCTCTCAAGACTAGAAGATATCTTAATAGAAAGAGGGCAATGATCAGAGCAGTTTCTAGCATGATGGGACACAGAAGTGGACTCAAAGTAGTTCAACCAAGAAATGTTGAATAAAACATGATCAAGACGTTTCCATTTGTGACCATTGGACCAGGTAAAACCACACCCACTATAACCAGCATCCTGTAAACCGCAGTCCATTATAAGATTGATGAAATCATCCATACCCCGTTGATTGATTGTTGGACAAGATAGTTGCTCTTGAATGTTAGAGATAATGTTAATGCCACCAAATATAATCCATTCTTTAGAAGGATTTGATGAGTCCGAATTCAGAATACTCCCCGGAAGGGCAGATCAGTGTAATTCTCTCCGAAATCCGGACAGAACTTTTGGACCGGACAGATCACTTCGAACCAGTGTGAGCCTAAGGCTGTTCGAACTATGACAAAAGTACTAAAAAACCTAAACACTTCTTGACTAAGCTACCTGTCCTCCTGCTTAGAACTCATGGGTCTTTAAACATGACCCGGGTCCATTAAACTTGACCCGAAAGCCCATAAGGGCCCAAATTTCATACTATAAATACCCAACCACCAGCATTAACTATGGGTAAGAAAAATTAACTGCTGCCAAGCTGCTTAATTCTCTCTCCACATTAAAACACTTTGAAACACCCTTAAACACCCTCACACCACCGTGAAACACCCTTACACCGCCTTAAAACTCCACTTGAAATTACTTGCCTACCCCTAGGCCATTTTTATCCACACCAGGATTATCAAGAACTCTGATGGTATCCCAAAGAGAAAGCCTTTGATCTCTCTTACATTTTGCGTAAATCACATACACCATGAAATCTTTATGCAAGGAAGGATGATGAACCGTGAGATGAAGAATCTTCTCTCTATCTGGAACAACCTCCACTTTGTAGTTGTGATGCCAGAAAACCCAAATTCTATTATTGAGATTTCTACAATACCCATCGAGCTTCAACTTCCTAGAAACAGACTGCATCTTATCAGGATTAACAAAAGGCTCATGAATAGCAACAAAACTAGCTTTAGTAGAATTAACCAAGGACTTAAGTCTTTGAATATTCTGCTTATTTCCAAGAACCCTCGCATTCAAATTCAATATAGTGATAGTCATCAATCTGAAGAGGTTTTATTGGCTCTTTTGAGCTTGATTAGTTTTGATGATACCGGTTCTTTAGAATTTTAGATTTTCGACACTTTTTTTGATTTCTTGATGTCAGATTTCTTCAGAGTTACTTCTTCAAACTTATCTTTTAAATGAGAGTTAACCAGGCTGCCAGCATGTCTGGGAGAATAATGAATCTCTTCAGTTAAGGGTTCAAACATATTTCTCCTTTCAAGAGTTTTCAAGGCATCAATCATCTCATGATCATTAGCAAGATTTAAGTGATCCAAACTAGAGGGATCAATCTCTTTATTTCCTTGCACATGCATACTATCAAACTGGTTTGGACTATATTTTTTAGAACCACCTTTTGAAAGATTGTCCAAACTGTTAAAGGTTGCATTATTAACAACAATCGATTTAAGTATTTTACTAGACACTTCCTTGATGGCAGAATCAGACGGATCGGGTTGTTCAGGAAGTTTTTGAGTAGACAATTGTTTATTGCTGGTAACGACATTGTTAATATAAGCAGAATGTTGGAATTGATAAGGGACATTTGTTGAAGATAGGGCTAGATTAAGCAGTTTACTTTGATCATTTCTTGGCATTTTTCCATCAGGGAATTGTTTCTTACAAGTATCAACCCTATAACTATCAGCTTCACCAAACTTTAATTGAACTTTATGAACTAAAGGTTTGGAGATGTCGACTTCAACCCAGATCTTACAACAATTTTGTCTTGCCCGATTGACAATAGGAACCCAAACTTTCAATGGAACTCCAATTACCTTACCGATTTCAGAAATGGTAGATTCATTGAATAAGTATTCTAGCAAATTAGGCAAAGAAACTCAGTTTGGTGTGTAAGGGCATTCAAGATTTGGATTAAAATTCGGAGTCCATTTCAAAAGACGCATTGTTTTATTACCAATAACCCAAATGTTTCTTGACCACAACCTCTTAAGATCTTCAACCTCATTAAATTCGATGAAAATATGCATGTAGTCCCAGACCGAAAGGCTGTAGTTACCAGTAAATTTAAATTTACCCAGGAATTTCCTCAAAGCCTCCATTGATGGTATTCCAGAAGCAAACTAAACTATTAAAGTATGTTTCGAAATATTAATCAGTAAGCTTTTGTCTTTGGATTTGAACGTAATAACTGGAAAATCGTCTTTGATCGTAACGGAAACATTAAAATGGACAAACTCTATTTTTCTGGGTTTTACAGTATCAGCATAAGAACCAGATTGCAGAATTGGATTTGCTTTTTCCTTGATGATTTCCTCAAACGTGAGATTAGAGATGGCGTTTCGATTACTGCCCAAAATCTAAGATTTCTCCCTTTTATATGAAGCACATACATCGTGCGAAGAAGAAGACATGGCAGATTTCCTAAGCATAGGAAATTCGTCATTTGAAGAAATCTTCAAATTGTTGCTCGCCAATAGGTTTATCCGAACATCAGAATTACTCTCCTCCATGACCAACAAGAAGCCCCAACTACTTAAGTAGCAGAAGATCAAGGAACAATCTCTGTTCATGCTAGAGAGAACAGAGCGTTTTCCCTGATATATATTTTACATCTTATTTAAGTTTAACTTACGTATTTATTTTTTATTAAATTATTATTTTACATAATACTCTAAACGAATTAAAATTATTTTTAAAAATAAAATATATTATTTTAAGTTTATTATATAAAATAATAATAATAAATTAAATTATATGTATTCAATACATATCCATTGTGAGTGATTCAAAAACAAATCTGGTAAAATGGCCTAATGAACCATTTTGCAAAAAATTATACTTTCTTACCCATCAAGCTATTATCTAAAGTTGGCTAAGAAATATAGCGGGTCTTCTATGTTCGTCAATTTATCACGTCAGTTTTTTTTCTGTATAAACAGGTTCTCTACATTTTATAAATGTAATAAACAGAATTTTTTTAGAAGATATAATGGACCTATTTATTACAAATTGAAAACGCGAAAAATTATTTATTACAAATGCAGAGACCTATTTATTATAGAATATGGTCTGTTTGTTACATTTTTAAAATTCAAGAGATTCGTTTATACGAAAAAAATTAATTTGAGACAATTGACAAACATAAAAACTACCATATTTTTTATCCAAAAGTTAGTAATAAATAAACTTAGCAAACTAATTTACTCCAAATCTAAATTTTATTCAAGAATAAAAATAAACAAACAGTACTATCGCATAATGTTTCGGCAACAAATGGATCGTATTAATGATGTTCGATTTAACATAAAATTCAAAATGCAACAACTAAATCCAAATTTTAAATAGTTTAAAATTTCATTTCTTCATGCCAGTGGCACCCTTCACTGCATCAACAGCTCCCACTGCACTGGCTTGCACACTTTGCCCCGCCTAACCACAAAAATAGTATAACTAGATTATTCTATAGAATAAAGTATAATAAAAAGCTATAAAACAATTTATAGTATATATAATTGAATAAATTAGATAATCAATTTTTTCAATTAAAAAAAATAAAATATTCTAAAATATTCTAAAATATTATAACATATTTTTTTACAATATATTAATCGAACCTCTGTTAGGGTTTTCTTGGCAGTTTCGGCACCATCGCCGGCCTTCTCGAATAAGGTTTTAGTCTTCTCCTGTAAAAAAAATCAATATTACTTCATTTCTTTTATTTTATGCGTCGTTTTAATGTTATTCTGTATTTGTTAGACATGAAGACTATCGATAATGTATAAATAAAAAACATACTTAATTTAATATAAAGTTTTTAAATAAATAAATTAAATTTTCGAATCCAAAACAAACAATATAATATCTTTACGAACACTAATTTAAAATATGAGATATACCTCGGTCTTGCCCTTGGCTACACCAGCGTCGTAGCTAACTTTGTTGGTGTCCATATTTTTTCTAGATCTTGATTTTAGTTGTAAAATATAATGATTTTTTAATTGATTTGGTGATCTTTTACTTCTTCACTTGTGCTTATTTATAGATTTTGAATCTTGTATTGTTCAGAATTCTGTGGTTTTCTGGGTGACACGTGTTGTTGTATTATTTAAAGTGTTAAATGACGTCGGTAGATGAAGGGCTAGGGATGATATTTAATTGGTTAGTATCGACCGACATGGTCGACTTTCGATTTCGAAGAGCCACGGCATAGGTATTTGATAAAAGATTAAAAAAGAAAAGCAGAATTTGATTGGTCTAAACATAATCATAGTTAAGGTGTGCCTGTGAGTTTCTAGGATATTAATAATAATTTCTTTTATTTTTATAAAGAATTAAAAATTATAAAAAACAAAAAATATAATAAAATTTTATAGTGATATATTAAAACAATATTTAGAATGAACATCTAAAACATGAAGGAAAGAATAAGCAGCATGCAACTATTGTTTTTTTAATAATTAATTTTTATATTTTATTTATTTTATTAAAAAATTGTGTAACAGAAAATTTTGTTAGGAAAAAAATTGAAATAGCCCAATAAATAAGTTAGGTGAATTAGGTAATTTTTAAGATGAAATGATAGTTATCCGGAATTTGATAGGAAAGAAAAAAAACATAATGTAAAAAATGAACATAAATATAAATATAAAAAAAAAGCGGAGAGAATACATTTTAAATATTAGAAGAAGTAAAAAGTTATTTGCTATACATCATATTAAAAACACAAATAATTAAGAGATAATATATATATATATATATATATATTTAAACGTAAGGGTTATTGTGGACAATGAATATAATAATATTTATAGACAAGAACCAACAACTATTATGGGTTTATAGTTTTAAAACTCCAATTTTAAATTTCGTGTTACTAGTTTTAACTTTACATGTTTATGTTTTGGTTCAAAGGTTTTATTACACTTAACGTTTTATATACTCACTTAAATTAATTGGTTTCACTATCAATATTTTGTGACCTTGTTAGTATTCTCCATTCTTCTTCGTTATTGCAATAGAATCAATAGATGGCTAACATGTATTGTATACACTTAATCTTTGTTTGTTTTAATGGTTATTTCTCAAACCAAATTACCTAGTCGATTATGGCTGGACTCCTGAGATTTTTGACGTTTGTTGACCATATACTCACCTCATTAAAAAGCACTTTGCTAGTCCAAACCTTAAATGAGAAAAAAACAAAATATTTTTACCAAAGGGAAAAGAATCCAAGCATGAGTAGCATTTCATCTATCTTTAATATACTTTTAGTCGATTATCTCACGACTAAAATATTTTCCCGCTCTAAGATATGTCAGAAGTTAAAAATTATGCTTTAAAATTTATTGCGGGTTACTTGTGAATATATCGAAGTAGCTTTCATATTCTATTAAGAGTATGAATGAATGACTATTATTTGAAACTCGATTTGTGAACAGGTAATCCGAGAATCCTGTTTTGGATGAGCAAAAACCTTTTTAAGAAACATAATATGTTTATTGAAACTTGCACATTCATGAATTTTATTCTTTTGGAATCATTCTCCTTTGTAACGAAAGAAAATGTGAAGTATTGAGTTAATTATAATAATTAGAAGTTTAATTGTCACATGGTGGAGAAATGAGGAAGTCACTTGACACGCGTCGAATGTGTGGAGAACTGTCATTATTTTGCTACATGTGGTGTTGCCTTATTAGCTTCAGTTGTTATAAACGTTTTGGTATGTTTATTTCTTGGCAAAGATATGTGTAAAAAACCTTGTGTGACAATACTATAGAGCGCGTGGCTCTTTTAAGCGGGCAACTATGTGACAACACTATAGAGAAAGCGGGGATTTCGTATAGCATGCTTTGGTCTCAATACCCTTACTTTGGACCATTTATTATATAAACATATTAAGGGATATGATTTGTTTACCTTATTTTAACTATCATCATTCTTCTTTATTTAACTATTTTCACGTCTTCTCTATTTTTCCACTGAACCTTCTTTGATTATTTTTACTTTATCCTCTTTTATCTTTAAATTTGATTGTTTTGAAATTGCTCATCCTTTTATTTATTCTGTAAACTTATGTGATTTTACACCCCCTCTCCCTTCTAAAATGGTTGGAACCATGAATAAACATTTGTACGACGTAGACAAATAATTCTCTGATAGTCAAAATCGGAGCGACAATGGATCCTCTAAAGAGCTCTATTACAAGACTTTTAAATAAGAGAATGATTTCAATCACGAACTTTCGAAGTCTCACAAAGATCCTCATAAGCGGGTATTGACGTGAAGCCTTTACATATGTTGATGTCATACCGACCATTTGGAAAAAAAAAATACAAGTACTTTTACTCTTGGATCATGTGGTTCTTTCTATGTTAGAGCTGAATTTTAACTGGATTATTCCACGAAAAATGCAAGGGATGTGTCTTTTTCTTGCCCCTTCAAGAGTGAAAAGCAAAGGGTTTCAAAAGATCAAGAAAGGGTTTCGTAAGGCCATATAGATGAAGTTAACTCTCGACGCGTTACTCTCTTTGCATTCTGAAGAATACACGTATACTAAACCAGCATAAGCTAGAAATCTGTAAGGGATGCCCATTCGGCTGCCAAAAGCTAAAAATAATATTGTTGATACTAGAGCCACTGGTGGTCTTCACCATTTTGTTTAATAAAAGGACTTGTTTCCCATTATACAAAGATCTTATGAATTGTTTCCTAATACTTTATATATGTCTCGGTTAGCTAGTGTCTAATGGATGGAAGATTATGATACCCTTAATATTTACTTCAAGGTTAATACTAAATGCATTTATATTAAGGGCTCCATATCGCTAATAACCGTCAATTTTAGGGATACAAGCCCATACTTGTATTTTACAATGGCTAGTGAAGCCATATTCATCCATAATATTCCTAATTGTGATAAGATGGGGACGAATGAATTTGGTTATATCCCGAGCAGCTATAAAGTCGGGAATAAATAGCTACTAAATTTTACATGTCAGTGCTCGAAGTCATCTAGTAAGTAAATCAATATTAAGTTTACACATTCATATGTCCAAATATGATTTGTCACATAGGTAATAATACGTCCATCAACAACAAGAGTCGTAACTTCTAATTATAAAGACTTCTATGAATTAGAAGTGCCTTCATACCCATTCCTATGATGCTTACAACACAAGAATTCCTCGTGATGTTGATCAACCATCATTTTACCCTCAAGGATTATCTCTCATAACCAAGAAGTCAAGCTGCGGGATAACATCAAGCAAAATATTTATTTATTTTCCAATACAATGAATAACTTCTTTTATAGATAGATCACTAGTTTCATATATTTTAATTCATTTAAAGGGACAATAAGTAAGGGGGTCTATAGTTAAAAGTTTATGTTCAACGATTTATTCGTCCAATGAAGCCAACCTGAAAACAGAATATCTAACAGTGGCAGTTAGAGCAGTTGAAGACTCAAAAGCATTTTATTTAAAAACTTCAAAAAAAAAATAGTTGGAGGATGAGAGACTCTAGAGGAACCGATTCATAGTTTCTATTTTAGGAACGAAATTGATTTTGTTTATAACATTTTATTATGTGAACCACCAGCTTTGGCCACGTTCAAATAAGTCTTCCCATACACTGGTACATCTTTACGATTGGAAAAATCAATACTACTACCACCTTCAATGGAAGAAATAATTATTACCTCGGACGGAGGATGAGCAAGAGCGACAACCTGTAATGGAACGATAACTTTAGAGCATTTTATTACTTCTTAAAAACTTTCTTCGTATGGTGAGTGATACAAGAAGCATCTTCTTCAAAATGACTGGGATAATGAGTGTAACAAAATATATTTTCGCTCTTGTTTTTAGTATTTTATAAATAGTTGTCTTGCATTTTACCCATTTAAATAAAGTAATAAAGAAACGGTAAAAGTTTTTTCTAGAAGAGAATCAACAAGGCAAACAAAAGTTATAGAAGAGAGGTTAATTCAACAATGATGAAATAAGGAAAAATAGAATTGGAGAAAATAAAAATCGTATTTATACCTCGTATTTATACCGAGAGGTAAAAACATCTCAATATTTAATTCTTTATAAAACTATGATAGTTAAGGTGTTACTATGAGTTTATAATTAGAAGTTTATAATTAAACTATTTTAATATTTTTTTTCATAAGATTTAATATAAATATTAAGAATATTAATAATAATTTATTTTATTTTTATAAAGAATTAAGAATTATAGAAAATAATAAATAACAATAAATTTTATTATGATATATTAAAACGATATTTAGAATGAACATGTAAAACATGAAGGAAATAATAAACGTTATGCAACTATTATTTTTTTAATAATTAATTTTTTTATATTATTAAAAGATTGTGTAACATAAAACTTTGTTGGCAAAAAAAAAATAGTCGAGTAAATAAGTTAAGTGGATTAGACGGTACTTTGTAAGATGAAATAATAATTACTTAAAATTTGATGGGAAAAAAAGACTAGTACATATAAGAGAAAAGTGGATAGAATACATTTTAAATATTAGAAGAAGTAATGAGTTATTTGCTTTGCATCATATTAAAAAATAATAATTAAGAGATATAATTTTTTTAACGTAAAGATCATTTTTTTAGGCAAGAAACAACAACTATTATGGGCTTATAGTTTTAAAACTCCAATTTTAAATTTCGTGTTAATGGTTTTAACTTTACATGTTTATATTTTGGTTCAAAGGTTTTATTACACTTAACGTTTTATATACTCACTTGCAAATTAATTGGCTTCCCTATCCATATTTTGTGACCCGGTAAGTATTCTCCATTCTTCTTCGTTATTGCAATAGAATCAATAGATGGCTAACATGTATTGTATACACTTAATCTTTGTTTGTCGAAACTTGCATTACCTGCATTCTTGAATCACGGTTATTTGCCAAGCCAAATTACCTAGCCGATTATGGCACGACTCATGAGATTCTCGGCGTTTGTTGACCATATACTCGCCGCATTAATAAACACTGTACCAGTCCAAACCTCAAATGGGGAAAAATAAATCATTTTTACCAAAAAGAGAAGAATCCAAGCATAAGTAGAAGTTCATCTATCTTTTATATACTATTAGTCGATTATCTCACGACTAAAGTATTTTCCCGCTTTAAGATATGTCAGAAGTTTAAAATTATGCTTTTAATTTTTTTTTTCGGGTTACTTGTAAAGATATAAAAGTAGCTCTCATATTATATTTAAAGTATGAATGAATGACTATTGTTTGAAGCTGGATTTGTGAACAGGTAATCCGAGAATCCTGTTTTGGGTGAGCCATAATCTTTTTAAGCAACAAAATATGTTTATTGAAACTTGCGCATTCATGAATTTCATTCTTTTGGAATTATTCTCCTTTGTAACGAAATAAAATGTGAAGCATTGAATTAATTATAATAATTTGGAGTTTAATTGTCACCTGTTGGAAAAATGGGGGAGTTACTTGACACATGTCGCATGTGTGGAGAACTGTCATTATTTTGGTACATGCGATGTTTCCTTCTCAACTTCAGATGTTATAAAGGTTTTGTATGTTTAAATATTGGCAAAGACATGTTTAAAAAAACCTTGTGGGACAATACTACGGAGCGCGTGGCTCTTTTAAGCGGCAACTGTGTGACAACACTATAGAGAAAGCGAGGATTTCATGGAGCATGATATGGTCTCAATGCCCTTACTTTCGACCATTTATTATATAAATATCTTAAGGGATGTGATTTATTTAACTTATTTTAACTATCATCATTCTTCTTCATTTAACTATTTTCACGTCTTCTCCATTTTTCCCCTAAACCTTTTCTAATTATTTTTACTTTATCATTTTTTATCTTTAAATTTTATATCTTTAAAATTACTCATCATTTTATTTCTTCTGTAAAACTTATTAACTTTTACACCCTCTTCCTTATAAAATGGTTAGAACCATGAATATACATTTGTACGACGTATACAAATAATTTTCTGATAGTCAAAATCGGAGCAACAGTGGATCCTCTGAAGAGCTCTATTACAAGAATCTTATTGAAGATAATGATTTCAATCATGAACTTTTGAAGTCTCACAAAGCTCCTCATAAGTGAGTATTGACGTGAAACCTTTACATGTGTTGATGTCATACCGATCATTTGGCACAAAAAATACAAGTACTTTTGCCCTTGGATCTTGTGGTTCTTTGTATGTTAGAACTGAAATTTAACTGGGGTTATATCAAGGAAAATGAAAAGGATGTGTCTTTTTCTTGCCCCTTAGAGAGTGAAAAACAAATGGTTTCAAAAGATCAAGAAAGAGTTTCATAAGGCCATATGGATGAAGTTAACTCTCGACGCGCTACTCTCTTTGAATTCTGAAGGGTACACGTATATTAAACTACCATAAATTGTCACATAAACATGTAGACTGTAGAAATCTAGAAGGGATGCCTATTCGGCTGCCAAAAGCTAAAAATACTATTGTTGATACTAGAGCCAATAAACCGATGGTCTTCACCATTTTGTTTAATAAAGGGACTCCTTTCCCATTACCAAGATCTTATGAATTTTTTCCTAATATTTTATATGTATCTCGGTTAGCTAGTGTCTAATGGATGGAAGATTATGATAGCCTTAATATTTAGTTCAAGATTATTACTAAAGGCATTTATATTAAGGGTTCCATATCGCTGATAGCCATCCATTCTAAGGATACAAGCCCATACTTTTATTTTATAATGGCTAGTTAAGCCAAATTCATCTCTAATATTCCTAATTGTGATAAGTTGTGGACGAATAAATCTGGTTATATCCCGAGCAACTATAAAGTAGGGAATAAATAGCTACTAAATTTTATATCTTGGCGCTCGAAGTCATCTAGTAAGTAAATCAATATTAACTTTACACATTCATATGTCACAATATGATTTGTCACATAGGTAATAATATGTTTATCAACAACAAGAGTCGTAACTTCTACATATAAAGACTTATATGAATTAGAAGTACCTTCATACCCATTCATGTGATGCTTACAACACAAGAATTCCTATGATGCTTACAACACAAGAATTCCTCATGATGTTGATCAGCATCATTTTACCCTCAAGGATTTCTTTATCCCTCATAACCAAGAAGTCAGGTTACAGGATAACATAAAACAAAACATGTATTTATTTTTCAATACAATCAGAGACTTCTTTTATAGATAAATTACCAGTTTCATATATTATAATTCATTTAAAGGGACAATAAGTAAGGGGATCCATAGTTAATAGTTTATGTTAAATGATTTATTCGTCCAATGAAGCAAAACTAAAAACAGAATATCTAACAGTGGCAGTTAGAGCAGTTGAAGAATCAAAAGCATTTTATTCAAAAACTTCAAAAAAAAAATTAAATAGTTGGAGGATGAGAGACTGTAAAGGAACCGATTCATAGTTCTATTTTAGGAACGAAATTTATTTTGTTTATAACATTTTATTATGTGAACCACCAGCTTTGGCCTCGTTCAAATAACTCTTCCCATACACCGGTACATCTTTACGATTGGAAAAATCAATATTACTACCACCTTCAATGGAAGAAATAATTATTACCTCAGGCGGAGGATGAGCGTTAGTGATAACCTATAATGGAACGATAACTTTAAGAGCATTTTATTACTTCCTAAAAACTTTCTTCGTATGGTGAGTGATACAAGAAGCATCTTCTTCAAAATGACTAAGATAATGAGTTTCACAAAATATATTTTCGCTCTCGTTTTCAGTATTTTATAAATGGTTGTCTTGCATTTTTTCCCATTTAAACAAAGTAATAAAGAAACAGTTAAAAATTTCTCTAGAAGAGAATCTACAAGACAAACAAAATTTATAGAAGATAAAATCAGAGAGGTTAATTCAACAATGACGAAATAAGGAAAAAATAGAATTGGAGAAAATAAAAATCGTATTTATACCGAGAGGTAAAAACATCTCAATATTTAATTCTTTAAAATATTATGGAGTGAATTTGTTTGTAGGACAGACAATTGGAAATTGGCAAGCTCGGAGGATCAAAATGAGAGAAAATCAAGAGATGCACATGTGCATATTTTTATAAAATTTTAATAATTAAATACAAGACTTCTTTGACTAAAAAACCTAAGTAAGTAGGTTTAGTTGCATCCATATAAGCTCGATCGAGAATAAAAATGGGAGATCTTTGGTCATTTGAAAATTAAAAACATTAGTAAAAAGTTGGTTCATTTCATGAGTCCTTTCTTCATCCTGTACCAAAGACTACATGGATGAAGAAATGACCAAATAAAATGAAAATAACTCCAGTTATTTAAAATACTTAAATTGATATTAAAAATTATGATAATATTTCAGTCATTAATTCATTCTTCAACACGGACTATGGCGAGGCGGGGGAGGGGATGTGCTACTCAACCATCTTCAGTAAAGGATCTAAACATTCCAAAATAAACAAAAAGAATTTATCAATTAAGCAAATGGTGGATAAAACTCTAATATCTTATTAATTGTTAGTTGTATTCCTTTCCATTCGGTAAATATAGTTTTTTCCTCAATGGAGGTTTCAACCGATGAAATGTTTTTAATGAGGCGAAAACATATTAATTACAAACCAAGTTGGAGAAATCTCTTATAATAGTTTAACTAGAGCAAACCAAAAAGTTAAATAAAAAAACTTTAAGATTCTTAAGAGTAGAATCAAAGATTACTGATATAATTATTTATACAATCAAAAAACAGTAACTTCCGTTGCGATGAAAATTACAAAGTCAAAGTTCTGATAGTCAACAAACTTCAACAAAGCCAACCAATGTTCCAAAAAATCAAATGTAAGTTTCTCATAGATACTCTCGTAAGGACTAAGGCTACTGATAAGGGTGTGAATAGTCTGATCCACAAATGTATGGACCATTAACCGTATATGAGAATAAATATATATGAAACTAAGTCAACGATTCAAATAAATTTCTTTAGGGGTAAGATAATACCAACTAAGATATGTCCCTAATAATTATGAGATATTATTCAATCATAGATCAAATAATAAACTCTAACTAAAATATTATTCTTAATATTATTATTTTTTGGTTGATAAATGCATTAAATAAATAAAAAGTGGTTCTTAAAAATATACTAGACATACCCCGAGGAGAGATATAAATCCTCTTAAGAAAATAATGCAATAAAAGGTTAACTCAAGATTGAGACTAAAAACAAAAAGAAACAAAAATGCCTATAACGAAAAGGCCCATAAGACAATAAAATAAGTGCAAAGAAACCAAGTCTGTTAACATACCCTACGGAAAACAACTGCAACCAAACTGGAAGTGAGAGGTGGCTACAAAAAATACAAACAACACACGAAAGTTAGAAGAATATAAGGGCTATATAGGTTATACAACATTGGTACCAAGGAACCTGAACTTAAGGTCAGAGAGCATACAGTGCAAAATCGCAGAGGAAAAAACAAAAGGGGATGAGTAAAAATTCTAGTATTCCGCTCCCGCCATACGTGGTAGATAACCCCACCAAAAGAAGGATACCAAAAGTGGCATCTTCGAGAGGAAGGCCAATTTGACGTCTCGCTAATCCAAGAAGGCCAATTAGTTGAATTTTTTGAGAATCCAAGCTTGGAACTGTCAAAGTTCCAAATATTCTAGATGTAGCTACGAACAAAGAGGATATGATTGACACTTTCAGAATCAAGTTACATAAAACACAATCCATAAGAGAATTAATCCCTCAACCCATATTATTATTTTGTTCTACCTTCATAATCAATTTGTTTACCAAAACTCTAGCTCATTTATATAAATAGAAACAACCCATATAACATAGAATAAAATAAATTCTCACAAGAAATTTAAAATTAATATGTTACTTTAAAATAGTATATTTTTTAAAATATATTCAAAATAAAATTAAAATAAACTTTAAAAAATTGAATACTTAGAATATATGCCAAAAAGGATAATTGATGTATAAAAATAAAATTCAAAACATACAAAAAAATGAATATATAATTATTTTATTTTTTGGTAAAATATTTTCAATTATTTTGAAAATCAAGTTGATATACAAATTTAAAAATATCGATAATAAGAAAATAAATTTATTAAATATATAAATAACACTTTTAAAAAATTATAATATCATAGCCATTAAAATAAAATCCAAATCATAATAAATGATTGATTTCCAAATGAAATCACCCTACACGAATCCAAATAAATATAACACATTCAAATTATATACTGTCTTTTTTAAGTTTTTTTGTATGTGACAAATTTATATATAAAGATCATATAAATTAAAAATAAATTTAAACATGTATATTGTTAAGTTAGTAATTAATTACAATTTATATAATTTAACTATTAAAGAATCAATTGATTTTTTGAAAAATAGAACTTCTTGAGCTCCAAAAAATTCAATATTGATAACCATTATCCCTATTTCGATCTAAATTTTCTGCCAAATTTTTTGTTAAATATAGGAGCAATATCAACATGGTTTTAGACCGATAACACCTTCGGTCAGTAAACCCACTCTCGGAAACAATCAGCAAGCAAGATCATCAACAATGGCAAATCCAATCAACAACACCACCATGTAGGCTTGCTGAGTTAGAGAGAAGTTTCTCTCTCTAGAAAAAAGAACACTATCTCTTTTCTCTAGACGCTTTTGTACTACGTTTTCTCTCTCTTTCTCTCATTTCTCTCTCATCCACCTTTTTCTGATTTTCTCCGTGCTCTACACCCCCTGGATCCATAACACACTGAAACTATAATCCACACTGGTCATCACGACAGATTAAAAAATTTCTGTTGCACAAACAGATCCACCGCTGTGAACGCTCTTCAGATGCTGCCTAGAGTTCTTCTGGTTTTCTGGCCCATTGTGGGTGCTATAGGTCTGTTCTTATTCGTTTTATACCTTCTTCATACTCTATAGCACATAGAACTCCTTACCCATACCGTTCTTGCTACACCTCCTTTCTAAAATCAATCAGCAAGAATCTGTTAGGCTGTTGGAAGGGTTAATAATTCTGTTAGGCAGTTATCCTCCATGTTCTTGTCCCCGATTCTGACATGGAGTCCAAGAGGAAAAGGGGTAGCAAGAAACCTGCTGGAAAAGATATAATCAGGGGCCTCTTCTTTTTTAAAATTGCGAAGGTTATGTTTGGCACTCTGCATTCTAGTATTCATGGTAAATCTTCCCAGAATGTCGATGAAGTTGATAAAGAACGTGAACTAAGTGAAGATAATGAAGCTTCCCCCTCTTTTTTGGTGAACAATCTCTTGTTCTGGCCGTTGCAGATAAAACGGTGGGGAAACCAGTGAATAAGACCTTCATTTCTCTGTTCAAGGTGGCTCCTCTCTTTTTGCTGTCGGATCTGACGGCCGAAATGCAAGCGCACCATCCAAAAACCCCAAATGAGGTCGCCCTAAAACTGGATAGAGGAAGAAGATAAAGATAGCGTCGGTCAGCAAGATAAATGTTGGAATGACACAGGTACTTTCTCTCGAACAAAATCTGATTCTGGTACCAACTCTAGTGAGCGGAACCACCCAGGTGGTTGGTGGAGTTGCTGGCCTAGCTAGTTGGACAAGTGAGCACTCGTCTGCTGCATTGAATGAGGAAGCAGATCATCAGATGCGTGAATTCTCCAACGATTGTGCATTTAATGTTGTGGGTGCATTAAATGAATCTGCATTTAATACTAAACCGTTAGCGCATGGGTCACAAATCCCTTCGCACAACGTAACGGCTAGTCCAATCAATGCTGATTCCTTATCTCATAGAGCGCGTGCGCCTAACGCTCGGGCAAACCCTCCTATAAATGGAGCAACCCCAGTTTGTTTCAAGGCTCTCGCCTGGAATCAAAAGGCTTACGCCTCCACTACGTCAAACCACACTCCGGTGAAGCTGATATCTGTGTTTAACCAAGTGATGAGATTCCAATTATAGAGACATGGGAGAACTGCCTCATTCGTTGTTTCACGGGCAGATTTCCTGGTAAAATTGCTCTTGACTCCATAACTAAATCTTGAGGTGTTGGTTTCTAGATTTCACCTTGTGGCAAATGGTGGAGTGTCTTCAAGTTATCTAATGAACAAGACTTAATGAAGGTCCTCCGTGACGCCCCCTACACCATATTTGGGAAGAATATTTTGCTGAAGCAGACCGAACAAGGAAATATGCTCACTGATGATCTCTTCACCAAAATCCCAACTTGGGTTGTGTTTTGTGGCGTTCCATTAGGGTTCTAAAGTGAATCTGGCCTCAACAAGATAGCCTCCAAAGTCGGTAAACCCTTATACACTGACCAATTAACCTGTGATAAATCCCGGATAAACTATGCTTATGTCTTGATTGAGGTTGACGTAAGCAAGGAGCCAATCACCAAGTTTGGAGTCAAACTTCCTTGTGGGAAACGCTATGATCAAACTTTTAAGCACGAGAGCTACTCCCTTTTTTGTCACATCTGCCAGCCCTTTGGGAACAACCATTTGTGCTACCCATCCATACAAATTATTCGCACGCAAAAGACGAAGCAAAAGAAGGGAAAAGTCACGGCTGGGAACACTACGCTGCCGAGAATCCATGCACAGCGTTCTAACCCTGGTGCCCAAAAAGGAGCCAAACCATAGGAGAAAATGAGTGCCAATACTGGGCAAATCCATGCTACCCAACATACCAACCTTCCCGACAGAGTTAGCACAAAGAGAAGACAGACAATGGCGGATAACACACTTAAAGAAAAGGGGACAACACGTCTTACGCTACCGGGGGCACAAGTGACACTCACATGACACGCTGATGAACTTGGCAAGTGACCAACCTTGAGTAAACCACTGGTTGATGGTGCCATCAGCACAGAAGGTAACCTTGAAGAGGGTTATAATGGACCTTGGCAGATAGCAAAGGGAAAGAAGAACCAAAATAGATTGAGGCGTTGAATGCCCAAAAACTCCAAGGTTGATCCATGAAGGTCTTTTCCCAGAACATAAAGGGGCTCTGTGGGCGAGCGGAACAAGGTGCATCACTTGCCAAAGTCTGTAAGCTCATAGGAAAACATTCACTACCCATTTTTTGCTTACTTGAAACAAAGTTGTCTCTTGCACATCTAGATCAGTTTATATTTTCACGCTTTGCTAATTGGATGCATGTGTCTAACCTTGATGCAATTAGAGGTGGACGTATTGTTGTGATATGATATAAGATAAGGGTATCATGCAGTGTGTTGGAACTTGGTGAAAAATATATCCATCTTTTACTCCATTGTAATGTTACTCAAAAATACTTTTACATTCCTTTTCTGTACCCATTGTATAATGTGCCGTAGAGGAGACCACGTTGGGAACACTTGACCTTTCGGGGAGCATCCATCAAGATTCCTTGGATGATAATAGGGGACTTCAACGCCTACTTTTCCCCGGGAGCCCACGTAGGAGGTGTCCCTCTAAAAAATGATGAGCTCATTGATTTTAATAACTTTCAGATGTCTCATGGCCTTGTTGATGCCCCTGCCACAGGTGAATTTTTTACTTGGACAAATGGCTCAGTTTGGGAAAAACTAGACATGGTCCTTGTAAATCAGTGCTGGAGTGATGGAAATCTTGTATGCAATGCCTCCTTCCTGCCAATGGAGCCAGACTCTGATCATTGTCTGGTCATTACCACAACAGTCCAATGTTTCAAGTGTGGCCTGAAGCCATTCAAAGTCTTTAACATGTGGCTGGACCACCCAAAGTTCAAGGGCATTCTTTTGAGCAAATTAAGCCTCTAGATTTATGGTACAAGGAAGTTTACTCTCGCACAGAAACTTAAAGCCTTGAATAAGCCATTAAAGGAACTTAACAAAGCAGAGTTTGGTGGTATGCATGACAAATCTGCTTGTGCTAATGCGGAGTTTAAGGAAGTCGTCTCCTCTATTATAGGTATTTATGTTATTTATATAGTGGTCTTGATGTGGGGGATTCCTTGGTAAATGCCTCCCCATTGGTGCAATATTTTATGTCCTTTAGGGTGTTTTTCCAAAGTAAAGTACGTCCTCGTGGCTGCATCATCGTACGACACTAGACACTTTATTTGTACAGTATCATGTACAATTTTTATACTTGTAAATGGCTATTCAATGATCTCTCTTTACTTTAAAAACTCGTTTTTTTCCATTTTTGTTGATCGAGACTGATAACATGGCGGAATATGAAGAGAATAAACGATAGATGAAACCCTAATTCAAGAATAACATGATAAATGAAACGCTAATCCAAGGGTAACAAAGACTGAAGCTTTTAGAGCTAAAAAAACTATTCCAAAAATTTATTTAAAACTTAAAGCATATGAGGCTTTATATAAGAGCTGCTTAAAACCCTAAATTTGAATACAAGAAAATAAAATAAATTTTTAAAAATAAAATAAAATCTTAATACAATCAGATTTGATTTGAATAATATAAGATATTTGTTTGGGCTTCTAGGCTACATCCTCCTCCCGTGGTTGATAATAATCCATCCTCGAATTCGTAACACCATCACCATCAACAACCAAAATTATTTTATTTTATTTTTTTAATTGTTACATTGGGAATTATAATTTTTGTACTTATCGGAATAAGATAAATTATTCTCGAGCGTTCCTTATTCGAAGTCACATTGAAGCCATCTAGTTTATGAAGAAAATTTGGTTTTAAAAGTATTTTCATAGCTTGAAAACAACGTCCCGATGTATATTGATGAAAACAAAGTTGGTTTTGAATACTTCTTCATAGAATGAGACAACATCTTGATAAGAAAGTTTTACCCTGATCCGACGATTGGTAGCCAATTTAAACTACTCCAGTAACCGGTCAATGTGATCGTCATCGAAACTCTTTATGTGTTCTCGCATACCAAAAGATCTTTGAGATATTCGTGACTACAAATGTTGTTATCTCTTTTAGACATTGAATCAGATGAAATCAAGATTCAGAAACATGATTGCCCCGTAGCAGAAACTGAGGCTCTGATACCAAACCGATAACACGGGGGAATATGAAGAAGAACAAATAGATAGATGAAAGCAGCGGAATATGAAGAAGAGCAAATAGATAGATAAAACCCTAATTCAAGGGTAACATGATAGATGAAACCCTAATTTAAGGGTAACAAAGACTGAAGCTTTTAGAGATAAAAAATATATTATTTCGAAAACTTATTTAAAACTTAAGGCATATGAGGCTTTATATTAGAGCTGCTCAAAACCCTAAATTTGAATACAAAGAAATAAAATAAATTTTTAAAACTAAAATAAAAAAATGTTTTAAACTAAAATAAAATAAAATCTTAATACAATTACATTTTATTTGAATAATATAATATATTTGAATTAAATAAAATAAAATAAAAAAGGTTTTTGTTTGGGGTTCTGGGCTACATCAGAAAGGCTCATAAGTTAGGCCGAGCTGAAGCTGGGCAGAAGTGGGCTTATCTGATGTCATGTTGAAGCCGAGTGAGGCTAAGCTAATGCTAAGTGAAATCGAGTTTGCACCTTCTTCGTTCTCTATCTAGTTTACTTTCGAGAGGTCTTGAGTGAACTACATTACACTAAGAGATATTTAGGGAACTCTCTTGGACTTATTTTCCTCTAACTATATTGTTGTCCGACTGTTGTTGCTAATATTTAGGGAACATTATGTACGTTCTTGTTTGATTTTTCCTTTATGACACCTGGTAGTTACATATGGTTGACACATGCCCACTCTCCATAGCTTATCCTAAATCATAACAATCAAAGTTTCCATGATGTCCACGGAGTAGCTCCTCTGTTCCCTTTTGGGAAATCTTAAGTAATCTTTATGTAGACTTCATGAATGTTGGCTAGAGTGACCCAGACCAAGCTAACCATAAGTTTGTTTTTGTAAATGTCTTTTTTTGTGTGTAAGCTTTCATCTTCTCTATCGATTTGTCGATTTATGTACTGAGCATGTTATCGATCTAGCTTATACTCCACTGCTGGCCAAACAAAAGGTTTGGGGGAGGGATACACTTTTCTAAAAATATATGTTGTATTTAAGTTTTACCACAACAATAAAATGAGCTGAACTTCAGCATTTAAAATAAACATGTCATAACGAAAGCGGAAAAATATAGGGTTATAGTAAAATATCACTCAAAATTTTAGAAAATTCTCATTGCATCCTTCCATGGGCCAACGTGCGGAATTGCTAGACTTGGGTTCGTAGAAATGATGTTTGAATTATCATGCCATGCAGAAAATGTCTATTGTATCCTTCCATATGCTGGAATGGTTTCTTGAGAGCTTCTTACATACATCCTCTTGTACAGACTTTGGCTTCTTTGTATTATTATTATCTTGTGGTTGTTCTCCCATAACTTATCATCATGTTTTGAGCGTAATTTTATTCTAAGTGACTTCTTTTTACAGTCGAAGATAACTGTAAACGTTTTGGCCCAGACTAATACAACTCTGCCTAGTTATCCCGGATTTGGCACGCCACTTGCCTTGTTCCAACTGTACTAGCGCATGCCATGGTACGTGACAACTGTAACCACTTGGGCCACGTTCCATATTTTATGGGCCAACATCTGCCAACTGCTTTTGTTACCCATATATCACTTGACTGTGTTGAAATTGCTCAGCTTAGGTCAATTTTCTCCGTTATTTATTTGGGGTTGACAATGGTCCATGCGGGACTTTCAATTTATTTCACTTATTTACACCTGAACTTTAGGCTAGTAATTCCAATTAGGCACATAAACTATGTTGTACAAAATTTCTCATGGAAATTTTACTCGCGTAGACCACCATCTTCTTCTTTAGTTACTCTAACACGTTCCGCCTGTGTCACCGACATCATCCTCTTCTCATCAACTGTTAAATTGTGATAGTAGCTCTATTCAGCATGTGCTAACCAAAATTAGTATTTTTTTTTATGACAAATGTAATTGCCTTCTAGCGAACAACTACGTCACCTTAGCTCAATCTAGATTGATACAACCGTATTGACTAATACTTCCATTCATTTTACTAACTTTTTAACTACTTTGACTTTGAACCTAAATCCATTGGGCTTCAGCCTTTAGCTCATGTGTAGCTTGTTTTCAGTTGTGAATTCACGAACCTTGTTCATTTAATTGCTTCAACAATTATTGCTTCCACCTAGCTAGTTTCATTGTTAAAAGCCCTTAATATTTGGTCTTTGTCCCAATCTTTCTCGAATTTTGGCATATTATCTCGTAGTTTATGTAAATATCATTTTTTCTAGTTATACTTGCTTTGGCCATATAATAGCACATGTTGTCGATTTAATTTCACGTCTTGGCTCATTTTACGTACCATCTTCATTTTTCCATCACTAATTTTATTCGTACTATCTTTGTTCTTATCTATCATTGGTTTTTGCATATAAACCCAAAAGAATCTTCTAAAGGAGGAAACTCTTGTACTTTATCAAATATTCCCTTCAAGATATGTACTTCTACATAGTAAACAATGTTGTTGCCAACACTTAGTTTAAATGTTTCGCAGTCATTTATCTTCGCTATTCAGCATTTAGCTAAAGAGTATGTTGTATGATTAATTTTAAAGTATCTTTATTTTTATATGTCTTTCATGTCCAACTATTGAGTTGTCATCATTCTTGTGTTGGTGGCTTCCAGAGGTTGCACTAATGTATTATCTAATTGTATCAAGTCTTCATTTCTTCACTTATTTGGATAACCAGATTTATGTAAGGGGTTTGAGCCAAGTTATAGATCCTAGCTAGGTTATTGTGGGTATGACCTGGATTCGATCTACTAGATTGGAAAGTTGAGGGCATGGTCGACTAGTTTCCTCTTGGGAAGCGAACGTGATTTTCATGACTTGTCACAGTTCACTTGTTGGGCTAGGTCTTCTGCCATTTTGTTGGTTAAGACCACCGACTTATCGTTTTCTTCGTTGGTTTTAGAAAGAATGAACGTAACGTCATCGATTAAAGTGGCACAAGAATTTGTATACATCCCCTTGTGTTGAAGACTTCCTACTTTGAGTGCAGATGTCATGCTTATCTTCTATGCCCACTTCTTTAGGAGAGGTTATTTATAGAGCGGGAATTGTTTGACCGGTAACAAATATCATTATGGACCTCATGTTCATCGTGGAAAAAAGATTGAGGGGTTGGAATTGGTAGCTTAGAATGATGCCTACACTTGTCCCCAGTAACGAAGCCAAAATGGTGAGATAAAAACTTACCTAACAAATTGAACTCTAAATATAAATATAAGCAAGATCGAAGAGACAAAGATAATATGAACTTGATCAACTTTCTGAATAATATTTGTATTTATTTCGTAAAGTGATTACAATCACTATGATTTTTGTTTTCACTATTCTTTCTCTCTTTCTAACTTTCACCCTTTCCACAATGACTTTTTTGCTTCTTATATAAGGGTCTTGATATGGGAGAATCTTTGGTAGATGTTGTTTTATTAGTGCAGTTTTCTAGCCTTTTAAGTGCTTTATCAGAGCAAGGTACATCCTCGTAGCTACATTATTATATGACACCATATACTTTATTCGTACAATTTTATAAACGATTTTCGTACTTGTCATGTGTGTTAAATATATTTTTCAGGCATGTTACCCGTATTATCAGTGGTGTAGGAAAAATGAGACCCATATGTGGTGTGAACAAATACTTAGCCATAATAGTTGGTTAGATTAAGGGCGCTAGTTCCAACTCGGTGGAATAGCCGAGCCATTCCATCCTACAAAACCAAGACAAGCCAATAAAAAAAAAGTGTATAATCGCGGTGTGATGAGTGGGCATAGGACACAGATATTTTCCAAGTCATGGTTGCGCCTTGTGGCATGAACAAATCTATAGTACTTGGCCACTGGACAAGTCCGGGTTGCGCCTCGTGGTACGACCAGTGGCCTTAGTACTTAGTCACTGGCCAAGTCTCGGTCGCGCTTTGTGGCGCGCCCAGTGGCCATTGTATTTGGCCATTAGGCAAGTCCTCCTTGTCGTTCCTCGTGACATGATAAAATATCGAATGAATTGGATATTGATCAGGGCATACGATGCGACTACAGTTTTATGAATACTTGGTCATAGAGGCCAAGCTTT
Organism: Limnanthes douglasii subsp. nivea; assembly: GCA_036936605.1. NCBI lineage: Eukaryota > Viridiplantae > Streptophyta > Magnoliopsida > Brassicales > Limnanthaceae > Limnanthes > Limnanthes douglasii. The sequence goes on from JAUPFV010000004.1 coordinate 285,818,353, forward strand.
AGGCCACGAAGTTAGGTCGTGCCAAGTAGGGGTGATATTCGGTCGGTTCGGTCGGTTTTTTTTTGAAAATTTTAAACCAAACCGAAATAATTCGGTTTGTATATTATTAAACCGAATTAGCAATAAAAAAATCGGTTTTTTTCGGTTTCGGTTTGTTTGGTTTCGGGCGGTTTCGGTCGGTTTTTCGGTTTTAACAGAGGTACGGTTAGGTGCGGTTCGGTGTGGTTCGGTGCGGTTCGGTGCGACTGGTGTGGCCACGGCCATATGCGACGCTAAGGATAGTTTGATTTGGGAGATAAAGAGAAGTTGTAACGAAAAGAATAGTGAGAAAGTAGAGTTCGAGGCTTTGATTTTAGCTCTTGAGACAGCTTTGAGTTTGGACTTGAACAATATTACTGTTTTGTGTGAACACAACGTTCACAGATATGTGAGTAAAACCACTTTCCTTGTCTTTTTCCTAACTTGTCTTATGTTTTGGTGCTGTGTTGAGTATGTTAGTGCATAAATCTTACTATGTTTGGAGATAGAGGCATTAGTTTGAGGTCTTGAAGCAACTTTGTGTCATGATTATAATACTTGTTTTAGAGGTATCACTATGTGTAGAGTATGCAGTAAGATCATAAATAGTAACTTTAGCATTACTCACTGTAAGATCTTGAAATACTCGAAGATCTTTGTTTTTGGTACCACATAACTAAACTAATCATATTAGTGTTAGTTTATTATATAATGCAAAACTGGAAGTTTTGTTTTTAAACTTGAAAATAATTCTTGACATGTAAAACTATGCTTGTGGATCTTTCATGGATTGGTATCTTTCATAATTTTTGTTTTTGTTTTTGTTTTGCTAATTCAATGTCGATTTTTTTGAGTTTGAAACAGTTTATAAAAGGAGAAGAAACAGGTAATAGTGGCAGGAATTGGAAAGAGAAACGAAAAAAAAAATGTTGCAGCCAGGATTCGTACCCAGACTGGGGTACAAAAAAGAATTTAAGTTTAAGTGTACAACCACTAGGCCAAAGGTGGAGATAATTCTTATATCAAATACGGTCTACATATTAACATATACAATATATTCTATAGATTCGGTCGGTTCGGTTCAAATCGGTCGGTTAAACCGTACAACCCGAAAACCGACCGAATTAAATTCGGTTTAAGAAATTAAAACCGAAACCGAAATCTAGTTTTAAAAAACCGACCAAACCGAACCATTTTGGTTTGGTTCGGTCGGTCGGTTCGGTTTTTTCGGTTTTTGCTCACCCCTAGTGCCAAGTTTGGCCATTTGGCCGAGTCGGGATCATTTGTGCTTAGATGAAACACATAAATCATGAGTTCTGGATTATTACTTGGCTTTGTTCATTATGTGCTTGGATGACGTTTCGTGACTTATCAATTAGGAGTTTCGCTGTTGGGCCAGGTTGTGCTGCACTTGCCGACTTGATCAAGTCGTGGTCATTCTTGTTTAAATGAAGCATACAAGGCTCAATTTCTAGATCCTTCTTTACTTTATTTGTTTCCCGTTTAGATGATATTTCATGTCATATCAAACATGAGCATACATCAAATATTCAATTTTCAAAACATATTATATCTTTTGTATCTCTTAAATTTCCAAATCAGTCTCAAGATATTGACTGAGAAAACATGCCTCAAATTAACTTCACCAAATTAGAGATTTTTTTCTATACCATAATGCTTTAGGATATTATTAGTATATGTATTCTTTGTGATGAACCTAAAAATTATCAAGACTTGTCCTTATCATTCTTAGTTTCTTAATATATAAGACGTCTCACCTAAAAATTTTAAAATTATTTTTCCCTGAGTATAAATTTATTGGTGGCATGCAACTCGTTACTTTAACTTTTGGTTACTTTAACTTAAAGTAATTGAAATAAAAGTAGTTCTAAACTTGAATCCATTTTCATAGAAGTTTTGAAGCTCATAATACTCTACTAAGTCAATTTTATGACGAAAAGAAGATTGTAATTTGATAAATTATGGTATATTTAATGAGACAGTTAGTCTAAAATATCATAAATAATTTTCTTAATAATTACAAACTATTAAATTCATTATATATGAATATGATTGTTACAAACTTGTTAATATTCATGTGGATCGATTGACTTTTGCAACTAATCATGAAAAATTAATAAAGTTATTAAGTGGTAACATATATAATTAAATATCCATTTAATGAAGATTAATTTCTAAAGTGAGCAAGATATGCCACGATTATCTCAAAAGAGTCCTTAGACAAATTAGAAATAAAAGTTCTCTTAAAAGGTTAATATTTTCACATTGAATGAAACCTATTTATTGGAATACCTTCTAGATATCTTAACAAAACTATCTTACATTAATTTTTATTCTTGTTAAAATAGTTAACAATTAATCATTAAAAATATTAATATGGTTCTATATAAGGTTAACATGAACTCTTTCTTTATACCATAATATTTCTAATGTTTTATGGAACTTTTTATAGTGCTACATAAGCTAAAATTTGGATTATATTGTTTCACCACAAAAGATCTTAATGTTCTTTTAGAAGTCTTTATGGCGTCACAAAATCAGAAGTTGGATTCTTTTGTTACATCATAAATGATCTTAATGTTCTTGTTAAACTCTTTATAAATTTACAATATCTTGAACTGGATTATTCCATTGATCACAGAGAATCTTAATATTCTTGTTGATATTTTTACGACATTACAAAAACTAAAAATAGTAGCTACTATACTGACTTAACTTTGTAAAATTTCTATAGGATGTTGAGTTTTTCCTTCATGGACAATTATAAATGTTTAATCTTAACTGAGAATTTGAATCTTAATTTCTATAATGGAATAAGAAGATGATAGATAATGAATATTCAAATATTTATGTTAAAAATCTAAATAGATTATTTTTTATTCTTCCGCAAAATTAAGGTTGTTCACTAAATATTTCCTCATAAGCGATATATCTTCAAAAATACTACCTAACATCATTATATTATCTCAAATATAAATTTGGAAAGTGGGTTTCTAAGAGATTTTTTATGGAATTAAATATATTCCAACTAGATATAATTAAGGTATGATTTACTAATTTTACATATGTTCTCCTTATGATTTAGTGAATAAGGAATTATTTCACAACTTAAGTGTATAAACCAAAAATTAGATCATTGATATTATTCACTGAACTGTCATACCTCCCTTCAGTAGTAACCACCATATTACTAAAAGATATATATGAACCAAATATATATGTATAGTTATCTATGAGTAGAAACATCTTCTTGGCAACTTTCTCATTTTATTTAAAGAGTTTCATTGTTCTGTTTGTACACGATCTCCTTTATTTGGTATATTTCCCTTTTATGTATCCATGATATATACGAATAGTCAGAATACTTAAGAGGTTCCATATCATCTTATCGAATAGCTTGCCCATCTCATTTTGAGAGATATAACCTTAATACTTATGATAAAAAAAATTATTTATCCGATTATTTCAATTTATTTTACTGAAAATTACATAAATATGTATAGTATTGCTGCAAAATTAAATATAATTCTTAGCAAAGACGGTGGCGTTAACATGTTATACAATGTTTTATCCACCCTTCTATACCTGAATCACCAATATGTTTTACCATACTTTTTTTGTCAATTTATCGTATGTTTGAATAAAGATAAAGTGTGATGGTTGGAAGTGTATCAACCCATAAAAGATCTCAAATATCTGTAAGAGAACAATAACTCACAGTTATCACTAAATATGTTTTATCATTATCTAATTTGGAAATTGTTTGTATATTCTAAATGAATATACTATATGATGGTTGGAGCTGTATGAATCCATCAAAGATCTATACGAATTGAATGCAAATTAAAATATGGATTAGGCCTACTTAAGGTCTGAATTTTGTGCAATAAAAATTATCCTTATTAGTTGATGTATTTTATTTAGAGTGGTAAATACTAAATTGTCGTTATTCATCATTGTTGTTCAACCTTTTAAAATAGAAATATTTAATAATCTCATCATAAATGAACTACAATTTAAAAATATGAAGTATGTAGTAAATGTTGATGATCTTATTCAAAAGTCAATTAAATATTAAATCTTAAAATTTGACATTGTATATTGATTTATAAATTATTTTCTTATAAATTTTACCATTAACCTTATATGTATTGAAATCTTAATTTGCATAAATTCCAAGTTTAACCAACTTGGGAAGAACTAAAAATTGAAGCATAAATAAAGAACTGAATATTTGTAATGGAATTTATAAGGTTCTAAATGTTCGCTTTATAAACATTGTCATGATATGTTTGAAGAATATCCTGCGGGGTATCATCATTGTATATGGGTGGATCTTGACCTCTTTATTGCAGTCTTTATATATCTCGCTTAACATTTGGAGTATAAGGAAGAGTAGCCAAGTACCATATTTGGATAGATATAATCATATTCTTACCAAACAAACATACCACGATTTAGATTTAAACTGAATAATTTGGAATCAATTAGGTATAACGAAAATTTAAACATACAGTACTGTATCTCAATTATCGCATGAATAACATATAAAGGATGAATTTTATCAAGTTTAAAGTTGTAACTAAGCACCAATATGTATTGCACTTATCATAATCATTAGCGGAGACAGTTGCTGCAAACAAAATATACATTATCTTTGGAGTTAGTATTTTAAGGTTAGCAATACGGTTCCAGGCCATATCTGAAGTCAGTCAAACTTTCGTAGAGGTCGTACTTGATTGATTCATGGTAATTTGAATGAACCATTCAACACTGGAACCCAAATTATATATGAGTGTGTTGCGTTTAAACATGGAAACAACATCATGCAACATGTTCAAACTATTTGAGGTAGTCTTCTGTTAGGGATGACCTGCATTCATAATAACTATTCTTTAAGCTGTGAGGCCCTAAAATCCTTTACTTTCATGCCTCACATGACATTGCCTACGCCAATGGAATACCAGGTATGCAAAACAGTTGTAAAGAATGAACATCTAAAGTGCTCGCATTGTAATTATACAAATGCTACTAAATCGTCTATATATAACATATTAGACCTTAATCAGTTGTATCTCAATACTATTTGAGCATCTAAAATAGTATGAGATGTAAAATGTGTCGTCAAGTGTTGAGATGTCCAAAGGAAGATAAATGACAATCAAACTTTATAACCTAAAACAAACAATCCTTCAGCATGCAAGCCATCACGTCGTACATCATAGGGTCCAAGTTCCAACAAAACTGAGTAATTACATCCCATCTTGTGACCATACATTCATTTTCTAAATGATTCTCAATGTGAACATAATGGGGTTACGTAACTATAAACCCCTAAACACAACACCCAACATAGCATACTTAACGTATTCCAAACAACACCCTAAATATGCTTACTCTATACGTGCTTTAGAATAAAATTGAAAACCACATTCATAATCATAATAAATATAGTTTTTCTACATGTTGTACCAAAACATAAATACAATATTTTTGATTAAATGAAGTTTGAACTGGTTGCTACTATATCGAATGAGGTTCAATGCGTCCAACCAAATGATAACCAAACCCTCACATTACATATACTAAATTTATGGGATAGAACTACTCGGTTAATCAATTATTATGTATATCTCTAAAGTTTAGACCAAATTAAACAATCACGTTATTCAGATAACCGAGAACCAATTATGGCCTTGTAAAGTCATACACCTGAAACAAAAACATTTGCATACTTTTCAAGTTTGTCGTTATCAGATAGAAGATTGATCACAACGAAGACCATAAATTTCCTAAGAGAATCACTTTTTGAACCTGGTTCACAATGATCTACCCTTAGATCGGCCTAAACCTAAATGTTTTGGAGAAATTTGACAAAACCCTTATATTTGTGAATTATGGTTTTATCCTAAATGTTCCAAAATTGATCCTATAAATAAGCGTGCACCATCTAGCCCTAAATATGCGATTCTATGTTCTCTACCACCTAAACACGCATTAGGTCTCAAATTCAAAAATAATATTTAAATGGTTTTTCTCTCAAACCGAACCGATTAAAAAGTTTTTTATTGGGAGACTCAGTCGAATAACCATTAACTCCAAACCTAGATTAGTCAGATTGATTTAATACAAATTGTTAATTATGTCCTCGATCATCCTATCAATCTCGACTAATCATGCTTGTCAAATGGGATAATAAAAGATGAAAATACTAACCACTTTGTATATTGAATCGGTGGATTAAAGTACGGAAGAACGGAAGTGATTTGTGTCACACATTGAGACTGGTGTGAGATATGGTGTAACCTTTCCATAACTTGCTAGTTTAACTTGATTTAATTCCCAAATGATAAGAAATTGATTCCCTTAATAGAGAATAACATGTGAACCTGTAGAAAGAAAAGAAGAGATGAGAAAGTGTTTTTCTAAAGCAACATATAAATCGTTGTGTTTAACATGATATTGTATTGGGGTTTATTTGTTTTTTTGATATAGTTTGTGAATCGACTTCACAAGTTGCATAAAGGTCCCTTAACTAAACCCTCTAATTCTAATTCGTCCAACTCTATATTTTCTTCACTTAATTACTCTACAAGTTTTCTAATAATTCGATGTTCTAGCCGTTGTGTGAGACCATAACCTTTATTGGACATTTAGGGTCATCCCTCAAGTTACACATTAACACAACTAATATATAAACTTATATACTTCAAATGTGACTTAATAATAATAATAATAATTTATTTTTATTTTTATTTCTAAGTCCAAACACCTAATGATTATTTTATTTAATTGGACTTATAACAACATATCTGAATAATATTTATTTACATACGATAAGATAGTCTAATATGGGATTTCCTTACAATAATATGATGTAAATAATTCTTTTTGAAAAAATTAATCATTTATATGTCTCAAACTCCATAAAAATATATGTTTGAAGTCTTATCGTTAATTCCATTAAATTATTCATGTTAGTATGGTTTTAAAACATTAAAATATATTATTTATTTTTGGGAATGTTTGAGTATTTTTTCTATTAGTTATTTAAGATTTATCAAGTATATTGTTAGAATTTATATGATTTATAAGTCTTTATAATTTCAAATCAAATGGACTGTATTGAGAGATAATTCGATTTATCCGCACAACAAATAAAATTTTATAAGTACACCAATATATGATAAAATGACGATATATGAAAATATTATAAAAAGATAAGCAAAACAATATTGAAGTAGTATCCACATTAACAAATATGAAACTATAAATGCTAACATCTCTTCTCAAACTCACGATGATTTAGTGTGAATCATCGAAAGTTTGTCAATAAAGAATCAATAATGTTGGACAATGTGTCTTCGTGAAGAATAGGTATAAACGCAGCTCGATGGACAAAGCTAGGAAAATAGATTATCGGACCAACAATGTCAACAACATATAAAATAACCAATCTTCGATTCCAATCTCCAATATTCCAACTCTAATCTCAATTCTTTAATATTTAATCTCCAATAAAGCGGGTGCATCCAAACTAAGACGAAGACTAAGAATACAATGAAACAGAAGCAACAACCCCTCTTTAAGGAAAACCCAAACCCAAACCCAGGAAAGAGTTTTGAGTGCAACAAATTCTATTTATCTCCCAAAACAAAAAAATCCAAATCTAAATGAATCATACAAGACTCAGTTTTTAGATCCTTACTTGGCTTTATCTGTGACCCCGTTACATGATATTTAATATTGTATTAGTAACTCCTCGCACTTCTTTGCTTGCTTGCAAGTGATTGGAGTGTTTCGATCCTGATATCATAGTTCTGTATTTTAGTAGCCCTTGATCTGAAAATGGAGATTGTCTTGTGTCTGGGCTTCACTAAATGAGAAGTACTTGAGTGAGCTCCCGTTAATTTGAAATTTATTTGTGCATTTTATGTTAATAGAGTTCTTCCTTAACAAGATTGAGTCGATGTCGAGTTAAGGTCAAGTTGATACCGAGTTGAGGCCAAGCGAGTCCGATTTGAGGCTGACATAAAGTTCAGTTTTCTTGAGTGAGATGCTTCCGAGAGAGGCTTCTAAGATCCATTTACTTTGAAATACCTTTATTCATCTTCCTTGAGCGAGATGATCCTAAAAAATCCCTAAGTGAGGCTGAGCGAGGGCGGGTTGATCTGATGTCGTGTTAAAGTCGAGTGAGGCTAAGCTGATGTTTGAGTCACTTCGAGTTGGGATCATTTTCTTTTTCCGTCTAGATGAATTTTGATAGGTCTCGATTGACTTTTTTATAGTGAGAGACCTTTAATGGTATTTGTTGGTCATATTCTCCTCTCATTATCTTGTTGTTTGACCAAGATTACGTAGATGCTTGATTTTTTTTTTCTAAAGTTGTATATTATTGACACGTGCCTACTCCCCTTATATGGTTTTTTAGGGTTTTTTTGTGTAAGCCTGTGTTTTGAAGTTGTGTGATGTTAAAATTTTACGGGCATATATGGCTTTTTTCAGTTATAGCATGAGCATAGTTTTCTTTTGATTTTGTTCATTTTGAAGGGCATGTGTCGTCTTCTTTCATTGTTATATAAGCTTTATTTGCATCTTCAATCAAACTATCTTGACCAATCTTTTGTTACAAAGTAAAATATTAAGATATATGACTTTTCTTGATTTCGTAGTTCATCCCCTCATGCGTTATTGCTTAGTAAGCTAGTTTTTTTATATGTATGAACTCTCCCTCCTTCTTAGCAGGAGTGGGGGATTCCTGGACGGGCTCATGTAATTTGAACAAAAAACTCATTTTACTTACTCACTTGCTTTCTTTTTCTTTTTTGTGTAAGCTTGTCCATGATTTAATTAATTTATGTATCATGCAAGTTTTAGTAAAAGGCTCTTTTGTTAAGTTCTTCCTCTTTGTATAAGGTTTCTCTTGATTTACTGATTTGCTGATTTAAGTATCATGCAAGTTATCGGTCTAGCTTATACCCACTGTTGGCTAGACAACAGGTTGGGGCGTGAACTTTTATAAAATAAGGTATGTTATTCTCTTGTGGTCGAGAAGTCATAATAATTCTTCTGCATGTGATTGAAATTTTATGATAATGACCTTGGGTGGTACCCCATTCACATCCCTAAAGATCAATAAAAAATACACAAGTTATTAGATATGAACAAAATTGAGTAATCATTAAGATCACACATGATAAAATTTATGATGTGTAAATTTTTTATATTTTTGAAATCGATAAGCCTCAATATTCTCTCTGAAAAAACCAAACTAGGGGTCTCTCTAGGATCATCAACAACTTCGACTTCTATTTGAGGCCCTGATAATTTTTATTGTATAGAATTTTTGAGACACCTTCCGATTATTTTAACCTTGTACCATTGTACATACCAAAGGCACTAATGTACCGCCGTAGTGATAAGATGCATCATGTCTAACCACTACCAGCCAAAATTTGCATTATAAGATGGGGGTAATACCACCATGAAACAAACCTGAATTGTTTTGAATTTTCCATTTCCTAAAAAAACTTCGGCTTCAAATTATCCTTTAACAATAGCACTCACCCCTGTGAAATCAACCATTATTTTATTCGAAATACGAATAAATGAAATATTATTCATTCTATTATATATTGATTTGAAGATTATTTTTTCCAAACGATTAAGATTATCCTAACTTATATCCCCTCAACAATGTATCTTATTAGGACAACGTATTCATGAGGGTCGACAACACCTCAAATGCCATTATTCAACAAAAATTATAAGTGGGTATGGATCTTGATAAAATCAAGATGATGTTCTCCCATGAAACTACACTTCTAAACTTCCAACATGATTCTTTGAAGAAGAGTTAGTTATCCATACCGTAGAGTATCATCTGGAAATTGTTGAGTGCTTCAAAGGTAAACTCAAATACCCATCATAAATGGTTCATACAATATGACAGTCCAGATTGGGGATCAAACATTCATTTTACATGTCAAGAATTGCAACTTTTTGACCATCATGCTTCGACAGTCGCCAGCTCATTCCTAGGATTCTTTTAGGAAGTATTATTACGGCCATTGATCAACTGAATTAACTTTTTATTATCTATAAGTTTTTGGATCTTTTTTTTTAAAGTTAAACAGTCTCTAGTATAATGACCAATGTCATTATGGTACTTGCAAAACATGTTGTTTCTTTCTTCTCAAGTCCTTATTATAGAAAGTGGCTTATAGTACGGGAAACAATTCATGGTTTTTCCTAATATTGTAGCCACAATTTCAGTCAGTTGTGTGTAGCTGTCATGCCTCATCCACTTATTCTCACAATTATCCCAGACCCTGACCGGAGATCCGGTCAGATTGGTGCGACACGGCTTTTCCTCTACCCACTCAGAGTTTGAGTATGTTTTACCCTAGGTTATACATAAGCCGCAGAGGATAACGAAAATGCATAGTGAAGATGTTGTTGGTGTTGTTCTTGCTGCATCAATAGGGATTGGTACTCTGCTACAAATGTGACACGAATCAGGACATGTGGTTGATAAATTCTTCGTAATTATCAATTCTGGATGAGCTTAAGTCGCATCATTTCCTCTACTTCAATATGTGACTATACCTACACTAGAAGTGTTCTCAGTGTGAATATTTTTTTCTTCATAAAATCATATGCTAAAGTTCATAAGATGATTTTATTTCTAAATGATGTGCAAACGACAATCTCATCATATCATTTTAAGTTGTTCTTGGTATAAATAAAACATCGTGTATAGTCTCTCAAACTTTCCCCAAGCTCTTATTTATAATGTGTGATAAAATCTGCATCACCGTTAATTTATTTACTTCTTATGAGTTAGTACCTAAATAAGGTCCACAATATTTTAAAACTTTTGATTGACCTTAGAGCCGTTGTAAGCAATATCAATTCACTAACTTTGAAAGTCATCGAGAATGCCCGTCATAAAAGGCTATCATCATCCTCAAAAATTAACATAACATTTCTGAAATGTTCAATGCGGTGCTCCATATAACCAGTCTCATCATACTTTTTTATCTTAAAAGGTCAAACTTTCACAACAACTCCCCGGTTAAGATTTCAGGAGCCAAAGAATATATTCTTCAATGATAACCTTGGATATCAAAAAATAGTATTTCTACATCTTCATTCATTATCAGGTACGATTCTACGTTTTACGACCCACCCTGATAATAGGGAACTTATTATGCATAACCAGAACCATGGTGTATAGAAATAGATGGAAAGTATCTTGGGTTAAAACCTTGAGGATAAACCTCGAAAGGGTGGTGGCTCACGTGGGGGTTATGCATGTTGTTGAGGTCCAACCATATGCTCGGCATGGATCGACTATGTCGTCATAGCCGGATACTTTTGGAAAAAATCTTACAGATACCAACTCAATTTCATACACTATAGTTTCCATTGATGAAGTTCGAATAAGTTTTACGGGTTTATGAAGAAATATAGAGAGATAAACTAGAGAGATAGAAAGCGAAAGAGAATAACAAATGCTCCAAGAATATAATAGTGATTGTTCACCCTCATTACAAGGTATCACAAGCTACATTTATAATAACCATTATGGGCCTTAGAGCTCATATAACACATAACTACGAAACATTATTATTGGGTTTGCTCTACATAGCCAATAAATTATCTAAAGACCCTGTCTAAATTGGATAATAACTCAACAAATAATTCCCTTATCAGTAAGAATATGAACTTTGACTTGTCCGAACTTATTTGGAGAAATCATAGTGGGAATAACATCTCATAGACTTGGTAACATATGTGTTATCAAGTTGCTTCTTTGACTCTCTTGCCTTTGAGTGCACGATATTGGAGTGATGGTATGCGTGATCAATTCTAGAACAAGGTAAGTAGTGGGGCCTGGAGTATAAAATACGTTGGATCGTCTACTGCTTATGAATTATTAGCTTACTAAGGATGATGAACGACAAAATGTAATATTATGCTCTATGGTGCATTCCGGCAACCATAGAGCATATCATTCTGATCTCTTTCATATGAGATTGCTTCAGTTCGTTAACTTTTTATTGTACATGAATGAAAACTATTGCATTGTACTATACCACAAGGATTATGTATGATCTCATGAAAATAGACACTATTTTTATTCATTTTGTGAACTTGTAGACTATAGGAGTTTGGTAAGCGATGTTTTGAACAACTTGATCTTATGAGAACTTATATTTCTCATAAAAGGTTCAAATTGGTGATGTCTTTTGGTGTTGGGTTTATCCTGACCGGAGAGTGATGACTGAAGTGAAAAAATATCACTATGGCTAGGCTTATAGAGTACTGTCAAAGTGAAAACTTGTGTAGGACAAATAACTGAGGTGGCGAAAGTTTGTATAAAATGGGTTGAGAGCTAGTAAATTAGTGGTAAAAATGATGAAAGAAGTAGAAGAAAAAGTAATTTAGTGGACATAAATAATGTAAAAGTGAATACGAGTAGTGGTGAATATCAACCAAAATTATGAGTAATACAAAAAAATAATTGAATGTGACAGACATAAATATTATTTTTAAAACATTTGAACCTTATATTGAAGATGGATGTTGTGTTTATGGGCTACTCTGTGATTTCAAATATTTTTGAGTTTCACATTTGAAACCTAAATATATTTTTTAATCTAACTCATGATATAAAAAGCTTACAAAACAACACTATTATACCTAAAATCTTTATTACTAATATTTTGTCACAGTTTACCGGATTAATTGAAACATTTTTTAATACATGTGGATTTAATGAACTAAATTTGTATGCTTAATAATTAATTAGTGTTAACTTAGTCCACCAATTTAGTCTGAATATACAATTTTTTAAATTAAAACTTTCAAAAAGTAAAACAAATAAAAGAATAATATTTTGATTTTTAGTTTTGTATTCTACTTGATAATGATAGAAAATCTTAAATATATCTATTGACTTATGAAGCTTGATTTATATTTATTTTTTTCAATTTAAGCTTAAAATTAAGGAGCATGCTCTTTTTTTATAAATTAAACAAAAACAGCAGATTTATAAATTGAAGATTATAAAAAAAAAATTAATCGCATTCTTCTTATAAGTTAAACCTAAATGATAATTCATCATATCTTTTATGTTTAACAATAGATTCATTTTATCTTTCTTGGACTATAGCTGCGAACTATAAATTATGAAAACAAATTTTTTTTTAAATTGGTTTTGTTATTGGTTACAAACTAATATATAGTCTATTTTACATTTTATCTAAGTTTAATTTATATATTTAGTTTTTATAAGTTTTTATTTTAAATTACATAATACTCTAAACGAATTAAAATCAGTTTTAAAAATAAAATATATGATTTTAATTTTATTGTATTAAATAAAATAATAATAATGTATGTATTAGAATCCACACACTGTGGGGTAATTTAATGTTAATTGAGTATAAACCAAGCTACACTTTTATAAACAAATATAATAAAATGGCTTTAATGACATTTCGCAAAATTCGTAGTTTTTCCTTACATCAAGCCATTATCTAAAATTCATAATAAATAAACTTAGAAAACTAATTTACTCCAAATCTAAATTTTATTCAATAATAAAAATAAGTACACAGTAGGATCACATAATGTTTGGGCAACAAATGGATCGTATTAATGATGTCGATTTAACATAAAATTCAAAATGCAATAACATAAAAAGTCAAATTTAGAATGGTTTGGAATTTCATTTCTTCATGCCAGTGGCACCCTTCACTGCATCAACAGCTCCCACTCCCGCCTAACCACAAAAATGGTATAACTAGATTATTACATAAAATAAAGTATAATAAAAATTTATAAAACCATTTATAGTATATATCATTGAATAAATAAGGTAATCAATTTTTTCAATTAAAAAAAAAACGAATTTCCAAAGTATTCTAAAACATTATAACATATTTTTTTATACTATATAACACAAACCTCTGTTAGGGTTTTCTTGGCAGTTTCGGCACCATCGCCGGCCTTCTCGAATAAGGTTTTCGTCTTCTCCTGTAAAAGACAATTCAATATTATTTCATTTGTTTTATTTTATGCCTCGTTTTAAGGTTGTCCCATATTTGAGAACTATTGATGATATAAATATAAACAAATTTAAATTAATATAAGAACAATTCAAAAGTATGTAGAGAATAAAATTATATGAATTTTTAGATTGTAAACCCACAATATTACACTAGCCGTAATCCGACTACAAGCAATAATTTAAAACTAGATATAGACCTCGGTCTTGCCCTTGGCTACACCAGCGTCGTAGCTAACTTTGTTGGTGTCCATATTCTTTCTAGATTTTTTTTTATTTCGGTTGTAAAATAAAATGATGTTTTGAATGATTTGGTGATCTTCTACTTCCTCACTTATGCTTATTTATAGATTTCGAAAAACCTTCGGCTGGATTGAAGTTTGTATTTGCCATACGTGACGTTTTAGAATTCTGTGGTTCTTTAGGTGACACGTGTCGTTGTATTATTTAAAGTGTTAATTGATGTCGGTAGATGAAGTAGGGATGATATTTAATTGGTTAGTATCGACCGACATGGTCGACTTTCGATTTCGAAGAGCCACAGCATGATCATCATATTTGATAAAAGCTTAAAACAAGAAAAACAGAACTTGATTGGTCCAAATATAATCACGATTGCAGGTGTTAGTGTGTGTTTATAATTATTTTTTAAAATATAATTATAATAAGATTTTTTAATACTATAAAAAATTATAAATTTAAAGTTGTTTAGCTATAACAACTTGTCATTGGATATTTAACTAATTTAAGAACAATTACAAAAATATGACGGTATTTATAAAAAAAAAGGTGAACATGAAATATTCATGAAAAGTGAGATTATTCAGGTCAACGAATTTTGGTGCCGTGTAAGCGGTAACAGAAATCATAGAGGGTATGGTGAGCAATAGCATAGCTGAGAATTTTTTTTTGGGTAAAGATTTTGGCGTTTCTCCTTTTCCAAATGTTTTGCCCCACACCATTGCATCTTAAAGGTGCTAGACCTGATGAAGTTGTAGATGCTGCCACTAATGAAAGAGCCTTGAGGCTAGTTAGGGATCCAAATGAAGGATTCAGGGACATTCGAAGGGAATGAGGAGGCAATTACATCCCTGATTTCTTGGAGATGATGATGATGGTGTCATCTACACGCATGAATCAGAGGAGGCTAATTCCAAGATCCATTATGGATCATGTCAGAGACCCAGTTATTTTCGTGCAAACGGTCATACATGATGATGTTGGGACCATAACGGTTAACTAGAGAGGTGTAATATAATCATGGGTCATGCTAGATAAAAGTAGTAGAACCATTACCAATGGAGATTTTGTATAGGCTAGAGGCCAAGCAGCAGAGCTTGAGGCTCTTTCTTTATCTCTAGCTAGAAGAAGAAGTCGTTGGAAGTGTCCAAAGACATTTATCTTTTATCTTTTCAGACAAAATCCACTTAGTCCAGATTGACTTGTTGTTTTTTGTCAAGATGGACCAGAAACTCTTTGGGGTGGTCCCCTGATTCCAAACTTTGAGGTTTAGAATTCTAAGGCTGCCCTCATCAAATGGCAAGTTGACTTTGTCCCAAGCCACCTTGGTGCCATAGATCTTCGTCTCAAGTCTTGTCTAGAGGAATTTTCTAAAGAGCTGGGAGAGTTCGCTTAGGACGCGCACTGGGAGGATGAAAACTAAGGACTAGTAGACATGGCTTGCGAAGATGACCGATTATAGTAGTTGGAGGCGCCCAAGATAAGAGATGTGTTTAGAGGTCCAAGAGTTGATCTGATTGGTAATCTTGAGGAAGAGAGGTCTAAAATCATGGTAAGAAGTCTGGAGGAGATGAGCGCGACACCAAGGTATTTAATAGGATGGTACCCACAAAAAATCCAATATAGTCAACGATGCGTCGATGGTAATCTCTGGGACACCAAAAAGGAAGATATAGCTCTTGCAAGGGTTGAGGGAAAGGTCGAAAAATAAGGAAAATTCGTTCAGACCCTCCTTGATAAGCTTGAAGGAGGCAAGGTTGGCACGAAAAAAGATCATAAGATCGTCAACGAAGCAAAGGTTTATGATCTTGAGCTTATGACATTTCTAGTGGAAGCCAAAGGATGGATCAAATCTCTTTTTGTGGAGGATGTATGAGAGGATTTGCATAACAATCACAAATAAATTTGGGGAGAGAGGGTCTCCCTATTAGAGCTCTTTTTTCTCTTTAAATGACCCATAGATGGTACCGCTGATACATACAACATATGATGGGGTAAAATATATTGGAGAATCCAACCAATCGTCTTTGTGAGAAAATGCATGACAAAGAGGAATTCCAAAAGGAGACGCCATCGAACATTATCGAAAGCCTTCATGAGGTCAATTTTAAGGGTATATATAGGGCCTTTAAGGCTAGTATGGTAGCCAAATATCACGTTTTGGATAAGAAAAGTGTTATCCGAGATACTACGGCCGGGGACAAACACAAATTGAAAGGGTTCGATCAACGGAAGGAGGGTCGTCTTAATTATATTAGTTAAGAGTTTGGAGATAACTTTATAGATCAAATTACAATAGGTAATCATCTTGAAATCATCCCATGAGAAATGGAGGTCGATTTTTGGTATTAAAGCAATGAGGGTGTTGTTCCATAGAGGGTACATTTTCCTATGGTGGGAAAAAAATGATTCACCGATATACATAATTCATCGCTAATAGTGGACCAGTAGGTTTTGAAAAAACCTACACTAAAACCATATGGACCCAAGGCTTTGTTACTGTCAATGTCAAAAAAGGCATATTTGATGTCTTCGTCTAGGATAGTCCTGGTCATATTTTCCTTTTTGAGAAGAGAGATTTTAGAGTTAATCAGAGTTCTGCTTCTACTTAGGCCCGAGTAGGTGGGGGTTGATCGAACCAAGGAGGTTAGAAAAATGGTTGGTAAAAAAATTCGAACTTATTTAAAGGTTGAAAACGTGGATTCCTCAGTGCGACTATTGAAGATATATGATTTTGAAGCTTCTCTCTCTTGGGTGATAAATGAGCTACAACAAGGGTTGTTGGCTAAGTTCAATTGGGCTTGGAGAAGGGCGAATTGGGCATGCTCCACTCTGATATTAATATTTCTAAATTTATGCTTATTTAAATGAGAGAGCGAGTCTTCTAGGCGGGCAAGCTTGTAGCGGATTATGCCCATCGGGTTACCCATGCGTGGGGCAACCCAGCTCTCCCTAACCAAGTTAGATAAGTTGCGTTGGGATCACCACATGTTGAAGTATTTAAAAGTCTTAGTGTTGGGAAGTAAATGGGTGGGTAGATAGAGGGTTATGGGAGTATGATCGTATGTGTGAGGGAGGTCAAAGTGAGCAAACGAATTAGGGAAAATATCATCCAAATAACCATTAACGAGGGCACTATCAATCTTAGAGGAAATTTGGTTATCGGCTTGTTTGTTAGACCACGAGAACTGGAATCTCGCGGATCTAAGGTCATCGATCCTATTGGAGTTATAATAGTTATTAAAGGAGGTGATAGAGTTATTTCAGCTGTCAATGTTATTTGAACTCTCCCGAGGGCTGCGGATGGCATTGAAATCGCCAAAGATAATCCAAGGGCTATTTGATATGGCTTTGGCGATTCGAATGATGTCGTATCAGAGCAGCTGACGATCAATAGGCTCGTTAAATCCGTAGACGGTCGATAGGTGGAAGGTTCGATTTTTTGCAATGAAACTAAAGGTGCAATCCATGCGTTGGGGGGGGCGTGTTTAATGGTGATATTATAAAGGTTGGACTTCCAAGAAATTCATATTCGACCGTAATGATGGTGGCCGCGGTTTCTCTTAAAATACCACCAATGGAGCATCAATTTCATAATAATTTCAACATGTTTGGAGTTTAGTTTAGTTTCAAGGAGAAGATAACTATAATACTATTAGAGAAAACATACTCTCGAATGCCTTTTTGTCTAACAGGGTCATTTAGACCTCTCACATTCCAAGCAGATATACGTATAATAATATGGAGAGGTAAAGTACAAGTAAGGAGATCAGTTTTGAAGAACTAAACATGGGAGGGTTACTTTCGTACAAACTATACACGAAAAGCCTAGTGGTATGGCCTGCATTCTTGTTCGGGGATGTTACATCACTTATAAAGAGATTCTTATACTCGTTTCCAGAGTAAATTTCAATGGCGGCGGTGTTATCATCGAGAGGGTTGACTCCATGTTGGGCAGTCGTGTTGTTACCTTCGATAAGAGAGTGCAGAGCATCGTAGGTATGCGATTTTGGCGAGCCACTATCGCTGGTGGTGTTGAGGGAGGACTCAGGGGACTCGATAGCATAATTTTTTCTAGGACGTCTTTAAGGGAAACTCGAGCGTGTATTTTCTAATGTGTCGTTACATGTAGCAGTATTGTGACCAAAAGACTTGCAGCATACGCAAATGGGGGGAGAACTTGATATTCGTTGCAGGTTATGGATCTTACCTAAGCAAGTGATAAATATTGAAGTTGGGAAGCTGGCTGAGGCCTTCATGGCGATGCACATTCTGGTAAAGTTGACCCTAACCATGTTGGCAGTGTGAGTATCAACGTAGATCGGGCTTCCCAAGTAGCTCCCGAGGATTCTAAGTCTTCGCTCCGACCATAATTCACGACGGAGGCCATATAATTTAACCCATAGTGGAATGACATTGAGGGACTCCTTCGTTGAGCTTTCCATAGGCTCCCAACGCTTGAGGAAGATTAGGTGATTGCTGAACTAGGGGACCATCTTGAGGTATTGAGTTGCATTGTCAGCGGTAGAGAACTTGAAGAAAAAATGGCCTAATGATGTATGCTTACAATCCTGAACACCATGGATGGCCCAGACACGGGAGACAATAGCTTGGATTTGGTGGGTGGCACGTTTCTTGGTCATGAAGTAGCCCGAGAGGCAATTCTCTCACTCCGTCTTGTCACCAGCCAGCGCGTCGGAGGGAAACATGAGGACACTGTGCTCAATCTGAAGTGAGCTAATATTTTCTACTGTCATCGGGGATCAGATATCCTTGAGTTTCGAAACAACACTAGCCCATGATTGGATTGAGGAGATGGGGATGGAAACAGGGATCGAGCTAACATGCATAGAGGAGAAAAGCGAGGTAGGGGGTTGGAAGTTTACTTTGATAGGGGAGTTTTGGAACAACATGGGAGAGAAGAAGACAGGGGTTTTACTGACGATTAGGGGCGCGAGGTTTTGAGGCGAGCGCTTGTGAGGCAGTGTACCCTGGATGAGGGCCAAGGTAGAGATGGGAGGAGTTAAGCTTTGATTTGTTGGGTTTTCTTTCCGCCATATGAAAGCATAAGAGCACCCGGTTGGGGATGAGGTTGAGGAAATGGGGGTTTGGGATGGGAAGCGAAGGGGTAGAGGTATGGATGAATGTGGGGGAAAGATTTGGTGTGTAGTTTAACATATCCAGTAACCACGAGCGGGGAAGGTACGACCATGTGAGAAGGACCGTATGGAGTAAACGAGTCCAACCGACCTGGGACATATTGTTGTAGCCAACCGATTCGAAAATTAAAACACATATACTCTGCATTTGAAGGAAACATGCTTTACATCTTTCTTTTACACAAGTTCACGCATCGACCACTCCCTTCATCTTTGTCTTACATGTGCTGGGGTATAAGTTAGACCAAAAATCTGCTCGATAGACAAATCAACAGATTGGTAGAGCATGAGAAATTTTATATAAAATAATGATAAGTAGGGAAGATAATCCAAATTAAAATATAAAAGCTGTTCGCTTTACAATCACCAACTATGAAGGGTTAAAACATTTTTGAGGTACACTGAATCAACAACCTTCTTTCCCATCCAATGGTGGATCACACAGACCACTGCGTCAGGGTCATTAGAAGGAAATTAACAACTACGAGATGGAAGCAAGCTAGTATAATGGTAATGAGCCTCTAGTTCTCTACAATCAAGTAACAAAGCGAGGGAAAGTCACTAATACAACATAATACAATATCTAAATCAGACATGAAAAAAATATTAGGTAAGGATTTGAGCATCGAGCCTTTTCTACTCCAATTAAATAAGAGATTCCTAAGAGTATGTTATCGACACAAGAAACTCCAACCAGAGCTCGTACAAAAGTGCGACCCCTCGCTTGGCTATGTTGGCCAAATAAGTTTTAATATGGGATCGTTCACCCGTGCGCGATCCCTTACTTACATAAATAACCAAGAACATATAAACAAGGAGATGTGCATGAGCACGACC
The DNA here is from genome assembly GCA_036936605.1 of Limnanthes douglasii subsp. nivea. Taxonomy (NCBI): domain Eukaryota; kingdom Viridiplantae; phylum Streptophyta; class Magnoliopsida; order Brassicales; family Limnanthaceae; genus Limnanthes; species Limnanthes douglasii. The sequence continues at coordinate 285,838,705 of JAUPFV010000004.1, forward strand.
CCTTATGTGGCCATTTGGCAAGGTACATATTAACAAGAAGTAGCGCATGACCGAATGACCAAATATTAAGTATACCCATCTAGAGTTCGCGTACAAGCGCGACCTCTCTCTTGGCCATCTTGCCTAAGTATGTTTTAACATATGGCCAAAAACTAGTGACAAAATCCCACTTGGCTAAGAGGCCAAGTGCATTTTAACCAGGGTTTCTTCTAGGATACACAAGAAAATCCTTACTTGGAAAGTGGCAAACTGTATTTTAACCTAGATTTGTGCACCAACGCGCGACCCTGCATTTGTTCATTTGGCTAAGTGCATTTTAACATGGGATTACACACCACGATCCTTCACTTGACCATTTGACCAACTGTGTTACAACATGGGGTCTTACATTTGTGTGTGGCTTTAATTTAGGAAAATATACAAGTGTATTATAACAATGGGTCGCACACAAGTGTGACCCTTGATTTGGCCAATTCGTAAAAGTATGCTTATTTAGGGATCACCCGCAAACGTGATCCATCCCTTGTCCATTCCGTCCAAATCTAGCTAAAAAGAGGTCGTGCACATGCATGGCCCTTAGTTAGCCAAGTTGTCCAAGTATGTCTATCCAGGGGTTGTGCAAAAGTGTGCCCCACCCTTTTTCATTTTGGTCAAGACTATCCACAAAAGGGTTGTGCATGCACACGACCCCTCACATCCGCTCTTTCAGCCATAAACCTTATGCGTCACACAAATTCACGAGAAGACTAATCAGAGCTAATGATGGTCAGGATAATCAGGTGGTTATATTACTCTTCGAGCCATAAATGGTGCAAAGACCACGTCTGACACCATATATATAAAACATTTAATATTGTACGAAGATACTATCAAAAAGACGTATTTGACTCTGCTAAAATGGCATGTGAAATAGAAAAGGTTGTGCCAATAAATAATTAATTTCCTTGATGTGTGAGGATCATAACCATTATATAAAAATTATTGGAGTCATTTTTAGGTAGGTGAAAGTTAAAGTGAACAATACAAATCGAGAATCATAGATATTGTAATCATATACATCAAATGTTTACGAGTGTTCATCTCAAAATTTTATGAAGTTCTTATTTCATTTGTATTTTCGATCTTGTTTGAGTTTTACCTTTTTACTTCAGTAAGTTAGGTGGGTTTTTATCTCATTAGTAATAAAAATCAAAATTTTTAATATATATTTAGATTTATAGTTTTTGATAAAGAGTTAAGGTTAATGAAATATAAAATAACTTATATGGAGCAATTACGACCATCAAATCGGCCATATCGTTATGAAAATAACCGGAACTGATTTGGATATCAAAAATCATATGAGCATGTCCTTCGTCACTCGTTAGACGTTCTCATTTGGATATCGAAATATAATATAACTGATTTTTTTATCACTTTCACCAAAGTGTTATAGTTGGTCTTGAATCCCTTGGATTTATGGATCCGCATCTTTTTTAGCTCCTGAGACTGATGGATGTTGATGAAGATATCAGGATCAAAGTAATCGTCTCCTCGGCCATTATCTGCTGCAGTCTCTCCTTGCTGATTGCCTCCTTGATCAATGTCTGTTGCAACTTCTCATTGTTGATTTTCCAACACTATGACTTCATTAGCATCGAAAGGCAGCACTTCTTGAAGGGTCTGCACAATTTTCTTTTTTTCCCTTTTCTGTGGTGGTGTCTTAGATGTGCTCTTCTTTTTCTTCGAAGCATCAGTTTTCTTTGTTTTTGAGGAAGGATCAACCTCCTCTCCTTCTTCAATAGTGGGGAGGATTTTTTCTGTAGTCTTCCTTTTTGCTTTTGGTTGCGTCGTCGAAATCTCTGAAGGGCTAGCACCAGATGTGCTAGCTGCTTTTTTATTATTTTTCCCTTTCTTTTTTAGGGAAGATGACTATCTGACCTGTTTTAAATGGGAAGAAGCACCTTACCATCAAGTGTCACTAATTGCTTCACAGGTAGTTTTGATTCGGGGCCTTCATCGGATTTTCAGGAAAGTCAGCACCTAGTGTGATTCGCCACAAGTGGTTGTTGATGAAGTTGATAGGCAGGAAAATTTAGTGGAACCCATTGCCCCACTCTTTTTCTGCCCAAGTTGCTAATTGGGCAAAAGTGTCTTTAGCATCTTTTTTACGTATTTTATACCGCCTCAGAATTTCTAGATGCATTTAAAAAAATAAAAAAATAAGCAAAAGATAAAAGTAAGATAATTAAAGAAACGATTACTCCTCTAGACGAGGTTGAGTCTTGAAGGATATCCTCGGATATCTTTTTCCCGTTCTCCCAGGCCCTGGAAATGAAGACATGTTTTTGTTTCCAAAAATTTTCAGCCTCGAGCAGGTCGTCGACGATATTAAGTTCATCATCCAAAGTGAGATAGTAGAAGGGAAAAACTGGTCCTTTCGAAAGTTTAGCCATGGCAATAAAATCTCGAATGAAGAGGGAAATTTGGGCAAGTCTGGATTATAGAAAGGAGGGTGAACCATTGGTTGGGAGTGGCTTGTGTAGGACAAAGGTCTAGGAGTTAGAAATACCCCAGTATCATTGGATCTAACAGAAACTGAAGACCCTAGATAATACTTTGAGGGTATACAATCAACTCATCTTATCCACAGTTAAGTCGAGTCTCTACCTCTTACGGAAGTCGAAGCATAATTTTTTCTAGTATTCACCATTGCTTTTTAAGAAAGAAGCTTTGGACTCCACATAGTAGATATATGGAATATTTTTTAGTGCCAATATATATTCAGGATTAAGTGGTCTGAAGTTCTCTTCTATTAAAGAAGCTAGATCTTCGGAAAGCTCAACATAAGCTTTCTTTTTTCCTTCTACTTGGTGATTTTGTCTTTGAAACACCTTTAACCATTTCACTATCAGTTTATTTAGAAGTATTATCTTCAGTATAGCTTTAACGTCTGACTGGGTAGCTTTAAAGTCAACTTCTTCCTCAGATGCCTCATCTATAACTCGAGGTGGGTTGGCATTCAAGTTTGGCTCTTTATTATTGTTGATTGAGGGATTTAGTTGAGACTCTATAGTTGTCTCTACAATTTCCCTCAGGTGAGGAGAAGAGGATGTAGGGTTCGTAGTATGGTCGACATCGTCTCCGATAACTATAAAGGTTTTTCTTCTAAGGGTTTGAGGAAGATAATTTTTTGAAAGAACTGGAAGGGTTTTCTTGCGTAGTTGTCGAGAGGATTCAGAGCTAAGTGGAAAAGGTGTTTCCTTTGATCTCCTTGAAGTAGATGTGGTTTGGGTTACTTTGCAATTGATTCGAGGAGTGGAACTTTCATAAGGTATTTGAGGTGATGATCTAGCTAGAGATGGTGAAATTCGAGGTGTTTTCGGTGTTTGAGTTTTTAATGATTAACTTTCTTCTGAAAGAGATGGATTTGAAAATGCATGATGAGTTCAGTTCGGGTCGAAGTTACTGTAATGTATTGTATCAGTGGAAAACCGAGTAGCGTCTCTTATTAATACAGTTGCTCTATATTCGTCTGCTCGTTCACTTATGCAGAAATAGTCATATACTATGAAATGAGGTTTCTGTTTGTCTAGGGAGGATGAATTTCTGGTTTTTTTTGCTCTTGACTTTTTGAGTTTTGGATGCTTTCTCATAAAAAAAATTAAAGAATGAGTGGTGAATTTTTGTTTTTCGGTGAAGGTAGCTTAGAGGTTGAAGATCCAAATGCTGGTAGCCAATAAATCTCAAGACCAAGCAAACTCTCTCTTTTTAAAAATATGGTGTGAAGCAAACTGAGGTATACAGAAGTATTTGTAGAAATGATTAAGGGAGATGGAAGTGGAAGACGTGAAGAAGTTCACTGGGTAGAATTCCAAATGATTGCGTAAAGGAGAGCATGACACCTGCCACACGACAGACCTAGTTCCTAGGGCATCATCACCCATTTGATTTGCGCTTCGAACGTTTATGAACGTTAGGGAAAACGTTACCATATGGAGATATTCGAAGCGTCAACAAGAAGTTACTTTAATTCGAGAAAAACACTCGCTGTTAAGAATTTGGTGGCATTTGACCCAAAGCAGTTCGAACTGTGGCTGGAGGGGTTTTTTATCCACTAATAACGATTTTCGATAACAATTAGTTCTCATTCATTGACTTTCATAAGAACTAAGGGGGCTACTGATAAGGAAATATAATGTTGAGGATCAAAACATAATAAATGAAACCGTGTATAATAAGTTACGTAGTTGTGAGAGAAATTTAGGGCTTTATGTGAAAATAACGGACTAGTATGCAATTAGACCTTTTGCATAACTAATTATGTTTCGTCTAAGTCTTGGTGCCTCTATTTAAAGGTCAAGGCTAAACTTAATACAGGATCTTGATTTTTTGGTTAAAGTGTTTGCTAATTCTTTATTTTCTCTCTCTAAACTTTACTTCTCTACTTTTCTCTTTAAGATCGAATTTAATCCACACCATCCACGACGCACAATCGTATCACTCGTCGATATGACTGACAACACATTTTCAGAAGTCTGAGAACCACTCTTCAGCTTCCATTTCTTAGATTAAAATGTCAAGGCTCTCATTATTTTGAGAAAAAATACCAATTATTTTTTCGCTACTTGTCTCGTGGAAAGTTTACAACAAGAAAAGAATAAGAGCGATAGGGTTTCTCTTCTAGAGAATCGTAGAGTAAATTATAATTTTAACAAATATTACCTTTTATAAAATATATGGTTTGCATCTCAACCGTTTAAGGGAATATTTCATCAACAACTGAAATCATTCACCTTATGATATGGGTTGTGCAACCACACAATCACTACTATAATAAGCGACACATATCATACACTCATGGATGACTTCCAATCACACTCACATGGTACTACTTCTATAATTGAGTCATTTTGTACGCTCCTCTTTTCGATTCTTTTGAAAAATATTCCTCACGCAACTTAAAAGCCTTGATTTTTTCTAGATAATGCTTACGGGATCGAACAACTTAAGGGCCTTGATTCAAATCTGATCATGCCTACATGACTGGGAAACCTAAGGGTCACAATTAACTTCCAATCTTGCTTACAAGTTTGGGCAACTTAAGGGCCTCGTTTCTCTCTGGATTCTTACATGTGGGCTTGGGAAAATTAAAGACCTCATTTTTCTCTCGAATATGCATACGGGTTTGGGCATATACAAGGTCTAGCTTCCATTAGTATTACTTATTGTAAGATTTAGACAATTATAAGGTTTCGTTTTCCTCCATAATATTTCTAACAAGCTCATGCAACTCTTGATATAATGGTACGTCCTCTTTTTCTACTTGTCGATTTCATTTTTGTCTAATATAAGTCCTATCTTTATTACCTTTTTGTAAAATATGATAACCACATAAGTAAAAGTAGCAAAAAAAGTTTTTTTTGTTCAGAAAACCATAATAAGGAATATAGCAGTTTGCTACCTGTTTTCGTACTATTTTCCTTTTAGTAAAATTGAGCTTTTTTTTCTTGAAAGATGTTTAGATCAGTGAAGAGTTTTTAACAAGTAAAAAACAGGGCCAACACTAACCGAGCTATCTGAATCCTAAAAAGTTCACCTAGTGCAAATTGGGCCCATCAAAAAGTGAGAGTAGCATGTTGTGCACAACCACTCAGGTAAAAGGATATCGAGGATGATAAATTAGCTCAAAAGAATTCATAGAGAAAAAATAAATTCTCAGTGGAAGCCTTAAGGGCTTGGCCAATTTCAAAATATGAGACATGCTCACTCAACCCAATTCATAGCTCACACACTCAAGATCGAAAACTTATATCATACAAGACGATAATGCAGTCATACTCCGTTTATTTATACTAATCTCTTATTTTATTTTGTATGGACTATGATTACTGATACGGCCTAGATTTGTACCATTCCCTAATCCAATTTGTTACTGAGCTTGGCATGTAATCTGCATGAGCCCTAGTTTTATAAAGAAGCTTTAATAAGCGATATTGTATGTACGATGAAAATGAATCAAGCCTGCTTATTGTACTCATGCTGGCATAAAACCAAATTAAGCTTCAAATCTTCTAAAATTGGGGCATATGTCCAGGTGTATCCAACTAGAGTCATCTTAGATGGTATTAACACAAACACCCCACACATCTTTTCATGATTATTCTTAAAAAATATATTGGTTGAACTGTCGATGTCTATAATTCTCCTTATAAATTATACTTTTGTTATCTCAATTACAATTTTCATTGCATGTTCATGTGGTACCGCAACTCTTGAAAGTTAATCATGACCAAACCTAATTACATGATAACGGTTTATATGCAGGTATGGATATATTTCACCTTGATATTATTTTCTAAATCCTTTACATGTATCTTTCTAAAAGATTTTGTGATACCTAATAATGTATCCACTTCTCATATTCGAAGCAAAACTTGTCGGTTTAGGTCTAGATCCATGTATACTTCCAGTTTGTCCATGGTGCACATGTTGTCCAATGCTCTTGAAGGTTCAACAACTACTATAATTTGTTGTTTTTATTCACTTCCAAGATGTTAAGGTTCAACCGTAACTTACCTCGACCCAACTATTTATTTCTTACTTACCTACTCCACAAGATTTCTTTCATCAATCAAATTACACGCTTCATCTTTTATAGCAAGGTATTATTGGGTATATCGTCCCACATTGTTATTGAATTTTTATAGGCTTGAAATTATCTCTAATGTTTTTGAAAGTTCACGTTTTCTTGGGCGGTCGAAACTTGACTACATCTTTGGTTTTATCATAAATTACCTGAAAGTTCTCAATTTGTTTTATTTATGATTTCCAGCCAAATTACTCTTCATTTTGGTTGTTTTTATAATTGCTGTTGAAGTTACTTCTCGACTTTCCATGTAAGCATTTACTTTGGTTATAATATATCGGTCTCACATGAACTTAAGTTGTGATGGATTTGAAAACAAGAGCTTCAAGCTGAGTCTTTGTTATTTGGACTTGTGCCACTCTATGAGGCTCATTAGCATTTGGCAAGGGATGATATAGAGGAAAATAATTTTGAATTTCTGAGAGTCTGTCCGTCATAATTTCTTCTATTTTTATATGTACTTCCACATAATCCAACAAGTCTCCAAATGTCAAATCTCTTTTTTGCATGATATTTTCTACCAAAAAAATCTTAGCATAACTCCTTGTCTATAAGCCAAACATACCATCAAATTGTGGCAATGTTTCATACCATTCTTCGTTTGAATAAAATACCGAGTGTACTTTTAGAGGCTCTCCTTCGATCGTTGTTTGTTATGAATAATGTAGTCATCATCCTTTTTTATTTGGAGCCAATAATTTTTTTGATTAAGGCAACCCATATCATCTTAAATTTTTAGATTCTTCCTAGGGAAAGTTTATTAACTTATGTTAGAGTATTTCCTCTAAAATTTGTGGAGGATACTCTACACATGAGCCTACCATCTATTCTAAAAATCCTTAATTTCATTCATGAACTAATCTATGTGGTGCTCTAGATCTCTGTGCCATTACACTTGTCCATCGTGAATTGGTTGAGGTTTGATGGCTTGTCTACCTACAAGATATCTAGAGGTAATGAGGATTTAACAAATTTGAACATTTGTTCAGTAGGGAATGAGCCATAGTAGCATGATTCACCGGTCCATCAAAATAATACATTGTTTGTTGCTGATGACCATGCTACTATTGAGTTTAAGGAATAAAGATGAAACTACATTGGTTTGCAAGTTGGTAACCTGTAAAGAAATACGGTAGTACTTAACTTGCACAACAGAGACACCTGTTACAGGAATTGTTGAAGTTTGCTACTAGTTTGAATGATTCACATGTGAATCCCGAGGGAAGTTTTGTTGTATCGGCTAGTCCATTTTAAAAGCATGTGGATGCCTTGGTTTTAGTATTACTCTTCTCATTTTGGGCTAGGCTCATATGCATGTGTTTCTCTCCTCTTTTCATTGTGATGGCAAGAAGAAACTCTTCATAGATCGAAAACAATTATGGTGATAACGACGCTTTTTTGTTATGGTGAAGGACTTTCGATCAGAGTGTCTTTTTGGATCATGAATCCTTGAATGATTTGAATGGTAGTGATATTTGCATGTGGTGAGACTATTCAATTTTATAGGAAGACTGAAACGGGTTAAAAGTGTATATAATAAATTTCAACTTTTAAATTTTACATTTAAATCAATACTTTAATTATTATTATTTATTAATTTAATATGTATATTTTAAATTTTAAAAACAATCGGAACTTAAAAAAAAAGTTACAACTATATGGGTAGAATAAACACATAAACTATGGTAGGTAATTTTACGTTTTAAAGTATAAACTAAGCTAATATTTTTATAAGTTTTTAAAATGGTCTGAATAACATTTCCCAAAAGTTACCGTCTTACCCAACAAACCCGATATATCTAATTCCAAATCTAGAATTAAATTAAGAATAAAAATAAACTACAAACACTTTATGATTTGCCACCAAATGGATCATACTTAATGATGACCAATCTACCAAAATACAACATAAAATTAAAAATAAAAACTAGATTAGAACATAATCCAAATCTTAAATGGTTTGCTACTTCATTTCTTCACGTCAGTAGTAGTAGTAGTCGTCGTCGTAGCACCCTTCACTCCATCAAAAGCTCCCATTGCCGTGGCTTGTATAGTTTGCGCGGCCTAACCACAAATGTAATCAAATATTAGACTAATGATTTATAAGTCAAAAATATAATTATAAAAATATATATATGTTTTAAAATTAATAGAACCTGTGTTATGGTTTCCTTGGCAGATTGAGCAGCATCTCCAGCTTGGCTGAGCAAGGTTTTAGTCTTCTCCTGAAAAAAATTCAATATTAATAAAAAAAATATATATATATATATATATTAGAAAATTGTTGCGAATATGAAAGCTCGGTCTATATATTCTGTCTCCGTATATAAGTAAGAACAACATGATTTTAACACTAAGTATCATATTGTTCGTTTTGGGCGACTAAGTATGATATTGTCCGTTTTGGCGTCCAAAAATCCGCACGGTTTGGTTTTGGTCTACTTCCAAAAGACCTCTCGTAGCTGTTGAGATATGTTTTTACTTATACACCACTAATTCTTTCGCATAGATGTGAAACTCATAGTAACAAAAATGATTAAGAGGAATAATCTAAAATGAGAGATGACCTACCTCGGTCTTGCCCTTGGTTACACCAGCATCATAGGCAGCTTTCTTGGTGTCCATATTTTCTCTAGATCTTGCTTTTAGTGATAAAATAAAGTAGAAACTATTTCGGGTGTGTAACTAACAGATAATCTTGTAAATGATTCGGTGATTTTTTACTGTCTCAGCTACGCCTCTTTATAGATTTTATAAATCTTTAGTGTAGATTGCTGTTTCTACTGTCACGTGAAGTTTCAAATTTTTGTGGTTATCTGGGTGACACGTGTCGCTCTATTATTTGAGGTGTTAATTGGTGAAGGTAGATTGAGGACTAGGGATGATATTTAATTGGTTAGCATCGACCGACGTGGTCGAGTTTCAATGTCAGAGAGCCACAACATAATATAAAAACTAAACAAGTAACTCCAATTTGATTGGTCTAAATATCATAATAAATTTTTATTTTATTTTATTTAAATTAGCTTAATGATGTGCTACCTTTTCATTGGGTAGTTAGAGAAAGATGTTTATATATAAATAAACAAAAGTTCGATTTATAGAAAAGGACGTTTTGTATATGCTACATTTTATAGATTTTTAAATAAGATTGATAGTATTTAGAGTTTTGGGTAGATTTTTAATAATTTTTTAAGTTTATCGTAGATCGAATTTTTAAGTTAAAAATTTTGTAGGGACAAATTTTATTTTTAGAATTGAACTCGTAAGCAAGTGTTTGTATAGTTTTTGTTGTTTTTTTAACCGATTGAAGGTTGGTGTTGAAAAATCTCAACAGTGGTATAAGAATCGATATCAGGATTATAGATTGTTAATTACAATCAGCAAATATGGGGATTTGAGGTTCGATCTATGGCAGCGCTACTAATTCAAGATTTGGTTTAAAGAAACATATATTTATTTTCAGGTATTTCTACGAAGAAGAACACGCGAGAATCTGTATGCATGGGGGCTTATTGTTTTGCACTCCAATCTCGAACCATTGTGGATAGTCCGTACGCATGCGTTTAAACTATCAAGGATGAGACGTTGGTATCTAGCTCATCTTTCCTATGTGATATTCTTACCACCAATCCATCTGATTTAAATTCTTTTCCTCGAGTAATAAGTGTGAGTATGAAGAAATAATAAAAGAGATCTAGTTTTCCTGAATCTATGGGGCACGACGTGTAAGATTTTACACCGATTTTTAATTTGCAGTCAATCATTCTTTGCAACAAGCTAAAGCCAAACATGATACATTCATGTTCTATCAATCTTTACTGCGGGCCGAAGCCTCGAAACTCATACAAGTAAGTTACAAACGGATAGTACGCTGAAAATAAAATAACCAATGCACTAGCTTCCGCCAGAAACGTTGGTTATGAAATTTGGGTAATATCTCATAGATCACCGACTACTTACAAGCCGACAAGGCTCAAGACCTCTGAAATAACCTCTGAAACCATGGAAATTGACGAGCCACATGACTAGTAAACCCCAATATGAGGTTACCTCATGTAAGGTGAACTCGCAGTTGACAAATCGAACCTAATGTTTTTTAAAATAGGATATGCTTCATACATTTTACGTGGCAACATTCTTTACGTGCATGACTCCTTCTTTGATATATAGGCTCGAAAGAATATTTATCCGTACTAATAGAGCTCTACGAAAGATAAAGAAGCATTTGTTGTGTGTATAAAACTCTCCTAAAAATGTATCATTATTAGACTACTATTGGCTTACGATCCACGAGGACAATATGACACTCGTACAACATTGTGACAATGTCAGCAATTTATAAATAAGACTCACACCTTCGTGGTACAATTGGAGTCGATCTCTAAAGTTCGTACATGAAATATATGAGGGTTGGATATAGTATGGTCTTTGTCGAAGACACACAGAGGATGATTGTTCCTCATAGTCGCAATCAACTACTTTTCAAAATGTCGGAGGCTGAACCTTTAGTGAGGAACCAAACCCAAAATATGATAAACTTCCTTAAATCTAACATTAACTAAAGTTACAAGGTCTCCAAAGTCCTAATATCTGATAATGAGTCGCATTTCCAAAACGAATAACTAATATTATTTTGTGAAACCTTGGGCATCCAACAAAATTTCACTATATTTTTTCACCTTTAAGCGAACTGATAGGTTGAGGTAACAAACAAAAATATTATAATTTGTTCTTACCACACCAAACATGTAGGTATCCTAAAGAATTACACAGAGTTCCTCAAATATATTTGATTGTTGTACCGTACCACCCTGAAAAGTACAAGAAGGGGACCTCATTTGTCATAGTTTATGAGATGCAAACTATTGTGCTAACAAAAAATTTCATGCTTTTTTTTCCATATAAATAATTATGATGAACAAGCTAATGGGGAAATTTTAGCATCGAGTTATACCTTGTCCAAAAAATACTGAACAAAACATACCTCTAATAAACACTACCGATCGTTCATACGAAACAAGTCTGACACTAAAATACGCTTTTGTGAATTTTAAACATAGGACTGAGTTCTCCAAAGGTTTTTCTCTCACACGAAAGACAAAAAAATAGCAAGATGAGTCTAAACTGCGATTGACCCTTACACTATAACACCTGAGGTGCAACTAATACTTACAAGTTGGTCGGTGCATAAACATATCATTTCCCCGCCCGTATAATGTAGAACATCCAAAACTATAAATTTTCTAAGATTAAGTATTATACTATATAATTATCTCAATGTTATTTTAAATATAGTTTTACAATTTCTACAAATTGTACGCTTTGTGTTATATTATTACATATTTGTACTATTAATGTGCTCTTTCAATGTACGTAATGCGAGTAGATTGAACCTTATCATTAATAATAAATTTAATATGATAGTATTATGAGACATTTTACTATTTTTGCTACAAAATGTAAATTGTACAACTACTTTTGAGTCATAGCATCATCTCGTTCTAGGTGACCCGAGTATCCCAACATCGTACTTGACTCTCTAATATTTGTACTAAGCATGTCGTATAACGAAGAAATACACCATGCATTTTGGTTATCATGCCCGAGCACTTAATATGTTGCACAAATTAAATGCATGAGCATCGGCTATGTACTTTGGCTATTATGCCCACACATTAAAATGTTGCGTGACTCTCACGTCTGAGTATCACTTGAGCCTTAACGGGACTGAGTGTCCATGCATCAGACGTGCTTCACTCTAGTGTGAGCATAATGTTACGCGACTCTAATATTCGAACATGACTCGCACCTTAATGGAACTGCCAGACATCAAACTTTATTTATTTAAGTATAAGAACTGCACTACATGGCTTCCTAGTCCAGACATCAATTGTGTTAGGATATGAATGAGTCCAATCATCCTATGCACAACTTTCACACCTAGTTTATGAGTCAAACACAGAACTTTAAATTTGGGCATGACCACCTGGAAGATGTGCAATATTATATGTCATTATATGAAATCACGTACAAACATATTAATGACAATTCGTTTTGCATATTTGGCTTATATATAAAATTCTCACATGTACATAAAGGTGGTTGGGGAAGTTATTTAAGCTCATCAGAAGGCGTCTGAGATAAAGTTCTTGCTACAATTACTGAGCCGAAAGTCTTGTTATATTTAATGAGGAAAAATTCTTAATTCCAATAAACAAGAAAAAATCATATATGTATATAAATCTATCAGACTTTGTTGGCTAAATTAATAGCAAGTATTGCATATGCAATGGGTGCGTACCGAATCCATAACTCGTATCAAACAAACAAACTTGCATCCAACATAGGTGAACCATTTGCAAGGTATTTCATAAATATCGGTATAATTCTACCACAAGTGAAAAGTCAACCAAGTGTAGTGATACACACACATTATGTTTTTAAGCAACATGATCTTACGGAATATATATAGTTGCACTACTTATTATGCTCACATCCACTTTACCGGTTATCCGAACACTTAGAAAAATATGCATTTTGAACATCTTCGGGTTCTCCAACAAAAACAGAAGGAATATCGTTGGTCTCTTGGGGTTCCTTCATCCCGACCAACTCTTCTCCTTGCCAAATGTAACAGTTGTAATCCTTTTTAAGGACCATTTGACGCATACATTTCATTGATCAAGAGAAATCAACTCCTAAAATGGACTCCGATCAACCATCAACCAAGTGTGGTGTGATATCATACATTCCTCTCTTTTATGGCTAATATTCATACATATTGGGTTGTATTGCTCTCAGATGTTGCAAGTTCAGCTTTATGCCACACTCATTATGAGACATATTATATAAAGTATTTATTTATGGTTTTCTCGACTCTTCTGGCCCCTGAACTGTTAGTGCTACTTATCAGTCGGGCTAGGATTCCTCTCTTCAACATCTTTACTTGTGTGAAATAAAATTGCAACTCGGTCACTCAAGATGTATAAAAGTCTCGCCGGGCCTCAACCTTCTCCAACACCATTATCTTCACCTCATGTTCATCCAAATATTTTTTTAATTCAAATACTTTATCTCACGGAGGAAAATAATTCCCGCCAAAATCGTTATTATGACTCATTTATATATTTCACTTTGTGGTTAAGGAGCCGATCATCGTGGGTCATCTCATTATTAACAATAATGGTCGTCAATCGGGAAACAATATCACACCCTTCATTTGAGCAATCACCATCATATCAAAGGCATTACACACGAAATTATTCATATCAAAATACACTCCAACATCTTACAAAATTCATATTTGAATAATTACATACCTTTATTCCGAGTTTGACGTATTATGTGACTAATTCTAACAAGGATTTATTCGAGTCTATATCTCATTGTCGCAATTATGAAAATATTTAGAAACCTATTTTGAAACCTATATAGAGGGCCCTGCTTCCATAGCCTCGTGCATACCTTTATAAGGTATATTCACTAAACCAATAGTTGTACATGTCTCTCTCGAAATATTACCTTTGGAAAGCCTCGATCTCTTTATAACTGGTAATACATTGGAAACCTCCTAGAAGATTCGTTTGTCAACCAGCCATAGTCGATGAACACCATAATTTTTGTTGTACATCTTCCATTCTGCAACCAGTTCCGTCTTGCGATTCTATTTTATTTGAGCTCTTTTCATAACCTTGGGATCATCAACCACAATGTTTTTTTTCTTTTTTCCCTTTTACTTGACCCATAAACTTTCAGGTGTCTAATCGCCTTCACTATGAAGGATTTTATTTTTAGGTCTCCCAACCGCTAAAGACTTGTTATTCTTTACAAATAGCACAAAAGTGACATCATTACGTTGTCACCTTAGAGAGCAACCTATTAGAGTAATCCATCCCTAGGCCAATATCCATGACTATAAAATTATATGGGGTGAGCAATGCATAATATGATTTATCACAATTCTTAAGAGTATTCTCACTTAGGCGACTCAACATATTCTTCACAACTAAATTTTTTATTTAAAAATATTGATATATATTGTACAAAATAAATAAACTAATTAATAAATAAACAATAATGGATATGTTAACTTGAGGAGAATATGACTACTTAATTAAAAATGACTAATGATCGGGAGTCGCGACCTCCTCAACAACCCCCTTATATCCCTAAGCACCGATCACATAGATAAACCAATGTTTGGTTCCCTTCTCTTAATGAGGAAGATCCATGATTTAGATCCCAGATTGAGAGATAGTAGCATGGGTTTTCTCTCTAAGAGTATATATATATCTGATATCAGTTGATCCATGGAAAATGACAGCTTTGCATAAGTCATGACCACTATCACCGCTACTAGTAGCCTTCAGCTGGTTAACATCAGTTATTTTGGACACATATCGGTCGGTCAGAGAATATTACAAAACTTCGAGTGCAACGGTAAGTGTACTCCTACATCCAACACATCAATAAAAAAATATTTTTGTATTATAAAAATCCTATAAAGTGTCTCTTTCAACGATAAATTTGGTGCCATTGAAGCTAGGATATTGTACTCTGAGCAAAACTGGTCGGTCAATTTCTGAGCACTCATATTGCATGACTCTTATACCACCATAAATTGAAGAAGATCCTCAATGTGCATCTGAATTATCCTTCTTCTGGTGCAACACCAACAAAGATAACGGCCATTGGCATAACCAACGACACCTCTCCGGAAATCTCATAGGTACTCTCCCGTCGTCACTTCTCAAACTAAGATGCGAAGGATTTCATCACTTTATATAAATATTTTTTTCGGGATATAAGTTTTTCCATCACTGCATGTCTCTATGATACTTTCCAACAAGAATAAAATAAAAATAATAAGATTTCTATAAACAAAGAATCACAGAGTAAATCAAAATCTAAGAAAATAAGAGAAGTAAATTTGCATTAAAACAACTCTTTTTCCCTTTATAAAATATAGGTTTTGCATCTCGACTGTCCTGGAGAACGATACATAAATCGTTGAAATCCTTCACCTCAAGCTATTGGTTATGCCACTATATAATCACTATTACAACAAGTAACATGCGTCATACACCATTTGGATGACTTCCGATCCCAATAACATAACAATATTTTCCATAAATGATTCCATTTACACACATATTTTTTCATATTCCTAAAATAAATGCATATCACACAACTTAAAGGCCTCGATTCCTTCTTAGTCATGCCTATGGAATTGAGAAACTTAAGGTCCTTGATTTCTTCCCAATTATGCATACGGGTTTGAGCAACTTGAAAGCCTTTTTCCTATTCTGATGTTGACTGACAAGTAAATTTTAACGAGGTAAAAAAAATTCCAACACAAACCAAGCTCTTTAGATCCAAAACATTTCGACTAGAGAAAACTAGGTCGGTTAGAGGACGGTAGCAATATATCACGTATCGATTCTCAAGTCAAAGGCTTTCCACACTAATAATTTAGCTTAGGATATTTCAAAGTGAAAGAACAACTTCTCAGCTGAAGCACAAGGCTTAGCCAACTACTAAATCTGACGCATGCTCACTTAGTAAAATTCATAACCCATACACTTGGGCTTTGTAAAGTCAAATCCTGCAAGCTGATATTATGATTAAACTTGGTTTATTTATACATATCCCTTATTTTATTTTGCAAGTAATACGGGCTACTACTATGGAATATCTGTGTTTCATGCCTGACCCGAGCTGTCACCGAGGTTGACATGTAATACACTTGAGTCCTAGTATTATAAAAAAAATCATGTAAGTGTTACCGTATATATCATGACTGTATATTAGTTATATGGGGTTTGCAAATGAGCTTGAGCAACAATAAAACTATTAATTGTTGTCAATATGTAACGTAATAGCAATGTATGATGTAATTAATGTAATTTTTACAACTATAACCAGACTATAAATAAAAAGTCCAAACAAGAAGCATATGATCCTCGTTTATTTGCGTACATGATAATACAATCATCGTACTGTGAATTATCTATAAACTCATCGTATTATTCATCTCTTTATCTCAATCTGTATTGATGTTTATGGACTAGTTTAATACTATAGTGAACATAATCTAAACACATCACCATGAAGGTTGAGTAAGACTTCTTTTCCATTATATGTTTACTTGCTATCACTCCAACATTTTCATTACTTATGCGTCAAATATATTAGTTGAGTGTTTATACTATGACATGTATTTGGTCCAGCCAAGGCTTACCGGAGATTTAATTGTACTAATAAGGTACATCCACTATAATGAAAATATACTAAACTTGATATCTATATTCCCACTTGCATTAAAGTACATCTAGCTTCAATTTTATCAAGACTGTGGAATTTGTGTTAGTGAATCTAGTTGATACACTTTTTATGGTGTTAGTACCGAGACCTCGTACATCTTATCATAAGTATTTTTTACCAGTATATTGGTTAAACTACCTGAATCTTTTATAATACTTATAATTTCTACTTTCATTATCCTAAGTATAATTATCACTTCTTTCACATGCGGTGTCAAAACTTCTCTAAGGATATTATCATCAAAGCTAATTACATAATAATTGTTTCTATATAAGTGTTCTAATGTTTGACCCTGATACAGTATTTCTATATCATTTATATGTCTCTTCATATAATATTTAGTGATACATGATAGTGTATTTCATCCTATTACTGCAAGCATGAACTATCGGTTTGGGTCTAGATTCAAGTACTCTTCCAATCTATCCATGGAGTTTATGTTGTCTAAGGATCTTGAATGTTCGACAACTGCTATAATTTGATGTCTTTTTTTCATTTTTTTATGTTGAGTTCCATATACAACCTACATTGGCTTAATTCTTTGTTTTTTTATAAACTTCATAAGCTTGCCTTCATCAATCAAAATAAATAGTTCATTATTTAGAGCAATAAAATCTTAGGTATAATGTCTCATATTGTTGTGGAATTTATATAACTTGATCTTATATCCCATATCCTTATAAATCTACATATTCTTGGGCTGCCAAAAATTATATGCATTTTTGTCTTTATCGTAGAATATTTGAAGGTTCTCAGTTACTTATGTGTAGGGTCCTCATGAAACCCGCTCTTGCTTTTGGTTATTGTTTTAATTATTGTTGAACTTACTTCTCAATTTTAATTATAAGCCTTAACTTTGGTTATGGTGTCTCAGTTTCACACAAACTTCATTTGTGCTGACTTTGAAGGTAATGGTTTCAGGTTGAGATTTTGCTGTCTGGACTTGTGCCAATATAAGAGGCTCGTTAGCATTTTTCAAGACATAATATGGACAATAGGTATTTGTAACTCATGGTAGTTTTGTCCCTCATAGTTTCATCCATTTGGATATTTTCTTCCACTTGAGCCAGTAATTCCCCAAAGGTAAGATCTTTTTTCTTCTTGATATTTTCTGCAACAGTCCAACATAATTTTTTGTTTATAAGTCATATTGAACACAAACTTATGGTAATCTTTCATAGTATTCTTTATTTGAACAAAACATTGATTGTACTATTTAAGGTTATCTTTTGGTCGTTGCTTGCAATGAATAATATAATCACCACACATTTTGATGAATTTGGACACAATGAACTGGTTTTTAAAGGTAATCCATATAATGTTAAAGATTTGGAGGTTTCTTGGAGACAACTGGTTAAATCATGTAAGAGCATTGTCTTTGAAATTTATGGAGAATACTTTGTACATGAGCCTATCATCATATTGAACCTAACATTGCATTCCTAAACTTCTCTATGTGGTGCTCTATATATCTAGTATCATCATACTTATTCATCTTGTATTGGTTTAATTTTGGTGGTTTGTCTTTATATAAGAAGACTGAAACTAATGGGGATTTAGCAAAGTTGAACATCTTTTTAGTAGGGAATAGGCCACGGTAGCCATGGTTCATCAGTCTAGTGAAAGGATACACCGTTTGTTGCTGATGATCATGCCATTGTTGAGTTGAAGGCATAAAAATGAAATTAGTTTGCAGGTTGGTAACCTAAAGAGAAACTGGAACTGCATAAAAAAGACTTCGCTGACCTGCTAGAGGAACCATCGAAGGGTTTTGTTGGTTTAACTTATATATATATATATATATATATATATATGTGTGGATTCCGGGGGATGTTCTAATGTCTCGGTTGGTCCGAGGGAGAAATTCGATGGTTTGGGTTGCTATTTTTCTCTTCTCGCGTCGGGCTAGTCTTAGATGCATGTGTTTCCTCTATTCTCTCATTTAATGATGAGAATACGGGATTTTGCTCCTCATCCTGGATGAAGAATGATGTCGGCGTTGTCATCATTTTTAGATTTGGTGGATGACTTACGACATAATATCCGTAAGATGGCTCATTCTTAAATGAATGAAGCGATACAAATACTTACTTGCGTTAGAATTATGTCATCGTTTCCAGAGCATGTAATAAGTTGCGTCATCTCATTCTTTGACGTTGTTGTCCTCTCTGAAACCATGAACTACAAAACACAATCGACACGCCGGACCAACATCAATCACCAAATTATGAATTTATGAGTCATTTTTATCTCAACCAGGTGGTCCACCATTCAAATGTTAGTGAAAGGGAGCAACATGGTTCTGATGCACAATGAAAGCTTTTGAAACAATGATTGACTATGAACATATCGAGGATAATGATATTGATGTTTTAATTTTTACCATTTTTGGTTTTTTTTGAATTTTTCTCTTGTTTAGAAAACTAGTAAAATTTCTAAACAAAATTTGAAATAAGATTTAAAAAAACTCGTCTTACTGGAAGCTCACCAATTTGGTGATATGTTTTTGTGTAAAAAAATATTTCGGTAACAAAAATCAAAAAGAATAAAATAATCGAACGATGAAATCAATTAAATTAGTCCAAAATTTATGGAATTTAAAAATAGTTAGCGGAAGGCTAATGACTAAAAATAATAATGTTGAAAATAATAATAATAAAATTAACGATTCTAATAATAGAAACATGTGAAGTTAATTGAAATAATAATAATTAACAGTCGTTAATTACTTTACTTTTCGTATCGTATCAGATTTTTTTTTTTATGTTTTATACAATCAAATATTAGCCTTCGAGATGATTAAGACCTAAAAAAAGATGTTTGGGTTATTATTCAATTTATTTCAAGTATTCGTTCAATATGAAATTCTAGTTAACAACTGTTACTTTTTATTTTTTGCCAAATTAATGAAAACATTAACTATATTGGTTGTTATGTTTTCTATATCATATCAAAATAAGTATTTTACGTGAACTAAACTAACCATTTAGATTACTATCTACCTAATCATTAAAAAAATTAATTATTTATAGTTGTTTAGAAAAACTTTTCATTAGACTTTTTTTTATAAATAAAATCAATTTATTTTACAATTCATTTATGAAAAATTGATATTTATTTATTTTTAATAAATAACACTTTAATGGAAAAAATGACTTTGATAATAGAGCGGTTGCCGGTCTGATTCGGTCCGTCTTTTTTATAAAATTGAACCAAACCGCTAAACTTGTCGGTTCAGACTGAACCAATTTTTTTTTCTATAAAAGGAAACCAAATTGAAACCGATAAGAATAGGTTCAGTTTGGTCCGGTTTACCAGACCGACAAAGACCTTATAACAATTTTAAACTAGTTATGGTACGGGTTGCGGATAATTATTGTTTTGGTCTTTTCACCATCTTACTAAATAATTAGTGAAAGTTTGTGTTTCCTTATATACGATGAATCTTTTATCTTATCTTCGAGTTAAAGTGATGTGAGATATATGTTTTTAAAATTTTATTAGTACATTTTCATCGACCAAAGTTGTGTATTTTTGTCTCTCTTTCAGTATTGTATTGTTCGATTAAGTTTTTGCGAATAATTTTTTATTAATATTCATTTATTTCAATACATGGTATGAATCTAGTGTAGGGCTTGCTTTCTTTTATTTTCAAATTTTCTCACGTGTAAATAGAACATCACCTAATTTATACATTATAACTAAATTCGTACTAAACATTTACCTTTAAAACTGTACAATAAAATTAATTTATGATATTTTGGTTTCCTTTGATGTTGGAGAAGCTAGAACATATCAAAACTTCATATTTTGTTTGAGATTAACCCTCAGTTTGAGGCAATGGCCTACAAACCAACGCCAGAAGGTAAACCACACAAGGTGACAGACTCAGCCAAGAAATCGCTTGAAAATGGACTCGAACTCATGACCTTTGGTCACGAGTATGCCTTACTCCACCAACTCGGCTACCTCTTTCGGGAGAATGAACTACAAGGTCTATTTATAATTATGGTAGTTTTGTTTCCTTTTTACACGGTTTGATAAGTATGTATATGGTGTATAAGTTTGAGTTTTTATCAGTTTATCGGTTCAGTTTCGAACCGATTTTATCACTTCAGCTCCTTATCGGTTCGGTTTTGGTTTGTTTTTCGGTTCTCCATGACTATTGACAGCAGTAGATAAGAGTACTCAAAAGTGCTTAGAAAAAAAACCCCAAATAAAAAATTTAGACGCTAACTATCGAAAACAAAATTTGGATAAATAAGGAATCAAAGAGACGACTTGAATAGCTTTCGATGAATTAATCCTCTACAACGAAATTCAGATCAAGGAAAGCTTAAACCAAGAACGATTCTAGCACAATTTTAGCGATTTCTATAGAATAAGGTGAATCGAATATGATAATGATGCGAATGAGAAAACTTGAAGCAAAAGAGAACCACAATATGAGAGGATTCGAGAATGATATGAGAAATTCTTTCAACAGACAATCTAGTGACAGTAATGATACTAGGGTTTCAAATGATCCAAATCCTACCAAGAGAGTGAGCAGAGTGATTGGTAATGTAATGTCATAAATAGGTTATAGCTCTAATAATGGAGTCTACTTTATAATTTTGGACTGCTGTTTCTACTAAAATTAACGGTGAAATACTATTATTAATAATGAAATCAATAACGTCTTTTTTCCAAACAGGGTCGTTAAAACCTCTCACATTCCAAGAAGCAATAATCATAATTTAAAACTTATAGTGAGTCAGGTGATGGTCCTGTCGGAGGACAAATCCAAAATACCATGGGCCAAGTCTCCAAATTGGTGGAGTCTCTTAGGAAACGAATCCACTTCCTCACCACTGTCAACCTCCTTGACTTCATCTAGAGAAGCCAGACGATTTCTAAAATTGAGGTCGGATGCAGACTTAGACGGGTTAGATTCTTTAAAGTACAAAGACTCACCTTTGGAACTAATAGCATTATCATCGAGACTTCCCACCTACATGAATAGGGTAGAGCGAAAGTCCTTCTCGAGGGGGTCCATCAAAGGTCCCGATGAAGGACAATCCGAAGTACCAGAAAATATGAATCCAAAAGAACGAATCCTCTTAGGTGGGGAAACCACCTCGTCCCCACTTTCTACCTCCTCAAGACCAATGTACAAAAAATGTGAGTGAAAACTTAGTCGAGACCGTATAAAACTATGAAGGATCATATTCCTCAAGAAATCCAAAAACAACTTCCAAAAAATATAAAGAAGTAATAAAATATAAAATGCTAAAATATTTAGTAAGATATAGAATATTTAAATCTTTATTTTAGCATATCCAATTTTTAAAGTTTATCAAAATATTATAATAATTTAGACATAAGTTAAAGTTTACTAAAATGTTATAATAGTTTAAGCGTAACTTAATGTTTACTAAAATACTATTATAATTAACGTATGAAAACTATAATAAAATAAGAAGGGATCAAACCGTTCACAGAATAAATAGCACCCTTACCAATTATTTTTACTTTCCACATCATCAAAGCAGAACTAAGAACCCTTTATGTGTAAAAGGGAGAGGTGCAGTCTAATATAGACAAAAAAACAGGAGCTCCTCACATGTTTAGATGTCAGAGTCATGGGGTACAACGAGCTTAATATTAGAGTTAACCTTGAAGAAGAGAAAGAAAGGATGTAGAGTAAGAAGACTGGTTGTTGGTCTTGACCTAATTTTTTATATGAAACCGGTCAAGTGCATGGATGGGTCTTGTTATTATTGAAAGCAAGACCAAGTAGTAGTTGTTAGTCTCAAAACTACTTCTGTTAGTATTTATGTTACACTAACAATACTCTAACAAACTCTGTATATGATATATAAACAAACATCTGTACATTTGTAAACAATAAAAAAAATAGATTACAACATTCTGCTTTCTCTAACTCATCTCTGTCTCTCTCTCTCCCAAGTTCTTCTTGATTCCTATCTTGGTATTGGAGCCTACAATGGCTAATGTTGATTCTCCGTCAATTGCATCAGACACAACAGTGTTGAGCTGTTCATTACTTGGGATTTTTACAAACAACAAGAGTCAAATGGTGCAAGTAAGTAACTATAGCAAAAATATTAAGCTAGATAGAACACATTACCTGTTGTGGAAGGTGATGATCATTTCTGTTATCAAAGGAAACAAATTGTTTGGTCACATCTCCGGAGAAAGTCCTTGTCCACCAAAGTTTATGCCTGATGAAATGGAAATTTGGTTGAGAATATAGCCTATGAAGACTGGCTTTCCGAGGATCAATTGCTTCTACGATGGTTGTTCACAACCATTGATCCTGAAATTGCAGCACAAATTTTAGAAGCGAGACTTCGAAGAAGCTCTGGGATGCTGTAACAGAACTATAAGGCTCACAAACAAGAGCCATGATCTATTATTTCAAAGGAGAATTTCAAAAATTAAGAAAATGTACTTCTACAATGATTTAATATTCAACCAAAATGAGAGCAATTACTGGCAATTTGGCCATTTTGGGTCACCTATTCCTATGGTTGATCTAATATCTCAAGTGTTGTCAGGTCTGAACTCAGACTATACTCCTATTGTAGTTAGTCTTGCTGGTAAGGAGACCTTAAGATGGACAAGTTTACAGTCCTCTCTATTGACATTTGAAAGTAGACTAGAGCAACTCATAAGTATAGAAGAAGTTGTTGCTAACATAGACCTAGGTTCTAACTATAACAATAATAATGATAAGACTGGCAAATATCAGTATAATAACACTCAAGGACCTGGAGGTAATGGAAGCTATTATAGAGGTCAAGGCAGAAATCACACGGGAGATCAAACATCAACTACAGAGGAAGGGGATATCACACTTACAGAAGTAGAGGGGGGAAATACTCTCCAAACAAGCCAACTTGCCAGATGTGTGACAAGTATGGCCATGTTTCCCTGTGTTGTTATCTTTGTGATGATCCAAATACCTTTACCTAACCACATCTTGTAGAAAGTCAACACTATAGATCAGATCTAGATGCATATGTTGTTACTTGGGATTCCAACAATGAGTATGGTTGGTATGCAGACTTATGTGCAACTCACCATATTACACACAATCCTAATATTCTAAACCAGAGGTTAGATTACTCAGGTATGGCTTCTGTTCAAGTTGGAAATGGACATAAATGCTTAATCAAACATTTTGGTAGTCTGTGATCCCTACTTGTGTTAATAAACCTTTAAACCTAAACAATGCGCTCTGTGTTCCTACTGTCAACAAAAATCTGTTATCTATTTCTAAGATCACTTCACAAAATCAAGTATTTGTTGATTTCTTTAAAGACTTTTGTTTGGTGAAGGAATTGGCTACAGGGAAGGTGCTTCTAACAGGGAAAGGTGAGAAAGGGTTGTACTGCATCAACAAGGCTGTTAATGTTTCTTAGATTCCTAAATTCTGAGTTAGCAGTACAATCTAATTCTAGTCAGACTGTACCTCAAATATGGCACCACGGATTGGGCCATCCCTCCTCTTCTTTATTGTCAAAAGTTCTAAACTCATGTAACATTTCTTTTAATAAAAAAACAACTTTCTTTTTTTAAATCTTGTCAACTAGATAAGTCTCATAAACTACTTTTTCCTAATTCAAGTTCTCACGCATTAAACCTACTAGATCTTATACAATCTGACCTATGGGGACCAGCTCCTATTAAAACTAAAAATAATTTTAGGTATTACATTCTGTTTTTAAATGATTGCAATAGATTTTCCCGGGTCTATCCCCTCAAGCAAAAAAAGTGAAGCTTTTACTGTCTTTTAGATTTCAAAAAATTAGTTGAAAATAGTTTGAAAGAAAGATAACAGTATTACAAACTGATGGAGGGGTGAGTATCAAACTTTTCTTTATTTTACAAAATATTGTGGGATTGAACTAAATATTTATTGTCTCTATACTTCTGCCCAAAATGGTAGCTCAGAAAGAAACATCGGCACATCGTTGAGATTGACCTCACCATGTTGGCTCAGTCTCACCTTCCACTATCCTACTGGTTAGATGTCTTCTGTACAGCTACCTACCTTATCAATAGATTATCAAATCTTGTTTTAGAGAATAAGTCACCATATGAACTAATATATCACAGAACACCTGACTACTTAGCTGTCAAAGTGTTTGGTTCAGCCTGTTTTCCTCACATCATACCCTATCAAAATCACAAACTTAGTTTTCATTATGTCAAATGTGTGTTTTTGGGATACTATGCTACTCAAAAGGGATATAAATTCATTACACCTACGGGAAAACTCATAATTTCGAGACATGTTATCTTTAATGAAAATGTATTCCCTTGTTCTACCCTTTTTTTTAACACTACACGGTATACATCTCTAGTATCTTTACCTACTTCTAATTAGTTTAACATATTTCATAAGTCTATAAGGGTTAATCATTCTACAGTCAATACAACGCATTACAAACCTACAACTATTGCTTCAACTGAAAGAGATATTTTACCTGATTCTTGTCTTCCATCTAAGCTTCGGTTACCATCCACATCTTCTGCTCCACCTGTTCCTGCATATCATACATCCAACCTGTCAAACAACAATTCAACAATCTTAATCCCTCAAAACAATTTAGACACTAGTTTACTACAAAATACTATTCATTCAGAAGTTCTATCTCCTAATATCCAAAATACTGGTCCTAGTTTTACACTTCAAACTTATCATGTTTCACCAGAAAAACTAATCTCAAAGAACCCTACATCTGCTACTATTATTCCAACATATAATACTAGTGTTTTCCTTTAATACACATCATATGACTACCACGGGAAATACTATTATCTTAAAACCTAATTACATTTACACTGATTTAGTCAACAAAGGTCTGGATTCACCTGAAGAGCCAGCAAATTTTAAACAAGCTAAGTCTAATCCATAATGGTTTAAGGCTATGTTTGATGAGTTTCAAGCTCTAAAATCCAACTCTACTGGGTCTTTAACTCCTTTGTATCCTAGAATGAATGTTGTTGGAAGCAAGTGGGTCTATATACTAAAATTTGGAACTGATGGCTCTTTACAAAGGTACAAAGCTCGATTTGTTGCTAAACGCTTATATCAATATCATGGAACTGATTTTGGGGAAACTCTTAGTCATATAATCAAGTCTTCTAACATTAGACTTGTTCTAACTATTGTTGTTTCAAAAATTTGGGGAATACCACATTTAGATATAAATAATGCATTTCTGAATGGAAATCTACAGGAGGTTGTCTACATGTCTCAACCACAAGGGTTTGAGGATCATTTCAAACCTCATCATGTTTGTAGGCTTCACAAGGCTCTTTACGACCTTAAACAGGCTCTACGAGCTTGGTTCTCTAAACTGAGGGATGTTCTACTTAATTGATATTTTCTTAACTCTAAAGCTAATAACTCAATGTTCTTTCTTATTACAGAACATGTTACTCTTATTATTCTTATCTATGTATGCGACATTATTGTGATAGGAAACACACCTCAAGCTCTTCAACAGTTTATTACTAGATTCAATGACATGTTTTATCTAAATGACATGGGTGATCTCCATATTTTCTTAGGAATGGAGGTCACCAGAGACAACAAAGGACTCTACAATACTCAACAATGGTATATCAATTACTTACTTGAAAACACTGGTATGACCAGCTCCAAACCTTGTGCTACTTCCATGTGTGAATGGAAATTTCTATCCCTCAGTGATAGTAATCTCCTTCCTGATCCTACAATATATCGAAGTCTGTTAGGTTTTTTGTAGTACTTACTGAATACAAGACCAAACATAACACTTGCGGTAAAAAAATTTGTCTCAATTCCTACAAGCTTCAACAAATATACATTTACAAAATACAAAAAAAGTTTTACGTTACTTATCTGGTACTCGACAACTTGGGATCCATCTGAAACCCTCTGCTCAATTAGCCCTAACTGGATTTTCATATGCAGACTGGAAAAGCTCAATTGACTACAGACGCTCTATTGGTGGGTATTGTGCCTTTCTTGTTGCATCTTTGATTTCTTGGTCCTTCAAAAAGCAGGCAGTTGTTTCTCACTCTATTACCAAGTTAGAGTACAGAGCCTTGGCTAATCTGTCCTCTGAGCTCGTATAGCTCCAATATGTTCTTCGCAAACTCAAAATACGCTTGTTCATACCTCCTATTATCAGGTATGATAACATGGGTGCTGCCTCCTTAGCTTCAAATCCGGTATTCCATGCACGAACGAAACATATCAAGATTGATATTTATTTCGTCCGTGACCGAGTGCTTCAACGAGCTTTGGAAATTCGATTTATTCCAACAACTGACCAAACGACTGACACCTTCACCAAAGCCTTGTCTCAATGAAGATTTTAATTTCTCATAAACAAACTTGGTCTTCGTGTTCCTCCACTCAGTTTGAGGGGGAATATTAGAGTTAACCCCGAAGAAGAATAAGAAATGATATAGAGTAAGAAGACTGGTTGCTTGTCTCGACCTAATTGTTTGTATGAAACGGGTTAAGTACATAGGATGGGTCTTGTTATTATTGAAAGCATGCCCAAGTACTAGTTGTTAGTCTCAAAAGTATTTCTGTTTGTATTTATGTTACACTAACAATACTACAACAAACTCTCTATGTGATATATAAACAAACATCTGTACATTTGTAAACAATAAGAAGAACAAAGAGATTACAACATTCTGCTTTCTCTAATTCATTTCTCTCTCTCTCTCTCAAGTTCTGTTTGATTATTATCTCTCAAAACCAGACCGACACAAAAGTTTATCTTAATCTCCACCTCGAACACCAGATTCAGATCGGCACTGAAAACCAACTTTCCGGCCAACATCCCGAAAATGGAGTCTTTCCCAGCCGACTGAACCAGAGTTTATGAAAAATATTCTGACTCGATATTTGGACTTTGCCGAGACAACTTCCCAACTAGGACATGATATTGAGTGACAACCATGGTTCCGCTGAAACACGAAGAAACGTACCGGAGAGAAGTAAAGTTTCGTCCATGATAGACATACTTAACGAAACACAACAATGATTCTTCCTGGCTTTGAGATTTACCAGAAGGAATATGTGTGTAATAGAGATGAAGATTTACAGACAGAGACATAGAAACATTTTGAAAAGGAAGGATAAATAACACTTTTTAAAGAAAACTTCTTTGACAATATCATATTGAGAAAGTCGGCGACCGACCAAAGTGTACAACCGTCTGAGGAGAAACCAGAAAGGAGAAGAAATGTTAAAACATTTTGAGCTTGTTCGAGACCTTCGAAAATCTCCTCCACCAACCCAAAGCGGTGGTGCTGGCCATTGTAAACGCTGTAACGGTCAGGTAACATCGTTGGTACTGAAGAGGAGATGCATTCCGAGATATTTAAGATACTTGTGAACATATTCGAAATCTCCAAAAGCTTTCCCCACAAACCCAAAACGATGGTGGTGGCCATTACAGACACTGCAACGGTCAAGTAACATCTTCAAAGTGAGAAAGAATAGTAAAAATATCTAAAATCTAATGAGATTTTGTAAAATAATACAAAATCCAGTGATGTATTATATGACCTAATAAAGAACTTATAAATGGGAAATTTGCTAGTATATATAAAAGAAACTTAAACTATCTATGGACTTATATAACTTTTTATAAGTTTGATCATTTATACTAAAATCTTGTAGTACACCAGTACACCACATTCATCTTACATGATGATGGTTATCTTAGATGGTACGTTGGAAATGAATGGACTTCAACCATTTATAATATTTTAATTATTAATATTTAACATATTTTAAAATTTAAAAGTAATTAAAAATATTAAATTAAAAGGATATAAAAAAATAAAAATATTAAACTATATGTATACAATTCATAAATTGTTGCGGATGATTTAATATTTATTGAGTATTAATCCAAATTCGTATGTTTATAAATTTCTAAAATTGTCGCGAAAGTTTTTTTTTTTAATTAAAAGACTTTTATTTTATGGATCATGCCTCAAATTGAAGCCCAAATTTAAGTAACAGAGAATATAATAACCTTTAATAGGCTAAAACACGCGATATATACTCTCATTCCCAATTAGAACTAAAACCTTAGTTTTCACATATTTCTCTACAGAAGCTCTATTTCAGTCTTAAAGCTTGAACCTAGAAAATGATCCTCGATCCATCGACCAACTTGTAATAGACAATCCGATTGTAAACTGCTGAACAAAAGAGCTTTCACGGCGCAACATCCAAACAACTCTCCTAGACTTCACTGGCCACCAAAGGGAGGGGTCTCCAAGGCTTCTTACAACAGGTTTGAAAATCTCATAATCAGAGAAAGCAACCCCTGAATCAACTGAGGAAGATGGTTAATCGATCCTTAAGCGAGCTAGAAGATTCTCAGAAAGACTTCGCTTCAAAGCTTGAAGATGATGCCTCAAAACCCATTTGAGTAAGAAGAGTAGAATGCATGGTGAAGTATGACTTCACTCCAGAAGACCTTGCATTTAGCAATGTCCATCTCCTTCTCCAGTGTCGAGTAACTGTTTACAGAAGATGAAGAGTAGGCTAAACATCAAGCGAAGCTTGCTGCCTAATGTTAGATAGAGTTGTTCAGTCCTCCACATTTAGATAGCCCAGACTCATACTTTCGAGGTACGTAATACATTTAAGATGATTATGAGCATCATTCTCCTTAAAATATAGTTTTTGCTTGTATTTCACGTCCATTTGGCAAGCTAATCGGCTGCCATGCTTTGGATCCTTGAAATGTTCTTAATCGTCATAGTTGAGTAAATACGATTTTTACAACAACTAAAAGCAGAGTTAAGATGATACATGTAAACATCAGTAGCAAACAGATTGATAATGACCTCAGAGTCAGTTTTAATCAAGATATTTTTTGTATGTTTTATTTTTTACTAAGGACTAATTCATCGAGCAGGGCTCTCAGCTTGACCATTAGTAGGCTAAGCTTCCCATAAAGATAAGAGGCCCCAAGAACAATCTTACCCTCAGTATTTTTGATGATCACCCCCCCCCCCTCCAGCTTCTCCATTTCTCAAACAAGATGCATCAGTGTTAAGTTTGAGAAATCCAGGAGGAGAAGGACACCACTGGAGATAAGTAATCTTAGGAACAATAGATGATTTGCATCCCAGTTTCTTAGCAAGGTGGAGATCCTTACTACAATGCTTTTTTCTGAGACAGTTAGTTAAATCTAGGTTAATTATAATGTTGTCATTGTACCTGATTATCTGATCAGAGGTGAAAGCATTGTTGTGAAACTTTGCTTTATTTCTTAATTTTCAAACAGTCCAAAGGATGATGACCGGAAGAATGGACCTAATGTGAACTCTAACATTTGTTGACTAGAACCAGACCTTCACCATATGTGCAATAGTCATATAGCTAAAGATTTCAATGTTGAAAAGCAATGCATAATACCTCCAAACCTTCCAAATTAGATCACACTCGATGAAGAGATGCGTATAGCACTCAATACTACTGCAAAATTGGCATTTAGAAACAATGCTAAAATGCTTCTTCTGCATGATAATGTCAACGTTAATGAATCTTTTAATAAGCTTCCAGCAAAAGACAAATGCTTGTCTTCCCAATCATGTATGTTCTCGTTGATTCTGTTAATGAGATTAGAATAGTTGCTGCATTTGTTCTTATTATTTAGCGTAATACCCAAGTAATTTGTAGGAAGAAAGTTAACACTAAAACCAGAAATATAGTTGCAAGCCTGAGTTTATTTACCCTATCAGGAAATATAATTTTAGTTTTATCTTTATTTATAGCCTGACCATAGATATTTTGGTAGATATCTAGGAAATTTCCCAGAGTTTTAGTATTATTAACTAGGCTGTTTGTAAAAATCAATATATCGTCAGCAAAAACCAAGCTACGAATAATCATATTACTTCTCGAGTAATAATGCATTTCATAGTTAGCAATGAACAGGCTATATAAACCCTTATGAAAACTTCCTCAGCTAAAATAAATAAGCTAGGAGAAAGGGGGTCGCCATGCCTCAGACCTCTTTTAGTTTTAAAGAAATCATATAAATTTCCATTTAAAAGGATATATATATGCACATAACCAATTAAGCTGTTAATTAGCCTAATAAAACAAATAGAGAAACCAAAACACCTTAAGACCTTAAAGATAAAGAGATGAGATAGCTTGTCAAAAGCTTTCGACATGCCTAACTGAATTAGCATATTATCAACTTTTTTGTTTATATTTAAATCATAGATGAGTTTTTTGGCAGTAAAAATATGGTCCTGAATAGCATTATTAGGGATGAATGCAGCTTGGTTTTTCGAGATGATTTTAGGGAGTAATGTAAGTAACCTGTTATTTACTACCTTAGACATATTCCTATTAAGGAGGCTACAAAGGCTTATTAAACTGTAATCCTTCCATGTAATATGATTAGAGGTCTTAGGAATAAGGCAAACCCCAGTAGCTAACACACCCTTAGGAATTTTCTGACCACTCATGAAGGATATTATAGCTTGACATAGATCAACTTTGATGATGGACCAACAAGTTTTGAAGAAAACCCCGTTAAAGCCATCCATACCTGCAACTTTACAAGGATTTAGATTGCATATTATATTATAAATTTATTTTTTCAGTAGGATCAACCTCTAAACAATCATTATTATTTTTATTAATAATTTTAGGAATGCACTTGAAACTTTCATTATCCATCATCTTTTCTTCTTCTTCCTTGCAGGAGTAAGGAGAATCAACAATAAGGCTTCAAAAATACTTGGCAGCATAGTTACCTATAGCCTTATTATTAGTAAGCAACACCCCATTTTACTTATTACTGTTAATATAATTATTTTTTCTTCTTTTGCTGGCAAAACTATGAAACAGTTTAGTGTTCTTGTCGCCCTCTTTTAGCCAATTCATATAACACTTCTGATACCAGTAGCTCTCCTCCATGTTGAGAGCTAGAACTAACTCAGTATTGGCCTTAGATAGGTTGAATTTAGAATCTAGGCTATTTTGATTTAGATGAATAATCTATATTTCCTTAGCATGATTTTTTGTATCCAGCACCTTAATAAAAATATTACCAAAGTGAAGCTTGTTCCACAATATAAGATCCTTTTTAGCCTATTTAACTTTTTCCAAAAAACAAGCATAGGATAAACCTCTAGGTTATTATTCCAACTGCTTTCCACAAAGGGCAAAAGATCTGGGTCTTTACTCCACTTGTTCAAGAATTTAAAAGTTTTATGATTAGACTTAATATTGTTACTTAAGTTTATACATAGAGGGTTGTGGTCCGAACAAGTCTTAGCCATATGTATAACCTTAGTTTCATTGAAGAGGGTGGAGCAGTTAAAGTTTAGAAGAACTCTATCTAGTCTCTTCCATTTGGAGCCCTTATTCCAAGTATATCTGGAACCATGATACCCAATATCAAGGCGTTCACACTCCCTAATCATATCATTAAATTCCTTAGAACTAATGTTAGAAAAGGTAGTGCAACCAGCTTTCTCATCAGGGGAGATAACATCGTTAAAGTCACCCATAATAGCATAGGGTTTGCTAGTGGAATTAGCAGCTACATTCTTTAGATTATCCCAAATGTCTCTCCTATTAGTATATTGGCATTTAGCATAGACAACGGTAATAAAAGCATACAAGTTTAGGTTATGATTAGAGATTTCAAGATACATATACTGATCATTATTAGAAATAAGATTAACAATGCAATTATTTTTCTATAAATACCAGATTTTGTTAGATATATTTCCTATAAAAGAGTCAAAACCAAGCTTACTAGTGATAGAATTTATGTTATCAATATTAGACATAGGCTCTTGAACAACCAGCATAGAAATCTTATCTTTAGAAGTGATAAAGTTTAGCCTTCTGACTGTAGCTTTATTATTGATGCCTCTGATATTCTAGTTTAGGATGTTGATCATCATGAACTTAATTTCATAATTTGCTTTGTCTCTGAGAAATTCAGAGATTTGGTAGCTAGCCTTTGTTTTAACCTTTTAGAACTTCTTGCAGCCTTAAGTTTCTTGTTGAGGATAATATGAAAATCAGAATCATTTCATTCTTTGTTGCATGTTGGTATGTTGTTGAGGCTTCCAGGTCTTTCAAGCCATCCATTTCCAGAGATAAGTTATCCCCATTAATCTCACATTCCTTCTGACGTCCTTTCTCTATTGATCTAATAACATCTTCAATCTCCTTCTGATTTGGTGTTTGATATTTTTCCTCTTGAGTGTTAGCTTGATCTTCATGGTTTATAAAATCAGTAGTGTCCACAAGAGTTTCTCCAGTTACCGCATTTCTATCCTCCTTATCATTTATCGAGGATGTCAACCTGCAGAGGAGTCCTTGACCCTTTAGTTTTATCTTTGACTTTATTGCATGATAAAAGGTCATGCCCTATGTGACTGCAATGTTTGCAGTACTTAATGACATCTTTGTATTTAGCAGAGACCCAACACCCTTTATTTTCCCCGAATCCAATCCAGATTTCATACTGTAACTTACATGCTAAATAAATTTCAACCCAAATAAGACAAAATTATGATAAGCAAGATGTTTATCTGGAATTCTTATATGCAGAGGGCTCCCAATTGATTTCGCAATTGAATTTATCATTCTTTCATTATATAGGTATTCCGGAAGATTTTCAAGTTTTATCTGAACCGGGCAGATTTGACTTTCCTTTTTGGTGCTGAATTGCGGCGTCCATTTGAGCAAACACATAGTATATGAGTCTATTTTCCATATGTTCTTCATCCACACCCTACATAGGTCCTCCTTGCAATTAAACTCAACAAACATATGTCTAGAATCTTTTATGCTTAGATTGCATTGCATTTTAAGATTCATTTTTTTTTGCAGAAAGTCTTCTATTATGTTTATTTTTTGGATGCCCTTACTGAATTTTGCAACCAGGGTATATTTCATCTTTCTTTCCAGTCTATTATTGATGTGTTCAGGAAACTATATAAAGATATAGTTTGATTTGTGGACAAATTCCATTGGTAAGTTCTCCAACTCTCCATTACGAACTTGAAGAATGTTTGCATAAGATTTCCTTTCGGGCTGTTGAAGACTTGATTTATTTTCCCTTCCCTGATTTGATGCAGATATCGCTGAAATTTATCCATCATGATTTTACAAGAAAATCAACAAGAACGGAGTTTGCACATATTCACCGTTTGATGGTAAGGATGATATCAAAAAAAATAAAACTCACGAGAAATCAAGAATAAAAATCTTGAAGCATTTTCTTTCGTAATTTGTACCGACAAACCAAATTGTCGTGAAAGTTATAATCTTAAACATAAAACCTTTATCTAAAATTCATAATAAATAATTTTAGAAAACTACACAGTGATAACATATTCCAAATATAGATTCAATTTAAGAATAAAAATAAAAGTACAGTACAAACACTTTATGATTTGGCATCAAATGGATCATACTTAATACTTAATGATGACCAATTAACCAAAATAACATAAAATTCAAAATACAACCACAAATTGAAAACTACAAATTAGATCATAATCCAAATTTCATTTCTTCATGCCGGTGGCACCCTTTACCGCATCAAAAGCTCCCACTGCACTGGTTTGTACAGTTTGTCCCGCCTAACCATAAATATAATCAAATATAAGTCCATGATTTATAAGTAAAAAAGTTATAGTGTAGGAAAATATTACACTAAATGTTTATAGAAGTATCTAGTAGCTTTTTAACCATCTATGATTAAAAAATTAGTTTTTTTATGTGTATTTAAAATATTAATTTTATCAAAAAAAATACTAAAAACAAGAAGTAAGAAAAATAAATAGTCCACATAAAGTTAACTTCAAAAGATAATAAAAAACTACGCCAAATATTTATGTTACTGAATCTGTCATAGATTTATTACGGTAACGAAATCATGGTTAGTCATCCAAATTGATCATTTATTATTGTTGGTCTAATTTTTGAAAGAAATGATTAATTCTGATGGCTAATTAAAAATTTAGCCGATTAATTACTTAATTTTTAATATAAAAAATTAATTAGTCAACTAACCACTGTTAATTTTAAATATCTAAAATTAAAAAGTTCTTAAATGAAACCTGTATTAAGGTTTCCTTGGCCGACTGAGCAGCATCTCCAGCGTTTTCGAGCAAGGTTTTAGTCTTCTCCTGAAAAATCAGTATAATAATTAAAATCAATATACATATTATATATATGTTAAAAAAAGATTAAGAACAATAATCTTAACACGAGAGATGACCTCGGTCTTGCCCTTGGCTACACCAGCATCGTAGCTAATTTTGTTGGTATCCATATTATATCTAGATCTTGATTTTAGTTGTAAATAATAAAATAGAAATTATTTCTGGTGTGTGATAAATAATCTTTTAAATGAATCGGTGATATTTTACTGTCTCACTTTACGCTTATTTATAGATTTTAAAGCCCGTTCGAGTGGATAGGTGTTTGTCTGGCCACGTGAAGTCTTAAAATCTTGTGGTTATATGGGTGACACGTGGCATTGTATTATTTGAGGGGTTTAATTGGTGACGGTAGATTGAGGAGGACTAGGGACCATATTTAATTGAGTAGTATCGACCGACATGGTCCAGTTTCCGTTTCGAAGAGCCCCACAGAGTTTATCTTATACATAGTATCCAAAACTTCTGTTGATATGTAAATTAATCATAAAAAACTGTTATATATATATATATATATATACACGTTGTTTTTATATATTTATAACTATTCAGTGTATCTAAATATATTAGAAGCATAACCACAAATATAATAAAAAATGACCGTTTTCTTTTATAAATATAAAATTAGTAATTTTGAAGTAAGTGATCAATTTTGGTGACTACAATGTCTTTTAACATTAAAAAAGATAATGTTTTTTAATCATAACTATAAAATAGGGTTCATGAGCTAGATCGGGAGAAAACCATTTTTCTCTCCAAAAATCTTATTTTTGGATTGCAAGAATGACATTCTATTTTCTTCAAATTATCTCACTATCAATGACTTCTTCTTCAGCGCCAACTTGTCCTCCTCAGGCAACCTTTTCGATCAATGCTCCTACCTGCCATCCTCAGACAGCCTTCAAGAATTTCCCCCTCTCCCTCAAACCAAGATGTCAGCATCCTCTATACAATTTCCTAATCTGCGTATCAATCCCACTTTTGAAGCCAATTTCAATCCTCAACCTGCAATTTCATCATATGCGTAAGGATAAATACACTCTTATTGAAAATTTTCCTTGGGCAGACCTAAGATGACAGAAATCCAAAAATTATTTGACTCGCTAAAATGCAAAGGTAATATCAGTCTTGCCTTTTGGGACAATAGACATTTGATGATCAAAATTGATCTTATTAAAGATGTTAAGAAAATTTGGAGAAGGAATATCTAGACAGTGGCCCAATCATCAATGAGAATTCTAAAATGGTCACCAAACTTTAATCCTAAAAGGGAATCTCCAATTACACCTACATGGACAACATCTCTTAAAATTCCTACTTACATGTACTTATAAGAAATTGTTCTATCTATGGCTAAATTTATTGGAAATCTTCTTCAAAACTGGATAACACAAAAGAATAAAGCCATCTACAACTCGTGTATGGCTTATGTTGAAAATGACTATACTAAGTAACCAATATCCAAGATCTGGATCAGTTTCTGTCCAGAAAATGAATACTGGCAAGCTGTCATCTATGGTCCAAGACCAGCTTACTATAACCACTGTTGGCATATTGGACACAATCATTCTGAATACAGAAAACTCCAGAAACCTGATTTACCTTTGCCATATATTCCTCCAAAGATTAAGTCCTTAATTGTGCAACCCTCTGTTGATAACATTCACGATTCTCGAGACCTTGCTTATCCTGCAACACCCATTGTTGATAATCCTTCTATCTTAGCCCAACCTGAAATGCAAAATCAACCAAACTTTTACCACCCCCCCTCTAAACATATAAACTCTAGCTTCAACCATAAGACAGATATTACTTTACCTGAAAGCCACTCAAACCCTCCATCTTTACCCCCTATCCAGAGCCCCAAAATCAATGAAGCCATCACAACTGTAAACACTTGAATTAACATTTATAAACATCTTATTGCTCCAAACACTAATGATCCACCTTCTCCCAGAATCAGACCCAATTGTAACCTCATTTCCACTCCATCAACTCCTACAAAAAGGCACAAACCAAGTTATTAAATACCCTTCCAGACCTATTGCTACTAAAACATTGCAATTCAATGAGGATGCCATACCTACTTATGGATCTCCTAAATGACAGCCTATCTACTTTGTTGGAATGTAAGATGTATTGGTAATAAGCTAACCAGAAAGCAAATGAAATATATATGTAAATCGAATTCTATCAGCTTTATAATTATTCAAGAGCCTATGTTAAGAGATCATCAATTATTATCAACAACTAAGCTCCTTGGTTTTCAATACTATTTATCTAACATCAACAATAAAATTTGGATCATGTGGAGACATGACTATAATGTTCAGATCCTTTTAAAAAAGAATCAGTTTATCCATCTCAATGTTATATATAAACATACTCATATGACTATAGTCTATGCAAAATGTAACAAGATCTACAAGAATGATCTTTGGAACTCTCTAAGAGGTATATCTAATAACTTTATTGATTGGATAGTGATGAGAGACTTTAACTCCATCACCAATCTTTCTGAGCAAATTTCTTACTCCACTCTTTATCAAAAGAGCATGGATGACTTTTATGAGGGTATTTCTGATTACAATCTATATGATGTTGGTTATATTGGGTCAACTTATACCTAGTCGAACTCTCATAAATGGAAGAGGTTGGATAAAGTCTTATACAATAACTCTTGGTTCAACTCTTTCACTAATACCGAAGCACTTAGCCAGATTAGAATCTGACCACTCCTATTTCCTTATTTCCTTCTCTAATAATACTAACAACACTAGATCCTCATTCAAATTTTTAAACATGTGGCTACTCAACTCTACTTTTATACAAGACATTGAAAAAACTAGAATACCAGCATGTAAGGCCCTCCTCTCTTTGCCTTTTGGCATAAATTAAAGATTAAAAACATTATTAAAGGATTAGAATAAAAACTCTTTTGGTAATGTTTTAATGCTTTTGCCACTTCTGATGGAGATATTTGTTCCCTTAAAAATAACTATGCTGTTTTTAACTCCACTGAGGATAAACTTAAGCTAGCTAATGCCAAAGCTATTCATATGCAATTAATTGCTAGAGAAGAAAGTTATTGGCATAAAAAGCTAATATAAATTGGAGATAGAAACACCAAAGCATTCCATCAGTATGTGAAACATAAGTTCAAAAGAAGCTACATTCATACAATTAAAGAAAATAATACATAGATTGAGGATCCAAATGCTATTACTGATTCTGTTGTCACCTATTTCCAGTCATTGCTGACTGAAAATCAGGATAATAGTCATATTTCTAACCTGCATCATACCATCCCCAAGACTATTAATAGAGAGTATAACATTAATCTAATGATTACTCTTACTCCAAAAGAAATTCATTGTTCTATTAACTCTCTTACCTCCACTGGTATAGCTGGACTTGATGGTTTTAATATAAATAAAATTCAATATTGTTGGACTATTATTTCTAATGACCTATGTGTTGCTGTTAGATATTTTTATTGTAGATGATCATATTCCTCAAGGTATTTTTGCTATAACCATCATCCTTATCCAAAAAAACCCCAATCTTTAATTGATTATAAACCTATCAGTCTATGTACTGTTTTAAGGGAATTCTATCTAGAATTCTTAGTGATAAGATCTCTAACTGACTGCCTAATCTTATTTCTAAAGAGCAGTATGACTTTGTTAATGACAGACATATTTATGATAATATTCTTATTATGCAAGAAATAATCCATTATTTGGATAAAGAAACAGAGGTGGAAACTTAATTATTAAGTTGGATATGACCAAAGCCTTTGACATGCTTTCTATATCATTTCTTTATCAAACTCTTGAAGCTTTTGGTTTTGAAAAAACTTTTATATAGTTAACCAAAAGTCTCACTTCTAATAACATATTTTATGTTATTATAAATGGAAATCATAAAGACTATTTTAAATCAACAAATGGTCTTAGACAAAGGGACCCCATGTCCCTAAGTCTTTTTATTCTTTGTCAATAAGATCTAATTAGAAGCTTAAACAATATTTACATCTCTAACAGCTCATACTTTAGTTCCGTTTCTGGCTTCTGCGGATGACATGACCATCTACATTAATGGCTTTCTCACTAGTCTCTTTAATCTCCAATCAACCTTGCAACATTATCAAAGAATCTCTTGTTAGGTTATCAATAATGCTAAATCTAGCATCATTCTTCAACAGAAATAATTACCACCAGACTCTCAAATATTAAAAATTAGACTGATTATACTATTAAAAATCTTCCTATGCACTATCTTGGAACCATCATCGACAACAGAACCAAGTCCTCTAATTTTAAAGACCTAATCACCAAGCTCATAAAGAAGAATCAGGACTTGAGCCATCATCTTCCCTCTTTTGGAGGTAGATTAACTATTGTTCAATCTGTTCTTCAAACTTTCCTTATTACCATTTGCAGAGCTTTAAACACCTTAATTCTACTTATAGCAGGATTGAAACTATTTACAACAAATAATTATGGGGCCATTTAGATGACAACACGGTAACTATATGGGCTGAATGGGATTCTATTGCTCTTTCTTATGATGAATGAAGTTTCAGTCATAGAAAAATCAAAGACATGCAAATAACTTTTAACTGCAATCTTTGGTTTAAATTCACATCTAAATCTAATATCTGGGCTAATTTAATGCATGATAAATACTGTAAAACTCTGTCATCCTTTGTAGGATAAAAAAACTCATAATAGCTTTAGCACTTGGAAGAGACTCATTGATATCAAACCTACTATTGATCAGTATATTTTTTTGAACTCTAAGAAAAAGTGATATAAAATTCAATCTGGATAGATGGTTCAAACCGAATCCGTTGATCTGTCTAAATCTTGAAGATAATAATAATTGGTATACTCATCACTATGTTAAGGATTATTACTATAATAATACATAAGACTACAATAAATTGGCTTTATATATTATTGATTCCAATATTTATATTATTAGATATTTCTCTCTTAAAGCTAATGAGGATGATTTTCCCCATTAGACTATTTCCACTAATGGTCTCTTTAACTCTAAAGATACATGGGACAGTATCAAAATCAGACGCCCTAAATCTACCATGTTCAAAAGAATTTGGAACCAAATTACTCCAAAGAAGTGCTCCTTTATTTTTTGGAGAATTTTATACAACTGGATTCCTACTGATTATGTTCTTTAATTCTGGAATGTTCAGTTGGCTTCTAAATGCCAATACTGTAACAATTCTTAGTTTACTAATCATATTTTTGTGAATTTTAAAATTAGTTGGTAGGTCTGGAGCTATTTTGATGGGATTTTTAACTTAAGGTTGGCCATCCATATGACTATTAATCATATAGTCAAATGTTGGTTTGATTATTCTCCTACTGATATATATAATCAATCATTTTACTTACTATAATCACTTGGACTCTTTGGCATTTTGGAAACAAATTAAAAATGGGGATCCTATTATCTCTCCTAAATCTATAATCTACAAGATTAACATTATTATCACTAATCTGGATCAAACTAATCTTTTAAGCAAAAAAACACTGCTTCAAAGAGAATGATGTGGCCTATATTATCAACTGTTTAACCACCTTAACACCCCTAGAAAGATCATTACTGTTAGTTGGCACCCTGCTAAATACTCTTATTTTAAACTGAATACTGATACCTCATGTCTCCCTAGTAGAGAAGCTTCTGGAGGTGCCTTTAGGAGAAATTTTAAGGGTGATCTTATTGCTGCTAAAGACATGCTCTATGAGAAACATACTCCCATTTATCTTGAGTGTTTACCCCTTTTAGATGGTCTGCTCTTATGTAATAAGTTAAAAATTTATAATATAAAAGTAGAAACTGATTCTAGTATGCTAAATGTTATGAAGACTACCCATAACTCTTCTTGGTTTCTTACTGCTATTCTAGATTATTGCAGGGAATTATTTACGCAGAATACCACTTTATCTTATATCTTCAGAGAGCAAAACTTGGCAGCTGACTGACTGACCAAGTGGACTATAAAATGCAAGAAAAAGATCGATCTCTATCATAATCAAGTTCCTAAACAACTTCAATCAATTATTCTTCTGGACAACATTGAACTGAATTTTGTTAGAGAGACTCACTAGATTTTATATTTTCAACGCATAACGGCACTGCTCTCCAGTCGTGCTTTCATCATTGCATCATCTGTAGCTGTTAAAACATTTGATCTCTTATCATCTCTCTCTGAGGCTCCTCGAATCCTTGTGCAAAATGTCTCTAATTCAGGTGCTTTCTCTAGGATTTACCCTTTCAAAGGTTTTTTTTCTCCAATTGGCAAGATATTTCGAATTATCCTCTTGAAAATTACAATCTCAATTCTCTAGTTATCAATTTCTTATTTGTGTAGCTCTCTTTTTTGCTAGGGTTTTTATTTTTCTCCATAATCCCAATTTGGGGCATGATTGTTTTGACCATCTATTTTATCTTCTAGTACTAATACATCAATACTAGTTTTTTTCTTTTTAGTAATAAAATT
Source organism: Limnanthes douglasii subsp. nivea (assembly GCA_036936605.1). NCBI lineage: Eukaryota > Viridiplantae > Streptophyta > Magnoliopsida > Brassicales > Limnanthaceae > Limnanthes > Limnanthes douglasii. Next base: position 285,880,443 of record JAUPFV010000004.1, read on the forward strand.
AATTTTGGATTAATAATATTAATAATTATAGCTATAAAATATTTAAAAAATACTATCCTAAATAAATTATAAAAGAAATCTATTATAAAAGATAAATTTTGCTATGAATAATACCTAATTCAATAGATAAACTATTATTTTTTAATTATTATTAATTATTATTTGTATTATGTTATATTGTATTATTTGTTTTCGTTATCGGCTCTTAGCCACATACATCCAAATCAAATTGTATTTTTATGTTTTAAATATATATATTTTTAATCAAAAGTTATTTAAAAATATAATCATCGTATTGTTAATACTTTTATGTATTTGATTCAATTATTTAGTTTTCCGAAAAGGGGATTTTCGAACTGAGAATGATTGATATGTTGGAAAGATATTTTGGATATAGTTGAAGAGCTACCACACATTTATATTGGATGTCGGTAGGTGGTCCATAGAAGTAAGAAGAGAAACATGTGGGTACGGAGTATTAAGAAAGTATGTTAATAAATTTAACTATTTAAATATAGAAATACAAGTCTATCCAAATGGTTTTAAAGATTAATTAGGTGATTATGTTTTTAATATATAAGTTAAGAGTTAAGGGTTGATTCAAATGTCCTTTTTCTTTTGGAAAATCTTGCACATTTAAAAAATTTCAAAAATATTACGGATAGCCATTCTTGATAGTTATGTAAAAGCTTGATTCCCTAAAACCACGTATAAAAGTATTCAAAAATTTAGTTTCTCGTACAAAATTATAAAATTATAATTCGGGTTGGTTTATCAGAATAGTAATATAGAAGAAAATATTTATAAAAAAATAATCAAATATTTTAAAATAAATAATGATTGCTTATAGAAAAAATGTCACTAGGTATATTTATAGTAGAATTTTAGATATTTAACAGTTATTAGTATAATGAATTTTTATTGAACTTCTTTTTTACTACAAATATAAGTTGACCCAATTTCACAAATCTTTTTCAAAGACTTCAAACCCCACATCCGCAAACTCTAGCTCATTGGAAATAAAATTTAGGCCAAAGTCTCATTCTAACCCTTCCTATGCTAGCATTGTCACGGGCCATCTCGACAACCTTTCCCCCTTGGTTATTGGGCTTAATCATATGGACCATGATGGGGTTGACTTTATCTTAAATGAGTCGGCTATGGGTTCTCCTGATTTGTGGAAGGCTTGCTTATCGGGGTACTTCCTCACTCAACCTCAAAACTTCACCTCTCTCAAAGCGAATGTGGAATCATTGTGGAAGAAATTTGGTCTACTCGATTTTAAACCACTTCCCGAAGGATATTTTATTTTTAAATTTGGGTCGGAAGAAATGGTAAAAAAGGTGTTGGATCATGCCCCATGGCACTTTGGTGGGAATTTGATCATACTCAAGAATTGGACCCCACTTTCCACTCTCATCAAGGACCCCCATAAGGAAATCCCAATTTCGGTCAAAGTCTTCAACCTACCTTTGGAGCTTTGGAATGCGGAGGGATTTAGCAAAATTGGATCGGTTTTAGGCACTCCTCTTTATGTGGACCATCAAACTGAAAAGATGGAGAAACTCCGCTTTGCTCGCATTTGTATTTTGATTTCAACGGGATCCGAAATCCGCCATGAGCTCACTTTCAAGATTAGGGACAAATACATTAGGGTGAATTTTGAATACCAATGTCTCCCTCCACAATGTGCAAATTGTGTAGTCTTTGGACACACCTCCATCCAGTGTAAAAAAAGAGGTTTCCAAAATTCCTTCCATTCACCCATCGTTTACTGTTTCGGAGGAATCTGATCCTTTTGAGCCAACACGTCTAAGTGGACATCGTCTTGATTCCCTCGAGGAAGTCAAGGAGGTGGAAAGTGGTGAGAAGGTGGACTCACCCCCCCCCCCCCCCCCAAAAAAAAGGCGGCGTCTCACAGATGCTAAGGCTAAGGGTATTTTGGATATGTCCTCCGACAGGGCCATCGTCTAGAGCGATGTAAGTATCCTGATTATGAATATTGCTTCTTGGAATGTGAGGGGTTTAAATGACCCTGTTAGACAAAAAGATGTTACAGACTTTATCATCACCAATAGTATTTCCCTGTCAATTTTAGTTGAAACTAAAGTCCATTTGTCCAAAGTTGAATCTATTCTTCAGAATATGGTGCATTTCTGGCATGTCCTTACAAATCATTTGTCTCATAATCTAGGTAGATTTTGGATAATCTGGAACCCTAGTGTCATTACCATAACTAGAGAGTCACAATCCCCCAATATATTCACTATTTAGCTAAGTCTCATAATTACAATCCATCTTTTAGATTTACTGCAATTTATGCTTTCAATGATGCTGTGGACAAGTACCCTCTTTGGAATGATCTATCTACCATATCCATGGTAGACAAGACTATTCTTCGGGTGGTGTTTGGGGATTTCAATGTCATTCACCACCCGAATGAGCGCATTGGATCCACTAAAAATTGGTCATCCGCTATAGACGATTTTAATAATTGCTGCTACAATTGTGAGCTCAGTGATCTTCGATCAACTGGTTTCCATTCCACTTGGATTAACAAGTAGCCTGACAATCCGATTCTATCCAAAATTGATAAAGTCCTTGTCAACCCTTCCTGGGATGATTTATTCCCAATATCTTTCGCTCATTTTGGTTTTCTTCGATCTTCTGATCACACTACTGTTACGCTTAACCTTGGGTACCCTCGCCCTAAGCTTAAAAAAGCCTTTCAAACTCTTCAATATGTGGAAATCTCACCCTCTTTTCAAAGATATAGTGACTAAGAGTTGGAATAGTCCCATTGCTTCTTCTGGGATGAGCCTGGTCACTGAAAAACTGATTAGATTACAGTCCATGCTCATGGGACTCAATCGTAATGAGTTTAGCGACATAAGCTCCAGAGTAGTTAATTCCCAAAAAAGACTATTCCAAGCTCAATCAAATCTCGCTAGTGATCCTCTCAATCCGACTCTTGTTTTGGAGGGATGTAATGTGTCAAAATAATTTATATTTCTTAGTAGAGCCGAAGAATCCTTTCTGAAACAAAAATCTAGAGAAAACTGGGTCCATCTTGGTGACAAAAATACAAAAATTTTCCATAACAGCATCAAGGCTCGGCTTTTTCGTAATAAGATTATCTCAATCAGAGATGATAGAGGAGTTACTGTCACCACTCCTAACCGTGTCTCCAAGGTATTTGTGAATTACTTTGATAGCTCTCTTGGGACCAGGCATACGGACGTCTACCCTGGCCTTGATACCGTTTCCTCTCTCCTAACCTCAAGAGTTACCAGAACGGATAAGTATTCTATGATTCGTGAGATTACTTGCGAAGAAATAAAATCTGCTCTATTCAGTATTGATAGTAACAAAGCTTCGGGTCCCGATGGCTTCAACTCTTGCTTCTTCAAGTCTAACTGGAGCATTGTTGGTCATGACATCTGTAATGGTGTACTCGACTTCTTTAACTCTAATTCCCTGGAGCCCTCTTGGAGCTCCACTTCAATTGCTCTCATCCCTAAAAAAGACTCTCCCTCTGATCCTGCCGACTTTAGACCCATTTCTCTCTGTAATGTAAGCTACAAGATTATTTCCAAGATCCTTGTCAATAAAATAAAAGATTCCTTTCCTTACATCATTGAAAATTCGTAGTCGGCTTTCGTAAAAGGAAGGAACATATTGGATAATATCCCCTTATCCCAAGAGCTGTTTAAGGGGTACCATTCGAACAGTCGGGACAAAAAAGTCGCGCTGAAAATCGATTTAATGAAAGCCTTTGATAATGTTAAATGACACCTCATCCTTGACATCCTTGTAGCGATGCATTTCCCGGTCAAAATGATCACCTGGATCATTAAATGTATTTCTTCTCCTTCCTTCTCTATCAATATTAATGGAGACCCTTATGGCAATATCAAAGGAATGAAAGGTCTAAGATAAGGAGATCCGCTCTCCCCATTCCTCTTTGTTCTTGTCATGCAAGTTCTTTCCAGCATTCTTCAGGATAAAAGTAAAAATGAGAATTTCCGGTATCATTGGAAATGTCAGAAACTAAAAATCATTAATCTAAGCTTTGCTGATGATTTAATGATTTTTTGTCATGGGGATGTCCACTCCCTTCTTCTTATCAAAGAAGCCCTTGATGAATTCTATATTATCTCTGGCCTTAAAGTTAATCCCTCTAAAAGTCAGATATTCATTTCTGGTATTGATGAGTCTCTTCGTGGGGACCTCAGCAGTATCTTGGGATTCTCGGAAGGATCACTCCCTGTTAAATATTTGGGTGTGCCCCTTCTTACTAGCCGTCTCACCCATTATGGCTGTCGTCCGCTTCTCTATAAAATCACCTCGAGAAGAGAATCCTGAACCACTAAGAACCTTTCTTATGCCGGGAGACATCAACTCATTAAGTCTGTCTTATTTGCTGGTCAAGTCTATTGGTCTTCCATTTTCATCCTTCCCTCAAGGATTTTAAAAGAATTGACCCAGTACTTCCGTCGTTTTCTTTGGTCCGGCTCGGCTATGAAAATCCATGGAGCCAAAGTTGCATGGACCACAGTCACGTTCCCAACCATAGAGGGAGGCCTTGGGATTCTTGATTTAAAAATTTGGAATCAGGCGGCTGTCCTAAAACACCTTTGGTCGACCGTGCGTAATAATCCTCACTCCATATGGAGTGATTAGATTAAGATGGAAAAAATTAAACATAATAATTTATGGAACCTCCCTATTGGATCCTCGCCCTCGTGGATCTGGAGGAAACTCCTTCGTCTCCACCTTTTGGCTTGTGAACTTTGCAGGGTAGCAATTGAAAATGGCTAAAGCATGTCCTTCTGGTATGACCCATGGTTCATCTCTTCTTCGCTAGTTTTCCATTATGGCGACAGTATTATCAAGGACTCGAGACTTGGGAAATATCTCAGAGTCTCTGATATCATCCTCAATGGGAATTGGAATTGGCCCTCCAATTCTAGATCGGCAAATGCTTGCAACCGTGCCAACCTGCTGCAAGTCAAATATCTCATTCTCTCTCTCTCTCTCTCCCACCGCCAAACACCCTCCTCAATGATACTCCTTTCTGGAAGGCGAAAGAAGGATGTACTACCTGCTCCACCAAGGACATGTACCATTCCATTCGGTCGCCCAACCCTAAAGTAGGGTGGGCCGGGTTAGTTTGGAACAAATCTAATATTCCGCGTCATTCTTTCATTTTATGGCTCGCTATCTTGGGCAAGCTTATCACTAAAGACAAGCTACTCAGTTGGGATTATAACATCCCACCTGTCTGTGTCATGTGCAACTCTGAAAATGAAACCATCCCTCATCTCCTCTTTGATTGCAGTTTCATTCAGAGTATTTGGACCAATGCTAGCAATAAACTAAATTCCCCTTTACATCTTCCTGCTGGCAGTCTTGGGTTGGTGAAGCGTCAAATTGGTCTCCAACTCAAAACCGTTCTATTTGGAAGTCTTGCTTCGCCGCTGTAACCTACCACGTCTGGAAGGAGAGGAACCTTAGAACATTTGGTTCCCCCGGCCATAGCCTCCATGGTTTCTCACCGAATTTTCTCGGACCTTCAGCCTAGATTCCAAGGCACCAAAACTGGGTGGCCTTTTTAAAATTAAATTTATTACTCTTTTTCTTTTAAAATTACAGGATGGATCGCTGAGAGTAGTTCGAGATCCGACACTTCATGGATCGCTTACTTCCTCTGATATCTCCCATTTTAGCAGCACTTTAGTCTATATGTACTGAACGTTTCCTCTCCCTTTCTAGGACTGGATCGTTTTTCTGTTATTTCTATTTCGAGTAGACGTTGCTTAGTCGATTGTTGATGTATTCTCAGGGTATGCCCCAGATATGTTGTATGAACCATTTTTATTTATTTAATGCATTTTAAACAAAAAAAAAAAATCCAATTTAAATCCGACAAATAAATATGTTAAGAATAATCATTATTTATGACGAGCTTATCACGACAAAAATATGATAAACTCATCGAACTGGCTTTGAAACATTGGTTGGGAATCTAAGAAATGAAGATCAACAAGAGTTTTGTTGTTAAGTTGATTCACTACTAAAAGAGAGGTGATCGGTCATATCTTTGGAGCGATCTTCTAATTTATTTAATCTTTGATTCGAAGACGGAAGCAAGAGAAAAGTTGGAGATATTCCAACTTAGACTTCTCTCCTATTTTAGGTTGTCACATGTCCCCTTATGTTTGAATAGACATAGACTTAGTCATTATTTGCTTTTATGTGTGCAAATGGAGCTATGCATTTACGTCTTCTTGAAAAATGCTTCGGGTTGGTCAAATTACACTTAAAATCATCGGCTCACATTTCGGAGCAACAAAAGTTTGAACGTCTTGCAAAGGCTTTGGACAAAATTAAAGTCAGAATAATATTAGAAACTTCATTAAAGTTTAAAGTGCAGACTATGTAGACACCTCATTAAAAATTTCTCGTGCTACCAAGGCAGGTAATAATATGCCACCGGTCCTTTCTTAATTATAAACAATTTAGTTTGAAGTAAACTAAACATTAATTACATAACTATACATGATATATCACGAGTTACTAAATTTTACATTAATGTTGAAGTTTTCTTCATTCTCCATCCACTATTTTGTAAGTATTGTCCTTTCCATTTTGGATCGAGTTTGTCGAGCATTTAGTCCTTACTATATATAAAAGATTTTATTAAGATCTTGTTGCCTACCTTAAATTCACACTTTTAGACCTTCGATGCATACATGCTTCTCATAAATTTCTGGCAGTAGTAGATCCTCAGGTAGGACTTTGTTTATTTTTCCTCATTCAAATCTCGTTCGGCCTATCTTGCCTACTCATTCCCTAATTGAGAATAGTTAAACACCCTAAAGGATGGTAATGTGATTTATGCTGGGATAACCACGTCCATACCATATGGCGACAATACCTCTTGAAAGAAGTTAGACCACTTACTAGCGACTCATATTAGGTTCTCTTTAGGCCATCTAAGATGCTTTTGGTTGTAATCTCCACCTGCCAATTTTCTCAAGGTGGAAAAAGTTGGGAAATATTGCTCTATACTGTGAGTAGAAAGAAACTCGTACTGTTTTGAAATTTAAGACTATCATCTGTGGTGATTGAATTGGGTATCCCGAACCTATAAAAAATATTAATTATGATAAAATTATTCACATTATTTGTCGTAATCACAGAGTGCGGTTTGGAATCTACTCATTTTGAAAAAGACAATAATATTCTGACGACCTATCGAAGTACTGGGTAAAGGACCGACCATAACAATACCCCATATTTCAAAAGGTAAGGCTTTGACTAAAGAGTCATAGTTGGGCAGTTAACTGTTTTGGAAAATCCATAACAAACATCATATTATTTACTAACTCTGTCGTTATAACCAAGATTGCCAGCTAGTAAAAATATGCTAGCAGCACTCTCTGTATCAACATTTTAAAACCACAGTGTGTCGAACTAGTTCCACAATGAAGCTTCTTCAAATTTACGAGAGAATATTCAGGTTCAAGGCTTCAAAAAAGAGGATGACTTAAACCTTTCTCGTATAAAGTTACCACTAATAAAAAGAACCTTTTCGCCATAAGCTTCAACATTTAGATTGTCGCTTTATCACTAGAAAAGTTCCATATGTTGGAAAATCTTAAATTTAGGATCTCAAATCTCATGTTTCATTAACACAAATCTCAATTTTTTTTATCTTTGACTCAACTAATTTTCTCATTCACTTGAAGAATAATCTTGAAAAGTGACTCATGGCTCAGTTTCTAGAAGGCTATCGAATACAACGAGTCTGCCAAAATGTTTTCTTCTTTGGAATTGTTCATACTGAATATTGTCAAATAGTTATGCTTGATTCTTGAATGCTTTATAATAAACATATGTTCTTTACGAGCCTCCGCCGACTTGAGGGCGTGATTTATCTGACATTGGGTGTTGTTTGTCAATAAAATATTTTTAGCTCCACAAATATGGGCTAACCGAAGTCCCACTATAGCAACCTCATACTCAGACTCGTTATCTGATGCTTAGAAACTAAAAAGAATGATCTGATTCATGGTTTCCCAAAAATAAGACACTAACTGCACCCCAAAGCATAACATGAAATATTAGATCCCCTGTCAGTCCGGACCAACCACTCCGACTTTTGGGTCTCACATGATGGTTTGGGCTTTTCAATATAAAACGCTGTTAAATGATCAACAAAAGCTTCATCTTTAATATCCATTATCGACTCGTACGTTATGTATAACTCTCCCAATTCTATTGATCATCGCCTTAACCTTTCTAAATATTAGGACTTTGAAAAATATTATGAAGCATAAAATAATTCTAAACCACAATTGATAGCCATTGAAAATAATGCCTCATTTTTATTACAACAACGATTAATGCCAAAGCTAATTTTTTAAGGTGAAGATACACGCTTTCTGTTGATAACGAACTCTTAATCACATAGTAAACATACTTTAGAAAATTACCATCTTCTCGTATCAGAATGACGCTTATCGAGTAGTAAGATACAACTAAGTAAACACATAATTTCTCTCACAGGACAAGTTTGGATAATGTCTATAGATAACAAAATGTTCCTTTATCATATTAAATGCTTTATCACACTTTTGTTTCCGATGGAAATTGATGTCTTTCTTCAAAACTTGATAGAACGGAGTATATTTATCTGAATATCGAGAGATAAACCTATTAAGCACGACGATCCTACCTGTCGGTACTTGAACTTTCTTGAGTAACCGATGCAGCTGCATCGAGGCCAAGGCCTCTAGTTGTGTTGGATCAAACTTGGTTCCTTTCTCACTGATTAAATAACCAAGCAACTTACCAGAACAAACCTTGAAATTGTACTTATCCGGGTTAAGATTAAGATAGTAACCCTAGGGTTTTCAAAAGTTCTACCATACCAACATATATTTAGAATTTTCAACACTCTTGCCTAACATTTCATTCATCAGTATACACTTTGACATTCTTATCAATCTTAGTAGAAAAAATCTTTTTTATCACTATTTGGTAAGTTGTCCCAGAATTCTTCAAGCTAATAGGCATGACTTTGGGACAATGCAAGCCTCAGTCAGCAACAAAGGTTGTGCTTTTTGTCCAATGGTTGCATCTAGATCTGATTGTAGCCGAAGTATACATCCATGAAATATAAAAGTTTATACGTTGAAGTTGAATCTACCGATTGATATACCACTGGGATGAAGAACGATCCTTGAGAAACGTTTTGTTCTGATCTGTGATTTTAACACACATCCTCCAACTTCTATTTTTTTTCTTCACTAAAATAGTTGGCCGTCTATGTAGCATATTAAGACTTTCTGAAGTAGCCTACCCTTGATAATCTGTCAATCTTGGTAAATCTAGACACAAAATTTTCAATGGAAAATGATCTCATTTTATACGATATCGACCTCGCATTCGGGTTAACTGATATGCCATGCAAAAAAATCAAATGATTTGATAGAAACATCCCTGATCAAATTCCCCGATAATAAGGTGCATATTCTCAAGTTTTTCCTTCCTTAGAAGAGTAAGCTTTGGGTCCTCTTCAGTAATAAGAAAATTGGGGCCTCCGTAGGATTGTCGATAACTTTGTCCTCTTGGTGAGGCCTCAAAAACTGCTATCATTCTTTCTTTAGTGCCACAGTTGTTGCGTACGCCTCCTTGACTATTTTTTGATTGCTTTGAATTACTCCCACCTTGTATTCTATAACATATCGAAAGCATTTATGAATATTTAAAGAGATGGTGTGCTTTCGATCAAGACATGACCTAACAAAGATCACATTATATGGGATACGGTAATCTACTACCATAAAGATAAAATCAAACCACTTTCTTTCTTATACTTGACATTTCCTAGAATAACATCCGCTTCAAATTCTCATTCACGATGGCTGCATCAAAATGACATTTTCACTATGACTGCATTAGTTATCAAAATGACATCCTCAGGAGGTCCAACAACACATCAAAGGTCATCATCATTAAAAATAGTAGTTTGATAAGGAGACCAGTTGAAGTGGTATGACATTCTACCCAAGAACTGTGCCTCAATACTTCCCGCATGTTTTTTTCTAGATGAACTGCTTATCCCCGAAAAACATATCCCTTAGAAAGTTAAGAATCCCAAAGGATAAACTTAAATCATCCCCACCTGAAATGACACACATGACGTGATAGTTTGAAGGCTAAGAATCCGAGTTAGTCACCAAAATTGGTCATGTGTATCAAAACAACTGATGAGTCTGAATTCAGCATGCTCCCCGGACATGGACAAATCAGTCCAAGGCCTCCGGACCGGACAGATCGGACAGGTCATATGGACCGGACAAATTACTTTGAACACTATGACCATACGACTGTTCGAACTATGACAAAAGTACTAAAAAACCTAAACACTTCTTGACTAAGCTACTTGCTCTCCTACTTAGAGCTCATGGGTCTTTGAACACGACCCGGGTCCATTAAACATGACCCGAAAGCCCATAAGGGCCCAAACATCAGGGTATAAATACCCAACCACCTGCATTAACTATAGGTAATGAAAATTAATTGCTACGAAGCTGCTTAATTATCTCTCTACTCTCTACTTTAAACACTAAACACCCACACACCACCATAAAACACCAACTGAAATTACCAGCCTACCCTCAGGCGATTATTATCCACACCAAATTGGCGACCACAGTGGGAGGAGAAGGTGCCTGAATCAAGCATTCAAAACCAGCTAAGAAAATCTGTCCGAATGAATCTGGACAATCCAGAGCTACCACCAGCTTTGCTCGAAGTGGTGGAAGAGAACGATGAATACACTGTCGAAGAGCGTGATAGGCTAAAGTGTAAAATAGAAGCTCTGAGGGCAGAGAAGGCCAAGATGGGCGTGAAAGAAAAATCTAAAGCATCGGTTGCTCATCACACCGATAACCCCAGAGAGCGTGAGTATTCGAAAACTCATGTGAGCACCAAAAAGACTCATGCCAGTTCTAAAAAGTCTCACTGGTCTAAGCCTGTGGAGAGTTCCGACTCAAGCTCAGAATCTTCTGACAGCTCTTCGAACAGCGAGGGAGTTGAAAAATCCTTGTCCTCTAGCAGCGATGAGGGTCGAACCAGAAAAAAGCAAAAGCAGATTAAAAAATATTCAAGAAAAAGAGATAGACATGGAAGAATGAAGAGGCATATTGGTAAGGGGTCATCTCATAACAAGAGGCATGTGGACAAGATGCTGATGGATCCCTTTGCTTTCCACGATGAACCATGTATCTTTGCAACTCCCAATGAGGATACTGTGTTCAGTCGTGGAAGGAATTGGAGGCAATCTCCATTGTCTTCTAAAATTCTGTCCGGAAACCTCCCCAAGAGGTTTGACAGCACCAAAATAGAGAAGTACAATGGCAGTACTGATCCAGACAACCATGTGAAGCAATTTAAAAACTTCATGATGAACTTTGACGACGATGATAAACTACTTTATAGGGCATTCTCCCAATCCTTTACGGGGAGTGCTCTGAAATGGTACAACAGCCTGCATCAGGGTTGTATTAAAGATTTCGATACGTTTTGGGTGGCCTTTCGAAGGCAGTTCGTAGGGAGTAAAGAGCTGAAGGGAAATGAAGACACAATAATCCATTGTTCCCAGGATCCAAATGAGTCCCTGAAAGAATACATAAGCCGTTTTGTGAACACAAAGAATGGGTTGGCTGATTGCTTCGAACAGGTAGTAATAGCATCCCTGAGACAGGGTTTGAACCCAGGCAATCTAGCTGATTCAGTGACCAGAAAGAAGGCCATGACATGGGGAGGGTTGCTGAATCAGGTTGGCAAACAAATAAACGTCGATGAAACAAAGAAAACCAGGGTGCACAGGAAGGCGAGGTCTACCCCAGTAACACCAAGTCCCAATCAAAATCAGTCCGGGAACAAAGCAAGAGAAACCGGACAGGGACATGGTAGGGCAAAAGCTCAGTCTCAGCCAGCTGCTCCTGCTCAAAGTCAGCAATCCAGAAACAAAAGAGGGCCATGGGTTCAACCGGAGTGGTTGGCAGAGCTAAAAGAAAGTGTGGCCACCATTTTTGATAAAACAAAGGATGAGGTGCATTACCGGAGACCGGCAATGCTGCAGTCTCCCAGAGAGCATCACAACAAATTTTTTTGCCAATATCACAATGATATTGGTCATACCACCGATGACTGCATAGCATTGAAGTAAGAAGTTCAAAACTTGATTGAAAGGGGGAAGCTGGGAGCTTACGTTAAAAGAAGAGGAGGCAACAGGCCTGACAACACTCACCGGGTTGGTCCAAGTAATGCTGCTCCAGAGGGGGCCATGGTTATAGTTGAAAGGTTTGATGTGGAATCTGAATACTTGGATCCTGATCCAACTCGAAACAGAGTGGGTGCTATAGAGGAATATTCTAGATCGGTCTCCGGGCTCATTAAGTTTTTTGAGTCGCTTACAATTTTCGGAGGGGACACTATAACAGCTCCTACTGCTTCTTCAAGAAAGAGGCATGTTCATACTTTAGCCTCCCAGCTAGAAGGAGGCATGACATCCTATCAGTCACCGAACTTATTCCCCTTCATTGTGTTTGATGAAGATGATTTAAGAAACATTGCTGGCCCTCATGAGGATGCTGTTGTCATAGGAGCATCTATATGGGGCAATGACATAAGAAGAATCCTGGTGGATACTGGAAGCTCAGCCAATATCCTTTTCCTAACCACTTACAAGAAAATGAAAAATCCAGCTGTAATTCAGAATTCGGACAGGTCAATCGTGGGCTTCACAGGCAGCTCAGCAGATGTGATCGGAGAGTTCGAAGAAGAGGTGTTATTGGGCAAGGGCCCTTTCAAGAAAATGGTCAGAATACTCTTTATTGTGGTGGATTGTCCCACTTGCTACAATGCTATTCTGGGGAGGTCTTGGCTCTCTAGGATGCATGCAGTGGCTTCAACAGTCCACCAATGCTTGAAGTATGCTGTTCAGGAGCAGGTTGGAGTTGTCCGGAGCAGCCAAAAGATTGCAAGAGAATGTTATGCCACTGCCTTGGCTCCTCGAATGCTGGGGGCAGTCCGTATCAATGAACAATAGCAGTTTGAGGGCCTTTCTGGGGGTGAGGGTGAAACTGATGACCCCAGGGAGACCCCCGGAGTGTTGATACCAGTTGAAGAGGTGGAAACACACTGTTTGGAAGATGGGAAAAGTGTCAAGATAGGGTCTAAAATGCCACCTATGTTGAAGAATAAAATGTTGAAGTTTTTAAAGAGCCATCAGCACGTTTTTGCTTGGTGCAATGCTGATGTTACTGGAGTCCCATCAGAAGTAATATCACATCAACTATCAGTGTGGAGAGACATAGCACCAGTAGTTCAAAAAAGAAGAGCTTTTTCCAAAGAAAAAGCTGATGTCATCGTGCAAGAGGTTGACAGGCTCACAAAGATGGGGCATATCAAGGAGTCTCAATACCCTTTGTGGACAGCCAATCCTGTCTTAGTGAAAAAGAAGAATGGCAAGTGGTGCATGTGCATTGATTTCACAGATCTCAATAGAGCTTGCCCAAAAGACTTGTATCCGGTCCCCCGGATTGATCAGTTAGTAGACTCTACTTCTGGGAACAAGCTGCTTTCCTTTATGGATGCTTTCTCCGGATACAATCAGATTCAAGTAGATCCAAAAGATCAAGAGCATACCACATTTGTCACTGATAGAGGTCTTCATTGCTACAAAGTAATGCCATTTGGTTTGAAAAATGCTGGGGCTACTTATCAGAGGTTAGTCAACAAGGCATTTGCTGATCAAATTGGAAGAAACATGGAAGTGTACATTGATAACATGATGGTGAAGAGCGTACATGAGCAGTTGCACCTGTCCGATCTCCAAGAAACTTTTGCCAACTTGGTAAAAGTGAATTTGAAGTTAAACCCTGAAAAGTGTGTGTTCGGAGTGCAGTCCGGGAAGTTTCTAGGCTATATCATAAGTGAGCATGGAATACAGCCCGATCTGGACCAGCTAGATGCTCTTTTCCAAATGGAACCTCCTCGAAACATTAAAGAAGTACAACGGTTAACGGGGAGGTTAGCTGCCTTAAACAGATTTATCTCAAGGTCTTCAGACAGGTGTGCTCCTTTCTTTCAAACTTTGAAGGGTGCAAAGGGCTTTGATTGGACCCCGCAGTGTGATGAGGCTTTCAATGAGATCAAGAAACACTTGTCCCCCCCCCCCCCCCCAAAACTTTGTTCAAACCGGTCGATGGGGAGACTCTCTTTGTATATTTGGCAGTTTCAAGTTGTGCCATCAGTGTTGTGCTGGTAAGAGAGGTTGATAGTCATCCCCATCCAGTGTACTACATCAGCAAAAGCTTGATAGATGCAGAGAAGCGTTATTTAAAACTTGAAAAATTGGCATTAGCCCTGGTGATAGCTGCAAGAAAGATGAGGCCTTATTTCCAGGCTCATCCTATCATCGTCCGGACCTCTTTTCCCCTAAAGAATGTCCTTCAAAAAGCAGACATTTCGAGCAGAATGACTAAGTGGTCAGTAGAGTTGGGAGACTTTGACATAGACTTTGCTCCCCGAACAGCAGTCAAAGCCCAAGCTGTGGCTGATTTTCTGGTCGAATTCCACTCCGACAGGGATTCAGAGCAAGCTACTGATATAAAAGATAAAAAAGTGTGGGTCGTCCGAACAGATGGTGGATCTAGCACAATGGAATGTGGTGCAGGAGTATGTTTAACTTCCCCGTATGGAGATAAGATGTACCAGACTATTTGTTTTGCTTTCAGGGCATCTAATAACGAGTCCGAATACGAAGCAGCTATAGTTGGGTTAAAGTTAGCCCACATTTGTGGGGCCAAGAGGGTCAAGCTGTTAAGTGACTCCCAACTACTTATCCACCATGCCCAAGGCCAATCTGAGGCTAAGAAGGAGCAACTTGTGAAGTATTTACTCCTCCTAAAAATGAAGCGCTTAAGTTTAAAAGTGTTGTCTATGAACACATTCCCCGGGTAGAAAATGAGCTAGCAGACTCATTGGCAACCATAGCATATACGGAGTCATATCCATGGATCCATGTGCTCGAAAGCTCCTCTATTCAACTTAGTAAGGGTAAAGAAGAGGAAATTTTTGAAATACAAGTTAAACAGCCTCAAGACTCGAGGTTTCCTCTCCTACAATATCTCTCCGATGGTGTCCTGCCTCCAGACAAATCACTAGCCAGAACATTGAAACACAGGGCTCGTGGTTTCATCATATTGAGAGAAGTGTTATACAAGAAATCTTACAGTAAACCTCTCCTGCGCTGTTTGGGGGATGAAGAATCATAAATGGTCCTCTCCGAATTGCATGATGGTGAGGGATCAGCCCATTGTGGGTTTAGAGCTTTAACAAGAAGAGTTTTACTCTCCGGTTACTATTGGCCATCAATCATGAAAGATGCTAAGGAATTGGTGAGGAGGTGTGACCCATGCCAGAGGTACAACAATGAAATTCATGTACCAGCCATTCCTTTAGAATCAATTTCTGAGCCTATTCCTTTTGCTCGATGGGGATTGGATTTAGTAGGGCCTCTCCCTGTGGCGTCCGGAGGGCGCAAAACTATAATTGTGGCCATAGACTACTTCTTGAAGTGGATAGAAGCAGCCCCTCTAGCAGGGACAACATAAAAAGCTGTTATAAAATTCATTCTGTCCAACATATGTTGCAGATTTGGTGTCCCACAGAAAATAACAACGGACAATGGGCCACAGTTCGACAATAGAGAAATGGAGAGCTTCTGTGCCTCAAGGGGTATACAGCATTGTTTTTCTTCACCTTTCCACCCACAAGCAAATGGGAAAGTTGAAGTGGCTAACAGAACTATCCTGTCCGGCTTAAAAAAGAATTTGGAAGGGGGTGCTGGGAAGTGGCCTAGTTATTTACAAGAGGTCTTGTGGGCCTACCGGACAACACCTGGGGTTGCAACACAAGAATCACCCTTTGCCTTGGTCTATGGGATGGATGCAGTAGCTCCCATAGAAGCAACTCTCCCCTCTTTTCGTGTTCACAACTTCTCCGAGCATGCTAATGAGGTGGCAATCAGAGGTCAACTTGATTTGATTAAAGAAAGACGAGTGAAAGCTCACCTTAGAGTTGCACACTATCAAGGTTTGATGAGAAGCAGGTTTGCTTCTAAAGTTAAAAGAAGAGATTTCCAACCTGGGGACAAAGTATTAAGGAAGGTCTTCTTACACACTAAAGAAAAACTCTTCGGAAAGCTGGCCCCAACTTGGGAGGGTCCGTACATGGTTGTTGAAAGAATTAAGCCTGGAACTTATTGGTTGGAAGACAAAGATGGCAGAGTTCTAACACATCCTTGGAATATCGAGCATCTCCGGATGTACTTGGAATAGCACTTGTTTAAACATCCATGTAAATATTTGGGGGCATACTCTTTCCTCCCCAGTGGTACGGAGAGGTTTTAATGAGGTGTCCGGGCTGTTAAATAAAATTCAATGCCTTCTTAAAAATTTTCTAAGTGTTTTTTAAAGTTTTGTCCCTTGTCATATTATCCGGACTGAAATATCTAAGGGCTATTTAAACTCTAGCCGGAGAATTTAAACACTCTCACAATGCAACGACTAAAGGCTACTTAAACTCTGGCTATCAAAATTAAAATGAACAATAAAAGAAGATGATGGTTGCACAAAACAGAGATATTCATTGAATGAAATAACTTAAACTTGCCTTGGCCTTCCAAGGACTTTTAAATAGTCAAGATACAACACAAAAAAAACCTATCCGGTCGAGCACCGGACACCATTACAAAAAAGAGTGCCTTGGCCTTCCAAGGACTTTAGTCTGAATAAAAAATAAACAAAGCAAATCATAAGTTAAGGTTGAGCCTTTGAAGATGGCTCACCTTCATACACCTTCTTGCCTTTGAAGTCGCTTTTCCCTTCGTCTACCTTCTTGCCTTTGGGATCATCTTTCTCTTCATCTGGGCTCTCCCCGGTATGCTCTTCATCATCGGATGAGGACGCACTGGAGACTCCATCCTGATCCTCTTCGGTCATTGTATGATATGGAAGGTCATCATCGTCTACATAAAGCCACAAGTCCCCTAGGTTCCTCTTCAGATATTTTTCATGAAAGAGCAGAACCATGTCAGACCTTACCTTCTCAATCAATAGCTCTTCGCTTTTAATCATCTGGTTGGTATAGACATTGATCTTGGCTTGGATCGTAGCCTCTTGATCCCTTAACAAAGTGGTTTTCTCCTCGGCAGCCTTGGATGCTGCATTCTCAAGAGAAATTTGTCATTAGTTAGGTTGGTGATAATCTTGTCCTTTGCCTTGGTCTCTTCTTTTGAGGCAGTAAGGTCTTTCTCCACACCGGACAGCTTCTCCCGGAGGTCTCTGATGGTTTCCTCTAGAGTAGCAACTTTTTTGTTGCTTTCCTCCTGATTCCTCTTCAACTCCTCATTTGCTTCCTTTAGCATATCAGCATTGGCAGTAGCAGTGCGAAGGTCTTCGGACAGCTTTCCTTCTCAGACTTAAGGTCTTTGATGGTGTCTGCTTGACCCCGAACTTGTCTCTCCAGTGTAAGTACCGGCTGCACATTGCTTAGCAAGGGGTGGGATATGGTATCATTTTCACTAGAGACAATGAAAGTCTTACCATTGAAGTTGACAGTGTTAGAGCTGCTCGGAGGAATGTAAGGCCCTGCGAAGTCGTCTCTGGGGAGGTTGAGGAAGTATTCGCCAAGTTCACCAAGACCAGTGATGTCTACTTCATCGATGTTAAGCTCTCCTCCCTCAACTTCATCAGCATGAAAGTCCCTTGGGATCTCTTCAGCATGTGTTGGGTCAGAAGGGTCAGCCTGGAAAGAAGGCTCCGGATCCCGGAGAGCAAGCTCATCTCCCTTAGCAGTCTTTTTCTTCTTGGCTGCCCGGTCTGCCCCTTCACTCCCCTGCTTGCGATTACTCTTGGAAGCCCTTGGAGGTTTTGGGAGGTCTGCTTCCTGCCTTTCGGTCTCTTGCTCCACTACCTGCAAAAGATCAGCATCGATTTGGCTCTGAGCCGGCCCCTCCGGGTCTGTTGGAGCATCCTTCTCAGCATCAGCAGGTTTAGCAACGCTCACCACCTTCTTGCCTTTCTTCTTGCCCTTCATTTTGCTTGGGGCTTTGGCCCGGCCTGGCAGGAAGAGTGTCCCATCTGCTTCATGGGTCCTCTTAAGCACTGTGTCTAGGGAAGGTTGGGTGGTGAGCTCCTCCCAAGTTAAGTCTCTCCGACCTGTGGTGTTCGACAGGTGAGACCTTGCTAGATTTCCACTAGTGAAAGCATTGTGGAATCGGTTCCCCCAGTTCTCTGCAGCCCAGGCATTGATTTTGCCACAAGTGACCTGTCCGTCCTTCAAGTAATCACCGAACTCCTTAGGCAGTTCTGTTAAGACAAAAGAAAGATCAATTAATTTAAAACCAACTATAAGAAGGAAAAAGTAGACAAAGGTTTAAAATGGGAGACTTACGATCACTCCTCCACCTTCTTCTGAGGAGGTTTGGGTTCTCTCCGGACTTGATCTTCTTTCCGTTTTCCCAATCGCCACTGAAAAACAAAAACTAGCTCCTCCATTTACTCTCAGACTCCAATAGATCATTAACAGCTTTGAAACTGTCCCCCATATTGAAGTGGTAGAAGGGGAATTGGTGATGTTTGCAGAGATTGGCCACTGCAGCAAACTCTTCCATAGGAAGAGGGATCCCGGACAACCTTGATGCCATGATGCATGACATCAGAGTATACCAAGCGTTGGGGCTCAGCTGGCTCGGACAGAGTTTGATGAGATGAAAATATCTGACAATCTCTGGGTCCAATGGGAATCTGAGTCCCCAATTAAGTAGCTCCGTGAAGATGACTAGTTCATTCAGCTTGCAATCCATAGGAGTTTCGGGATCTATGGGAATCCTTATCTTCACATTTTCTGGGATTCCCCATTTTGTGCGCATTCGACCTAGTTCAGCCGTATGGATGAAAGCATACTTGGTCTTCTGTAAGGCCAAGAGATATTTAAGTTCGACCCTGTGAAAACAAGGCCCAACTTTCCCTTCGAGACACTCCGGCAGCTCCGGATGCCTCAAGCACAGTTTTTCTTTGCCCTTATCTTTTTTGGCAGCAGCAGTGTTACTAGTCTGACCGGATGGCTCAGACTCAAAAGGGACTTCTTCAATAGAGTCCTCCATTCTTTCCTCCATGATCGTAGGAGGAATATCAGTGGCAGTGGCCCGGGGAGAATTCAAACTTGGCTCAGCCTGGCTTCCGGACTGCTGGTTTTTTGTATTTTCTTGACTTCTAGTCTCAGGCTGGGGCTCTGAGGCAGAAGTCTCTCTTTGAAGTGCTGGGCTGCTAGCCTCCGGACCGGGTCGTTTTTCCCTGGGAGCTCTGATAGGCACTCCAGACCCAGAACTGCTATTTTTTGCCCCCGATTTTGAGGGAGTGTTCTTAGAGGCTTGCCCCTTAACCAGCCGACTTTTTCTTCGATCGACTAACTTCTCCGGGGAGTTCTCTATATCTGATCCCATCGCTATGAAGGGTGAGGGTTTTTTGAAGCTAGTGGCAGTTACTCCTGGTTCAACGATGGATTCTGATTCCTGAACAAAGGAACCAGAGATGATGGGAGAAATGCTATGTTGGAACAACTTTCTAGGCTTAGAGCCTTTGGAGGAAGAAGATCCTCGATCTGACTCTGCAGTAGAGGCGATTGTTCTGTCAACAGGCGAAGTAGGTAACCCTGCTGCGATTCATCTTTCCTTCTCGACTTTTTGTGCCTTCTCCAACTCAGAGAGGTTGAGCCACCCGCCTTTGATCAATGCAGTCCTTGCTGTAAACATAAACTATCAAGTAAATCTTTGCTTTAGAGAGAGAAAGCTCTAAGAAAATATGCAGAGTAAAAATGAAAGAGATAGTAAAACAGTAGAAAGTGAGTCTGAATTTATAGTAAATCTGAAAAAGTAGTTGATTCCTAGGAGAATTCAAAAAGTTTGGCAATGATCAAAAGACGGCGCTGATGTCACCATATGTAATTAAAGAGGTTGCTTTTCGAAGAAGGTGGGTTCGAAATTCAAGGTGAAAAAACGGCTAAAGCAACCAGTGAGAGTGTGACACGTGTCCCACAAACTCAGGCAAAAATCGTTTTGAATTTGTAAAGCTTTATCTGTCCGGGTAAACCCATAGACCTGTCCGGATTGAAAACTACTTCTAATGTCGGACTGTTTTCAGGTCTCTGACAAGAATACTTGCTCAAACACCTAAAAAAGGGGCTCTTGATGAGTCCGAATTCAGCATGCTCCTCGGACATGGACAGATCAGTCCAAGGCCTCCGGACCGGACAGATCGGACAGGTCATATGGACCGGACAAATTACTTTGAACACTATGACCATAGGACTGTTCGAACTATGACAAAAGTACTAAAAAACCTAAACACTTCTTGACTAAGCTACTTGCTCTCCTACTTAGAGCTCATGGGTCTTTGAACACGACCCGGGTCCATTAAACATGACCCGAAAGCCCATAAGGGCCCAAACATCAGGGTATAAATACCCAACCATCTGCATTAACTATAGGTAATGAAAATTAACTGCTACCAAGCTGCTTAATTATCTCTCTACTCTCTACTTTAAACACTAAACACCCATACACCACCATAAAACACCAACTGAAATTACCAGCCTACCCTCACGCGATTATTATCCACACCAAATTGGCGACCACATGTATTTTTTTTTTGTATTAAAGCAACTATTTTTGTTGGTTTTTTTGCATCTATAGTCACTCATGGGTCAAAACTGATGTAAACCGAGACAAACAAAAGTGACCACAAAAGAAAAATGAGACCAACAAAAGTGGCCGTTTTGATAAAAAAAAACTACTGATTGTTTTGATACACATGACCAATTCTGGAGACTAACCCGGATTCTTAGCCCAGTTTGGATCAAGATCAAAATATTAACTCGACAAATCAAATAATTATGACTCTTGATAACCTATTACCATATTGTAATTTTCATTCTTAGATTCTATCATCTGGGTCCCTGATCCTCCAGCTCCGGCGGATCTCGACACATTCCTAATGTTACTCTAAACACCATTGTTGTTGTTTCTCACAAACCGTAACAACTTGTCTTCGTTGGAAGGACTTTGTATCTTATTCTTTAAGGCCATGTGATCTTTGGTCCCGTCACCGATGTCATTGTGGTACTTGAAAAATATAGTATTCATGTCCTATCGAGTCGTAGTCATAGATAAGGGCTTCATATACAATGTATAGTTCTTGGTTTTATCAAGAATGGTTTTACGCTCTCGGTAAGATCGATGTAGTATCTTGCATCAACCACTTGTTCCTCCATTTATCTCGACCCTTTAATATGTCCCACCGCGGACCGGGATAACCTGAACCTGCCTATGTGTAACTTGATTTTGGGCTTGTGGTATTCTTAATTTCACTAGAGATGCGAGTGAGAGAGGAAGATGATAAATGATTTGCTACTCTTGATGTTGTATCTGTGGTGCTTAGTACACTGTCAAAGTAACAATGGGGATCAAAGAGTGAGGTTGATAATTCCGTCAAGGATATTTTTCAGGACTCACCAAAGACGCATGATCTCCACAACTTTAATTTGTGACTCTACCTGATCCACCGATATTCGTTACCCCAATGCTCAATATTCACCAGATAAAAACTATCCACATGCATGCATGAAGTATTCAATTCTTACGTAGTCCATAAACTCTATTAATGAAATTCTCCCCAACAAACCAATCTCCTGACCTCCTACATCAAAGAATGTAGTATTAACATCTATCTAAACTAACTCAAAATTCTCCAACTATTCACTATAGACAAACTGTCCACTTGCACGTCTGAAGTATTCAATTCTTACATAGTCCGTAAACTTCATCAATGCAATATTCCCCAAAAAATAAATCTCCAGACCTCATACATCTAAGAAGGAAATATTAACTTCTATAGAACCTAACTCAAAATCATACCAATCAACACCTGACAACCTTCTTTGAAGTCTTCTTGTTACTTCATAGCTTGAACATCTTAAACCTCTAACCCATCAAATTTCAAACCAATATCCAAATTCGTTGAACTATCTTTGCAAAGGTCAAACCCAAACCCAACTTCAACAGAGGGATACTCATCTTTAACCTGATGTTCCAATTTCATCTGAACTTCAGTGTCACCTTCGACATCTATTACATCTTCATAGCGACTGAAAGTCCATGAGCTTCTATTAACGATAATAGTTTCCCTAACAACTCCTTCATTAAATATCTCGCTCAGCCTAGTAATAAGAATCATAGCCGTTACTCTAAGTAAGCCTCAACTCATCTTCTTAGTTATTCCATTCTTCAAGGTCTTATGGATTATATGCCTAAAAATACCAAGTTTTAAACAATACCTAATGAATGATTTGTTTTCTAATACCATGGCATTGTCAGTTTTAAAACTCTTTAGATACTTCTTGGATTGGATCTCCATCTACTTCAAAAATCCCTCAAAGTCTTTCAGTCGACTCCCAGTAGACTCATGCCCAATACTAGATGCCCATTAACTACATATCCATACATAACTAAAATACCATTAGTTTAGCTAACCTCCATAAAAACATGTGAGTCTTGAAAGACCCTAAGTCTGTCATCTCCATCCTTATACTTAAATTATTCATGATCTAACATACTTATAGACAAAAGGTTTTGTTTAAGTTTAAGTGCATACCTTATATTTGCTAAGATTTTTTCTAGTTCATTAGACAACTTGAATATAACAATCTACATTCCCTTAATAGTACAATACACATTATTCCCTAATATGGCCTTATCACCTTCAAACTTTTCAAGGTTTTCAAATTAATGCTTCTTGGAAGTCATACAAAACGATGGTCTGGAATCAAGAACCCACTTGCTACTATGCTTTCATGAAGAAACAACTAAACCATTAGCATATTCATAGTCATTAGAGATCATTTTAACTTTCCAACTTCGTCCTTCAGATAACTATATGCATTCATTCTCTCGGGGCAGTTCCTACTTATATGAATAGCACCAACATTTCATCCTAGAACCAATATATTTCTTGATTGAATTTCTTCATCTAGGTATTCCACTCACACTCAGTTCGACACTGTCATAGTCGCTCTTTGAAACCGAATTTCTTTGAAGATCCTTCGAGTTTAAATAATTTATTAATGTAAATAACTTCATCTGTAACGTGTAAAGTTGTTTCTTGAGGTTTGCCAATTTCTTAATGTAAATAACTTCTAGATTATTCCATATCCCCATGGGTGAAGCCTCTTCAGAAACCTCTCGAAGTACCTCACCCCCTAGGCTTAAGATCAACATATTATGGGCTTCAGAAAACACCTGGGCATCAATCTCCTTTGTACCATTCTCTTTAATGGTAGTAGATATTTCCATAGTCACAAAGAATGATTTGAACTTAATTATTTAGAGGTTTAAATCTATATCACATGTGAATTAATCAAGGTTAAACTTCATGAAATCCATCGTTTTGATTGCATTTGACTTTACTCCAAGATCAATGATCTTCGTCATTCTATTTTCTCTTCTTCACCAACCATAAAATATCGATGTCAGATCTCCATTCTCATCACAACACTTCTTAGAGAAGTAACAAATATATGAACAAGATCTGGCCCAACCCTACCAAGACTCGTTAAGCTAAACCCTAGTCACTCATCCAAAGCAATGGTCGAAAGTTGGCGAACACATACCCAATAATACATTGCAGACATGACCCATCGGCTTCCTATTAAAGACCTAAAACTATTTATTTTCCTTACAAGTAGGGTCATGCCTTGGAAATGCTAAGAGAACGCACCAACTATCCGTTAAACTCTGGCGCTAGTCACTCAAACCCTAAGTACGCTATTCTGAGTCATTCATAATTTCCCCCAAAGTCATAGACATACAACACATTACATTTATGGTACATTTACTAGCCTTCGAGCGACCTTTGCATCCAAACTCCAGCTCAAATTACTCTTGTAGTCCCGCTAAACGTCTATCAAAATGCTCTTGTAGTCTCGCCAAGCTTTCGGGCATTTTCTAGTGGTTCGACATATGCATCAATTTTTTTTTGGTCTCACAACTCCATATTTTCGTTCCTCTTGACATCATTTAATAATGAAAAAAACATCAAACATCGTACATCTATACATACCATTATTAGTTCATGATTGGAACTCTGCATGCTTAATTCAAAACATACACTTACATAAATTTCCAATTCGATCTCTCATGTAGCTAAATTCATCAATGATTGATCTATCTTTATGGTTTCTGTCATGTTGAGACCGCAAACACTCTATAACATTTTAACATCAACTGAATTAGGCACATCTATTTGAAGTGGAAGAATTCAAGAAGCATCAAAAGTAGGGATATATGGACGCCAATATCAACCAAACATGTGGAAAATAATCTATTATGAGATCACACATTTGCTAACGTATTTTCAATTGAAGGCAATCAAACTACCATATCAGCTAAAATTCTCAATTATTCCTTAGAAATATCCAAGACATAGGCATTTGAGTATGACTATGTCTCGTTGAGGACCTAACTTAGTAAAATGAGGCAAAGATACAAATCTATACGGTCGTCAGAGTCCGGACACTATTTTGAAACAAGCTCGCAAATGTCATGAAATTTTCCAGTTTTAATTGTTACCCGTATAATCTCTCTCACACTCGTTGGGGCCTCTGATATTGATCCAAACAAGCATGAACCATGACGGTATCGAGCCACACTTAATCGATGGTTCAACATGAATGATGGAGAGGTCTCCAACGTCAAAAGTGGATATGATAAAAACCTAATATATATAGTGATTTATTCATCAAATTTCCTAGATCTAACTATTAAAATTCCTCTAACACCAACGATCATATGCACTGAGGCACGGGCGTCTGTAGTGTGCACTGTCAATGGTAGTTACGACACATCTTTAACAAATATTTATCGCATTCAGATCACATATACATATCCTCACTCGTAGGTATGTATCCATTTACTCAGGGATCATGATTTAGCATATGCACTACTCTCAGATGCTTCTACATTGTCCGTAAAAGGTTCAGTCACATTATGGACTGCTTTGGTTTTTGATGATTTTGGCAATTCGATTATATCGGTACGTTCTTCTTATATCATTATTATCAATTTTTATTCTTTAAAATTACTAGAGGCTAATCTTATATGTATGATCACAATTCAGAATACCAACACTAATTTTTAAACTTCGGTATAATTCATTCATAATTTTACATTTGGTCATATTGATTAATATGAAACCAAATTCAATAGAAAGTACTACCCATTCCTGTGTTTTTTGTCTCTAAAAATAAATTTCCCTCAGTGGAGGTTTTGTCAACCAGGATTTTAACAAGACATGTATGAAGACATTATAAAAACTCAATATTTATATGAAGTATGACCACCAATAGCTCAGTGGTCTGATTTGGTAGTAGGTTTGTCAGTTTTATTTGATAATACTAAATGAATTTAGCTCACCAATACGTTTAAAAATAATCTTTAAAATAAATTCAATAATTCAATACGACTATACCTATGGACTAATGGTGTAATTTATCTTCCTTTCCAAAGCTCGCAAAGACCGGAGGGATACCGATAAGAGTGTAATTTGAGTTAATCTAATCTAATAGTTAAACATAATTCTTACTAGGTTTGTAGATATATTTGCTTCATGTATAAAATAGGTTAGACCTAAAAAGGTCTAAGATCATGTTAGACAACCATTAATAAAACATACTAGAGATATTATTCAATTATTCAATCTCTAATTTTCTCGAAATTTGTTACTCTTAATAATTTACTTGTCATTACTCTTCTATATTTTTTTGGGTTCTAACTTCTGATTTCATATTACGACCAACCACAATGGTTAGACATCGTATAATCGAAAACCACCCAGCCATATAACATTAAATTATATTACTAAGAGCTTTATTATTACCACTTGTACACACTAATCATATTTCATTTACCTTTAATCTTTTACTTGGTTGTGTTGCCCAATTTCAACCTCAGGTGAGCCATGTTAGTTATTCATGCACGTTAAATAAATATTTATCATAGAAACATGTACAAAACAAAAGTGATGGATTTCATTGTTACGAATGATGAGTGAATCAATCCAAAACTTAATTCAACATATTATTCAAGATTTCAATGGAAAATAACTAACGCGTCAAGTTGGTAAAAATTACAAATTTGTCATAACTTATTGGGGTATTATTTTATCACAACCCTTGATTTGAATATAATACAAGTTTTTTATAACTACTTAGTATATTGTCTAATCACATCTATTTATCCATATAATTGTATAGGTTGTTGTAATAACCTTAGTTTACTATTTTTACTATGCTGTACGTTTGTCCTAACCTACATTGCATTTAAGACCATATATATATATATATATATATATATATCTTGGAAAAGTAGTGTTATATTTGTAGTGCTAAAGCTTAACTACTAAAGCCAAAGCAAAACCATTAGTTATAAACTTAGTTTTATATCCATTTACATACCAGACTGTATGGGTGATTCATACATAGTAAATAACAGAGTGAGTGTGAAGATCTAGAAGTGGATCTGACTATCAATTGATTCTTAGTGATCAATATTGAAGAAGGAATGCTAAATATCTATAAAGATGAATTCAATAAAATAATTATTTTGATAAACTTCCAAAGATAATAACTTTAATATTTTGAGAGTTAAACCAAGTCTCTCCTTAGACATAAGGGGTTCATTGCTGTCATTGATGAGAAATGTAGAAGGGAGGTTGATACCAAAGTTATGTCTAAGGTCTATTATGTTATGATCTTCAGTTTGGATGATGAAGTACAGAATGAGGTGTTTGAAGATTAATTTGCTATTAAGTTTAGAATAAACTTGAAGCTATTTACCTGGATAAATATTTAGCAAATACATTATATCTCAAGAACAATTGTATACTCAAAATATAAATTAAACTAAGGAGATTTAAAAATACTTGGATGATTTTGATGAAATCATTCTTAGTTTGAATATAGTAGGAGTCAAGGTTGAAGATAATGATCAATAATTATCCTATTGATCATTTTCTTGAAAATGAACGAACACGTTGTTGACACTATGCTATATGGGAAAAAAAATCTATTAGCACGTCTAAAGTGAAGAGTGCTCTAAACTCAAAAGATCTTCAAAGGAAGACTTTTTTGAAGAGTGAATCTACTGGATATGTTTTGAGTCTGAAAGTAAAGCCCCATAAAATTAATTTAAACAATAAAAAGGGAAACTAAAGATCTAGATCTAGAAGGTTAACTACTAATTTTAGAGTGAAATATTGGTCCTAAAATAAAGAAGTTCATAAGAGGAGGAACTATCCCAATAACAATAAATAAGATAGTCATTAGAAGTTTGAAGCTGGGAATACCTCAATAGTTTTAGATGATTATGAATATAACCATATACTAATAGTGTATACATATAGGTTCGGTGACAAGTGGATTATGGACTCATTATCTTCATTCCACATGACTTCCAACAAACATTGGTTTGAAAGTCTAAACGAGTTTGATGATTTCAAAATTATACTAGGGAATGATTAATCCTTTGTTGTAAAATGAATGAGAATTACTCGGATCAAGTTGTCTACATGACTTGAGAGAGTTATAAAAAATGTAAGGTATGATAATTGCTCGGATTAAGTTGTCTCAAGTTTTCTACTGGATGGTAATAAGGTTTGGAAGCTAAACTTTCATGAGAACTATGTGGTGGGTAAAACTAAGAGAGTTGAGTTCATGACCATCAACCATACAAATCATGGTGTGCTTGAATATGTTTATGTTAACATTTGAGTTCACGAAAAGTATTCTAAAATAGAATACGCCAAATAATTTATGTCTAGAATTGATTACTATTTTGGAAAAGTACGGGCTATACTTTTGAAGACCGAAAATAAAACATTTGATCCTCTTAAGGACTCGAAGAATTTGGTGGAGAGTTAATATTGAAAGATGTTGAACAAGTTAATGATCAATTATTTCTTAGAACTTGTGAATACAAATCATTCACTAGTCAATGTTCTAAAATTGGCGTTACTAGGTACAAAACCGTGAAATGAACTCCTGAACAAATGGTCTTACCTAGAGGATAAAACAAACTTTACTTGAGATAATGAGGTTCATTCTTTTGGAAATTGAAATGAGGCAAAGTTTTTTGGGAGAAGTTGTCAAGATAAATGTGTACATCATCAACATGAAGCCCTATTCTACACTAGAATTCAAGTATCCTCAAGATATGTGGGCTCGAAGAAAACCTGTGTGGACCAGTTGAGAATGTTCGGATGTGATACTTATGCACCTGTGAAACATGATAAGTTTTACTTGAGAGCACATAAGTATTTTTTTAATATATTGAATGAATGAAAGGGTATAGATTCTGCATGTCTTAAATCTGGGAATGAGAAGCCTTTAATTAGCACATATATGGAATTTAGTGAAGTTTAAATTCCAATATTTATAAAGGTAAACACTAAACCTATTACTATTGAGGGTGGATATGAAGTTTGAAAAATAAATTGAACCTGAGGATGCTTCTGTCAAATCTTTTAATTTAGTATATGTTTGACTCAAGTAGAGGAAGTTTAACCAGTACATGAGTTTGGCTTTGGCCAGTATTTTGATGTCTTAGATATCTTGGATGTTCGAACTGAAAAATAATAGGAGTATTCGAGAGTTAAAAGTTGACGAGGGATATAACACAAAGACCTAGCAAACATACCAAGATACGACTATGCTTACATTATAGGTTATGTTTTATCTGTTGAAATCTAAAGAATTGATCTTAAAACCAATAGTTATCATCATGTTATAAAGGGATGTGATAAATTGATATGGAAACATGAAATGAGGGAATAAATAAATTCTTATGAAGCAGTCAAAGGGTCAGCCGATTAATGGATGTAAATGGATATTCAAAAGGAAGAAAGGTCTTACAAGAGTTGAGTTATCTAGTTACAAAGCTAGACTGATGGCTAAGGGATTTATATAAAACGAGGGTGGTTTTTTTTCAAGAAAATATTCTCATTTTTCTAAACAAACGTTCTACTGTCAATTGTTACTAGATTTTATCTTGAGTTGTTACTACTATTTTTCTACATAGAAAACTAGAAGAAATCATCTATATGAGACAACCTCAAGGTTTTGAAAAAAGTTAAGAAGGTGACGTGTGTTTCTTAAAAAGACTTTTATATAGGCTAAAATAGTCAATGACATAATATAATAAGAGATTTAACTTATTCATTAAGTAAATCAAGTATGTGAGAAACACTATGATAATGTGTCCATTGTAATTGAGAAACACACATGAGAATATATATATATATATATATATAGATATATATTTTTTCTATTGTATGTTAATGATATACTTTTAGCTGGAAGGGACATAATGAGAATTAGAACGACGAAGACTCAACTTAATACAAAGTTTAAAATAAAAAATATGGGAGAATCTAAAAGAATTCTTAGAATTAAAATTAAGAAAAACATATTTAGAGGGTATTTATTCTTACATAAAACATAATACATACATAATATTCTCACGAAGTTCTGAATGTCCGAAGATATACATGTTAAAACTCTTATTGGTGCTCAATTAAAATCAACATTATTTAAGCACCACCTGATATATATATATATAAGAATTTTACGAACGATATATTTTATGAAAATTTAAAACTATTATGCATGTTATAATTTGCACTAGACATGATCTTGCATACTCAACTAGTATTTTTAACAAATTTATGGTTGATCCTGGAAGGCCTCACTCGAATGCTCTTACATGAATCATGAGATAGTTGAAGGGTATTTTAGATACTAGTGTGTTATAATCAGAAGCATAGATAGGTTGAGATATTGAGATGATATGTAGAGTATGATTATGTAGGTTACTTTTATACAATAAGTCAACTTCAGGGTATTTGTTTAGTATACGAAAGTTACTTGCCTTATTATCTACATAAACTGAATACATTGTTGTTATTAATGCAATGAAGGAAGTCATATGATTAAAAATATTACTAAGTGAGATCATTGGTAAAGATCATGAAGTGATATTGTTATATAATAATACTACTACTCTTTACATGATGAAGAGTCCTAAATTATATAAAAGGATAAAATATATGGATGTGAAGCTTCATTTTACGGATATGGTGGATAAATGGGAAGTGAATTTTGTAAAGATTACAAATCAAGAAAACTTTTTGGATGCTCCGAACGATATACAACCAATTTTTAAAGTTCACAATTGTACGTAATTTGTTCAAGTCTAGGATGCATGTGGACTCAATGTCTGCGACAAAAAATAGTTAAATCATCAAGGACATAGATTTGAAATCACTAAAACGTAGGTGGATAAATGTTAGATGTAGGCTATAAGTGACTGGAAGAAGAAACATGAGTTTCAGACTGAATTCTGATCTCGACTAATGGTTTCGGCTATTATATGATTTCGATCTTAGTATAGGGTTCAACCATTGCAGGTTTTTGGTCTCACAGTAGTAAGGTTATGACCAATACAGGGTTTTGACCTCAACATTGAGTTCAATCTAAACACAAGTATATTTTATGCACATCGGGTTAAGTGTTGGCCTTGGGCTTCAATATGATGAGGGAATTGGTCTCAAATTTGATTCGATAAATTATTCAACATCCAAATGAATAACCACTGAGGTGCCAAGGCGGTATAAATTTGTTATAATTAATTGAGATACTTTTTTGTCATAAGCTTTGGTATAAATATTATTTAACTTTGTTATAACTGCATAATGTACTATTTTATCACACCCATTGATATGAATATCAATACACGTTGTTATAACAATATCCGTATACTATTGTGAGCATGATATACGTTTTTATAATCTACATCCTATGTAGGATTATATATATATATATATATTGGACGCGCACCTATATATTTGGATAACTGTAAATTGTTATTGTCGAATGTGTAGCTTTTAGAGAGGAAAGTTATTCTTTGTAAGAGAAAATACTAAAAAGAATGAGTGATCTTAGAGTTGATGGATTGTTAAGAGCAAATATTAAAAAGAATTAAGTGATCTTAGAGTTGATCCATTTTTACCCTTCAAATTTAATATATTTTTTAATTTAATATTTTTATTATTTTCTTCTAGAAATAGAGTATCTTTAATTTAAGATGCTATATTTTTAAAACAAAAATAACATCTGAAGGCTAATTGTTTTGATTCCAATAGGTTTAATCCCAAAATTGTCAGCAACACCATGAATTGAAGCGACCAATTTCGAATGGAAAGGATTCCAAGCCCTGTATTCAATATTCTTTCCATACTCATTCTAGATAATCATATTTGGTAAACATTAGCTCTAAGGCGTTATAAAACTTTAAATAAATAATGACATGGGTTTTCGATGGTCAGAAAAGAAGCTTTAAGACTTTGGTTAAAATGCAGATAACAATCTGAAATACTCAAATAATAGAAAACTGTACCTAAATTTCACATATTTTTTATCATAGTATAAGCTACATTAGTATGCCACAATCAAATAAAGTGTGAGCTACTAAACTAAAATTAAACAACGAGAAATCTAAAACATCAATTGTAGGATTATTGAATAGGATAATACGATTCTGAAATCAAAAGGAAATAAAATTACCTGAACTGATATCCTCTTCCCGTTGTAAACAACCTCTCTAGAAACCAAGTTCTTGGTGACAAAAACATCTTCTTTACCCGAACAGATAACTTCATTGCCTATTGATACCAACAACTATAGATATAAAAGTATTTCACTTTAATATATACTTCAATATGATTTTATATTTGTACTAAGATATGATTAGTTTTTTATATGGTAATGTTTTAGGTGGTATGATTCTATTATTAATTTATAAGACAACAATAATATTGTTTGAGTTTCTAATAATATAATGTTTCTTTTTGGATCAACTTAATTTGTACATATTAATAAAGTACAATATGGTATGTTGTACTATGTCTAATTGTTTATATGTACCTCGTATGATTACTTATTTTCACTAGAGAACACTTTAAGTTATAAACCTAAAATACATCAATCTCTTTTTATAATGAAAAATACAGCTCCATATTATCCAATAATATAATTTGTTCATTCGTTGATGATCTTACCATCATTTTACCATAATCTCTTATCCGTCCATAGTTTCACTCGCAATTTGTACCTTAATTTTTTGTTTTCCATTCTCCAATGATATGAACAAAATTATACCCACTTGGGAATGTTATCCTTAATCAAACAAGGATAATCCAGCTCAATGACCTTTACTTTTACCACAACCACAACGTGGATTTGAATTCCCGATTATGTGTTTTATTATGGTGGTGTGAGATTTATAATTTGTGTTTTCCTTGTTATCTGAGTTTTAAAAAATCAATATGTTCTTATATAATTAGATTGTGAGATTTTGATGGTGATCCTGTGTTTTTGTTTCAATCTATGTTTTTCAGTTCGACTTAGTTTTAGAATTTATTCTCTATTATCCTACTAGATCTTAGAGCCGGTAAGCTTTTGACGTTTCATCTCACATTGTATATAATTTTATATTCAACTATATGAGTTTTATAAAATATTATATATTTATTGTTTTAGATTTTATGTGTTGGTACACTTATGAAAATGATAAAGATGCAATTTTAATCGAATTACACATGCAATGAACTGATATAGTAAATCTTATGGTTTAGACTTTGTATTGGAATATCTAATTTTTTTTACAAGCGGGATTATCGTGTATTAGAATATTTTATCTATATCATAAATAAACCTAAATTCACCACTATGATATCTCCTCTACTTGTCTAAAATTGCAATAGAGGATTCTAATAATTTTCATGTATACTAAAAACTGTAAATGATAATCAGTTTATGATTCATGCTTTATAGTATAGTTTTCTTATCGTTATTAGCTAAATCTCATCTTGCGTTTTCTTAACTTATTTTATTTTTAATCTGTCCTAATTTGCATGAAACAAATGATTTTTATTTCTAGTTGGTTATTGTGTACATGTTTGTATCTGGATTTATAAACTAGTGATTTAATATACTATTAATCTTTTGAATGTAGTTTTTAGTCTTCTAAATATGCGTTACTTTTTTCACAATTTATTGTTTAGGACTATTATTTTATGTATGCTTGTTAAGGCTTTATCTTTGTGCTGGTGTTGGTCTTGTACGTTTAATTGTTTGTTTAGATAATTAAATCATTATCTATAAGCATATTTTCTGGCTTTGTTGATGTCTTATGTAAGATATTTTATTAAATTTCATCCACTTGTGAAGTTTTAGTATCAATAATTGGTTTATTTGGTTATGTCTGATTAATCTCTCGTGTCAGCTACATTTACGCATGTATATTTCACCGACATATTGTGTATCCTTCTCCAAACCCTTTTTAATTGCATAATTAAAAGTGCGAGATGATATTTTGTGTTAATTTATGTCATCTTTGTCAGGTGAGAAATAAGAAGGACTCTTCTTACTTGCTTGTTTGCATTAATTAAACATATAAGTTCACCTTCTCATTGAACCTTTTTATTTTGGTGTATCAATAAAGTGAGTATAAATATTAGACTTTTTCTCGCATCATTCATGATGTAATGTTTAAAGAGAGTGGGTGCATTATTTTTAAACCCACATGGTTTGGACCACTAGTTGTGGAAGAGCACTACAATATTTATAATGTTCCAAACAATTACCACGTTCTATGTGAATACGAGGATGAAGACTATGAGGTAGATGAACCCTACTTACAGGGTTTATCTAGCATTCACATTGGTAACTATAGGTGGGAAGATAAAAACATTTATCAATATTGTCCGACAAGAAAACATGCATGCCTATCGTCCAATAAATAATAAAAATTATTCTTAGATTTTTAGTTTATAGTTTAGTTTATATTTTAGTTTAATAGATTTTGAGCTTGTTGTTTCTCAACCAAGTTGGGAAAGTGTTATCTTTACTAAATTTGTTTTGTTAGTTTTTTTCATTTTATGGGGTAGCTATCAAGAGATGAATGTTATAGATTATATTTTTTATGTTATTATTGAAGAGCATAATTATGTTATGGATAACAGTATTAGCCCGGGTAAGCTATCATGAGTAATCCTTTTTAAACATGACAGTTTAGCGGTATTTATACAGTTATTCCTAATCTAATGTTGTTATTCCTAATTAATTATATTATTCATGATAACTTAACATTGTTAATACCGTTATTCTTAATATAGTTCTCTCTAATTTTATGTGTAATTGAAAACTCTCTCTCAAATAAATAATAAATTTATGCTCATACTTAAATTATATAAATAAAACATAGACTAATATATATTCTAAGATTCAATAGAGAAAACATTAAAGCTAATAAATATCAACTATTGTAAACTTTTCAAAAAAAATAAGATTATTATCATCAATTCCCGTGTAAACAATAGAATTACATTATATGTATAGAGCATTGTGACAAGACCATACATATTCTACATTATGGCACCGTGTGACACAAAGATATTACTAGAGACAACAATATATTTTAATCGTCAGTATATTTCTTTAGCAATGAGTGTGTAAACCAGTTCTTCAGCCTTTACATGCTTGTGCAATTACAAATCAAGCACTTATAATCAATTAAGTTTGCTCAAAATATATGAGTAAAACAAATTTCTACATATTGTAAGTAAACCATAAATCATAACACTGAATAATATTAGGCATCCATATATAAAACGTGAAATTCAAAGCTTATTAGTGAGAGTAGAGCAAATAATATGTATTTCAAGAAAAAATAGTTATAAGATTTTCCGGTGACTCAAAAAACTAGAATCCAGTTTTGATTTGTGAAAAATTGATAAATCTTGAAGTTTTAATCAAACATGAGACTCGTCTAATGCGTCATTATGCTAATTGTATGAGAGAACATAAAAAATAATAGGTGGTAAACCAATATCTACAAAATAAGATTAACGCAAAATAAGATTAAGAAAATATATTAATTTCAGCGAACCATCTTTTAGTTTCATGGATAAATATTTTCCTTACCTCATACTCTCTAACAACAGGTATTAAGAAGATAAATCGTGCATTTTTTACAAAGCAAAGTTAAATATTACACATTTGTAGTTTAAATATCGATAATATTGTTCCAACTAAATAAAAACTTAACATTAACATACAAACAAACAAAATCAAATTTAAGGTATGAAATATCAAAGTTATAACTCAAACCAAATATAAAAAACTATATAAAGATACACAACTACTAGTACGAAATGCAGAACATTCTATATGATGATCTTCGTGTAAACATTACCAAAAATTGTAGTGAGCCCAATCACTTCCACTTCAGGTGGATTCAAAGTCGTGAACATTATCATGAAATCATATGCCCTCACTACATTATGCATTTGATATAGAGTAGTCACGTTTTAAAACGTTAAAAAATCAACTTTAATTTCACAACTTAGCATAATAATAAGGCGGTCAATAATTATTTTCATGGACTCACATAAAGCTTGTAAAAAAAATTCGAAGGAAATTATACTGTTATCATATTATTTTTTTCAAAGATAAATCAACTAACTCTTCGATTGATACAAACCAAATATATTTCTCAAACTTCATTCCCAAAACGTTAAAGAAAATAGATAACTTGAAGCAACAACAAACAAGGATTCACATTTACATGCATGACTAAAATATGCCTATATTAAAAACAAATGCTTAAGGTTTTGAATAGAAACAACAAACCTCTTGTCGGCGATTTGTGGGTGGTGACTCAAGTTGTCAACTGAAACACATCAAATCGTTTATGTACTAACCTCTTCGTTGTAGTCTCAGCATCAAGTTGATGAACATACATCTTAATTATAGTCATAAATCTACAAGCATTAATGCCTTAGACCCTAAATCTGAAATCTCAAAACAATGAAATCTCAAAACAAGAAAAAAATAATTTGATAGTTTGAGAACTGCAAAATTTTAACTACTAAAATACCTATGAAATCGAAAAGAGTGTTTGTAATCAATAGCAGTACATATTGGAGAATAACAGACTGTTTGAAGGAAGAATCGTCAGAAAAAGTAAGAAATTTTGTTTTGAAGAAAATATAATTTTGGGATACAATCGGGATGGAGGGGTGGGTTGAAAATAAATGATTTTTTTAAAATTTAAAGGTAATTTTTTAAAATTTGGGTTTATATTAAAAGGTAAATTATAAAACCTCAGTTAGTTAATTTTTTAAATTTAATTTATTCTAAAAAATCATATTAAAATTATAAATATATTTTGTGTGGTAGATGTTTTACAAAATTTGATTTATTTTGTGTTATTTATATCATTATTTTCAAAATAAAAAAATGATGATACGATAGAGACTCGCCCTTATATAATATTTTTATAATTTGTGTCTATTTGTGTTCAAATCACACGAGTTTAAAAAATACCTATAACTAAATTTAGTATGTTTAATATAATTTTCATAGCTTTACATACAAAATTATTTATAAATAACTTTTTAAGAATGAAATTTTAAAAATAATTATCAACCGAAAAACTATTCGTACCAAAAATTTCTTATTAGATGTAAGACTAGGTTATACCTCGTTAATGTCTTGTTTATGTTTGGCCTAGAAAACTGTTGGGATTGGCTTACTATTGCATAAAGAGCTGATGAAAGAGAAACTACTGATATCATCGATAATTAACCCCGTCAGGTCCCTTAAACCTTTACGTACGAGCCCTAGCCTCCTACCAAAACATTATCACCTTTTATAGTCCTAAAAAGCTCTTCAAATAACCCGTATAATCTAACTTCCAAGACTTGTTTGCAAAAACCACCTCGAACAAAGCAAAATCAATCGCCTCGAACAAGCAAAGATATACATTCTCGTAAAAGTCAGTTCATTACTATAGGAGACTCTAAATATCTCAACACTTCAACAAATCAAATTCTTTTAAACCAAAAAACAAAAAATACAACAAGACCTCCACCGTCGAAGGGAACGACTGAGATGAACAAGAAGTCTCACATGATTCTTTCAGGAAACACCCAAAAAAAGCTTCGAGCACACCCAACAATTCACCAAATATACATACTACTTTAAAATCTCCTTCTCATAATCAGGAGAAACGTACCAATACAACTGAACCTCCACAAATCCGATATATATTATTTTGAGGAGATTGTTGACTCGTAACTGAGGACTAAGATTGATTCAGGGATTGAAATTCTTGATAATACTCCTCATTCTTATCCCGAGGAGAACGCTGGAAAAAAAAACCAAAGAAAAATAAAAAAACCAAAGAAATTATCACATTGCATGAGGACCTTGCTACCAACTTGAGTATCAGTATCAAAGACGTCCTCCCCGAATATCTTATTTAACTCAACAACGTACAATTCAAATATTTCAATTAATCCGAGTCTGTTTTGTTTCGCAAACAATGGGAAATTCCAGAGAACGTTACTATTTGGTTTCTATCTGTAGAAGTGACTCATTTTTTTGTGCTGAGAATGAGTTGGTAGTCTACGGAGAGATCTGAAATGGGGTCTTCGGTTCCCATTGGACCCAATAGTTGTAGACTACTTTGAGATAATCGACCTCGACCCTAGCTAAACAAGTCCCAATCTTTGGTTTACACTACTACCGAGCATCATGGCTTCAAGGCTCGTGATAATTCCCCTCTCTATAGAACAATTCATAGCTAAAATGGGTCTCTTAAAAAACCACGTTGTCTCTTTTTACTATCTAATCTTCAGAATTTCGTAGAAACTAATCGATGATCTCCTCGAGGCAGATAAAACATTGAAGCATAAATTCTTTTTTATTTTTGGTTGCTGGGAGAATGGCAAGAATATTTCAACAAAAAATCCCTTAAAATTGTCTTTAAAATGAAAGATCACCGGTTTGTTTCATACGTACCTCTCATACTTACTCATTTTATAATTTCCATTAACTTAAGTTGCATTGTAAAAAAATTTAGAGGCGATATAAAATTCACCAAACTGTTTCCTAGGAGATGTTCACCGAACTGAGTAAATGGGTAGCATAAAAGTGGTCAAATCAGTTTCACAAAGCTTTTGAACCTTTTAACTTTATTCAAAGTCATATGTGGAGGATATCACTTGATTATGGCATAACCTCTAGATCAACTAATAGAACCTCATGAATCAGGAAATACTGTGAAAAGATTAGCTGCTCCAGATGCACGTGAGCCCAAAAACCAAAGAAAGATCAGAATAAAAAATCTCAAAGTGCGCCTTTCAAAGAGAAATAGAAAGTGAGCCCAAAAAAGAAGCCAAAGAGAAAAGTTGCAGAAGTCATTACCTCTGATACTGAGCAGCCCAAAGCCAAAGCGTCCAAAAGAGAAAAAAAGTAGTTGCTTCAAAGAAAATAAAAAACCGCTCATCAAAAACAAAATTTAGAGAGGAGACATCAACAACTTCCTCATGAGTAGTTTCAGGAGAATGAATACCATGTTGATAATATTGCAAATGAATTTATCAAAATTATACCAGAGAATATGGGAAATAATATTTCGGAGAATGAATTAGTATTGTTTGATACACGACCTATATTGCATCAAACACACCATCCACCATGTCCTCTGGGTACTCCTACTGATGCTTCTGTCTTGTAAAGATGCTTTCCTCCATACGCCTCCAATGAACCATCTGAAGAGGTCACAAACTTACTTCTTCGTTTTACCAACCTCGAAAGCGCTGCCAAAAATTTAAGTGAAGAATCTATAGCTGCTTGAAATGTATTGGTAAAATTTTCACAAGATGTTGTCTGATGAAAAAACAAGCGACGAGTAACAAAAAATGGGCTGAGATTTCTAATAAAAAAATTATTGAACAATTTCAAGCCTTTCAATAGGACAAGTTGGAGTTTTACAACAGGATTATCCAAATAAATGATCATTTGGCCTCTAAGCATAATAAGGAACTGAAGCAACTAATTGAGGCACAAAGCATAATTAGAGAAAAATCATGTCAACTAAATAGCAAGCAACACATTGTACAAAGAAAGTAAAGAATGAAAAAAGAAGGCCCTTCAAGACTTAGAATCGTACAAGGTTGAATCCGAGAAAGAGAAAGCCGCTGCTATAAAGGCTGATGTGAATACTAGTGCGAGTGATTGTCTTAAGAGATTAAAAACTCATGAAGAGTAAACAAAAATTTCAAGGATCCTCGACTTCCACCATATATTTCTGAAGGCAAACATGATAACCTATTAGTACTTAGTGCCAGAAAACAGACGCCCTAAGGATGCATTCACCACAGTTCCAAGTGATCCTCAAGTGTTTGAAATCGAAGAGAACAAAGACAACAAATCTTCCTCATTGGGTAATGAGAGTTCGGAAAGTGATAGTAGCTATTTAGAAGACAGCTCAGATGGATCACGAGGTGATGTTATAAAATAAATAGGCATCAACTGTATATTTGTGTTTGTAATTTGTGTTTTGGTATTGAGGACTATCACATGTCATCCTACGAATTTTTTATATGTGTGCATCCCATGTCACTATTCGTACTTGTAAGTGCTCATTATATAACATTGTTTGTGTTCACAAGTGCTAATCACAAAACACTTTTATTTTAAATGTTAAGTGTTGTTTCAATTATGTCAACTTATTTTAAAGAAAATGTAATTGGATTATAACGCCATACACATTGGCACTTTGAAATATATTTCCACAGACATTGACTCCTCAAATTATATCGACACACACATTGGCTCTTTGAATTATATTGCCACACACGTTATCTCTTCGAATTACATTGCCACATACAATGGCACTTCGAATTATATATTTTTGTAAATTATCTCAAGGGTGATGAGTCTTTGTTTAATTTATAAAATAAATTTTTTATTTTCTTTCAATAAAGTTTTAAGTTCATAGTTAAAATAAATTATTATATATACAAATCAATTTTTTACTAACATAAAATTCTATACTCATAAAAACTTTGGCCTGATAAAGTTTGTATTTATAACTCCGGCTAAATGGGCACCTAATTACAACTTTCCTGAGCCACTATGAGAGGAAAAAGTATGCCACCAGTCAAATATACAAATAATAAAATAATAACCTCATAAGTGTTTAAAGAATTACTCACAATACAATCGTAATTGCTCAACATTCCAAGGGTGTTGCAAAAATATTCCACCTTCATCTTGGAGGCGATATGTCTTTGGGTTAACCTTCTCGACCACTGAATATGGTCATTATCAATTCAGATCCATCTTACCCAATATTTTATTTTTTGTATGTAAAAGACCTTCCTCAAAACATTATCACCTAGTTTGAAGTCTTTTCATTTCACCCTTAAATTGTAACGGCTTATCATTAAAGTTTGATAATTAATCAAATTTAAATGTGCTCTAACCCGTTTTCCTTAATCAAATCAAGCTCCGTTTGTCTAGCCTCCTCGTTATCGTCCTCAGAATAGTTAAGTATCATGTAAGATGAAAGTATAGACTATGATGGGATTACTGCATCCATCTAGTATACCAAAACAAAATAAGTTTCTTGATTCATAGTTCAAGGTGTTGCTCTATAAGCCCACAACACCTCTTGAAGATAATTAGGCGCATAACACCTCTTAAAACCATCTAAAATAGTTAGATTAGTAACCTATACATTGTCATTCACTTGTGGGTGAAATGGTGTTGAAAATCACTGTGTGATTCCCCTCGAATCATAAAAGTATGTCATATTTTTATTATTAAATTATGGTTTATTATCTGTGGTAATTTTCCAAGGAACCCCAAATCAACAACAAATATTAGAGACAATGAATCTAATAACATCTTTAACTCTTCTCATTGATAAATGTTCGACTTCAGTCCATTTTAAAACGTAATCCACCACAACTATAATTGTTTTTCATCCTCCCAAATCCATATGCAATGGACCTACTAAATCCAAAACCCATCCGTCAAAATGAATCGCTTCGGAAATTAAGGTTAAGCGTACAACTGGTACATGAATTAAAATTTCAAATCTTTGACAGGTGTCACAACATCAAACTAAATTATTAGCATCACTCATTATAGAAGGCTAATAATATCATGTCAATAATATTCTTCTTGTTAAATCCTTCAATCCACAATGAACTGAGCCTTCCCATCCTCCAATTCGAATCAAATTATTTGAGATCATTTTTCCCAAATATTTTAACAACGGTCGACTCAAAGAATTTTCACACAAAATTTCATCTAGTAGTGTGTACCCATGCACTCTAAATCTCAATCATTGAGCTAACTTTTATAAAGGGCAATGTAACTTTAAGTAAAAACTCTCTTAGATTGGGTCTCCAATCTCTTCGGTCCTCCTCAGTAACCACAAACACTTCATCTGAATATGGATGAATTTTTTTTGTAGTAAATTACAGCAATACTCCTCGGAATAAGCAATAGTTATCAAAAGATCTACAAAAAGTGTTTTCCCATCGATTAATGTGTTCAATTCTAATTTCGTCAAACAAGATAGCTAACCCCCACAATTCTCGAGAATACTTGATAAGTTGATCATTTTTAGCCTTAGATATATTCCTAAAACATTATTCTCCATAAGTTAGGAATACGTTTGTAAACGAAATTTCTTAGCTCCAAAAATACTTGCAAGCCTCAATCCAGCTAAAGTTTCCTCATACTCTACTTTGTTATTCGACGCACTAAATTTGAATCGTATGGCCTGGTACTCTACTTCGTTCTTCGATTAGATGCACTCCCGCGCTTGATCCCAAAACACTGGAGCCTTTATCAGTTTGAACTACCCACTATGTAGCTATTAATAATATAATCGCATAATCATGCTCCTCATTGGAACGACTCGAATTGAATTCGACAAGAAAATCTAATAAATTTTGGTCCTTAATAGTCGTTCAAGGAGTAAACTCAATGTCATAGTCCCCTATTTTGATGGACCACTTAGTCATCCTTCCAGAAATGTCTCGTTTTTGCATTATATTTTTAATGGAAACGACATCCTAACAATTATTAAATGAGCCTGAAAATAAAGATGCATCTCTGGAAGCTACAACCAAAGTCAAAGCCAACTTTTTTAGCTTCAAATAAAAATTTTCCCGATGCAAATAAGATTTTACTCACATAATACACCGTTCATGGATGTTCATCTACCTCCCTTATAATTACAACACTAACAGTATAATATGAAATACCAACATACAAAAATAAGTTCTCACCTATTTGGGCTTAGACAAAACCTATGGGGATACTAAATGTTCTTTAATTTTTTAGAAAGCCGCTTCACACTCTGGTCTCCACGAAAATTCATTTCACCATCTTAACACTTGGAAGAATGGTGCACACTTATATGAAGATCTGGATATGAACCTATTTAGAGCTGCCAGCCTTCATATCAAAATTTCCACCTCTTTAATCGACCGAGGAGGGGTCATCGATCTCAAAGCTTTCAACTAATCATGGTCAGCTTCTATTCCTTATTCACTTATTTTGTATCCTAAGAATTGCCATGACCTGATGCCAAAGGTACACTTCTCTTAATTTAACTTTAGGGAAATGGTTCTTAAATTTGAGAAAGTTTCCTCTAAGTCACGAAGGTGTTCGTCATCTACCGAGATTTTGACTAACATATCATCAATATAAACTTCCATATTCCTTCCAATTTCAATGGTAAAAGCTTTGTTCACTAGTCTTTAATACGTAGCTCCAATATTGTTTAGGTCAAAAGGCTAACTCGATAACAATGCAATCCTCTATTAGTAATAAAAGTAGTATAATCTTGATTCTTAAGATTCATCTGAATTTGATTATACTCGACTTGACTCGAAGTGGTTGATAGTTCAAATGTTGGGATGATCCTGACTGATAATTAGATGTATTACCTTTGAAAAGTAGATTCTCTATCATAATTATAAATCTATCATATTTCTTAGATATATGCTCTCTTCGAGAATTCTGAGGTCAATCATCCTCCCTCCTCGAAGAACGTTTGCCTCTCTCTCGCCTACATGGACCATATTTCTCAAGATTTTGAGAAACATCCTTGGAGTTTGACTCAAAAGATTTAATTGTATCGGTCAGAATGTATCGATGCTTGTCATTCTTCTCCTTCATCAAGTAGTGATATATTTTTTTTCTGACTGAAATTGTACTTCTCGACAATCACTTCGCGCTTGGTGAATGTTGTGAGACTTGTCGGATGGATCTTCCAAATATTTCTTCTCATTTACTCGTCGTACTTTGGATCGTACCCTGCTAGATTAAAGCATGTGTTCCCTCTGATCAAGTTGATCGTTCAAATTAACTATTCTTTCTAGCAACTGATTCATTCGATCTTCCACATTATACTGATTTCTTTAATCAGTTCCTTTCATTTCACCTCAATTTTCTCCTCTAACTAAATCTGACTTGAGCACCTCTTTCTCTGCTAATATTTTTGGATCAACTCAGATTTCTAGATTCATCATATATTTGTTATCAAATTGTGTATCTTTAAGGTTTTAGATCTGGGATTTAGGTACCAAACGCACTCCCATTATGGTTGGAAATGATAAGTATGAATTTTTATGAGGGAGAAAGTAATATCTAAAAATAATTATGAAGAGAGTTTCTAGAAAGAGAAGATTGCTCAAGCTTTAGAGAGAGAAAGTAATCAAGAGTTAAAAGTGCTAAAAGTGTCCAATCATCCTCATTCCCAAGACACGTTCACCTGTTTATAAGTGAGGTAGTTACATGTAACAAATTTAGTATGTTATGTGGATACTTCACCCCACTTTATTACTTAGTACAAATACATTCATTATAAATTACATATTTAGTCCTTTAAATTTATACTTTATGCCAAATCTCTCTCATACTTATAAAATACACAATAAAATTATTATGAAGTAATTATTTTTACTCCTCAATTATTTATATCCTTATCAATGACAATCTTTAATACTCCCACTCAAATTGAATAGTTGGATTTCTAATATTCAACTTGCTCAAAAATTTAGTGAAGATTTCTCATGTTAATGCTTTAGTAATGATGTTTGCTAGCTGATCTTGTGATCTCACAAAATGAAGTTTAATTGTACCATTTTATATTTTTTCAATATATTTCCATATGTTTAATTATGTCGTGTTGAACAAAATATTCTAAGATACTTATTGTCACACTTCAGTTGACTCAAAATACATGTGTAAATCTAATTTCAATAATTAATTTATTAACCCATAAGATTTCCATTATTCTTGTAGAAATTCCCTGGAATTCAACCTCGGCACTCGAAGATGTCACCACTTTCTGCTTTTTGCTTCTCCATGTCAATAGGTTTTCCTCAACTAGCGTAAAGTACCCTGATGTACACTTGAGATTATTTGGATTACTAGCCCAGTCTCCATACGTATAGGATTCGAAATCTAGATACACATATCTTTTTAAACATAATTTTATTCCATAACGTGTCTTCTAAATATCGTACTATTACTACTTCCATATCATCCAATTATAGTTGATGCATTAATTGACT
Organism: Limnanthes douglasii subsp. nivea; assembly: GCA_036936605.1. Classification (NCBI taxonomy): domain Eukaryota; kingdom Viridiplantae; phylum Streptophyta; class Magnoliopsida; order Brassicales; family Limnanthaceae; genus Limnanthes; species Limnanthes douglasii. The sequence goes on from JAUPFV010000004.1 coordinate 285,925,148, forward strand.
TACAACCCCAACTGCATCAGCTATGTCCGGTCGAGTATATGCCAAGTAAATTAGTTTTCTAACTACTCATTGATTTCTTTCTTCTTTAACGAGGTCAACATCTTCAACAATTTTAAACCTATAATTAACGCACATTGGAATCTCTGATAGTTTACAATCAACCATTTTGGTCTCTGCAAGTAAATCAAGAACATACTTCCTTTAGGATATAAAAATCCTTTTGATGGAACGTAGATACTCAATTCCTAAGAAGTATTTTAATCCTTCTAGATCTTGCATCTCAAATTTCGTGAACAAGTTCCTCATTAGCACTACAATCTCTTTTTGGTTGCTTTCTATTATGATCATATCATCTACATATATTATTAAGAAATTGATCATGTTACCTCTTTTTACAAAAATATACATGATAAGAGTTATTATGTTTGTACCCAAACTACTTAAAAACATAATAAATCTTCCAAACCATGCTCGTGGGGATATTTTGAGCCCATAATACTTCATCTTTTTGGAACCCGTTAGAGAATTCCGGTGGAGCTTCCATATATAATTATTATTTCATGTATCCATAGAGGAATGAATTTTTTACATTGAATTAGTGAAGTGGCAAACTTTTATTTGCTGCAACTTATAATAAAACTTGATTTGAGTCTATCTTTCTATTGGAAAAGGTGTTTCAGAATAATCAATTCCATAAGTATGTGTGTACATTTTTCCCACAAGTCGATCTTTTTCGTTCTACATTTCCATAAACTTTGTATTTCATAGTGAAGTCTATATCCAAACGGTTGTTTCCATGCTTGAAGTTTGCATTTCTTCCAAGTACCATTTTTTGTAAGGGAATCCATTTTGACATTCATGGCCAACCTCCACTCATTCTTTTGTGCTGCTTTTTTTTAAAGTCTTTGGATTTTCTTAAATGTGTAGAACCGTAGTGAATTCCTTGAACTCTTATAACATGCTCTCTTTAATCAAGTTTCCCACATGATATTTGTCGGGAGTAACGTGCATGTACTTCATGAGTATTCATACGAGGAAAAACATATGTACTTTCTTCAGGTACTTCTCCACCATAGTGTCAACATTTACATAACCATCCCGTATAGGGGAAGCAACTGGACTAAATGGTTCACTTAACTCTTGTAGGACATCATTTGAAGGTTGATCATTGCTATGTATCAACTCATTGGTCCGTTCTACGTTAATAGATGGTTTTGTGGATATAATATTTGGAAGGCTTGAGGAGCTTAACCAACCTAGTGAGTCATTTTTTCTCTCCCTTTGAACACAAGGTAGGGTAAGGTAATAAAAATTTAACTCAAGGAAATCACAATCCACAATGACATGTATCCGATGATTAGCTAGATTAAAAAACTGATACCCTTTTTGATGAAGTAGATGCCTATAAAAATGAATTTTATAGAACATGCATCAATTTTAGATCGATCACCTTTTGGAACCTGAATAAATACAAAAAAACCGAAGGTAGGAGGTGTGAAAGTTAGGGTATGTAGTATGTTTTTTGGGTTTCCAGGATTTGAAGTCGGGTTTTATGGTCAATAATTTATATGGGTAAATGGTTAAGTAAATAAGCTGATGTGGTAATGGTTTCGAGCCAGTTTGGGAAGATTAAACTCAATCATCATGAATCTAGTCATTTGAACAAGAATCTGATTCTTATGTTCCGCAACTCCATTCTTGAGATGTATTTAGGCAAGAGGTTTGATGAATATGAATTGTTTTTAAAATAAGGTTAACATATTCCCCTCAATTATCAAAACAATTTGTTTTTATCTCTGGTTGAATAGAGTTTGGATCATTTGAAAAAATTCAACATATTTCCCATACACTTCACATTTATGTTTTACAAATTTACCCAATTCATGCGAGAGAAGTAATAAAAATATAGCACAAAATATTGAAAACCATTATTATTAAAGTAGAGTGAAACCTTCCACATATATGAGCGCATCAAAGAAAACATAGACTTCCCCAAGTGTTACTTGGACTAAAAGGAGTTTACTGATTTTTCTTCTAAAATTTTGGTTTATGTTTTTGAATTTGATGGTTGGAATATGAATGTTGGCTAATTTTGGTTTTTGTTTTTTTGTGTTTTAGAAGATGATTGTTGGCTAATTAGAATTTGATGGTCGGTTAATTTTTGTTTCTGCTGGAAGATGATCTTTTTATGAATTCTAAATGATCGAAGAATACTGGTCTGATACCATATTAAAGATAATAAAGAGAATTTGGTGGAAATGCTTTTTAACAACCAGATTACACGTAATTCTGCAACTGAAATACAATTGATTTTTAGAAATCAAATTACACGTAATTTGGTAAATAAAACACTTTTTTCCAAAGTTATTTCGCAACCCAATTAAATGTAATTACGCAACTAAAAAAGTTTTAAAAAGCTCACAAAGATCTAGTTTTGTTCGTCTTAAAAAGACAAAACCAATAATATTTTCAGACATTTTTGGAGCTAGGGTTTGAAATATATGACATTTTAAAAAAAGAATAAGAATGAAAAAACATTTAAGAGATATTTTGGACTACCATATGGTTATCTGTAAATACTTAGTTATCAGCATATGATTATGATTATGAGTACTTTATCAAAACTTGAAGTGGTTATTTGTAAGTGAGTTTGATGTTGGATGGTTATGAGTAGATTACTGATCATTATATAATACTATTATGATTTATAAAGAGTTGAACAAGCTCTTAGATACAAATCCGACTATTTTTTATATTATCACCATCGAAAATTGTTGTTGCACCTATTAGTATATGATAGCATTTTATGATCGAGATAAGACAATGTAATCACTATCAACTGCTGCTAGTGTCCTGACAAAGTTATGCACATCTTTCGGGAGTGACTTATATTCTTCTTTAAGTGAACATAAATAAATTGTATTATATCTTACTCATTCTGTCTCATAATACATGTCGTTTTAAAAATTATTTTTGTCTAATTTTAAATGTTGTTTTAGTATATCAATACAAAAATTAATATTATTTATTATTTTCTACTAATTTAATTGGTATTTTTTAGCTCTTTATAAAAATAATAAAACAATCATGACATTTCCAATCAATGTTTATATCCTTAAACTCCCATCTATTATCATCGGATGGGAGGAGTAATATTCTATATCAAGAAGAAATCAACATCACAAAAGCGTAAAAACAAACACATTTAATTCAATCAAGGAAAAATAATAAGAGTTCAAAACATGATATATTATTGAAAATAATATGATGTATGAGAATACAAAATAAAAACACAAAGTTGCAAAATTGTACAACCAAAATACCGTAATCATAATTGTAATTTCATTTGTACCAGTGAAATCTTCTGGAGGGTTCATTTCACTTACTTAAATTAAAATAACCCTAATTTAATTTTCATAAGTACCTAAATTCTTATAATTTGTAAATTTTTACCATAACCAGCTCAATCAAACACATTTTTCTAGTGGCATGGACTATTTACACTAAGAATACAATCATGTTAGAAAAATCACTACAGCATTTGAAAAGTCATGCAATCGATTATACTATCAATCATAAGATTATTTCCAATGGCATAAATCACTACAACATTCTTTTCATACACTCCTAAATCTATGCCCTAACCAGCTCAATCAAGCACATATTTCTAATGGCATGGATTCTTTAGAGTAAAAAAACATGGAATATATAACAATCATCAAATCAATTAATTACAAAAGAGTTTTTGCTAGCTATAATACCAATTTATGAATTACTCATCAAACGACAAAAAAATATGAACCACTTTTGTGTTTCTGCTGGAAGATGAATATTTTTTAAATCTCAAATAATCTAAGATCACTACTTTGATACCATGTTATAAAAATAATAGACAATTTTGGTGGAAAAGCTTTTCATTTTTTTTCTTGTTAGGGTATACAAGAATGGTCTTTTATAGTACATTAGTAGGGAAACTATGGTAAGAAATAATAATTATCGACATTGATGATACATTGATTTTTATCCTAATTAATTATTTGGTCTTCTTAATTAATGTTAAATCAATCTCTTAGTTTTCTAATTTAATTAATCTCGTGGTCTTCCAAATTAATGTTGAATGAATCTATTAGTCTTCTAAATAAATATTCAATTAATCAATTGCTCTTCCTCTTTAATAATGATCATTTTTAACACCTTTAACATTCCACGAAAATGTTAGCGAGTTAACATAATAATAGAGTTGGTTGAGAATGACTTCTTGAAGCATTATCCCTCGTTCCAAATGAAAATAAATTTTCTACAACCGGAAAACGAATCAAATTTTTTTTTTGTGTATATATCACAACTTGAATGCATAGTTCGAAACTCTAATGTGGCGTTAAAATAATGTTTAAAAAACTAGGATGAAAAATTGACATATACATTTAGAGTTTTTAGTTTTTATTTTATTTTTTGGGTTGTGAATGATTTATGAGTAAATAATTAGCAGCGCGAGGTGTATAATAGAGTTTTCATAATTATTTTGAAAAAATTGAACTAAAAAAACGCGATACTAACAACATATTATAAAAATCTAATCTAATCTTCACATATATTTTATTGATAGTGGTGTGGAGTATTTTCGACTGAGGGTAATTTTGTCAGGTGTTTTAAGGTGTTTCAAAGAAATTTAATGTTTGGGTGTTTTGTAGTGAGAGATTAGAGCTGCCTGGTTGTATTAAATGTTCATTACCCTCATTAATGAAAGTAGTTGGATATTTATACCCTTAATTATGGGCCATATGGGCTTTCAAGTCAAACTTATGAAACCGGGTCGAGTTCAAAAACCCATTAGTTTATTAAGCAGATTAGCAATTAGCTTAGTCAAAAGGTGATAAGTTTTTAGTACTTTTGTCCAGTTCGGATGGTTCAGTGGGTGGCTTTTGTCCGAATTTCCATTGTCCGGTTTCTACAGTGAGTGGTGAAAATTTCCGGACTCATCAGTAGCCCATTTTTTAGGTTTCGTTCGAAGGCCTTCAGCAAGACCTAAAAAATCGCTTTTGAGCACTTGTGACATTTTCCGGACGAATTTCGAATTGAGTAAAGGACTTATCCGGACTGAAAAACTCTTCAAAAGTTCAAAGGTTTTGCCATGGATCGTGGGACACGTGTCCCCTTCTGATTTGTCTCACCAGCCGTTTTCCTCCTAGAACGACGCTCCCACTCATCCCAAAAAGTAACCTCTTCAATTAATGCTTGTGACGTCAGCACCGTCTTTAATCATTACTTCCATCTTTTCGTATTCTCCTAGGTTTCTAGGTATCTTTTTGTCTCTTTTGTATAAATTACCTCATTTTTCACTGTTTTACCATCTTCATCACTCTTTTTCTTCAAAGCTTTCATCTCTCTTTTCAAAACCCTTTATGGTGTAATTTTATGTTTACAGCTAGAAACGCACATGTAAAAGGTGGGTGGCTTTTTTTTCGGAGTTGGAGAAAGCACAAAGAGTCAAACGAGAAAGGCGCGTTGCTGCAGGCCTTCCAGTTTCTCCAATCGAGAAATCTGAAACACCAAGCTCAGAGCCTGATCGAGGTTCGTCTTCTGCCAAAAGCTCCGAACCCAGAAGGTTATTTCAACCTAGTCTTGCAGAAATCGTCTCAGGCTCATCGATTCAGGAGTCACAGCCTTCTGTCGAACGGGAAAAGGCAGTTACTAGCACAAAGAGACCCTCTCCATTCATAGCCATGAGATCAGACGCAGATAATTCCCCATAAAAATGAACGATTCAACGAAGAGGTCGCTTAGTAAAAGGCCGGGTTGTTGCTCCACAGTCTAGATCTCCAAAATCAGGGCCCTCTAAGTCTGGGGCCAAAGAAAAAGTTACAGGGTCAGAGGCACCCATCAAGGTTCCTAAGGACAAATCGTCTAGTCCGGAGGCCACCAGTACAAGCCTTCGAAATGAACCCTCCGGATCTGAGCCCGAGCCGAACACCAGACCACAAAAGGAAAACGATGGTCAGCCATCCAGACAGCTTACTGAGCCAACCACCAACACTCCTCTACCAAAGAAAACTGACAATCCTTCCATGGTGATGGAAGACGTGATGGAGGACAGTGTTGAAGAAGCCCCTTTTGAGACTGATGTCTCTGGGCAGACGGGTGAGGCTGCCATTGTCAAGAAAAGCAAGGGCAAAGAGAAATTGTGTTTAAAACACCCGGACCTGCCGGAGTGCCTTGAAGGCAGAGTGGGACCTTCCTTACACAACTTGAGTGTAAAGTATCTGCTAGCCATGCTGAACATTAACTATGCCTTCATTCATACTGTTGATGGACTGCAAGCTAAGTGAGATAGTTTTCTGCACAGAGTTATTCAACTGGGGGCTTAGATTTCCCTTGGACCCAGAGATCGTTAGATATTTCCATCTGATAAAGCTCTGCCCAAACCAATTGAGTCCCAATGCTTGGTACACTCTCATGGCCTGCATCATAGCCTCCAGGCTCTCCGGAATCCCGCTTCCGATGGAACAATTTGCTGCTGTGGCCAACCTTTGCAAAAACCACATCATCCCCGTGTAACATTTTAACATGGGCGATATTTATAAAGTGGTGGATGACCTGTTTGAATCGGAGAAGATTTGGAAGACCCAATTCTTGTTCATCAGTGGTGTTTGGGAGAATGGAAGGAAGATTAAGGCTGGTGACAACCCAAGCATGCTTACCAGCAGATGGAAAAGCACAGGTTAATTATTTCATCATGTTTGTTTTTCTTTCCTTAAAAATTTTATTTACTTAAATATTCTTCTTCTTCTTTTGGTAGTGCTGGCAAAGGAGTTCACCGACTATTGGAGGAGGGGCAGACTACTTGTGCCAAGCTGAATGTTTGGGCTGCTGATAAATGGAAAAATCGCTTCCACAATTGTTTTACTGGTGGCAACCTGGTGAGAACCCATCTCTGGAACACAATCGGCCGGAGAGACTTGTCTTGGGAGGAATTAACCACACCGCCTCCTCCGGGTGTCATTCTACAGAGGACAGATGCAAAGGATGGGAAGTTGTCCTTGCCGGGCAGAGCTAAAGCCCCAAGTGAAATGAAGGGCAAGAAAGGCAAGAACAATCCAGATGTAACTAAGGTCAACCAAGGTGGTGTTGAGGAGAGTGTCCCAGCAAACCAAGATGTGCAGGACCAGGGAGGAATTGATGCTGCCCTGCTTCAAGTGGTGGAAAATGGGAGTACTAAAGAGCAGTTGGACTTCTAAAACCCTCAAAAGCTCCTATAAAAGACCGAAAACGGGGAGGAGAATGTGGAGATAGGGAAGCCAAGAAGAAGAAAACCTCCAAGAGAGATGAAGTTGTTCTCTGTCCTCCGAAGTCTCTTCCTCCGGTCGACCCAACAGACCCAACTCAAGCAGAGCAAATCCCAAGTGACTTTCACACCGGAGAGGGCGCCAAAGGTGATATTAATATTGATGGTGTTGACATCAGTGGCTTTCAAGGGATTGGCCTTTACTTTGAAGACCTTGAGAAGGAGACTTTGCTGGCCCTTACCTCACCCCTAGCTCTTCGAACATTGTCACTTTCAATGGTAAGTCTTTTCTGTTTCAGGAGAGAAGGACATGGTGACCCATTCCTTGTTGAGCAATATTACACCGGTGCTCAACTTGGAAATCCAAGTGCGAAATCAATCAGCCCTCATCAACACACTCAACTTAGATAAATAAAACTTGTATAACGACCTCCTTACTGCCAACCAGAATGCTAAGGCACTAAGGAGAGAGATCGAGGAGTTGAAGAAGGGGAAAGAGGATTTGGCCACCAAGCTGGCCACTTCGGAGGGGATTAACAAAGAACTCCAATCCAAGTGTTCTAGTTTTGAGAAGGATATTTCCACTTCAAAAAAGGAGGTGAAGGCCAAAGACAACGCCATTCAGACCTTAACCAACGATAAAATTTCGCTCGAAGATTCTGTGTCTAGGGTTAACCAAGAGAAAGATGGCTTGATAAAGGAGAAGGAGAAGACAATCCAAGCCAGGATCGACGCATACACCAACAAGGTGATGGACTCCCAAGAGGAAAGGTATGTTGAAGTCAAATCAGACATGGTCTTGCTCTTTTATGAAAAATTTCCGAAGAGGACACTTGGAGATTTGTGGAATACGAAGACCTTCCGCACCATACTATGGCTGATGGTGATAAGCACTACTATTCCAGTGGTTGGGATGATACTACTGATGAAGACGAAAGGATCAGAGAGAGTCCTGACGAGGAATTCAAGGATCCCCAGAAGAAACCAAGTGAGGCTGGAACATCTAAGGGAGCTCATCCTTAACGTTTTAACTATGTTTCTATTTTTCTTCAATTTTTGTGTTAGACTAAAGTCCTTGGATGGCCAAGGCATTTTTGTAACTGTGTCCGGCTCATGTCTGGATTTTTCTTCTAGAACTCCAAAGTCCTTGGATGGCCAATGCACTTTTTCATATTTTAATATCATTCCCCGGTGTTAGCCGGAAAACTTTACCTTACACAACTCTTGCATTGTTTTATAGTTACCCAATTTCGATGGCTAATGTTTAAATAACCCTTAGTTATTTTAAAAGTATTTTAAAGTGAGAGTGTTGAAATTCTCCGATGACAAATGTTTAAATAGTCATCACTCTACCAATTCAATCCGGACTGCCATTGATACTTTTCAAAAGTTTCAAAGAAGCTATTAATTGAAACACTCCGAATTTTTCAAGAAGGCATCGAATTTCATTAAAAAGCCCGCACACCTCATTAAAACCTCCCCGCGCGACCAGGGTAGGAAAGAGTATGCCCCCTAATATTTACATGGACTTTAAACAAGTAAATATTTACATAATTTTCATTCTAACCGGAGATGTTCAATGTTCCAGGGGTGATTCAAGATCCTTTCATCTTTATCTTGAAGCCTGTATGTCCCAGGCTTAAGCTTTTCACTGACCATATAGGGTCCTTCCCAAGTTGGAGCTACTTTGCCGAACTGCTTTTCCTTAGTATGTAGGAAGACGTTTCTCAATACTTTGTCCCTTGGCTGAAAATTCCTCCTTCTAACTTTGGAAGCAAATCTGCTTCTCATCAAACCCTAATAGTGTGTGGCTCTGAGATGAGCCTTAACCCTTTTTTCCTCTATCAAGTCAAGTTGACTTCTAACTGCCACTTCATTAGCCTGTTCGGAAATATTGTGCACTCTAAATAAAGGAAGAGTTGCTTCTATAGGAGCTATTTCATCCATACCATATACCAAGGAAAATGGGGATTCATGTGTAGCAGCCCTAGGAGTAGTACGGTAGGCCTATAGTACTTCTTGTATATAATTTGGCCACTTTCCAGCAGCCCCTTCTAAATTATTTTTAAGACCTGACATGATGATTCTGTTTGCCACTTCAACCTGACCATTCGCCTGTGGGTGGAAAGGAAAAGAAAAGCAATGTTGAATCCCTCTAGATGCACAGAAGCTCTACATATCCCTGTTATCGAATTGTGGCCCATTGTCTGTGGTTATCTTTTGTGGAACCCCAAACCTGCAACAGATATTAGAAAATATAAATTTTATGACAACTTTTGAAGTAGTTCCTGCCAATTGGGTTGCTTCTATCCACTTTGAGAAATAATCGATGGCAACTATGATAGTTGTGCATCCCCCGGACGCCATAGGTAGAGGTCCCACCTGATCCATCCCCCAACGAGTAAAAGGTATTGGCTCAGAAATTGGCTCTAAAGGGACAGCTGGGATATGAATTTCATTACTGTATCTTTGGCATGGAGCACACTTTTTTACCAATTCCTTGGCATCTTCCATTATAGAGGGCCAGTAGTATCCGGCCAACAAGACTCTTCTGGTTAAAGCTCTATAACCACAGTGTGCTGATCCCTCACCATTATGTAGTTCGGACAGCACCACTTGGGACTCTTCAATCCCCATACATCGCAATAGAGGTTTGCTAAAAGACTTCTTGTAAAGAACGTCTCTTAGGATTAAAAATCGACGAGAATTATACTTTAATTTCCTTGCCACTGCTTTCTCCGGAGGTAAGACACCATCTGAGATATATTGAAAGAGAGGACACCTCCAATCTTGAGGCTGATTTACTTGTATTTTTAAACTTTCTTCCTCTTCTTTGCTTTGATTGAGGTGAATGGATGGGAATTCCTGCACATGAATCCATGGGTAGGACTAAGAGTATGTTATGGTTGCCAAGGAGTCTGCTAGATTATTTTCAGTTCAGGGTATGTGCTCATAGGTAACATATTTGAAGTTAAGTGCCACTTCTTTAAGAACAAACAAGTATTTAATCAGTTTCTCCTTTTTGGCCTCAGATTGACCTTGTGCATGATGGATAAGAAGTTGAGAATCACTCATTAACTTGACCCTTTTGGCTCCACAAATTAGTGCTAATTTCAAGCCAGCTATAGCAGCTTCATATTCAGACTCATTATTGGCAGTCCTGAAAGCAAAACATATAGCATGGTACATTTTGTCTCCGTACGGAGAGGTTAAACATATCCCAGCACCACAACCCATGGTACTTGATCCACCATCAGTCCGGACAACCCATATTTTTTTAGTTTTCTCACCTGTAGCTTGCTTAGTGTCTCTGTCCGAATGAAATTCAACTCAGAAATCAGCAACAGACTGAGTTTTGACTGCGGTTTGAGGGGAAAATCAATATCAAAGTCTCCCAACTCCACTTACCATTTGGTCATCCTGCTTGAAACGTCTGCCTTTTGAAGAACGTTTTTCAAGGGAAAAGACGTCCGGAGAATGATAGAATGAGAAAGTAGGGCCTCATTTTCCTAGCACCAATTACTAAGGCCAGTGCTAATTTTTCAAGTTTTAAATACCTTTTTTCTGCATCTATCAAGCTCTTGCTGATATAGTACACCGGGCGAGGATAATTATCCATCTCCCTTACTAGCACTGCACTTATAGCACAATCATAAACTGCTAAGTATATGTAGAGTGTTTCTGCATCAACAGGTTTAAACAAAGTTTTAAGGGAGGATAGGTGCTTTTTAATTTCATCGTAGGCGTGGTCGCACTGTGGAGACCAGTTAAATTCTTTTGCACCTTTTAAAGTTTGAAAAAATGGAGCACACCTATCCAAATACCTCGAGATAAAACGGTTTAGAGCAGCCAACCTCCCTGTCAATGTTTGTACTTCTTTAATATTCCGATGAGACTCTATTTGCAATAAAGCACTAAGCTGGTCTGGATCAGGCTGTATCCCTTTCTCACTTATCACATACCCTAAAAACTTGCCGGACTTCACTTCGAAAACACATTTTTTCTGGATTTAGCTTTAAATTCACCTTCATCAAGTTGGCAAAGGTTTCTTGGAGATCTGCTAAGTGTAGTTCTTCTTCCATACTTTTTACCATCATGCCATCGATGTAGACTTCCATGTTTCTTCCAATATGATTAGCAAAAGCCTTGTTTACTAATCTCTGATAAGTAGCCCCAGCATTCTTTAACCCAAATGGCATCACCTTGTAACAATGGAGGCCCCTATCAGTAACAAATGTAGTGTGTTCTTGATCCTTCAGATCCACTTGAATCTCATTATACCCGCCTTCAATAGAGTTCATAGAGTAGCCACATGGGTCGAACTCAAAGTCGCATATCTGAGATTTCGGAAGGATCTTCCTAATGCTGGAATTTGTAGTCATGGACGCAGCTGAACTAGAGTCAGTCTTATAGAACACGAAAGCCTTCTCCCTGTCTGAACCAGTCATACACATCTCTAGAGTGTAAGAGTTGACGGCTTGGCTATCTTTCTCAACAGAGGCAGAGTAAACATGCCATTTTTTGGTATACTCGGGGTTACCCATTACAAAAGCCGTGCTAGTCGTACTAACTTAAGCGCACTCTTTTATTTTCGGTTGCTTTTAATGCTTCCACCTTATAGCAATCTGATTCGTTATCATACACTTCTTTTGCATGTTATGTTATCTATTTTATAGATATTTATTACTTTGTTGCTTGTACCCTTAACTCATCTTGTAGTGATATGCAACTTCTTCTTTTTTTAATTTTTTGATGAGGGTGATGAATAAAAAAATATGAATGAAGGGAAAAAGATGAATCAGAAACCGTGAATCTAAAGAAGATGAGAATGATGTGATGATTATTATTTAATTAAGGAAGGAAAATATATTTTAGATGGGTCGGGTAACTTTAATATAAATGGGTCGACCCATTTCTAATATTTATTTTGGTTAAAATTTAAGACTTAAAGTAAATTGTAATTTGGTAATAGTTTAAATATAATAGTAAACAACATAAAAGTAAAGGTAATTGGTAAAAAAATAAAATATGAATATTTTAGGTATCAAATATGGAATGATCAAAATTGTTTTGGGTGACATGTGTCATTCTCCGGTTAATTGCACACGCCCATAACTATGGATGCAAAACGAGATCAACAAAAGTGGACACGGGTGATTGTTCTCACACGCGTGACCAATTCCAATGACTAATCATAGTTTTTAACTTAATTAAAATTTACCACCACTTATAAGTTAGTATCATATATTTTAGTATTTATTCATAATAACACGTAAGTTTAAAATATTTTATTAAATTTACAAAAAAATAACTCAAAATAATTTATTAGACGTTTCACACATTATTTTTAATCAAAATTTTATAACCTCAGTAAATAATACCTCTAAAAATACTGTAAAACTTAATTAAAATTTTATTATCATTTATATTTTTTTTAAATCTAAGTATCATAAAAAAACATAAAAAAAACTTTATAATATTTTACAAACTTATGATATTAATTGAATTTATGAACTATTTAATTCGATATACATACGATTAATTAATGTTTCATATGACTTAATTTAATCCGAGACGTTTAAGACACGATACAAATTGAATATATATATATATATATATATATATATATATATATATATATAAAATTTATTTTTTAAGTAGGTGGAATGATAAATTAAATAAAAATATTGTTTATATATACATTAAATATAGTTATGTAAAGGTTATTATTGGATTAAAACATCAAGGACCGTCTTACATATAATATATAAAGGTAGGTCAAGAAAAAATTAAAAACAAATTAACAAATTTATGAATATTTAGAATAGTTGAGATATAAAAAAATTAGAGAAATACAAAAAACTTGTGTGTCAGAAGCACAACACACCAAACCAAACCAAACCAACGGTTCAACATTTAAATATAAACTTTATTATTAGAAGAATATAATGATCTAAGATAGATATTAGACCAGCTGGATTAATAAGCAACACTCATATTGGTGTGTCTTTAAAGACAATATACTACGGTAACTTCGATCATTCCAAAAATCCTGTGTTTTCACCTTCTCCTCTTGCAGAAGAAAGCCAATCATCAAAAACTCGAACACCAAAGACACCGCGAATCTCACCCTCGCTTACCGTGTCATCATCTCGAATTAGTCGTGAAGTGAGCAAATCCTCTTCAAAGGAATCCGAAGAGACTCCTTCCTGAACTAATCTTCCAAAAACTGATCCTCCTCAAACTGTAAGAAAAAATACATTCATAGCAATGGGAGATGATGCTGATGTCACCTCAGACATTAATTTTGCCTCAAACCCATCAACTAATTCTCCACCGCTCGAAGAGAATAAATACAAATAACCGAGTTGAACAGAACACCAACCGAGCTGATGATGAAAGTTTCAAGTAATGTCGAACAAAGAAATTGGTAGATTTCAGCGATGTAAATATAATTAAGATGTGTGATAAATATAGTGAAGTAGTGGAGTAATGGGATATAACCGTTATTAGTAGTATGAATAAGGGGATAGAACCAGATGAATGGAACTTTTTTCTTCTTTGGCAATATAGTTTACTACTTGGCAATTCACTTTGTTATATCCCGTAACAAATTTAGCCAAGTATGTGGGAACACTAACAAAGAATCAACAACCCAAAATCGGGTGAGGTAGTTATAGATCAGAGAGTTATAGCGAATCAGACGGTAAGATTGGACACGAGATATCCCACCACGAGCACCGGCCCTGAAGCTACGTCACGACCCCAGCTGCACCTGCAGAACCTATCCTGCGAGTGATACAGCCGAAAACCGTCACGAGAACAGAAATCAACACAACTGGATTGGTGACGACTCCTGTCTTGCTAGAAGTCCCCGTTGAGAATCTTGCGGTAGCACCGAACATACGACAATTAGAGAAATAGCTTCAAAATATTCACCAGGAATAACTCAGAGTAGCGTGCGAGCGAGATGCTTGCGAGCAGGCGTTGCATGCAACCTTAGCAGGGATGAACGATGCACTCAATGCATTAACCCCTAAGGCGATGGGGCGAGTCGAGCTAATCATATGTCCGGACCCGATGCGAGCTGCATCAACAAAGGACATCGATCCTCCAAGCATGATGACAAGAAAGAAGGAAAGGGAAATAGTGGAAGTTGAAAGCAATCTAAAGAAGCTGAACCAAGCAAGGAAGTGCACTGCACCACCTCTAAGCGGGTTAATGGGGAAGCTAAAGTTTACTATAATCAGGTAAGGCCTCGAATGTCAAATCATATCCTTAAAGGACCACCTTTTCAGAAAAAATCTTGGAGGCCCAACTGCCACAGAAGTTTGATCTTTTTCGGATGGAGGCCTACGACTTAACTGACGATCCTGAAAGACACCTCGAGCAGTTCCACAATATGATGACGACATTCAATCCCGATGACACCATGCTATGCTGGACGCTTTCTACGACTCTTAAGGGAAATGCCATGGATTGGTTTAGTAGTCTTCCCAAAGGTTCCATCAATGAATTTTCCGGCTTATGGAAAGCATTCATGGAAGGTTTCGTCAGCAACAAGGAATTAAAGTGCGAGCGAGATTCTATTATGGACCTCTACCAGAGACGAGGCGAGTCACTTAAAATTTACATCAGATGCTTCGTCCATGACATGAATGCGCTACCGGACATACAAAAAAATATGGTTGTAGTCTCGCTCAAGAGGGGTCTGGACAGGAAATGGAAGTTATACGCCGATCTGATACGGTTCCCTTGTGATGTGATGGGTGATCTACTTGCACGGGTGGATACATTCATACGTGTAGACAATGCCCGCAAAGGAGATTCACTCGACCGATATACGATTGATTCCAAGGGAGGAGTCCTAGAGAGAAAAAGAACTAATGAGGCTCCTCGGCGAGACACCGGGTGTCGACCTCATTAATTTTAGAATCCATCTAGAAAGTTCACCCCTTTGACTGAAACAATCTCCGTTATTTACGACTGGACTAAGGGAAGGATGAGATACCAGACACCACAGGTAATAAGTGCACCCGTCTTCAACCGCTCGAATCGGTACTACTACTCGTACCACGGTGATCATGGACACCCGACCGACAATGCTGGCAAGTCAGATAAGATATTCAAAGGATGATAGATAGTGGGGAGCTCGTTCAGTTCATCAAAAGACGGGACTAACAAAGACGACCCGAGTAGAGAGAGGAGTTTGAAATGATCACCGAAGAAGAACTAGCAACGATGCTTCAAACGATACATGAAAGCATCAGTGGTTGTTCGCTATTGCAGGGGCCAATCTTAGCTAATCAATAATGAGAATCTTGATAACGGGAGGCGATCAGAAGTAACTAGCAATACGGTCTCCGAGGTCCGTGAACAATCCCCTTCATTATACGCAATTTCAGGTGGAAACTCCGAGTATGGGAAAGATGGAAAGACGAACAAAAAGAGACGAGCAGATGTAAAAGTATGCGGGGTGGAATCTCCCTCGTACCACATTTATTATGATCCCCTTTCCGACATCACATTTAACGATGATGACTTGCGCAGGGTCAGCACGCCCTACGATGATGCACTGAGGATCAATCTTGACGTAAGAAGGGTTATGGTAACGAAGGTATTAGTTGATGGAGGAAGCTCAACCAATATAATATTTAAGGGAAGCTATGATAGGATAAAGAATATCCCACATTTCAAATTAAGTCAATGAATACTGGTCGATATAAGGGACATGTATACTAATGTGTAGGCAAAGTGGAACTAATGGTTAAGACAGGTTACGAGGCTACTAGGCGGGAGATTAAAACTATGTATATGATATCAGATGCTCTTATTTCTTACCATACAATAATTGGGAGACCATGGTTACATCGCATGGAGGCTATGCCTTACATGTTTCGACAATGTATTAAATATCCGGTACGAAATGCGCTTGGTATAATTAGAGGAAGTCAGCGCATTGCAAGGTCATGTTATGCGATGATAGTAGATCCATCTAAATCTCTAAAATAACAATCAAATGGTGGGGGGGGGGGGACTTACGGAGATCGTGCAACTCCCTCACCCGAGCTAATGGATGACCCGAGGGAGGCAAAGCAGCCTGAGGAAGCATCACCAGACACAATCGATGAGGTGCTCGCCGAGGGCCGAAGGTTTCAATTAGGTAACGATCTACAGTTTCCTTTTAAACAATCTTTGATAGATTTATTAGAAAGAAATTCAGATGTCTTTACATGGGAGGCCAGTGACGTTTCTGGTGTGGATCCGGAAATTATTTGCCACAAACTGGCTATCGATCCTCATACGAAGTCGGTGCGACAAAAGTGTTGATCCTTCTCCGCGGAAAAACAAGAGGCTATCTCGGCATAAGTGATGAAACTTTATCTTCTCAGCCATATTTGACCAGCGCGATACCCAATTTGGTTGGCCAACCCAGTCCTAGTTAAAAAAAAGGGAGGTCAGTGGCTCATGTGCGTCGATTTGACTGATTTGAACATGGTATATCCAAAGGATGCATTCCTATTACCCCACATTGAACAGCTAGTCGATTCAGCTTCGAAATGTGAATTTCTATCGTTTATGGACGCATATTTAGGTTACAATCATATCCGACTGGACAAGAATGACGAGGAGCATACTGCATTCCAAACTGAGAGGGGGCTCTATTGCAACACGGTTATGCCCTTCGGGCTAAAGCATGCAGGGTCAACATATCAGCGGTTAATAAATCATATATTTACCGACCACCTACGACAACATATGGAGGCTTATATCGATGCCATGATCGTCAAAACACACACGACCGGACATCATCTATCTACATTGCGAACCATCTTTGGTCTTCTTTGCTAGTTTAACTTAAAGCTCAATCCTGCTAAATATTCATTTGAAGTACGGAGCGGGAAGTTCCTTAGATATGTTGTTAGCCAGAAGGGGATTGAGGCCGACCCGGTGCTATTACAAGCGCTGATCCAGATGGAACCACCACGCAAAATCAAGGAAGTCCAATGTTTTACCGGGCGTCTCGCAGTCCTCTCACGCTTCATCTCAAAAGCATCCAACGATAGTCATCCCTTCTTTGAGGTACTACGGGGCGCTAAAAAGTTTCAGTGGGCTGAGGAATACAATATGAAATTTATTGCGCTTAAGAATTACCTGATTTCACCAGAAATATTATCAGCGCCTACGGTTGGGGAATCATTGTTTCTCTATTTATCAGTTTCGTAATTTTTGGTCAGTGCGGTCTTAGTCTGAGAGCAAGCAGCAGTTTAACGCCCAGTATATTATGCAATCAAGACGTTAATAGATGTAGAAACTAGGTATCTTAATTTAAAAAATCTCGTCTTGGGGTTAGTCTTCGCCCCCGTAAATGTGCCCCAATTTTCAGGGTGATACAATAATTATCCGAAGGTCATTTGATCTTAAATCTGTTCTGCAGAAGCGAGAGGCGTCGGGAAGACAAACAAAATGGAGCATTGAGCTGGGAGAATATGATATACAGTTCGAACCGCGCAAAAAAATCAAGGGACAAGCTGTAACAGATTTCATCAACGAGTTTGTCTCACCAAGGGGTGGATTCCACGACGAGCACAATGTACAACCAGGAACTAACCTCCCAAAATGGATAGTGGAAACTGATGGAGCATTTAGTGCATTAGCGGGAGGAGAAAGAATTGTCCTACATTTTCCTACAGGGGAACATATTTGACAAGCTGTTTGTTTTAACTTCCTAGTTACCAATAATATCGTGGAATGAAGCTGGCAAAAATATGTGGGGCAAGACACTCAAGATACGTTCAAACTTGCAATTGGTCATTAATCAAGCCCATGGTATTTCTGATGCTAAAGACGAAGGAATTAGAGAAACTTAATAATAATTAAAAAATGTGAATCTAAATTTTTAAAGGTGCAATACGAACAAGTTCCACGGAAGGAGATCATCTCTGTAGATGCCTTGGCAAAGGTTGCAGCTTCGGGAGATAACCCACTTGTTATTATGCAAGAACTGCCTACAACTGAACTCATTCCTACACGAAAAGGAGTAAATATTATCAACAATACTGCTGATTGGAGGGAGCCTTATTTAGTCTTCCTTAACTCCGCTATTCTCCCAACTGAGAAGACTGCAGCTCGATTGCTTCAAACATAAACTGCCAAATACGGAATTTTAGATGGATTTTTGTATAAAAAAAGCACCACTAGACCTCTCTATGGTGTTTGAACCGCGTGAAAGCAACCACAGTTCTGCACGACCTCCACAACGGAGAAGCAGGAGCCAATTGCGGCTATCAAAGTCTCATACGATGATTCTTATTTGCCAGCTACTACTGGCCAGAGTTATTTGTTGATGCCGAGCAGTTGGTCCTATGATGCCATCCGTACGAGCAACTCGCCAACACAAGATATCTCCCGAGCGAGCCGATGAAGAGTGTACATGTCCCCTGCCCGTTTGATAAATATGGGATTGATTTGGTGGGACCCCTCCTTATGACAATAGGAAAAATGCAGTTTATGGTCGTCACGTTCGATTATTTCTAAAAATGGGTAGAGGAAAAGGCCCTGTGTCATATTTGAGCTAAAAAAATATGTGATTTCATGCACACACAGATTATTATACGATTTGGAGTACCTCGTATCTTAATGACTGATAATGGCCCTCAATTTCAAAATGCTGTTATCACGACTTTCTGTAAGAGATTCAAGATAAGTCAATATTTATCTACTCCATATTACATGGCCGGACAAGTTTCCCGAAGTATTGTGATCCTATAAAACTACGCCGCAGACAACCACTAATGATACTCATTTAGTTTTAGTTTATTTCAATGAGGCGGTCATCCCGGCCGAGGTCATAGTACCGAGCCACCGAGTAGCTGCGTATGATGAGTATCACAACGACGAAGGGAAATCGGTCGAGATTGATCTTATTAAGGAGCGTCGCGATCAAGCATGAGTCTAAGTAGAGCATTACATCAGTTTAATAAGAGGTCGTTTTAACGCATCCCTCAAGCCTCTTACTTTCAATATAGGCAACATGGTAATGAAGAAGAAATTTCAAGGATGTGGAGAGAAGACATCAGGCAAGCTAGGGCCTACTGGGATAGGGCATATACAGTAATCTCCAAAGGACACAGTGGAGCCTATCGCCTAGAAGACGCAGAAGGCTATGCTTTGAAGCATCCATGGAATGTAAATCATATTAGTTATATCGATCTCAGCTGTAAAACTAGCTGTTGCGCACTTTTTCCCTCCTGATGGCGCGAGTTTTGTTTTTTAATGAGGCATCAGGCTGTAACAACTCCTATTTAATGCAATCTCTATACTTTCGCCAGAAAGTGTGTTTATTTATCTCCCCGTCCTTGTAAATAGTGAATGGGTCAATGACTACGCTTACGGGCTATGCAAGGGTCCATACTGAGCCCATACCACAAAGTCTATATGTGATCAGGCTAATTTACCACACCTACAAGCTACACAAAGGCCACAATGAGCCTCATATTTTGTACATCATATATACGCGAGGTGACTATTAAGTCAAGTCCTATTGAGACTACACAATGGGTCACACAAACCTCTCCGTGATTATAGTTGTGGAATATTATTCTGATCAGCTATGCAATGAGCCATACTAAGCTCGACCTTCTAAGAACTTCTCATAAACCGTATAAACTAAATAAACACATATCTCAAAAAAGCATTATAACATCAGTTAGCCACCTTGTGGACCAACAAAAACAGTCAAAGTTTTCACTTCAGGGGCCACATACCAACAAAAAAATAGGATTCCACAATGTTTTGTATATAATAGATTAACTTTATGCATTAGGAGCGTAATAGATATTAGCATAGCATGACCTCCTTATTGCACAATTTTTCACTTTATATATATATATATAATAGATATTAATGTTGCGGTCTCTGACATTAATTCCTTGTTCTTCTGTTCACATGCCTCTCGCTACCCTTGCATATGCATGTTTATATCGCGCCCCTTGCATATGCATGTTTATATCTTCTGTTGAACTGCGGTAGCCTTAAGGGTCTGGGCTGATCCATATGCATGTTTATATCGGGTGAGCACCGTGGTTAACCCTCTGATGGAGTAAAAAAACATACGTTCGGGTATCCACCCTTGCCATCACTTGCATGTCCGCTTTCGACATACGCGGGTAGGACAAGATGACTGAATTATGGTGCATCTGTAATAAACACTTCACTAAGCAAAGTACAGCTGATTATAAATAAATGCTACTCGGTGTTAAAGGCATACCTCATTGGCCAATTCCACTTGCCTCTAAAGTATTTCACTCATGGGCATGTTATCGTAAAATGAGAGCTCTGGACATTTCTTCAACTGCTCAAACATTAGCATAGAAGACCTTGACATTTAAATCTTAGAAGGTGGCAGCTCTTCCAACACTATTTTAGACCTGCTCGGTTTTGAACCCCGACCAGTTGTGGGTATATTCTCAGGCCTAACGACATTAACCTGAGCTACCTCACTACCTAACTCATGCACAAAGGTTGGCCGCATTCTAGTCTTCACAAATTTCTCCATCCCACGAGCAATGTCTTCCAAAATATTTTTCTTGTACCTGTACTCAGATCCACCCACCTCGGTCTGCCTTGTCGGCACCTCTGTTTGCTCTGCCTTTACATTATTCACCTCAGACGCCTTCTCTCGACCCTTCTCCGTGGTTAACAAAGGGGCTGCTCATCTTGTCCTCCTTTCATTACCCCTCTTCTCTTTCTTTTTCATAAATTCATTATGGTTTCATTGTTACTAGTGGTTAACAAAGGGGCTGCTCATCTTGTCCTCCTTTCATTACCCCCCATCGTCTGCTCATCGAGTTTCTGTGGATGTGTTCCTCACACGTGATCTTCCACCTCCGTTCGAGCTGCATCAATAGTGCATTTTCATGCTCCCAATTACCATAAACTAATACCAATGAATTTTTCTAGTTTTTATCAGAACTGCGGAACTTAAAAATTTACGCATCCCAGCCACTTGAGCATATAAATAGGGTGAGCTAGCTAACTTGGCTACTCAATCGCTGCTAGAAAATCAACCAAGAAAATTGGTATTTCAAGCACCGCATGCTCAAGAGTATACTCAATAAGGTCCCCCACAAATTTGCCACTAATTGGGTTAGGCATATGACTAAGAAGCTAAAAAAATCTCAAATTAGATCAGGGAAGGGCAACTGTAAGCCCCAATAAAAAACGTAGTGAACAAGCAAATCTCATTCTCCCTCGCCAGAAAAGGACGTTCTCCAACTTCAGGAACCTTAACAGTCACATCATTAGGTATGCCGCAGCGGGCCCTAAAGCTAGGAAAGGATGAGGTATCAATGTGTGTATACTTATCCGCTATTTGGACAAAGTAGTTTTCTAAGACTATAAGATCTTCAAACTCTGATTTTATGACCTTCACAACTTTCTCCTTCATTTTAACGGTCTTTTTCGGACCCATCTTGCGACTAGATTGACTGCAATGATAATATGGAGGGATTAAAAGTATGCAATTTCTGGAACAATTCACACCTAAATACTGTTACCATTAATGGGGGTTCATTGATTTCCTATACCTATACCAATATGATCTAATATAACGCGTTTGGTACTGTCAAAAGACACTAGAAAGAATTTGTAAAGTACCCGTATGAATGGTTGGCTGGTAACTCGCCTGAAAACTATGATTGAAGTTGATGAAGAAGCTCACGAGCGGTTTCAAAAATCGTCTCATACCAGTGTATGTTGACTTACAAGTTACGAAACTTACAAGTAAGAAACTTCTAAACAGTTTATTAACTACATGAGTGGTTGATGAAAGCAAATCCAATTTCACACGCCTATAAATAGAAACCAAAGCATTTATCTTAATAATAGAATTTAAGTATCAGAATAATCACCATCACATGCTTATAATGCTTAACATATGGAACTACTTCATGATTATGCAAGAAAGACATCATTGTACAGTGACGTCATCTACACTATCGTTACACATTTTATATACCATGAATATTATCTTCGATTCAAAATGATTAATTAATTCGGGAATTTTGTGACTTCGCAACTCAATACCTAAACTAGGGGCTGTCCTGCCAAGGGGCTAGTCACCGCACGAAGAGATTAAATGCAAATAACTGAGCTGAACAGAACACCAACTAAGCCGATGATGAAAGTTGTAAGTAATGTCGAACAAAAAATTGATAGACTTCGCTGAACAGGAACAAGAACAAAGTAAAATCATATAAGGACAGTCGGTCTGTGGTCATAAGAATGATGAGCAGAGGTGACACCGAGATGAAGAGAAAATGGCAGACAAGAGCTTAAATTCCCATATGAAGCAATAAGTCATATTCGTAAGAAAGACGAGCATAATCTATATTGAGCAAGAGAGAAATAGGCCGATAAGATCTTGGATTATCCTCCTGAAAACTGACAGAGAGCACCGCCAAGAATAAGAGCATTAGACAAGCACTTGAAGTACATAACATGTAAATCTGACCGAGCTCCTTGCATAATGAACCTTACTCATTATAACGGTTCAAATACCATGAGATAGGAATGAGTCAAACATTTATGTAATGGCCTTAAATATTGGTGCCATGATGTAAATGTAATAAAGATGTGTGATAAATATAGTCAAGTAGGGAGTAATTGGAGATAACGTTATTAGTAGTATAAATTAGAAGATAAGGATGAATGAAACTTCTTTCTTGTTTGGCAATATAGTTTACTACTTGGCATTTTACAATGTTATATCTCGTAACAACCTCGTCTCAACAAAATGCCTTAATTAATCCTCCTCAACTGATGGATGAGGAATCTGAAGGAGAATTCGATTCCAACGCTACTCAATCAAATAACAAAGCTGAAACAGAAGAAGAGGCTTCAAAGAAACCAGAAAATGCTGCACAAGATAAAGCTCGTAGACCGAGAAAAAAGAAAGTTCCTATCACAATATCTAACGAGTTGCGTGCGTTAATAGGTGAGAATTTGAGGCCTCTCGAAGCACATTACATATTGGATCTGAAAAATGTTCCCTACACATATTAAAAGGAGATCCAATTAGCTGATCTAAAGAAGCAATGAGGAATGGGAAACAATATTACACTTTGTTTTCCTAAAGACGGGGAAACTTCTTTATATAGCAGAAAAAGCGAACTAGTAACCTACCTAGAGATAATCAACTAGGGTTTTCGGTTTCTACTGGACCCCATGATAGTTGACTACTTCGAACTTTTGGGTCTTTGTCCAACATAGGTGACACTAAATCAATGGTTCACATTGCTTTCTGTTATCATGGATTTTGGCTTATCGAAAATTCTGATCTGCATCGTGGATTTTATTTCTTTAACCAAACTATCGAAGGGGTCGATGCTTCTATTTTATTATCTTACCATGTATGATGACTTAAATATAACCAATGATCTACTCGAAGCTAACAAATTTTGGAAGCAAAACTTTATATTCATCTCAAGTGCTTGGGAGAATGGAAAAGAAATATCTGAAGCCAACCCATCTAGATCGAACCTTGTATGGAAGAGTAATCGTAAGTATTTTTATTTCGCTTCTTCAAATTATATTTTCAACCGATGCTATATATATTTTTATTAAATTATATGTTCTGAATAGAAAATTTGAGGCGCTATACACTTATCGCGAGAAAGAAAAAAACTTTTATCAAGCTCGCTGCCTGGGTTGAAAAAGAATCGAATAATGCTTTCCACACTACTTTCGAACCTATCAATTTTCTCAACAACCACCTATTTTTTATCACGTTTGGAGCTCTGGCTCCCAAAAATTTGCTGGAGCTGGTGTGGTTTATTTTACGCTGAGGGTAATTCTGTCAAGTGTTTTGGAAAGTTTTTGGAGTATTAAATGTTTGTGTGTTTTGTAGTGAGAGATTTAAGCTTCCTAGTTGTATTGAATGTTCATTACCCTCATTAATGAAAGTAGTTGGGTTTTTATACCCTTAATTATGGACACATGGGCTTTCAGGTCAAATCATGAAACCGGGTTAACCCATTTACTTAATAATATGATTAACATCTAGCTTAGTCAAAAGGTGTTTAATTATTTTATACTTTTGTCCTTTCTGGATAGTTCAGTGGGCAGTTTATGTCCGAATTGTCCTTGTCCGGAAATATCAGTAAGTAGTGGTGAAGTTATCCGGACTCATCAAGAGCCACCCAATCTTCGAAAGGCTGTCAAAAGGTTTGTCCATCCTGACTGCAAAGTATTCTTACCAATTCGCAATAGATCGGATAACCATATTCCTGAGAAGAAGCAGGCAAAAAAGAATAAAAAGGCAGCTAGCATATTTGGTGCTAGCCCTTCAGTAAATCCAAACCCTATAGGTTCGAAGATGAAAACAAAAGAAATAAATCTCTCCACCATTGAAGAAGGAGTAGAATACGGACCTTCTTCAAAAAAGAAGAAGACAAATATTCTTTTGAAAAAGAAAGACACTAATAAAACAACACCCCAAAACAAAGGGAAAAAGCAAGTTGCGGAGATTGTTGAAGAGGTATTGTCTGATGGTGACGAAGTTCTAGTTGCAGAGAATCAACAAAGTCAATAGAAAGGAAATGAAGCACGTGTTGAAGACGCTGCCAATCAACAGAGGGAAATTGTGGTTGTTGAAGATGATCGAGGTGGTGACCACTTCAGTCCAGATAGCTTTATCAACTTCAAAAAATCACAAGAGCTTGTTGGAGATGAGATCCCATTGTTCAGGAGATTCAAGATCATCTGCATAATCTTGGTAGAAGATCTGCACCCTGCTACCTCTGAAGCTACATCTCCTGATGTTACAATTCCTACAACCTCTTTACCTCTATTCCTTGACCTAGCCTAGTGGTCTTTCCTCTTGTGGAGCCATTCAAAGATGTTCTAACCACTCTTCAACCTTTTACTGATCCCGATGTTGTAGCACAATAGCCGACTCAAGAAATCGAATCCTCTCGAAGTCATTTAAAACACATGGGTAAAGAAATGGTTCACTATAAAAGTGTTGCTGCAGCTGAGAAAAAAATGAGAGAGATCTTTGGGAACCTCGTAAGAGATCAGTTTCATGAATTTCAAATGGACAGATCTGAATTCCTTAGAGGGCTCCTCCATGTCATGAAACACCTTAGAAAAGTGCATCGAAAAGAAAAAAAAGATCTCAACACTTCACACTTGAATGAAATATATCAACTCAAGGCTAAACATTTTGAAGAGTTAATTCGAGGATCTTCGTGTTTCTTTTGGAAATAGTGAGGCTGAGAAGAAAAAACTGACGAATTACATAGACACCCTCAAAACCAAATTTGATAAGGAAAAACAACTTGCCGCCACCGCTAGTGAGGATGAATGTGCAAAGGATATGCTAGCAGCTATCAAGAACAACGAAGAACAAAAAACCATCACACTTCTTTGTGAAATCCATGCCCCATATCCTAAAATCGACATTTCCAACTTTTGGAGCGAAATTCCCATCGAAAGACGTCTTAGCGAGGCTTTTGATCATGTTCCTAGTTCGTCATCCGAAGAGGAATATTCAAGGGAAGATTACGAAGAGAGCTCCGAAGACAAGTAATTTAACTATCTCTTTTTTGTACATGTCATGCAATCAATGTAAATTTTGTTCTTCATAGATGCCTTCTTCACTTGGTATCCAAAAAATTACATTGTTCTCCTCGAATTAAATTGAATGACGACAAGATTTGTTTATCCTTTAATTTCTTCCAGTTATATTTCCGTTTTACTGCTATTTATATTAGTTATTCGAAGTGAAAATATAACATAATATTTTAAATAAAATTATAATACATTACACTTCGAATACTATAGCGCGTTTAATGAATGTAGCATTTCAAGTATTATAATGCGTTTAATAAATATAACGCTTCAAATATTATAGTGCGTTTAATGAACATAACACTTCAGATATTATAGTGTGTTTAATGAACGTAGCATTTCGAATATTATAGTGCGTTTGATAAATGTAGCACTTTGAATATGGTTGCTTCTTCGAAAAGTGTATTTAGCATTCAGAATATTCTATTATTGGTCAACCTCAAAGATGATCAGTCTTTGATTAGTTACCAAAATAGTTTAAACAAGCAAAAAATACATTTTATTGATATATTTGAATATGTAGATAGTGCCTCGTTAAAACCTTCCTAGGCCAACATGGTAGGAAAGAGTGCGCTAATCAATCATAGAAAACAATTTCAAAATACAACACAACCACTTCCAGTATAATTTTAGATGTTCTATATTCCACAGATGTTGAAGAATCCTCCCCTGATTATCACAAAGACGATAAAAACCTAGATTTATCCTTTCAACAACCATATAAGGTCCTTCCTAATTTGGCGCCATCTTTTTTAGGCTATTTTCCCTGGTATGGAGAAATACCATTCTTAACACTTTATCACCTACATTGAACTCCCTCCTTTTCACCCTTGAATTATATCTATTCCTCATAAAAGTTTGATATTGAATTACATTTAAATGTGCTCAAAATCTTTTTTGTTAAGTGTGCATCGTCTGCTAAGATTTTTACCACCATATCATCGATGTATGCCTCCATGTTTCTTCTGATCAGAGTAGCAAATTATTTGTTCATTAATCTCTGGCATGTTGCCCCAACATATTTTAATCTAAAAGGCATAACCTTTATAATAGTGCAAGCCTTTATCTATGATGAAAGTGGTACAGTATTGATCATTTGGATCTATTTGAATTTGATTATATCTTTCAAAATCATCCATAAACGTCAATATTTTATTTCCCAAAGTAGAATCAATGAGCTGGTCTATTCAAGGAACATGAAACGAATCTTTAGGATATGCTCGATTAAAATCTGTAAAATCAACACACATTCTCCACTTCCAATTATTATTCTTGACCACTATTGGGTTCACCGTCCACAAAAGATACTGTGACTTCCTTATATGTCCGACCTTCGATAAACGGTCCACTTCAGAAACAATAGCCTCTACTTTCTCAAAAGAAAATGACCGTATTTTTTGTATAACAGGTTTCACTTTTGGATTAATGGCTAGGCTATAGCAGATTACTTCAATTGGTACTCCTATCACGTCCTCTGTTTTCCAAGAAAAAATATCTAGATTGTGGGATAAAAATTATAAGATTTGTCGACGTAAAACTGAGGTCAGTAAGGTTCCTTTTCGAAGTACTCTTCCCTCAGGAAAATTATATTCCTTTATTTCTTCACTTACTGTCAATGACCGTGGGGTTACTAGTATGATATAATTCCTTTATTTCTTCCTTCACACCAGTTCGACAGTAGTAAATCCCCATTATACTAGTATGATATAATTCCTTCACACCAGTTCGACTAGGTCCTTTTTGTCTATCATCTGTCATTTTGTAAATCTTTTTTTGGTGTTTCAATAGCTGATCGAACTAGTAGGTAGTTTTCTAGATTCATTATAAAGTTTTAAGATTATTTTTTAAGATTTAGAAAATTCAAACTAGCAAACTAGGCACCAATCCTTGATCAGGTCCTAGTGGAGTCGCCAATTTGGTGAGTTTGATTACTTAAATTGCCTAAGTAGATTGAGAGAATTCAGAATGTAGAGAGATAAATAAGTTTTAAAGAAATTAGATTGCAAAAGTGATCTATCTCAAAAAGCCAACCCCTTTACTTGAATTTTTTTTGAGTTACTTTTTTGAATTTATTTATTCAACACAATTTCGAGTAAACTTTCGAGAAGACCATGCTTGGTCTGAATTATTAAAAAAATCCACTAGCTACAACTCAACTAGTATTTAATCATTTTTCTTGGAATACAGTTACAGAAAAAATTTAACCAAAAATAAAGTGTGAACAACTCACCCACTTATTAAATTATGGCATGATAAGACAATGCCTTGGTCACAAGATATGATTGTATATGAAGTTGAAGAATAAAGTTCGTAATCCTATTGAAAAGAAGATGTTTAAGAAGTTATCAAAAAATTTAAATTCAGAGTAACATGTTTGTTATGTGTGATGTTTTTAATTGTTGTTGTGTGTGATATTTTCAATTGTTGTTGTGTGTGATGTTTCCAATTGTTGTTGTGTGTACTCATTTCAATTATTTTGCTTGTTGTTACACTTATTTCTGTTGAATGAAAATGTTGTTTGAGTTATTTTGTTTGAATTTATTAATTCACACAATTTCCCATAAACTTTTGAAAAGACCATGCTTGATCTTAATTATTACACAAATCTACTAACTACAACTCAAGTATTAGTATTCAATCATTTTCCTTGGAATCTGTTTATACATAAAATATGACTAAATTCAAAGTGTGAACAACTCATCTACTTATTAAACTCTGGCATGATAAGACAATGCCATGGTCGCAAGATATGATTTATTAATTCTACTTTCAGCATCCACTAGCTACAACTCAACTACTTCATATGTCTCATAATATAAGACGTTCTAGAGAAAATAATATGTTTCATAATAGTTTTCGTTTTCGAATTCCAATATGCTTTAATTATACTTACATTTTTTTAACCAATAAATGGTTAAACAAGTATCTACTTTATTATCTTTTGACCAATTAAATTTATTTTTTCTATAAGTAAAAACAACAATAATTACTTTTCTTAATATGTGTGAATAGTTCTCACACGTCTTATATTTTGAAACATATGGAGTAGTATTTAATCATTCTTTTAGGAATCGAGTTATAGACAAAATATGACCAAATTCAAACTGTGAACAACTCACCAACTTATTAAATTCTGGCATGATAAGACAATGTCTTGGTCTGAATCATTAGATAATTCCACTAGCTACAACTCAAGTAGTATTGAATCATTTCCCTTGGAATCTAGTTATAGACAAAATATGATCTAATTCAATTGTGTACAACTCACTCACTTATTAAACTCTGACATGATAAGACGATGTCTTGGTCACAAGATATGATTTATTATTTCTACAATCGCCATACACTAGCTACTATTCAAGTAGTATTTAATCATTTTCCTTGGAATCTGGTTATATATAAAATATGAACAAATTCGAAGTGTGAATTATTACACAACTCACACACTTATTAAAATATGGCATAATAAGCAATATAGTGGTCACAATTTATTATTTCTACTTTGACCATCGACTGCTTTTAATCATTTTCTCTAGAATCCGGTTATAGATAAAATATTACCAAATTCAGAGTGTGAATTATTATACAACTCACCAACTTATTAAGTTATGGCATATTAAAACAATCCTTTAGTCACAAGATATGCTTTATTATTTATACTTTCACCATCAACTGCTTTTAATCATTTTCTTTGGAATCCGTTTATAGATAATATATGACCAAATTCGAAGTGTGAATTATTAGACACCTCACCCACTTATTAAATTCTGGCATATTAAAAAATCCCTTAGTCACAAGATATAATTAAATTTTTATACTTTCACCATCAACTGCTTTTAAGCATTTTCTTTGGAATCCCTTTATAGATAAAATATGACCAAATTCGAAGTGTGAATTATTACATAACTCACCCACTTATTAAATTATGGCTTATTAAGACATCGCTACTAGAACAATGTAAATTTTTGTTAGTAAAATCATAGACAATTTTGATTTTCGTTTTGATTGGAAATTAGATTTGAATTTGGATTTGGTATATAGATTTGGAATTCAGAATCGTTCGGATTTGTTTAGATTCGTTTGGATTCGTTTCGAGTTTGGAGACTGGAGGTTTGAGTTTGGATTTTGAACAATGAATAATGTATAATGGAGTTTAAAGTTTGAATATTGGAGATTAAATATTAGATATTGGAGATTGGAGTTTGGAATTCAGATTCGTTTGGATTCGTTTACATTCTTTAGATTCGTTTGGATTAGCTTAGATTTGTTTGGATTCGTTTCGAGTTTGGAGAATGGAGATTGAAGTTTGGATTTTGAAGAATAGAGAATGGAGTTTAACGTTTGGATATTAGAGTTTGGAGTTTGGATATTGATATTAGAGATAAGAGATTGGATTTCGGAGATTAGAGACTGAAGTTTGAAGATTGGAGTTTGAAGATTGAAGTTTGGAGTTTGGAAATTGGAATTCGATTTTGCAGTCTCAATTTTGATTCTGTCGTTTTGTTTTGATTTTGGCTTTGATTATGGTTTTGTCGTTTGGATATGAGAGTTTGATTTTTTCTAATTTAGTAACTTGGGTAATATCAAAATATTTATTTGAAGCTATCAATACATCGTGTTACTTGGTGAATCGGTCTCCATCAACGACTATTGATTGTAAAACTCCTTTTGAGATTTGGTATGGATCGTCGACTGATTATGAACATTTGAGGGTGTTCGGTTGTCCTGCGTATGCTCATGTGAAAGATGGTAAGCTTGAGCCGATGGCAAAGAGGTGCATATTTCTAGGATATGCTACTGGAGTGAAGGGATATAGGTTATGGTGTACCTCTCCAAAGTCTCCAGGTTTTCTCATCAGTAGGGACGTTACTTTGAATGAGTTTTCTTCGATAGACAGTCAGAAAGAAGTAGGAGAAATGGTGGAATCAGGATTGGTTGTGAGTAAACAGGTGGATCTTGAAGTAAAATCAGTTCCTAGTAGGTCCAATAATTTAAGTAGTTATGAGGTGGATCCAGAATCAGGAGGTGAAGCGTCAGCATCAGATGATAATGATGATGATGCACCTGTACCAGAACAAAAACCTTATAGCATAGCATTGGGCAGAGAAAGAAGATATATTAGATTTCCAAAAATGTATGCGAATCTAGTTGCATATGCTCTGTCAGTTGTAGAAGAAGTTGAGATGCAGGAACCTAATAGCTACAGAAAAGCTATAACGAGTTCAGAGGCAGATCAATAGATTGGTGCTATGGGGGAAGAGATTGAATCTCTTCATAAGAATCAAACATGGAAGCTTGTTGATTTGCCTAAAGGACAGAAGATAGTAAGCAGTAAATGGGTGTTCAAGAAAAAAGAAGGTAATCCAGAGGTTGAAGCATCTCGATTCAAAGCAAGACTGGTCGCTAAGGGTTTTACTCAAAGGGAAGGAATCGACTTTAATGGAGTGTTTTCTCCAGTGGTGAAGCATAGTTCGATTCGAGTTTTGTTAGCCATAGTAGTTTTGAAAGATTTAGAGCTTGAGCAGTTGGAAGTGAAAACTGCGTTTCTACATGGTGAATTGGAGGAGCAAATCTACATGAGAAAACCATATGGATTTATCGAACCTAATATGGAGGACAAAGTATGTCTGCTGAAAAAGTCACTGTATGGTTTGAAACAGTCACCTAGATAATGGTATAAACATTTTGATACATTCATGGTGTCAAAAGGGTTCACGAGGAGTCCATATGATAGTTGTGTGTATCATCAAAAGATGTCAGATGATTCTTATGTTTACTTGTTGTTGTATGTGGATGATATGTTTATTGCTGCTTGTAGTATGTCACACATTGTGCAGTTAAAGAAGCAGCTTAGTGCCGAGTTTAAGATAAAAGATCTGGGTAGAGCAAAGAAAATTCTTGGTATGGAGATTATCAGGAACAGAAGTTTAGGATCATTACACTTGTCTCAACAAAGCTATATTGAGAAAGTGTTACAACGATTCAACATGTTTGATGCTAAAGCAGTTAACATTCCCTTTGCTACTCATTTCAAGTTGTCTGCAGTAGGAGTGGCCAAGGACAATGTTGAGTTGCAACAAATGTCGAAGGTTTCATATGCAAGTGCATTTGGTAGTATCATGTATGTTATGGTATGCACACGTCCTGATATTTCACATGCGGTTAGTGTAGTTAGCAGGTGCATTGGATATCATGGGAAAGAACACTGGCACGCAGTGAAATGGATACTTCAGTATCTTAAGAATACTATGAACGTTGGCTTAACTTTTAACAAGACCGATATTGGTAAATCATTGAATGATGTTGGAGGATCATTGGTTGGTTTTGTTGATTCTGATTTTGCAGGTGATATGGATAAAAGAAAATCTCTGACAAGATATATATTTACTCTAGCTGGGAGTGCGATCAGTTGGAAAGCAAAGTTTCAAGCTACTGTATCTTTTTCTACAACACAGGCATAGTACATGGCGGTAACAGAAGCAGTTAAAGAGGTGATATGGTTGCAAGGTTTGGTGGAAGATTCGGGCTTAGATAGGACTACTACAAAAGTGTTTTGTGACAGTCAAAGTGACATACACCTTACAAGGAACCATATGTACCATGAGAGTACAAAGCACATAGATGTCAGGTATCATTTTATTTGTGATATAGTATCAAAGAGAATTATTGATGCGAAGAAATTGTCTACACACGAAAATCCAGTAGATATAATGACCAAGGCAGTATCCGTTCGAAAGTTTAGGGAGCGCCTAAACTGGATCGGTGTTCGCAGTATAGAGTGAATGCCTGAGGGGCATTTGGTGAGTCAGAAGAAGAGAAGCTTCTTTGTTGATAGTGAAGAAATGATATTTGCCTCAAGGGGAAGATTTTTTGTGAATGAGTCGAATAGTGCCTTGACAGTGTACCGTGTTGGGCGGTACAGTTTTGTGTCTCTCATAGTGTCATTATGCCTTGACTATGTACCGTGTTCGGCGGTACAGTTTTGTGTCATTGACAGTGAAGTTAAAATAGGTAATGTCATCTTTGGTCTCATGTATACGAGTTCATTAGGACTATTATCTAGTAATTTTATTTATTCCATATAATTAGATTACTAGAACTACAGAAAAAGACGATCTGAAATCTGTAACCTTTTCTATCACAGTGAAACTCTTTTCTGTGGCGACACCCGTGAACGTAGACAATTATTGAACCACGTTAAATCGTGTGTTCATTTAATTTTTCCTTCACATATGTTTTGTGCTTGAGCCATTTTATAATAATTGCATATAAATTTAATAATAATATATATGAGACTCTAATTAGAATTTGTTAATTTTTAATATCAAAACAGAGAATCAATTAGCTTACTAGAGATGTATTCTTGAAAATCACCACGGTCGTAGTAGAGTTTTTGGAAGTGTTAAGTTACTAACAAACAACCATAAAAATTAGATATTTAAAGATTTCTTCAGGTCTATGTATCTTATTTCAAAAGGAACTGATTCGATTAAAAAAAAACAACTAAAAATCTAAAATTTCTGCCACAGTAAAAACTATTCTCCACAATTTAAAAACAATTTTCGGACCACCGGGAATAAGAATCGATAACAACTGAGGAGCGAATTTTCAACTAAAATTGTTTGTCTCATGTTTCATTTTAAAGGTTTAAGCAATTAAGATAATTTCGTCTTAAAAACTTAAATTTGGATTTATAGATAAATTGAAATTTATTTTTGGTAGAAATAAGTAAATAGCATTTTGAACCGGATTTATAAAATAAATACTAATATATTTTAATGTATCAGTCGACCGAAACTTCATAAATACAATTATAAATAATATCTATATATTAATAAATTAAAGATATTCTTAAACGGGGCGGGTTTGGGGTGGATATACGTGGTTTAATATTCAAAACCAAATCTGATTCGAACCCGGACGGATATTAAAAATAAAAGTTATAATTCGTCTTTTTTTTTAATCCATACTGTCGGTTTAATTCGGTTCGGATACCCTCGATTTCGGTTTAAATTATCATCTATAAAGTCGCCTTAATCTAATCATTAGATATATTTTATTGATATAACCGTATATAATATAATTTTATTTTACCTCTATGAATGTTGGGATAAAATTTGTTAATATTATTATATAATGCAGCTATGATTTATAAAGATCTGAACTAGCGAGTCGATACAAATTTGATTAATTTTTCATTTGATGTAATATTAGACTACTGCTGCGCCTATTAGTAGATAGTAGCATCAAATGACCGAGATAAGACAGTGTAATACTAATCACCACCGTCTGGTGCTAGTGTGCTGACAAAGCTATGCCCATCCTCCCAGGAATGACTTATATACTTGTATATAAATTACCTTATACCTCACTATTCTATGTCAAGAAGAAATCAACATCACAGTAAACATATGAACGAACACATTTAATTAAATGGACACAGAGTAAGAGTAAAAAACATGGTATATTCTTGAAAAATACTCCAATGCCTGAGAATAGAAAATAAAAACACAGAGACTACTAAAAGGCCTCCAATCCATAGACTACTAATTCGGAATGAAAGGCAGACAGACTTAAAAAAGAAAAGAAAAGAGAAGCTAATAATAACTCAATCCCACGACTCTTTCTCCTCAGACCCTTCGCTCTCAGTATCACCCTCGCTCATCTGGCAGTTCAGAGTAGACCTTGGAGATTCACACCTAGAAGAAGACTTGACAAAGCTGTAGTAGATAACCGAGCCACTATGGTCACCAACAACTTCCAAACTCCTTTCTTCGCAGCTGTACCCTTTTAACTCGACATAGAGCTTGGATTCAAACACTTCATCAAGAGCATCGGTGCGGAGAGCAACAGAGAACTCATTTGGTTCGAAGCAAGTCAAAACCCTCTCCAGCAGTTGAGTCAAACTCACGTCTTCAAAATCATAACCCGCAGCTTCAAAACTTGCATAGCTAAAACCATCTTCGGGGGTGACATGGATAGTCGAAAGAGCAGCGCCTTCAACAGAGTTCATAGAGTAGCCACATGGGTCGAACTCAAAGTCGCATATCTGAGATTTGGGAAGGATCTTCCTAATGCCGGAATTGGTAGTCATCGACGCAGCTGAACTAGAGTCAGTCTTGTAGAACACGGAAGCCTTCTTTCTGTCCAAACCAGTCATACACATCTCTAGAGTGTAAGAGTTGACGGCTTGGCAATCTTTCTCAGCAGAGGCAGAGTAAACATGCCATTTTTTGGTATCCTCAGGGTTACCAATTACAAAAGCCGTGCTAGCCAAACCGAGGACGGTGAAATGGCTGTCGAGGACAGCAACTTCTTCGTAGAAACTGCGATGGGGAAACGGCTGAGCTCCTGGGAAGATGAAGCTGCCACGGGTGTACCTCACAGATATCACTGACAGAGATAAAGTGCGAGCCATTCTAAGCAGGGGAGGAATGGAGAGCAGAAGTTTTGTAGTCCCGCAAGTCTTGATGATGGCTTTGTAAGGGTACACAAAGAGGCTGGATTCGGACAGCACATAGGAATCGAGATGATCGTTGGACAACGAAGAGACGATGGTGCATCGAGCTGCGTCTAGAATCTCATCCAGCTGAGATTTAGTTAGTGCACGGAGACCCTTTTCAGTGGGATCAGCAACGAGACCAGGCTGGTAAAAAGAAATTTCCAAACGTTTTTCGTAGCCTTCGAAACCAATTGGCGAGGTGTTGACAGCCATTTTTGACTTAGGAGAGAAATGAAGTAAACAAAAGAGTAGCAAGTGAAATTGCAGTACGGAAGAGGTTATGGAACTACTACTGGACTTGTTCAGGCGCGTCAGGAAGGCTTCCTCTGGCACTGCAGAGACAGAAGATAAAAGATGTTAAAATCAAAAGCCATATCAGTAGCAGTAGTTATGAATGGACAAAAGGCACTGACGTTAGAGTAAGCAGCAGATCTGAATTTGTGGATTCCACCGTTTGGCCTTAGGTCTTCGATGGCGTAATCGAGAGGAGCGTCGTGGAATAAAGAGGTTTTGGTAGTATTAGACTCTTTTCGACCGGTGTACATGATTAGCTCATTCAATATCTCCTGCAGAAATGAAGCAGTAGGCGAAATTAGTACAAACCATGACAGATGATGAGACTCGATCACAACAAACAAAAAAATACAAGAAAAACGATTACAGATACAATCTAAGCAAAACTCATGCAAAACCCAGTTTTTCGATATTAAAAAAAAACCCTAATAAATCTCAGAAACAATCATGAAACAGGATTAGTATACTTACAATTTAAAAGCAACCACAGAATCAGTAACAACAAAACGATCGAGAAACAAAAGATCCAGAGAGGTTGATTAGGTATTTTTTTCACGAAACTTGAAGCACAATCAATCCTATAACTTTCAGATCCTTTTATTTATGCGATAATATTTCTTATAGTGATAAAAGATATATTCTAAACAGAATTATCTTTAATCTTAAAAGATATATTAATTTTAGGTTTCAAATTTAAATAAAACAATATTTTTATTTTATCAAATATATCATTAGATTTTTCCAACAATATTATAAATAAAACTGTTTTAACGGAAGAATGCCTTATTTTCCTACTTCTAAGTACTCGATACTAAGAGAGAAGTAGAGAGAGAGAAAGGTGTTCTTCCACACATTCGTCCAACAATCTCCTTAATTTGCTGTTGTATAGTTCTACTAATTGAATCTTTAGCAGAATTATGTCTACATAGTCTTGATTAAAAAAATATATATTTCGGCTGTATAATGTTTTAACTTTATTAAATTACAATAAATTTTGGACACCTATTTTATATATCATTGCTAAAGCTTAAATATATATTTTACTTCATCTTAATTAATAAAAATAATAAATAAATAAAATAAACAAATATTTTGACACTATTTTAAAATAAATTTAAATATAAAAGTGTAACTTTAAAAATATAAAAAACAAACTAAATGATCCTTAAATTAGTGAGAGAATCAAAAGTAATTTCAAGCTATATATCTTATCTAGGATAACAAAATTTGTTTTTTTAGTTTAGTAACTTGTGTAATCTCAAACGGTTTACATGTTCTAATTTCTACCACTTCGATCAAAGTATTACATAAAAATGGTTCTGATTTTGAAAGCTATTTTTGTTTCTTGCAAGATTTAAGTACATGGACAACAATCCGGAGTTCACAGTAATCACATGGAACGTAACTCTGATGAGAGATGACATATTTTCGACTTCATAATAAAACTATCAAGCTTCCATCAGTCACCCACTCCGAAGAGAGCCTTAAGAACAGCAGGTCTGAAAAGACGTTCGGGGCTAGATCTGAAAAAAAAGTTGGTTGGAGTTATAATAGATAAGAGCGCTCTCGTCCGAAAAATCTAAACCTCTGGTCATTGGGTCAAACATCTAAACCTCTGGTCATTGGGTACCGAATATAGAAGAAAATGTGTTGTCGAACCAAATTGATATTTCGAAAAACCAATTTTACTTTGAAATGTCTGTCCAAAGCTTCATTGGCCTATTCATCATCGTCGATAAAATATTAAGGCTCACCGACAAACTAGTAGTAGACCCTACCGAAATACCATTAGTCCCGTCAATAAACCACCAAACTTCATCAGGGAACAACTTTTCCATCCGTTGGCCCAAGGTTTCCCGCCTACAGACCAACATATTCACCGATCTAATTAGTTCTCCATACTAGTGAATCAATATAATCAATTGATAAACCCACGGGTTCCAGAAATAACAAACTATAGAGAGACTTCAGGACAACCTACAACTCCACGGCATCCTCACTAGCACCAATAATAATAGAGGGAGTTATACCCTGGAAGTTCAACCAATATAAGATTGATAAACACAACGGGATGGGAGACTTTAAGCATCACATCAAACAATGTATAATTGAGATGCTAGGATTTGATGGTGATCGATAAATTCTATATGGAGATTTATTTATAACCTTTCAAAAATAAAGGTAAACCCCACAAGTTCTCTATCCCGTAAAGAGCATCGGAGGAAAACGCGCACTTAAATTTCTTGTGCCCATAAGCATGATCATGAGTTCAACTTATCTCTGAAAGTTTTTAATCTCATACACATGATCGGGAGGGTAATTATGGCCTTAAGTTTCTTGAGCCCACATATGTGATCATGAGGTAAACTTGAAAATTTAATATGCACGTTATGTGTGTTTCTCGTATGAATATGAAAAGATATGTATGTAAAGAGAACCGACTAAGGAATGGAGTATAATGTTAGGGTAATTGATAATTATCGAGGATGTGTGTGATATGTACGCTTAGTGAAATAATGACTGTCTGGTTGCATAACCAATAAAATTAGGCAAATGTTTCGATCGTAAATGTAGTATTCTCCTTGTTGCATCGACATGCGTCTAGAATCTCATCTAACGAAGATTTAGTTAGTGCACAAAGACTTTTCCCACTATGATCAACAAAGAGACTGGCTCATAAAATGATATTTCCAAACATTTTTCATAACCTTCGAAACCAATTGGTAAGGTGTTGACGACCATTTTGACTTAAAATAAATTTAAAAGGAAAAGAAATTAACGAAACAACAGAGTAAAAAGTAAAATTGTAGCATCGAAGAGCTTATCGAATTACTGGATTTCTTCGGGCAAGTCATGAGGTCTTTTTCAGACACTGCAGAGATAGAATATAAAATATATTAAAATCAAAACCCATATAGCATAGGAGTATTTATGAATGGGCAAAAGAGAACGTAAATTGACGTTAAAACTATAGTTAGAATAAATATGAGATATGAATGTCTGGATTTCACTATTTCACTATTTGACCTTAGTTCTTTGATTCTCTAATCGATAGAAGTTTTGTACAATAAAGAGGATTTAGTAGTATTAGACTTTTTCGGACTATTAGTGTCCATTAGTTGTTTCAATATAGCAAAAAAGAAATAATATAAAAAATTAGCACAAACCATGCTGATGTCTTGCATTACCAACAAACCATAGTGAAGCCTATGATGTGTAACCAATACAAGATAAGTTATTACGTTGAGTTTTTTTAATAATGCCTCATTCATTAGACCAAACATACGAGATCACAAAAAAAAAAAAGAATGACTGCACATACATTATAATAAGCAAAACTGATAAAAATATCTTGTAGATTCTAAACAAATAATTTGGTTTTAAAAATAAA
Source organism: Limnanthes douglasii subsp. nivea (assembly GCA_036936605.1). Taxonomy (NCBI): domain Eukaryota; kingdom Viridiplantae; phylum Streptophyta; class Magnoliopsida; order Brassicales; family Limnanthaceae; genus Limnanthes; species Limnanthes douglasii. The sequence continues at coordinate 285,964,250 of JAUPFV010000004.1, forward strand.
TAGACAAATCTTAAACATAAAAAACACTCTATTTATATCATGAATGTAATAAACATAATTTATGGATAACTAAACATATAAAATATCTTATTCTAAACAAAACAACTAATAGGATCAAAGAGTTTTATAAAAAATGTATAAAACAAATATGAATCGAGATTAGTATACGTAGAATGTACGAAGAAACAATTTCAGAAACCAATCCATGAAAACAATCTCAGTTATATCTTTTGTAATAACCAATTTTTTGAAAATTTAAAACCATAAGATTAGTACAAAAATTATGGTATATACTTTAAGAAACAAGCAGAGAATCTAGATATATTGATCTTACCAAAATAACAAATTTAAGTTAGAAATGAATAAGCAAAAAAGAGATGGTATGATGTATATATAAGAAATATTTGATACTTACAATGGATTGATCCATATAAATTATTACTATTTTGTTCATTTGATGTTATATAGATATATTATATATGCAAAACAACCTAAGTCTATTGATCTTATCTAAAAATTATATTTTTAAAACTGCGTTGAAACCATGATTATCTTTTCATTTTGCATTCAAAATTCAAATAAAATAATGTTTTTATTTGATCTAATATCTATTATAGATCATTATATTATTTTAATAGTAAAGTTTTTATTTAAATGTTGTACCGTTGGTTTGGTTTGGTGTGTTGTGCTTCCGACATACAAGTTTTTTGTATTTCTTTAATTTTTTATATCTGAACTATTTTAAACATTCATACATTTGTTAATTTTTTTTAATTGTTTCTTGACCTACCTTTCTATATTATATGTAAGACGGTCCTTGATGTTTTTATCTAATAATAACCTTTATATAACTATATTTAACGTATATATAAAAAATATTTATATTTTATTTATCATTCTACCTACTTATAATATATATATATATATATATATATATATATTAAATTTGTGTCGTGTCTTTACCGTATCAGATTAAATTATGTTATATGAAACATTAATTAATGGTATGTATATCGAATTAAATAGTCCATAAATTCAATTTATATATTAAGTTTGTAGAATATTATTAAGTTTTTTTATGTTTTTCATTTTTATGATACTTAGATTTTAAAAAAATATAAATGATAATAAAATATTAATTAAGTTTTACAATATTTTTAGAGGTATTATTTACTGATGTTCAAAATTTTTGATTAAAAATAATTTGTGAAACATCTAATAAATTATTTTGAGTCTTTTTTTTTGTAAAATTTAATAAATATTTTAAACTTATGTGTTATTATGAATACATACTAAAATATATGATACTAACTTATAAGTGGTTATAGATTTTAATTAAGTTAAAAACTATGATTAGTCATTGGAATTGGTCATGTGTATCAAAACAATCACCCGTGTCCACTTTTGTTCGCCTCGTTTGGCATCCATGGTCATTGGCGCGTGCAATTAACACACATGTCACCCAAAACAATTTTGATCATTCCATATTTGAGACCTAAATATTCATATTCTATTTTTTTACCAGTTACTTTTACTTTTATGTTTTTTACTATTAAATTTAAATTATCACCAAATTACTATTTACTTTAAGTTTTGAATTTTAACGAAAATAATTATTAGAAATGGGTCGACCCATTTATATTAAAATTACCCAACCCAACTAAAACATATTTCCTTCCTTAATTAAATAATAATCTTCATATCATCCTCATCTTCTTTAGATTCACAGTTTCTGGTTCATCTTCTTCTCTTCATTCATATTTTTTTATTCATCATCCTCATCAAAAAATTACAAAACAAAAAAAGGTTTTATATCACTACAAGATGAGTTAAGGGTACAAGCAACAAAGTAATAAATATCGATAAAATAGATAATATGACAAACAAATGGAGTGTATCATAACAAATGAGTCTCCTATAATGTGGAAGCATTAAAAACAACTGGTAATAAAAGAAAGAGCTTAAAATTAAAATGATAAATAAGCTCCAAATTAAATCCTTCGAAAACACATAATCCAATAGTTTTAATGTCAAACTCAAAAAATAAACTCAAAAGATGTTTGGTAATTGGTAAAAGTGTTTGGTAAGAGTAATAGATAAAACCAATAAACTCTCATTTTTTTTAGTTTTTATTTTTTATTTTTTAATATGTTATGTATTAATTTATAAAATTTATATTAATATTTTAGTTATTCTGAACCATCTATTTTTTCTATTTTGAATCATATATATGAAACTTGTAATAATTTATTTCATACTGATTTGAAATATGAACATGTAAAATAATATGTTTTTACTTGTCTTGAATTCTAACTATCACAACTTTGGTTTTCCAAATCAGAACTCAATTATTTTTCTTCAAACTCTTATATTGCAACCGATAATCAATCAAATCCAAATATCATATTACTTAAGGACATCCACACAAAAGAAGTGTCATAGGCGCCATCCCCCCGATAGACAGAATCACACAAACGCCATATGCCCGACAGACAAACAACCTTAGCCGCTATGAAAATGGAGCTTGGGTGAACATGCCCGCTATGGGAAAACTCCTATGACAGTTATTATGTCATCGTCATGGCAAAAAATGTCATCTTTTCAGCCAACGATGGTGAAAAATAATATTTGGACGCCATCTCCTCGCGGAATCGAGCGATTTTTAGGTTTTTTAAAAATCCACATTTAAACAAATTTATAAAAAAAGTGTATTCCTTTTCAATGTCTATGCTGGTCTGTAGAGGAACTGGCTCTACTTCCATTTCATCCATGATATATAAATTTTGCAACTTCAGAAAAAGAGAGAGTTTTGTTGAGTTTAGATTTTGTTTTTTTATGGATTTAGTAAGTTTTAAGAAGTAAAATGTCAGGTTTGACTAGATTTTGTATTATGGAACTTCATGGAGTAAATAATGGCATAAAATATAAATAAACAGAATTGTAAGGATTTTTCGGGGCTTCTTTATGAGTTATAAGTTTGTAAATATTAAAAAATCTAAACATGCAACTCTAGAGAGTAGTTTCGGTTTCTTTTCGCAATTTCCTTAGGTATATTTTAGTGATAATGAGATAGGTGAATGTAATCGTCCCACTTTTGGCTTATGTTTTTTTGTTTTACAAATATAATTAAATATAAGTACAACTAAAAGAAGTTTTGAAGAGTAATTAGTCTTTTCGACTAAAAATGTTCAGATTTAGTAAATTGACTGTCTATTTTGGATAAAGTTAGTTCTCGCGTGTGTTGACTATCCCTTTTTGTGACAAATAGTCAATCAACTATCCATTTTAAATAAAGTAAGCTACTTAAATAAACATGTATGGATGATTAATTTTTATCCAAAATAAATAATCAAATGAGTAAAATCGGACGATTTTTTATTATTGGACTATATATCACTGAAGTGGATAGTCAATAGACCAAAATAACTTTTTTAATCAAAACCTTATATGTCATAAAAATAAAAAACCAATAGACTAATTAATAGCCAGAAAAAACATTATACCTATACACTCTTCTAAATGGTAAGAGTTCATTAAGATATATTTTTTAATTTTATTTAACAATTAACTAGATAATAATTATAAACAATTATTCTACATGACTTTAATGTTAAAAATAATTCTACAATTATGACCGATAATAAGAAGATAAATTAGATGATTTTCAAGAAATGAAGTTAGATATTATACATTTGCATTTTAAGTGTTGACAATATTGTTCCAGCTATATAACAACAGAACATCAACAAACAAAACAAATAAACAAACAAAAAATCAATCAAATCCATGGTATGAAACATCAAAATCGCAATTCATACCAAATACAGAAAACTATATAAAAATACACAACTACTCCTACCAAATATAAAATATTTTGTAAGACGATCTTCGTGTAAACATCTGTCTTCACTATATTATGCATTTGATTACGAGAAGTCATATTTTTAACCAATTAAAAATCAATTTTAATTTCACAACTTAGCATAATTATAAAGTGGTCGATAAGTATTTTCTTGAACTCGCATAGAACTTCTAAAACTAAAATTATCAAAGAAATTTATACCATTATTATAAAATTTTCAATACTTTCAAAGATAAATAAGTTATCCTGATACAACCCAAAAATATTTCTCAAACTTCATTTCCAAACATTAAAAAAAATAGATAACTCACAACAACAACAAACAACGGTTTACATACACATTCATGACTAAAATATGTCTATATTGAAAATAAATGCTTAAGATTTAAATAAAAAAACAAACATTGTATTAATGATTTGTCGGTAGTGACTCGAGTTCTCAATCGAAACATATTCATGCACTAACAACTTCATTGTAGTTTTAGCTTCCATTTGATCGACATACATCTTAATTATATTCATAATCGTACAAGCATTAAAGTCTTCAACCCCAAATCTGAAATCTCAACTCAAAACAGAATTGTTTTTTGATAATAAGTCTTTGTAATCAAGTAGCTGAAAATATTGAAGAGTACAAGTTAATTGTAGTGAGAAACGTTATTGCGAAGAAAATAAAAGTTTGGTTTAAAATTGGGAAGAAAATGGGTTAGGAGAAAATGTATAATTTTTTAAAAAATTTGAAGGTAATTTCTTTAAATTGCTAATAACCCTAATGAGTCTTTGTAATCATGTAGCTGAACATATTGGCAAAAACAAGTTAATTGAAGGAAGAATCACTATAGAAAGTGAGAAGATGTTGTTGCGAAGAAAATAAATATTTTGGTTTAAAATCGGGAAGAAAATGAGTTGGGAGAAAATATATACTTTTTAAAAATTTGAAAGTAATTTTTCTAAATATTAGATCTTATATTAAAATGCAAATTATAAGACTGAATTTAATTGTGTAATTTTTTATTTTAAAATATTATATTAAATTATAAAAATAATTTATGTAGTAAATATTTTAAAATATTTGATGTATTTCGTATTATTTATATCATTATTATCAAAATAAAAACGGATAATACGGTGGAGGCTCATATTGATAATTTTTTTTTTATGATTTATGCATATTTGTGTTTCAATCAGATAAATTTAAAAAAAGATCCATACCTAAATTAACTAGGTTTAATATAACATCGTAGATTTATTTACAAAATTATTTTTATATAATTTTTAAAGGTCAAGGTTTAAGAATAATTGTCCGTCTGTAAACTATTTTTCTAATTCTAACACAAAATTATCCAAAGTATATTTAGTAGAAGGTAAAAGTATTTTATTATTAGATACAAGACTAGGTTATACCTCGTTAACATTTAATTGGATCTTTCACTTTTAGATCTGACATTTCGTTAAATATTTCATTTGATTTTTTTTAACGTTTTTTTTATAAAAAGATGAGCTATCTAGATGAAAGTTTTAGATTTCTCAAAATAAATTTTCTCTATTTTTTACTTTTTATATAAAAACCTCTCATCAAAATCCATATCAAAACTTATTGTTTCTTTTAAATTAGAGTCTATGTTATGCTACACATTTCAGACTCTACGGTATAATTTGATGTAGATTTTGTTATTTAGTTTATTATACATTTAGGTTCGAGTTTCCTAAATGTAAAAAATTGGATTTTGGTATATTCTTAGTTGTTTGACTAATTTTTGGTTAGTTGTGTAGTATATGATTGATGTTTACCTACATTTTGGATGCTTATTTGTCAATTTTGGTGTAGATTTGAGAAATACCATATCTGGTTTAGTCAATGATTTTCCCTAGAATAAAAACGATGGTGATAAATTTTTTTGCTAGGATCAAGTGAAGGTGATGATGATTTTCACTATGTTCAAACTAAGGTGATATAGTTTGTCCCTAAACCCTAACGATTCTCATTGACAACTTTACTACTATTATTTAAAATATTTTTAGTTTAAAATAAATACAGGGTTATTTCCCTCAAGGTACATCAATCCAACAAAAATTCTGGTCAGTGGGCTTAACTTTCCCTAATTCTTAAAACATACATTTAATTGTATGATAATTCTATGAAAGGCGTTTTATTTTTTTTATTGACAAATTTATCCTTCATTTTAAGGCGTCTTGAAATACTTTTCTTTTTTAATATTCTTTTTTCACCCTCATCCGCCACAGTGTCCTCTCGCATGTTCATCTAGTTCTTAACGTTAAGCTCTTTCGCTCTTACTCATCCACCAGACGCTTCCATTACTCGGTCTCTCTCTTCCACCAAAACGCATGACCCTAATGTCTTCCTCTTCACAATTATAATTAACAGCTACTCCCTCAACGCTCTCCACGACCGAGCCATGTCATTTTTCGTGAAAATGTTGAGTCGGGGTTTTGCCCCCACCGAGTTCATGTTTTTGTCGGTATTCAAATTTTGCTCGCTAGAGAACGGGAAGATGATCCACTCTCAAGTGGTTAAATCCGGATCCGGATCCATATGTGAGGACGGTTTTGTCGATGTTTACGCGAGGTGCGGTGAGGTTGTATCCGCATAGAAAGTGTTCGACGATATCACTTACTATTCCAAAGCATGACGAGATTAAAGTAGCTCAAAATTTATTTATGGAGTGTTGGAGATAGTTCCTTGATTTAATTTGTTGGGTATTAGTCAGACCATGTTCATATGGTGTCCCTTGTTGGGTATTGGACGAAATACCTTGATGCTTATGTACTAAATGTGATAGAGCGTCATAAATTCGCTTTATCAATCGAGTTTGCAAAGAAAATAAAACAAATCCAAGGATATTTGTTTACAATAATTAGAAAATCTTTTTGATATCACTACCCAATCGGCTACCAATTACGCTGCCGTAATTCAAACGAATATAGTTCTTGGGTTTTGTCATTCATTTGATGAGATTATATCTCAGTTCTGTATGGATACATTTCTTCGAAGTGGATTTCCCCAGAAGTGCAAAGGTGGCCATGTGTAAACGGAAATTTGAGCGATGGTGAGAGTTCTAGAAGGGAGTGCCCATAATTTGGAGGTACCAAACCCTGAAGAATAGTCTCTTTCGATAGTGTCGGCCAAGGATGTCCAGTATGGGCAGATAGATGTTTGAACCGAACATCTTGTTTTGTTATATGTTTGGTTTGTTCGGATTAACTAAAGTCTTAGGGTGTGCGGAGGCAATAATTGAAATGTTTTTTTTATATTTTGTACTTAAGTCTTGGGTAGGTCTGAGGCAGTTTTACATCTCCTATGATCATTAATGTTATTTTATTTTTTTCATAATATCTTATTGTATGCTCTATTTTGATAGAAAATAACGCTTGGACCTTAGGTGGGTGTCTCTTTTGTCAGCACTCATGGTATAACTTAGTGTTATCTTGTTGTATGCTTTCTGTTGTAAAAAATAATTTCTAGACCTTTAGGTGGACTTGTTCGTCAATTACTATTTGAAATTCAATTTATCATGTTGTCAATATGAATGAGGTTTATGCTAGGGAGATGATAAATCCAATGGGATGAGGTGTCAGCAACCATCCGGACAGTTGTCCATATCGTCTTGATAAAGGTACAGAATTAACCTTACAAAGAGTGTTTCATGTTTTTTTATAAACGGCCTGAATTGGTTATGCGCAAAATGATTTCGGTGCGATCCCCTATGTATTGGCTAGTTGACATTATAGTATTGCGATAAAAAAGCTTTAGTATCAAAAGTCTGTCTTTTTGCTAAGATATGATTCTGAGGAAGGATGTCTACTTCGAAGCTTACTATCAGATATTATATTTGATAATAAGACACACTTCAGTTCTACATGTGACTTGACTGAAAACATTGCATATTCATGTCCTTCTTTGTCTTCGATGACGGCCGTGAGGAAGGATATCTACTTTGAAACTTATTATCATATATTGTATTTGATAATAAGACAAGCTTCAGTTTTACATGGACTTGACTGAAAACATTGCAGCTTCATGGCCTTCTTTGTCTTCGATGACGACCATGGTTGCGCTCTTGAGATGTCATTGTCTACTTTGCCGACATCTCAGAAAATCACGGTTGTCATGGTTTTTATAAGAGGAACAGTTTATTACTAATATTTTTTACGAGAGCAACAATTTAATTACTGTTATTTATTATACGATATGATTAATTTTTATTAAAAAATGAATAACAATAAATATTTTCGTTAATATGAAAAACTCAAAAAAAATTAACAATAGTTTTAATCAACTCTAAAATAATCGGTTTTGAACGACAATAGTGTAAGCTAATCACCATATTTTTTGTTCTCTAAATGGAACACAACATGTTATAGTTTTAGTTTTTATCATGTCCAAGTTTTGGCAATCTTTGTTGTATTTTGTTCATATTCTTATTAAGAATAACATTACTAATGATATTTTTTTATAGGAGTGACAGTTTTATTACTGTTACTTCTAATAAGAGTAACATATTTATTACTGTTATTCTTCGTACGAGTAACATGATTATTATTTTTATTTGTTCATACATAACAAGATTTATTTTTATTAATCTACGGAGCTCAACAAATTTTATATAAAAAGAAAATAACATGATTCATTTTCGTTAATCTAAACAACTCAAATAAAATTAACGAAAGTTTTAATTAACTCTAAAATAATCGGTTTTGACCGATAGTAGCACAAGCTAGTCGCCATATTTTTTGTTTTCTAAATGGAAAACAACATGTTATGTTATTGTTTTTATCATGTCCAAATTTTGGCAATGTTTGTTGTATTTTGTTTTGATTCTTTTTAGGAATAACAATACTACTTACATTTTTATAGGAGGAGCAACTTTATTATTGTTATTCATCATATGAGCAACATGATTAATTTTTCTATTTTTAAATGTATAACAAGATTTATTTTCGTTAATTTAAACACCTCAATTTTTTTATAAAAATGAATAATATGATTTATTTTCGTTAATCTAAACAATTCAAAAAATTAACGAAAGTCTCAATTAACTATAAAATAATCTGTTTCGACCGAAAATAGCACAAGCTAGTCACCATACTTTTTTTCTAAATAAAAGAAACATGTTATTGTTATAGTTTTTATCGTGTCCAACTTTTTGCAATGTTTGTTGTATTTTGTTCTTATTCTTTTTAGAAATAACATTAGTATTGATATTTTTATTGGAGTAACAGTTTTATTACTATTATTTCTGATAAGAGTAAGAGTTTTATTATTGTTATTCATCATACGAGTAACATGATTAATTTTATTATTTTTAAATGAATAACAAGATTTATTTTCATTAATCTAAACAACTCAATTTTTTTATGAAAAAAGTGAATAACATGATTCATTTTTGTTAATTTAAACAACTCAAATAAATTAACGAAAGTTTCAATTAACTCTAAAATAATCGGTTTTGACCGACAATAACACGAGCTAGTCACCATAGTTGTTATTTGTGGTTGTGGTGGCGGTGGTGGTGGTTGTGGATGTGGCGGTGGAAGTGGTGGTTGTGGTTGTGGTTATGGCGGCGGCGGTTGTGGCTGTGGCGGCGGCGGTGGTGGTGATAGTTGTGTTGGTGTGGTGGTGGTGGTTGTGGTGGTGGTTGTTGTGGTTGTGGTGGTGGTGGTGGATGTTGTGGTTGTGGTGGTTACGGTATTGGTTGTGGTGGTGGTGGTGGTGGTTGTTGTTGTGATTGTGGTGGTGGTGGTGGTTGTTGTTGTTGTTGTGGTGGCGACGACGGTTGTGTATTTTAAATCAATAAGATGATTAAAATTATTTTTTAATTGAAAGAGTATTTTTGGACTTTCAAAAATCCTATACACTTGTTGAAATTATGAAAATTTTGTGCATGTATTAAGAAATTTGAAATATCTCATGTATTTTTTAGGAACTCACCCATAAATATATTATGGATTTTTTATTGAATATATATATATATATATATATATATATATGATTAATGAATGAATAGTAATCCAATACAAATCTATGATAAAATTTAATAAATATTAAAAGTGAATCTTATAAGTAATTAATTGATAATCAAGTGATTAATAAAATGAAGAGATCATAAAGAGTTGAAGAGTATTTAGTCGACATTCAATACACAGTTTAGTGTGATATTAACCTAAAAATATATTTAAAAATAATTAAATAAATATCAATAAAATTTGTGAGTATTAAACTCAATCTCGTTTCACAAAAATCTTAAAGTAATTTGTATATTTATAGTTTGCTAAAGTAATTAAATTAGTAATATTTAGTGACAATTTTTATAGAAAAAAAGTCTATAAAATTGTAAAAATTAACTAAATGTTCATTATAAAAATCTAAATTAATCAAATTAGTCATAATTTCAAAAATACACTAAATAATTTTTGAAATTTTGCTATTAAATAAAGCGAAATATTTATTAAAAGCCCATTGTTACGAGGGATGATCTTTGCTAGGGACAATAATTATCCATGTTGTTGATTTTTGTCTCAAGTAATCTCATGGTCTTTCTAATTAATCTGCTAAACTGGTCTTCCTCTCTAATAATAGTAATCTTTAACACTCCACCTCAAGTTGAATAGTCGGATTTTTAATACTCAACTCGCTCAAAATTTTAGTGAATATATGTGATATCACATATTAAGTAAGGATACATGCTAGTTGATCTTATGATCTCACAAAATGAAGTTCAATTGTACAATTATTTATTTTTTCCTTTATAAAGTGGTGTCCATATGTTTAGTTTTGTCATGTTAAACAACAGTTTCCAAAATACTTATTGATGCTTTATTGTCACACTTCAATTGACTCAGAAGACATGGTGAAAATCTAATTTAAACCATTATTTTTTGAACCAAACGATTTTCGTTACTTTTGTAGCAATTTCTAAAAATTCTACATAAACACTTGAAAATGCCACCACTTTCTGCTTTTTGATTCTCCATGTCACTAAGTTTCCCCCAACTAGCGTAAAGTACCATGATGTGGACCTGCGATTATTTATATTACCAGCCCAATCTCCATCAGTGTACTAGATACCCGTTTCTTTTGAACATAATTCAATTCTTCGACGCGCCTTCTAAATACTGTACGATCCTCATGACTACTTCCATATGATCCAATTGCGGTTGGTGCATAAACTATCTTACAACCCCAATTGCATAGGCTATGTTTAATCCAGTGTGTGCCAAGTAAATTAGTTTTCGAACTACTCGTTGATATCATTATATTTCTACCAGGTTAGCACATTTGACAATTCTAAGCCCATAATTAACCCACGTTCAAGTCTCTAGTGCTTTACAATCAATCATTTCTGATTCTGCAAGTAAATCTAGGATATAATTCCTCTAGGATATAAATATCCTTTTGATGAAACGTAGGACCTTAATTTCTAAGAAATATTTTAACGCCCGTAGATCATTCACCTCAAATTTTATGAATAAGTTCTTCTTCAGCATTGCAATCTATATAGTGTCACTTCCTATTGTGATCATGTCATATCATATATTATTAAGAAAGTGATAATGTTACATTTTTTTCATAAACAAAGTATGATCGGAGTTACATTGTTTGTACTTCTACTGCTTCATTACCATAATAAATCTTCCAAACCATGTTGGAAGTTCGAAAACTAACCAGTTTTGTGTTTGATAGTAAAGAGCCATCTACATTTGACTAGTTTTTTCTACTTGAAGTTTTCATTTCTCCCAAGTACCATTCTTTACAAGGGCATCCATTTCGGCATTCATGACCAACCTCAACTCATTCTTCTGTGTCGCTCATTAGGCAATATTTGGAATTTTGTGGGTGTAGAGAAGCTAGTGCATACCTTGACATGTTTTGACATGCTCTATCTAACCAAGTTTCCCACATGATAACATTTTCGGGAGTATGATGTAGGTAGCACTCCACGAGTATTCTTACGAGGAAAAACATATATACTTTCTTAAGAACTTCTCTACACTAGTGTCAACATTTACATAATCAACAATTACATGGGAAGCAACTGAACTAAGTGATTCATTTACCTGTTATAGGATATTATATGAAGGTTGACCATTGGTATATATGAAGTCATTGCGCCGCTTTAAGTTGATGGATGGCTTTATGGACACAATATTTGGAAGAATTAGGGAACTTAACCAACCTAGTGAATCACTTGTGCTCTCCATCTCAACACGTGGTTGGGTAATGTAGTAGAAATCTGACTCAAGTAATTCACAGCCCATGGTGACATGGATGCGATGATTGACTAGATTATGACACTAAACTCTTTTTTATGAAGTTTATAACCCATAAAATGCATTTTACATAATAATTTTCAAGTTTCGATGGATTACTTTTTGGATCATAAGTAAATACGGATGAAATGATGATACGAGATGGAGAGTTATGGTAGGTCGTATATGGCCAAGAATTTTTAAGCGTAAATGGTGAAGTATATATGTTAATGTGGAAATGGTTTGAGGCTAAAACTGTTTGAAAAAATTAGACTCAATCATCATGACTCAAGTCATTTGAAGAAGAATTTTATTTTTATGTTCTGCAGCTGTATTTTGTTGGGATGTATATGGGAAAGAGGTTTAATAAATAAGGCCATTTTTTTGAAATAAGATTCTCATATCATTGTTATCATATTCCCCTCCATTATCATGCCAAATACTTTTTTTAAGGTGGAATTAGGTTTGGATCATTTGGAAAAAATCAAAAAAAATCCGTGACACTTCAGATTTATATTTTATAAATTATACCAAAATCATACGAGAGAAGTCATCAGCAAATAACACAAAATATTAAGAACCATTTTTATTAAAGTACAATACAACCGCCACCATAGCTGAGTGTATCAAAGAAAACATAGACTTAAATTGAGTGTTACTTGGGCTAAAACAAGTTTGATGACATTTTGCCAATAAACAATATTTATATGATAAATAAGTACCATTATTATTAAAAAATTAAATATAATAGAAAACAAAGATAGGATAGGTAACCTAAGCTTTGGTTCCACGATCAAATTTTTCTATTAGATGTCTCGTTAGAAAGTAAAAATGTTCTAACGATCTCCTTCGTATGAATGTTTCCGCAAAAGGAAAAACTAAGGATATATTAGTATTATACAATTCAATTCATGTTTTACATGACTCAAATACAAGAGTTTGCAAGATATTGATGGAACGTATTTTTTTTTTAATTTCAATTATGGAGAAATATCATTAAACCTTTCTCCTTTGACTTTGGCTGAACCCCCATTTTCAATTTCAACATGAGAATTTGAAGGTGATACTTGATGAGGGAGAATAAAATACATGGTAAAATTGTAAAGAAGAAGTTTGTTAGGAGAGAATTGTAAAGAAGAAGTTTGTTAGGAGAGAATTGTAAAGAACATATTTGTTAGGAGAGAATTGTAAAGAAGAAATTATATCAGGGGAAAAATTGTATAAACTAAAGAAGAGATAGCTATTATGAGAAGGTGAAAAGATATAGGGACGCAAAATGTAATAAACGGGAATTAAAGTGTGTGGGACTCGCAATTGTACTATAAAAGGACCACACATGCTTCACAGATCTCGAGATGAATAGATTAATACTTTCTCTCTCTACTTAATCTTATCCTTACTTTCTTTCTCTAAAGAGATTCATCAGCTAAGTTCTTAAGTCTACTTTGACACTAAGAGATCTTTGTATCATAAAATCACCCCTGCGTATTCTTAAAACTCTTGAGTGGCGCCGTCTGTGGGAAACAAAGGTTGTTCTGACGACAATCGCTTCCTGGAAATAATTCCTAATCCGAGGGGAATTATGGAAGAGCAAGGGGACGATTTTGTTAACAACTGCAAGGATAATCTGGTGGGCGACGATTATCAGAATGATTTGGAATACAAGGCACATGGGGGCCAGCGAGTCAGAGACCCTTTTGATGACTCGTATCCGTTGGCTCGAAGGAACAAACTGTTGTTGGAGATCGAAAGATTGAAGACAGAAAAGGAAACTGTTCAGACAAATCTTTGCTCCGAGGTGAGAAGGGAGCCAGACAGTGGAAAAGAGGAGTGCGAAACCGATTTTCGTCCTAAAGTCAGGGATGATAGATATAGAGGATATGAACGATGATCTTCGAGGAGGAAATAAAAACGATGTCTGGAGTCATCTGACACGAGCGACTATTCTCGTTACAGCTCGTCAGAGTCATCTCCTAGGAGAAATCACAGAAAGAAAAGACATGGTCGGGGACATGCAAATTACCGAAGAGGAAGGAGCTCGGAGAGGAAATCTTGGAGGGAGAAGAGTTATCATCCTCGACTTAAAGAGCGGGGTTACGACCAAACGAATTTTCCATCCGGAAACCAAAATGTTGACCCGCGCAATTTGGAGTGGCAGCATCAATATACTCTACCATCCGAGGAGGGACTTTATTTTCCGAGCAATGAGAACTTGAAATCTAATGCTTATCGGATGGGTCATAATTGGAGAGTTTTTCCTTTGTTCCCGGAAATTTTGGTGGGCAATCTCCCAAAGCATTTCGATATCTCAAAGGTAGAAAAGTTCGATGGGACACAAGACCCTGATAACCACATCGAGCAATTCAAAAACTTCATGATTAACTTCAATGACGATGATAAATTGTTGTGTAGAGCGTTTTCCCAGACCTTCACGGGGGTAGCTTCTAAGTGGTATAATAGGCTTCCGCATGGCTCGATAAAGAATTTCGACATGTTCTGGAATATCTTCAGACAACCCTTTGTGGGGAGCAAAATGTTCAGAGCTAACGGAGATACGATAATCTATTGTAGACAAAAAGTGGGGGAAAGCTTGAAGAATTATACCAATCGATTCGTCAAAACGAAAACAGACATGGAGTATTGTAAAGATTAAGTGGCACTTGCAGCTTTCAGGATGAGCCTACTCCCCGGACTATCAAAGGACACGGTGGCGGAGAGCCAGGCCATGACCTTTGGAGCATTGTTAGATCAGGTTGAGAAAAGAATTCTGGTGGAGGAGACTCAGGCATCTGAGAAATAATCCGGTGATCAATTGGATCAGAACCAGTTTCAGAGATCTGAGCCTAGTAACCAAGGGCCTCGTGCCAATGTTCAGGCCAAAATTACGGGTCAGTATCCGCTGAGGCAGAAAACAAACCCACACTACTATAAAAACCAGCAAAATTACAATCAAGGGGCCAGACCAATGTCGAACAAGTGGGTTCGACCAGACTATTTTGCAGAGTTAACGAAAAATGTTACCACTATATTTGATAGGGCAAGATCCACAGTGTCGTTCAGGAAGCCTTTTCCTATTCAGACTCCGAGGGAAGCAGAAGTGTTAACAAGTATTGTAAGTATCACGAGGATATTGGGCACAACACCAAGGACTGCATAGCTTTGAAAAAATAAGTGCAAGCTTTGATCGAGAATGGAATGTTGTTAGAGTTTGTGAAAAATCACTCCCAGAAAAATGTTGTGGTAAAGGCTGTTCCAAAAAACACTGATACAGCCATGGTGATTTCCGAGGAGGTTGATGCTTTTGATATTGAGCAAGAGTATCTGGATCCTAAGGAGGGAAGGAACAATGTAAATATGGTGGAGGAAATTATTCCGAGGGGGAAAGTAAACGACCTCTGTGCTTTCTTTGAGTCATTGGCAATCTTCGGAGGGGATACCATCGCTGAGAATTCTAATAGCTCGCGGAAAAGGCATATGGTCAATCTAACCACCCAAATTGAAGCAGGTTTGTCAGCACAAATGCACCGATTACCCTCCCCTATCATATGTTTTGATGATGACGGCATGCGAAATATCGCGGGCCCGCGCGAAGATGCGGTGTTGATTGCCGCGGGTATTGCTGGTGATCAAGTTCAGAAGATACTTGTTGATACAGGAAGTTCAGCGAACATTTTGTTTATGAGCACTTACAGGAGACTTTCTGACCCACCGGTAATACGACGATCGGACAGAACTATAGTAGGATTTACCGGTGCCACAACAGTGGTTGTGGGAGAATTTCAGTGTGTGGTCGAGTTAGGTCGTGCGCCGTTCAAGAAGGAGATGGAAGTATCGTTCATTGTTGTCGCTGCACCAACTTTGTATAATACAATTTTGGGTCGCTCTTGGCTGTCCTGAATGCATGGTGTGATTTCAGCGGTGCATTAGTGTCTTAAATATGTGGTAGGCAACGACATCGGGACAATCAGGAGCAGCCAGAAGATGGCCCGCGAATGTTACCAGATCGCTTTATCTTCGAAGGGAGTTCGGGGAGAAATATCGGACAAGGCATAGCAATTAAAGGGGCCTCTCTCAGAAATCATTTCGTGTGATGATCCGAGGGACACCCCCGGATTTCTGGTCCCAGAAGAAGATTCTGAGGAACATAAATTTGGAGAGGGCAAATTTTTGAAGATTTGAGTAAAACTTTCTTTTGAGTTTAGAAAAAGATTAATTGCGTTTTTGTCTAACAAACTCGATATGTTTGCTTGGTCTGCACAGGATGTTACTGGAGTACCATCAGAGATAATATGTCATAAACTTGCGGTACGACTTGGTGTTCGACCCATTGTCCAGAAAAGGAGACCAGTTTCTCAAGAGAAGGCTGCAGCTGTTCTGTTGGAAATAGAAAGGCTATTAAGCATAGGCCACATTCGCGAGTCGCATTATCCCGTATGGGCCTCGAATCCAGTCTTAGTCAGGAAAAAGAATGGCAAGTGGAGAATGTGGTGGACTTCACATACTTAAACAGAGCTTGTCCTAAGGATCCATTTCCGGTGCCCCGCATTGATCAGTTAGTGGACTCAACTTCGGGCAATCGATTATTATCTTTCATGGACGCGTATTCAGGATATAACCAAATCTGGTTGGATGCACATGATGAAGAGAGCACATCCTTTATTACCGGGAGAGGGTTATATTGTTACAAAGTGATGCCATTTGGCCTAAAAAATACAGGGGCAACTTATCAGCGCCTGGTCAGCAAAACCTTTGAGGGACAAATTGGTTGGAATGTCGAAGCGTATATCGATGATATGCTTGTCAAGAGTTTGTGGGACGAAGATCATTTTGCTGACCTGGAGGAGACTTTTAATAATTTGAGTAAGGTCAATTTAAAACTGAACCCAGAAAAGTGTGTTTTTGGGATACGATCGGGCAAGTTCTTTGGATATATGATAAGTGAAAAAGGCATCGAGGCTGACCCAGACCGGATAAAAGCTTTAATCACCATGAATCCACCTCGAAATATCAAGGAAGTCGAGATCTTGATAGGGAGATTGGCAGCGCTGAATAGATTCATTTATCGATCCTCGGACAAATGTACACCTTTCTTTAAGGTATTACGAAACGCGAAACAATTTAACTGGACTGATGAGTGTTCAGCGGCCTTCCGCCGAATTCAGGAATACTTGACATCCCCTGATATACTGTCTAAACCATTGGTGGGGGAAAGATTAATTATCTATGTAGCAGTCTCGAATTGTGCGGTCAGTGCTGTTTTACTCCGAGAAGAGGACTCTATTTTGAAACCTATCTACTATGTCAGTAAGAGTTTGTTGGATGCAGAGAAACGATATCTCAAATTGGAGAAGGTAGCCTTGGCTTTGGTGACAGCTGCCCGAAAGATGAGACCTTACTTCCAGGCACATCCTATAGTTGTTCGAACGACTAAATGGCCCGATATTTCTGGAAGGATGACTAAATGGTCAGTAGAATTGGGAGACTTTGACATAGGATTTGAGCCTCAAACGGTGCTAAAAGCTCAAGTTTTGGCTGACGTTTTGGTTGACTTCCATTCAGACAGAGAGGACCTGGAAATCATGGACCATTTTGGTGACACAGAATGGTTGGTACGAACGGATGGAGGGTCGAATAACTCTGGAAGTGGTGCGTGTGTCCAATTAATTTCTCCAGAGGGAATAGTTATGTTTCAAGCTATTTGATTTGGTTTCAAGGCAACTAACAATAAAGCGGAGTATGAGGCAGCACTGCCGGGTTTGCGTTTAGCTCGGATATGTGGGGCCAAAAAGATTAAACTGATCAGTGACTCACAGTTGGTGATAAACCATGCTTTGGGGGAATCGGAGGCCAAAAAAGATAAGCCGATACAATATCTGAAAGCATTAAAAGCTTTGGTTTCTGAGTTCGATGGGGTTAAATATGAACATGTACGAAGAGAGGAAAATGTCGTCCTAGATTCTTTGGCCACAGCCTTGCGGACGGAGGGATACCCATGGGTCTTAATTCAGGAGCATCCTTCGGTCATGATCGATGCAGAGCATTCAATGAACATTAAAGAGGTAAGCAATGTGATCAAAAATGATTGGAGGTCAGAAATTATTGACTTTTTGGCAAACGATACTTTACCTGCTCGAAAGTACGAGGCTCGGAAGCTTAGGTTCAAGTCTCACGGGTATATCATGTTGGGAGGCGTTCTGTATAAGAGATCTCTGAGCCGACCATTACTAAGGTGTCTAAACAAGGATGAGTCACAGTTTGTCCTATCCGAATTGCACGATGGGGAAGGTTCAGCCCATTGTGGGTATAAGGCGTTAATTCGAGGGGTATTTCTGGCTGGTTATTATTGGCCGACTATTTCTTCGGATGCGAAAGAATTGGTAAAACAACTTGGCACGTGTCAGCGCTACGCAAACATAATCCACAAGCCCGGGGTGTTATTAGAGAGCATTTCAGAGGCGGTCTCATTTGACAGGTAAGGCATTGATTTAGTTGGGCCCTACCAATGGCGTCTGGAAGTAGACAATCTATAATCGTAGCGGTGGATTATTTCTCTAAATGGGTGGAAGCGGAACCCCTAGCAGGGACGAAAGCCAAAGATGTTATCAAATTCTTCATTTCAAGTATTTGCTGTCGCTTTGGGGTACCACTGCAGATCACAGCGGATAATGGACCTCAGTTCGACAACAAGGAGTTTAAGAGCTTTTGCCTTTCCAGGGGCATACGATAATGTTTTTCTACCCCATTTCACCCCCAAGCCAATGGACAGGTGGAAGTGACCAATCGAACAATTTTGGATGGTTTCAAAAAGAGTTTGGAAGGAAAGGCGGGGAGATGGCCTGATTATTTACAAGAAGTATTGTGGGCTTATAGGACAACGCCTCGAACCGCCACTGTTGCATCTCCATTTGCATTAACATATGGTATGGATGCCATTGTCCCTTCGGAGATTGTCTTCCTCTCCTATCGTGTGGTAACTTACACAGCCGACTCAAACGATCAAAGCAGAGCCCTGTAATTAGATTTGGTTGAAGAGAAAAGACAACGCGTACAGCTGAAATCTTTGCATTTTCAAACTCTAATGAGGAGTCGATATACTTCTAAAGTAAAGCACCGATATTTTAAGGTGGGGGACAAAGTATTACGAAAAATCTTTCTACACACTAAAGAGAAGAGTCTTGGCAAATTGGGACCAAATTGGGAGCGGCCCGCATGAAGTAACAGAGAAAGTCAAGCATGGCACGTATCGATTAAAAGACAATGAAGGGCGATATCTGCGGCTTCCATGGAACATTGAACACTTAAAATTGTATCTTGAATGAGGGGCTATTTAGAACGTAATATTTTTCTTTTTCTGTATCTCCCGGTTACAAAACATAGCGAGGTCATACTCTTTCCTACCCTGATAGGCACAGAAAGGTTATAACGAGGTGTCACTATGAGCTGCTTAATACAACGTATTGTTTTTACCTTAAACCGTTACTTGGGTCACAATATTTTGTGCCACGAATTGTTTAATACATCGAATTATTATTTGGGTCACAATCATTTGTGCCTCGAATTGCTTAACATTTACACTATTATTTGGGTCACAATATTTTGTGCTTCAAATTTCTTGATGCCTCGAATTATTATTTGGGTCGCAATATTTTGTGCCCCGAATTTCTTGCTTCGAATTATTATTTGGGTCACAATCATTTGTGCCTCGAATTGCTTAACCTTTACACTATTATTTGGGTCACAATATTTTATGCCTCAAATTTTTTGATGCCTCGAATTATTATTTGGGTCGCAATATTTTATGCCCCGAATTTCTTGCTTCGAACTATTATTTGGGTCACAGTTTCTTGTGCCTCAAATTTCTTACTGCCTCGAACTATTAGTTGTGCCACAATATGTTGCGCCCCAAATTTCTACGACGCAAGTCAGTATAGATTAATTTTTCAATGAATATTAAGATGCGAGTTGGCAAATATTTATGTTAGTACGACAGTTATTAAATTACACGATTAACATAAAAAAACGGTGGCATACACAAAAATCCGAGTAGTGCATCCCCTCGCATAAAGTAAGAAGGGCTACAAAAATCGCCTTAGCAGGTCTCATACACAAAGTCCGAGGAGTGCATCCCCTCGCATAAAGAAAGAAGAATTACAAAAATCGCCTTACAAGGTCTTATACACAAAAAATCCAAACTGCGGTACCATTTTTTCCTAACTACTCGGATTTGTCCGGGACATGACTTTCTTCAAAGTCTAATGACTCACTCTCACTCTCACTCACGAAAATACGAGGAGGACAGAGATCTGGGGACACGAGCTTTCAAAAGCGGCCTAAGTCAGATTCGGGAGGCTCTGCATGAAATTTGAGTTATCTGGCCTGCTCGGATTGTAGCATCTTGAGCAGCAAGGTTGTTTGTACACTTAGCCGCATAGGCATTCACGGCCTTCTCCTTTTACTCCTCCACCTGCCGAGGAAAATCTTCGATTCGCTTCACCAATTTCTCTCTGTCCTTAAAAATCTTTTCATAGTCATCACAACAATCGCTAAATCCCTTGCGTGCCACTTCATGAGCCTTTTTGTATTCGATCATGAGTTTCTCTTCGGCCCCCGTCTTCTTTTGGTAGAGGTCCCTTTCTTCCTGGCAGCATCTTTCGAGCATGATGATGTAATTCTCAGAAGAAGATAGTTTTTCATATAGTGCATCTGCTTGGCTCTCCATAATGGCATATTGTTTCTTTGATTCTTTAAGTTGTGAAGAGACCAGAGCTGCCTTAAACTTATAATGGTTTTTTCGATTCTCTAGATGCTGCATTTTCTCTCCCCTATTGACAGAAGTTTACAACAATCTCCGAATACTTAGTGAAAATTCATCATCAAGAGGAACTTCGAAGGAACTGGTGGGTGAGCCTAAGGCTGCGGGGTCAATATCCGATGACTCCCCCACTAAGATATTAAGGTCAATATGTTGAGGAGGCTTACTTTGAGGGATCTGCAGTGTAGCTAAAATAGGGGGATCTTCGATGGGGGCTGGATGTGAAGCCTGGGTGAGAGGAGTAGTGGGTGTCAAGTTTGAGTTCTGTTTTGGAGAATTATCTCCCACCTCATTTTCAGGTTCACCTGATTCCCTTCGGGGCTCAATTTCTTGGGCAGGTTCGGGGGCGTCGTCTTGCATTTTTCCGTCCTCGGATAACTCCTGGATGGGCTCCAGGGTAGCTTTGTTCTCTTTTTCTTTGGTTGAAGAGTCTTTCTTCTTCCGAGGATGCACAGACTTTTTTGGGGGAAGAGCTGGGATTGGGAGTCACTTTGTTGGCCGAGGAGGATGGCTCTTGGTTGGTGACTACCACTTGTGCCTGCTCACCCAAGTGACTTTTAGCACGAGAACGCTTCGGAAGGTAAATTACTATATCCTTCTTCGTCACTCGCTCCATCACTTCATCTTGAGAAGGGGGGTTATCATCTCTTTAAAGGACAACCAGTCAAGGGGGTTTAACCTCCAGACTCTGCTCAAAGCCATATTGTTGTCCCTAAAGCCATGATGCAGGCCATCAGTGTGAACCACATGTTGGGACCGGCTTGAGAAGGGCAAAGACCAATCTTAGCAAAATATTCAATGAAAAAAGGGTCTAAAGGAAATCTTAGTCCCCAATTCATAATTTTGGTATACACGACAAGTTCATTATCCCTCACTGATAATGGGGTCTCTCCCCCGGAGGGGAACCTAATTTCGATATACGAAGGAATGCACCACCGGGTCCTCAACAACATTTATTCCGAAGGAGAAAAGTACTTGTATGATATGTTGTGAAGAGCAACCAAATGTTTGTTCTCGATCCCTCGGATATTGTTGCCTACAATGGCATCAAGCTCCAAGGGAAGAGTTATGTCTCCTTTTGACTTGGGGGCAATTCGGTCTGCCTGCTCTTCGGATATTATTGGAGGAGCAATGGGAATTTTGCTCGATGACTCAGCCGGAATCTCGATGACTTTGTTTTGATCAGCGACCTGAAATGCTTGAGTAGATGGCTCAGGATTGTCTGAGGCGATGGCCTTTTTGTTAGATGACTCTGCAGGAATCTCAATGCCGTTGCTCTGATCAGCAACATGGATAGCTTGAGTAGATGGCTCAGGATTTTCCGAGGAAATGGCCTTCCCTTTAGCAGCTAAGGCTTTGTTACGAAGCTCCCGAATCTCGTATTCGGTGATGATATTTTTCCCTGGGGAAAATTGGGGACTTCCAGTTGCCGTTATCGACGGAGTGGCTGGAAGACTTGACACCGGATTACCGGTCCTCGGAAGAGAAGTGTCCACCACCACATCTCGAGGAGGTTATGGGGTAGTTGGTCGCACTTATTTAGCACGTTTTCGCTCTTGTGAATACTTATCTTTATGGTGTCTTTTTCTCTTTCCCGATGAGGGCTTGTGGTGTTTTTCTTTCCCCATTAGTCCAAGGGTGGTGTGATTGGAGGTTTGGTTTTGTTGTGATATGTCGAGGGGAATAATGGCTGTCGAATTTTCAGGGGGGGGGGGGGGGGCACGAACCGTAAAATGTAGTAACAACAGGTGGGGGTTGAGGCTCAATGTATTCACCAGCAGCAACCTTCTCTTCAAATTTCTTGCTAATATGCAGTCACTCTGGAATCCGACGAGGTTTATAAGCCAGCTTTCTCTCTCTAGAAATCTTAGGATGTAAAGTTTGCAATGCTAAGGAGGGAGGTCAGTATTTATAGAGGATAATGGGCTTTTCGGGTGAGTCAAGCTTGGGGACATTTTCTATTGTTTGCCTAGGGGCATTATAGGTACCCTAGGTGCAAAATTGTTGGCAGAAAAAGCACGGGAGAAACTATAGAGGCATAATCCAGGAATATGAAACGATCTCTAAAAAGATGCGCTGACAAGAAAGTACGACTGCTGACGTCACTCCTTTTTTATTCAATCATTGCAATGTCTTAGCATAGTATTGCTGACTATGATATGCTGACACAGTAAATTCCGACGGGAGACATTACCAAGGCCTGAATCGGTCATTATTAAGACATTGCAAATATTGGGGGGCTAATGGTTAATAGGAGGTAAAAAGCAGTCTATATTCGAAGGACGCAATTGTTGGGGAGACATTCTTTCGAAGGGACATGTAGCACTTAAAGCATTGTTCAAGAGCACGTTCGAGGGAGCGGATTTTCGAGGAGGAATTTAGCAGTAAAAAAGGAGTTATCCGAGGAGAAGATGTTCGAGGAAGTGGATCTTCAAAGAAGGTTGAAATGAACAATGGAGATTTCTTTGCAGTCCGAGCGAAAATATTTTCACTAGGACTGGGGGGCTACTGATGAGGGAGAATAAAATACATGGTAAAATTGTAAAGAAGAAGTTTGTTAGGAGAGAATTGTAAAGAAGAAGTTTGTTAGGAGAGAATTGTAAATGATAAATTATATTAGGGGAAAATTGTATAAACTAAAGAAGAGATAGCTATTATGAGAAGGTGAAAAGATATAGGGACCCAAAATGTAATAAACGGGAATTAAAGCGTGTGGGACCCGCAATTGTACTATAAAAGGACTACACACGCTTCACAGATCCTGAGATGAATAGACTAATACTTTCTCTCTCTACTTAATCTAATCCTTACTTTCTCTCTCTAAAAAGATTCCTCACCTAAGTTCTTAAGTCTACTTTGACACTAAGAGATTTTTGTATCACAAAATCACCCATGCGCATTCTTAAAACTTTTCAGCAACTCATTTACTTATTAAACTCTGGCATGATAAGACAATGTCATGCTCACAAGATATGATTTATTAATTCTACTTTCAGCATCCAGTAGCTACAACTCAACTACTCCATATGTCTCATAATATAAGACGTTTTAGAGAAAAAAATATGTTTCATAATAGTTTTTGTTTTCGAATTCAAATGTGCTTTAATTATACTTACATTATTTTTAACCAATAAATGGTTAAACAAGTATCTATTTTGACCAATTAAATTTATTTCAATTTATTTTTTCTATAAGTAAAAATAACAATAATTACTTTTCTTAATATGTATGAATAGTTCTCACGCGTCTTATATTATGAAACATATGGAGTAGTATTTAATCATTCTTTTTGGAATCCAGTTATAGACAAAATATGACCAAACAGCAATAATGTAGGGTCAAACTATATATACCCAATTATTAAAATCTGGCATGATCAGCAATACAGTGGTCACAATATAGGGTTAAACTATATATACCCAATTCTGGTTTAAGTATACCTAATTTTGAGTATACCAAAAGGTGATCTAACTATACCCATTTTGTTTTCCAAAAATACTCTTTTGTAGGTCTATAAGTAATTTTTTTACTAACTTCCATCGAACACACTTTCCCTCAACTTTCTCTCATTTCCCTCACTTCTCTCTAAACTCTCAAACTCTCTTCTCTCAAAACACTCCCACCTCTCTCTAATATTTTCCGGCGAGCCACCACTACTCCTCCTCCTCCTCCATCATGGTGATGAACAAAAACTCACCACCACCACCTACGTAAGTTTCCTAATTTAATTTTGCATTTTAATTTACTAAGATCTATGTTAGATTTTAGGGTTAATGTTAGATTAAGATATAAATTTAGGGTTTAGGTATGAATTTATGGTAGATTTTACGGTTGTTTAGGGTAGAATTTAAGATTTATGGGCCATTTTCCAACCCGGTTGCCGGCTGGAAAATGGCCAGCCCGGTTGCCGGCTGGAAAATGGCCAGCCGGCAGCGCCGGTGGTGCGCCTAGGGCAGCACCATCGTTGCGTAGCGTTGTGCCGCTCGGTACAGCCCCTGTGTACCGAGCGACATAGCCCATGTGTACCGAGCGACACAGCCTCCTGCGCCACTCGGTACAGGCCTCCCATACCGAGCGGTACAGGGGGTCTGTGCCGCTCGGTACGGGCTGTTGTGCACTTATGGTGCACAACCGAAACTAAAAAAATTATACGAAAAAGAATTTTTATATTTAAAAAAAATATATTTGAAATTTTTAAAGATTTTATATGTATTTCAATTGGAAGTTCGATTTCGAATTGTAGTTTTGTTTTTTTAATTTTGCGATTATATCATATGTTATTAATTTTGTTTATTTATTTTTATTATTGTAGGTCTGATGTCGTCGAGGAGCGACGTCTTCCTCGCTCTAGGGCGTATCCTTCGGGATCACGAGCGCCACACCCTGGGAAGAATCTGAAGACGGTAAGGGTCGTCGAATATGAGAGGGTCCGCGATGCTAAGTGCGGACGAGATTCATCAGAGGACCCTGAGACTATACGTCTTAGGGAGGAGGAGATGATAAGATCTGATCGGTCTTTACACCGAATCAACCACGGCAAGAGAAAAGAAAAAACCGTAGAGAAAGTAGTGGATGATAGTAGAGGTGGAGGCTCCTCACCACGCGAGACGTCGCATGTACAACAATCACCATAACCCGCTACTAGTGATCCACCACCTCCCGCTACCAGTGCTCCACCACCTCCCCCTTGCAGTGCTCCATCCCGTGCGTATACTACTACATATCCACCACCTGTTAGTGAGAGGGTGGATGTTACTGGGGACCCTGAGCAGGATACCATTGATGAGGAGCATATCGATGCGATACACACAGAGGAGCAACGTAAGACATTTGCATTTCTGAAATGCAACAAGATACATCTATTTCCTTACTACAAGGAGCACGAGGCATATCACGTCTTCGTCGGGCAGGTAAGTACCAAATTATTACACGTCTAGTCTAAGGTTTTACTTTTATTTATGTTTTACTTTAGTTTTTTATTTACAGGGTCGTACTTCATTAGGCATACAGGCACATTATAATATGTTTCGTATGTGGGACCTCACTGCTCAGCCAGAGGTGCAGCGGCACTTGGCGCAGACTCCTTTCGGTCCTATCATAGCTTATTTACCTCAGTACTTCACGCACTCAGTACTTGATGAGGTTTCGTTGAGCGTTGGCATTAAGAGACCAAAACGTTCCATTTCTCGTTAGAGGAAATGACCATTACCCTAGATGATGTCAGCTGCATTACAGGTCTCCCTGTAGTTGGCCGGACTTTGGTTGTAGTCACGGCTCCACGTGATGAGGCATACAGCTACTACGCTAGTATGTTAGGGTTGATAGTGGATGAGGTTCATGCTGAGATACAGTCCACTAGAGGCGTTGGCTTCAAGATCAAGTGACTGTGGGAGACTTTCACCATGGGTCGCTACATCGAGCAGATTGATGCAGAGACTATCGGCCAGGTATAACGAGCATACCTGATGTTCTTATTTGGTTGTACTATTTTTGCGGATACTAATCAGAAAGCGTCAAGGCTGACTATTTATACGGTTTGGCGAATATGGATTCTGGTTTGTGGGACATATGGTGGGGTACGGGTGCATTGGCATTCCTGTTCCATAGTTTGGGTAATTCTTCGAAAGAATCGAAGCATAACATGTACAGATTTATAGCCATGCTAGATTGCTGGATTTATGACCATTTCCTCGTGTTTAGAGCCTCCGCGAACGTGGACCACGTAGCGAGGTAGTCTAGGATTGTGAAGTGGCTACCAAAGCGGATTGTTGGGCAAAACATCCGCCCCAAATCGGTTGTGCGTACTCTCCTTTCAGATCAGAAGGCGAAAAATGTAAGTGTTTACATTTCAGTAGTCAGTAACATATTCATATTAACTTATATTTTTTTAACATTCTAAGTGTTTTACTTTATTTGGAACAGATCATTTTTTAGCCATACCAGGATATCAGAGTCCAGTTCTCCGTGCAGGAGATCCGCACCATCGTTTATCCTTTGCGGATTATGAGCATGGTCGAGGGTTACATGCCTGATCGGGTTATGCGCCAGTTCGGACGGGTTCAGGATGAACCCAAACTCCCACTTGTACTCTGACCGGGTTACAAGAAGGGAGATTTGGCGAGGTACACATGGCGAGAGAGCGCATGGCTAGATTGGCGTCAGCACTTAGTTTCAGAGGATCGGTTGACCGTTACCATCGCCACTTATAGACAGTCGGCGACGAACACCTACTGGAGGTACTTGGCTGAGTATGGTTGCCATACTATTAGTCTACCACCACGCACCACGGACGACAGATTGCTAGAGGTTGTTCGGTCGATTGTTACATTTCCTGTAGGCCCGGAGGAAGAGGGTGCGCTTAGGTGGAGAGATCAAGTCTTGCAACTCTTCTCTCCTTGGTTACTTTTCCTTATTATTGGACTTGTTTTAGCTATGTTATGATCTATCTTTCTCATTCTCGTTTATGTTGTTTATCCATTTTTAGGATTTCTAAAACTTTCTTTGATTGAATTATGACGGATAGTTTTTTATTTGCTCATGAATGCTAGTATTTTATTTCCATATTTTCCTTTAGATTTGTTATACTTTCTTTGAATGCTTATTTACAATTTCGAATCCGCAAAATACTTAACTCGTACCATTTTCAACAACCAACTTTAAAACCATAACAAAAATATTCTTTAAAAAATTAACAAAAAACGTTTTAACGGCTGACTAAAAACCTAAAACAAGATGAATGAGTGAAAACATAAAAAACAATTACAAGTCATTGTGCACCATAGGTACGCAGTCATGAGTACATATGGTGCACACTACTACGTACTAATGGTACAACTCTGTGTGCACCATGGGTACTAGCCAAGCCGTACCCATGGTGCACTATACCATCGCGGTACATGCCCCTTTTACCGATGGTACAATGCACCGGCCGGCATCCCAAGTACCTGCCGGTGCATGGCACCATTGGTACACAATGAGGCGCACCGATGGTGCCTCACACAGTGTACCTATAGTACAACCAGAATGCACCATAGGTACACAGAGTGGTGTACCGATGGTGCTATAGAATTGGCACCATCGGTACACTATACTGTGCACCAAAGGTACACAGTAGGCTGTACCTATGGTGCGCAATTATTACTTTATGTTTTTCCCGTTTTTTTTTTCGCGCTCTATAATTCCTGCAAAAGTAATACTATATTTTTCTATATAAAGAGGTTTAAGTTTCACACACCAAACACACAAAACTCTTCTTCAAACCTAGCTCAATTCTTTCTTTATGGGTTGAAGTGTGTTTGATGATGCTCATCTGCTCAAGGCTGCAAAACACGTGAAGTTTAAAAGGCCGGACGATAATAATGATGCGTTTTTCGATGAAGTTTTGTGTATGATGTAGTTCAAGTACGGTGAAATGTCTACGTCTAGAAAAATTCCTGAATCTCGTACCCGTGACGAGGTAGCCATTAGGTACATGTGTATAACTAGTGCAACAATGTTCTTGGTGTTTAACGAGCCCCCAGAAGTTAGGAATGAAGCATTCGATTCGTTTGGTTTAGTGATCACAGACTATTTGTCTTTAGAAATAGCAGAGTATGTTCATTCTCAAATTTCCATAAAGGAGGAAACAGTGCGTATTCGCAGCGACTATGGAGGCTACGATTTTGACTAACCATCTGTTCAATCTTAAGATATGTACCCATGTTTAACGATGTTATTGTTGTTTATTTGTAACGTTTTATATTAAGTTATGAAATGATTAGTTTCTTATCGTTACAAGTTGGAAAATGTCATGAATTACGGTCAAACAACTATAGTACAAAACACTATGATAAAGTAAACAAGGTTCTAAACAACATATATCCGACCAAAAGACATAAAGCGGCAAAAAGCCATAAATCCAATCAAAACAACATAAATCCGTCTAAAAAACATATTTCAACTAAACAAATTCATCAAGATTATATACTTCTGGGAATGAACAAACTGGCTTTCTCCCTTCGAGCTCCGTGTATGTTTTGCAGCGACCAACTATTGGTAGCACCCAATATGTAGCCTCTTCACTCTTCAACTTATGCCACGTAAGATGTATGCGTGCTCTGTTGTCTCTAGGAATACGAATTCTATGTCATTCATCAGCGCTAAATATCTGTTGGTCAGAATGACACGAGGTTCTTCAATTCTGTGAACATAAATCAACGACTTCAAACACTCTAACACCCATTTGAAGTTTAACTTCTCACCGGATATGAAAGCAAATGTTGCACAGTAGGTCAATCTGGTACACGTCACACCCATTATCTCAAACAATCGCATACCATATCGTATGACTTCCTACGTACTATCCATGATCAAAACTGTTGGAAATGTCCGCAAAAGGTCAACATTGACTGGATGGGCAAAAAACATATCTGTAATGACTCGTCCATCGTCTTCACTAGATTTATGCCATTTATAATAATTATGTGACTTAAGATCCCCCAACAAAAACTGGAGTTGTGACCTACCAGCCTTCTTTAAAACCTTGCTTTTCTATCGTGCATTGTAGATGGTGCGCATAGAAGAAACATTATCTTCGTTTAGCTTATTAACACCATTCACTATATCTTTGGGGTTAGTACCAATGTAGGTCGCTCGTTCAACATATTCCATCTCTTCATCATTCAAACGGCCAGCAAAATAAGGACCGTCTAGCTGTTTCGAACTCTCGTGGTTATGAATACCACATTTCACTTCTAACTTCCATTGATCTGGTTCCACTATTAACCCGAGAAGCTGAAATGGGCAGTCAATCTTTTTCGTTCCTGTAGACTTCTACTTACGGTCTTTTTCGGCTACTCTTGGAGTATATTTTCCCGACCTCTTATACTGGAAATACATCCTATGGATTTTTTCAACTATTTACTTTGTCGCGTCGACTTATGTTGATAACCATACCATGGAGTTTTCCTATCTTCGTAACCCATTTAATCAACGCGTCGTGTGTATAGAACTCGCTAGTGAAGAACAAATGATTGTAGTCAGTAGCGAAAGCTTCCTCAGTCCTATGGGAGACATCCGTCCCCTGTTATACAACAACAAATCACAATAAGCAATAAGGTATAATTAAAAAGGGGAAAAAACCTTGTTTTTTTTCAGAAAATTTGCGCGAACCAATGGTTAAGGGGCCTAGAACTCAGAACTGGCCGTACACGAACCGGTGGTGACGGGGCCTAAGAACCGAGCGGACTGAGACCCGTATACCACCGGTCCAAGGCCATAGAACTGGTCGTAGTGAGGCCTCAGTACCAACCGGATTGAGGCCTCAGCACCATCGGTTCCGGGCCATGGAACTGGTGGTGCGTAGGTCACGCACGTCCGGTTCTAAGGCCTAGAACCGGCCGTGCGTGACCTACGCACCGCCGATTCCATGGCTTGGAACCAATGGTGCGTGGTCATACCGTGCCAAATCTTACCTTTTCGTAATATAATATCAAAGAGAATTGTTGAGGCGAAGAAAAAGTCTACACATGATAATCCAGCAGATATAATGACCAAGGAAGTATCAGTTCGAAAGTTTAGGGAGCGCCTAAACTGGATCAGTGTTCGCAGTATAGAGTGAATGCCTGAGGGGCATTTGGTGAGTCAGAAGAAGAGAAGTTTCTTTTTTGATAGTGAAGAAAGGATATTCGCCTCAAGGGAAAGATTTGTTGTGAATGAGTCGAATAGTGCCTTGACAGTGTACCGTGTTCGGCGGTACAGTTTTGTGTCTCTCATAGTGTCATTATGCCTTGACTATGTACCGTGTTCGGCGGTATAGTTTTGTGTCATTGACAGTGAAGCTAAAATAGGTAATGTCATCTTTGGTCTCATGTATACGAGCCCATTAGGACTATTATCTAGTAATTCTGTTTATTCCATATAATTAGATTACTAGGACTACACAAAAAGATAATATGAAATTTGTAACCTTTTCTATCATAGTGAAACTCTTTTCTCTGGCGGTGCCCGTGGACGTAGACAATTGTTGAACCACGTTAAATCCTGTGTTCATATAAGTTTTTCCTTCACATATGTTCTGTGCTTGAGCCATTTTGTGATAATTGTATAGAAATTTAATAACAATATATATAAGACTCTAATTAGAATTTGTTAATTTTTAATATCAAAACAGAGAATCAAGTAGCTTACTGAAGACGTATTCTTGAAAATCACCATGGTCGTAGTAGAGTTTTTGGAAAATCACCATAGTCGTAGTAGAGTTTTTGGAAGTGTTAAGCTACTAACAAACGACCAACAAACTTAGATATTTAAAGATTTCTTCAGGTCTATGTATCTTATTTCAAAAGGAACTAATTCGATTTAAAAAAAGAAACAACTGAAAATCTAAAATTTCTGTCACGGTAAAAACTATTCTCCACAATTTTAAAACAATTATCGGAACACAGGGAATGAGAATCGATAACAACTCAAGAGCGAATTTTCAACTAGAATTGTTTGTCTCGTGTTTCATTTCAAAGGTTTAAGGAATTAGGATAATTTCGTCTTAAGAACTTAAATTTGGATTTATAGGTAAATTGAAATTTATTTTTGGTAGAAATAAGTAAATAGCATTTTGAACAGGATTTATAAAATAAATACTAATATATTTTAATGTATCAATCGGCCGAAACTTCATAAATACAATTATAAATAATATTTATATTTTAATAAATTAAAAATATTTTTAAACGGGACGGGTTTGAGTTGGATATATGTGGTTTAATATTCAAAATCAAACCTGATTCGAACCGGACGGATATTAAAAATAAAAGTTATAATTCGTTTTTTTCTTAACCCATACTGTCAGTTTAATTCGATTCGGATACCCTCGATTTCGGTTTAAATTATCATCTATAACCTAACGGTTTTGCAAAACCTTTATCATATACTAGCCATTTAACACTCTAGCATACTGCAATTTATATCTACATACAGACCGAACCCATCTTGCAGTAGTTGCTACTGTCGCCTGGTGCACGCCCAACCAGCAACCCCCACGACTTTCATCGTGACAGTAGTGGGCTTGCGAATCCTCGCAGGTCGCGGTGTTCATCCATAACGTCAATAGTTCGTTGGGTATGATGAACATTACTACTTTGATCATCGTTAACATGAGTGGTTTAATGCATCATTGAGCTGTTGCTTCAATAGTTTTAATTGATTCGTCAAATTAGAGTTGGTTTGATACTAATTTTTTTTAAAAATTACAACTATCAAACAAACCCTAATCCAATCAAAACAATTCCAAACTATTATATATAGTGATTTATTCATACCGTTTAAAACAAAACACATAAACATTTTTTCCAACACGAATAAAGCAACGTGACAATTCCTAAATCTATACCCTAAACCTACTTAATCAAACAGATATTTCCAATGACATGAATTCTTTAGTATAACAAAACAATTAAAATTCAGTAGTTATGCAATCCGTGGGGTTGAAATAATACTTAGAGAATTAAAATGAAGAATTAGCGTATAAATTTAAAGATTTTAATTTTATTTTTTTGAGTTGCGAATAATTTATAAACAAATAAAATAATTAGATGTGAGGTACTATCATGATTTTTGAAAAAAACTAAACTCGCCTTAATCTAATCATTAGATATATTTTATTGATATAACCATATACAATATAATTTTATTTTACCTCTTTAAAACGAATGTTGGGATAAAATTTGCTAATATTATTATATAATGCAGCTATGATTTATAAAGATCTGAACAAATCTGATTAATTTTTCATTGGATGTTATATTAGACTACATGTAAGCAGCATCGGCAGGTGCTGCTGCGCCTATTAGTAGATAGTAGCATCAAATGACCGAGATAAGACAGTGTAATACTAATCACCACCGGCTGGTGCTAGTGTGCTGACAAAGCTATGCACATCCTCCCAGGAATGACTTATATACTTGTACATAAATTACCTTATACCTCACTATTCTATGTCAAGAAGAAATCAACATCACAGTAAACATATGAACGAACACATTTAATTAAATGGACACAGAGTAAGAGTAAAAAACATGGTATATTCTTGAAAAATACTCCCATGCCTGGGAATAGAAAATAAATACACAGAGACTACTAAACAGCCTCCAATCCATAGACTACTAATTCGGAATGAAAGGCAGACAGACACAAAAAAACAAAAACGAGAAGCTAATAACTCAATCCCACAACTCTTTCTCGTCAGACCCTTCACTATCAGTATCGCCCTCGCTCATCTGGCATTTCAGAGTAGACCTTGGAGATTCACACCCATAAGAAGACTTGGCAAAGCTGTAGTAGATAACCGAGCCACCGTGATCACCAACAATTTCGCAACTCCTTTCTTCGCAGCTGTACCCTTTTAACTCGACATAGAGCTTGGACAAGAAAACTTCATCAAGAGCATCGATGCGGAGAGCGACAGAGAACTCATTTGGTTCGAAGCAAGTCAAAACCCTCTCCAGCAGTTGAGTCAAACTCACGTCTTTGAAATCATAACCCGCAGCTTCAAAACTTGCATAGCTAAAACCATCTTCGGGGGTGACATGGATAGTCGAAAGAGCAGCGCCTTCAATAGAGTTCATAGAGTAGCCACTTTCTGCTTCTTGATTCTCCATGTCACTAAGTTTCCCCCAACTAGTGTAAAGTACCATGATGTAGACCTACGATTATTTATATTACCAACCTAATCTCCATCAGTGTGGGATTCTACATCTAGATACCCGTATCTTTTGAACATAATCCAATTCTCCGACGTGCCTTCTAAATAATGTACTATCCCCATGACTACTTTCATATGATCCAATTGCGGTTGGTGCATAAACTATCTTACAACCATAATTGCATCGGCTATGTTTAATCCAGTGTGTGCCAAGTAAATTAGTTTTCAAACTACTCGTTGATATCTTTATATTTCTACCATGTTAGCACATTTGACCATTATGAGCCCATAATTAACCCACGTTCAAGTCTCTAGTGCTTTACAATCAATCATTTCTGATTCTGCAATTAAATCAAGGATATAATTCCTCTAGGATATAAATATCCTTTTGATGAAACGTAGGACCTTAATTTCTAAGATATATTTTAACGCCCCTAGATCATCCAGCTCAAATTTTATGAACAAGTTCTTCTTCGGCATTGCAATCTATTTAGTGTCAATTCCTATTATGATCATGTCATATCATATATTATTAAGAAAGTGATAATGTTACCTTTTTTCATTAACAAAGTATGATCGGAGTTACATTGTTTGTACTTGTACTGCTTCACTACCACAATAAATCTTCCAAACGATGTCGGAAATTCGAAAACTAACCACTTTTGTGTTTAATAGTAAAGAGCCATCTACATTTGACTAATTTTTTCTGCATGAAGTTTGCATTTCTCCCAAGTAACATTCTTTGCAAGGGCATCCATTTCGGCATTCATGACCAACCTCCACACATTCTATTGTGTCGCTCATTGGGAAATATTTGGAATTTCGTGGGTGTAGAGAAGCTAATGCATACCTTGACATCTTTTGACATGCTCCCTCTAACCGAGTTTCCCACATGATAACATTGTCGGGAGTATGATGTAGGTAGCACTCCACGAGTATTCTTACGAGGCAAAACATATATACTTTCTTAAGAACTTCTCTACACTAGTGTTGACATTTACATAAACAACAATTACATGGGAAGCAACTGAACTGAGTGATTCACTTACCTGTTATAGGATATTATATGAAGGTTCACCATTGGTATATATGAAGTCATTGCTTCATTCTAAGTTGATGGATGGCTTTATGGACACAATATTTGGAAGAATCAGAGAACTTAACCAACCTAGTGAATCATTTGTCCTCTCTATCTCAACACGAGGTTGGGTAATATAGTAGAAATCTGACTCAAAGAATCTACAACCCATGGTATCATAGATGTGATGATTGACTAGATTATAACACTAAACTCTTTTTTTATGAAGTCTATAACCCATAAAATGCATTTTATACAATAATTTTCAAGTTTAGATCGATTACTTTTTCGATCATAAATAAATACGGATCAAACAAAGATACGAGATGGAGAGTTACGGTAGGTCGTATATGGCCAAGAATTATTGAGCGTAGATGGTTAAGTAGATATGTTAATGTGGAAATGGTTTCAGGATAAAAATGTTTGGAAAAATTAGACTCAATCATCATAGCTCTAGTCATTTGAAGAAGAATTTTATTTTTATGTTCCGCAACTGCATTTTGTTGGGATGTATTAAGATTCTCATATCATGGTTATCATATTCCCCTCCATTATCATGCCAAATAATTTTATTTTAAGGTTGAATTATGTTTGGATCATTTGGAAAAATCAATAAATTTCCAATACACTTCAGATTTATATTTTATAAATCATACCAAAATCATACGAGAGAATCAACAAATAACACAAACTATTAAGAACCATTTCATTAAAGTACAATACAGCCCCCCACCATAGTTGGGTGTATCAAAGAAAACATAGACTTAACTTTAGTGTTACTTGGGCTAAAAGAAGTTTGATGACATTTTGGCAATAAAAAATCTTTATATGACAAATAAGTACCATTATTCTTAAAAAAAAAAAAGTAAAATAGAAAACAAAGATAGGAGAGGTAACCTAAGCTTTGGTTCCACGATCAAATTTATCTATTAGATGTCTCGTTCGAAAGTAAGATTGTTCCAAGGTGAACCACTTCATCAACGTAGTAGGGACTTCCATGTTTAGTACCATGTCAAATGATCTCCTTCGTACGAATGCTCCTGCAAAAGGAAAAACTAAGGATATATTAGTATTACACAATTCAATTCATGTTTTACATGACTCGAAGACAAGAGTTCGCAAGATACTGATGGAACACAATTTTTTTTAATTTCAATTATGAAGAAATATCATTAGACTTTTCTCCTTTGACTTTGGTTGAACCCCCATTTTCAATTTCAACATGAGAATTTGAAGGTGATACTCGATCAATAATATTTGATGTGACATGGGTCATTGTGTTTGTATGTCCACAATCCAAAATCCATTATGTTATTTTACTTTCATGACTTAGTCCTGCAAAGCCTTGTTGTCCATCATTGCTTCCGTTATTTTTTGTCATTTCTCTGTTGCCACTGCTCGAGGTGACCTCTCCGATGCTATCAACGGCATGTGTCTTGCTTTTTTATAATTGTTTTCCCGTCATTCCATGTACTCTACCAACTCAACATAATTCTCATTGGTATGTTTGTGCGATTCAAAATGTGTAAATTTTAACTTGGATTTATCTTCCCGTGAGAGGATTTCCACTACGTCCCAATAGATTTTGTATGGATTTGTATTTTCCTCTCGATTTTTGGCTAATTTTGGTTTGTGTTTTGTGAAGATGAATGTTGGCTAATTTTGGTTTTTGTTTATGGAAGATGAATATTGGTTGATTTGAAAGTTGACTAATTTGAATTTGAAGATCAGTCAATTTGTGTTTCTACTGGAAGATCGAATGTTTTCTAAACCTCAAAAGATCAAAGAAAAGTACTCTAACAACATCTTAGAAATATAATAAAGAGCATTTGGTGGAAAATATAACAAAAATAATTTGGTGAAAAAGTTTTTCATATTTATTTAGTTGTTTATTAGTGTACACACGACATCTTTTATATCTTACTATTCTATGTCAAGAAGAAATTAACATCATAGTAAACATATGAACTAACACATTTAATTAAAACAAAAAGTAATGAGTAGAAAACATGATCTACTATTGAAAATACTACAATGCCTGGGAATACAAATTTAAAACAGAAATCAGCAAAATCGTATAAAATCAAAACACCTCCAATCCATACACTACTAATTCGGAATGAAGGGCAGACTCACACAAAAAAAGAGAAGCTAATAATAACTCAATCCCACGACTCTTTCTCCTCAGACCCTTCGCTCTCAGTATCACCCTCGCTCATCTGGCAGTTCAGAGTAGACCTTGGAGATTCACACCTAGAAGAAGACTTGACAAAGCTGTAGTAGATAACCGAGCCACTATGGTCACCAACAACTTCCAAACTCCTTTCTTCGCAGCTGTACCCTTTTAACTGAACATAGAGCTTGGATTCAAACACTTCATCAACAGCATCAGTGCGGAGAGCAACAGAGAACTCATTTGGTTCGAAGCAAGTCAAAACCCTCTCGAGCAGTTGAGTCAAACTCACGTCTTCAAAATCATAACCCGCAGCTTCAAAACTTGCATAGCTAAAACCATCTTCGGGGGTGACATGGATAGTCGAAAGAGCAGCGCCTTCAATAGAGTTCATAGAGTAGCCACACGGGTCGAACTCAAAGTCGCATATCTGAGATTTGGGAAGGATCTTCCTAATGCCGGAATTCGTAGTCATCGACGCAGCTGAACTAGAGTCAGTCTTGTAGAACACGGAAGCCTTCTTTCTGTCCAAACCAGTCATACACATCTCTAGAGTGTAAGAGTTGACGGCTTGGCAATCTTTCTCAGCAGAGGCAGAGTAAACATGCCATTTTCTGGTATCCTCAGGGTTACCCATTACAAAAGCCGTGCTAGCCAAACCGAGGGCGGTGAAATGGCTGTCGAGGACAGCAACTTCTTCGTAGAAACTGCGGTGGGGAAACGGCTGAGCTCCTGGGAAGATGAAGCTGCCACGGGTGTACCTCACAGATCTCACGGACAGAGATAAATTGCGAGCCATTCTAAGGAGGGGAGGAATGGAGAGCATAAGTTTTGTAGTTCCGCAAGTCTTGATGATTGCTTTGTAAGGGTACACAAAGAGGCTGGATTCGGACAGCACATAGGAATCGAGATGATCGTTGGACAACGAAGAGACGATGGTGCATCGAGCTGCGTCTAGAATCTCGTCCAGCTGAGATTTAGTTAGTGCACGGAGACCCTTTTCAGTGGGATCAGCAACGAGACCAGGCTGGTAAAAAGAAATTTCCAAACGTTTTTCGTAGCCTTCGAAACCAATTGGCGAGGTGTTGACAGCCATTTTTGACTTAGGAGAGAAATGAAGTAAACAAAAGAGTAGCAAGTGAAATTGCAGTACGGAAGAGGTTATGGAACTACTACTGGACTTGTTCAGGCGCGTCAGGAAGGCTTCCTCTGGCACTGCAGAGACAGAAGATAAAAGATGTTAAAATCAAAAGCCATATCAGTAGCAGTAGTTATGAATGGACAAAAGGCACTGACGTTAGAGTAAGCAGCAGATCTGAATTTGTGGATTCCACCGTTTGGCCTTAGGTCTTCGATGGCGTAATCGAGAGGAGCGTCGTGGAATAAAGAGGTTTTGGTAGTATTAGACTCTTTTCGACCGGTGTACATGATTAGCTCATTCAATATCTCCTGCAGAAATGAAGCAGTAGGCGAAATTAGTACAAACCATGACAGATGATGAGATTCGATCACAAGTCACAACAAACAAAAAAATACAAGAAAAACGATTACAGATACAATCTAAGCAAACTCATACAAAACCCAGTTTTTCGATATAAAAAAAGCCCTAATAAATCCCAGAAACAATCATGAAACAGGATTAGTATACTTACAATTTAAAAGCAGCCACAGAATCAGTAACAACAAAACGATCGATCGAGAAACAAAAAATCCAGAGAGGTTGATTAGGTTTCTTTTTTCACCAAACTTGAAGCACAATCAATCCTATAACTTTCAGATCCTTTTATTTATGCGATAATATTTCTTATAGTGAAAAAAAATATATTCTAAACAGAATTATCTTTCATCTTAAAAAGATATATTAGTTTTAGGTTTCAAATTTAAATAAAACAATATTTTTATTTTATCAAATACTATATCACTAGATTTTATCAACAATATTATAAATAAAGCTGCTTTAGCGGAAGAATGCCTTATTTTCCTACTTCTAAGTACTCGATACTGAGAGAGAACGATATTTCGGCTGTATAATGTTATAATTTATTAAATTACAATAAATTTTGTACACCTGTTTTATACATTATTGCTAAAGCTTAAATATATATTTTATTTCATCTTAATTAATAAAAGTAAAAATATATAAAATAAACAAATATTTTGACACTATTATAAAATAAATTTAAATATAGAAATGTAACTTTAAAAATATAAAAAACAAACTAAACTAAATGATCCTTAAATTAGTTAGAAAATCAAAGATAATTTCAAGCTCTATATCTTATCTAGAATAACAATTTTTTTAAAAAATTCAGTAACTTGTGTAATCTCGAACTATTAATTTTATCTGGAAAGATAATTTGAGTCCGTCATTATTATTTTTAGGTTTCAAATTTAAATATAACAATACTTTTATTTTATCAAATATATCATTAGTTTTTTCCAACAATAGAGCTGCTTTAACGGAAAAAATATATATTTCGGCTGTGTGGTCCACCTTTTAAATCGTGACCTTTCCATTTAAATGATTGTATTGAGTTCTTCATCCTCGAAGAACCCTTCTTGCTTCCTCTGTTCTCTTCCTGACTTTTTAATGGTTTCCTTCCCTTAATCAAAGTTAATCGGTTTATTTGTTTCGTCTCTGGTTGCCTTTTATTTTAGTCTTATTTGTTTCGTTTCTGGTTGTTTTATCTTCGTCACGGGGATATATAACAACAAGATTTTTGAAGACGAAGAATTTTCAATCTTAAAATCGGAAAACAGAGTTGATCAAAGTGATTATAGGAAGGTAAACAAATTTTATGTTGATACAGTTAAAGTGTTAAATAATGATTCATTTGTAAAATTAAAACCTGAGAGAATACAAGATTATGAGAATCATATATCGATTCAATATTCTGATGAAATCAAGAAATTTCTAACTCAATCTTCAAAAATTATGTTGATTGGTAAGGTTTCTGCTGGTTTACCAAAGAAATAAGTAATAGATCAATTCTTGATTTCGTTAAAGTACATAGGTAGTTATAGTATGTGCAAATGGGATTCTCGTCACATACTTTTGGAGTTTGATCTAAAAGAGGATCTCTGTAAAATTTGGCCTCGAAGTGTCTGGAAATTGGAAAGTTCTACGATGAGAATTCTTCAATGTAAAGTATGA
The DNA here is from genome assembly GCA_036936605.1 of Limnanthes douglasii subsp. nivea. NCBI lineage: Eukaryota > Viridiplantae > Streptophyta > Magnoliopsida > Brassicales > Limnanthaceae > Limnanthes > Limnanthes douglasii. The sequence goes on from JAUPFV010000004.1 coordinate 286,004,273, forward strand.
GAGCCCTATTTACTTAGTTTGGATAAGGATTGAGAAAGTCCTTGAATTTTTGTATAATTCAAGAATCCTGTCTGATGTTGCTGCTACAATAGGTGTTCCTTATAAAATTGATTTTCCCAACAACAACAGAGCATATAACAATGCTGTTTATGCTCTGGTTGAGATGAATCTTACTAAGAAGATTCAAAACCGTATATGGATTGGGTTTGGCAAGAATGAGGGCTGCTGGTTAAATGTTTATGACAGAAATCTTCCATCCTATTGTTATACTTGTTATCACTTGGGCCATAATAGTTCAAATTGTTTGAAATCTCAGAAATTCAAGACTAAGGAAATTGAAGTGGAAACTGAAGTGGAAAAGAGAAACAAGGAAAATGATGTTTCATTTCCTAAAAAAAGTGAATGTTTACAAGATTTCAAATATTAAAAAGAAAAATTACATAAGCTCAAATCTTGTTTACATCCCAAAAATGAAATCTATTGTTGTTGAAAATAATAAGGAATTCTTGAGTTCCACTCCTATAAATAATGCTGTAATGGATGACTAGAGATCTACTGATGCCAACAAGAATGATGAAACTCCTCTAAATGGCAAAGAAGCTCATAGTGCTCTGAATAATAATGTCTGGAAGTGGAAATCCATCTCCTAAGGAAGAAACTGAGATCATAGAAGCTTTAAATAATCTGAACAAATAATTCGATCCAAAGCAAACTCAAGATTATAGTAACTTATGTTCTGAAAATAACTCACCAAAAAAAGGAAATATTGGTAGCAATTGTACTTCTCTTGTCAGGATGGTAAGGATGCCATCTGATAATGATTAAATTTCTTAACTGGAATGTTCGTGGTGTTAATAACAACTCAATAGTTGGTAGGCTGAAAGAAATTATTTTCAAGGAGAAAGTGAAAATTCTTGATATTCAGGAACCTATGGTTAAGGAGGATGTGAAATGTGAGATTGGTTTAAGATTGGTTTCAATAACAATCTTTCTAACGTCTCTAATAAGATCTGGATTTTCTGGGTTGATGAGGTCAATATTATCCTACTGGTTAATCATGATCAGTGCCTCCACTTGGAGGTAAATTATCTTGGTGTTAATAACAGTTTCCTATTAAAAGTGGTTTATGCGAAATGTCAAAGGATGAAACGATTTGATCTTTGGGCTGATCTTAGAAGGTTTTCTATTGAAAAGAAAGCTTAGCTTACCATGAGTGATTTTAACGTGGTTGCTTCTACTCATGAACAAATTGGCTATACTGCCCTATGCCAGAATAGTAGTGATGACTTTGTGGATATTATTAGTGAATGTCACTTGGAAGTCGCAGGTTTTGTTAGATCCAATTACACCTGGAACAAAAATATGAAGTGGAAAAGATTAGACCGTGTTATGTTCAACACTAACTGCACTGATATCTTGAATACTACTCAGGTTATCAACATGGTCAGAACTTGTTCTTGATAAGCTCAGAGATTCTTTAGTGAGACTTAGGAACAAAGATGTTCGCGTGAAGGGGTCGGACTAGAGAATGTTCATGTGATGTTCATGTGAAGAGTGAATTACTAGAAATGGAAAAGACAAAAGGAATATATGTTGTAATTATTAATCAATCATTGGCCCCTTTTCCCAAAAGGGAATGTCCTTTATATAGAAAAAGATGTAGAGGGTGAAATTACACGTTTACCATTATAAGAATGGATTTCTTACCCCACTATTTTACTATTTACAAACAAGTTCTAGGAGACTATCATTTAAGTCCCTCATTTCTTATGTGTGTTTTACTTTATTCCTTAGCCACTAAATACATTGGCCTTGACCTTATTAGTGGGCAAAGTTACATGCCAAACACCTATATTTTCCTTCCCTTATCAGTTCTGACCATGCCTCTCTCTTTTAATATATTCCACTTTACTAAACTCTTCTTCTATTAATATTAACAAAAACATATGTTTTAAATTCATGAACATGTGGGCTATTGATGAAATTTTTTCAAGCTTAGTTGAACAGAATTGGAATCTTCCTATAAGAGGTCTCCCAAACAATATTTTCGGGTTCAAGATGAAAAGGCTTAAAGACTGTTTGAAGACTTGGAACATAAGGCGTTCTGGCAATATCTTCAGTAAAACCAAAGAGGCTGAGGAAAAGGTAGAAATTTTGGATGACATTCACCAAAGAGTCAATAAGAATGAATCAAATGCTGATCTTAAAAAAGCTCATGTTTTACATTTAAAAGTTCTCAGAAATGAAGAAGTGTTTTGGAAGCAGAAGTGTTATAATTCTTGGCTTAAGGATGCTGACAGCAATTCTAAGATCTACCATGCTTATGTTACTAAAATAAGAAGGAAGAACTCTATTAAATGCATTAAATATGGGGACCATTGGTGTTACAATGCTGATGACATAAGAAAATCTGCACAAAAATACTTTAAATCTTACCTTTCTAGTAACCCTTATAACAACTATGAAGATGAGCAGGATATGATGACAAATGATATCTTCAATTCCATTCTAAATCTAATTTCCAATGATGATAATGATTGCTTGATGAAGCCTGCTAAAGAAGAAGAGATTTGGGATACTATTAGCACCATGAAGAAGGACAGTACAGCAGGTTTAGATGGGTATAACATAACATTCTATAAAGTTTGTTGGAATATTATAAAATCTGACCTGTGTAATTCTATTAACTCTTTCATTCAAGGGCATAGAATGCCCAAAGGGATGTTTGCTACTGGGATACGCCTTATTTCTAAGTCTGCAAACCCTATTCATTGGAGCAACTATAGGCCTATTAGCATTTGCTCTATGCTCAATAGAATTTTCTCTAGACTTATTAACAATAGACTCTCTAACATATTACCTCATATAATTTCAAACAGTTAATGAGCCTTTGTTAAAAATAGGTCTATTCAGGAGAATATTCTGATTGCCAAAGAGTTGGCTTATGACCTAAATAGAAAACCTAAAAAGAGAAATATTATGATAAAGTTGGACATGTCAAAAGATTTTGACAGGATGTCCTTCTCTTTCATAATAAAGGTCCTCACTTTATTTGGTTTCTTTAAAAGCTTTATAACTTAACTAGCAATATGATTAGAGAGGTTAATTTGTCTTATCAATGGAAACATCTATGATTAGAGAGATTAATTTGTCTTGTCAATGGAAACACCTATTTCAATTGAGTTGTTAAATAATTTTTTTGACAGATATCAAAGAGTCTCTAAACAATCTATAAATAAAGAGAAAACTAGGATGATTACCTCAAAGAAGCTTCAGCAATACAGAATCCATAGCCTGGAGAACAGTACTGACTTTAGCACTAAAAATCTCCCAAAAATCTACCTTGGAATCACCCTGGACCGTAATAACAGAGCTCAGAATTACAGCTTATTACTGGATAAGATTAATGCAAAAATCATGGATTGGGACTCTAAATTTCTATCATATGGGGGAAGACTCTCTTTAATTTCTAATATCTTAATGTCCACCCCTTATCATTGGATGTAGAACTGTATAATACCTAATTGTATAATTAAAAGATTTGAAAAGGTCTTTAACAAGTTTATCTGGAGATCAAAATTCAATGAAAAAAGTATTCATTGGATTTCATTGGGAGAAAATTTGCTATCCTTTTGAAGAAGGTGGACTGAATATCAGAAAATTATCTGATATTCAGAACACGTTTTCTTAAAAGTTATGGTTTTCTTACTAGAAAAAAAGATAGCTTATGGTCCAAAATGATGTATGACATATATAATAGAAATTCTCATCCTTTGAAGTCAAATTTAAAAAAAAAAACCGGTTCACTAACCTGGAGACCCCTTGTAGGAATCAAAGCTGATGTAGAGTGTAATATTAGATGGCTTCTGGGTCGAGGGGACATGGATTTTTGGACTGAAAAATGGCATGACTTGCCTCAAATCCTGGATCACAATCAACCAGCTATCAACTGGTTCCTGTAAGCCAGTGTTAAATTCTTTTGGAAGGAGAATAAATGGGACTTTGATGCTCTAAATGATGTTATTTGTGCAAGCAGAATCAACCAAATCAATAAGTACAAAATTAATTTCAGTGTGGAAGATAAAATGATCTGGAATTTATTTTCAGATCAAAACTTCAACATGAAATATACTTGGAATAATATTAGGTACTAGAAAAATCCCTCAAGTTTCTACAGGAAAATTTGGTCTGCAATAACCCCCATGAAGTTTTCTTTTATGTTATGGAAAGTTATGAATTTTTTTTTTATTCCTATGGACTCTATTATGCAAAATAGGCATCATTGTATAGCTTCCAAATGCCAATTATGTCCTAACTGTGAAAATAAAAATCACATTTTTGTTAATTGTTCTTATGCTTGGAACATCTGGATGCATTACAGTAATTTGTTCAACATCAGGGTTGAAACATTTATAACCTTAAACCATGTTGTTTATTTATGGTCTTGGTCATCGACTCAAAAAGTCCATATCACCCATACTTTACCTGCAATAATCTATTGGATAATATGGAAGAGTCGAAATAATGCTAAATATAAGGGCTTTGGTCCCATCCTTTATACTTCAATAAACATGATAAACAAAATTATTCTGGGCCTTGACACTACAAACATCCTAAGTAGTAAACAATTGTTGAATGTTAAAGATGCAGGTGACTCTCTTTCATGTCTGTCCATTCATAATAAACGGAAAAATAATACTTATATCAAATGGATGGATCCTGTTAATGGTAGACTGAAGCTCAATATCGATGCCTCTTGCCTAAAAATGGAGAGTCTTCTGGAGCCATGATTTCAGAAATAGTGAAGGCTCTATTGTTCATGGCTCCAACAAAACATTTGGGAAACTATCTCCTCTGGCTGCTGAAACCAGAGCTTTGCTCGAAAGCTTACTAATCGGAAAAGAACATCATTCAGTGAATGTAGATATAAAGTCTGGCTGTTTATCTCTAACCAACATCATTGAAAAAGAGAAAAATCCATGGTACCTTCACTCCATAAACTCTATTTGCAGAAAATTGATGATATCCTCTATGTCTTTAAAAATTAATTTCGAGAATTCAGAATAGAGCTGTTGACTGGCTCTCCAAATCGACATTGAAATGCAAAGAAAAATTAATATTCTCTCACTTCAATGCCCCAAAACCTTTACTTGCTATTGTATTCCTTGAAAGCTTGGGATTAGGCTATGTAAGCTCATCTGAGTAATGTCTTCTTTGGTATCGATAGTTGCTGCTTATTTCTGTTGTGTTTATTGCAGATTTGGAAATCATAAAGGAAGATTCAATGCCTGGTGGATTGAAATGTCTGGTGAAAGGCTTGAATTTAGCTGATATTCGATTTACAAGCTTCGAAATCGGGATTTGAAGACTATCGTTTCATTATTCGGGAAACATTTCTAGGGTTTTCGATTTGGAGTTGCTTTTTTATTTGAAAAATCTAGAAGCGGGATTCAGGGTTTTGAGATTGTGTCTTCTTTCAAGCTCTCTATTGCCTCCATTGTTGTGCTCAAGCAGACCTGGAAGAATGGGTTTACTATCGAAGAGTCAATCAATGGCGATTTATGTTTAAAAAAAAGTATTGATCATAAAAGAAGGATAAGACAAGAAGAAGATGGTCATCGATCTGCTTAGGGTTTCATAGAAGGAGGAGAAGACAAGAAGGAGGTGACCGTCGATCTGTTTAGGGTTAGAGAAGATTGGGAAAGTGAGCTGAGTTAAGCTCTTTTATGTGTCGGATCCCGTATTAGGATCGGGTAGACTCTTGGATCAGATATTAGCCCAAGAGGGAGTGTGTGACTCTCTAAACAATTGGGCCAGTCTTCGTTTGAGACCCAAACAAATATTCTAGAAGATATTTTGTTAAGTACTCCCTCTGTTTCATAATATTAGTCGTTTAAGGGTTTTTCATCAATATCAAGGAAAGTAATAATTACTTTGAAAGAATAAAAGAAAATAAATCTGATTGGTGTAGTTAATAACTTGTGCAGAAGGTTAATTAATTTATTGGTTGTAAGTGGAATATAAGTAATTATTGCTGCATTGGAAAATGAGAAAGACATTATGAAACAAAAAACATCTTCTAGAAAGATTTATATTATGATATAGAAAGAGTAAATAGCTAGGTATCGAGTATAGACTACAATAGATTTCGACAAAACAAGACCCAAATTCAAAGCTCCGCAATAATTGCAGTGGTACCATAGTCTTAGATTTGCGCCACGCGCCGTTTTGATCGGGAAGTGGTATGAAAATCTTTTTAATTTATTTGTGTGTGGGCCGGATCCCGATGTAATGTTGTCATAATAAATGATAAGCACCCCAAGGGTAGCCGAGTTGGTTGAGTAAGACATGCTTGTGACCAAAGGTCATGAGTTCGAGTCCCTCTACATACGTTTTCTCGGATGAGTCTGTCACCTTGTGTGGTTTACATTCTGGTGTTGGTTTGCAGGCTATTGCATCAGACTGAGGGTTCACCCTGTGCGCACTCATTGAACTCTGATTAGCAGTTGCGGGTTCCTTCTGGAAAAAAAATCAATGATAAGAACCTTTGATTGATTTGTTTATAGATATCAACGTTTAAATCGAATCTACTATGCATACTTGCGGAAACAAATCGTCTGTATTATGTTTTAGTTTTATTAAATTACAATAAATTTTGGACACCTATTTTATATATCATTTTAAAGGTTAAATATATATTTTATTTAATCTTAATTAATAAAAATAATAAACAAATATTTTGACATTATTTTAAAATAAATTTAGATACAAAAATGTAACTTTAAAAATATAAAAAACAAATCAAATGATCTTTAAATTAGTTAGAGAATCAAAGATAATTTCAAGTTATATATATAGAATAACATTTTTTTAATCTAGTAACTTGTGTAATCTCAAACTATATACATGTTTTATTTCTACCACTTCAATCAAAGTATGTGTTTCAAAACTATAGACATAAAAATGGTTTTTGATTTCGAAAGCTATTTTTGTTTCTTGCAAGATTTGAATACATGAGAAACAATCCATAGTTCACGGTAATCGCATACAACGTAACTCTGATGAGAGGTGATACATTCTCGACTTCAGTGGTTTCAGCAACGAGACCAAGGTGGTAAAAAGAAATTTCCAAACGTTTTTCATAGCCTTCGAAACCAATTGGCGAGGTGTTGACAACCATTTTTGACTTAGGAGAGATCAGAGAAATTAAGTAAACAAAAAATGTGTGGACAAGCTCAATGCCAGAGATGCTACCATCCGAGCAGGATTGATCACCGAAATCCACGAAGTGTATCCTGAGTATGATTTAGGTAGTTTCCGGAAACTTGTCTCCTCGAAACATTCTAAGTAGTCAATTCTTTTTTGTTCCACCGTTTTTGTACAAGTCCTTGTTAATTTCAAGGCATTTTTTTTGTAATGGTGTCAATATGTTACGAAGAACATCTATCTTAATTTTCCCTGTATTCCATTGTGTTAGACATTTTATCAACTTATAAAATTTGCGACTTCATATTGGGTATGAAAATGATTGTATGTCAACTTGCGTTGAATAAAATAATTTCTTTATGCCAACTTTTGTTGGACATAATAATCATTGTATGCTAACTTTAGGCATGCTTAATTAGAGTTGTCATAATTGTAGACCCACTTATCTGATCATAACTTATGAAGAAACAATAATTTGAGGCAAAAATTCAAATATATTTATCAGCTAATATTGGCACCTCGTTAAAACCTTCGTGTGCCTAACAGGATAAGAAAGAGTATGCCTTCGCTGTTTTTACAACCCTGAAAATACAAAGGAAAAATTACATGTCAAGATTTTCATTCTTACTCAAGATACAACTTCAGATGTTGTATGTTCTACAGATGTTTGAGGTGTCTCCCTTCTTTATCCTTTAACCGATACGTTCCGTGTTTCACTCTCTTTGTTACTTCATAGGGACCTTCCTAATTCGGTCCCACCTTTCCAAGGCTTTTTTCTTTGGTATGAAGAAATTTTTTTTGTAACACCTTGTCCCCCACCTTAAAATTTCTTTGCTTCACTTGTGAAGAGTACTACTCCTCATTAATGTTTGATAATGTAAGGATTTTGACTGTGCACGCCGTCTTTTTTCCTCCACCAAATCAAGTTCTATTGCCATGCTTTGATCATTCAACTCCTCTGTACAAGCTGCCACAGGGTATGATGGGAAAACAATATATAAGGGGACCACCGCATCCATTCCGTACACCAAAGAAAATAGAGATATCGAAGTCGCTGTTCGTGGCGTTGTTCTATAGGCCCACAATACTTCATGTAAATAATCTGGCCATTTTCCATCCTTTCCTTCCAAATTTTTCTTTAACCCGTCAAGGATTGTTCTATTGGTAACCTCCATCTTTCCATTAGCTTGCATATGAAATAGAGCAGAAAAACATTACTGTATGCCCCTAGAAAAATAGAACCTTTTAAATTCCTTGTTATCAAATTGGGGTCCATTATCCGTTGGAATTTTTATTGGAACCCCAAAACGACAACAAATGTTGGAAACGACAAACTTAATAACATATTTCGCTTTCGTCCCCGCCAAAGGTTCTGCTTCCACCCATTTGAAAAAATAATCAACCGCCACTATAATCATTTGTCTTCCCCCGGATGCCATTGGTAAAGGACCAACCAAATCAATGCCTCATATATCAAATGACAATATTTCAGAAATACTCTCCAATAGAACCCCTGGTTTATGTATTATATTGCCATACTTTTGGAATGTATCACACCTCTTTCCAACTCCTTAGCATCACAAATATAGTCGGCCAATAATAACCAGCTAGAAATAATGTGGATTATTTTCGACTGAGGGTAATTTTGTCACGTGCTTTGTGGTATTTCAAAGGTATTAAATGTTTTGGTGTTTTGTAGTGAGAGATTTAAGCTACCTTGTTGTATTAAATGTTCATTACCCTCATTAATGAAAGTGGTTGGGTATTTATACCTTTAATTATGGGCCATATAGGCTTTCGGGTCAAAATTATGAAAACGTGTCGAATTCAAAAACCCATTAGTTTATTAAGTAGATTAGTAATTAGCTTAGTCATAAAGTGATTAGCTTTTAATAATTTTGTCCAGTTCGGAAGGTTCAGTGGGTGGCTTTTATCCGAATTTCCCCTGTCCGGTTTCCACAGTGAGTGGCAAATATTTCCGGGCTCATCAGTAGCCCCTTTTTTAGGTTTTGTCGAAGGCCTTTGGTAGGACCTAAAAAATATTTCTTAGGCACTAGCAACATTCTCCGAACTATTTAAGTACTCTGCTCAAGTCTTATCCGGATTGAAAACTTCTCAGAAGTTGAAAAGTTCTACTATGGACCGTGGGACACGTGTCATCTTTTGATTTGCCTCACCAACCGTTTTCTCCTAGAATGACGCTCCCACTAATCCCAAAAAACAACCTCTTCATTCAATACCCATGACGTCAGCGCCGTCTTCAATCATTACTTTTGTCTTTTCGTATTCTCCTAGGTTTCTTGTAACTCTTTTTGCCTTACTTAGTATAAAAGGGTTCTTTTCAGTATTTTACTATCTTCATTACTCTCTCATTCCTTCATCTTCCAAATTTTCACTTCTCTTCTCAAAGTTCTTTTGGTGTAAGTTTATGTTCTTGGCAAGAAACGCATTGATAAAAGGCGGGTGACTTAATCTTTCGGAGTTAGAAAAAAGCACAAATGGTTGAGCGAGAAAGGCGCATTGCTGCAGGTCTTCCAGTTTCTCGAATCGACAAGCTTGAAACACCATCTTCAGAGGCTGATCGAGGTTCATCTTTAGCCAGAAGTTCCAAACCCAGGAGGTTATTTCAACCAAGTCTTTCACCCATTGTATCAGGCTCCTCGGTTAGAGAGTCACAGCCCACTGTTGAACGAGAAAAAGCCGTATCAAGTACAAAAAAACCTTCTCCATTTATAGCCATGGGATCAGATGCTGAAAAATCCCCAGAAAAAGTCACAGTTCGTCGAACAGGCCGCTTAGTGAAGGGCCTGGCTGTTGTTTCACAGTCTAAGTCTCCAAAATCAGGGCCTTCAAAGTCTGGGTTCAAAGACAAAGCTACAGAATCAAGGGCTCCTACCAGAGTCCCAAAGGATAAATATTTTGGTCCAGAGGCCACTGGAACTAGCTCTCAAAATGAGCCCTCCGGACCCAAGGCATAGTCGGACACCAGACCCTTAGGTGAGGGTGATGCTCAACAGCCCGGACGACTTACATAGCCCGCCACCAGGACTCCCCCACCAACAACAACTGAAAAACCTTCCACGGTGATGGAAGAAGTGATGGAGGACAACATAGAGGAAGCCCTATTTGAGACCGACGTCTCCGGTCAGACAGGGGAAGTTGCCAATGACAAAAAAGGCAAGAGTAAAGAGAAGATGTGTTTGAAACATCCGGACCTGTCGGAGTCTCTGGAAGGCAAAGTGGGACCCTGATTCCACAAGGTGAGCGTAAAGTATCCGCTGGCTATGCAGAACATTAACTATGTCTACACTCACACAGCTGAGTTAGACCGGATCCGGACGAAGTGGAGGATCCCTAAAAATGTCAAGGTGAGGATACCGGTCACTCCGGAGACACGAATGGACTGCAAGCTGAGCGAGGTAGTTATCTACACGAAGTTGTTTAAATGGGGGCTCAGATTTCCCCTAGACCCAGAGATTGTCAGATACTTTCATCTAATAAAGCTCTATCCAAGCCAACTGAGTCCCAATGCTTGGTACACCCTCATGGCCTGCATTATAGCATCTAGGCTCTCCAGAATACCACTTCCGATGAATAAATTCGATGCTGTGGCCAGCCTCTATAAGAACCACATCATCCCTTTCTACCACTATAATATGGGAGATAATTTCAAAGTGGTGGATGATCTGCTTGAATCAGAGAAGAATTGGAAGACCTAATTCTTATTTATTAGTGGGGCTTGGGAAAATGGGAGGAAGATCAAAGCTGGTGTTAACACTAGCATGCTTACCAGCAGATGGAAAAGTTCACGTAATATTCAATCATACTTGTCTTTCTTTCCTTATAAAAAATCTGTTACTAAATTACTCTTCTTTTTCTTTGGGTAGTGTTGCCGAAGGAGTTCTCCGACTACTTGGAGGAGGGGCAGAAAATTTGTACCAAGTTGAATGCTTGGGCAGCTGAAAAATGGGGAAATTGATTCCACAACTGCTTTACTACCGACAATTTGGTGAGGTCCCATCTTTGGAACACAAGCGGCCGGAGAGACATATCTTGGAAGGAATTGACCACTCTACCTCCCCCGGGTGTCATCCTCCAAAGGACAGAGGATACAGATGGTAAGCTGGCCTTGCCTAGCAGAGCTAAAGCCCCAAGTAAGATGAAGGGCAAGAAGGGTAAGAAGAAACAAGATGCAACTGAGGTTGCTCATGATGATGCTGAAGGCATTTCCCCCACAGACCAGGAAGTGCAGGCTCAAGGGGGAATCGATGCCACTCTACTTCAGGTGGTTGAAGATGAGAGTATCAAAGAGGCAGGTGGACCTCCAAATCCTTCAAAGGCTCCCAAAAAGGATCGAAAATGGGGAGCAGATGGTGGAGATAGGGAAGCCAAGAAGAAGAAAATCTCTTCGGGGGACGAAGTCACTCTCCGGCCTCCGGAATCTCTTCCTCCGGTCGAAACCACTGACCCCACATTGCCAGAGAAAATCCGAAGTGATTTACACACCGGAGAGGGTGGCGGAGGGGATACCAACATCAATGAAGTAGACATTAGTGGCCTTCAAGGGATTGGCCTTTACTTTGGAGACCTGGAAATATACGAATTTTCCGGCCCTTACCTTTCTCCAAGCTCCTCAAACATAGTTACTTTTAATGGTAAGTCTTTTTCTGTTTCAAGGGAGAATGACATGGTGACCCACTCTTTGTTGAGCAACATTCAACCGGTGCTCAACTTATAGAGACAAGTGCAAAGCCAGTCCACCCTCATCAACACACTGAACGTAGACAAAGAGAGTTTATCCAACAACCTCCTTAACGCCAACCGAAATGTTGAGGCATTAAGGAGAGAGATCAAGGAGTTGAAGAAGGGGAAAGAGGACTTGGCCACCAAGCTGGCCACTTCTGAGAGGGTTAACAGAGAACTTTAAACTAAGTGTTATGGCTTGGAGAAGGATCTCTCCACTTCGAAGGAGGAGGTGAAGGCCAAGGATAATGTCATCCAAACCCTAACCAGTGACAAAATTTCACTCGAAGATGTTGTATTTAGAGTCAACCAGGAGAAAGATGATTTGATCAAGGAGCAGGAGAAGACAATCCAAGCCAATACTTATGCATACACCAACAAGGTGATAGATTCTCAAGAAGAGAGGTATGCTGAAGTCAAATCCGACATGGTCTTGCTCTTTCATTAAACATTTCCAAAGAGGACGCTCAGAGATTTATGGCGATATGTGGAATACGAAGACCTTTCATTCAACACTATGGCTGATGGTGATAGGCACAACTATTATAGTGTTTATGATGATACCACTGATGAAGAAGAAGCGACCGGAGAGAGCTCTAATGAGGATCCCAAAGATCTCAAGAAGAAACCAGATGAGTCTGGAACATCTAAAGGAGCCCAGCCTTAAAGTTTTAACTATATTTTATTTTTTATTAAAATATTGTGTCAGACTAAAGTCCTTGGATGGCCAAGGTATTTTTGTAACCGTGTTCGGCTCGTGTCCGGATAAACATTCTCTGTTTAAAATTCAAAGTCCATGGATGACCAAGGCATTTTATATGTTTTAATATCATTCCCCGGTATTAGCCGGGTAGTTTTACTTTACACAATTCTTGCATTGTTTTATGTTTGCCCAATTTTGATGAATAATGTTTAAATAGCCCATAGTTATTTTACAAGTATTTTAAGGTGAGAGTGTTTAAATTCTCCGATGAAAAATGTTTAAATGGTCATCACTCCACCAGATCAATCCGATCTGTCAGCAATACTTAGAAACTTTTAAAGAAGCTATCAATCAAACCACTCCGAATTTTTCAAAAAGGCATCAAATTTCATGAAAAAGCCCGGACACCTCATTAAAACCTCCCCGCGCCACCAGGGTAGGAAAGAGTATGCCCCCTAATATTTACATGGACTTTAAATAAGTAAATATTTACATAACTTTCATTCTGGATACAACCGGAGGTGTTCAATGTTATAGGGGTGATTTAAAATCCTTCCGTCTTTATCTTGAAGCTTGTATGTCCTAGGCTTAAGCTTTTCAATGACCACATAGGGTCCTTCCCAATTCGGAGCTAGCTTGTCGAACAGTTTTTCCTTGGTATGTAGGAAGAATTTTCTCAACACTTTATCCCCTTGTTGAAAATCCCTTCTTCTAACTTTCGAAGCAAACCTGCTTCTCATCAATCCCTTATAATGGGTGGCTCTAAGGTGAGCCTTAACTCTTTTCTCTTCTATCAAGTCAAGTTGACTTCTGATTGCCATTTCATTAGCCTGTTCGGAAAAATTGTGGACTCTGTATGATGGAAGATTTGCCTCTATAGGAGCAATTGCATCCATACCATATACTAAGGCAAATGGGGATTCTTGTGTAGCAGCTTCAGAAGTAGTCCAGTAAGCCCATAGCACTTCTTGTAGGTAACTTAGCCATTTTCCTGCAGTCCCTTCTAAATTCTTTTTAAGACCGGACAGAATGGTTCTGTTTGCTACTTCAACTTGACCATTCGCCTGTGGGTGGAAATGAGAAGAAAAGCAGTGTTGGAGGCCTCTAGAGGCACAGAAATTCTCCATATCCTTGGTATCAAATTGTGGCCCATTGTCTGTGGTTATCTTCTGTGGAACCCCAAATATGCAGCAAATATTAGATAAAATAAATTTTACAACAGCTTTTGAAGTAGTTCCTGCCAGTGGGGCTGCTTCTATCTACTTCGAGAAATAATCAATGGCAACAATGATAGTTCTGCATCCTCCGGATGCCATAGGTAGAGGTCCCACCAAATCTAGTCCCCAACGAACAAGAAGTATTGGACCAGAAATCGACTCCAAAGGGACAGTTGGGATATTAATTTCATTACCATATCTTTGGCATGGATCACACTTTTTCACCAATTCCTTGGCATCTTCCATTATGGAGGGCCAATAGTATCCGACCAACAAGACTCTTCGGGTTAAGGCTCTATAACCACAGTGTGCTGACCCTTCACCATCATGTAGCTCGGACAGCACTGTTTGAGACTCTTCAATCCCCAAACATCACAAAAGAGGCCTACCAAAAGACTTTTTGTAAATAACGTCTCTTATGATAAAAAATCCACGAGCCCTATACTTCATTTTCCTTGCTATTGTTTTTTCCGGAGGCAATATGCCATCTGAAATGTATTGAAGAAGAGGATATCTCCAGTCTTTAGGTTGACTCACTTGTATATTTAAACTCTTCTCCTCTTCCCTGCTCTGATTGAGTTGAATGGATGGGCACTCTTGCACATGAATCCATGGTAGGACTCAGAATATGCTATTGTTGCCAAGGAGTCTGCTAGCATGTTCTCTGTTCGGGGTATATGCTCATAGGTGATATCTTTGAAGTTAACTGCCACCTCTTTAAGAACGAATAAATATTTAATTAACTGCTCCTTCTTGGCCTCAGATTGACCTTGTACATGATGGATAAGAAGTTGAGAATCACTCATTAACCTAACCATTTTGGTTCCACAAATCAGGACTAACTTCAAACCGGCTATAGCAGCTTTGTATTCAGACTCATTGTTAAAGGCCCTGAAAGCAAAACATATAGCTTGATATAGCTTGTCGCCGTACGGAGAGGTTAAACAGATCCCAGCACCACAACCCATAGTACTTGATCCACCATCAGTCCGGACAACCCATAATTTATTAGCCTTTTCACCATGAGTCAATGTCATAGTCCCCCAATTCTACTGACCATTTGGTCATTCTGCTTGACATGTCTGGCTTTTGAAGAACATTTTTCAATGAAAAAGACGTTCGGACAACAATATATTGAGACTGAAAGTAGGGCCTCATATTTCTAGCAGCAATTAGTAATGCCAGTGCTAGCTATTCAAGTTTTAAATACTTTTTTTCAGCATCCATCAGGCTTTTGCTGATGTAATATACCGGACGAGGGTAATTGTCCACCTCTCTCACGAGAACCGCATTTATGGCACATTCGGAGACCGCTAATTATATGTACAATGTTTCTCCATGAACAAGTTTAGGGTTTTGAGGAGGATAAATGCTTTTTTATTTCATCAAAGGTCTGGTCGCACTGTGGAGACCAGTTGAATTCTTTGGCACCTTTTAAAGTTTGGAAAAACGGGGAACACCTATTCGAGGACATTAAGATAAAATGGTTTAAAGCAGCTAAGCTCCCTATTAATATTTGTATTTCTTTAATATTCCTAGGAGGATCCATTTGCAGTAAAGCATTAAGCTGGTCTGGATCAGGCTGTATCTCTTTCTCACTTATCACATACCCCAAAACAATTCTGGACTGCACTCCGAAAACACACTTTTCTAAAATTAATTTTAAATTAACTTTTACCAAGTTAGCAAAAGTCTCTTGCAGATCTGCCAAATGTAACTCTTCTTCCACACTCTTTACCATTATGTCATCAATGTAGACTTCCATGTTTCTTCCAATCTGATCAGCGAAAGCTTTGTTTACCAACCTCTGATAAGTAGCCCCAACTATCTTTAACCCAAAAGGCATCACCTTGTAACAATGAAGGCCCCTATCAGTTACAAAAGTAGTATATTCTTGGTTCTTTGGATCCACTTGAATCTGGTTATATCTGGAGAAGGCATCCATGAAGGACAACAACTTGTTCCCAAATGTGGAGTCCACTAAGTGATCAATCCGGGGGACTGGATATAGGTCTTTTAGGAAAGCCCTATTAAGATCTGTGAAGTTAATGCATATACACCACTTCCCATTTTTCTTTTTTACTAACACCGGATTGGCTGTCCATATAGGATACCGGGATTCCTTTATGTGCCCCATTTTAGTAAGCCGGTTAACTTCTTGAACTATAAGATCAGCTTTCTCCTTAGAAAAAGCTCTTCTCTTCTGCACAACGGGTGATACATCTCTTCGGATGGATAGCTGGTGTGATATAACATATGCTGGCACTCCGGTCACATCAGCATTGCACCAAGCAAAAACATGTTGATGGTAAGTTAAAAAATATAACATTTTGCTCTTCAGTTCTGATGTCATCTTAGATCCGATCTTGACACTTCTTCCTTCACCTATAGAGTGAGTTTCAACCTCTTCAATTGGTCTTAAAACAATAGAGGTCTCTCTAGGGTCACAAATTTCACCCTCTCCCCCAAAGGGCCCCTCAAACTGTTAATCTTCATTGATCCGAACTGCCCCCAAAGTTCTAGGGGCTAGTGCTGTTGCGTAACATTCCCTTGGTATCTTCTGACTACTCCGGACAACTCCCACATTTCCTTGCGCCGCGTATTTCAAACATTGGTGAACTGTTGAAGCCACATCATGCATTATGGAGAGCCAAGACCTTCCCAAAATGGCATTATAGCATGTGGGACAATCCACCACAATAAAAAAGTATTCTGACCATCTTCTTAAAAGGGCCCTTGCCCAACAAAACCTCATCTTCAAACTCCCCAATTACGTCCGCGGAGCTTCCAGTGAAACCCACAATAGACCTGTTCGAACGTTGAATTACTGCTGGTTTCTTCATTTATTTGTAGGAAGTCAGAAAAATAATATTAGTTGTGCTACCAGTGTCCACCAAAATTTGTCTAATGTCATTGCCCCCAATGGATGCTCCTATCACCACAACATCTTCACGGGGACCAGCTATGTCTCTAAAATCATCTTCATAAAAAATAATGAAGGGAAAAGGAATTTGCGATTGATAGGAGGTCATGCCTCCTTCCAACTGAGTAGGCAGAGTGTGAACATGTCTCTTCCTTGAAGAATTGGTTGGTGCAGTCATAGTGCCCCGCCCCCGCTGGGTGAGATTGAGCCTTGGCCCTGCTGGGACCCTATCCGGCTTCCTTAGCCTTATACCCGGACTGATTCTGGTTCTGGTTTGGTGCAGCTGGGGCCGATCTCACTTGCTTATGCACCATAGTCTTCTTCGTTTCATCCATATTGATTTCCTTTCCCACCATATTCAATAAACCGCCCCATGTCATGGCTTTCTTCCTGGTCACTGAATCGGCCAAATTGCCAGGGTTCAAACCATGTCTTAGCAAAGCTATTGCTACTTGTTCAAAGCAATCAGCTAACCCATTCTTTGTGTTCACAAAACGACTTATATATTCTTTCAATGATTCATTTGGTTCTTGGGAACAATGGATAATAGTGTCTTCATTGCCCTTAGCCTCTTTACTTCCAACAAACTGCCTTCGAAAGGCCACCCAGAAGGTATCAAAATCCCGGATGCAGCCCTGAGGCAAGCTATTATACCATTTCAGAGCACTCCCCGTAAACGATTGTGAGAATGCTCTACAAAGCAACGCATCATCATTGTCAAAGATCATCATAAACCTTTTAAACTGCTCCAGATTATTATCTGGATCTTTACTCCCATCGTATTTTTCCATCTTTGTGTTGTCAAACCTCTTAGGAAGGTTTCCGGACAGTATCTTGGAAAACAATGGAGATTGTCTCCAATTCTGGCCACGATTAAACACAGTATCTTCGTTGGGAGTTGCAAAGATACCTGGTTTATCATGAAAAGCGAAAGGATCCATCAACAGCTGGTCTATATGCCTCCGGCCATGGTTGTGACTATGAGATGACCCTTTTCATAGATGCCTTTTCAATCTTCCATGCTCGTCCCTCTTTCTTCAAATACTTTTTACCAAATTTTGCTTCTTTTTAGACCTTCCCTCATCACTACCTCATGACAGTGACTCTTCAACTCCATCTCCGTTCGAAGAGCTACTAGAAAATTCTGAATTTAAATTTGATCTCTCCACCAATTTAGACCGGTGAGACTTCTTTGAGCTAGCATGCATCTTTTTAGTGCTTACATGGGTCTTGCTCCCTTGGATTGTTAGTGTGGTGAACGGGTGACACTTTTGATTTTTCTTTCAAGCCCACTTATACCCTTTTAGCAGCCCTCAAGGCTTCTATCTTAGCTTTTCAACCTGTCTTGCTCTTCGATCGTATATTCATCATTTTCTCCCACCACTTCTGCCAAAGTTGGTGGCACTGCTTACTCGTCCGGATTCATCCGAACTGATTTTTCTTGTTGGTTTTCAATGTTAGGTGTTTTGTGGTATTTCAAAGGTAATTTCAACTGAGGATAATTTTGTCAGGTGTTTTGTGGTATTTCAAAGGTATTAAATGTTTTGGTGTTTTGTAGTGAGAGATTTAGGCTACCTGGTTGTATTAAATGTTCATTACCCTCATTAATGAAAATGGTTGGGTATTTATACCCTTAATTATGGGCCATATGGGCTTTCAGGTCAAACTTATGAAAATGGGTCGAATTCAAAAACCCATTAGTTTATTAAGTAGATTAGCAATTAGCTTAGTCAAAAAGTGATTACTTTTTAATACTTTTGTCCAGTTCGGATGGTTAAGTGGGTGACAAATATATCTGGACTCATCAAAAAACACTCTTCAAATCAATGTTTTATATCCACAATGTGTCGATCCTTCCCCATCATGTAATTCTGATAAGACAAATTGTGACTCATCTTTAGACAAACATCTAAGCAACAACCTACATATGGATTTCTTGTATAAAACTCCTCCTAAAATGATATAACTGTGGTACTTAAATCGGATTCTCCTAGCCTCTGATTTATTTTTTGGTAAAACATCATTTTCCCAAAAAGTCCGCAATTTTCGACCTCCAATCTTCTATAACAACATTATTTTCCTCATCTATCGACATCAATTGTTCCGTACTTCTTGTAATCGAGGGAAACTCCTGAGTTATGACCCAATGATAACTTTCTGATCGTGAAGCAGCTGCTAAAGAATCAGGAATTGAATTTGCTTCTCTTCGAACATGCTCGTATCTAACCTCATCGAAAGTTAAAACCAAATCCATCAACACTTTCAAGTATTTGACTAGCTGATCATTTCTTTCCTCCGATTCTCCCAGTGCTTGGTTAATCACTAGTTGTGAGTCACTGATTAATTTAACCATTTTTTCCCCGCACACTTGAGCCAATCTCAACCCTGATAACGCTGCTTCATATTCCGCCTCATTATTCGTTGCTTTAAAACCAAAACGTATGTCCTGAAACATCGCTATCCCATCCGGGGAGATTAATTGTACCTCTGAACCACTTCGAGAAATATTTGACCCCCCATCAGTTCGAACCAACCATTCAATCTCATCCTGTTGATCAATAACTTCCATATCGGCTCGCTTCGAATGGAATTCGACCAAAAAGTCTGCCACAGGTTGAGCCTTTATAGCTGTTCGAGGCTCAAAAGTTATGTCAAAATCTCCCAATTCGACTGACCACTTCATCATCCTTCCTGAGATGTCCGGCCTCTGCAACAAACCTTTTAGCGGGAATGTAGTTCGAAGTACTATGGACTACACTTGAAAGTACAGTCTCATCTTTCGAGAAGCTGTTACAAAGGCCAAAACTAACTTCTCTAATTTTAAATACTGTTTCTCTGCATCCAGCAAACTCTTGTTAATGTATTATACCGGCTTTAAAACATCAAGCTCTTCACGAAGTAACACAACGCTGACTACAAAATCTGACACCGAGAAATAAATAATCAACTTCTTTCCCAGCAAATTTTTTGAAAGTATTTCCGGAGACAACAAATACTTCTGAATCTTGCGAAACGCTTCAGAAAATTCTTCGGTCCAACTAAACTAACTAGCATTTCTGAGGACTTTAAAGAAAGTCGCACATTTATCCGAAGAGCGAGAGATAAACATGTTCAATGCCGCTCATCTTCCTGTTAAAATATGGATTTCCTTAATATTTCGAGGATGAGTTATAGTCTTCAACCCTTTTATCTGCTCTGGATCAGCCTCAGTTCCATTTTCACTTACCATATATCCGAGAAATTTTCCAGATCGAACACCAAAAATACACTTTTCAGGGTTCAATTTTAGATTGACCTTTTTCAAATTATTAAAAGTTTCTTCTAAATCAGAGAATGGTCTTCATCTTGTAAAATCTTTACCATCATATCGTAAATATACACTTCTACATTTCGGCCAATCTATTCCACAAAGGTTTGGTTTACCAGACGTTGATAAGTTGCCCCCATATTTTTCAGGCCAAACGGTATTACCTTGTAGCAATATAACCCTCTCCCAGTAATGAACGATGTGTTTTCTTCATCCTTCACATCTAATCTGATTTGATTATAACCCGAATAAGCATCCATGAAAGATAATAATCGATTACCCGGTGTAAAATCTACTAAGTGATCAATTCGAGAAATTGGAAAAGGATCCTTTGGACAAGCTCTATTCAGATCCACGAAATTCACGCACATTCTCCACTTGCCATTATTTTTCTTGACTAAAATTGGATTCGAGGCCCATACAAGATATTGCGACTCTGTAATATGACCTATACTTAATAACCGCTCGACCTCTGAAACTATAACTGCAGATTTCTCCTGAGACACGGGTCTTCTTTTCTGCACGATAGGTCGAACATTATTCTGCACTGCTAGCTTATGACAAATTATTTCCGGAGGCACACCTGTAACGTCTTCTGCACAGTAGGAAAACATATTCAACTTTGTTGATAAAAATGCAATCAACTTTTCTCTAAACTCAAAAGAAAGTTTTACTCCTATTTTTAAAAAATTTCCATCATGATACTTGTATTCTTCATGATCATCATTCGGAACCAAAAAACTGAGGGACTCCCTCGGATCATCACAAGGAATTGTTGCTGAGGTAGTCCCGTTTAGCTTCTATGCTTTATCCGATTCACCTCCTCGAACTTGTTTTGCGGACAAAGTCATCTGGTAACATTCTCTAGCCATCTTCTAGTTGCTCTTTATTGTTCTGATATTGTTTCCTACCACATACTTCAAACACTGGTGCACCGTAGAGATAACACCATGCATTCTTGATGACCAAGAACGACCCAATATCGCATTATAAGACGTTGGTGCATCTACTACTATAAACAAAACCTCAACTTCCTTTTTGAATGGTCCCCGACCGAGCTCCACGAGGCACTCAAACTCCCCAACAACTATTGTTGTTGCCCCTGTAAAGCCTACTATAGTTCTATCTGATCGCTGTATAACGGGTGGGTCGGAAATTCTCCTATAATTACTCATGAACAGAATATTTTCCAAACTTCCCGTATCAATTAATATTTTCTGTACTTGATCACCAGTTATCCCTGCAGCAATCACCAGTACATCCTCGTGCAGGACTGCTACATTCCTCATGTCATCATCATCAAAACATATAATTGGAGAGGGTAAATGATGCATCTGTGCTGAAACCCTTTCTTCCAATTGCGTAGTCAAATTCACCATATCCCTCTTTCGCGAACTGTTGGAATTTCCTGCAATAGTATCCCCTCCAAAAATAGCTAGTGACTCAAAAAAACGTACAAAGATCATTCACTTTTCCTCTTGGGATAACTTCCTTTACCATATTTACATTGTTTCTTCCCAACTTGGAATCCAAATATTCTGTTGCAATATCAAAAGCATAAACCTCCTCGGAAATCACCATTGCTGTGTCAGCATTCTTTGGAACAACCTTCACTGCCGTATTTTTCTGAGTGTGTTTTTCACAAAATCTAATAACATGCCGTTCTCAATTAAAACTTGTACCTCTTTTTTCAAAGTGATACACTCCTTGGTGTCATGACCAATATCATCATGATACTTACAAAACCTATTAGCACTTCTACTTTTCAGAATTGTACAGTTGACTTTGCCTTGTCAAATATTGTAGCCACATTTTCTGTTAACTCGGCAAAAAAGTCTGGACGAATCCACTTAATCGAAATAGGCCTAGTTCTTTTTTGCATGTTTTAGCTCTGCTGATTTGCTCGTGGCCTCGGTGGATATTGGCCCACCGCCTTAGGTTGCACATTAACACGAGACACTTGGTTACTAGACTCAGACCTCTGAAATTGATTCTGCTCTAGCTGATCACTTGATCATTTCTCCAATGCTTGAGTTTCTTCTACTAAAATCATATTCTCAGATTGATCGAGTAAAGCTCCAAAAGTCATCGCTTGAATCTCAGCCATTGTATCCTTCAAAAGTCAGGGAAGAAGTCCAATTCTGAAAGCTGCTAATGCCACAAAATACCACTTGGAAGCAACTCCCTTGAAGGTTTGAGAAAATTCCCGACACAATAATTTATCGTCATCATCAATTTTTTAAACTGCTCGGTATGATTATCAAGATCCTGTGTTCAATCGAACTTTTCTAGCTTTGATATATCAAAATGTTTCGGGATATTGCCTCACAAAATTTTCGAGGACAAAGGAGAAGCTCTCCAATTATGACTTGTCCTCTAAACATTAGCCATTGAACTTTCATAATTCGGAAAATAAAGCCCTCCCTCGGAAGGCAAGGTATACTGATGCTGCCACTCTGAATTCTGCTGGTCGATATTTTGATTCCCAGAAGGAAAATTTCTTTGGTTATAAACTTGCTCCCCAACATGAACATTCTTTTCCCTCGGTGCTTTCCTCTCCGAACTCCTTCCTCTATGATACTCCCCATGCTTTTTTCCATTTCTTTTCTTTCGATGACTCCATTCAGGAGACGAATCTAGCGAAATATAGCGAGAATAATCACTCGAGTCAGAAAATCAAAGTGGCGCTTTCCTTTCCTCCTCGAAGAATGTCGACCACGCCCTCTGTACTGATCATCCTTGTCAGTAGGACGATGATATGCCTCACACTCATCTTTTCTGTTGTCATTTTCCCTCCAAACTTCCGAACGAAGATTCCTCTGAACAACTTCTTAAGATTCCCATAAACGGCACCAATGATGAGATATGAACTTAAGGAGGAGTTTTTCGTATCATACTATACTTAGAGGGATTATTTTGTAAACACAATTTCTTTATCACTAAAAATGTAGAGAGAGAAAGTCAACAAATATAGAACGATAAAAATATTATAATAATGAACCACATTTCCGAAATCTGGTGGGGTCCTTTTATAATACAAGTGATGGGTCCCACGAGCCTAACTACCTCTTAATTACAAGCTGGACCCTTACTTTTATTGTTTACTTACAATTAATCATATTTCAATATTTATTTTACAATCCTTCCCTAAATTTATTGTTTCTTTGCAATTTCCCCCTTATCTTTTATTCTTCCTTATTAGCCACGATCAAAATAAGTTGTAGAATTGACATCTTGGTCACATGAGTGACGTACTAGAGATTTAATAGAGACTTGTTGAAAGGGTATAAATCTGAATCATTGGGATTTTGTGAGCACTATGTGTTTGGTAAACAAACTAGAATCAAATTCAAAAAATCGACTGTAAGAAATATTAAAGGAACAGTGGACTACATTCACTCAGATCTTTGGGGCCAAACAGAATTCCATCCAAGAGCAGATCCAGATACTACGTGAGTTTGATTGATGATTATCCAAGGATGGTGTGGGTTTACTTTCTGAAAACGAAAGATGAGGCATATCCAACATTTTTCAAATGGAAGACGATGATTGAGAAGAAAACAGTAAGAAAAATCAAACGTCTTAGGACATATAATGGGTTAGAATATTGCAGTCGGGAGTTCAACGAGTTCTGCAAAGCTGAGGGAATAGTGCGTCATCGCACTTGTTCTAGAACACCACAACAAAATAGAATCGCAGAAAGAATGAACAGAACACTTTGTGACAAGGCACAAAGTATGCTCTCGCATTCCAGTGTGGGAAAGGATTTTTGGGCCGAAGCTATCAAACAAAAATTTTGACACTATTTTAAAATAATTTTTTTTTATAAAAATGTAACTTTAAAAATATAAAAAACAAACTAAATGATCCTTAAATTAGTTAGAGAATCAAATTAGTAACTTGTGTAATCTCAAACTATTTACCTATTCTATTTCTACCATTTCGATCAAAGTATGTTTTTAAGACAATGTACATAAAAATGGTTTCTGATTTCGAAAGCAATTTTTGTTTCTTGCAAGATTTGAGTACATGGACAACAATCTGGAGTTCACGGTAATCACATACGACGCTCTGATGAGAGGTGACACATTCTCGACTTCATAATCAAAGTATCAAGCTTCCATCAGTCACTCACTCCGAAGAGAGCCTCAAGAACCGCACATCTGAGAAGACGTTCAGCGGCTAGATCTGAAAAACGGTTGGTTGCAGTTCTAATAGGTAAGAGCACTCTCGTGTTAAAAATCAAAACCCATGGTCATTGGATCAAATATAGAAGAAAATGTGTTGTCAAACCTAATTCATACTCCGAACAACCAATTTCAATTTGAAATGCATGTCCAAAGCTTCAATTGGCCTATTCATTATCGTAAAAAAACTTCAATGATAAAATATTAAGGCTCACCGACAAACTAGTAGTAGACCCTACCGAAATACCATAAGTCCCGTCAACAAAACAACAAAACTCCATCAGGGAACAACCTTTCCCTCTGTTGGCCTAAGGTTTCCCGCCTACAGACTAACATATTCACCGATCAAATTAGTTCTCCATAACAGTAAATCAGTATAATCAATTGATAAACCCACGGGTTCCGGAAATACTAAACTACAAGTATCGACACTAGAGAAACTTCAACGCAACCTACAAGTCCACTGCATCCCCACTAGCACCAATAATAATAGAGGGAGGTCTACCTTGGAAGTTCAACCAATATAAGATTGATAAACACAACAAGATGAGAGACTCTAAGAACATCAAACAATGTATAATTGAGATGCTAGGATTTGATGGTGATCGATAAATTCTATATGGAGATTTATTTATAACCTTTCAAAAAGGAAGGTAAACCCTACAACTTCTCGAGCCCGTAAAGAGCATCGACGAAAACATGCACTTAAATTTCTTATGCCCATAAGCATGATCATGAGTGAAACTCATCTCTAAAAGTTTTTAATCCCATAGACATGATCGAGACGTTAGGATGGCGACCAAAGTCCCACATCCCACATCGGTTAAACATGGGAAGGATCAGTGGTATATAAGTAAGAATATACCTCAACTAGTATGAGGTCTTTTGGTAGTGGACCAAATGCAAAGTCGTTGGGGCCTTAGGGTGCCAAAGCGGAAAATATCATACTAGTGTTCAGATCATGTTGTTCTTACTTTATACGGAGGAGGAATATGCGGACCGGATCCCCATATTCCCAACACGAGAGGGTCATTATGGCCTTAAATTTCTCTAGCCCATATGTGTGATCATGAGGTAAACTTCAAAATTTAATATGCACATTAACGTAACAAAAGAGTAAAAAGTAAAATTGCAGCATCGAAGAGCTTATCGAAGTACTGGACAAAAGAGCTTATCGAAGAGCATCGAAGAGCTTATCAAAATTTAATATGCACATTAACGTAACAAAAGTGCAGTCATGATCAAAACCCATATAGCATAGGAGTATTTATGAATGGACAAAAGAGAATGTAAATTAACGCTAAAACTATAGTTAGAGTAAATATCAGACCTAAATGTCTGGATTTCACTATTTGACCTTAATTATTTGATCTTTTAAGCAATAGAAGTTTTGTAGAATAAAGAGGATTTAGTAGTATTATACTTTTTATGACTATTAGTGTCCATTATTTGTTTCAATATCTCTAGCAAAAAAGAAACAATAGAAAAAATTAGCACAAACCATGATGGTGTCTTGTATTGCCAATAAACCATAGCGAAGCCTGTGATGTGTAACCAATACAAGAAAACTTATTACGTTGATTTTTTTTAATAATGCCTCATTCATTAGACCGAACATACGAGATCGCAACCGAAAAGTAAAGAATAACTGCACATACATTATAAGCAAAACTCATATAAATATCTTGCAGATTCTAAATAAATAATTTGGTTTTAAAAATAAATAAACAAATCTTAAACATAAAAAAAACTCTATTTAATCATCATGTAATAAACATAATTTATGGATAACTAAACATACAAAATATTGTATTCTAAACAAAACAAATAATACAGTCGAAGAGTTTTATAAAATAAATAAATATATATATATATATATATATATATATATATATATATATATATATATATATATATATATATATAATGAATATGAATCGAGATTAGTATACGTAGAATGCAAGAAGAAACAATTTCATAAACCAATCAAAGAAAAAAATCTCAGTTATATCTTTTGTAATAACCAATTTCTTGAAATTTTAAAACCATAAGATTAGTAAAAAAATCATGGTATATACTTTAAGAAACAAGCAGAGAATCTAGATATACTGATCTTACAAAAAAACAAATTTAAGTTAGAGATGAATTAGCAAAAAAAAGATGTTATAATGTATATATAAGAAATATTCGAAACTTACAATGGATTGATCCATATAAATTATAACTATTTTGTTCATTTAATGATATAAAGATATATTATATATGCAAAACAGACTAAGTCTAATGATCATATTTAAAAATTATATTTTTAAAATTGCGTTGAAACCATGATTATCTTTTCATTTTGCATTCAAAATTCAAATAAAATAATGTTTTTATTTGATCTAATATTTATGTTACATCATTATATTTTTCTAATAATAAAGTTTCTATTTAAATGTTGTACCGTTGGTTTGTTTGGTGTGTTGTGCTTCCGCCACACAAGATTTTTGTATTTCTCTAATTTTTATATCTCAACTATTTTAAACATTCATACATTTGTTAATTTGTTTTTAATTTTTTCTTGACCTACCTTTATATATTATATGTAAGACGGTCCTTGATGTTTTAATCCAATAATAACTTTTATATAACTATATTTAACGTATATATAAACAATATTTTTATTTAATTTATCATTCCACCTACTTAAAATATATATATATATGTCTCATTCTAAGATTAAATTAAGTTATATGAAACATTAATTAATGGTATGTATATCGAATTAAATAGTCCATAAATTCAATTTATATAATAAGTTTGTAGAATATTATTAAGTGTTTTTTTTTATGTTTTTCATTTTTATGATACTTAGATTTCAAAAAAATATAAATGATAATAAAATATCAATTAAGTTTTACAATATTTTTAGAGGTATTATTTACAGATGTTTTAAAATTTTGATTAAAAATAATTTGTGAAACATCTAATAAATTATTTTGAGTTATTCTTTTGGTAAAATTTAATAAATATTTTAAACTTACGTGTTATTACGAATAAAAACTAAAATATATGATACTAACATATAAGTTGTTGTAGATTTTAATTAAGTTATAAACTATGATTAGTCATTGGAATTGGTCATGTGTATCGAAACAATCACTTGTGTCCATTTTTGTTGGTCTCGTTTTGCATCCATGGTCATTGGCGCATGCAATTAGCCAGAGAAGGACACATATCACCCAAAACAATTTTAATCATTCCATGTTTCAGACCTAAGATATTCATATTCTATTTTTTTACCAGTTACCTTTACTTTTATGTTTTTTACTATTAAATTTAAATTATTAGCAAATTACTATTTACTTTAAGTTTTGAATTTTAAACAAAATAATTATTAGAAATGGGTTGACCTATTTATAATAAAATTACCCGACCTAGCTAAAACATATCTTCCTTCCTTAATCAAATAATAATCGTCACATCATCCTCATATTCTTTAGATTCATAGATTCTGGTTTATCTTCTTCTCTTCATTTATATTTTTTTATTCATCATCCTCATCAAAAAAAAAAAAGTTGTATATCACTACAAGATGAGTTAAGGGTACAAGTAACACAGTAATAAATATCGATAAAATAGATAATATGACAAACAAAGGAAGTGTATCATAACGAATCAGTCTGTTATAATATGGAAGCATTAAAAGCAACTGGAAATAAAAGAGTGTGCTTAAAATTAAAATGATAAATAAGCTCTAATTTAAATCCTTCGAAAATACGTAATCCAATAATTTTAATGGCAAACTCAAAGACTAATAAACTCAAAAGGTGTTTGGTAATTAGTAAAAATGTTTGGTAAGAGTAATAGGTAAAACTAATAAATTCCTATTTTTTTAGTTTTTAGTTTTTAGTTTTTTATTTTTTATATGTTATGTATTAATTTATAAAATTTATATTAATATTTTAGTTATTCTGAACCATTTAATTTTTTCTATTTTGAATCATATATATATATATATATGAAACTTGTAATAATTTATTTCATACTCATTTTAAATATAAACATGTAAAATAAGTTATTTTTACTTGTTCTAACTATCACAACTTTGGTTTTCCAAATCAGAACTCAATTATTTTCTTTTCAAAAATCTTACTTTTATAGAAATCTTGCTTAGATTATAAAATTTGTTTCTTTGTTTATCCAGGACTTAATAGTAACAAATGTAAAATATTTATGATCAGTTTCTTCTTAAACGTTACACAAACTTGTAATAAAGAGTTTTCATCTATTACATCCTCAAAAGATACCAAAATCATGGAAACTCAAAAGGTTTTGGTAAGAATTTTCATCCATTACATACCTAAAATATTATACTCACAAAATCCGATAGTGAAATTAAGTATTTAGTACATAAAGTAGAATTAAAATCGTAAGCCGAAGATGATAGATGATTGTAATTTATGTTCCTATGAAAAAAGTAGAAAAGACAATCGAATAAAGATGAGGAAATGAATATCTTCGAAGGACTTATACTCGTAATTATAAGTGATAATGTTGTATTCCACAGATGAAATATGTTTCTTATTTAGACGAGGTAAATATATATATCAAAGGAATAAGATGCATATAACATGACAAGGTCTCTATACCAAAGGGTTAATATGAGAGCATAAACTAGAACAAGACGATGGATATGCCGAGACCCATATGCCAAAATATTAAGACGAGAACATGAAGTCGAACAAGACAAAAGTTATATTCAGAGATATGACAAAGGCTATATACAAGATTATGACGAAGGTGAAACTCAAAGTTATAACGAGGGTGGCATTCAGAGTTATGACGAGGGTTTTATGAAGAACTTAGACGAGCATGTGGAAACTTTGTTGGGCGATTAGAAAGGAACGACACATGTAATTTTGTGATTGGTAGATTATCTTTTCTAATTCTATAAATAGAGAATAAAATCTTAATTTAGAGACCAGTCACATATTTTCAATAATAAAAAGATATTATACATTTTTTATTTTCTTTTAAGATTTCAATCCATCTTTTTGGTTAAGTCATTTGAAGAGAAATTCCTTAAAAAGAAATTGGCGTCATTTATGATAACTTATTTATTTTCAAATTTTTTAGATCTATTTACCAATGATGATGACACGATCAAAAATTGAAAGGAACTCCTCAAGAATTCATTTGGTTCAAAATACTATGGTGGCTATTTTAGGAGTTGCACTAGATTTACTCGTTTATGAAGAAAATTTAGTACGGGGAAATAAATTTCTAGGCATGGATTATGGTATTTATAATACATATGGTTTAGAGTAGAGAACTCCTCAGGTTATTATGGTAGATTGAAATCAATCAACTGTCATAACATCTAGGTCATCTAGGTCGATCATATTTAGAATGGGTTTGGTGATGTAACAATTTATTCACAAGGTTTTGTATCTCATGTTCTTCAAGGTGTAAATCTTACTAATCAATGTATACTTGTGACTTCTTCTAGTGTTCCAATTTTGGAAGCTCGGATTGAGGAGTTGAAGGAGGACCAGTTTCAAGTTAATTAGTTATAAGTTGAGAGGGAGCAAGAAGTTAATGCAAGATTTGGGAAATTAACATAAGCATTACAATTTTTTTACAGAGAGGATTACATCGAAGACGAAAAAGACATAGAGATTTACTAAAGAATGTTTTGATACAAGTTTCTTTAAAATACTTAAAAATATGAAGTAGCATTTAAACGTGAGGAGAAAGAAGAAGAAATGTAGATGGATGAGAACAAAGATAATATGGATAAAAAAGAAAGCTGAATATTCTTGATTGTGAAAGATAATCAAGTAGTAGTGAATATAAGAAGAGTAAAGGAAAAAATGAAACGTTATATAAAAAATACCAGATTACATTATTTATGAATCTTATTTTGTCCCTAAAATTTCAAAGGGAAAGCTTCCAAGAAAGAGTGATCTACATCCCTTGGAAACTTATGATAGTTCGACTGATCCTAAACATAATTTGAAGTAATTCAGGAATATGATAATGAGATTTAATGTTGATGATATTTTGTTATACAAATCTCTTTTAATGATATTGAAGGGAAATACGTTAAATTGGTTTAGTTCTTTGCCTAAATGGACGATTCAGAATTTAGAAGGGCTTTGGCATGCTTTGAGAAATTGTTTTATACATAATAGAGCTTATAAGAAAAAAAAGAGATTTCATAATGAATTTGTACCAGAAGAAGGGTAAAACATTAAAAAGTTATGTCCAAAGGTTTGTGTGTAAGATGAATGTCCTTGAAACATGTAAGAAATACATAAATGTGGCTGCATTCAAAATACGTCTGATTTTGGAAGGGAATTATATGAAGATCTTTTCTGATTTCATATTGATATTATGGAGGGATATCTTAGAAAGTTCATATCAGTTCATGAGGGTTAAGGACTAAAAAATTTGAGTTCAAAAGATTTGGTGTCATATAGGAAAAAAGTTGATGAAGTGAACTGCAATGATATAATAAAAAATTCTACGAATAAGTCAAGGTTTTCTCACATGATAATTTAAACTGAAGGTACCATTAACCGATAATATTGTTACTATTTTGTATTAGATAAAATAGAAAAACAGTTTTAGGTCACCTCGTCAAATGTTAGCTCTAGACCATGGAAGGCCTAAATGATATATTTCTGTGCCTATCATAATGATCATGGTCATATGACTAATTATTGTTTTCAATTGCGAGATGAGGTGAAAAGGTTAATTAGATAATGAAGACTTGAATGGATTTCTTAAAAAGAAAAGAGAAAAGAAAAACGAGGAGAAAATAATCAATCATGTCAAGATGAGAAGTTTGAAGGAAAAAAGATGATAAGTGGAAGAAGTGGGTGCATACTATCTCGTGTGAAAACACTTTGCTTAGAACAAGATCAAGTTAAGAAAAATACACAAGAAATATGTAGATGTGCATTTAGTTGGTGAGTCAGCATACCATCATTACATGAACCTGGGCACTGATTAATCTTTTACTATGATTATTTGAAAGGAGTCGTTATTCTCATGAAAATGCGTTGATTATTAGTTTGGATATTTTATGGGTCATCTTCACTCGTTATCTGATAAATAATGGCAGCTCAGCTAACATTCTCTTCGATATCAAGTATAATAAGATGAATGTGGTGCCTCCATACGAGCCGATTGATAGGCAATTAATGAGTTATGAAGGTAAATATTCTAATTTTATCAGGTAAATTGAGCTTTTAGTGACCATTGGGTATTGCAATACCGAAAACAAATGTGAGAACTCAATTTATGATAAGTGATATTTCAATTCCTTATAATGCAAATATGGGCCAACCATGGTTACATAAAGTATAGGTTTCCATTTCATTTTTTGGTTGTGTCTCAAGTATTTATTTGGAAAATTTGTTTGGATTAATAGGAGAAGTCAAGTAGAGGTCGTGGATTTTTATGTAATTTCTTTAGATCCTCAAAAGTTGACCTCCTAGCAATTAGAAAGTTGTCAGTCGGAGGGAAATGAGTTTGAAAAAAAGTGTATGATCCTAAGGAATAAGTGCAATATGTTGAATGCTTTGATAAAGTGAACGGCGAATAGTTTTTGAGCGGACGAGTGGTTAAAGTTAGAAGTCAATTAACTCAGAATTTTAAAAGTAAACTGGTAAATTTAGTGAGAGATAATTCAGATGTTTTTGCTTGGAATACTGATGATATTAATGGGGTGGGTTTTCGGTTATTTGTGATGAGTTGGCGATTGATTGAAGATAACTTCGGTTCTTTAGAATATAAGGACTTTTTTTCAAGAAAAAATGAATGTTATTGTCAAGAAAATTGAAAAATTGATGAGGCTTGGTCATATATAAGAATCAAAGTAATATCATTGTAGCTAATCCGGTTTTGGTTAAGATAAAGAATGGGCAATGGAGGATGTGTATGGATTTTACTGATCTTAATAAGGCTTGTCCTAAGGATACAGTTCCCTTGTCCTGAATTTATCACTTGGTTGATACAGATTTTAGGCATGAGTTCTTGTCATTTATGGATGTATATTCAGGGTACAATCAAATTTAGAGACATCTGGAATGATAAAGAACATATTATTTTTCAAACAAAAAAAGGTTTGTATTGTTATAAAGTAATACATTTTGGTTTAGAAAAAATACGGGATCGACTTATCAAAGGTTAGTTAATCAAATTTTTGAGAAGTAGTTTGGAAATAATATAGAAGTGTATATAAATTACATGACTTTAACAAGTAATACCGAAGATCGAGAAGTTGAAGTTTAATACAATTTTGTTTTTGGAATTTGAGAAAAATGAACCTAAGTTGAATACTTTGAAGTGTTTTTTTGGAGTTTGAAGTGGGAAATTCCTCAGGTATGTTGTTAGAAAGAATGGATTTGAGGCTAATCATAAGCAACTTAAAGCAATATTAAACATTGATTCACCAAGAACCATCAATGAAGTGCCAAAATTGATGGGGAGTTTAACAAATTTATCGTATTGTATTTCGAAACCTTCTAAAAATAGTCATTTATTTTTGAAATCCTTAAAGGAGCTAAAACGTTTTGTTGCAATAAGAAGTATGATGAAGCATTTCATGTCTTAAAAGAATATTTGATTTTACCAGAGATTATGTCATCCCCGTTGAGAGGTCAATCTTTATACCTTATCTTTCTGTATTTAGTCATACAATAAGTTCTTTGTTGATTCAATAAGTTGATAAAGTGTAAATACTGGTTTACTATGCGAGTAAAAGTCTAATTGATTCTGGAAAAATATATTTGAATTGGGAAAAGTTGGCTTTAAATTTTGTTGTAACTGCAAGAAAAATATGACATTTATTTTCAAAGTCATACAGTCAACGTGTGAACATTTTTTCCTTTGAGCAGAAATGAAACATCTCTAGAAGACTCACGTGATTGTCAGTTGAATTGAGAGAATATGAGATTATGTATAAACCTCGTACTGCGATCAAGACTTAAACAATGGAAAATTTTATAAGCAAGTTTACTGATGAAATAATGAACGAGGATAAGGGTATGAAATCTGATACAACAAGGGATTTTGAATGGATAGTTAAAGTGGATAGAGCTTCATGTGTTGATGAAGGTGGAGTGGGAATCATTTTGAAAGGATATTTGGTGAATAATTTTAGTAGTCGATAAAATTTGGGTTTGATTTTACCAATAATGTTATTGAGTATGAGGTTGTGATAAGAGTTTTGAAGTTAGATCATATATGTAGAGCAAACATAATTTGGATAAGATCAAATTTGAAATTAGTAATAAGTCAAACTAGTGGTATTTATGAGGCCAAACATGAAAGTATAAAAGATATTTAGTGGTTTTAAAGGAATGGGTGAAATTGTTTGCAAACATGGAATTGAGCTGGTGTCTCATCTTGAGATTTCGGTTACTGATTCATTAGCAAAGATAGTAGTAATGGTAGGTAATCCACTAATTATTGCTAAAAAAGGTCATTTGTTGACGAGGAAGATCAAGAACCTGAGATTTTGTCGATTGAAGTGGCTAGTGATTAGATGCAGAAGTACTTGTTGTTTTTTAAAGATTCGATACTTCTAAAGGATAAAACTGGGCCTATGCATTAATCTTCCAGAGGCTAAATACACAATTCTCGACGATGTACTTTATAGAAAAAGTTCAAGGCATTTGTTGTGTTATTTGAATAAGAAACAGGAACTTTTTATTTTCCAAGATTTACATGAAGGTGTTGTCATGGCTCATTTTTGGTAAAGTTTGATCATGTGTTTTCTCCTTGCACGTTTTTATTGGCCAAAATTTATGGCTAATGTCGAGGCCATTGTTCAAGAGTGTAATGCTTGTCAAATGTATGCTAGAACGAGTCATTTGCGGAACAAAACTATGAGCATATTTCTAATGTCTTGTCCTCTTTATAAAATTGAGAATTGATTTAGTGGTAACCGTTGATTATTTACAAAGTGTGTTGAGGGAAATGCTTCACAAAAACAAAGGCTCAGGAAATTTGTAATTTTTTGTCTGGTCAAATTTTATCATGATTTAGGTAAGATACTTCTTCATGTACTATGACTGAACCTTTATTTATAAAGAGTTCAGGAACGTGCTTCACTAACAAGAATCGTAGTTAGCTACTAATGTTAGTCAAGTTTTTACATAATGACCATTAATTATGTAATTAGCGTAATTTTAACAACTGCAATATAACTATAAATGAGAACTCCTAATTAAAAGTTCATGATACTCAAGGGCTTGCGCACCTAACAGTACGATTCACGTACGCTGAATTATTCATAAAACTATTGCCCTTTTTCTCTATATCTTTTTTATACCTTTATTTGTATTGATATTCACTTCTGCTCTATGAACTAAATTAAAACCATAATAAGACTTGTTCAAAACCCCTTCAACTAATCTAAAAAACTAAACATATAAAAATAAAGTTTATAATGCATCAAAAGTATAGATTAAAATTATGTAGGTAATTGGTTGAACAAAGTTAAAAGACTTTTTTGAAAGGTTATAAATAAATCTCCACATAGAATTCATCGATCACCATCAAATCCTAGCATCTCAATTGTGCATTGTTTGATGTTGCTTAAAGAATCCCATCCCGTTGTGTTTATAAATCTTATATTTGTTGAAATTCCAAGGTAGACCTCCCTCTATTATTATTGGTGCTAGTGGGGATGCAGTGGAGTTGTAGGTTGTGTTGAGGTCTCTTTAGCCTGGATATTTGTAGTTTGGTAATTATGGAACCTGTGGGTTTATCAATTGATTATACGGATTCACTGGTATGGAGAACTAATTCGATCTGTAAATATGTTGGTCTGTAGGCGGGAAACCTTGGGCCAACGAAGGGAAGGGAAGGGTTGTTCCCTGATGGAGTTTTGTTGTTTTGTTGACGGGACTAATGGTATTTGGGTAGGGTCTCATACTAGTTTGTCGGTGAGCCTTAATATTTTATCGTTGAAGTTTTTTTATGATAATGAATAGGCCAATTGAAGCTTTGGAGCATTTCAAAGTGAAATTGGTTGTTCGGAGTATGAATTGGGTTCGACAACACATTTTCTTCTATATTCGGTGGTTTGATCCAATGACCAGGGGTTCTGATTTTTCGCACGAGAGTGCTCTTACCTATTATAACTGCAACCAACCTTTTTTCAGATCTAGCCGCTGAACATCTTCTCAGACGTGTGGTTCTTGAGGCTCTCTTCGGAGTGGGTGACTGATAGAAACTTAATACTTTGATTATGAAGTTGAGAATGTGTCACTTCTCATCAGAGCGTTGTATGTGATTACTGTGAACTCCGGATTGTTTCCCATGTATTCAAATCTTGCAAGAAACACAAATAACTTTCGAAATCAAAAACCATTTTTATGTACATAGTATTAAAAAACATACTTTGATCAAAGTGGTGGAAATAGAATAGGTAAATAGTTTGAGATTACACAAGTTACTAATTTGATTCTCTAACTAATTTAAAGATCATTTAGTTTGTTTTTTATATTTTTAACGTTACACTTTTATAAAAAATTGTTTTAAAACAGTGTCAAATTTTTTGTTTGTTTTATTTATTTTTTATTTTTATTAATTAAGATGAAATAAAATATATATATATATATTTAACCTTTAGCAACGATATATAAAATAGGTGTCCAAAGTTTATTGTAATTTAATAAAATTCAAACAATATACAACCGAAATATATATATGTTTTCAATCAAGACTATGTAGACATAATTTAATAAGATTCTCTCTGTACTTCTCTCTCTCAGTATCGAGTACTTAGAAGTAGGAAAATAAGACATTCTTCCGTTAAACCAGCTTTATTTATAATATTGTTGGAAAAATCTAATGATATATTTGATAAAATAAAAATATTGCTTTATTTAAATTTGAAACCTAAAACTAATATATCTTGTAAGATAAAAGATAATTCTGTTTAGAATATATCGTTTATCCCTATAAGAAATATTATCGTATAAATAAAACGATCTATAGGATTGGTTGTGGTTCACTTTTCGTGAAAAAAAAAACCTAATCAACCTTTCTGGATCTATTGTTTCTCGATCGTTTTATTATTACTGATTCTGTGGTTGGTTTTAAATTGTAAGTATACTATTCCTGTTTCATGATTGTTTCTGGGATATATTGGGGTTTTTTTTATATCGAAAAACTGGTTTTGTATGAGTTTTGCTTAGATTGTATCTGTAATCATTTTTCTCGTATCTTTTTGTTGTGATCCCAGCATCTGTCATGGTTTAGTTTACATGTACTGAGATGTAGCGTATACTGATTTCGTGTTATCTGATTAGTAATTGTTGTTATCATACATATCGATTAAGTATATCAATACTCTGAGTAAAATAAACAAGGAAGTAAGGGTTCTATGTTTTCTCTCGCATAAGTAAACTCGTTAGTTAGTCTCGTTAGTTAATTTGCTTAGTTATATTCATTCACCCATACTTTATTACTCGTTCAAGCATTAGTCTAATAATCATACGTTGTTGCATAAGTGTTTTCTTGTCATATACACCTGCTCTTCGTGGGAACAAACTTACTTACTTATTACTTGCTACTATTTGACCACGTATACTTGCGTGAGAAAAGGGTTAACAGAAAACATATAACATGGTATAATTTATCGTCATACGGAGAGGTTAAAAATATCCCAGCCCCACAACTCATTGTACTTGATCCACCATCTGTCCGGACAGCCCACATTTTTTTAGTTTTCTCATCTATAACTTGTTTAGTATTTCTGTCCGAATGGAACTCTACCAAGAAACCGGAAACCGATTGAGCTTTGATTGCCGTTCGTGGGGAAAAATAAATATACTTATCACCCAATTCTACTGACCATTTGACCACCCTGCTTGATATACCTGCCTTTTGAAGAACATTCTTCAAAGGAAAAGACGTTCGGACGATGATAGAATGAGACTGAAAATACGGCCTAATTTTTCTGGCAGCAATCACCAAAGCTAGTGCCAGTTTTTCAAGCTTTAAGTACCTCTTTTCAGCATCCATCCGACTCTTGCCGATGTAGTACACCGGACGAGGATAATTGTCCACCTCTCTTACCAGTACTGCACTTATAGCACATTCTGACACAGCTAAGTTTATATACAGTGTTTCTCCGTCAACAGGTTTGAAAAGGGTTTTGGGGGAAGACGATTGCTTCTTTATTTCATCAAACGCCTGGTCGCACTGTGGAGACTAGTTGAAGTCTTTATCACCCTTTAAAGTCTGAAAAAAACGGGGCACACCTGTCGGAAAATCTTAAAATAAAACAATTTAATGCAGCCAATCTTCCTGTCAACCTTTGTACTTCTTTAACATTTCGAGGAGGGTCCATTTTTAATAAGGCACCGAGCTGCTCCGGATCAGGATGTATCCCTTTCTCACTTATCATATACCCCAAAAAATTCCGGATTGCACCCCAAACACACATTTTTCTGGATTCAATTTAAATTAACCTTTGCCAAGTTGGCAAAAGTTTCTTAAAGATCAGCTAGGTGGAATTCTTCTTCTAAGCTTTTCACCATCATGTCATCAATATATACTTCCATATTTCTTCCAATCTGATCAGCAAATGATTTGTTCACCAACCTCTAATAGGTAGCCCCAACATTTTTCAACCCAAAAGGCATCACCTTGTAACAATGGAGACCCCTATCTATAACAAAGGTAGTGTGTTCCTGGTCCTTCGGATCTACCTGTATCTGGTTATAGGCGGAGAAGGCATCCATGAAGGACAATAACTTGTTTCTAGATGTGGAGTCTACCAACTGATCTATCCGAGGGACGAGATACAGATCTTTTGGACAAGCTCTGTTGAGGTCAGTAAAGTCGATACACATACAATATTTCCCATTCTTCTTCTTCACTAACACTGGGTTGGCTGTCCATAAAGGATATTAAGACTCCTTTATGTGTCCCATCTTGGTAAGCCGATCAACTTCTTAAACTATTATATCAGCTTTCTCCTTAGGAAAAGCTCTCCTTCTTTGCACAACCGGTGCAACATCTCTTCGGATATAAAAATGTTGTGATATAACACTTGCAGGTACTCTAGTCACACCAGCATTGCACCAAGAAAAAACATGTTGGTGATCTACCAAAAAGGACAACAATTTTTCCTTCAATTCTGGTGCCATCTTGGAGCCAACTTTAACACTCCTTCCTTCAGCTAGATAGTGGGTTTCAACTGTCCAGACAGTTAAAAAAGCTTAACACTCAAAAAAGCTTATGAGTCTAGACACTGTCTTAGTATGTTCCATTATAACCTCTACTTTATTCCGGGTTGGATCAGGATCTAAATATTCTGATTTGACATCAAATCTTTCAATGATTACCATAGCCTCATCCGGAGCAGATGTTCGTGCATTGTTCGTTGGCCCAGTCCAGTGAGCATTATCAGGCTTGTTTCCACTTCTTCTCTTGACATAAGCTCCCAGTTTCCCCCTTTCAATAAAATTATGCACCTCTTGTTTCAAAGCGATGCAATCCT
This sequence comes from Limnanthes douglasii subsp. nivea, assembly GCA_036936605.1. Taxonomy (NCBI): domain Eukaryota; kingdom Viridiplantae; phylum Streptophyta; class Magnoliopsida; order Brassicales; family Limnanthaceae; genus Limnanthes; species Limnanthes douglasii. The sequence continues at coordinate 286,043,074 of JAUPFV010000004.1, forward strand.
CGGTATTGTGGCCAATATCATGATGATATTAGAAAAAACAAGTATTACAACTTTCCTTAGGAGATTGAAGTGTTGCCGGCTTCCTTAAATGTACCTCATCTTCTTTTTTTCATAGATGGTTGCCACATTTTCTTTCAATTCAGCAAACCACTCCGGTTGGACCCAAGATCCTCGTTTATTTCTGGACTGCTGGCTCTGAGCTGGAGCTGGGTGAGATTGAGTCTGTTTGGCCCTGTTGGGCCCCTGTCCGGTTTCTTTGGCCTTGTATCCGGACTGGTTCTGGTTTTGAGCAGCTGGGGCAGATTTCACTTGCCTGTGTACCCTAGTCTTCTTTGTTTCATCTACATTGATTTGTTTTCCCACCTGATTTAGCAAACCGCCCCAGGTCATGGCCTTCTTCGTGGTTACCGAATCGGCCAGATTCCCAGGGTTTAATCATTGTCTCGAAGAAGCTATTGCTACATGCTCAAAGAAATCAGCTAACCCATTTTTTGTTTACGAACCGGCTTATATAGTCTTTCAGTGATTCGTTTGGCTCTTGGGCACAATGGATAATATAGTATCTCCACTGCCCTTCACCTTCTTACTCCCCACAAACTGCCTTCGGAAGGCCACCCAAAATGTATCAAAGTTTCTAATACAACCTTGTGGTAAGCTGTTGTACCATTTCAAAGCACTTCTCGTAAAGGATTGGGAGAAGGCTCAACAAAGAAGTTTGTCATCATCATCAAAATTCATCATAAATTTTTTAAAATATTCTAGATGGTTGTCCGGATCTTTGCTCCCATCATACTTCTCCATTTTAGTACTATCAAACCTCTTAGGAAGGTTTCCGGACAGTATTTTGGAGGACTATGACGATTGCCTCCAATTTCGACCACGACTAAATACCGTGTCTTCATTAGGTGTTGCAAAAATACATGTCTCATCATGGAAAGCAAAAGGATCCATTAGTAGTTGATCCATATGCCTACGACTATGGCTGTGGTTGTGAGACGACCCTTTTCCCAGTTGTCTCTTTAATCTTCCATGCCTATCCCTCTTTCTTGAATATTTTTTAACCAACTTTTGTTTCTTCTTGGATCTCCCCTCATCACTGTTGGATGACAAGGACTCCCTAAGCCTATCCTCATTCGAGGAGCTACTAGAAGACTCAGACTCTGAGCTCTCCACCGGCTTGGACTGGTGAGATTTCTTGGAACTGAAATGGGTCTTTTTGTGCTCAAGTGAGTCTTTGCTTATGGGTCATTCTCCCTTGGGTTGTCAGTATGGTGAATGGCTGACACTTTTGACTTTTCCTTTAAACCCATCTCTGCCTTTTTAGTGGGCCTCAACGCTTCTATTTCTGCTTTCAGCCTGGCTCGTTCTTCGGTCGTGTACTCATTGTTTTCTCCCACCACCTTCATCAAAGGTGGTGACACTGCTTGCTCGTCCGGATTCATCCAAACTGTTTTTTCTTACTGGTTTTGAATGCTAGATTCAGGAACCTTCTCCTCCCAGTATGGTCGCCAATTTGGTGTGGTTTATTTTAAGTTAAGGATAATTTTGTCAAGTTTTTTGGAGAGTTTTAGGGGTATTAAATGTTTGGGTGTTCTGTAGTGAGAGATTTAAGCTGCCTCGTTGTTTTAAATATTTATTACCCTCATTAATGAAATTAGTTGGACATTTATACCCTTAATTATGGACCTATGGGCTTTCGGGTCAAGTTATGAAACCATGTCAAGTTTAAGGACTCATTTATTTAATAAGTTGATTAGCACCTAGCTTAGTCAAAAGGTGTTTAGTTATTTAATACTTTTGTCACGTCCAGATAGTTTAGTGGGTAGTTATTGTCTGAATTACCCATGTCCGGATTTCTTAGTGAGTAGTGGTGAATTCGTCCGGACTCATCAAGTATATCTCTGGATAATCCATATAAGATATGTATACATATAGAGAAGATGATAGACCGATAAGTTCGGGTTGAACTAAGCACACTCTTATTAGTAGCTCATTAGTCTTTGTGAGAGTAACGAAGAAAGATTAGTTGAGTAATTCCTGAAATGTTCTTATTGTTGGCCGATGTGTTCATTAGTATTTGTCGAGACACTAATCACTTATCCTAAGACATCTTTTATATTTTTTATTACTTTTCTAGTTTGAACTATGCTTCGTCTTTGAATTTGTATCTATTTTAAAAACTTCGACTTGGTATTGACGATGCTTGACTAACTATGTTATTCTTTGTTGAATGTTATCTTGCATTGGTGGAGTTTTTATTCTTGCTTCAGATTTCTTTGTTTTTTCTTTGAAATCTTTGATTTTGCTTCAACTTTATATGTTAGGTTGTATTCTTTATTGTGTCGAATGTATTTGTAAAGGTATTACAGTAGCCCTCTAGTCCTTGATGAAGGATGATGGAATTATGTAATTTTTTCTTCTAATTTTTTTGAAAAATTTTATTATTTTTTCTTTTCTTTTTGTATTTTCTTGTAAGTGTCCTCTTCAGTTCTTTAAGAATATTGAATTTTAAAGGCTAGAAAATTTTGTTAACTATATATATTGATCAAATTATTGCTAATTGTGGCTAATTATTATTTTGAGTAAAATATTTTTGTACTAAGCATGTTGTGTAGTAATAACACTTGTTTTTGTTAAAAAGTAATTATAATTTTGGAATTGAGGGATCCATATTTAATTTTACACATAACTTTGCAAGTGGTTCAAAACATTTGCACATAGCTTTTTGTATGTCAACTTTTTTTTTGGTTTTCTTCATATTTTCAGCATTCTATTAATTTTTATAACAAATTTAACAAACCCTTAGCTTTCTATAAATTTCATAAACAAAATAGGTAATTTTCCAGTTTATACTTGTAATTTTCTATGAATAGGCCGATGGAGCTTTTACGGGCTTTCAAAAGTGAAATTGGTTGTTCGGAATATGAATTGCGTTCGACAACCCATTTTCTTCTATGACCCAATGACCAGGGGTTCTGATTTTTCGCACGAAAACGCTCTTACCTATCATAACTACAACCAACCTTTTTCAGATCTAGCCCCTGAACATCTCAGATGTTCGGTTCTTGAGGCTCTCTTCGAGTGGGTGACTGATGATAGAAGATTGATAGAGTTACATTGTATGTGATTATTGTGAACTCCGGATTGTTGCCCATATACTCAAATCTTGTAATAAACAAAAATAGCTTTCGAAATCAAAACCATTTTTATGTCCATAGTTTTGTATGTGATTACTATGAACTCTGGATTGTTGCTCATGTACTCAAATCTTGTAGGAAATAAAAATAGCTTTCAAAAATCAAACAATTTTTATGTCCTTGATCAAAGCGGTAGAAATAGAACAGGTAAAAAGTTTGAGATTACACAAGTTACTAAATTTTAAAAAAATTGTTATTCTAGATAAGATATATAGCTTGAAATTATCTTTGATTTTCTAACTAATTTAAGAACCATTTAGTTTAGATTGTTTTTTATATTTTTAAAGTTATATTTATACATTTAAATTTATGTTAAAATAGTATTAAAATATTTGTTTATATTATTTATTTTTATTTTTACTAATTAAGATGAAATAAAATATATTTAACCTTTAGCAATGATATATAAAATAGGTGTCCAAAATTTATTGTAATTTAATAAAATTATAACATTATACAACCAGAATATCTTTCTCTCTGTACTTCTCTCTCAGTATCGAGTTCTTAGAAGTAGGAAAATAAGGCATTCTTCAGTTTTTTTTAGTCAAAAGAAACAATTTTATTAACTAATTGGAGAGTTACAAAGATTAAGGATCAAGAGATAATTGACCCAAAATTTAAGAGAATGAAAATTCGGAGCCAAAATTTTCCCTCCAAAACATGAAAGACAATGGCTTTCAATCTACTCAATCTTCAGATTCAATACATCATCTTCAATCACCAGTTTTCACCTCCTCTTCTTTTTTCTCTTTAGCAAACAATTCTTGAGCTCCAATGCAATCCTACAAAATTAGCAAATCTAGCAGTACCATAGTTCAAGCTTAATCACATTGAAGATACCCTAAACCTAAGTTTTCAAGGAATGAAATAGCAAGTAGATTTAAAGGGACATTATGCTGCTGAAAATGAAGCTTTAACTTGAATTTAAGGGTCCATTTAGCGAGCCAATCAGCTGCCTGATTCTGGAACCTTAAAATGTGCTTAAGACTCATATTTTTATCAAGAAATTTACGGCATTAGCTTACATTAGGATCTTCAAAATCGGAATTAGAGTTGCTAGTGAGCTGCATGATTAGAACTAAGGAATCAGACTCAATGTCCACATGAGTCCAATTGTTTTTTAAGAAAGCAGTTAATCCCTGAAGCATAGTCATAGTTTCAGCTTGAAGAAGAGTGACTTTGCCAATCAGATTACCGTATGCATGAATAATATCACCATTGCTGTTTCTGAATAGGATACCGGTAGCAGCTTCACCATTGAATGCACAAGAAGAATCCACATTCATCTTGAGATGAGATTGAATAGGAGGCAGCCATCTTAGGTACAGCAGCTTACTTTTCTTTTCAATAGAACTACATCCCATAATAACACCTGCACTTTGAGACTTCAACCAGTCCTTATGATTAAGATTTCCAGAAACTTCAACACCTTTTATTATGTTAATGATGCTATCAATAGCTTTATTTACATTAATATGAACTCCTTTATGCTTTATAGAGTTTCTGGCTTTCCAAATCACCCATCAAATAGCTTGGGGAATAAGGTATGTAATGTGAAATTTAGATTTAGAAAACCAGAACCAGCATCTTAACAGGTGATTAAGAACCATAGATCTTTTGATTTTGATTTTAAAAATGCAGGCAAACCAATTCTATATTTGCCATGCAAAAGAACAACTAACAAATAAGTGATTCTTTTCTTGACAATTATCACAGAATATACATTTAGAGGCCATACTAGCATGCTTCTTCATCATAATAGAGTCTAATGCAATAAAGTTATGAATAAGTTTCCAGGTTATAAAAGAGAACTTCCTGGGGATTTTAGAGTTCCAGATCTTCATATATAGGCTTGAAAAGTTGTGCTTAGTTCTTATATTCTCCCAAGTTAGCTTCAAGTTGAACTGCCCATTCTTAGAAAGCATCCATCAGATTATATCATCCTTATCAGTAATCTGAGTTGTATTGATCTTCAGAATTCTATCATTGTCAATACTAGCCTTGTACTTCATTTAGAAACTAAGAATTATTATGCCAAAAAGAGTTAACCTTCACATTAATGTACCAGTTAATGTTTTGCTCAGTAGCTATAGCAGGAAGGTTGTGCCAAGAATCTTTCCAGAAGTCAATGTTACCTCTGCCAAGGATCCAGGTGATATTTCTATTAGCTTGCTTTCTTATATTGCATAATATGTTCCAAACTGAAGAGCCCTTTATGTTATTAATGTATCAAGGATGAACATTTTTACAGTATATATCATTCATGACATTTGACCAAAGACAGCTATTCTTCCTTAATTTGAACCAAAGTTTCTGAGAGAAGGAATTCTGAATGTCAATTAGTTTTTTGATATTTAGACCTCCTTCTCCAAAGGGCTTGCATATGTAAGACCAAGTGGACCAGTGAAAAGCCTTTTGATTATATTTGGTTCTCCAAAGAAATCTGTTTAAATTATTTTCAATCTTATAAATGATAGCTTTGGGGATTTCACTACATTGAATCCAATGATAAGTAATAGGAAAAAGGACATTGGTTATAAGAGATAACCTGCCACCATATGAGAACAACTTACTGTCCCATTCAGTGATTCTATCATTGATATTGTTTAGGATAGGTTTGAAGATCCTAGCTAGGTTGTTGTTAGAGGTAGTAACACCTAAGTGAGAGATAGGTAGAAAGTCCACATCAAAGCCAGTTTGCAGCTTGAGACTTTGCACTTTTGAAGAGCTAGACTTAGCAGAAACAATAAGCTTAGTTTTACTCTTGTTTATGACCTCACCAGAAGTTTGCTGGTATAAATCTAGATAGCTACTAAGAATATCAATAGAGTTATGGATGATGTTTGTGTAAATTAAAATGTCATCAGCAAACATGATACAAGGGATGATGTATGAAGATCTAGAAGCATAGCACATTTTAGGATGAGCATTAAACAGAATGTTTAAACCTCTACTTAGGAACTCTTCACCAAGAATAAAAAGGCTAGGGGAAATGGGATCCCCTTGCCTTAATCCTCTCTTCATTTTGAAATAATCAAAAGTTTCACCATTAATGAGCATTGAAACATGAACATCGGTAATCATCTTCCTAATGAGATTAACAAATTTAATGATGAAACCAAAATAGTGCAGAACTTTAATAATGAATGAGTGAGAGATTCTGTCGAATGTTTTCGACATGTCTAACTGGACAACAGTATTACCCTTTTTAGGTTTTTGTTAATATAATAGAGAATCTCTTTAGCAGTAAGATATTATCATGGATAAGTCTGCCTTTGATAAAACTAAAAAGATAAGTCTGCCTTGGATAAGTCTGCCAGTAAGATATTCTCATGATGAGAATCTCTTATAGAATCTCTTTAGCCAGTAAGAATCTCCATAGTCTTGACATTGCATTCAGTTTCTTTAACACTATCAAACACATTACCAAATTTATCCTTGTTCCAAATCTTGAGACAACTTTTGAATCTTCTTAGTTTATACCAAAAAGTGTTGCTTGGATTGCTATCAAATGGATGGCTCCAATCCTGCTCAACAACACTTAAAAAAGAAGCATCATTGGACCAAGTATTAAGAAACCTAAATTTTTTTTTTACAGATAGCATCATTAATATTATGTAAGTTAGATGAGATAAGAAGGGGGGCATGGTCAGAACACGTTCTGACCATGTGAAAAACCTGAGTATTAGTGAATGTAGTCATTCATTTATCATTAATTAGAGCACGATCTAGCCTTCTCCACTTGTTACTTCTAGACCAAGTAAACTTCGAACCACTATAACCAACATCATTTAGGTTGCAATATCTTATAGTATCATTGAAGTTATCCATACTGGCTTGGCAAGAAGAAGAGCAACCCAACTGCTCATCATGAGAGGAAATAACATTGAAATCACCCACACACATCCAGGTATTTTCATTGTCACTAATAGCCCTTAGACATTCCCAAAGATCTAACCTCTGAATACAATTGCATTTAGTATAGACATAAGTTAAGTAGATTTTATCAGTGATTCCAGGATAATCAATCTCCATATGAATACATTGATCAACGTTAAGAACAATGTTAATATTAACAGTAGTCATCCAGAAAACCCAAAGCTTATTTGAAACATTAGCTACACAGTCCCCAAAACCAAGCTCCTCAGCAACAACTTTAATCTTCTCACCCTTAGACATAGGCTCTTGGATAACAAGCACCTTGATAAATTCAAATTTTATCATAGATTTAAATCTTCTCAAGGTAGGCTTGTTATTCATACCTCTTGCATTCCAACTAATCGCTTTGATCATTTTCAGAATAGGATTTGTAAATTTTGTCTCTTGAACTAAGAGACTTGATAGTTAACTTACCAGTAGACCTTCTTCTTTTTACAGTTTTCAACTTGGAGGTTATGATTTCGTTAAAGCTTTGTTGTGGGGAAAGCGTTGGAGAAGGAGAGCAGCTACCAATGTTGGGATCAGGAGAGTGATCATTAGTTTGGATAATTCATAGGTCATCTTTATTCGTTATTTGATAGATAATGACAGCTCAGCTAACATTCTCTTCGAGATCATGTATGATAAGATGAATGTGGTGCCTCCATATAAGCCGATTGATAGGAAATTAGTGAGTTATGAAGGTAAATCTTCTAATTGTATCTGGTAAATTGAGCTTTTAGTGACTATCGGGTATTACAATACCGGAAAAAGAAGAAGTGAGAACTCAATTTATGATAAGTGATATTTCAATTCCTTATAATACAAATATGGGCCAGTCATGGTTACATAAAATATAGGTTTCCATTTCATATTTTTGGTGGTGTCTCAAGTATTTAGTTGGAAAGTTTGCTGGGATTATTAAGATAGGTCAAGTAATTGGCGTGGATTTTTACGCAATTTCTTTGGATCCTCCAAAGTTGACCTCCTAGCAATTAGAAAGTTGTCAGTGGGAGGGGAAAATGAGTTTAAAAAAGAGGTTTACGATCCTAAGGAATAAGTGCAATATGTTAAATGTTTTTGATAAAGTGAACGAAGAATAGTTTTTGAACGGACGAGTGGTTAAAATTAGAAGTAAATTAAGTCAGAATTTTAAAAGTAAACTGGTAAATTAAGTGAGAGATAATTCAGATGTATTTGCTTGGAATACTAATGATATTGATGGGGTGGGTTTATCGGTTATTTGTGATGAGTTGGCAATTGATTGAAGATTAACTTCGGTTCTTTAGAATATAAGGTTTTTTAATCAAGAAAAAGTGGATGTTATCGTCAAGAAAACTGAAAACTTTATGAGGCTTGGTCATATATAAGAATCGAAGTATCTGCAATGTGTAGCTAATCCGGTTTTGGTTAAGAAAAATAATGGGCAATGGAGGATGTGTATGGATTTTACTGATCTTAATAAGGTTTTTCCTAAGGATACAGTTCTCTTGTTCTGAATTGATCAGCTGGTTGATGAAGCTTTTAGGTATAAGTTCTTGTCATTTATGGATGCATATTCAAGGTACAATCAAATTTAGAGACACCTGGAATGATAAAGAACATATTGTTTTTCAAACAGAAAAAGGTTTTTATTGTAATAAAGTAATGGATTTTGGTTTAGAAAAAATATGGGATCGACTTATCAAAGGTTAGTTAATCAAATTTTTGAGAAGTAGTTTGGAAATAATATAGAAGTGTATATAAATTACATGACTTCAACAAGTAATACCGAAGATTGACAAGTTGAAGTTTTATACGATTTTTTTTTGGAATTTGAGATAAATGAACCTAAGTTGAACACTTTGAAGGGTTTTTTTTGGAGTTTGAAGTGGGAAATTCCTCGGGTATGTTGTTAGAAAGAATGGATTTGAGGCCCATCCCAAGCAACTTAAAGCAATATTAAACATGGATTCACCAAGAACCATCAATGAAGTGCCAAAATTGACGGGGTGTTTAACAACTTTATCGTATTGTATTTCGGAACCTTTTTAATATAGTCATTTATTTTTAAAATCCTTAAGGGAGCTAAAAGGTTTTGTTGTAATAAGAAGTATGATGAAGCATTTCATGTCTTAAAAGAATATTTGATTTTACCAAAGATTATGTCATCCCCGTTGAGAGGTCAATCTTCATACCTTTATCTTTTTGTATCTAGTCATACGATAATTTCTTTAGTTGATTCAAGAAGTTGATCAAGTGTAAATACCGGTTTACAATATGATTAAAAGTTTAATTGATTCTGAAAAAAAGATATTTGAATTTGGAAAAGTTGGCTTTAAATTTTGTTGTAACTGCAAGAAAAATTTGACATTTATTTTCAAAGTCATACAGTCAACATGTGAACATTTTTTCCTTTGAGAATAAATGAAACGTCTCTGGAAGACTTACGTGATGGTCAGTGGAATTGGGAGAATATGAGATTACGTATGAACCTCGTACTGCAATCAAGGCACAAACAATGGTAAATTTTTTAAGCAAGTTTACTGGTGAAATAATGAACGAGGATAAGGGTACAAAATCTGATACGACAAGGGATTTTGAATGGATAGTTGAGGTGGATAGAGCTTCAAGTGTTGATGAAGGTGGAGTGAGAATCATTTTGAAAGGAAATTTGGTGAAGAATTTAAGTGGTCGATAAAATTTGGGTTTGATTTTACCAATAATGTTATTGAGTATGAGGTTGTGTTAGGAGTTTTGAAGTTAAATTGTATATGTAGAGCAAAAATAATTTGGATAAGATCAAATTTGAAATTAGTAATAAATCAAACTAGTGGTATTTATGAGGCCAAACATGAAAGTATAAAAGATATTTAGAGGATTTAAAGGAATGGGTGAAGAAATTTTAAAACATGGAATTGAGCAGGTGTCTCGTCTTGAGATTTCGGTTGCTGATTCATTAGCAATGATCGTAGTAATGGTAGGTAATCCACTGATTATTGCAAAAAAGGTCATTTGTTGACGAGGAAGATCAAGAAACTGATATTTTTTCGATTGAAGTTGCTAGTGATTAGATGCAGAAGTACTTGTCGTTATTTAAAAATTCGGTACTTCTAAAGGATAAAGCTGGGGCCTGTGCGTTAATCTTCAAGCGGCTAATTAAACAATTCTCGACGATGTACTTTATAGAAAACGTTTAACGGGGCATTTTTGCGTTATTTGAATAAGGAAGAGGCACTTTTTATTTTCCAAGATTTACATGAAGGTGTTGTCATGGCTCATTGTTGGTATAAAAGTTTGATCATGTGTTTTCTCCTTGCACGTTTTTCTTGGCCAAAATTTATGGCTAATGTGGAGGTCATTGTTCAAGAATGTAATGCTTGTCAAATGTATGCTGGAACGAGTCATTTGCGGAGCAAAACTATGAGCGTAGTTCTAATGTCTTGTCCTCTTTATAAAAATTATAAATTATTTAGTGGTAACCGTTGATTATTTTACAAAATGGGTTGAGGGAAATGCTTCACAAAAACAAAACCTCGGGAAATTTGTAATTTTTTGTCTGGTCAAATTTTATCATGATTCAGGTAAGATACTTCTTCATGTACTGTGACTGAACACTTATTTATAGAGAGTTTGGGGAATGTGCGTGAGCAACAAGAAACGTATTTAGTTATTAATGTTAGTCAACTTTTTACATAATGGCCATTAATTATATAATTAGCGTAATTGTTACAAATCCAAGAGAACTGTAAATGAGAACTCCAAATTAAAACCTCGTGATACTCAAGGGCTTGCACACCTGATAGTACGATTCACGTACGCTGAATTATTCATCAAACTATTGTCTTTTTTCTCTATATCTTTTTTATACCTTTAATTCTATTGATATTCACTTCTACTCTATGAACTAAATTAAAACCATAATAAGACTTGTTCGGAACCCCTTCAACTAGTCTAAAAAACTAAACATATAAAATAAAGTTTATAGTGCATCAAAAGTATAGATTAAAATTATTTAGGTAATTGGTTGAACAAAGTCAATAGACCTTTTTGAAAGGTTATAAATAATTCTCCACATAAAATTCATCGATCACCATCAAATCCTAGCATCTCAATTGTGCATTGTTTGATGTGCTTAGAATCTCATATCCCGTTGTGTTTATCAATCTTATATTTGTTGAACTTCCAAGGTAGACATCCCTCTATTATTGTTGTGTTTATTAATCTTATATTGGTTGAACTTCCAAGGTAGACATCCCTCTGTTATTATTGGTGCTAGTGGGGATGCAGTGGAGTTGTAGGTTGTGTTGAAGTCTCTCTGTAGTTTAGTATCTCTGGAACCCGTGGGTTTATCAATTGATTATATTGATTCACAAGTATGGAGAACTAATTCGATCGGTGAATATGTTGGTCTGTAGGTGGGAAACCTTGGGCCAACGGAGGGAAGGGTTGTTCCCTGACGGAGTTTGGTGGTTTATTGACGGGACTAATGGTATTTCGGTAGGGTCTGCTACTAGTTTGTCGGTGAACCTTAATATTGTATCGTTGAAGTTTTTCTTACGATAATGAATAGGCCAATGAAGCTTTGGACAGACATTTCAAAGTGAAAAAAGAACTTTCAAAATCAAAACCATTTTTATGTCCATAGTTTTGAAAAACATACTTTGATCGAAGCGGTAGAAATAGAACACGTAAATAGTTCGAGATTACACAAGTTACTGAATTTTTTAAAAAAATTGTTATTCTAGATAAGATATAGAGCTTGAAATTATCTTTGATTTTCTAACTAATTTAAGGATCATTTAGTTTAGTTTGTTTTTTATATTTTTAAAGTTACATTTCTATATTTAAATTTATTTTATAATAGTGTCAAAATATTTGTTTATTTTATATATTTTTACTTTTATTAATTAAGATGAAATAAAATATATATTTAAGCTTTAGCAATAATGTATAAAACAGGTGTACAAAATTTATTGTAATTTAATAAATTATAACATTATACAGCCGAAATATCGTTCTCTCTCAGTATCGAGTACTTTTTTTTTTCTTTTTTTTTTGGCAAAAAATAGAAGCTTTATTAATAATTGAAAAAACCTTACACACTTGGGCCAAAGTACTACCCAATAAGACAACATGAAGAAGCCCTACACAAGAGTACTGCCCAAAGAAGCCAACAATAACCGGCCCAATAAACACAGTTAGCACAATCAAAATCACAAATCGAATAGGGCAATCACATAAACCCTAAATCAGCTCCCAAAACACAGCAGCCCTAGCCAAGCAACAAACTACAATCCTCTTTCGAATCACAGCCAATCCAAGCAAAGCCAACCACCAAACCCATCTCTCAGCCAAACCCATCTCTCAGCCAGGATCGATGTATCCAACACCGATGCTCTCAAGCACAGTAATTGCTAAGAGAGGGTTTGGTACATCGTGAATGGTGAAAGAGCAGTTCTTCTTCTCTTTCAAGATCCATTTCGATATCCAATCCGCTGCGTTGTTTTCTAATCTTGATATATGGCGAAGAGTGGCATTAGAAGGAATCAATGCTTTGATAATGTCACTGGATCCACTTTCGTTCGAAGCCAAACCATTAACCAGAGCCAAACAATCCGACTCCAGATCGACTTTACTCCACCCTCTCCTGTGACACAGCACCAAAGCTTCAATTAACGCCTTCTTTTCTGCCTGTAAAGGGCTAACTTTGCCAAACAAAAAACCCGCTCCCTCTATGAGATTCCCCAAAGCATCACGAACAATTATCCCGCCTGAAGCCTCGCCGGAAAAGGAGCATGCACCGTCCGTGTTGATCTTAACTCTCCTAGGAACAGGCGGCTTCCATTTGAGGTAATTCACCACTTTAACTCTATCAATAGACTTAGCTCCTAACTGAGTTCCTGCAAACATATTTCCAGACCAGTGCTTAGTTTTAAGATTAGAGTCAAAGCCTAGGATAAATCTCTTGACCCTGTAAATAGCGCCTCTAATAGAGTCAACCGGCTTATCGAACTTAGAATGGTTTCTATTAAACCAAATAGTCCACACAATAGCCAGAGGCACAAAACGAGTAATATGAAATTTATTATTAGAAACACTACACCACACAAAGAGCATGTGACGGAAGGTCATAAATCGCCTAACATGGACCCTAAATAACAGACCGAAATAGTTCCACAAATGCCAGGCGAAACTGCAATTAATGAAGAGATGCTGGATATCTTCACTATTGCAGCAGAACTGACATTTTGAAACTAAGACAAAATGCTTAGAAACAAGCACACTATCAATAGGAACAAAACATTTAAGTATCTTCCAGCTTAAAAATGAAAATTTCGAAGGAATAAATCTGTGCCAAATTTTGTTAAATAGAAACGTTTTGTTGTTTTTAATCCTTATCTTTTCCCAAGTATTTTTCGTATTGAAGTTTTTATCTTTTGAGAGACTCCATTCGATTATATCATCCCTTTCATGATTAATAGTAACATTATTTAAAAGATTATATCTCTCATGAGAAATGATAGATAACAGATTGGAGTCCCAACCATCTCTTTTCCAAAATGATTTTAAACTAACTGGAAGGTACCAATTATTTTGTTCTGAAATGATAGGGGGCTTGTTAAGCCACGAATCTCTCCATAAATCGATATTACCCCTACCAATCTTCCAATGCACATATTTTTCAGCCTCACTTTTCACAGAATATAATCTTTTCCAAACAATAGAGTCAGACACACTACATTTAGCCATAGTAGGGTGCACGTTATTACAATAAGTCTTAGTAATCAGGTCAGACCAAAGAGTCTTTCCTTTCCTAAACAGAAACCAAAGCTTGAATGAAAAAGAGAGTTGAATATCAGACAATAGTTTGATACTCAACCCTCCGTCTTCAAAAGGCTTACACAGGCTTTTCCAACAAGCCCAGTGGATAGAGCTTTCATTAAACTTTGCTCTCCATAGGAACTTATTAAAACATAATTCAATTTTATTTAAAACATTCTTAGGAATAAGGCTATTTTGCATCCAGAAATAAACAATGGGATGAAGGACATGTCTTATCAGTGAAAGCCTGCCACTATAAGACAAGTTTTTCAGATCCCATTCACTAATTTTATTGTGAATTTTTGAAAGAAGAGGAATAAAGTTCTTTCCTTTGTTATTAGCAGCAATGGTTACTCCCAAGTAGCTAAAAGGAGCATGATCAATCTGCACTCCCAAATGAGAACTGATCCTGGTATTGTTCACTCTGGTGCACTTTGAAGAGGTAAATACTTTTGTCTTGGCTCTATTTATCATCTGCCCTGATTCTTTTTGATACTTATCCAATATCTTACTTATACTGCAGATTGAAGACTCAGCACTGTTGGAAAAAACAACTATATCATCAGCAAAGGCAATGCAAGGTATGACATAACCAGATTTTAAGTAAAAATGAACACTGTTGTTAGTTTGGTATAGGTTAGATAACCCTCTTAACAAAGCCTCCTCAGCCAGGATAAAAAGGCAAGGAGATAATGGATCTCCTTGTCTTAATCCTGTCTTTTGAGGGAAGTAACCATAGCAAGCCCCATTAATTAGGACAGTTACCATAACATTAGAAATCAGCCTGTAGACTAAAGAAACAAAATTATCAGCAAAACCAAAGCATTTCAGAGTATTGATGACAAAGGTGTGTGACATTCTGTCAAACGCCTTTGTCATGTCTAATTGCATGATAAAATTGCCTTTTGAAGGCTTTCTGCTGATATTATGAAGCATCTCTTTGACTATTAGAACATTATCATGGATTACTCTATTCTTAACAAAAGCATTCTGGCCACTAGAAATGATTCTAGGAAGAATTAAAGACATTCTCTTAGAAATAATGGCAGAGAAAAGCCTGTTTAAGATAGTACACATACTCAACGGCCTATAATTATTCCAATTAATAGGGTTAGCAGATTTAGGAACAAGAACCATTCCAGTTGAGAACACACCATTAGGGATATCACAACCAACCATATAAGCATTTAAAGAGTTACACAGATCATAACAAATTATACTCCAACAGTGCTTAAGAAAAAAGGAGTTAAACCCATCAGTGCCTGGAGCACTGTCCTTTTTCATATCACCAATAACAGCCTTTATTTCATCCATAGATAAAGGTTTAGAGAGCTCCTCATTCTCCCTGTTCAACACCAACTTAGGAATATTATTCAAAATAGATTCACAAGGATCAACTAAACTGTTTTCACTTAAATCGCAGGAAAGGATCTTACTGAAGTGATCAACAGCAGAAGAAGCTATATCACACTGCTCAGTAAGCCATCTTCCATTCTCTTTTATACCATGAATATAATTTCTTTTTCTTTTCTTTTCAACATAGTTATGATATAACTTTGTATTACCATCAGAATCATTTAGCCAAGCATTAAAACACTTTTGCTTCCAATAGCACTCTTCATCCTTTAAAGCAAGGATAAGAATGCTGTTGGCTTTGGAAAGATTTGACTTAGAAATGCTATTGTTAATATTCTGATGCTCAATTTCACATTTATCAACATCTTCCATAGCATCTTTAACCTTGTTAAAAATGTTTCCAAAAGTATTATGATTCCAATTTTTTAAGAAAACCTTTAATCTTTTTAATTTGTACCAAAAAATGTTACAAACCTCACCATTACAATGCTTGGACCAGTTACAATCAACACAGTTCATGAAATCTGGGTGATTGGCCCAAGCATTGATAAATCTGAAAGAGCCTTTCTTAGAATAGCTATCAGTGAACTTATTAACAGATATTAACAAAGGAGCATGGTCAGAACAAGTTCTGACCATGTGGCAAACCTGAATACTCATATCCTTTTGCATCTTATTATTAACAAAGACCCAATCTAATCTCTTCCATGCTTTATTGTTGCTCCAGGTGAAGCGAGATCCACTATGACCGGGCACTTCAAGCTTACAGTGTCTGAGGCAATCATTGAAAGCATCAGCACTGGAACCATCATAGTTAATGCAATTTAACTGGTCATCAGGACATCTGGTTGAATTGAAGTCGCCAGCAAGGAGCCAAGGCTTCATGTCACAGATAAGATTTCCTAACTTGCTCCATAAAACCTGTCTCTGCACTCTTGAATTTTTAGCATAAACAGATGTAAACATGCAATTGAAAGACCTATAATTAATCTCCATAAGCAAAAGCTGATCATGATTAACAATATTAGAAACTTTAACATCATTAACCCAGAATAGCCAGATTTTATTAGATGTATTAGCCATATAATTGTCAAAACCAAGACTCCTAGCAATCTGATCAATTTTTTCAAGACTAGTCATAGGTTCCTGAATAGATATTATCTTAATATTTTCATTTTTTATGATGAATTTAAGCCTAGCTATAGTAGGTTTATTATTTATACCACGAGCATTCCAACTTAAAGCTTTAAACATTATCAGAAAGGGTTCTATTATGCCCATTTTCTCTCTTTCTTAGAGAATTAACAGATAACCTTCTAGTATTACTATTTTTATTTGCAGATTTAAGTTTACTTGAGATAACCACTTCGAATCCATCATCTGGATCATTAGTACTCGCCCTTGGAGAATGGTTTAGGCTTCCCACATTTCTAGGAGAAACATGCTGCATATCATTACCCATAGACGCTTCATCTTCCTCAAGATTCTGCAAGGCACTGATGAGCTCAGGAGCATCTACCTTATCAACTTTCACATTTGTAGGAGTAGAAATATTTGTAGTGGGACAAGAAACAGTAACTTTATCTTTAGTAGTCACAATAGATTTTAGCTTGCGACGATAAACTTGAGTAAAGGATTGAATCCTAACAGGCTTTACAGTGTCTGTTCTCTGTAAATCATGTAGACTTGTATCTTTATTAGTAAAATCATTGTTCTCAATCTTTGTGTTCTTTGCTATTTTCTTTTTACACGTATCTGCTCCATGCCCTAAATGATTGCAAGATTGACAGTAACTTGGTACATTCTTGTAACTCACACTAAGCCAGAACCCATCCTCCTTTCCAAAACTTACCCAGATCCTTCTTTTTAACACTTTAGAGACATCTATTTCTACCAATGCAAAGCAAGCATTAATAGTAGCTCTGTTTATATCAGGCACCACAACCTGATGTACAAACCCTAGAGAAGTAGCCATCTCATGCACAATCGATCTATTATACAAGAACAGAGGCATCTTTTCCAGCCTGACCCAAAGCAAGGTCACAGGGCATTCACTGTTTATGTTACCTTGAGGGTTCCATTTGACCACCCTCATAATCTTACCATCAACTTTCCAGAATCTTTTCAGCCAAAATCTATATGCATCTTCCATTAACCAGAACTCCACTACAATCTGCCTTGAATCAACAGCTTCATAAGAGAACCTTCCCTTAAACTTAATAGAGTCGAGAAAGGCCTGGAATACCGATATTTTTGGGATGCCTTCAGTGAATTTAGCCACCAAACTGATCCTTGATTGAGCCAGCAAATCTTTCTTAACAGATTTCAAAAATTGGATCACATTGTGATCTTCATGAATCGTGATATTTTCAGATTGAAATGCATCCTGCACTGCATTGTTTTTCAAAACGTCAGCAAATAATCTCCTGTCAGTCGCTTCACATCTCACATCTGCTTCTCTATTGAATGAGTGATTACTTAATGGTGGAAAATCTCCCAAAGAAAGAGAGTTTGCAGCCATCAAATCCACCCCGACTCAGCCAGAGATGGCTAAGCCGCACCGACGATTTTCCAAGGATGCACCAATAGACAGATACAAAAGGTTAAAGAGAATAGATAGGAAAAAGATTTCTTAAGAGCCAAGGAAGAAAAAGCTTTCAAAGGAAGAAAGCTAATCTTGGAGAGTTCTTGGAGGTCCGCTTTTTTCCAATTTATTATTCAATAAATTGAGTTCTTGAACCCAATAGTTAATATCCTCTCAGTATCGAGTACTTAGAAGTAGGAAAATAAGGCATTCTTCCGCTAAAGCAGCTTTATTTATAATATTGTTGATAAAATCTAGTGATATAGTATTTGATAAAATAAAAATATTGTTTTATTTAAATTTGAAACCTAAAACTAATATATCTTTTTAAGATGAAAGATAATTCTGTTTAGAATATATTTTTTTTCACTATAAGAAATATTATCGCATAAATAAAAGGATCTGAAAGTTATAGGATTGATTGTGCTTCAAGTTTGGTGAAAAAAGAAACCTAATCAACCTCTCTGGATTTTTTGTTTCTCGATCGATCGTTTTGTTGTTACTGATTCTGTGGCTGCTTTTAAATTGTAAGTATACTAATCCTGTTTCATGATTGTTTCTGGGATTTATTAGGGCTTTTTTTATATCGAAAAACTGGGTTTTGTATGAGTTTGCTTAGATTGTATCTGTAATCGTTTTTCTTGTATTTTTTTGTTTGTTGTGACTTGTGATCGAATCTCATCATCTGTCATGGTTTGTACTAATTTCGCCTACTGCTTCATTTCTGCAGGAGATATTGAATGAGCTAATCATGTACACCGGTCGAAAAGAGTCTAATACTACCAAAACCTCTTTATTCCACGACGCTCCTCTCGATTACGCCATCGAAGACCTAAGGCCAAACGGTGGAATCCACAAATTCAGATCTGCTGCTTACTCTAACGTCAGTGCCTTTTGTCCATTCATAACTACTGCTACTGATATGGCTTTTGATTTTAACATCTTTTATCTTCTGTCTCTGCAGTGCCAGAGGAAGCCTTCCTGACGCGCCTGAACAAGTCCAGTAGTAGTTCCATAACCTCTTCCGTACTGCAATTTCACTTGCTACTCTTTTGTTTACTTCATTTCTCTCCTAAGTCAAAAATGGCTGTCAACACCTCGCCAATTGGTTTCGAAGGCTACGAAAAACGTTTGGAAATTTCTTTTTACCAGCCTGGTCTCGTTGCTGATCCCACTGAAAAGGGTCTCCGTGCACTAACTAAATCTCAGCTGGACGAGATTCTAGACGCAGCTCGATGCACCATCGTCTCTTCGTTGTCCAACGATCATCTCGATTCCTATGTGCTGTCCGAATCCAGCCTCTTTGTGTACCCTTACAAAGCAATCATCAAGACTTGCGGAACTACAAAACTTATGCTCTCCATTCCTCCCCTCCTTAGAATGGCTCGCAATTTATCTCTGTCCGTGAGATCTGTGAGGTACACCCGTGGCAGCTTCATCTTCCCAGGAGCTCAGCCGTTTCCCCACCGCAGTTTCTACGAAGAAGTTGCTGTCCTCGACAGCCATTTCACCGCCCTCGGTTTGGCTAGCACGGCTTTTGTAATGGGTAACCCTGAGGATACCAGAAAATGGCATGTTTACTCTGCCTCTGCTGAGAAAGATTGCCAAGCCGTCAACTCTTACACTCTAGAGATGTGTATGACTGGTTTGGACAGAAAGAAGGCTTCCGTGTTCTACAAGACTGACTCTAGTTCAGCTGCGTCGATGACTACGAATTCCGGCATTAGGAAGATCCTTCCCAAATCTCAGATATGCGACTTTGAGTTCGACCCGTGTGGCTACTCTATGAACTCTATTGAAGGCGCTGCTCTTTCGACTATCCATGTCACCCCCGAAGATGGTTTTAGCTATGCAAGTTTTGAAGCTGCGGGTTATGATTTTGAAGACGTGAGTTTGACTCAACTGCTCGAGAGGGTTTTGACTTGCTTCGAACCAAATGAGTTCTCTGTTGCTCTCCGCACTGATGCTGTTGATGAAGTGTTTGAATCCAAGCTCTATGTTCAGTTAAAAGGGTACAGCTGCGAAGAAAGGAGTTTGGAAGTTGTTGGTGACCATAGTGGCTCGGTTATCTACTACAGCTTTGTCAAGTCTTCTTCTAGGTGTGAATCTCCAAGGTCTACTCTGAACTGCCAGATGAGCGAGGGTGATACTGAGAGCGAAGGGTCTGAGGAGAAAGAGTCGTGGGATTGAGTTATTATTAGCTTCTCTTTTCTTTTCTTTTTTAAGTCTGTCTGCCTTTCATTCCGAATTAGTAGTCTATGGATTGGAGGCCTTTTAGTAGTCTCTGTGTTTTTATTTTCTATTCCCAGGCATTGGAGTATTTTGAATATACCATGTTTTTATTTTTTTAACCTCGATTTCTCTTTTTACATTTTGACCTCTCTCGATCTATTTAGGCAATTCAAATAATCAAACTCACCAACTACGAATTTAAATTTTTTGATAACTTCTTAATCTTCTCTTCAGTAGGATTACGTCTACATACCCACGCCACAGTGGTGGCGTATGGCATGTTTCCTACGCCATCTCGTGTACAAGAATTTAATAAGTGGGTGAGTTGTTCACACTTTGAATTTTGTCATATTTTGTCTATAACCTGATTCCAAGAAAAATTATTAAATACTAGTACTTGAGTTGTAGCTAGTGGATCTGTGTGATAATTCAGACCAATCATGGAAATTGTGCTTAATAAATAAATTCAAATAATATAACCCAAATAGCATTTGTCTTCAACATAAATAAGTGTAAACAACAAGCAGAATAATTGAAATGAACGCACACAAGAACAATTGAAAACATCACACGTAACAACAATTGAAAACATCACACATAACAAATACGTTACTCTGAATTAAAAAAAATTGATAACTTCTTAAACATCTTTTCTTCAGTTGGATTACGAACTGTATTATGTAACTTCATATACAACCTCATACTCTCAACTTCATTTTGGCATTGCAATTGTAGTTTGTATCCATTAATAGAATCATTTTGATGTTGCATTACTATAATCTTCTCTCTTTTTTACAGTCAATATTTCTTCCTGAGCAGCTTGCAATTTATCCAACTCATCCACAACTACAGCCTTTTTATCTCTTTTTTTTTTTGTTATCCTTATCTTCAGGACGTACAAATAAAGAATCAACTGAGTCACCATCAATTTTTCTCTTCGATCCACTACTACCAGATTCAGGGGCTCCTGTTATGCATTTCGGTAGGTCACAAACTAACTTCCACTCTTCCAGTAGATGAGACTTCTTACCATTCGACTCATGGTACATATTTACAACCTTAGAAATATAGTCATTCTCAGATGAACCGTCACACCTATTTCTGCATGCAGCACAGTAAAGACTAAAAAAACTATCAATATGTTTATTGATCACTTGATAATGATTTTTGGCTTGTCTCTTGGAATTCTAGTCTCCTCATATACAAAGTATGCAACTTTTTGCCAGAAAGTTCAACCCGATTGGTACCTCCCAGTTTCACTATCATTACTATGGTGGAAAAAACCAGATAGTAAAGATTTATTATCAGTTGTACTCTACGCCTCGTGCTGTTTTTTAGTAGTGGATTATTGAGTAGCATGTATAAAACTAGTATGGGTATCCCATTCACTTCCTCCTACAGATATTTGGGTAAAAACTTCAGGGATTTCTGGGATATAGTTGTTTGGATAGTTCATATGACCGGGAATATAATTATTGTCCGCCATATGCTGGTATCGAAATGGCATATAAGGTTAGTTGTGGAGATTTTGAATGGGGAAATTATGAGGTTTTCCATATTGCGCCCCAACATTAGGATTTCACTCATTAGGTTGAGGATTTTAAAGACGTTGAGGTCTTCGGTAAGGTGGTCAGGTATTTCAATTCTAAAATTGGTTACTTAAACCATATTGTGATGGATAAAATTGTAGTTTCTTGAAGGATCTCTGAAGATAAGAAGAAAAAAATATGAAGTAGTGAAACAAGAGGGAAATAAGCTCAAAATATTTTGGTGTCCAAACAGAGCAAACCAAAAATTTATTTATAGATATCAAAAAGTAAAAACTAATGGTATAGTTTTTTATTTTTTTACTTACTAAAATATTCCAAAACAAATTTTTAAAAAACTTAATATAAAAATAAAAAATTGTCGGTGTGTGAATCAAGAAAACCAAGTCTTTATATATAGATCTCGAAACATTATAAATGATGGTATAACTTTTTTTTAACTTACTAAAATATTTTTGAAAATCATTCTGAAAATACTAAATAAATAAAAAAACTAAATACAATTAGTGTCCAAATTAAACAAACCAAGTGTCTATTTATAAATCTCGAAAAATAAAAAATAATGGTATAATTTTATTTTATTTTACCAACAAATTTTTCTATAAAAATTATATATTTTTTAAAATTAACACTGCATGCCACATGGCTTGCTACATTTGGTCTTAACAAAGATGAACACGGGTTCATCTTTTGAACACGAGTTCAAGTTTCAAAGCCTCGTACGTAAGAAAATGCTTACGCGCTGGTGCATGTTGAATATGCAATTAAGTAGTTATTTAGGTGAGTTATAGATATATGTTTAGCATGTATTTTTATTTGAAATGAATTATAATTTAGGTAGTTTGGATTTTTTTGTTAGGTTTCCGGATCGAGCTCTTCCTCGCATGATTCGCGTGATCACGATGCAGGTTATCGCGTGGATCATACATTAACAACAATATTTTGTCACATACGATGTGTGCGATAAATGAACTTAGAAATACACAATTTATGTGAAAAAATATTATAATTTCATGCACTTTACGCGAATTAAGTTTTGTAAAATATAAAAATAAGCTAATAATTGTCATAAGCGTAAGGAATTTTTATAGCTATGACACACCAAGTGCTGATTTTTTTTGGTACGGTTGTTATAACATTTTGATATATAGTAAATAAAATTATATGTGTAAAATAATTTGGACCATTAATTACATAAATAAAAGGTGTTTCTTTTGAGTATATACATTTTTATCCTCCTCCTTTATTTCAATTTTTTTTAGTATTCTCTACTTTTTTCTTTTAAATCTTTTATAATCGTTTTTTTCCCTTTTTTTAGTTTATCAATTTAGACTTTCTATTCTATTCCAAAATACTCTCATTCTATTTTTCAAGAGATGAGCTATAGGGAGCGATGATGCGTAACACCCAGGCAGACGTGCCCTGAGCCTAATGGCTTGGGGCGCAACTTGCGTTCAAAAACTCGATGGTTCACGGGATTCTGCAATTCACACCAAGTATCGCATTTCGCTACGTTCTTCATCGATGCGAGAGCCAAGATATCTGGTGCCGAGAGTCATTATTGACTTCATAAACAGCAAGCTTACATCGAAATTTGTTTCCAGATCGACGAAAATTTATGATTTAGTTTAATTGAAACTGCAAAATCGAATTTCAATCTCCAAACTCCAATCTTCAAAATTCAATCTCCAAACTCCAATCTTCAAACTTCAATATCTAATCTCCAAACTCCAATCTCTAATCTCTAATATCAATATCCAAATGTTAAACTTCATTCTTCAAAATCCAAAATCCAAACTCCAATCTCCAATCTTCAATCTCCAAGCTCGAAACGAATCCAAATGAATCTAAACAAATCTAAACAAATCCAAACGATTCTAAAGAATGTAAACGAATCCAAACGAATCTGAATTCCAAACTCCAATCTCTAATCTCTAATATTTAAGCTCCAATATCCAAACTTTAAACTCCATTCTACATTCTCTATTGTTTAAAATCCAAATTACAATCTCCAGTCTCCAATCTCCAATCTCCAATCTCCAAACTCGAAACGAATCCAAACGAATCTAAACAAATCCAAACGAATCTGAATTCCAAATCCATATACCAAATCGAAATCCAAATCTAATTTCCAATCAAAACTGAAATCAAAATTGAATCTACGATTTTACTAACAAAAATCTACATTATTCCAGTAGTGATGTCTTAATAAGCCATAATTTAATAAGTGGATGAGTTGTGTAATAATTCACACTTCGAATTTGGTCATATTTTATCTATAAAGGGATTTCAAATAAAATGATTAAAAGCAGTCGATGGTGAAAGTACAAAAAATAAATCATATCTTGTGAATAAAGGATTTTTTTAATATACTAGAATTTAATAAGTGGGTGAGTTGTCTAAAAATTCACACTTCGAATTTGGTCATATTTTATCTATAAACGGATTCCAAAGAAAATGATTAAAAGCAGTTGATGGTGAAAGTATAAATAATAAAGCATATCTTGTAACTAAAGGATTGTTTTAATATGCCTGAATTTAATAAGTTGGTGAGTTGTATAATAATTCACACTTTGAATTTTGTCATATTTTATCTATAACCGGATTCTAGAGAAATTGATTAAAAGCAGTCGATGGTCAAAGTAGAAATAATAAATCATATATTATGACCACCGTATTGCTTATTATGCCAGATTTTAATAAGTGGGTGAGTTGTGTAATAATTCACAGTTCGAATTTGGTCATATTTTGTATATAACCATGATGAGTCCGGATTCCGTCACCTTTTCGGATAGGGTCAGTTCGGACAATGTCTACCTAACCGGACAGAGGCAGTTCGGACACCATCATCCATTGGACTATTCGAACAGAACTAAAGTATTTAAAAACATAATCACTTCTTGACTAAGCTGCCTGCTCTCCTACTTAGAACTTATTGGTCTTTAAACTTGACCCGGGTCTATTAAACACGACCCGAAAGCCCATAAGGTCCAAATATAAGGGTATAAATACCCAACCACCAACATTAAATGGGGGTAATGAAAATTAAATACAAATAGGCTGCTTAATTCTCCCTCTACACTCTACCCAAATACAACCAGGCTGCTTAATTATCCCTCTGGAAGTGATGAGGGCCGACTAAAAAGAAGAAAAAATTGATCAAAAAGTATTCAAGAAAAAGGGATAGACATGGGAAATTAAAGAGGAATATAGGCAAAGGATCATCTCACAGCCGGAGGCATGTAGACCAGATGCTGGTAGATTCTTTTGCCTTCCACGATGAATCAGGTATCTTTGCGACTCCCAATGAGGATACTGTCTTCAGTCGTGGCCGGAATTGGAGACAATATCCATTGTCTTCCAAGATTATGTCCGGAAACCTCCCTAAGAGGTTTGATAGCACAAAAATGGAGAAATACGATGGCAGTAAAGATCCGGACAACCACTTGGAACAATTCAAAAACTTCATGATGAATTTCGATGATGACGACAAGTTTCTCTGTAGAGCATTCTCCCAATCCTTTACGGGGAGTGCTCTGAAGGGCAATGGGGACACGATAATCCATTATGCCCAAGAACCAAACGAAACACTGAAAGAATACATAAGTCGTTTTGTAAATACCAAAAACGGGTTGGCTGATTGCTTCGAGCAGGTAGCAACAGCGTCTTTGAGGCAGGGCTTAAACCCTGGAAATTTAGCTGATTCCGTGACCAGAAAGAAAGCCATGACTTTGGGAGGTCTACTGAATCAGGTTGGAAAGCAAATCAACGTTGATGAAACAAAGAAAACTAGGGTGCACAGGCAGGTGAGGTATGCCCCGGTTGCACCCAACCCCAACCAAAATCAGTCCGGGAACAAGGCAAGGGAGACCGGATAGGGACATAACATAGCTAAAGCTCAATCTCAGCCAGTTGCGCCTGCCCAGAGTCAACAATCTAGAAATAAGAGAGGGCCTTGGGTTCAACCGGAGTGGTTTGCAGAGTTAAAAGAAAGTGTGGCCACCATTTATGACAAAACAAAGGAAGAAGTGCACTATAGAAGGCCGGCTGCATTGCAATCTCCTAGGGAACATCATAACAATTGCTTCTATCAGTACCATAATGATACTGGCCATACCACTGATGATTGTATTGCTTTGAAACATGAAGTTCAGAATTTAATTGAAAGAGGAAAGTTGGGGGCATATGTAAAAAGAAGCGGAGGAAATAGGCCTGATAATGCTCATCGGGTTGGTCCGAGCAATGCTGCTCTGGAGGGAGCTATGGTTATAATCGAAAGATTCGATGTAGAGTCAGAGTACTTGGATCCTGATCCAACTCGAAATAGAGTGGGTGCTATTGAGGAACGTTGTAAAACAGTCTCCGGGCTTATTAAGTTTTTTTAGTCACTCATAATTTTCGGAGGGGATACTATGACAGCTCCTACTGCTTCTTCGGGGAAGAGGCACGTTCATACTTTAGCCACCCAGCTGGAAGGAGGCATGACCTCCTATCAATCACAAATTTCATTTCCTTTCATTGTTTTTTATGAGGATCACCTGAGGGATATAGATGGCCCTCATGAAGATGTTGTTGTCATAGGAGCATCCATTGGGGGCAATGATATAAGACGAATCTTGGTGGATACTGGGAGTTCAGCCAATATCCTCTTTTTAACCTCTTACAAAAAGATGAAAAATCCAGCCGTAATCCAGCGTTCGGACAGGTCAATTGTGGGCAAGGGCCCTTTTAAGAAGATGGTTAGAATACTTTTTATTATGGTGGATTGTCCCACTTGTTATAATGCTATTCTAGGGAGGTCTTGGCTCTCTAGGATGCATGCAGTGGCCTCCACAGTCCACCAATGTTTGAAATATGTTGTTCAAGGACAAGTGGGAGTTGTTCGGAGCAGCCAAAAGATTGCAAGAGAGTGTTATGCCACATCACTGGCTCCACGGACGTTGGGGGCAGTTCGTACCAATGAAGAATAGCAGTTCGAGGGGCTTTCTGGGTGTGAGGGTGAAATTGATGACCCCAGAGAGACCCCTGGAGTGTTGATACCAGTTGAAGAAGTTGAAACACATTCTTTGGAAGAAGGAAAAAATGTTAAGATAGGTTCCAAAATGTCGTCCGAACTGAAGAATAAAATTTTGAAGTTTCTAAAAGACCATCAGCATGTTTTGGCTTGGTGCAATGCTGATGTTACTGGAGTTCCAGCAGATATTATATCACATCACTTATCCATTCGGAAAGATATAGCACCTGTGGTACAGAAGAGATGGGTTTTTTCCAAGGAAAAGGCTGATATTATTGTTCAAGAAGTTGACAGGCTCACTAAAATGGGGCATATAAAGGAGTCTCAGTATCTTTTATGGACAGCCAATCCGGTCTTGGTGAAAAAGAAAAATGGCAAGTGGCGTATGTGCATTGATTTCACAGATCTAAATAGAGATTTCCCAAAAGATTTATACCCAGTTCCCCGGATTGATCAGCTGGTGGATTCCACTTCTGGAAATAAGCTACTGACTTTCATGGATGCCTTCTCCGGGTACAATCAGATTCAAGTAGATCCGAAGGATCAGGAGCATACCACATTTGTCACTGATAGGGGTCTTCATTGCTACAAGCTGATGCCATTTGGGTTGAAAAATGATGGGGCTACTTATCAGAGATTGGTGAACAAAGCCTTTGTTGATCAAATTGGAAGAAATATGGAAGTATACATTGATGACATGATGGTAAAAAATGTGGATGAACAACTACACTTGGCAGACCTCCAAGAAAATTTTACTAACTTAGTAAAAGTAAATTTATAACCAAATCCAGAAAAGTGTGTGTTCGGAGTGCAATCCGGGAAATTCCTGGGTTATATAATAAGTGAGTAAGGGATACAGCCCGATCCGGATCAGCTTAATGCTTTATTCCAAATGGAGCCTCCTCGGAATATTAAAGAAGTACAACGATTGACGAGGAGGTTGGCTGCTTTAAATCGATTTATTTCAAGGTCTTTGGACAGGTTTGCCCCGTTTTTTCAAACTTTAAAGGGTGCAAAGGGATTTGACTGGACTTCACAGTGTGATGAGGCCTTCAATGAGATTAAGAAACATCTATCCTCCCTCAAGAATTTATTTAAACCCGTTGATGGAGAGACGCTCTTCATATACTTGGCAGTTTCCAGTTGTTCCATCAGTGCTGTATTGGTAATAGAGGTGGATAATTACCCCTATCCGGTGTACTACATCAGAAAGAGCTTGATAGATGCAGACAAGGCTATTTAAAGCTCGAAAAATTAGCATTAGCCTTGGTAATTGCTGCAAGAAAGATGAGGCCTTATTTTCAGGCTCATCCTATTATCGTGCGAACATCTTTTCCCTTGAAGAATGTTCTTCAAAAGGCAGATGTTTCAAGTAGAATGACTAAGTGGTCAGTGGAGTTGGGGGACTTCGATATTGATTTTGCTCCTCGAACAGCAATCAAAGCCCAAGCTGTGGCTGATTTTTTAGTTGAATTCCACTCTGATAAGGATATGGAACAAACTACTGAGATGAAAGATAAAAAGGTCTGGATCATCCGGACAAATGGTGGGTCAAGTATTATGGGATCTGGTGCAGGGATATGCTTGACCTCTCCGTATGGTGACAAAATGTATCAGGCTATATGCTTCGCTTTTAGGGCTTCTAACAATGAGTCAGAATATGAAGCTGCTATAGCTGGTTTGAAGTTGGCTTCTATTTGTGGAGCCAAAAGGATCAAGTTAATGAGCGATTCCCAGCTTCTTATCCATCATGCACAGGGTCAATCCGAAGCTAAAAATGAGCAACTAGTGAAGTACTTACTTCTTCTTAAAAATGAGGCACTTAAGTTCAAAAGCATCGTTTATGAGCACATACCCCGAACAGAAAATGAACTAGCAGATTCCTTAGCAACCATAGCCTATACTGAGTCATATCCATGGATCCATGTGCTGGAGTGCCCTTCCATTCAACTCAGTGTGGGTAAAGAGGAAGAAATTTTTGATATACAGATGAAACAACCTCAAGATTGGAGATTTCCTCTTCTGTAGTATCTCTCTGATGACATCTTGCCTCCGGATAAATGATTAGCAAGAAAAATGAAGCACGAGGCTCGTGGTTTTATCATACTGAAGAGATGTTTTGTATAAAAAGTCTTATAGTATACCTCTTTTGCGATGTTTGGGGGATGATGAGTCTCAAATAGGCCTCTCTGAATTACATGATGGTGAGGGATCAACTCACTGTGGATTCAGGGCTCTAACGAGGAGAGTTTTACTGGCTGGCTATTATTGGCCCTCTATAATGCAAGATGCTAAGGAGCTGGTGAGAAAGTGTGACCCATGCCAGAGATATAGCAATGAAATTCATGTCCCAGCCATCCCTTTAGAGTCAATTTCTAAGCCTATACCTTTTGTTCGATGGGGATTGGATTTGGTGGGACCTCTTCCTATGGCATCCGGAGGACGCAGGACCATAATTGTTGCGATTGATTATTTTTCGAAGTGGATTGAAGCAGCCCCATTGGCAGGTACAACATCCAAAAGCTGTCATAAAATTCATTTTATCCAATATCTGAGATTTGGTGTTCCACAGAAGATAACGACAGACAATGGGCCACAGTTTGACAACAAGAAAATGAACAGTTTCTGTGCCTCTAGCGGTATACAACATTGTTTCTCTTCACCTTTCCACCCACAAGAAAACGGTCAAGTTGAAGTGGCTAACAAAACTATACTGTCCGGTTTGAAGAAAATTTTAGAAGGGACTGCTGGAAAATGGCCTAGTTATTTACAAGAGGTTCTGTGGGCCTACCGGACCACTCCTGGGGCTGCAACACAAGATTCACCTTTTGCCTTGGTCTATGGGATGGATGCCATAGCTCCCATAGAGGCAACTCTCCCTTCTTTTCGAGTTCACAATTTCTCCGAACACGCTAACAAAGTGGCAATCAGGGGTCAGCTTGACCTAATAGAAGAAAGATGAGTTAAGGCTCACCTCAGAGCTGCACACTATCAGCGTTTGATGAGAAGCAGGTTTGCTTCCAGAGTTAAAAGAAGATATTTTCAGCCGGGGGACAATGTGTTAAGGAAAGTCTTCTTACACACTAAAGAGAAGCTGCTCGACAAACTAGCCCCAACTTGGGAAGGACCTTATATGGTCATTGAAAGGCTTAAACCTGGAGCATACTAGCTAGAAGACAAGGATGGAAGGGTTTTGAATCACCCTTGGAATATTGAACATCTCCGGATGTACTTAGAGTAGAAGCAATGTAAACATTTACTTGTTTAAAAATCCATGTAAATATTTGGGGGCATACTCTTTCCTACCCTGGTGGCGCGGGGAGGTTTTAATGAGGTGTCCGGGCTTTTTATAAAATTTGATGCCTTCTTAAAAATTCGAAGTGTTTTTACTTTGTTTTTTATCACACCATCCGGATTAATTAAAGGAATGATGACTACTTACACATTTGTCATCGGATAATTTAAACACTCTCGCTTTAGAATATTTATGAAATAACTAAGGGCTGTTTAAACACTAGCCACCAAAATTAAAACAAACTATGAAAGAATGCAAGAGTTATGCAAAACAAAGATATTCATTGAAATAACCCAAGTACCTTGGCCTTCCAACGACTTTAAAACTGTTAGACAAAACAAAAGATTTATCCGGTCAAATGCCGGACACAATTACAAAAATGCCTTGGCCTTCCAAGTACTTTAGTTCAAACAAAGTAAAAGGTGAAAATATAATTCATAATCTAAGACTGAGCCTTTGAAGATGGCTCAGCCTCACTTGTCTTCTTCTTCTTGGGATCGTCCTTCTCTTCATGTGGGCCCTCCCCGGTGTTTTCTTCTTCATCAGAGGAGGAAGCACTGGAATAATCATGCAAGTCTCCATCAGCCATGGTGTGGAAGGGAAGTTCTTCGTACTCTACATGAAGCCACAAATCTCCCAGGTTCCTCTTCAGGAACTTCTCATGAAAGAGCAAGACCATGTCCGACCTCACTTTAGCATACATTTGCTCTTGAGTATCTATTACATTGTTGGCATAAGCATCGATCTTGGCCTGAATTTTGGCCTCTTGCTCCCTTAGCAGACTTGATTTATCCTCTGCAGCCTTGGACACTGAGTTCTCAAGCGCAATCTTGTCATTTGTCAAGTTATGGATGACTTGGTCCTTGGCCTTCGCCTCCTCTTTCGAAAAGGTGAGATCTTTCTCTAATCCGGACAGCTTCACCCGGAGGTCTTTGACAGTATCTTCTAAAGTGGCAACCTTTGTGGTCCACCCCTCTTGGCTCTTCTTTATCTCCTCGTTTTCTCCCTTCAAAATCTCAGCGTTTTGGGTGGCAGTGAGGAGATCGTTGGACAGTTTTTCCTTGTCGGAGTTAAGGGAGGTAATGATTGCTGCCTGACCTCGTACTTGCTTCTCTAGGACCAGCACTGGCTGAACAGTACTCGGTATGGAGTGAGTTATAGCTTCACTTTCACTTGAAATAGTGAAAGTTTTACCATTAAAAGTAACGGTGTTCGAAGTGCTTGGAGGGAGGTAAGGCCTAGCAAAGGCGTCTCTGGGAAGGTTTGCAAAATAATCACCAAGTCCATCAAGCCATGTGATGTCAACATCATCAATGCTGAGGTCTCCTCCTCCAACCTCGTCGGTCTGAAAGTCACCAGGGATCTCTTCTGCTCTTGTTGGATCAGTAGGTTCAACAGGAGGGAAGGGCTCTGTAGGCCGGAGAGAAAGTTCATCACCCCTGGAGGTCTTTTTCTTCTTGGCCTCCCTGTCATTGCTTTCTGCTCCCCGTTTTAGGTCTCTCTTAGGAAACCTTGGGGTTTTTGGGGATTTAGCCTCTTCCCTAGCACTTTCATGCTGTACCACTTCTAGCAGAGCAGCATTGATCTGGCTTGGGGCTGGTCCCTCTGGGTTTGTTGGAGCAGCCTACTCCACCTCGGCAAGTTTAGCCTCACCTGCAGCCTTTTTACCTTTCCCTTTCTTGCCTTTCATTTTACTTGGGGCCTTGGCTCGACCTGGCAAGTATAGTGACCCGTCCAGTTCGTGTGTTCTCTTGAGGACTACATCCAGAGGGGGGGGAGTGGTGAGTTCTTCCCAGGTAAAGTCCCTCCGGCCAGTAGTGTTCCAGAG
Source organism: Limnanthes douglasii subsp. nivea (assembly GCA_036936605.1). Lineage (NCBI taxonomy): Eukaryota > Viridiplantae > Streptophyta > Magnoliopsida > Brassicales > Limnanthaceae > Limnanthes > Limnanthes douglasii. The sequence goes on from JAUPFV010000004.1 coordinate 286,074,849, forward strand.
ATGAGACCTTGCAAGATTGACTCCAGTAAAGGCGTCATGGAAACGGTTCCCCCACTTCTCAGCAGCCCAAGTGTTGATCCTGGTACAAGTGGTCTGCCCGGCCTTTAAATAGTCGTTGAAGTCTTTGGGCAGCTCTGTCAAGAAAAAAGACAAGACTAGTCAGTTTAAACAAATTCGGTGAAATAAAAATAAGAATGAAAGATAGGATCCTTACGATCACTTCTCCATCTGCTGGTGAGGAGACTCGGCTTGACTCCAGCTTTGATCTTCCTCCCATTCTCCCAAGCGCCACTTACGAACAAGAATTGAGTCCTCCAGTTTCTCTCTGACTCAAGCAGGTCATCCACTGCTTTGTAGTTATCCCCCATGTTGAAGTGATAAAAGGGGATATGAGGGTTTCTGCAGAGACCGGCCACAGCAGCGAATTCCTCCATCGGGAGAGGAATTCCGGAGAGCCTAGAGGCCATGATACAGGCCATGAGAGTATACCAGGCGTTAGGGCTCAGTTGGCTTAGAAAAAGCTTGATAAGATGGAGGTACCTGTTGGATATTTTAGTGTAATTGGATTGACTAGTCGACCAATGTAGTCGTAATATATTATCGAGCAAGTCAGAGAGTGTGGAGTACACGCTTGTAAGAATATATTATGATTAGTGGGTCCAAGGGGCGTCTCCTGGTTTTGGTTAAATTTATTTTAAATGATAAGGCTATTGTGAATATTCATGGAAATTTTGAATTTGGAAAATTAATTCAAATTTGAATTTGAATAATTTTGGCCGTTTTTATCATTTAAAATTATAGCCGTTATTGGACTTAAAACTGTTTTACAGTTTTTGAAATTTGGTTGAATAAATAAGTATGGTTTTGTTGAAGAAAAAGAAGACAACAACAAAAAAAATCCATTCTCGTTGTTCAAAAGAATACGCTCTGATTTTATCCGGTTGAAAATTTTGGAGAACCACCAAAATAATTTCAATCTGAAATTGTTAAAACAAGACTTCAGAGTTTATCCGGAAATCTCTAAACAAAATTCCCAACAAAAGATTGAAATTATATATTCTTGTTTTATGAAGAGATTTGTATGAAGATGTTATTGTTTTATGCAAAGATGTGGATGAAGATTGGAATGAAGAAATTTTTTGTCATCTTTAAGAGAATCCATAATCAAGTATCAAAACATTGGATTTATGGTATCATCGTCCTGTAAGTTTTTCTCCCCGACTTTTACTCATGGATGAAAATGGTGATAATTTCTGAATTCTTTTAAATTCTGTAAATGATACACGCGCTGAAAATCCTTGAACTGATTGGATATACGAAGAAAGTATATTTTGGTTTTTTGTATATATACTTGTCATGTGGCTTTGATAAGTTGTTATTGCGGTAATGAAGTTTCATTGGGTAATAAATTCTTAGCATATAATCATGCTTAACGAATTAAGACATATAAACTTTAATTTTAAAAGACATATAATCTATTTACAATAAGAAAAACTGTTAGAGAATAACTGCTTCATGCAGTTGCAGTTCTTGTTTACATGCACTGGATAATAGAATACTAGATGCATAAAATTTGCACGACATTGCCTTTAAGTGAGTAATAAAGTACTAATCTAAGGATTTATTTAGATTTTATGCCTTTATGCTTTTGAGTAATAATAAAAGTATGCTGGTGACGGCCTTTTATGCAAGTTACTGTTTTTGTTTTTATAGTTTAATAAACACGTTGTTTCATGAGAATGACTATTCTGTGGTTTGATGTTGTTAAACCATAATAAATATTTAATGTAAGATTTTATACATGTGGAGGAAATGACAAATATTAACAGTTGTAACTTGCAAGATTTGAAAGAAATTAAAACTTGCATGGTAAGATTGCCTATGGCATGCCTAAATATATCCAAGGACTGTTGATTTTATATATATATATATATATATATACCTATTTATTTATATATATATATATATATATATATATATATATATATATAAATAGGGATGTACTAGACATGGTTTTGTCGATCCTATGTTTGTAATTGCATGTGATTTTTACCGTAAATAAGAATTAAGTTAAAGGCAATTTCTTATGGAATTAAGAATTGTTGGTTGAGATAATATATATATATATATATATATATATATATTTAAAGTGTCTCAATTCAGTGTTATATAAATTATTTGAACATGATTTTAATAATTGAAGAATTATATTATGAAATTTATTATAAGAATTTATTTGTTTCGTGATAAAACTGCAAAAACTGCAGTTGCAGTTTCTGATAAAACTGCAGTTGCAGTTTGTAAAGTGTATGATAAACTGCAGTTGCATTTCTTGATAAAACTGCAGTTGCAGTTTGTAAAGTGCTTGATAAACTAAAGTTGCATTCTGGATCAATAACTTATGCTGGTTGTTTTTTAATTGAAAAGCTACTGCACATTTGGTTTTAATGTGCAGTGTATATTAAATAAAAGTTGTTTTATACCACCACTTAGTTAAATAATAAGTATTAAAAGTGGGTAAAGTTGGCAACTAAGTGTGATTTATTATAAATCAATAGATTCGGAAAACTTATTGTTGTGTAGTGCATATTTAATAACAGTCGAGTCCAGTAACTAAATTATAGATTTAGTTGATTTACGGACCATATTATAATATGTATAGATAAAATAAGTAAAGTAAAGTAATGGAGTATCATGGAATGCCATTTTCATGTGGAAATTGCTATATATAATTAAATTATTTGGATATAATATATGTTACGAATTTGTTAAATTCTGATGTTATTCAGATATAATATTATTTTCGATTTTGGTAAATTTTAATATTATTCGTAAATGAGTTATGATTTGTTAATACGTGGGTGACATGTTGATTTTTGGCATTGACCAAATCAAATTGATGAAACCAAGACATTCTTATCATCTAGTTTTGAGGAAGTTAGGAGGTTTTTTGGTATATGTATGCATGACTAACATTAGGACGAATATTGTCTTTGTTGTTCGAAAGCTAAATAAGGTATAGTGGCAATCCTAGTTCACATCGGATTTCCTTCCGTACTTGAAGGATGTTTGGATGCGAGTTATATTTTGAATATGGAAGACCACACTTCCACAAGTGGATGTGTAGTTCTACTTGGGTGACGTGCTATATTTTGGGCATCTAAGAGACAAACTAGTATTATTGATTCAACAATGGAATCAGAGTTTGTGCCATTAGTAACAGCTAACAAGGAAGCTTATTGGCTAAGAAATTTAGTGTATGAAATTCCGTTGTGGCCCAAAAGATATCACCTAAATCTATCGGATGTGATAGTGAAGCTGCCTTGGCAATGTCTATAGACAAGTTTACGAAGGCATGTCTAGACACTTAAGTGTTATACAAAGTGTGATTCGTGAGCGCATGACGCATCATATTATTTCAGTAGAGTTTGTGAGAACTTAATATAATTTAGTCGATTTTTTTATAACCAAAGGGTCGAGTAAAGATCTTGTGCACAATCGGTTATCGGGATGTGATTAAATTCCATTTGAAATCTCTCATGTTAAGATACCCAATTCCCATCTAATATGACATTAGGTGCTGAATTCAATGTGGAAAGCTTAACATGTAGAGATTGGAACACATTAGTAGTATTATCCCAAAGTATGTGTTCAGACATGCAAGTTGTGGAGGTTGAAGTTTATCTTCTTAATAGCTCTTTTGAAAAATTGCATATGCATGTGCAAGAGTAAAAGATCTACCTATTTAAGCATGAAGTTTAGCCGCTTCAAGAAGCTAGGACTTGGCTTTGATATGCTTAAGAAGGATAAGGACACAAGGCTAGTAAAATATAGTGTCAAGTAAGAACATTTGAGAATGTAAATTTATGTGTATATTATCTTCGAGTATTCATTATGGATAGTATAGGTTCAATCCTTAGTGATACCTTGATATTCGAATATTTGGAATGTGTAATATACTAATATGAAATTCAATCGTTACGATATTTCATTTATGCATAAATTTGTTATTTGTTGTGAGTTTGTTTTAGTTAATCATGAATTGCACTAAAATGGGGGAAGATTGTTGGATATTTTAGTGTAATTGGATTGACTAGTCGACCAATGTAGTCGTAATATATTATCGAGCAAGTCAGAGAGTGTGGAGTACACGCTTGTAAGAATATATTATGATTAGTGGGTCCAAGGGGCGTCTCCTGGTTGTGGTTAAATTTATTTTAAATGATAAGGCTATTGTGAATATTCATGGAAATTTTGAATTTGGAAAATTAATTCAAATTCGAATTTGAATAATTTTGGCCGTTTTTATCATTTAAAATTATAACCGTTATTGGACTTAAAACTGTTTTACAGTTTTTGAAATTTGGTTGAATAAATAAGTATGGTTCTGTTGAAGAAAAAGAAGACAACAACAAAAAAAATCCATTCTCGTTGTTCAAAAGAATACGCTCTGATTTTATCCGGTTGAAAATTTTGGAGAACCACCAAAATAATTTCAATCTGAAATTGTTAAAACAAGACTTCAGAGTTTATCCGGAAATCTCTAAACAAAATTCCCAACAGTACCTAACTATCTCCGGATCCAATGGAAACCTTAGCCCTCAGTTAAAGAGCTCAGTAAAGATGACTACTTCATTAATTTTGCAGTCCATGGGGGTTTCAGGATCTATTGGGATCCTTATTTTCACATTCTCCAGAATCCCCCACTTCGTTCGCATCCGACCCAGTTCGGCTGTGTGGATAAAGGCATAATTAATTTTTTGCAAGGCAAGTAAATATTTGACATTGACCTTGTGGAAACAAGGTCCAACTTTTCCCTTTAGGACCTCTGGCAGATCTGGATGCTTGAGGCATACTTTTCTTTGCCTTTATCCTTCTTGGCAGCAGCAGCATCACTAGTCTGTCCGGAGGGTTCGGACTCGAATGGAGCCTCTTCGATAGAATCCTCCCTTATTTCCTCCATTACCGAGGAAGGGTTTTCAGTTGTCCTTGTGAGGGGGGAGTTTGGAGTAGGTTCAGTCTGACCTTCGGACTGTTGAGCTTCAATACTCTCCTGGACTCTGGCCTCCGGCTGGAGCTCTCATGTGGTGGTTTCTCTTCGGGGGCTTGAGCCAGTGGCCTTCGGTCCCGACAGCCTGTCCTTGGGTACTTTTATGAGTGCCTCTGACCCTGTATTGCTATCCTTGGCACCTGATTTCGAAAGGGTGCCTTTGGAAGCCTGCCCTTTAACCAGTCGACCTCTTCTTCGATCGACCAGTTTGTTGGGAGAGGTATCTGCATCTGACCCCATGGCTATGAATGGGGAAGGCTTTTTGAAGCTAGTAACTGTTAACCCTGGTTCAACAGTGGGTTCTGATTCTTGAACCGATGAACCTGAGACAATAGGAGAAAGATTGGTTTGAAACAATCTCCTCGGTTTGACACTTTTTGTTGAGGAGGAACCATGGTCAGGCTCTGTGTTTGAGGTTACTGGTTTGTCGATGGGGAAGGTAGGTAAGCCTGCTGCAATGTGCCTTTCCCTTTCAACTTTTTGTGCCTTTTCTAGTTCTGATAGATTGAGCCACCCGCCTCTGATTAAAGCGTTCCTAGCCGTGAACATAAACAACCAAAATGAAGAACTTGTGTTTGAGAGAGAAAGCTCTGAAAATTAGCAAAGTGAATATGAAGATGATGGTAAAACAGTGGAAAGGTGTTTAATTTATAGTAAACCCTAAAAAATATGCTTTGATTCCTAGGAGAATTCGAAAAGATTTGCAATGATTAAGAAACGGCGATGATGGCATCTTCATTTAATGAAGAGGTTGCTTTTCAGAGAAGGTGGGAGCGAAATTCAAGGTGAAAAAACGGCTGAAATAATGAACCAGAAAGAGACACGTGTCCCACGAACTCTGGCAAAAAATCGTGTAGATTCAAAGAACTTTTTTCAGTCCGGATAAAACTATAACACTATTCGAAGGACCTGTCCGGATGTAACTGTCACTAGAAACAGACTGTTTTTTAGGTCTTGCCAAAGGTTTTTGAACACCACCTAAAAAGAGGCTACTGATGAGTCCAGATTCCGTCACCTCTTCGGACAGGGTCAGTTCGGACAATGTCTACCTAACCGGACAGGGGCAGTTCGGACACCATCATCCATTGGATTGTTCGAACAGAACTAAAGTATTTAAAAACATAATCACTTCTTGACTAAGTTTCCTGCTCTCCTACTTAGAACTTATGGGTCTTTAAACTTGACTCGGGTCCATTAAACACGACCTGAAAGCCCATAAGGCCCAAATATAAGGGGATAAATACCCAACCACCAACATTAAATGAGGGTAATGAAAATTAAATACAACCAGGCTGCTTAATTCTCCCTCTACACTCTACCCAAATATTAAATACTCACAAACTTCCACATAACTCTAAACAAAAATTACAAACTTACCCTCAGACGAAAATAAACCACACCAAACCAGATTCCAAGGAAAATGATTAAATACTATTTGAGTAGTAGCTAGTGGATAGTGATTGTAGAAATAATAAATCATATCTTGTGACCAAGACATCATCTTATCATGTCAGAGTTTAATAAGTGAGTGAGTTGTTCACATATGAATTTGATCATATTTTGTCTATAACTATATTCCAAAGGAAATGATTCAATACTACTTGAGTTGTAGCTAGTGCAATTTTCTAATTATTCAGACCAAGGCATTGTCTTATCATGCCAGAATTTAATAAGTTGGTTAGTTGTTCACACTTTGAATTTGGTCATATTTTGTCTATAACCGGATTCCAATAAGAATGATTAAATATTATTCCCTATGTTTCATAATATAAGACGTGTGAGAACTTTTCACACATATTAAGAAAAGTAATTATTGTTGTTTTTACTTATAGAAAAAATAAAGTGAAATAAATTTAATTGGTCAAAAAACAATAGAGTAGATGCTTGTTTAACAATTTATTGTTTAAAAATAAAGTAAGTATAATTAAATCACATTGGAATTCGAAAACGAAAACTATTATCAAACATATTTTTTTCTCAAGAAACGTCTTATATTATGAGACATGTGGAGTAGTTAGGTTGTAGCTACTGGATGGTGAAAGTAGAATTAATAAATCATATCTTGTGACCATGGAATTGTCTTATCATGCCAGAGTTTAATAAGTAGGTGAGTTGTTCACACTTTGAATTTAGTCATATTTTGTCTATAAACGGATTCCAAGGAAAATGACTGAATACTAATATTTAAGTTATAGTTCGTTTCAAAAGTTTATTGGAAATTGTGTGAATTAATAAATTCAAACAAAATAACTCAAACAACATTTTCATTCAACAGAAATAAGTGTAACAATAAGCAGAATAATTGAAATGAGCACACACAACAACAATTGGAAACATCACACACAGCAAAAATTGAAAATATCACACACAACAACAATTGAAAACATCACACATAACAAACATGTTACTCCGAATTTAAAATTTTCGATAAGTTCTTAAACATCTTCTGTTCACTATGATTACGAAATGTATTCTTCAACTTCATATACAATCATATCTTATGACCCATGCATTGTTTATCATGCCAGAATTTAATAAGTGGGTGAGTTGTTCACACTTTGAATTTTGCCATATTTTGTCTATAACTAGATCTCGAGAAAAATGATTAAATACTAGTACTTGAGTTGTAGCTAGTGGATTTATGTAATAATTCAGACCAAGCATGGTCTTCTCGAAAGTCTATTGGAAATTATGTTGAATAAATAAATTCAAACAAAATAACTCAAACAGCATTTTCATTCAACATAAATAAGTTTGAACAACAAGCAGAATAATTGAAATTAGCACACACAACAACAATTGAAAACATTACACACAACAACAATTGAAAATATCACACAAGACAACAATTTAAAACATCACACATAACAAATATATTAGCCCGAATTTAAAAATTTTAATAACTTCTTAAACATCTTCTCTTCAGTAGGATTACGAATTTTATTTTGCAACTTCATATACAATCATATCTTGTGACCAAGGCATTGTCTTATCATGCCATAATTTAATAAGTGGGTGAGTTGTTCACACTTTAAATTTTGTCAAATTTTGTCTACAATTGGATTCCAAGGAAAATGTTTAAATACTATTTGAGTAGTAGCTAGTGGATGGTGATTGTAGAAATAATAAATCATATCTTGTGACCAAGCCATTGTCTTATCATGCCAGAATTTAATAAGTGAGTGAGTTGTTCACACTTTGAATTTGGTCATATTTTATCTATAACCAGATTCCAAGGAAAATAATTAGATACTAGTACTTGAGTTGTAGCTAGTGGAGTTTTGTAATAATTCAGACGAAGCATGGTCTTCTCAAAAGTTTACTGTAAATTGTGTTGAATAAATAAATTCAAATAAAATAACTCAAACAACATTTTCATTCAACGAAAATAAGTGTAACCAACAAGCAAAATAATTGAAGTAAGCACAATCAATAATAATTGAAAACATCACACCCAACAACAATTGAAAATATCACACATAACAAACATGGTACTCCTGATAAGGAAATGGAACTTCAAGGACTGAAATGTAAAGAATAAAAATTCATATTATAGATTGTAAAATTAAAGAAGGAATTTAGAACCTTGTATTGAAGTCATGGAAAAATATGAAATTATCCATTTTATGTAACTGTTTCAATTAAGAATTAAGTTATTGCGCCTCTATATAAAGGCCAAGGATGATCTAATAAAGAGGTTGGCTTTTTGAGATAGATCACTTTTGCAATCTAATTTTCTTTCTCTAAAACCTATTTCTCTCTCTACATTATGAATTCTCTCAATCTACTTTGGCAATTCAAGTAATCAAACTCCCCAAATTGGCGAATCCACTGGAACCTGATCAACGATTGGTGCCTAGTCTACTAGTTTGAATTTTTTAAATCTTAAAAAACAATCTTAAAATTTTATAATCAATCCAGAAAACGACTCGCTAGTTCGATCAACTGTTGAAACGCTGAAAAAAGATTTACAAAATGACACAGGATAGACAATAAGGATCTACTATGATTCATCAGACTCAATCTGAGATAGAATTACGAATGAACCAGTTTCTGGATAAGATAAATGCTCTGAACGAGAAATACGACCAGAGAGAGTAGGAGATTCAGTCAGCTAGGCTGAAATCCGAGGTGAGACAAGTGAATGACCAAAATGATGTTGGTGGTCAATCTGATTGATCTTGTACTAATATTCAAATGAGAAGTGAACAGAAAAAGGTGTTATTCGAAGCACCAAAAGAGCATCATTCTTCTCGAAAGGAAAAGAAAGATAAACAGAGGTATGTCACATCTAGTGATGAGGAAGTTGAAAGCTCTGGATCTTATTTTAAAAGATATCGAGGCTCTTCAAAAGAAAAGAATAGTTAACCTCGCAAATCTAAGAAAGAACATAAAGCTAGAAGAGAAAGTGTACCTCGATGTTTGAGGGAGTCGAACTCGTGTGAAGAAAATAAATCAAAACAGTACAATGGGGATGATCGGAATTTGTATGCAGTGATAGGAACTGAGGATCAGTGTGTTCAAGGTGTTGACTGGAAGAATTCTCCATTGACAAATGAGATAAGATCTATCACGCTTCTGAAGCGTTTTGATATTTCAAAAGTAGAGAAATTCGATAGGATGCAAGATCTAGACAATCACATCGAACAGTTTAAGAATTACATGATGAATTTTGAAGATGATGACAGGCTAGTGTGTCGAGATTTTTCCCAAACTTTTAAAGCAACAGCTTTGAAATGGTATAACCGAATTCTGAGGGGGTCCATTTCAAATTTCAGAGAATTTTACAATGTCTTTCGAAGACAGTTTGTGGGAAGTAAGAAGATGATGGAAAATGGAGATACAATCATCCAATACAAGCATGTAGTTGGAGAAAAGATGAAAGATTATATGAAGAGTCCTCCTCTATGTTCTAGGGGTTGAGGAAGAGAATGATGCGAATTCAGAAAGTAATTCGAATTTGGATATGGCTCGTCGATCTCGTGTTTAAGAGGATGATGAAGACGACATAGAAAGTCCTTGATTAAAACGTTCAAGATTAGTGGATGTAGTGTCACTAGCAACAATGAAACCACGGTTAATTGATAAAGAGGAAAGAGAAGACAATGGGGGGTAATTCAATGAGGAGAAGAAGAGCAGCCTCATTTGTTAACCACAGAGAAGGTTCGGGGGAAGGCGTTCGAGGTGAATAATGTAGAGGCATAGCAAATAGAGGTGCCAACAAGGCAGGCCGAGGTGGGTGGATTTAAGTACGGGTACTGTTAGTCATTTTCTCACGCAAGTATACGCGGTCAAATCGTAGCAAGTAATAAGTAAGAAAGATCGTTCCCACGAAGACTAGGTGTATAAGACAAGAATTCACTTATGCAACAACGTATGATTATTAAACTAATGCTTGAACGAGTAATAAAGTATGAATGTAACTAAACAAATCAAGTAACGAGAATATCTAATGAGTTTTACTTATGCGAGAGAAAACATGGAACCCTAACTTCATTGTTTATTTTACTTAGAGTATTAATATACTAAATCAATATGTAAGATAACTACGATTACTAATCAGATAACACAAAATCAGAATACGCTACCTTTCAGTACACGTAAACCAAACCACTTAAACAACCACAAAAGAGATAGCAGTTAAGCAGACACCGCATGCATGACAATCCTATATGTCTATATGAATTGAGGTACAATTGGTTTTAAGCACAAGTTACCTATTTCGATTACATAGGGTAATATGATATGGTTAATGACATATTACGAATCATGAACAATCACAATATGAATCATTCAAGAACCTATGCTAGCATGGCAAGTTCTAAACCCTTAAATATACTTTCGCATTCATTAAAGATAAACAATCTAGATGTTCGCGACGCATCTAACAAAAAAACACAACTATACTAGGTAACCGATAAACATATCTCAAAAAATCAATTAAGCAATAAACCCTAAATATTATTCAAACAAATCCGCTAAGGTTCCACGACAACGATTAGTTCATAATCGAACAAATCATCATCGTGGTCTTAAAAATTAACATAGCTTGATGAATATAAATAAGAATAAAAATAAACGAAGAAGAGTTTAGAAAATATTAAACCATAAAAAACTCAAAGTCAAATCGTCGTCGCTTGCCGTCAATTGCTTTTGCTTGCCATCAATTGCTTTTGCCGCAAACCCAATTAGTGCCCTCGTTTTGTAATCTGCCGTATATTAATTCCCTCTGTTCGTCCGATTCAAGCCTAAAGAAAACGGCACTTTTGTATTAATATTATCAGAAAGCTTTTTGTAAGTCAGCTGAGCTGCTAAAGAATCTACCTTCATGTTTAGAGCTTCAAGCTGAGCTGCTAAAGAAGTGGTAGTGTCTACGTTAAGAATACCAGCTACTTTATGTTGTGATTGTCTCTGAGAAGGGTTCTGGAATTCATTAGCAGCCATCATCTCAAGGAGCTCATGAGCCTCCTCGTAGATTTTCGTTAATAAGGCTCCCCCAGATGCAACATCGACCATGGGCCTTGTTTGCGCACCCAACCCATTGTAGAAGCAATTTATTACTAACCAATCCGGCATCCCATGATGAGGACATTTTCTGAGCATCTCCTTGTAACGCTTCCAAGCTTCACTTAAAGATTCACCATATGACTGAGAAAACTGAGTAATAACATTCCTCAAGGCGGCTGTTCTTGCCATAGGAAAGAATTTTGAGAGAAATTTATGTGCTAGTATATCCCAAGTAGTGATCGAGCCTGCTGGTAAAGAGTGTAACCAGCTCTTAGCTTTGTCCCTCAGAGAAAATGAGAAGAGTCTCAATCTTATGGCATCATCTGAAACATCGTTGAACTTGAAAGTATCACAGATTTCAAGGAAGGTCATAATGTGCATATTAGGATCCTCAGATGAAGCTCCCCCAAACTGACAAGAATTCTGCATCATTTGAATAGTGTTGGGTCTAATCTCAAAATTATTCGCAGCGATATTGGGTCTGACAATGCTAGACTGAATATCCACGATCTTTGGTTGAGAGTATTCCATGAGTGCTTTTGGAGCTGGATCTCCCATTGTAGAATTAGTATCAGAATCTGCGAATATCAACTCTATTCCTTGCTGTGTTTCAAGCTCCTTTTGTACTAGTGCTCTAGTTTGAGATCGTGTTTGCATACACACTCAAGTACCTGAAGCACAAGAAAACACACAAAAAGAAAGTAACTGAATCAAGTCAGTAGTTTTATAATGCCTCCTGCTGATAAGTAATAAAACTGTCAAATAACACCGAGTCCCCGGCAACGGGTACTGTTAGTCATTTTCTCACGCAAGTATACGCGGTCAAATCGTAGCAAGTAATAAGTAAGAAAGATCGTTCCCACGAAGACTAGGTGTATAAGACAAGAATTCACTTATGCAACAACGTATGATTATTAAACTAATGCTTGAACGAGTAATAAAGTATGAATGTAACTAAACAAATCAAGTAACGAGAATATCTAATGAGTTTTACTTATGCGAGAGAAAACATGGAACCCTAACTTCATTGTTTATTTTACTTAGAGTATTAATATACTAAATCAATATGTAAGATAACTACGATTACTAATCAGATAACACAAAATCAGAATACGCTACCTTTCAGTACACGTAAACCAAACCACTTAAACAACCACAAAAGAGATAGCAGTTAAGCAGACACCGCATGCATGACAATCCTATATGTCTATATGAATTGAGGTACAATTGGTTTTAAGCACAAGTTACCTATTTCGATTACATAGGGTAATATGATATGGTTAATGACATATTACGAATCATGAACAATCACAATATGAATCATTCAAGAACCTATAATAGCATGGCAAGTTCTAAACCCTTAAATATACTTTCGTATTCATTAAAGATAAACAATCTAGATGTTCGCGACGCATCTAACAAAAAAACACAACCATACTAGGTATCCGATAAACATATCTCAAAAAATCAATTAAGCAATAAACCCTAAATATTATTCAAACAAATCCGCTAAGGTTCCATGACAACGATTAGTTCATAATCGAACAAATCATCATCATGGTCTTAAAAATTAACATAGCTTGATGAATATAAATAAGAATAAAAATAAACGAAGAAGAGTTTAGAAAATATTAAACCATAAAAAACTCAAAGTCAAATCGTCGTCGCTTGCCGTCAATTGGTTTTGCTTGCCATCAATTGCTTTTGCTTGCCGTCAATTGCTTTTGCCGCAAACCCAATTAGTGCCCTCGTTTTGTAATCTGCCGTATATTAATTCCCTCTGTTCGTCCGATTCAAGCCTAAAGAAAACGACACTTTTGTATTAATATTATCAGAAAGCTTTTTTAAGTCAGCTTTATTAAGTCAAAAAGCTGCTAGACGTTTGCCTCATTTTCTTCTCGGCAAAACTCAGTAGACGTTTGCTTATTTTTCTTCCCGGCAAAACTCAGTCGCCCAAAAGCGGCTGTAAAACCAAAAAATAGCACACCCCCTTTCTTCTTTACATCTCTTTATATATATATATATATTCTGCCGAAACCCTAAAAAAATCAAAAACGAATTATGAAATATTTTTACTAAATAAAATAATATTTTAAACAATATAGCTAAATAAAATCTTCGCCTTTAATATTATTTTCTTAATTTAACATTAATTTCTTTTTTATGCTTCGTTTTAATATATATATTTTTAATTTAATATTTTAAACAATATCTCATAAAATATATTTTCCTTTTTTTCAACATTAATATATTTTTCAAACATTAATATATATTTTTTTGGAAAATCACTCGTCATAATATATTTTTAGCATTAATATATATATTTTTTGGAAAATCACTCATCATAATATATTTTTAGCATTAATATATTATCTTTTCTTTTCAACTGTTCCAAAATTTCCCTAAATACATTAATTTTCTAGTCTCTTCAATTTCAACCCCAAATTTATTAATATTATCACAATTTACCCAGAGCACAAGCGCCTTTAAGAATACTGGAAAATCACGTTAAAACTCAACGAATACTTGAGAACCGGTGACGATTTTAAGAATAATGGAAGCGTAATAAGTGATATGAAATGCACTTATTAAACCCCCAAACTTAAACCGTTTCTTGTCCTCAAGCAATGCAAAACAGGTTTAACAATTGATGCATGAATGCAACTGAATTTAAATGAATGCAAGAACGCAATGATCCCGAACGAGTAACCGTAACTAATTCAGCATAAATGCCTCAACGAATGTAATGACCTCGGAATGTGAAATAACTAGGTACTCAAATGTTAGTAATACAAGTGAAGAAGCGTGTGTGTGTGCTCAAACTCAATCGACATGTTTTTAGTACAAATTAATGGACCTTACTTGTTCTCATCATAATAATCACAAGATTAGAAACGAAATACAACCTAGATTCTTCATAGTCAAGTTGCACATCCATATTTCTCCGGGGTTGTCAAAGATTTATTATGCTTTACTCTATATACAAACACATAAAGGCTTATTTGACCGTGCAATGGACGAGGTCCCTTAAAGACTTATACAATGGTACCCATGTAACGAGCTTTAGGTTAGCGGATCCCAGACCGGAAAAGTATTAGGTCACTAGGTACAAAGTCCCTTAGAACTTAATAACTCGAGCACCAAAGAGCTCATCCTAGCCAATTTTTACCTTTTTCTTTCTTTCTTTTTTTGAATCGGCGATTGGGAATGAGTGTGTTTCACTCCATCTCATTCCACCCCTAGACTACTCGTAATATGCAGCCCCCAGCGAGAGGACGTACGTCAACGAGCGGCTACTAGCCTTTGACGCCTAACTAAATAATACACATATTTATCTTTCAACTCCCCCAAACTTATCTTTTTGCAATCCATGAACTAATAAAGGATTAAGGTGTAATTCTGAACCTAATCAAGGATTATGTATAACAATACTCAAGTGTGTCCGTAACCAGCATCAAAACAATCGATGAGTCTACATGTATTAATTGTGCTTCTACATCAAGCAAGCTAACTGACAAGCAACCTAATTAGATTTTATTCCTATTGTCATTCCAAACAATTTTCATCATCGGCTACTTAAGTAGAAACAGCAACTCAAGGGATCACAGACGCAAAATGCATGGAAAAAAAATGCTATGCTAATAGACTAAGTCAATCCTAAACATAGTCTATATAATCATGGCATGAAAATACAAATAAGCATGACTAACATGAATAACTACTATGATGAATGCTACTACAAGAAATTAAAAGATAAAAGAAACACTCCCCTATTCGTCTAGCAGTGTTGATCATTGTTTCTCAGTGGGTTGCCTCCCACAAAGCGCTTGTTTAACATCGATAGCTCGACGATACCACTCGGAATCATATAGTGTCGAGGCTGATGCTGAATGCCTCACGGTTCTCCATATTTCCATAGTAATGCTTGAGTCGTTGACCATTGACTTTGAATACTTTATCTGGCAATTTCTCATAGATTTCAACTGCTCCATGTGGATATATTGTCTTGACTTTAAAAGGTCCAGACCATCTTGACTTGAGCTTCCCTAGGAAAAGCTTTAGACGAGAGTTGAAAAGAAGAACCATTTGACCCGGCTCAAAAGCTTTATGTAGAAGCTTCCTATCATGCCATTTCTTGACTTTTTCCTTATACATCTTCGAGTTCTCATAGGCTTGAGACCGAAACTCGTCAAGTTCATTCAATTGAAGCACACGCTTCTCGCCAGCTGCTTGAATGTCGAAATTCAACTTCTTTAAAGCCCAGAATGCCTTATGTTCGAGTTCTGCTGGAAGATGACAAGCTTTACCATATACTAACTGAAATTGTGACATCTCAAGTGGAGTTTTGTAAGCCGTTCGGTATGCCCATATTACTTCATCTAACTTCAGAGACCAATCTTTCCTTGAAGGATTCACCACTTTTTCTAAGATTCGCTTGATTTCTTGATTCGAGACTTCAGCTTGGCCATTAGTTTGAGGGTGGTAAGCGATAGCAACACGATGAGAAACACCATATTTAGCCAACAATGCTATGAACTGACGATTGCAAAAGTGAGTCCCTTCATCACTGATTATAGCACGAGGAGTTCCGAAGCGAGTGAATATTTGCTTACGAAGGAAATTGAGCACTACCTTAGCATCGTTAGTTGGGAGAGATTTCACCTCTACCCACTTAGATACATAATCCACAGCTAAGAGTATGTATAGATTGTTGCAGGAGGAAACAAATGGTCCCATGAAATCTATTCCCCATACATCGAATACCTCAACCTCAAGAAGCATATTAAGGGGCATCTCATTTCGCCTAGAAATACTACCAACCCTTTGGCATCAATCGCATCTACGAACGTACAGATGAGCATCCTTAAACAAGGTAGGCCAGTAGAAACCTGCTTGAAGAACTCGAGCAGCTGTCTTATCCCCAGCATAATGTCCTCCATAAACCGTAGAGTGACAATCATATAAAACTTTCTCAATCTCACTGTATGGAATGCAACGTCGGATCATCTTATCAGCACACTGTTTAAACAAGAATGGTTCATCCCAAAGATACCATTTCACGTCATGCAAGAATTTCTTTCGTTGAGCCCAAGTAAAATCTGAAGGGATCACATTGTTAACCAGATAGTTAACAAAATCAGCAAACCATGGTACTTCTCCTTGAATCACGAACAACTGCTCATCTAGGAAACATTCGTTGATAAGAATTCCATCTCCCTTGTCTTTCTCATGTTGCTCAAGACGTGAGAGATGGTCAGCTACCTGGTTTTCAGTCCCCTTTCTGTCTTTAATTTCCAACTCGAATTCCTGAAGCAAGAGTACCCATCGAATTAAGCGAGGCTTTGCATCCTTTTTAGATAGCAGGTACTTGATAGCCGAATGATCCGTGAAAACCGTAACCTTAGCACCAAGCAAGTAGGATCTGAACTTTTCAAAACCATAGACAACAACCAAAAGCTCTTTTTCAGTAACTGTGTAGTTTCGTTGTGCATCATTGAGGGTTTTACTAGCATAGTGAACCACGTGAAACACCTTCAGCTTCCTTTGACCAAGAACGACTCCCACAGCGAAATCACTAGCATCACACATCATCTCAAATGGTTCTTCCCAGTTAGGCGCAGTGATGATAGGGGCTGAAGTCAACGTTTTCTTCAAGAGCTCAAAAGCAACGAAACACTCTTAAGTAAATCGAAAGGGAACATCCTTTTCCAGTAGACTACAAAGTGGTTTGGTGATCTTTGAGAAGTCCTGAATAAAACGTCTATAAAATCCAGCATGACCAAGAAAACTACGAATTCCTTTCACTGAGATAGGAGGAGGAAGCTTTTTGATCGTTTCAAGCTTGGCCTTGTCTACTTCTAAACCCCTTTTAGACACCTTGTGTCCAAGGATGATACCTTCTTGAACCATGAAGTGACATTTTTCCCAATTAAGAATGAGGTTTGTTTTCACACATCTCTCAAGTACTCTACCCAAATTAGGTAGACAGCCATCGTATGATTTCCCAAAGACCGTGAAATCGTCCATGAACACCCCCATGATATCACCAACCATTTCAGAGAAAATAGCCATCATGCACCTTTGAAAAGTAGCGGGTGCATTGCAAAGTCCAAACGAGACACGTCGAAAAGCAAAGGTACCAAAAGGGCATGTGAAAGTCGTCTTCTCCTGATCTTCTGGAGCTATACAAATCTGATTGTATCCTGAATATCCATCGAGCATACAGTAATATGCATGGCCCACCAACCTGTCCAACATCTGATTAATAAATGGCAAGGGAAAGTGATCTTTTCTAGTGGCCTTATTCAATTTACGATAATCCATACAAATTCTCCATCCAGTGACTGTCCGAGTGGGGATGAGTTCATTCTTTTCATTTGTTACTACTGTCATTCCTCACTTCTTTGGTACACATTGCACCGGGCTTACCCAGTGACTGTCTGAGATAGGATAAATAATGCCTGCATATAGCCACTTCAGGATTTCTTTCTTCACCACCTCTTTCATGATAGGATTTAGTCTCCTCTGATGCTCGATAGATGGTTTGCTCCCTTCTTCGAGCAGAATCTTGTGCATGCAGTAAGAGGGACTGATTCCCTTGATATCTGCTATGGTCCAACCAATGGTTGATTTGAACTTCCTCAGGACTCTCAATAGCTTTTCTTCCTCACTACCTGAAAGGTTAGATGCAATAATAACGGGTAATGTAGATGACTCTCCTAAGTAAGCATACATGAGATGATCTGGTAGTAGTTTGAGTTCAAGTTTAGGAGCTTCTTCTAGCGAAGGTTTAAGCCTTTCTTGAGAATCCTTAAGATCACCCAGTCTGAGCGACTCATGTGGAATATTGAGCCTCTTTTGATACGGGGCTGCCTGTAGTAGTTGAACACATTCGGATATCTCTTCGTCTTCTAAGTCAGATTCACCATGTAGAACTCTGCCTAGAACATCTGAACTCGCATACCGATCCACCTCATTGTTGTGCAAAGAATCGATCATATCCAACCTGAAACATTCTTCATCCTCTGTTGGAGATTTCATAGCCTTAAAAACATTGAAAGTGATATTCTGATCTTGCACTCTCATAGTGAGTTCCCCTTTTTGGACATCGATCAGAGTTTTTCCCGTAGCCAAGAATGATCTTCCCATGATGATGGGGATGTTTTTGTCCTCTTCAAAATCCAAGATAACGAAGTCAGCAGGAAAGATGAGCTTGTCTACCTTTACTAAGACATCTTCTACAATCCCACGAGGATATGTAATAGAACGATCAGCCAGTTGCAAAGAGATATTAGTCGGTTTTGGCTCAGGTAGCCCAAGTTTCTCAAACACAGATAGGGGCATCAGATTGATGCTCGCTCCCAAATCACATAAGCATTTGCTGAAAGTTAAATTGCCGATTGAACAAGGAATGGTGAAGCTTCCTGGATCTTTAAGTTTGGGAGGCAATTTTTGTTGTAAGATCGCACTGCATTCCTCAGTGAGCGCCACTATCTCAAAATCACCAAGCTTTAACTTTTTCGAAAGAATTCCCTTCATGAACTTGGCATAACTAGGCATTTTCTCTAATGATTCAGCAAAGGTATGTTGATGTGTAGCTTCTTGAATACCTCCAAAAATCTCCCAAACTGAGCATCTAGCTTCTGTTTCTGCAACCTTTGCGGAAAACGTGGAGGAGGGTAGATCATAGGCTCAACAACTGACTGAGATGGCTTGTTAGGTGGCTGATCTTGACCAGAATTAACCTCAGATGAGGGCTGATTTTGAGAATAATCCACCTCTTGTTCAATTGTGGGTTCTCAGCTACCTTTCCTGATCGCAAGGTGATAGCTTGGCATTGCTCCTTGTTGTCCCGTTTACCTGGATTATGTTCTGTGTCGCTAGGAAGAACTCCCTGAGGTCTAACAATCATGTTACTGGCCATCTGCCCAATCTGATTTTCCAAGGTTTTGTGAGATACCATCAGACTTTTAATCATTAACTTCATCTCTTCGAATTCAGAGTCTCTCACAGAATGTTGAGAAGGGTCATGATGTTGATTCTGAGGTTGTCTTGGGGCATACTGTTGAGATTGATGTTGCTGCCCTTGTTGCTGAAATCCAGGAGGAGCGTATGGCTTAGCACCATAATGCTGATTACCTTGTTGATTATTGCCCCAACTGAAGTTTGGATGATTTCTGTTGCTTGGGTGATAGGTGTTTGAGATTGGTTTTTGATTCTGCCTCTGAAAGTTACTCACAAATTGCACTGACTCAGTAGAGATTGGGCATTGTTGAGTGTCATGCCCTCCAGCACAAATCTCGCACACACTAGCTACTTGTTGTACCCCTAGTTTAGTCAAAGAATCTACCTTCATGTTTAGAGCTTCAAGCTGAGCTGCTAAAGAAGTGGTAGTATCTACGTTAAGAATACCAGCTACTTTATGTTGTGATTGTCTCTGAGAAGGGTTCTGGAATTCATTAGCAGCCATCATCTCAAGGAGCTCATGAGCCTCCTCATAGATTTTCGTTAATAAGGCTCCCCCAGATGCAACATCGACCATGGGCCTTGTTTGCGCACCCAACCCATTGTAGAAGCAATTTATTACTAACCAATCCGGCATCCCATGATGAGGACATTTTCTGAGCATCTCCTTGTAACGCTTCCAAGCTTCACTTAAAGATTCACCATATGACTGAGAAAACTGAGTAATAACATTCCTCAAGGCGGCTGTTCTTGCCATAGGAAAGAATTTTGAGAGAAATTTATGTGCTAGTATATCCCAAGTAGTGATCGAGCCTGCTGGTAAAGAGTGTAACCAGCTCTTAGCTTTGTCCCTCAGAGAAAATGAGAAGAGTCTCAATCTTATGGCATCATCTGAAACATCGTTGAACTTGAAAGTATCACAGATTTCAAGGAAGGTCATAATGTGCATATTAGGATCCTCAGATGAAGCTCCCCCAAACTGACAAGAATTCTGCATCATTTGAATAGTGTTGGGTCTAATCTCAAAATTATTCGCAGCGATATTGGGTCTGACAATGCTAGACTGAATATCCACGATCTTTGGTTGAGAGTATTCCATGAGTGCTTTTGGAGCTGGATCTCTCATTGTAGAATTAGTATCAGAATCTGCGAATATCAACTTTATTCCTTGCTGTGTTTCAAGCTCCTTTTGTACTAGTGCTCTAGTTTGAGATCGTGTTTGCATACACACTCAAGTACCTGAAGCACAAGAAAACACACAAAAAGAAAGTAACTGAATCAAGTCAGTAGTTTTATAATGCCTCCTGCTGATAAGTAATAAAACTGTCAAATAACACCGAGTCCCCGGCAACGGCGCCAAAAACTTGTTAGTCCCTTTCTCACGCAAGTATACGCGGTCAAATCGTAGCAAGTAATAAGTAAGAAAGATCGTTCCCACGAAGACTAGGTGTATAAGACAAGAATTCACTTATGCAACAACGTATGATTATTAAACTAATGCTTGAACGAGTAATAAAGTATGAATGTAACTAAACAAATCAAGTAACGAGAATATCTAATGAGTTTTACTTATGCGAGAGAAAACATGGAACCCTAACTTCATTGTTTATTTTACTTAGAGTATTAATATACTAAATCAATATGTAAGATAACTACGATTACTAATCAGATAACACAAAATCAGAATACGCTACCTTTCAGTACACGTAAACCAAACCACTTAAACAACCACAAAAGAGATAGCAGTTAAGCAGACACCGCATGCATGACAATCCTATATGTCTATATGAATTGAGGTACAATTGGTTTTAAGCACAAGTTACCTATTTCGATTACATAGGGTAATATGATATGGTTAATGACATATTACGAATCATGAACAATCACAATATGAATCATTCAAGAACCTATGCTAGCATGGCAAGTTCTAAACCCTTAAATATACTTTCGCATTCATTAAAGATAAACAATCTAGATGTTCGCGACGCATCTAACAAAAAAACACAACTATACTAGGTAACCGATAAACATATCTCAAAAAATCAATTAAGCAATAAACCCTAAATATTATTCAAACAAATCCGCTAAGGTTCCACGACAACGATTAGTTCATAATCGAACAAATCATCATCGTGGTCTTAAAAATTAACATAGCTTGATGAATATAAATAAGAATAAAAATAAACGAAGAAGAGTTTAGAAAATATTAAACCATAAAAAACTCAAAGTCAAATCGTCGTCGCTTGCCGTCAATTGCTTTTGCTTGCCATCAATTGCTTTTGCCGCAAACCCAATTAGTGCCCTCGTTTTGTAATCTGCCGTATATTAATTCCCTCTGTTCGTCCGATTCAAGCCTAAAGAAAACGGCACTTTTGTATTAATATTATCAGAAAGCTTTTTGTAAGTCAGCCTGAAGTAAGTCAGCTTTATTAAGTCAAAAAGTTGCTAGACGTTTGCTTCTTTTTCTTCTCGGCAAAACTCAGTAGACGTTTGCTTCTTTTTCTTCTCGGGAAAACTCAGTCGCTCAAAAGCGGCTGTAAAACCAAAAAATAGCACACCCCCTTTCTTCTTTACATCTCTTTATATATATATTCTGCCGAAACCCTAAAAAAATCAAAAACGAATTATGAAATATTTTTACTAAATAAAATAATATTTTAAACAATATAGCTAAATAAAATCTTCTTCTTTAATATTATTTTCTTAATTTAACATTAATTTCTTTTTTATGCTTCGTTTTAATATATATTTTTTTAATTTAATATTTTAAACAATATCTCATAAAATATATTTTCCTTTTTTTTCAACATTAATCTATTTTTCAAGCATTAATATATATATTGTTTTGGAAAATCACTCGTCATAATATATTTTTAGTATTAATATATATATTTTTTGGAAAATCACTCGTCATAATATATTTTTAGCATTAATATATTTTCTTTTCTTTTCAACTGTTCCAAAATTTCCCTAAATACATTAATTTTCCAGTTTCTTCAATTTCAACCCCAAATTTATTAATATTATCACAATTTACCCAGAGCACAAGCGTCTTTAAGAATACTGGAAAATCACGTTAAAACTCAACGAATACTTGAGAACCGGTGACGATTTTAAGAATAATGGAAGCGTAATAAGTGATATGAAATGCACTTATCAGGTACAAGAAAAAGGTTTGGGAAGATATTGCTCGTGGGATGGAGCAATTTGTGAAGACTGGAACGCGGTCAGCCCTTGTGCAGGAGTTAGGTAGCGGGGTAGCTCAAGTTAATGTCGTTAGGCCTGAGAATATACCCACAACTGGTCGGGTTTCAAAACCGAGCGGGTCTAAAATAGTGCTGGAAGAGCTGCCACCTTCTAAGATTTCCATGCCAAAGCTTTCCATACTAATGTTTGAGCAGTTGAAGAAATGTCCAAAGCTCTCATTTTACGATAACATGCCCATGAGTGAAATAATTTAGAGGCAAGTGGAATTGGCCATTGAGGTATGCCTTTAACACCGAGTAGCATTCATTTATAATCAAGTGTACTTTTCTTAGTGAAGTGTTTATTGCAGATGCACCATAATTCAAGCATCATGTCCTACCGGCGTATGTCGAAAGTAGACATGCAAGTGATGGCAAGGGTGGAGACCCGAAGCTATGTCTTTTGGGTCCATGAGAGGGTTAAACACGGAGCTCACCCGATATAAGCATACATATGAATCGGCCCAGACCCTTAAAGCTACCATAGTTCAGGAAAATGAGAAGTTAAATAAGGAGGTCATGCTAGTGTGAGGGGCGCGAGAGGTCTGTGAACAAAAGAACAAGGAATTAATGTCAGAGACCGCAACATTAATATCGTAAAACAATAGTTTTGTCAAAAGGAATGAAAATATGATGTCCCAAAACTCGGAGCTACTGGAACAGAAGATGGAACGGGCAAGGAGGGTAGAGGACCAAGCAGATCACCTTGCTGGACTTGTGGTTGAAAATGGAAATATAAAAATCGTTGCGAACGAACTAAAGGCGCAGATGGCCAACCATCTTAAGGATTTATTGAATAAAGCAAAGGTTGATTTAGAGCAAAAAGAGAAATAGGTTATGGATATGGTGGCGAATAGCCAGAGGGACATGCTAGCTGAGCTACTGAAGTTGAACCCCGGAATGAAGCTCGGGCCCTTTAGCAAGTTCACGCCTTAGTTGAAAAAATATAAGAATGTGAGTGAAATGATTCTAGAGGCAGATCCACTGATTCTCGAACCCTTAAATTTAGCTATGCTAGTAGTGCAAGTTGGCGGGGGTCAGCAAAAGTTACCAGAGAATATTTTATCATTAGCTGCCCCTAATGCATAAAGTTAATATATTATATATGAAACATTATGGAATCCTTTTTTTTGTTGGTATGTGGCACCTAAAGTGCAATATTTGACTATTTTTGTTGGTCCACAAGGTGGCTGACTGATGTTATAATGTTTTTTGGATATATGTGTTTATTTAGTTTATACGGTTTAGAAGAAGTTCTTATAAGGTTGAGCTCAGTATAGCTCATTGCATAGTTGATCCGAATAATATTCCACAACTGTAGTCGCGGAGAGGTCTATGTGACCCATTGCATAGTCTCAATAGGACTTGACTTAATAGTCAGCTCGGGTATATACCATGTACAAAATATGAGGCTCAATGTGGCCTTTGCGTAGGTGTGGCAAATTAGCCCGATCTCATATAGACTCTATGGTATGGGCTCAGTATTGCCCCTTGCGTAGCCCGTAGGCGTGGTCATTGACCCATTCGCTATTTATAAGGACGAAGAGATAAATAAACACACTTTTTGGCGAAAACTAAAATTGTATTAAATAGGATTTGTTATAGCCTGATGTCTCGTTAAAAAAAACATCGCGCCATCAGAAGGGAAAAAGAGCGCATCAGCTAGTTTTACAGCTCAGATCGATATACCTTAAGATGATTTACATGCAATGGATGCTTCAAAGCATAGCCCTCTGCGTCTACTAGGCGATAGGCTTCACTGTGTCCTTTGGAGATTACTGTGTATGGCCCATCCTAATTAGGCCCCAGCTTTCCTGATGTCTTCTCTCCACATCCTTGAAATGTATTCTTCATTACCATGTCGCCTATATTGAAAGTAAGAGGCTTGAGGAATGCGTTAAAGTGGCATCTTATTAAACTCATGTAATGCTCAGCTCAGAGTCATACTTGATCACGACGCTCCTCAATAAGATCAATCTCGACCGATTTGCCTTCGTCGTTGTGATCCTCATCATAGGCAGCTACTCGGTGGCTCGGTACTATGACCTCGACCGGGATGACTGCTTCACTACCATAAACTAAAAAAATGAGTATCATTAGTGGTTGTCCGCGGCGTAGTTTTATAGGCTCACAATACTTCAGGAAACTTGTCCGGCCATTTGCCTTTAGCTCATTCCAGATTCTTCTTGAGATCCTCCAAAATTGTTATGTTAGTAACTTCCACCTGACTATTAGCCTGCATGTTGATGAGTCCGAATTCGAAGTGCTCCCCGGAAGGGCAGCTATATGTAAATCTCTCCGTAAACCGGACAGGATATTTGAACCGGACAAGTGACTTCGAACACTGTGAGCCTAAGGCTGTTCGAACTATGACAAAAGTATTAAAAAACCTAAACACTTCTTGACTAAGCTACCTGTCCTCTTGCTTAAAACTCATGGGTCTTTAAACATGACCCGGGTCCATTAAACTTGACCCGAAAGCCCATAAGGGCCCAAATTTCATACTATAAATACCCAACCACCAGCATTAACTATGGGTAAGAAAAATTAACTGCTGTCAAGCTGCTTAATTCTCTCTCCACATTAAAAGCACTTTGAAACACCCTTAAACACCCACACACCACCGTGAAACACCCTCACACCGCCTTAAAACTCCGCTTGAAATTACCAGCCTACCCTCAGGCTACTTTTATCCTCACCAAATTGGCGACCACAGTGGGAGGCGACGGTGCCTGAATCAAGTATTCGAAACCAAGTAAAGAAATTCTGTCCGAATGAATCCGGATAATCCAGAGCTTCCACCAGCTTTGCTCGAAGTGGTGGAAGAGAACGATGAGTATACTGTCCAAGAGCTCGACAGGTTAAAACTTGAGATAGAAGCTCTGAGGGCTGAAAAATCCAAGATGGGCGTGAAAGAGAAATCTAAAGCATCAGCTGCTCACCACACCGATAACCCAAGAGAGCATGGGGTTTCCAAAACTCATGAGAGCACTAAGAAGACGCATGCCAGCTCTAAAAAATCTCACCGGTCCAAGCCTGTGGAGAGTTCTGACTCGAGTTTAGAGTCTTCGGACAGCTCTTCGGACAGTGAGGGAAATG
This sequence comes from Limnanthes douglasii subsp. nivea, assembly GCA_036936605.1. NCBI lineage: Eukaryota > Viridiplantae > Streptophyta > Magnoliopsida > Brassicales > Limnanthaceae > Limnanthes > Limnanthes douglasii. Next base: position 286,100,715 of record JAUPFV010000004.1, read on the forward strand.
AAAAGTCCTTGTCCTCTAGTAGTGATGAGGGACGAACCAAGAAGAAACAAAAGCAAGTTAAAAAGTATTCCAGAAAAAGAGATCACCATGGAAGAATGAAGAGGCATATTGGAAAAGGGTCATCTCACACCCAGAGGCATGTAGACCGGATGCTGATGGATCCTTTTGCCTTCCATGATGAACCAGGTATCTTTGCAACTCCTAATGAGGATACCGTGTTTAGTCGTGGAAGGAATTGGAGGCAGTCTCCACTGTCTTCTAAAATCCTGTCCGGAAACCTCCCCAAGAGGTTTGACAGCACCAAGATGGAGAAGTATGATGGTAGTACTGATCCAGGCAATCATCTGGAGCAATTCAAGAACTTCATGATAAACTTTGATGATGATGATAAACTACTCTGTAGGGCATTCTCCCAGTCTTTTACGGGGAGTGCTCTGAAATGGTACAATAGCCTGCCTCAGGGTTGTATTAAAGACTTTGATACTTTTTGGATGGCCTTTCGAAGGCAGTTTGTGGGGAGTAAGGAGCTGAAGGGCAATGGAGACACAATAATCCATTGTGCCCAAGAGCCAAATGAGTCGTTAAAGGAGTACATAAGTCGTTTTGTAAACACAAAGAATGGGTTGGCTGATTGCTTCGAACAGGTGGCAATAGCATCCCTAAGACAAGGTTTGAACCCAGGCAACCTGGCTGATTCGGTGACCAGGAAGAAAGCCATGACCTGGGGAGGATTGCTGAATCAAGTTGGCAAGCAAATAAATGTTGATGAAACAAAAAAGACCAGGGTGCACAGACAGGTGAGATCCACCCCGGTGGCACCAACTCCAAATCAAAACCAGTCCGGGAACAAAGCAAGAGAAACCGGACAGGGGCATGGAAGGGGAAAAGCTCAGTCTCAACCAGCTGCTCCTGCATAAAGTCAACAGTCTAGAAACAAAAGAGGGCCATGGGTCCAACCGGAGTGGTTTGCAGAGCTCAAAGAAAGTGTGGCAACCATTTTCGATAAAACAAAAGATGAAGTACACTACCGGAGACCGGCAACCTTGCAGTCTCCCAGAGAACATCGAAATAATTCCTTTTGCCAATACCATAATGATATTGGCCATACCACCGATGATTGCATAGCGTTGAAACAAGAGGTACAAAACTTGATTGAAAGAGGGAAGTTGGGTGCATACGTTAAAAGGAGAGGAGGCAACAGGCCTGACAACACTCATAGGGTTGGTCCAAGAAATGCTGCCCCGGAGGGGGCAATGGTAATAGTTGAAAGGTTTGATGTGGATTCTGAGTACTTGGACCCTGATCCAACAAGAAACAGAGTGGGTGCTATAGAGGAGCGTTCCAGATCGGTCTCCGGGCTCATTAAATTCTTTGAGTCACTGACAATTTTCGGAGGGGACACTGTAACGGCTCCTACCACTTCGTCAAGAAAAAGGCATGTTCATAATTTGGCTTCCCAGCTAGAAGGGGGTATGACCTCTTATCAATCATCGAATTCATTCCCATTTATTGTCTTTGATGGGGATGATTTAAGAGACATTACTGGCCCTCATGAGGATGCTGTTGTTATAGGAGCATCAGTAGGGGGCAATGAGATAAGGCGAATTCTGGTAGATACTGGAAGTTCTGCCAATATCCTTTTTCTAGACACTTACAAGAAAATGAAAAATCCAGCTGTGATTCAAAAGTCGGACAGGTCGATCGTGGGCTTCACGGGCAGCTCAGCCGATGTAATCGGAGAGTTTGAAGAAGAAGTGTTGTTGGGCAAGGGCCCTTTCAAGAAAACGGTCAGAATACTCTTCATTGTGGTATATTGTCCCACTTGCTACAATGCTATTCTAGGGAGATCTTGGCTCTCTAGGATGCATGCAGTGGCTTCGACAGTCCATCAATGTCTAAAATATGTTGTTCAGGGGCAGGTTGGAGTTGTCCGGATCAGCCAAAAAGTTGCAAGAGAATGCTATGCCACTGCCTTGGCTCCACGAACGCTGGGGGCAGTCCGTATAAATGACCAATAGCAGTTTGAGGGCCTTTCTGGGGGTGAGGGTGAAATTGATGACCCCAGAGAGACCCCCGGAGTGTTGATTCCAATTGAGGAGGTTGAAACACACTGCTTGGAAGAGGGAAAAAATGTCAAGATAGGGTCCAGAATGCCACCAATGTTGAAAGAAGAGATGTTGAAATTCTTAAAAGACCATCAGCATGTTTTTGCTTGGTGCAATACTGATGTTACTGGAGTTCCATCAGAGGTGATTTCCCATCACCTATCAGTCCGGAGAGATGTGGCACCAGTGGTACAAAAAAGGAGAGCTTTCTCAAAAGAAAAGGCTGATGTCATTGTACAAGAGGTTGACAGACTCACAAAGATGGGGCACATTAAAGAATCTCAGTACCCTTTGTGGACTGCCAATCCTGTCTTGGTAAAAAAGAAGAATGGTAAATGGCGTATGTGCATTGACTTCACAGACCTCAATCGAGCTTGCCCAAAAGACTTGTATCCGGTTCCCCGGATAGATCAGTTAGTAGACTCTACTTCTGGGAACAAGCTACTCTCCTTCATGGATGCCTTCTCCGGGTACAATCAGATCCAGGTGGATCCAAAAGATCAAGAGCATACCACTTTTGTGACTGATAGAGGTTTACACTGCTACAAGGTGATGCCCTTTGGCTTGAAAAATGCTGGGGCTACTTATCAAAGGTTAGTCAACAAGGCATTTGCTGATCAAATTGGAAGAAATATGGAGGTTTACATTGACGATATGATGGTGAAAAGCGTGGATGAGCAGTTGCACTTGTCCGACCTCCAAGAGACTTTTGCCAACCTGGCCAAAGTAAATTTAAAACTAAACCCTGAAAAGTGTGTGTTCGGAGTGCAGTCCGGGAAGTTCTTAGGGTATATCATAAGTGAGCATGGAATACAGCCTGACCCGGACCAACTCAATGCTTTGTTCCAAATGGAGCCTCCTCGAAACATTAAAGAAGTACAGCGATTAACGGGGAGGTTGGCAGCCTTGAACAGATTCATCTCCAGGTCTTCGGACAGATGTGCTCCATTCTTTCAAACCCTGAAGGGTGCAAAGGGGTTTGAATGGACACCATAGTGTGATGAGGCATTCAATAAAATCAAGAAGCATCTGTCCTCTCCCAAGACTTTGTTCAAACCAATCGATGGGGAGACTCTCTTTGTATATCTGGTTGTTTCAAGTTGTACCATCAGTGCTGTGTTAGTAAGGGAGGTTGATGGGTATCCTCACCCAGTGTACTACATCAGCAAAAGCTTGATTGATGCTGAGAGGCGTTACTTGAAACTAGAAAAACTAGCTTTGGCCTTGGTGATAGCTGCAAGAAAAATGAGGCCTTACTTTCAGGCTCATCCTATTGTTGTCCGGACGTCTTTCCCTTTAAAGAATGTCCTTAAAAAAGCAGACATTTCAAGCAGAATGACGAAGTGGTCAGTAGAGTTGGGGGACTTCGACATAGACTTTGCTCCTCGGACAGCAGTAAAAGCTCAAGCTGTGGCTGATTTTCTGGTCGAATTCCATTCTGATAGGGATTCAGAACAACCTGCTGATTCAAAAGACAAAAAAGTGTGGATTGTCCGAACAGACGGAGGATCCGGTACCATGGGATCTGGGGCAGGAATATGTCTCACTTCCCCCTATGGGGACAACATGTTCCAAGCTATTTGTTTTGCTTTCAGGGCATCCAATAATGAGTCTGAATACGAAGCAGCTATAGCTGGGTTAAAATTGGCATACATCTGTGGAACAAAAAGGGTCAAGCTACTAAGTGACTCCCAATTGCTTGTCCACCATGCTCTAGGCCTGTCAGAGGCTAGAAAGGAGCAATTGATCAAATACTTGCTCCTCCTTAAAAATGAAGCGTCAAAGTTTAAAGTTGTTGTCTATGAGCACATTCCCCGGACAGAGAATGAGCTAGCAGACTCATTGGCAACGATAGCATATACGGAGTCCTATCCATGGATCCATGTGCTCGAAAGCCCTTCTATTCAACTTGATGAAGGTGAAAAAGAGGAAGTCTTTGAAATACAAGTAAACCGGCCTCAAGACTGGAGGTCTCCTCTTATGCAATATCTGTCTGATGGCATCGTGCCCTTGGATAAATCACAAGCCAGAACGTTGAAACACAGGGCTCGTGGTTTCATTATGATTAGAGAAGTCTTGTACAAAAAGTCCTATAGCAAACCTCTCCTACGCTGTTTAGGGGATCATGAGTCACAAATGGTTCTCTCCGAATTGCATGATGGTGAGGGATCAGCCCATTGTGGATTTAGAGCTTTAACAAGAAGAGTGCTTCTCTCCGGATATTATTGGCCATCAATAATGAAAGATGCTAAGGAGCTGGTAAGGAGGTGTGACCCATGCCAGAGGTACAGCAATGAAATTCATGTACCAGCCATTCCTTTGGAATCAATTTCTGAGCCCATCCCTTTTGCTCGATGGGGATTGGACTTAGTTGGGCCTCTCCCTGTGGCGTCCGGAGGGCGTAAAACCATAATTGTAGCCATTGACTACTTCTCGAAGTGGATAGAAGCAGCCCCCTTGGCAGGGACAACATCGAAAGCTGTTATAAAGTTCATTTTATCCAATATATGTTGCAGATTCGGTGTCCCCCAGAAAATAACAATAGACAATGGGCCGCAGTTTGACAACAGAGAAATGGAAAGCTTCTGTGCCTCAAGGGGTATTCAGCACTGCTTTTCTTCACCTTTCCACCCACAGGCCAATGGGCAAGTTGAGGTGGCTAATAGAACAATACTGTCCGGGTTAAAGAAAAATTTGGAAGGGGCTGCTGGGAAGTGGCCTAGTTATCTACAAGAACTCTTGTGGGCCTACCGGACAACACCTGGGGCTGCAACACAAGAATCGCCTTTTGCCTTGGTCTATGGAATGGATGCAGTAGCCCCCATAGAGAAGACACTCCCCTCCTTTCGAGTCCCCAACTTCTCCGGACAGGCTAATGAGATGACAATTAGAAATCAACTTGATTTAATTGAAGAAAGGCGAGTAAAAGCTCATCTTAGAATGGCACACTATCAGGGCTTGATGAGAAGCAGGTTTGCTTCTAAAGTTAAAAGAAGGGATTCTCAGCCAGGAGATAAAGTATTAAGAAAAGTTTTCTTGCATACTAAGGAAAAGCTCTTCGGAAAGCTGGCCCCAACTTGGGAGGGTCCGTATACTGTGGTTGAAAGAATCAAGCCTGGGACATACTGGTTGGAAGACAAAGATGGCAGGGTTTTAACTCACCCTCGGAATATTGAACACCTTCGAATGTACTTGGAATAAAACTTATGTAAATATTTACTTGTTTAAACATCCATGTAAATATTTGGGGGCATACCACTTCCTCTCTTCGGCGCCACGGAGAGCTTTCAATAAATTTGATGCCTTCTTCAAAATTCTCTAAGTATTTTCAAAATTTTGTCTCTTGTCATACTACCTGGGTTAAAAGGTCTAAGGGCTATTTAAATTCTAGCCGGAGAGTCTTAATGCTCTCACAATACAATAAAACTACTTAAACTCCAGCTATTTAAACAAATGATGAAAGAAGAGGATGGTTGAGCAAAATAAGATATTCATTCAACAATTTAAAACTGCCTTGGCCTTCCAAGGACTTTTTAAGCAAGTTTGGGCACATTACAAAAATCTGTCCGAATAATACGGACACCATCACAAAAAGTGCCTTGGCCTTCCAAGGACTTTGGTTCAAACAAAAGATAAACAAAACAAATTATAAATTAAGGTTGAGCCTTTGAAGATGGCTCACCCTCGTCTGTTTTCTTGCCCTTGATGTCGCTCTTCTCCTCGACTATCTTCTTACCCTTGGGATCAATCTCTTCCTCACCTGGACTCTCTCCGGTTTCCTCTTCATCACCAGACGAGGAATCACCGGAGTACCTCTCATCATCAGCCATGGTCCAGTATGGGAGATCATCGTCATCCACATAGCGCCATAAGTCCCCTAGTCTCCTCTTCGGGAATTTCTCGTGAAACAGGAGGACCATGTCAGACTTCACTTTTTCAATCATTAATTCTTCACTCTGTATCATCTCCCTGGCATAAGCATTAATCTTGGCTTTGATTGTGGCCTCTTGATCCTTCACCAAAGCAGCTTTCTCTTCAACAGCCTGATTCACTGCATTCTCTAAAGCAAGTTTGTCAGTGGTCAGATTGGTGACAAGCTTCTCCTTTGCTGCAGTTTCTCCTCTTGAGGCTGTCAAGTCCTTCTCCAGTCCGGACAGCTTAGCCCGGAGATCTTTTACGGTCTCTTCTAAAGAAGCAACTTTTGTGTTGCTTTCATTTTGATTCTTCTTTAGCTGTTCGTTTGACTCCTTAAGCAAATCAACCTTAGTAGCAGCAGTCCTGAGGTCATCGGACAGCTTCTCCTTCTCAGACTTGAGTTCTTTGATGGTGTTTGCCTGACTTTGGACTTGCCTTTCCAAAGTAAGTACTGGCTGCACGTTGCTAAGGAGAGAATGGGCTATAACGTCCCTCTCACTGGAAACCATAAAAGTCCTACCATTAAAATTCACTGTGTTGGAACTACTTGGGGGAACATATAGCCCTGCGAACTCATCTCTGGACAGGCCAAGGAAATAATCACCTAGAGCACCTAGACCGGTGACGTCCACTTCATCCATGTTAATCTCTCCCCTTTCAACCTCATCAGTATGGAATTCCATTGGAATCCCTTCATTAAGATTCCCTGGGATCTCTTCGGCTAACGTCGGATCGGTTGGGAAAGTGGGCTCCGGATCCCGGAGAGCGAGCTCTTCTCCTTGGGAATTATTTTTCTTTTTGACTTCCCTGTCAGCACTGTCACTTGCTTGCCTACGAGCCCGTTTGGAAGCCCTTGATGGTTTTGGGGGGTTCACTCCTTGTTTCTCGCTCTCCTGTTCTACCACTTGTAGAAGGTTTGCATCAACTTGAGCCTGGGCTGGCACCTCTGAGTCTGTTGGGGCCTCTTTCTCAGTATCCTCTACCGCTTTCCTGTCTTTCTTCTTCTTGCCCTTCATTTTACTTGGGGCTTTGGCCCGGGCAGGAAGGAAGAGAGTCCCATCCAGTTCGTGAGACCTTCTCAGCACGATGTCTTCATCAGGTTGGGTGGAGAACTCCTCCCAAGTTAGGTCTCTTCGACCTGTGGTGTTCCACAGGTGAGACCTTGCCAAGTTCCCAGCAGTGAAGGCTTTATGAAACCGGTTCTCCCAGTTCTCTGCAGCCCAAGCGTTAATTTTGCCACAGGTAGTCTGCCCGGTCTTTAGGTAGTCCCCGAACTCCTTTGGCAGCTCTGTTAAAACGAAAAGAAACTAATTAGCATAAACTTGAAGAAAAGAGAGATTCGAACAGAAGCTTAAAGTAAAAACTTACGATCACTCCTCCATCTGCTTCGAAGAAGGCTAGGATTCTCCTTGACCTTGATTTTCTTGCCATTCTCCCATGAGCCACTGACAAATAAGAATTGGCTCCTCCATTTGCTCTCCGACTCCAGGAGATCATCGACAGCTTTAAGATCGTTCCCCATGTTGAAATGGTAGAAGGGGAACTGATGGTGGTTGCACAAGTTGGCCACAGCTGCAAACTCTTCCATAGGAAGAGGGATTCCAGATAGCCTAGACGCCATAATACATGACATCAAGGTGAACCAGCCATTGGGGCTTAACTGTGATGGGCAGAGTTTGACTAAATGAAAATAGCGCACTATCTCCGGGTCCAGTGGGAACCTGAGTCCCCAGTTGAATAGCTCCGTGAAGAAGACTATCTCATTCCTTTTGCAATCCATCGGGGTCTCTGGATCGATGGGAATCCTTATTTTTACGTTCTCAGGGATTCTCCACTTTGTGTGCAATCTGCCCAGATCTGAAGTATGGATGAACGCGTACTTGGGTTTCAACAAAGCCAAAAGGTACTTGAACTCCACCTTATGAAAGCATGGCCCCACTCTCCCTTCAAGGCTCTCCGGCAGGTCCGGACGCCTCAGATACAAGTCCTCTTTGCCCTTCTTGGCAACAACGATAGAAATTTCAGCCTGTCCGGAGGACTCGGACTCAAATCTAACCTCCTCAGTGGAGTCCTCCATCGTCTCCTCCATAATCGTTGGGGGAGCTTCAGTAGAAATAGTCCGGGGAGGATTGAGGCTTGGCAGAGCTGATCCTCCGGACTGTTGGCTGTCCGAATGTACTTGACTTCTTACCTCAATTTGAATTTCTGAGGTAGAAGATTCCTTGGGGGGTAGCGGGCTGCTGGCTTCTATGCCTGACGGTCTCTCCCGGGGAGCCCTTATAGTTGCCCCAGACCCTGATTCGCTATTTTTGGCCCCCGATTTCGAGAGTGTGTTTTTAGAAGGAAGTCCTTTAACCAACCTACTTGGCCTTTTCATGATTAATTTGTCTGGGGAGTGGTCAGAATCAGACCCCATAGCTATAAAAGAGGATTTTTTCCTAACACTTGTGGCAGTGACCCCCGGTTCAACAATAGGGATCGACTCTTGAACTGAAGAGCCAGATACTATGGGGGAGAGTGTTGATTGAAAGAGTTTTTTAGGTTTTGTACCTTTAGAAGAAGATGAACCTCTGTCAGATTCTTCGATTGAAGGGGCTGGTTTCTCAACAGGCGACGCTGGAAGCCCTGCTGCAAGTCTTTTTTCCTTTTCAACTCTTTGAGCTTTCTCCAATTCTGAGAGGTTAAGCCAGCCGCCCTTGATCAGTGCTGTTCTTGCTGTGAACATAAAACAGCTGAGGAAATTTTGAAGTTTTAGAGAGATAAAGCTTTGGGTAAAATGGCAGAGTAAAGTTTGAAAGAGATAAATGAGACAGTGAAAAGTGAATAGAATTTATAGTAAATGTGAAAAAAGGAGTTGATTCCTAGGAGAATCCGAAAAGTTGGGCAATGATTAAAAGACAGCGCTGATGTCATTAATGACATTTAAAAAAGGTAACTTGTTCGAGAAAGTGGTGCGAATTTCAAGGTGAAAAAACGGCTAAAGTGACCAACCAGAGAATGACACGTGTCTCATTAACTCTGACAAGAACCGTTTGGAATTCGTAACGTTTGGTCTGTCCGGGTCTGTCCGCAGCTCTCTTCGAATTGAAAAACCACTTCCTAAATCGGACTGTTTTTCAGTTCTTTGACAAGGACACTTGTTCAAATACCTAAAAAAGGGGCTCCTGATGAGTCCGAATTTGAAGTGCTCCCCGGAAGGGCAGCTATATGTAAATCTCTCCGTAAACCGGACAGGATATTTGAACCGGACAGGTGACTTCGAACACTGTGAGCCTAAGGTTGTTCGAACTATGACAAAAGTACTAAAAAACCTAAACACTTCTTGACTAAGCTACCTGTCCTCCTGCTTAAAACTCATGGGTCTTTAAACATGACCCGGGTCCATTAAACTTGACCCGAAAGCCCATAAGGGCCCAAATTTCATACTATAAATACCCAACCACCAGCATTAACTATGGGTAAGAAAAATTAACTGCTGCCAAGCTGCTTAATTCTCTCTCCACATTAAAAGCACTTTGAAACACCCTTAAACACCCACACACCACCGTGAAACACCCTCACACCGCCTTAAAACTCCGCTTGAAATTACCAGCCTACCCTCAGGCTACTTTTATCCTCACCACATGTAATATGGCGTGGATAAATGTTGACTTATATTGAATCACTTACCGAAAGTCGTGATAACAGCATTTTAAAATTGAGGGCCATTATCAATCATTAAGATACGAGGTACTCCAAATCGTATGATAATATGTGTGTGCATAAAATCGCATATTTCTTGAGCTCGAATACGACACAGGGCCTTTGCCTCTACCCATTTTAAGAAATAATTGAACCCGACGATCATAAACTGTCTTTTTCCTTTGTTATAGGGAGGGGTCCCACCAAATAAATCCCTTATTTATCAAAAGGGCAGGGGACGGGTACACTCTTCATCGGCTCACTCGGGAGATGTCTTATGTTGGCGAGTTGCTGGCACGGATGGCATCATAAGACCAACTTCTCGGCATCAACAGCTAACTCTGGCCAGTAGTATCTGGCGAGTAAGAATGATCGTATGAGACTTCAATAGCTGCAATTGGCTCCTGCTTCTCCGTTGTGCAGGTCGCGCAGAACTGTAGTTTCTGTCGTTCGGTTCAAACACCTGAGCAGGGGTCTAGTGGTGCTTTTTTTTATACAAAACTCCATTTAAAATGCAGTATTTGGAAGCTCGTGTTTGAAGAAATCAAGTTGCAGTCTTCTCACTTGGGAGAATAATGGAGTTAAGGAAGAGTAAATAAGGCTCCTTCCAATCAACAGTATTGTTGGTAGTATTTACTCCTTTTCTTGTAGGAATGAGTTCAGATTTAGGCAGTTCTTTCACAATAACAAGTGGGTTATCTCCCAAAGCTGCAGCTTTTGCCAAGGCATCTGCAGAAGTGATCTCCTTCCGTGGAACCTGTTCGTACTGCACCTTTAAAAATTTTGATTCACATTTTTTAAGTATTACCAAGTAATCTCTAATTCTTTCGTGTTTAGCATCATCAATACCCTGGGCTTGATTAATGACCAATTGTGAGTCTAAACGTATCTTGAGTTTATTTCCCCATATATTTTTGCCAGCTTCATTCCGCAAATCACTACTTTATATTCTGCGATATTATTGGTAACTAGGAAGTTAAAACGAACAGCTTGTCAAATATCTTCCCTTGTAAGAAAAAGTAGGCTAATTCTTTCTCCTCCCCTTGATACACTAGATGCTCCATCAGTTTCCACTATCCATTCTGGGAGGTCAAGTTCTGGTTGGACGTCGTGCTCGTCGTGGAATCCACCCATTGGTGAAACAAACTCGTTGATGAAATCTGTTACTGTTTGTCCTTTGATTGTTGTGCGCGGTTCGAACTATATATCATATTCTCACAGCTTAACGCTCTATTTTGTTAGTCTTCTCGACGCCTCTGGCTTTTGCAGAACTGATTTAAGAGGAAATGACCTTCGGATAATTATTGTATGACCCTGAAAATAGGGGCACATTATCCGGGTCATTATCCGGATAATTATTGAGATACCCGAATAATGTGCCCCTATTTTCAGGGTCATACAATAATTATCCCAAGGTGAGATTTTCAAAATTGAGATACCTAGTTTCTACATCTATTAGCGTCTTGCTTGCATAATATATTGGGCGTTGAACTACTGATTGCTCTCGGAATAAGACCGCATTGACCAAAAATTACAAAACCGATAAATATAGAAACAGTGATTCCCTAACCACAGGCGCTGATAATATTTCTGGTGACATCAGGTTATTCTTAACCTCAATAAATTTCATATTGCATTCCTCAGCCCATTGGAAATTTTTAGCGCCCTGTAGTACCTCAAAGAAGGGATGACTATCGTTGGATGCTTTTGAGATGAAGCGTGAGAGGGCTGAGAGACACCCGGTAAGACATTGGACTTTTTTTATGTTGCATGGTGGTTCCATCTGGATCAGCACTTGTAATTGCACCGGATCTGCCTCAATCCCCTTATGGCTAACAACATGTCTAAGGAACTTCCCGCGCAGTACTCCAAATGAATATTTAACTGGATTGAGCTTTAAGTTAAACTAGCAAAGAAGACCAAAGATGGTTCGCAATGTAGATAGATGATGCTCGGTCGTGTGTGTTTTGACGATCATGTCATTGATATAAGCCTCCATATGTTATCCCAAGTGGTCGGAAAAGATGTGATTTATTAGCCGCTGATATGTTGATCCTGTATTCTTTAGCCCGAAGGGAATAATCGTGTTGCAATAGAGCCTCTTCTCAGTTTGGAATGCAGTATTCTCCTCGCCATTCTTGTCTAGTCGAATATGATTGTACTCTAAATATGCGTCCATGAACGATAGAAATTCACATTCTGAAGTTGAATCGACTAGCTGGTCAATGCGAGGTAATGGGAACGCATCTTTTGGATAAGCTTTGTTCAAATTAGTGAAATCGACGCACATGCGCCATTGCCCCCCCCCCCTTTCTTAACTAAGACTGGGTTTGCCAGCCAAATTGGGTATCGCGTTGGTCGAATATGTCTGAGGCGATAAAGCTTCATCACTTATGTCGAGACACCTCTTGTTTTTCCACGGAGAAGGATCAGCACTTCTGTCGCACCGGCTTCGTATGAGGATCGATAGCCAGTTTTTGGAAAATAATTGACGGATGAACACCAGAAACTTCGCTGGCCTCCCATGCGAAGACATCTGAATTTCTTTCTAATAACTCTATCAAAGACTGTTTAAAAGGAAATTGTAGATCATTACCTAATTGAAACCTTCGGCCCTCGGCGAGCACCTCATCGATTGTGACTGGTGATACCTCATCAGGTTTCTCTGCCTTCATCGAGTCATACATTAGCTCGGGTGAGGGAATTGCACGATCTCTGTATGTTTCCCCCCCCCCCTACCATTTGATTGTTATCTTAGAGATTTAGGTGGATCTACTATCATCACATAACATGATCTTGCAGTGCGCTGACTTCCTCTAATTATACATACTGCATTTCCTACCGGATATCTAATACATTGTTGGAACGTGCAAGGCATAGCCTTCATGCGATGTAACCATGGTCTCCCAATTATCGCAAGGTAAGAAATAAGAGTTTTAATCTCCCGCCTAGTAGCCTCGTAACCTGTCTTAACCATTAGTTCCACTTCGCCTACACATTGGGATACTTTCCCCTTATATCCGACCAACATTCATTGATTTGATTTGAAATGTAGGACATTATTTATCCTATCATAGCTTCCCTTAAATATAATATTGGTTAAGCTTCCTTCATTAACCTAATACCTTCGTTACCATAACCCCTTTTTTGTTAAGGTTGATCGCCAGTGTATCATCATAGGGCGTACTGACCCCGCGCATGTCATCATCGTTAAATGTGATGTCGGAAAGGGGATCATAATAATTATAGTACGATGCAGTTTCCACCCCGCATACTTCCACATCTACTCGTCCCCTTTTGTTTGTCTTTCGATCTTACCCATACTCGGAGTTTCCACCTGAAATCGTGTATAATGAAGGGGATTGTTCACCGACCTCGGAGACCATGTTGCTAGCTACTTATGATCGCCTCCCAGTATCAAGATTATCATTATTGATTAGCTAATATTGGCCCACTGCAATAGTGAACAACCACTGCTGCTTTCCTGTATCGTCTCAAGCGTAGTTGCTAGTTTTTTCTTCGGTGATCATTTCTAACTCCTTTCTCTACTCGGGTTATCTTTGTTAGTCATATCTTTTGATGAACTGAACTAGCTCTTCATTATCTATAAGCATTTGAATTTCTTCTCTGAGTTGCCAGCATTCGTTGGTTGGGTATCTATGATCACCGTGATACGATCAGTAGTACCGATTCGAGCGTTTGAAGTCGTGCGCACTCATTACTTGTGGCGTCTGGTATCTCTTCCTTCCCTTAGTCCGGTCGTAAATAACGGAGATGGTTTCAGTCAAAGGGGTGAACTTCCTAGATGTATTCTCAAATTAATGAGTTCAGCACTCGGTGTCTCACTGAGGAGCCTCATTGGTTCTTTTGTGCTTCGGGACTCCTCCCTTGGAATCAGTTGTATGTCGATTGGGTGAATCTCCTCTACGAGCATTATCCACACGTAAGAATGTATCCGCTTGTGCAAGTAGATCCCCCATCACATCACAAGGGAACCATATCCGATCGGCGTATAACTTCCCTTTCATGTCCAAACCCGTCTTGAGCGAGGCTACAACCATATTTTCTTGTAAGTCCAGTAGTGCATTCATAGCATGGACGAAGCATCTGATGTAAATTTTAAGTGGCTTGCCTCGTCTCTCGTAGAGGTTTATAATAGAATCGCGCTCGCACTTTAATCTTTTGTTGTCGACAAAATGTTCCATGAATATTTTCCATTGCCTGGAAAATTCATGGATGGAACCTTTGGGAAGAATACTAAACCAATCCATGGCATTTCCCTTAAGGGTCATAGAAATCGCCCGGCATAGCATGACGTCATCGGGATTGAATGACATCATCATATTATGGAATGCTCGAGATGTCTTTCAGGGTCGTCGGTTAAGTCGTAGGCCTCCATCCGAAAAGGATCAAACTTCTGTAGCAGTTGGGCCTCCAAGATTTTCTTTACAAAAGATGGTTCTTTAAGGATATAATTTGACATTCGAGGCCTTACCTGATTATAGTAAACGTTAGCTTCCTCCTTAACCCGCTTAGAGGCAGTGCAGTGCACTTCCTCTCTTGGTTCAGCTTCTTTAGATCATTTTCAACTTCCACTGTCGCCCTCTCCTTCTTTCTTGTCATCATGCTTGGATGATCGATCACCTTTATTGATGCGGCTCGCATCGGGTCCGGACATATGATTATCTCGACTCGCCCTATTGTCTTAGTGGTTAATGCATTGAGTGCATCGTTTATCCCTGCTAAGGTTGCATGCAGCGCCTGCTCGCAAGCATCTCGCTCGCACGCCACTCTGAGTTGTTCCTGGTGAATATTTTGAAGTTATTGCTCCAACTGCCGGAAGTTTGGTGCTACCGCTAGATTCTCAACAGGGACTTCTAGCATGACAGGAGTCGTCACCAATCCGGCTGTGTTGATTTCTATTCTCGTGGTGGTTGTCGGCTATATCACTCGCGGGACACGTTCTGCAGGTGCAGCTGGGGTCGTGACCGTAGTTTCAGGGCCGGTGCTCGTGGTGGGATTTCTCGTGTTCAATTTTACCGATCAATTTGCTACAGCTCTCTGATCTACAACTACCTCACCCGATTCTGGGATGTTGATGCTTTGTTAGTGTTCCCACATACGGGGCTAAATTTATTACGGGATATAACACAGTGAATTTCCAAGTAGTAAACTATATTTCCAAAGAAGAAAAAAGTTACATTCATCTGGGTTTTATCCCCTTATTCATACTAATAATAACGGTTTTCTCTCATTACTCCACTACTTGACTATATTTATCACACATCTTAATTACATTTACACCATGGCACCGATATTTAAGGCCATTACATAAATGGTTTGACTCATTCTTCTCTCGTGGTATTTGAACCGTAATAATGAGTAACGTTCATTATGTAAGGAGCTCGGTCAGAGTTACTTGTTATTTACTTCAAATGCTCGTCTAATCATTTTCTTCTTGACGGTGCTCTCTGTCAGTTTTCAGTAGGAGAATCCGAGCTCTTATCTTCCTATTGCTCTTCTGCTCAGTATTGGTGTGGAAAATAATCGCCTGAGGGTAGGCTAGTAATTTTAAGTGGAATTTCAAGGTGGTGTAAAGGTGTTTAACGGTGGTGTAAGGGTGTTTAACGGTGGAGAGATAATTAAGCAGCTTGGTAGCAGTTAATTTTTATTACCCATAGTTAATGCTAGTGGTTGGGTATTTATAGTGTGATGTTTGGGCCCTTATGGGCTTTCGGGTCATGTTTAAAGACCCATGAGTTCTAAGCAGGAGGGCAGGTAGCTTAGTCAAGAAGTGTTTAGGTTTTTTAGTACTTTAGTCATAGTTCGAACAGCCTTAAGTTTACAGTGTTCAAAGTGATCTGTCCGGTCCGAAT
Source organism: Limnanthes douglasii subsp. nivea (assembly GCA_036936605.1). Lineage (NCBI taxonomy): Eukaryota > Viridiplantae > Streptophyta > Magnoliopsida > Brassicales > Limnanthaceae > Limnanthes > Limnanthes douglasii. Next base: position 286,116,292 of record JAUPFV010000004.1, read on the forward strand.
GATCTGTCCGATTTATGTCCCTGTAGCCTGTCCGGTATTCGGAGAGATTTAGACCGATTTGCCCTTCCGGGGAGCATGCTGAATTCGGACTCATCAGGAGCCCCTTTTTTAGGTGTTTGAACAAGAGTCTTTGTCAAAGAACTGAAAAACAGTCCGATTGCATGAAGTGGTTCTTAATCCGGACAGAGTTGTGGGTATACTCGGACAGATTTAAACGTTACGAATTCCAAACGGTTTTTGCCAGAGTTAGTGGGACACGTGTCGCTTTCTGATTGGCCAATCCAGCCGTTTTTTCACCTTGAATTTCGCACCACCTTCTTGAACAAGTAACCTCTTTAATTGCCAATAGTGACATCAACGCCGTCTTTTAATCATTACCCAACTTTTCGGATTCTCCTAGGAATCAACTCCTTTTTCTTCAAATCTACTATAAATTCACATTCATTTTTCACTGTTTTACTATCTCTCTCAAATCTTACTCTGCAATTTTACTCAGAGCTTTCTCTCTCTAGAACAAAAATTCCCTTGGCTGTTTTATGTTTACAGCAAGAACAGCATTGATCAAAGGCGGTTGGCTCAACCTTTCGGAGTTGGAGAAAGCACAAAGGGTCGAGAAAGAAAAGCGAATAGCAGCAGGGCTACCATCGTCACCTGTTGAGAAACCAGCCTCCTCTGTTGCAGAATCTGATAGAGGCTCATCTTCTTCCAAAGGTACCAAGCCCAAAAAGCTCTTTTAATCCACCCTTTCTCCCATAGTATCTGGATCCTCAGTTCAGGAGTCAAGACCTGCTGTTGAACCAGGAGTCACCGCTACAAGCGTTATGAAAAAATCATCTTTTATTGTCATGGGGTCTGACTCTGACCACTCTCCGGAGAAATTAGTCATCAAGAGGCAAGGCCGGTTAGTCAAGGGGCTAACTTCTAAAAATGCTCCCTCAAAATCGGGGGTAAAGAATAGTGACTCTGGGTCTGGAGTGCCCTTTAGAGCTCCCCGGGAGAGACTTTCTGGTCCGGAGGCCAGCAGCCCGGCACCCCCCAGAGAATCTTCTGCCTCAGAAACTCAACTCGAGGTGAGAAGTCAGATGAATACGGGCAGGCAACAGTCCGGAGGGCAGGCTATGCCAAGCATCAATCATCCTCGAACCACTTCCACAGAAGTCCCTCCAGCAATTATGGAGGAGAGAATGGAGGACTCTACTGAAGAGGTCCCCTTTGAGTCTGAGTCCTCCGGACAGGCTGATACCACTGCTGCTGCTGCCAAAAAGGGCAAAGAGAATTTGTACCTAAGGCGTCCGGACCTGCCGGAGTGCCTTGAGGGGAGAGTGGGGCCGTGCTTCCACAAGGTCGAGTTTAAGTACCTCTTGGCCTTGCATAAGACCAAGTATGCATTCATCCATACCTCTGATCTGGGTAGAATGCGCACCAAATGGGGGATACCTAAAAACGTGAAGATAAGGATCCCCATTGATCCGGAGACCCCAATGGATTGTAAACGAAACGAGATAGTCTTCTTTACGGAGCTATTTAACTGGGGGCTCAGGTTCCCATTAGACCTGGAGATTGTGCGCTACTTCCACCTGGTCAAGCTCTGCCCAACACAGCTAAGCCCCAATGGTTGGTTCACCTTAATGTCATGTATTATGGCGTCTAGGTTATCAAGGATCCCTCTTCCTATGGAAGAGTTCGCTGCAGTGGCCAACCTGTGCAAGCATCATCAGTTCCCCTTCTACCATTTCAACATGGGGAACGATCTCAAGGCTGTTGATGATCTCCTGGAATCGCAGAGTAAGTGGAGAAGCCAATTCCTGTTCGTTAGTGGTGCCTGGGAAAACGGCAGGAAAATCAAGGCCGGAGAGAACCCAAGCCTCCTCAGGAATAGGTGGAAGAGTGACCGTAAGTTTCTCAACTTGAGTCTCTGTCCGTTTTTCTTTCTTTCTTTTTTAAGTTAAGTTTTTATTAACCAATTTCTCTTCTGTTCTATCAGAGCTGCCAAAGGAGTTCGGGGACTACCTGAAGGCCGGACAGACTTCCTATGGCAAAATCAATGCTTGGGCCGCAGAGAATTGGGAGAATCGATTCCATAAGGCCTTCACTCCTGGGAATCTAGCAAGGTCTCACCTGTGGAACACCACAGGCCGAAGAGACCTAACTTGGGAGGAGTTCACCACCCAACTTGATGAAGACATTGTGCTGAGAAGGTCCCACGAGCTGGATGGGACACTCTACCTGCCTGCCCGGGCCAAAGCCCCAAGCAAAATGAAGGGCAGAAGAAAAGGCAAGAAGGTGGCAGGTGATGCTGAGAAGGATGCCCTACTAGAGCCAAAGGGGCCAGCCCAAGTTCAAATTGATGCAACCCTCTTGCAGGTGGTGAAGCAGGAGACCGAGAGGCAGGAAGTAGACCTTCCAAAACCTCCAAGGGCTCCCAAGAGGACTCGCAAACAAGTCAGTGAAAGCGCTGACCGGGTAGTTAAAAAGAAAAAGACTTCACAATGGGATGAGCTCGCTCTCCGGGATCCGGAGCCCTCTTTCCCCACTGGCTCTTCAGACCCAACGCTGGCCGAAGAGATCCCTAGAGAGTTTCACACTGATGAAGTCGAGGGAGGAGAGCTCAACTTGGATGAAGTGGACATCACCGGTCTGGGCGGGCTTGGTGAATATTTCCTTGGCCTGCCCAGAGACGAGTTCGCAGGGCCCTACATCCCTCCGAGCAGCTCCAATACGGTCAACTTTAACGGTAAGACTTTTATGGTTTCGAGTGAGAGGGACCCTATAGCCCATTCCCTGCTTAGTAATGTGCAGCCAGTTCTTACACTGGAAAGACAAGTCCGGAGCCAAGCAAACACCATCAAAGACCTCAAGTCTGAGAAGGATAAGCTGTCCGAAGACCTCCGCATTGCTACTACCAATGCCGATTTACTTAAGGAAGCACACGAGGAGCTGAAGAGGAGCCATAATGAGAGCAACACAAAAGTTGCCACCCTAGAGCAGACCATAAAAGATCTCCAGGAGAAGTTGTCTGGTATGGAGAAAGATCTCACGGTCTCACGGGGAGAGACCACTGCAAAGGAGAAGCTCATCACCAACCTGACCACTGACAAGATTGCTTTGGAAAATGCAGTGACTCAGGCTGCTGAAGAGAAGGCTGCTTTGGTAAGGGACCAAGAGGCCACAATCAAGTCCAAGATCAACGCCTATGCCAGGGAGATGACACAAAGCGAAGAGCTAATGATTCAAAGGGTGAAGTCTGATATGGTTCTCCTTTTTCACGAAAAATTCCCGAAGAGGAGACTGGGGGACTTATGGCTCTATGTGGATGATGATGACCTTCCATATTATACTATGGTTGATGAGGGATATTCCGGTGAGTCCTCTTCTGATAATGAAGAGAAAACCGGAGAGAGCCTAGGTGAAGAGGAGAATGATCCCAAGGGCAAAAAAGTGGTCGAAGGGGGGAGCGACATCAAAGACAAGAAAGTAGATGAGGGTGAGCCATCTTCAAAGGCTCAAGCTTAATTTATTGTGTACTTTACTTATCCTTTACTCAAACTAAATTCTTTGGAAGGCCAAGGCACTTATTTTTGTTGTGGTGTCCGGTATTATTCGGACAGATTTTTTGTGCTGTACCCAAACTTGTTTAAAAAGTCCTTGGAAGGCAAGGCAATTTTAAGTTGTTGAATGAATGTTTCTATTTTGCTCAACCATCATCTTCTTTTATTATTTGTTTTAGTTTAGATAGCTGGAATTTAAGTAGCTTTGAGTTATTGCATTGTGAAAGTGTTAAGATTCTCCGGCTAGAGTTTAAATAGCCCTTAGACCTTTTAGTCCGGGTAATATGACAAGAGATAAAATTTTGAAAATACTTAGAGAATTTTGAAGAAGGCACCAAATTTCATTGAAAGCTCTCCGTGCCACCGAATAGGGGAAGGTATGCCCCCAAATATTTACATGGATGTTTAAACAAGTAAATATTTACACAAGTGTTATTCCAAGTACATTCGAAGGTGTTCAATATTCCAAGGGTGAGTTAAAACCCTGCCATCTTTGTCTTCCAACCAATAAGTCCCAGGCTTGATTCTTTCAACCACAGTATAGGAACCCTCCCAGGTTGGGGCCAACTTTCCGAAGAGCTTTTCCTTAGTATGCAAGAAGACCTTCCTTAATACTTTATCCCCTGATTGGAAATCTCTTCTTTTAACCTTAGAAGCAAATTTGGTGTGGAAAATAATCGCCTGAGGGTAGGCTAGTAATTTTAAGTGGAATTTCAAGGTGGTGAGATGACCCCTTTCCAATATGCCTTTTCATTCTTCCATGGTGATCTCTTTTTCTCGAATATTTCTTAACCTGCTTTTGCTTTTTCTTGGTTCGACCCTCATCACTGCTAGAGGACAAGGATTTTTCATTTCCCTCACTGTCCGAAGAGCTGCCCGAAGAGCTGCCCGAAGATTCTGAACTTGAGTCAGAGCTCTCCACAGGCTTGGACCGGTGAGACTTTTTAGAACTAGCATGTGTCTTTTTGGTACTCACATGAGTTTTCGAAGCCTCAGGCTCTCTAGGGTTGTCGGTATGATGAGCAGCTGATGCTTTGGATTTTTCTTTCACGCCCATCTTGGCCTTCTCAGCCTTCAGAGCTTCTATTTCAGCCCTCAGCCTGTCACGCTCTTCGATAGTGTACTCGTCATTCTCTCCCACCACTTCGAGCAAAGCTGGTGGCACTTCTGGATTGTCCGAATTCATACGGACAGAATTTCTTGGCAGGTTTTGAATGTTTGATTCAGGCACCTCTCTCCTCCCACTGTGGTCGCCAATTTCAACCCAGCTATAGTTGCTTCGTATTCGGACTCGTTATTAGACGCCCTGAAAGCAAAACAAATAGCTTGGTACATGCTGTCCCCATATGGGGAAGTGAGACATATTCCTGCACCACATCCCATGGTGCTAGACCCTCCGTCTGTTCGGACAATCCACAATTTCTTGTCTTTTGAATCAGTAGGTTGCTCTGAATCCCTATCGGAGTAGAATTCAACCAGAAAATCAGCCACAGCTTGGGCTTTTACTGCTGTTCGGGGAGCAAATTCTATGTCGAAGTCCCCCAACTCTACTGACCACTTCGTCATTCTGCTTGAAATGTCTGCTTTTTGAAGGACATTCTTTAAAGGGAAAGATGTCCGGACAACGATAGGATGAGCCTGGAAGTAAGGCCTCATTTTTCTTGCAGCTATCACCAGAGCTAACGCCAGTTTTTCGAGTTTCAAGTAACGCCTCTCAGCATCAATCAAGCTTTTGCTGATGTAGTACACTGGGTAGGGACAACCATCGACCTCTCTTACCAACACAGCACTGATGGCACAACTTGAAACGGCCAGATACACAATAAGAGTCTCCCCGTCAACTGGTTTGAACAAAGTTTTAGGAGAGGAGAGATGTTTCTTGATTTCATTGAATGGCTCACCACACTGCGGGGTCCATTCGAACCCTTTTGGACCCTTCAAAGTTTGAAAGAATGGAGCACACCTGTCCGAAGACCTGGAGATGAATCTGTTCAATGCAGCTAATCTCCCCGTCAATTATTGTACTTCTTTAATATTTCGAGGGGGCTCCATCTGGAATAAGGCATTTAGTTGGTCTGGGTCGGGCTGTATTCATGCTCACTTATGATATACCCTAAGAACTTCCCGGACTGCACTCCGAACACACACTTTTCAAGGTTTATTTTTAAATTCACTTTTGCCAAGTTGGCAAAAGTTTCTTGGAGATCGGACAAGTGCAACTGCTCGTCCACGCTTTTCACCATCATATCGTCAATGTAAACCTCCATATTTCTTCCAATTTGATCAGCAAATGCCTTGTTGACTAACCTTTGATAAGTAGCCCCAGCATTTTTCAAGCCAAAAGGCATCACCTTGTAGCAATGTAGACCCCTATCAGTGACAAACGTGGTATGTTCTTGATCTTTTGGATCTACTTGGATCTGATTGTACCCAGAGAAGGCATCCATGAAGGAGAGCAGTTTGTTCCCAGAAGTAGAGTCTACTAACTGATCTATCCGGGGAACCGGATACAAATCTTTTGGGCAAGCTCTATTAAGATCTGTGAAGTCAATGCACATGCGCCACTTGCCATTTTTCTTCTTTACCAGGACAGGATTTGCAGTCCACAAAGGATATTGAGATTCTTTAATATGCCCCATCTTGGTGAGTCTGTCAACCTCTTGCACTATGACATCAGCCTTTTCTTTCGAGAAAGCTCTTCTCTTTTGAACCACAGGTGCCACATCTCTCCGGACATATAGGTGATGGGATATCACCTCTGATGGCACTCCAGTAACATCAGCATTGCACCAAGCAAAAACGTGCTGATGGTCTTTCAAAAATTTCAACATCTCTTGTTTCAATATTGGTGGCATCTTGGACCCTATCTTGACACTTTTGCCTTCTTCCAAACAGTGTGTTTCAACCTCTTCAATTGGGATCAACACTCCGGGGGTCTCCCTGGGGTCATCAATCTCACCCTCACCCCCAGAAAGGCCCTCAAACTGCTATTGATCATTTATTCGGACTGCCCCCAGCGTTCGTGGAGCCAAGGCAGTGGCATAGCATTCTCTTGCAACCTTCTGGCTGCTCCGGACAACCCCAACCTGTCCCTGAACAGCGTACTTTAAACACTGATGGACTGTTGAAGTCACTGCATGCATCCTAGAGAGCCAAGATCTCCCTAGAATAGCATTATAGCAAGTGGGACAATCCACCATGATGAAGATTATTCTAACCATTTTCTTGAAAGGGCCCCTGCCCAATAACACTTCTTCTTCAAACTCCCCGATCACATCGGCTGAGCTGCCAGTGAAGCCCACGATCGATTTGTCTGACTTCTGAATCACAGCTGGATTTTTCATTTTCTTGTAAGTGGTTAGGAAAAGGATATTGGCAGAGCTTCCAGTATCCACCAGAATTCGCCTTATCTCATTGCCCCCTATAGATGCTCCTATGACAACAGCATCCTCATGAGGGCCAGCAATATCTCTCAAATCATCCTCATCGAAGACTATGAATGGGAATAAATTTGGTGATTGATAAGATGTCATGCCTCCTTCTAGCTGGGAGGCTAAATTATGAACATGCCTCTTTCTTGAAGAAGCAGTAGGAGCAGTCATTGTGTCCCCTCCGAAAATCGTCAGTGACTCGAAGAATTTAATGAGCCCGGAGACCGTCCTAGAACACTCCTCTATAGCACCCACCCTATTTCGTGTTGGATCAGGATCCAAGTATTCAGATTCCACATCAAACCTTTCAACTATTACCATGGCCCCCTCCGGGGCAGCATTACTTGGACCAACCCGGTGAGTGTTGTCAGGCCTGTTGCCTCCTCTTCTTTTAACGTATGCACCCAACTTTCCCCTTTCAATCAAGTTTTGAACCTCTTGTTTCAATGCTATGCAATTATCAGTGGTATGGCTAATATCATTGTGGTATTGGCAAAAGGAGTTGTTACGATGCTCTCTGGGAGACTGCAAGGTTGCTGGTCTCCGGTAGTGCACCTCATCTTTTGTTTTATCGAAAATGGTGGCCACGCTTTCTTTGAGCTCTGCGAACCACTCCGGTTGAACCCATGGTCCTCTTTTGTTTCTGGATTCTTGACTTTGAGCAGGAGCAGCTGGCTCAGACTGAGCTTTTGCCCTACCATGCCCCTGTCCGGTTTCTCTTGCTTTATTCCCGGACTGGTTTTGATTTGGAGTTGGTGCCACTGGGGTGGATCTCACCTGTCTGTGCACCCTAGTCTTTTTCGTTTCATCAACGTTTATTTGCTTGCCAACTTGGTTTAGCAATCCTCCCTAGGTCATGGCCTTCTTTCTGGTCACCGAATCAGCCAGGTTGCCTGGGTTCAAACCTTGTCTTAGGGATGCTATTGCCACCTGTTCGAAGCAATCAGCCAACCCATTCTTTGTGTTCACAAAACAACTTATGTACTCCTTTAATGACTCATTTGGCTCCTGAGCACAATGGATTATTGTGTCTCCATTGCCCTTCGGCTCCTTACTCCCCACAAACTGCCTTCGAAAGGCCACCCAAAACGTATCAAAATCTTTAATACAACCTTGAGGCAGGCTGTTGTACCATTTCAGAGCACTCCCCGTAAAAGATTGGGAGAATTCCCTACACAGTAGTTTATCATCGTCATCAAAGTTCATCATGAAGTTCTTGAATTGCTCCAGATGATTTTCCGGATCAGTACTGCCATCGTACTTCTCCATCTTAGTACTGTCAAACCTCTTGGGGAGGTTTCCGGACAGGATTTTAGAAGACAGTGGAGACTGCCTCCAATTCCTTCCACGACTGAACACGGTATCCTCATTGGGAGTTGCAAAGATACCTGGCTCATCGTGGAAAGCAAAGGGATCCATCAGCATCTTGTCCATATACCTCCGGTGGTGAGATGACCCCTTTCTAATATGCTTTTTCATTCTTCCATGGTGATCTATTTTTCTCGAATATTTCTTAACCTGCTTTTGTTTTTTCTTGGTTCGACCCTCATCACTTCTAGAGGACAAGGATTTTTCATTTCCGTCACTGTCCGAAAAGCTGCCCGAAGATTCTGAACTTGAGTCAGAGCTCTCCACAGGCTTGGACCGGTGAGACTTTTTAGAACTAGCATGTGTCTTTTTGGTACTCACATGAGTTTTCGAAGCCTCAGGCTCTCTAGGGTTGTCGGTATGATGGGCAGCTGATGCTTTGGATTTTTCTTTCACGCCCATCTTGGCCTTCTCAGCCTTCAGAGCTTCTATTTCAGCCCTCAGCCTGTCACGCTCTTCGATAGTGTACTCGTTATTCTCTCCCACCACTTCGAGCAAAGCTGGTGGCACTTCTGGATTGTCCGAATTCATACGGACAGAATTTCTTGGCAGGTTTTGAATGTTTGATTCAGGCACCTCTCTCCTCCCACTGTGGTCGCCAATTTGGTGTGGAAAATAATGGCCTGAGGGTAAGCTAGTAATTTTAAGTGGAATTTCAAGGTGGTGTAAAGGTGTTTAACGGTGGTGTAAGGGTGTTTAACGGTGGAGAGATAATTAAGTAGCTTGGTAGAAGTTAATTTTTATTACCCATAGTTAATGCTGGTGGTTGGGTATTTATAGTGTGATGTTTGGGCCCTTATGGACTTTCGGGTCATGTTTAATGGACCCGGGTCATGTTTAAAGACCCATGAGTTCTAAGCAGGAGGGCAGGTAGCTTAGTCAAGAAGTGTTTAGGTTTTTTAGTACTTTAGTCATAGTTCGAACAGCCTAAAGTTTACAGTGTTCAAAGTGATCTGTCCGGTCCGAATGATCTGTCCGATTTATGTCCCTGTAGCATGTCCGGTATTCGGAGAGATTTAGACCGATTTGCCCTTCCGGGGAGCATGCTGAATTCGGACTCATCAAATATAGCTTATGCGCGTCCTTCTTACGACCTTGGCCAATAAACTAACTGTCCTTATATGACTTCTTGCTTTATAGAAGAATCTGAGCTCTTGTCCGCCTATTGCTCTTATGCCCGGTCTCGTCTCTGCTCATCATTCTTATGACATCAGCCAACAGACTGACTGTCCTTATATGACTTTACTTTGTTTTTGTTCTTGTTCGGCGAAATCTACTAATTTCTTGGTTTGACATTACTTGTAACTTTCATCATCAGCTCGGTTGGTATTCTGTTCAACTCGGTTATTTTCATTTATTCTCTTCGAGCGGTGACTAGCCCTTTTTCAGATGTCGTTGTCTCAACAATCTTCCTCATGGATGGAGAATTCTTTGATGGATCTGAGGCAACATTAATGTCCGAGGTGACATCAGTATCATCTCTCATTGCTATGAAAGTATTTTTCTTAGAGTTCGAGGAGGATAAGTTTTTGGAAGATTAGTTGAGGAAGGACTCTCTTCGGATTTCGTTGAAGAGGATTTACTCACTTCACAACTAATTCGAAATGATGACCCAGTAAGGGAGGGTGAGATTCGAGGTGTCTTTAGTGTTCGAGTTTTTGATGATTGGCTTTCTTCTGTAAGAGGAGAAGGTGAAAACACATGAGTTTTGGAATGATCGAAGTTACCGTGGTATATTATCTTTAAAGACAGACCAAGAGGAGTGTTGCTTATTAATCCATCTGATATATATTCATCTTCCCTTTCACTAATACAGAGGTAGTCGTAAGCTCCAAAGACGTTGTTATCTGATTTCGAATATTTGGTTTTTTTTGGAATAATGGTTTTAGATCTTCTACTCTTTGGATGCTTAAAGATTGAACGGAAAGTTTGAATTTTCCGGTGAAGGTAGCCAAAAGATTGAAGAATTTGTTGAAGGTAGCAAAGGGATTTTTAGTTTTTGTAGTTTCTCTCTCAAGGAATTTTGTCTATGAATCAAACAATGGGTCATATTGATATTTATAATAAGAGAAAAGAAGTATAGAGAAGTGGAAGATGTGGACAGTGATTGGGCAGAATTTGAAGTGGTTAAAAGGAAAAGATTTCTTGTCGAAATAATTTGATGTTTCTGGCAGAAATTAAAAGGAAATAGCATATTTGAAGCATTTCAGCTTATGAGTAAGGGGATTTTCTTGACCTATGAATATTTTTTAGGCTAGTTAGTTCTCATTTATTTACTTACATGAGAACTAAGGGGGCTACTGATAAGGAAATGGAACTTCATGGACTGAAATGTAAAGAATAAAACTTCATATAACAGATTGTAAAATTAGAGGACGAAATTAGCACTTTGTATTTAAGTCAGGGACAAAGTGCTAATTTGAGGACGAAATTAGCACTTTATTTACACACACAACAACAATTGAAAACATCACACGTAACAACAATTGAAAACATCACACATAACAAATGTGTTACTCTGAATTAAAAAAATTTAATAACTTCTTAAACATCTTTTCTTCAGTTGGATTACGAACTGTATTATGTAACTTCATATACAACCTCATACTCTCAACTTCATTTTGGAATTACAATTGTAGTTTGTATCCATTAATAGAACCATTTTGATGTTGCATTACTATAATCTCCTCTCTTTTTTACAGTCAATATTCCTTCCTGAGCAGCTTGCAATTTATCCAACTCATCCACAACTACAGCCTTTTTATCTCTTCTTTTTTTGTTATCCCTATCTTTAGGACGTACAAATGAAGAATCAACTGAGTCACCATCAATTTTTCTCTTCGATCCACTACTACCAGATTCAGGGGCTCTTGTTATGTATTTCGGTTGGTCACGAACTAACTTCCACTCTTCCAGTAGATGAGACTTCTTACCATTCGACTCATGGTACATATTTACAACCTTAGAAATATAGCCATCCTCAGACGAACCGTCACGCCTATTTCTGCATGCAGCACGGTAAAGACTAACAAAACTATCAATATGTTTATTGATCACTTGATAATGATTTTTGGCTTGTCTCTTGGGATTCTAGTCTCCTCATATACAAAGTATGCAACTTTTTGCCAAAAGGTTCCACCCGATTGGTACCTCCCAGTTTCACTATCATTACTATGGTGGAAAAAACCAGATAGTAAAGATTTATTATCAGTTGTACTCTATGCCTCGTGCTGTTTTTTAGTAGTGGATTATTGAGTAGCAGGTATAAAACTAGTATGGGTATCCCATTCACTTCCTCCTACAGATATCTGGGTAAAAACTTCAGGGATTTCTGGGATATAGTTGTGGATAGTTCATATGACCGGGAATATAATTAGTGTCGGCCATATGATGGTATCTAATGGCATGTAAGGTTAGTTGTGGAGATTTTGAATGGGGAAATTATGAGTTTTTCCATATTGCGCCCCAACATTAGGATTTCACTCATTAGGTTGAGGATTTTAAACACGTTGAGGTCTTGGGTAAGGTAGTCAGGTATTTGATTTCTAAAATTGGTTACTTAAACCATTTTGTGATGGATAGCAATTGTAGTTTCTTGAAGGATCCGTGAAGATAAGAAGAAAAAAATATGAAGTAGTGAAACAAGAGGGAAATAAGCTCAAAATATTTTGGTGTCCAAATAAAGCAAACCAAAAATTTATTTATAGATATAAAAAAGTAAAAACTAATGGTATAGTTTTAAAAAAAATTTACTTACTAAAATATTCCAAAAAAAAATTTAAAAAAAAACTTAATATAAAAATAAAAAATTGTCGGTGTGTGAATCAAGAAAACCAAGTCTTTATTTATAGATCTCGAGAAATTATAAATGATGGTATAACTTTTTTTTAACTTACTAAAATATTTTGAAAATCATTCTAAAAATACTAAATAAATAAAAAAACTAAATACAATTAGTGTCCAAATTAAACAAACCAAGTGTCTATTTATAAATCTCAAAAAATAAAAAACAATGGTATAATTTTATTTTATTTTACCAACAAATTTTTCTATAAAAATTATATATTTTTTAAAATTAACACTGCATGCCACATGGCTTGCTACATTTGGTCTTAACAAAGATGAACACGGGTTCATCTTTTGAACACGAGTTCAAGTTTCAAAGCCTCGTACGTAAGAAAATGCTTACGCGCTGGTGCATGTTGAATATGCAATTAAGTAGTTATTTAGGTGAGTTATAGATATATTTTAGCATGTATTTTTATTTGAAATGAATTATAATTTAGGTAGTTAGGATTGTTTGGTTAGGTTTTTGGATCGAGCTCTTCCTCACACGATTCGCGTGATCACGATGCAGGTTATCGCGTGGATCGTACATTAACAACAATATTTTGTCACATACGATGTGTGCGATAAATGAACTTAAAAATACACAATTTATGTGAAAATTTATTATACTTTCATGCACTTTACGCGAATTAAGTGTTGTAAAATATAAAAATAAGCTAATAATTGTCATAAACGTAAGGAATTTTTATAGCTATGACACACCAAGTGCTGATTTTTTTTTGGTACGGTTGTTATAACATTTTGATGTATAGTAAATAAAATTATATGTGTAAAATACTTTGGAGCATTAATTACATAAATAAAAGGTGTTTCTTTTGAGTATATACATTTTTATCCTCCTCTTTTATTTCAATTTTTTTCGAGTATTCTTTACTTTTTTCTTTTAAATCTTTTTTTTTCTTTTTTTTTTAGTTTATCAATTTAGACTTCCTAGTCTATTCCAAAATACTCTCATTCTATTTTTCAAGAGATGAGCTATAGGGAGCGATGATGCGTGACACCCAGGTAGACGTGCCCTCAGCCTAATGGCTTGGGGCGCAACTTGCGTTCAAAAACTCGATGGTTCACGGGATCTACAATTCACACCAAGTATCGCATTTCGCTACGTTCTTCATCGATGCGAGAGCCAAGATATCTGTTGCCGAGAGTCACTATAGACTTCATAGACAGCAAGCTTACATCGAAAGTTTTTTCCAGATCAACAAAAATTTATGATTTTGTTTAAATTCTTTGGCGCATTCTGCGCCGGGATTCGTTGTTTGCATCGATGCACAAACAAACCAGCCTACGTATGCAGAACTAGATGTACGCGATATCGCTGCTAAGGAAGACGGAAAACCAAGGCCTACCGGCTTCCCATGTTGTTTTAAAATTTTATCTAGTGGTTCTGTTTAACAGGTTTCGACAATGATCCTTCTGCAGGTTCACCTACGGAAACCTTGTTACGCCTTCTCATCTCTCTAAATGATAAGGTTCAGTGGACTTTTCGCATACGTCGCCGCGATCTGAACACTTCACCGGACCATTCAATCGGTAGGAGCGACAGGCGGTGTGTACAAAGGGCAGGGACGTAGTCAACGCGAGATGATGACTCGCGCTTACTAAGAATTCCTCGTTGAAGACCAACAATTGCAATGATCTATCCCCATCACGATGAAATTTCAAAGATTACTCGAACTTGTCGGCCAAGGCTATATACTCGTTGAATACATCAGTGTAGCTCGCGTGCGGCCCAGAACATCTGAGGCATTGCAATTGTAGTTTGTATCCATTAATAGAATCATTTTGATGTTACATTACTATAATCTCCTCTCTTTTTTACAGTCAATATTCCTTCCTGAGCAGCTTGCAATTTATCCAACTCATACACAACTACAGCCTTTTTATCTCTTCTTTTTTTGTTATCCCTATCTTCAGGACGTACAAATGAAGAATCAACTGAGTCACCATCAATTTTTCTCTTCGATCCACTACTACCAGATTCAGGGGCTCTTGTTATGTATTTCGGTTGTTCACGAACTAACTTCCACTCTTCCAGTAGTAGAGACTTCTTACCATTCGACTCATGGTATATATTTACAACCTTAGAAATATAGCCATCCTCAGACGAACCGTCACGCCTATTTCTGCATGCAGCACGGTAAAGACTAACAAAACTATCAATATATTTATTGATCACTTGATAATGATTTTTGGCTTGTTTCTTGGGATTCTAGTCTCCTCATATACAAAGTATGCAACTTTTTACCAGAAAGTTCCACCCGATTGGTACCTCCCAGTTTCACTATCATTACTATGGTGGAAAAAACCAGATAGTAAAGATTTATTATCAGTTGTCCTCTATGCCTCGTGCTATTTTTTAGTAGTGGATTATTGAGTAGCAGGTATAAAACTAGTATGGGTATCCCATTCACTTCCTCCTACAGATATCTGGGTAAAAACTTCAAGGATTTCTGGGATATAGTTGTTTGGATAGTTCATATGACCGGGAATATAATTATTGTCGTCCATATGATGGTATCTAAATGGCATGTAAGGTTAGTTGTGGAGATTTTGAATGGGGAAATTATGAGGTTTTCCATATTGCACCCCAACATTAGGATTTCACTCATTAGGTTGAGGATTTTAAAGACGTTGAGGTCTTGGGTAAGGTGGTCAGGTATTTGATTTCTAAAATTGGTTACTTAAACCATACTGTGATGGATAGAAATTGTAGTTTCTTGAAGGATCCGTGAAGATAAGAAGAAAAAAATATGAAGTAGTGAAACAAGAGGGAAATAAGCTCAAAATATTTTGGTGTCCAAATAGAGCAAACCAAAAATTTATTTATAGATATAAAAAAGTAAAAAAATGGTATAGTTTTAAAAAAAAATTTACTTACTAAAATATTCCAAAAAAAACTTAATATAAAAATAAAAAATTGTCGGTGTGTGAATCAAGAAAACCAAGTCTTTATTTATAGATCTCGAGAAATTATAAATGATGGTATAACTTTTTTTTAACTTACTAAAATATTTTGAAAATCATTCTAAAAATACTAAATAAATAAAAAAACTAAATACAATTAGTGTCCAAATTAAACAAACCAAATGTCTATTTATAAATCTCAAAAAATAAAAAACAATGGTATAATTTTATTTTATTTTACCAACAAATTTTTCTATAAAAATTATATATTTTTTAAAATTAACACTGCATGCCACATGGCTTGCTACATTTGGTCTTAACAAAGATGAACACGGATTCATCTTTTGAACACGAGTTCAAGTTTCAAAGCCTCGTACGTAAGAAAATGCTTACGCGCTGGTGCATGTTGAATATGCAATTAAGTAGTTATTTAGGTGAGTTATAGATATATGTTTAGCATGTATTTTTATTTGAAATGAATTATAATTTAGGTAGTTAGGATTGTTTGGTTAGGTTTTTGGATCGAGCTCTTCCTCGCACGATTCGCGTGATCACGATGCAGGTTATCGCGTGGATCGTACATTAACAACAATATTTTGTCACATACGATGTGTGCGATAAATGAACTTAAAAATACACAATTTATGTGAAAATTTATTATACTTTCATGCACTTTACGCGAATTAAGTGTTGTAAAATATAAAAATAAGCTAATAATTGTCATAAACGTAAGGAATTTTTATAGCTATGACACACCAAGTGCTGATTTTTTTTGGTACGGTTGTTATAACATTTTGATGTATAGTAAATAAAATTATATGTTTAAAATACTTTGGAGCATTAATTACATAAATAAAAGGTGTTTCTTTTGAGTATATACATTTTTATCCTCCTCTTTTATTTCAATTTTTTTCGAGTATTCTTTACTTTTTTCTTTTAAATCTTTTTTTTTCTTTTTTTTAGTTTATCAATTTAGACTTCCTAGTCTATTCCAAAATACTCTCATTCTATTTTTCAAGAGATGAGCTATAGGGAGCGATGATGCGTGACACCCAGGTAGACGTGCCCTCAGCCTAATGGCTTGGGGCGCAACTTGCGTTCAAAAACTCGATGGTTCACGAGATCTACAATTCACACCAAGTATCGCATTTCGCTACTTTCTTCATCGATGCGAGAGCCAAGATATCTGTTGCCGAGAGTCACTATAGACTTCATAGACAGCAAGCTTACATCGAAAGTTTTTTCCAGATCAACAAAAATTTATGATTTTGTTTAATTTCTTTGGCTCATTGTGCACCGGGATTCGTTGTTTGCATTGATACACGAACAAACCAGCCTACGTATACATAACTAGATGTACGCGATATCGCTGCTAAGGTAGACGGAAAACCAAGGCCTACCGGCTTCCCATGTTGTTTTAAAATTTTCTCTAGTCGTTCTGTTTAACAGGTTTCGACAATGATCCTTCTGTAGGTTCACCTACGGAAACCTTGTTACGCCTTCTCCTTTCTCTAAATGATAAGGTTCAGTGGACATTTCGCATACGTCACCCCGATCTGAACACTTCACCGGACCATTCAATCGATAGGAGCGACGGGCGGTGTGTACAAAGGACAGGGACGTAGTCAACGCGAGATGATGACTCGCGCTTACTAGAAATTCCTCGTTGAAGACCAACAATTGCAATGATCTATCCCCATCACGATGAAATTTTAAAGATTACTCGAGCTTGTCGACCAAGGCTATATACTCGTTGAATACATCAGTGTAGCTCGCGTGCGGCCCAGAACATCTAAGGTATCACAGACCTGTTATTTCCTCAAACTTCCTTAACCTAAACGGCCATAGTCCCTCTAAGAAGCCGACTGTGGAGATAACCTCCACGTAGCTAGTTTGATTATATTTATCAATTAGTGGGCAAGTGATATAATAAATGTATGTTTTTTATTTGATATGAATGATATTTTGGTTATAAGAGAAATAAATGCTTTCGATATAATATAAAAAATGGTGAGAATAAAGTTTATCAATTTAAGATACCCATTTTTCGAGGGCCCATTTGATAGAGACATACCATTCTCAATGTGAGAGCATGATCTTTTTTTTATAACATCTAGTTTACTATTTTAAGGTTAATGTTTGAGATTTGATTAGTAATTAAATTCCAAATAGATCTTACTTTTTTTTAATGAAAGTTATGATTATTATTGTTTTAAATGATTGTTTTGCTTCGCAATTTTTATTTATAATATCCGTAAATTTTACTTTTATATGAAATAAAAATGTGAATATATCCTAGTTTTATAGGAAAGAAAATATGGTGAATTGATTGTACATATAATGAAATGTAAAACTATAGTATGTGTGATTAAAAAATTGGTATATAACTAAATTGTTTATGTTTTTTAAATTTTTATGATTAAGAGTTAACATTTTGCCCAAAATGATGGTAATTGATGTTTTTTTGCATAGCATAGCTAGAATGTAGTTTCTCTGATCTCAAACCTGCTATGGTATCTAAGCTCCCCGGAAAAAAGGTTTAATCACAAAATTTTCTCTGAAGCAAAAGATGTTCAGTATGTCTTTTCTTTCCTTATTTTTTTTATGTCTTTTATCTTAGTATCCTAAGTCTGCCTAATATTGGTTAACTGTTCATGCTATTATAATATGTAGGTTATATATTTTAGAACTAATTTTATATGATTTTTAGTGTGTGAAGTTATGAATCAGTGCATATAGATGGTATACACTAAAATATAAAACGATGTGGTTATGTCGTTCATATATTTTTGAGGTAGTAAGTAAGGATGATGGATGTGATTATGTTCGTATATTTTTGAGGTAGTAAGTAAGGATGATGGATAACAGTCGAACATATTGACATCGAGCTAGAATCAAAAATATTTTTGATCCCAACTTTGATCAAATTTATAAGTTTTTCTAGAAAATAGGTCGTTTAAGAGGTGTTAAAAAAATTACTAACTATGTCTAATTCCATATATTTAACATGAAAAGACCGTAATTTAGTTATTTTCAAGCAAGTTAATAAAAAATCTTCTTATCTTTTCTTTATTTGACACATTTTTATTTTATCTATATATGGAGTTCTCATTTTTAATCCAAATTTTGGTGCTTTTTTGACAGAAATAAAATATGGGAGATTTTTAGGCTTTCTCCTGAACAAACTCCAAAGAAGGAAACTTGGCTTGATTTGGTCTGAACTTTCTAGAATCGCTTGAGTCGTAGTTTTCTTGGACTTAAACTCAGTATTTATTATTACTCATCATTGATGTAAAAAACTTATATTTCTTTTCAAATTTTTAGGATATCAAATGTTGCTTGATATGTATTTTTAAGCTTGACTAAAAAAATTGATATGTTTTTTTAGGCAAAATGAATTGTGTTATAATATGTGGATTATAAAAACATTTTGTGTTTATATATATTTTGATAATTTAAAAGCAATATAATTATTTTATATGGTATTAAGCAAACATTTATATTAAATTTTTTTATTTATATAACTAATTAATCATGTTTTTTTTAATTATATATATAATAAAGTTTTACATAACCGATTGTTAACTTTAACTTACCCCGTGCAAGGTCAATATTTTATCTAGTTTATTCTAATTTAAAATTTGTATTCTATGTGTTTAAGAACAATAGACTTTATGGACTCAAATATTTACATATTTATCAATATTAATTTTATTAATCAAATAAAAAAATTGAATATTATTTATAAGAATAACAATGAAACCGCATTTGGTTCGATTTATTTGGATCCGCTCTTTTTACTTAACCGTAATCTGGCCCACTCGAATCTAGTATAGTCTAATATTAATATTTGTAAACTTTTATTTATATACATATTAAACAAAGATTACTTCAATTGATATAAAAGA
Organism: Limnanthes douglasii subsp. nivea; assembly: GCA_036936605.1. Taxonomy (NCBI): domain Eukaryota; kingdom Viridiplantae; phylum Streptophyta; class Magnoliopsida; order Brassicales; family Limnanthaceae; genus Limnanthes; species Limnanthes douglasii. Next base: position 286,135,303 of record JAUPFV010000004.1, read on the forward strand.
TATTTAACATGAGAAATGAAGTTTTTATTTGGTGATGTTACAATTTTGAAATGAAATGCTTTAAGTTTTTCAAGATTCAGATTCTACCATTTACATGTTGCATTGTCTAGTTATTTTGTCATTGCAATAATTTCTCATCCTCTGATGTCTTCGTCAAATACCTGAAAATTAAGAGTATTATGTTAAATAAAACATTTTAAAGATAATGATTATGATTTCTCCTGTCATATAATGTTAATAAGCAATTGATATGTAATGTTATTTAGTTAATCTTAAGTAACTTATATTTAAACTTGGGTAAACTATGGCTTTTAAGGGAGCAGGAGTTTGAGAGGGATTAAAATCACAATTAGATTTGGATTTGATTACCAATCGGTAACGATGTTTTGCTCCATAAATACATGCCTAAGAGTCATTTGAGACCCAATAAGCTTTTTACACAATTCATTAATGAAAGAATAAACCATGGAGCTAATCCAGAACCAAGCATCTCAATAATCAATAAGGAATCATTTTCAATGTCTACTTGAGTTATGGTATTAGTATAACAGAACAATAAATCATCAATTAAGGCCCTAAACTCAGCAATTAAGGTAATATTATTACCATATAAATGGCCAAAATGTTTAATTAAATTTCCAGTATTGTCTCTTAAAATAATACCATTGTTGGATTCACCAATGGCAGAACAAGCAGCATCACAATTCAACTTAATATGATTAATTGAAGAAGGAGTCAATTTAACTACAATTTTAGGTGTGGGAGAAGTTATATGATTAAAACAACCAAGTTCTTTGGCTGTTTTCATAAAACCAGTGAATTAAGTTTAGAAGTTTAAAAATATCTAAGTTGAATAGGTAAGCTTTTATTTTATTTATTAAGATTTTGGAAGAACAACAGTTACCTTTGTATTTTGAATTATTTCGAGTTGTCCAAATTGTTCAGCTAATGATATGGGAGATGATTGTTCTTATGTCAGTGGTTTTGTTTGTAGATCCGAACCATGAGTGAATCATATGATTAAAATACACGTGATGACCAATTAGAGTGCTAAATAGTCCCGCGATTTACTAATTTACTTCCCAAGATATTTGGCATTCAACAAATAAGTGGGTAATGGTTTTTGAATTTGGGCAGTGTTGACATTTTGAAGCTACATAAAAGTTTTAACGCTGCAGGATGTTATCAACATAAATGAACCCATTAAGAATTCTCCAAAAGAGGAATGAGAACTTCTTAGAGGTAATATTATTCCAAATTTTAGAGTGTATAATTGATTTAGGATGGATAGTTTTTAAAACCTTCCAAGTTTTCAATAGAAGGATCCATCATTGGAAAGCTTCCAGATGATGGAATCTTCATTGTAGTCTCTTAAGGAAATCTTTTCTGTTAGGGTGGCAACCAAAGTCCCACATCCCACATTGGTTAAACATGGGAAGGATCAACGGTATATAAGTAAGAACATACCTCAACTAGTATGAGGCCTTTTGGTAGTGGACCAAATGCAAAGCCGTGAGGCCCTTCGGGTGCCAAAGCGGACAATATCATACTAGCGTTGAGATCGGTTGTGTTCTTACTTATATACGGAGGCGGAATATGCGGATCGGACCGCATATTCCTAACACGTGGTATCAGAGCGTCAGACCCAGACAGAACACGATGGTGGTAATATTCTCGGCGGAGGTCGAACATGATGAACCAGTAGTCATGCTCAAGGTGAATGATCTACTCTATACATCCTAGTTCGGAGCGTCCATGACTCATCAAGCGGTGGTACTTGATTGGAGTGATTGGAGTGGATAGTGGAGCTAGAGCGTCCATGACTCATCAAGCGGTGGTACTTGATTGGAGTGGATAGTGGAGCTAAGGAACAAGCGCAGAATGGTCGAGTGAGTAGATAGATCTGCTGTAAAAGCTCTATTGCTCAGGTGGAGGAGCATTCTCTTATTAGAGTGAGCGGATGAAAGTCAATTGAGATGAGGCTATGTGGTACTTTGTTCGAGAGGAGGATTTGTTAGGGTGGCGACCAAAGTCCCACATCCCACATCGGTTAAACATGGGAAGGATCAGCGGTATATAAGTAAGAACATACCTCAACTAGTATGAGGCCTTTTGGTAGTGGACCAAATGCAAAGCTGTGAGGCCCTTCGGGTGCCAAAGCGGACAATATCATACTAGTGTTGAAATCGGTTGTGTTCTTACTTATATACGGAGGCGGAATATGCGGACCAGACCCGCATATTCCCAACACGTGGTATCAGAGCGCCAGGCCCAGACGGAACGCGATGGTGGTAATATTCTCGGCGGAGGTCGAACATGATGAACCAGTAGCCATGCTCAAGGTGAATGATCTACTCTATACATCCTAGTTCGGAGCGTCCATGACTCATCAAGCGGTAGTACTTGATTGGAGTGGATAGTGGAGCTAGAGCGTCCATGACTTATCAAGCGGTGGTACTTGATTGGAGTGGATAGTGGAGCTAGAGCGTCCATGACTCATCAAGCGGTGGTACTTGATTGGAGTGGATAGTGGAGCTAAGGAACAAGCGCAGGATGGTCGAGTGAGTAGATAGATCCGCTGTAAAAGCTCTATTGCTCAAGTGGAGGAGCATTCTCTGATTAGAGTGAGCGGATGAAAGTCAATTGAGAGGAGGCTAAGTGGTACTTTGTTCGAGAGGAGGATTTGTTAGGGTGGCGACCAAAGTCCCACATCCCACATCGGTTAAACATGGGAAGGATCAGCGGTATATAAGTAAGAACATACCTCAACTAGTATGAGGCATTTTGGAAGTGGACCAAATGCAAAGCCGTGAGGGCCTTCGGGTGCCAAAGCGGACAATATCATACTAGCGATGAGACCGGTTGTGTTCTTACTTATATACGGAGGCGGAATATGCGGACCGGACCCCCATATTCCTAACATTTTCAATTATATTAATGTCATAAGGAAGAATTTTGGTTTCTAAGAAGGTCAAGGTTCCAAGAACCATTTTACGAGAATTCAGAAACCAAGGTTCCTTTATACCAAGTATTGTTATCATGGTTAGACAAAGTAATAAAATGGTGATGATTGTTCCATTTGTCTAACCAAAATTTTATATGACATTTACTAACATTCCATTATATATATTGTTCAGCAATGGTTTCGAACTTTAAGAATTATTTTCTAAACTTTGGAATCATTAGACTTAATGTTGATTTGAATAGGATGATAATAGGGACAGTAGATGGAGTGCATCAACTGAGCCCACTGAGATTTATTATCTCTGAAAGACATCCAAATGTGACAAGAGAATGTATCCCAAATATCATAAAATTTTCTGATATTCAGACCATTTTCATTAAATGGTTTACAAAGAAATGACCAATTAGACCAAATGATTGGATTATGAGATTCTTTACAGCCCCATAGGAATTTATTCATTAAAATGCGATTTTTGTTATGGTAGATTTGGGAATATGGTTGATTTACATAGAAAAAAAACAAGATGGCCATGAGGACAAATTGAACTAATGTCAATCTGCCCCCGAAGGATAAAAATTTATTGTCCTACTCCATAAGCTTGTTTCTGATTTTAGATACCATGTCATCATAAAGATTAATATAATTATATTTATGAATGGAGATGCCTAAGTATTTAAAAGGAAAACATTATGGGAGAAACGAGATGAATTTTCAATGATATTAATTCTATTTCTAACCATGCTTTGAGATGATATCAAAACAATTTTTTGAGTGTTAATTAGCTGACCATAAATTGATTGATAATGATCAAGTAATTTGACAAGTTTTTTATGTTATTTAAAGAACCATTCATGAAGATGATTACATCATCGGCATAGACAGTACACGAAATTTTGAGATGGCCTACGACAGAGTAATATATGGAGTTGTTTGAGTTGAATAGATTTTTTAATCCTCTTAAGATATATTATTCAATAATGATGAAAAGGCTGGGTGATAATGGGTCACCCTGTCTTACCCCATTGCTGAATTTGAAGTATTCATGAGGATTTCCATTAATAAGTATAGAAAAGTTAACATTATCTATATCTTTTTTAATTAACTTAATAACTTTATCATTAAATTTAAAAAAATCATTATAGTAAATATAAATTTAAAATAAACTATGTCAAAGGCCTTACCCATGTCAAGCTTAAGAATAATTCTATCTCATCTATTTTTTTATTAATGTCATGAACAAGTTCATAGGTGATTAGAATGTTGTCCTTGATATTTCTGTTCTTGACAAAACCACCATGTTTAGTGAGATAATTTTGGGAAGAATAGATGTTAATCTAGGTTTGATCATCCTGGATATGATTCTATTAAATACATTACATATATTGATAGGTCTGTAATCATGTCAGAATATAGAAGATTCCTTTTTAGAAAGAAGAAAATTATTGTGGCATAGATACCAGGTGGCGCAGTGCTGACGTTGAACTATGATCTAATGACATTATATAAATCAATTTTAATGATGTGCTACTAGACGGTGTAAACCATAGAATTGAAGCCATCAACTCCATGGTACCTATTGATGTTAATAGATTTGACGTTAAGGTGAATCTCATCATTATCATGAGGTTTAAAGAGAGTTTCATTATCCAGGTCAGTAAGAGCATGAGGAATTAAGTCATTAAAATCATCAGGATTGGAGTTACTTGCATTACAACTTAAATATTTCTAAAATGATCAATGGTAGAGGATGCAATTTGAGATTGATCTTCTGTCCATTGGTTATTTATCATAATTCAATGAATTTTATTTCTTTTTTGTCTTTTTTTTTACAAAATTGTGAAAAGCTTTAATGTTTTTCTTAGAGGTTTTTTCCCAATTAGAAGATCTTTTTGTTCTCAAAACATTTCTTCTCTAGCAAGCAGATTTAAATAAACAACCTTAGCTTTGGATAAGTTAATTTTATTTTCATAGTTATTTAAAACTTATAAACAATGTTCAGCATGTTGAACACTGATTTTAGAAGTTATTATGTTATCAAATATGTTACCAAAACCTTTAGAAGTCCATATTTTAAGATATTACTTGAGTATTTTTAACTTTCCCCAAATGGTGATTAAAAGGTAGCCATGTATAGGGAGTTTCCAATTGTTTTCAACAACTTTAAGGAAGTCATTATGAAGAAACCACATATTTTTATAATTTAGATGAAGGTTTATGCTTAGATGAGAAGGTTTAAATGGTGATACAAAAATTTGAATGATCTGGGCCAGTTTTGGCTATGTCCTTCACCTTTGTGATATCAAAGAATTCTATCCAATTAGCATTTATTAAAGTCATATCAAGTATCCATTTTGGGTTATTATACCAAGTGTATTTGGATCCAATGAACATGGATCCTCTAATAGGCAATCCATAATTATATTGTAAAGTCATCAACGAATCTCAAGTCTAAATTTTTGCAGGCCAACTTCTCGGAAGCATTGGAGATAACATTAAAGTCTACAGCAATAAGCAATTATTTACTGGTGACAGAAATATTTTAGAGATAATTCTAGAGATCAAATCTATGGATCCTGGTACATGTTACATAGATGATAGTAATTAAAAACTCTTTATTATAAGAATGATAAGTTAATATCATATGAACAAATTGTTCATGATTAATTAGGATGTTTATCTGGAAATCGTGCTTCCACAAGATTCTAGATTTTGTTCTTGATATTACCAAGTTAAAATTAAAGATAATTTTGTTTGTTAATAAGTCAGCCTTATCATTTGAAATTATTGGCTCTTTAAGAGCAATAAAATCAAGATTTTCAGTTTTAATGATGGATGTTTTATCTTTTGATCTGGTGATTCTTTTAGGAATTGATTTTTTGGTTTATGCTTTTTAGGTTCTGTGATTTCTGTATCAGATTTATTGAGGATGAGGTTTTCAGAATGTATTTTTGGTGATGAGGGAAGGCTACCATAAATAATGGTCTTGGGGGAGGTATGTTTATTGTGAGGCATGACCATATCTTAGAGAATTGTGGATTTGTTGGCTAGATATATGGTTAGAAAATCTTGTTGAATGTCCGTATAAATATTTTCATCAGGTTTACAAGAGGAATTGGATACAGAACATTGTTTTGTTATGTTAGATAGACTTGATCATTGTTATTTTTATGAACATTTTGAAGATATTTTGTGTCGACAACAATTTCATGAGTTTGAGAAACAACTTTGGAGATAGATTGACTAGGGTCGATTAGAAGATTATAGTCTTTATTAACATTTAGATTATTATGATCAGATTTTTTTTAATCCATTGTTATTTATGTGTTAGAGGATTAGTTTGTTGAGTTTGATTAGATTTGAAGGTCAATTGATTTTCATCAACTAACCTTATGGAATCTTTAAATTTTGTATTACATGAAGAGTCGGAGTGACCCAAGTGTTTGCAAGAGTTTCAATACTTGGGTATTTTAGAGTATTTAATGGGTTTCCAGAACCCTTATTCTTCCCCCAAATCATATCCACTTTTTGGGGGGAAGAAGAATGGAGATATTAACAATAGTTAAGACTTTACAACAGTTGAAACTCGCCTTGTTGTTGGAAGGAACCCAGATTGACAAAGGTAGTCCCACCGTCTTTGCCATTTGAGTGATTGTATCAAATTTATATATAAATTCGGGAAGTTTTGGAAGGAAATCCAAATTGGAATCACATGAGACTCCACTTTAGGGTTGAAACTATGATTCCATCTCAGAATCCTAAAAGAAAACTTGCCTAAAATGTAAACATTACCTTTCCAGATTATAGCTAGGTTATTTATGTTTTCAAATTCTATAAAACTATGTCTATAATCTCAATTATAAACGTTATATGGACCTAAAATTTTGAAGGACTCAAGGAAATTTTTAATTTCAGGCAGATTAGGTTTGTCATAAGAAAATTTAGCCATAATTGTGAATTTAGAAAAGGATAAAAGAAAAGGCTTATCTGATTTATTGAAGAAGACCATAGGGTGTTCTCATTTCTTCTTGAAAATGACATCTACATGCTTAAACTTCTTCTATTTTGGTTTTATGATGTCCACGAAGCTTATTTTCTATCAGCAACTATCTTGTTTCTGAAGAATCGGGGAGGGAGATGCTTTGAATATAGGATTGGATCTTACGTTCTGAGATTGTGGTAGCTTGGAGATATCTTCAATAATGGGTTTCACTAGAGCTGATATTGTTGGATCTTGCGAATATAAGGTCTCGATGATTCTTGAAGGATCTTGTTGGGATTTCTCAAAGTGAGAAATATGGATTTCCGTTAGATTGGAATGGGAATGAGGTGATTCAACCTCGAGCTGAGGTTGAATAACTTGAGAAGTCATGCTTATGAGCCAAGGGTGAGAAGAATGAAGGTTAAGGTTCAAGAATCACAATGGTTTCGTGGAGCGTCCAGGGCCCGTTATTCTTTTAAAAATATAGATTCATTGTATTATATATATATAACCATGTTTAGTCAGATAAATTATTTTTATTAAAATATCGGACTCGATCAGTGGCTGGATAAGAAGCAAAACAAGGATTCAAATCAAATGAGCAAATATTCTAAGTAGAAACAATAAGCATATACTCTTAATCAGACATTCCTCTTTGGAATCCTGGAACTCAAAGATAATTAAAATCTTACATGTTGAATGGAACGCAAAGAAGTACTGCAAGATGAATATTTGTTTTCTAAATGGCTGAGGAATATGATTATCTCTCGATAATTGGCTTTTCCTTGCATTCGTTCAAGAAAAACTTGGAAAATCCATATTTATAAATCCATCATCTATGCATCCGCTCACACGGTTATCGCGGTTTAAAGTATGCATCCCAGCCAGGTTAAGGACTACTCTTTGGTTCTGAAGGTTTATTACTTCCAAATCTGTTTTATGGTTACCACACTTGGTTGTTTGAGATTTTACCATCAAGCAAGATGCATAAGATATCCCTAGATGTCACATCCATTTAGTGGTTGGCATATCATATCTTATTTTCCAACGGTTTCTTCTTGTGCGACTTCGAGTGCAATGCAGAGCACAATATGGTTTCATCTCGAAAAACGATTATCGTCGTTGGACGGAGGATTGCAGAGTTTATCCCTGGTGTTTTTTTGAAAGATGAGATAAATCCTCGAGAGTTCAACCCGCTTGGGTTTATCCTTATGGACCATAGTAATTTTGGTTGTATAATTGTGTCTCTCATAGCCCTTCATCAGATCGCCAGCAATGAATGTAATTCTCCCCGAATTTATCATGGTACTATCGCTTTTGGGTAACAAAAATCTATGGGGTGCCTAACGTCTCTCACAAACCGGAGTAAAAATAACTTCACATTCACGAGTCTACTATCGATGTCGGGTAGTGGTTTACAGACCCCTTAATCCCTGATGCCTTCTCCGTTGGCAAAAAGAAGTCAAGCGACCATGATACGATTGGGTCTAATCTAAATCGAAACCTCATTCATCTTCATCTGCTGCTCATTGGTGCAACTAGTCATATCATTTTGTCCTTCATTGACATCTACTAGACTATCGACGTTGTTGGTATCGATTAATGGAAGTCGGCCCATCATTTAAGATTAAGAAGAATATGATTAGCGGTCGTAAAATGGATTGTAGTGGGTCACTCGATGAATGTCTTTTTATTTCCATTAACAGGCCTTACTGGGTCATTTTTTCTAATAAAAGGATTATGTCAAATATTGGGCTCTTATGAGCGCTATTTTTTTATTAATGATAAAAAAACATATATATTTTGAAAAAATATATACTAAAATAAATGGAGAGTTACCGTTTAGGATCCAGTCATAAACCTACTACGGATAAAGGCCCAACAATATTAACAAATTTAATACTTAAAATACCTTATAAAATCATCAAACACGTGTATACATTCTCTCTTTTTTTAATTTAAAATTTTATAGGTTTGTATCTTTTAAACCGTAACTTGAAAAAAATCTGAAAATACTATTGGTTTTGTTTTTTAAGACGAATAAAACTAGATCCAATAATGATATGTTTTGAATTTTTTTAAAAAATTATATTTTACACTAGTTTCTCATTGCATGGTTTTGCATCTATCTTATGGTCTGGTTTCGCATCTATTATCTAACATCTATCATAGTTGGCATGGTTTAACATCTATCATAGCTGGTTTGGTTTTGCATCTAGCGTCTATCATAGTTGTCATGGTTTTGCATCTAGCATATATCATAGTTAGCCTGATTTAGCATCAATCATATTTGACATATTTTCGTATATAACATCATCATATTTGGCATCGTTTCCCATATAGCTATTCTAATTGAAGTGGTGGTGGATAATAAATAATTGTTCCTACTTTTGAACTATATGGCTTTTAATTTACGAACACTTCATATTTTGGTTATCTGATTTGAACAAATATTAAATTCGCTATAGCAAATATTTTCTTTTAAATAATTTTTTTATTAACAAATTATTATATTTAATTACAAAAGAATTCATTGTTAAAAATGTAAAATTATTATTTTAATGAAATTTCCAACCGTTTTCTTTTCTTTTTAAGGTTTGATATGTTTTTTTTTATTTTATCTTGACAAGTTTATCTTTTTTAGCGCATGCTTAATCTTTATCTTTCTCAAAAATATATTACAAATTAAATCTCATTTTCTTTTTTATTTCCGATGGTTTTTTTATACCAAAAGTAATTTCCGATAATCTTTTATACCAAAACTAAGAATAATGTAGGTAAAGATTTTGTTTACCATTTGTTTATCTTAATTTTAGACGTTTGAGGTTTAGTTTTTGTCTAATTAAAAATAACTTTCTTGATTTGGTATCTTTTTTCTTCAAATCCATCCTTGTTTAAGTTTTTTTTTTGCTTTCATTTTTCGTTTGAATTGCTTGTTCGTGCTGAATTTTGTATCTGGATATATATGTGTTTGATTTATATAGAATTGTTTATGTTTATTTAGAAATAATGAAAAATAATTATATCATGCATATCTAAATGTTCGTCTGCATCATACTAAATCGAAATTTTTCAAACCAAACAACAATGAGAATCAAACAAGATTAATATAAAATTGATAATACAAGTAAAATTCTTAAAAAAAATCGAATAAAAACTTCTGATTTAAGTAAATACGGTCTTAAGATGTTTGATTCAAACGAAAGTACGTTATATTATCATATATGAGTTTAAAAAGTTAATATTAATCTTTGTTATACTTTAAACGAATACTGTACCCGGCAAGTAAAATTCTTAAGAAAATTCCAAAAAAGCTTCTGATTTAAGTAAATATGGTCTTAAGATGTTTGATTCACACGAAATACGTTATCTTATCATATATGAGTTTAAAAAGTTAATATCAATCTTTGTTATACTCTAAACGAATATTATACCCGGAAACAAAAGTTTTATTACGAAATTGAGGTATGCAAAAATCCAAATTTTTATCTTCTTATCAAAAAATTAAACTATTGATATTAAATAATTATCAATTTTGCATACATAGAAATAACCATAAGACTTAGGGTACAAACTACAAAGTGTTAGCAACTCCATTAATAACAATGAAACTCATAAAATTTAATATTTATATAATATGATTCAGACTTTGAATACAAAAAAGAAATTACTATTCATATAATCCCAACATGAAAAGTAGTCATATAAAATTCTGGAGGAAATTATATATATATATATATATTCTGATAGTTGTACTGGTTTTTTAGCTTTATTTGGATTGGTTCACCTTAGAACAAGCCATGTAGTGAAAAAGTTTTGTTCTTTTAGTCCATAAATAAATTTAGTTAGTAACTAAAATATATATATAGGTGTTTAGGAAAATAAAAATTGGAGGATGGTTGGGTCGCTCCAAGAATCTGATCGGGTTTTCAAGAAAGCCCAAGAAGCAGCACCCACTTGCGTTTAACTTTCTCTGAGATTGCCCTCATCTCGAGGATATCGATCAACTCTCTCAGACCTCTCTTTATCTTCCCTAATTCAAAAACACCTAGCTTTTCTTCATCAAAATCTTGGTCGAAAATCAGCCAGAAAACCATATCAAACTTCCACAAAAAATCTACACATTCAACCACTACTCTTTTCAGCCTCACAAAAAACCCTAATTCGATATTACAAACTCTGAAACCTCATAAAAAATCTGTCAAGAATCGGTTCTTTTTTTTAAGAATCGATAGAGTCGATAGAGATTCTTGGAAATATCTAGATCTAAATCTTCTTCGATTTAGATCTGAGAAAGCTCGTCATTCGAAAAGGGCCAAATCGATTCAAGTTCGATAAACTCGATGGACAAGAAAGGGGTTCAGGAAGAATTTCCACAACTGAAAGGTACCAGTTCGCCAAATATGGTCATGAACCCGATGTTCGAGAGCACTGGAGGCAGGATGTCCTTTGCAGAAATGGTCGGAGGTAGAAAAGATAAAGAGTTCACTCATAGTGGAGTCATATACGAGGAGCATGAAGATTATAAATCGGTGCAGTTTCAACAATCAGATAAGTTTGCTTTAACTAATATCTCAAAAACTACTTTAATTGCTAAGTTCTCGTTTGGGAGTCCTACTCTCAACGAGTTCAAAGCATACATTACTGCATTTAGGTTTATAGGGCCATTCAGCATATATAAATGGGATTATAGGCATTACTTTATAGAATTTGAACAAATAGAAGATGTTAAAACTTTTTGGAGCAAAACCATTAGATCTATAGGAAACCTGTCTTTCAGAATTCTTAAATGGTCACCGGATTTTAACCCCAAAAAGGAGTCACATGTGACTCCTCTTTGGATTTCATTACCTAAACTGCCTGAAATGTTTTACAATATTGATTCTATAAACCATATTGCTAAAGCAATCGGATTGCCTTTAGCAGTATGGGTTCCTAAAAAAACATTGCTATGTACAATAATTGTAAAGCTTGGGTTCTAACTGATATTTCTAAGCCTCTTCCCCAAAGCATTTGGATATGCTTTGGAGAAGAGGATGGTTTCTGGCAAAATATTTCTTACTTGAAAAAACCTCTCTATTTTAAAACCTGTAAACACATAGGACATCAAGAAAGTCACTGTAAAAAAGAAGATTTTGAGTGAAATTTAAATAAAAACATAAGCAATAAAGATCATATGAAGAATACATCCAACCTTCCTTCAAAAGAAGTTTGGATGCCAAAAGTTCGTACAGAAATTAACAATGAGAATCACATTGAAACTGAGTATGTAAATGTTGATAAATTTATTGAAACTGAAGCTAACAAACAAAGTCAAACATTTGAAAAGGATAAGAACTTAACAGAAGATATAACACCTGAAAATGTTATCGTATCTAGTCAATGTAACAATCAACTTGATATTCAACACCTAAATGTAACAGAGACAGATAATGTTAATAGATCACCACAAATGAACATCTCACCATAGCATCATAATAACAATGTAAAAACTGTTAACTAACTTAAAGAATCTATTGAAACTTCTAATAATGACATACCTAATGTAACTAAACCACAACACCTAAATATAACAGAGACAGATAATGTTAATAGATCACCACAAATAAACATCTCAATAGAGCTTCAGAATAACAATGTAAAAACTGTTAATCAACTTAAAGAATCTATTGAAACTACTAATAAGGACATACCTAGTGTAACTAATTCACAACAAGTAATCGTTACTTCAAAGCATCAGAATAACAATGTAAAAATCTTTAACCAACTTAAAGAATCTGTTGAAATCACTAATGAGGATATAACTAATGCAATTGAAACTATCAAGTTAAACAACTCATTTAATGTTTTAACTCATGAAGAGTTAGAAGATATTGCAGAAACAGAGCATATACCTTTAGTTAGATCTAGTTTAAGTGAACCTAACTCACCAAAACAAAGAAAACCTAAAAAAACTCTTTTAATACTAATGTGAGAAGATCAGTAAGAAGTAAAACAATATCAAAAACAATAAACTTTAAAAGATCAATAGGATCCTCAAATAAAAGCTTGAAATGACTATATCTTTACTTAACTAGAATACAAGAGGAATAGGTAATCGGAAAACATTAAGAAGAACAAAGAATTTGATTAAGAAATTTGTTGTTGATATCATAGCTCTTCAAGAACCTATGATATCAGCTGAAAAAATTACATCAATTTGCTTAAAACTTGGATTTGATTCTCAATATGCAAATATTAATAACAAAATATGGTTGTTTTGGAGAAATGATTATGAAATTAATATCTTGGATAACACTGATTACACAATGGTGAATCAAGTTATAATTTTATTATAAGAAAGAGCCTTGGAACTATTTTAATTGCTAAAGGTGATGTAATAGGGAAATGTTCTCCTTTGTCTGCTGAAATCTTAGCACTTATTAATGGCCTTATGTATTGTAACAATCAGAATTTAACTTCAGTAGATATAGAGATAAATTGCCTTAGCTTATTTAACATGCTTGCTATAGGAAGGTACCCTTGGCACTTGGAACAAATACTCCAATACTGCAGAACATTGATAAAACCTCAGATGACACTCAAACACATATATAGAGAACAGAATTTAGCTGCTGATTGGGTTGCCAAACATGCAATTAAGATTCAATCTGACTTCACAGTTGAATCAAATCATTCATTGAATGAATTAAATGCTATCACATTGTTAGAATCCTTAAATCTGGATTACTTTAGTTTCTTTAAAGAAGACTAATCTGTTTTGGCAAGTTGAAAAACTTGACCTTGATGGTTTCTGTTTTGCAGGTGAAGGAAGAAAGAACTAGAGTATTGGATGGAGTACAAAGATGACACATAGCAAGAAGAAAAGACACAAAGAAGAGCATTAGAGAGAGAAGAGATAGGGAGCTACAAGAGAAGAGTTATACTAGAAAAATTGTAGGGAGCCAAGAGAAGTGCTATACAAGAGAAGAGATAGTCACAAAATTGTTAAGGAAACCTTAAACATAGAAGGCAAAAATGTATTAGTTATACCAAAAAATAATGAACATAATGTAATATTTTTCTTTAACATCAATAAAATTTATTTCTTGGGAAACAAAATATATATATATATATATAGGTGTTTAATGTAGTGTTGATGATTGATTTTTATATTTTATGCTTTAGATTAATATTGTGTATTTGTTACTTTGATTCTTGCAGGTTTGGTTTTCTTTAGAATTGTAACATTTTTTTCATATACATAAAACTTCAATAACAAATTAAGTATGTTAAACTATATCTTTTAAGAGGTACTTTCTTTTTAGTCTAAGTTCTTGTACTTATCTAATAACAATAAAATCTTAATCAAATACCTCAATTATCTAGAAAAAAATAGAAAGAGAAAAGAAAGAAAGAATATAATAATATCATTGATGTTTTACATCTGGAGCTCAACTCCTATTCATAAGAGCTATATAAGTTGTTTCCTCTATCTTTATTTATATACAAATATAAATAATATAAGTCTAATTAAATTATATATATATATATATATATATATATATATATATATATATATATTATTAGAATATTATAGACGGAATATTGTCTTATCATTATAGATTTTGAGTTTTAATTTTTAATTTTTTTTCCATCTACATATGGAGTTTAAGGTTTGTTAGTTTATATTTTTTTCATAATTTTGAAAAAATCTAGGATAAAAAAATTATGTTTAAAAAAATTACTGGAGAAATTATATAGTAAACATGAATTTTATCATTTTATTTTAGTTTTATAAAATACTAACATAAATAACTTAATCAAACATTTATCAAAATATTATAATTTAATCAACAAATACTTCATTTTAACTAAAAAAGAGAACTTTTAATCGATTGGGGGATTTAATAAAATTTAAAAAGTAAAAAAATATTAAATATATTAGTGTGTTAATTATTAATTATATAAATTAAAGAATATTTATATCTCAATATCCACCAATTGTAATTTTCTTTTATTGTTCATATATCAATATCCCAAATTATGAGTTTTTCCTTTCTAAACCGATTCATTATTTCTAATGTTTATAATTTTTGTTCCTATCTTAATTGTAAATTATTTATTTTTTAATTGGAAAGTTAGTTTGTCTTATAATTACGGTTTAATCTTATGGACCAACTAACAAATTGGATCTTTAGTTAGTGGGTTATGGGTTTAACGGGAAGTCACACCGCAAGTTTTGGCATGTTCATAGTCGATTTAACGGGGACATCCGATAAAATTGGAACGATACAGAGAAGATTAGCATGGCCCCTGTGCAAGGATGACACGCATAAATCGAGAAATGGTCCAAATTTTATACTAACCTTCTTAAAAAGATTAAAAATAGAATTGTGGATTGGGAATCAAAGCATCTTTCTTTCTCTGGTAGAATCACTCTTATTAATGTTGTTCTAATGAATATCGTTTTATATTGGATGCATAGCAATGTTATACCTTGTTCTGTTATTAATAAAATTGAAAAAGCTTTCAATGCTTTTCTTTGGGGTTCTACTGGTGTTGAGCATAAAATACATTGGTGTAGTTGGAAATCGGTTTGTAAAACATATAAGGAGGGGGGTCTTAATATCAGAGATTTAGCTGATGTTCAAATGACTACTTCTTGTAAGCTTTGGTTGCAGTTTAGGGACAATAAATTGCTCTGGGCCAATCTGATTCATGATATTTATTGCAATAAGAAGCATCCTTTGCAGCTGAGCAGTAGCATCAAAAGCTCTATGGTATGGAATAGGCTCAAGAAGATTCAGTCTACTGCTGATCAGTTTGTTAGTTGGTCTTTAGGTGAAGGTAATGTAGACTTCTGGCTGGATAGATGGTCAGGTTCTGAACCTCTTCTTTATCTTGACAATTCTATTGATAATAGTTGGTTTCATCAGGAAAAGGTGAATGCTTATTGGTCTAATAATCAGTGGGATCTGGATTGTATTGTCAATCTTATTAGTAATGAAGATAGTGTTCGTATAAAAAATTGCATTATAAATCTCAACAGAAAGGATAAGATTTTATGGACTTTATCATCTACTGGCTCCTTCAGTTTTAAGCATACTTGGGACTTTATTAGAACTCATTACACTGAGTCTAGTTTGTTTCACAAAATCTGGAATGATTTAACTCCTAAAAAGCATTCTTTTATTCATTGGAAACTTGTTAAAAACTACATGTCTACTGACTCGATTCTTATGAAAAGACACATGCATATTGCTTCTAAATGTCAGTTTTGTCTTAATTGTGAAACTACTCAGCATGTTTTTATTTCTTGTGAGATTGCTTGGTTAGTCTGGTTGCATTTTGCTGAGCTCTTTAACATTATGATTTATAGATATATGACTCCTGTCCATATGTCTAGAACTTGGTTTAGTAGCTCTAATAAGAAGAATCATATTAGAAATGTAATTCATTCTATTATTTACAGTACTATTTGGAAGCATAGAAATCATTGTAAGTTTAAAAATAAGTTTGTTTCTTCTAATATTATCATTAAGGATGTTCACATAATCATTTATTACATGTATGCTGCTGATATGTTTAAGTTTAAGCATTGGTCTAATGATAATTCTGCTGCTAAAAGACTGGGATTCTTAAATTTGTGTTTTAACTCCTCTTCTAGACCTATTGTACTGCAATGGGTTCCTCCTTCAGTGGGTAGGTATAAGCTCAACACTGATGCTTCTGTGGTTTTTAATGGTGAAGCCAGTGCTGGTTACATTATCAGAGACTCTGAAGGTAACCTCATTTATGTTGGTGGTAATGTCTATGGCAAATTGTCTCCTATTATGGCTGAAGCAAGGGCTTTAATGGATGGTTTGGCTACTTGTAACTCTAAGGGTTTCTTTTCTGTTGATGTTGAAACTGATTCTTCTTTGCTAGTTAACTTCATTGAGAATGATAATATGGGTGCTCTTCACTGGTCTATTTTCTCGGTCATAAATTGTTGTAGATTATTGCTGACTTCTACTATGACCATTAAGCATGTCTTTAGGAACCAAAATCGTGCAGCCGACTGGCTGGCGCGATGGACTTTAAAATGTAAACACAGAATTTAGTATGTGTTTGATAATGCTCCTACTGTCTTGAAATCTATTCTAGTTCTTGAAAGTCTTGGTTTACCTTATATTAATGCTCCAGATTGAGTTTGTTTCAAGTGCTGATTATTGGTTTTTCTGATGTTTTGCTGGTCATGTTGCTGCTGAGTTGTTGTTCGAATGGTGCTCTATGCCTGTGAAGCCTGAGTGTTATTGCTAGCTGGCTGGTGGTTGCTTCTCTTGGTGCTGATGCTGTTGTTTGATAGTTTCCCTCAAGCCAGTTCGATTGATTGGTGTTGAAGCTCTTGTGGCTGGTTGCTGCTGATTGTGGTGTTGATCAAGGGTTCTTGTTGGCTCCTCTTTTTTGGCTGGATTTGTTTATCCGGATGGATTGGCTCTCTTGTATCTCTTGGCTTATATGTTCAAGTATTGTTTGGTTAATGGGAGGCAACCTATTGTTAGTGTTGTTGTCTTCTTAGGGTTTTGTTCTTTAATCCTTAGTTAGGGTTTGGTTGTAATCTTTTTGTTTTGGAGGGATATCTCCCGCCTTGTTACTTTCAAATTTTCAATTTATCAAATATAAATCTATTACTTAAAAAAAATAGTCGGTTTAACGGGAAGTTGGATTTGGCATGTTCACAAGAGTCTATCGCGTTATAGATGGAAATGAGTCACGACAGAACACAACATAAAATACTAACACGACCGTCATGGCTACGAGAGAACACAGTCACTGCCATCAAGATGCACGACAAACACGGTAAAATTAATGTCACAACCACCACAACATAATATTATATAAGTTATTAATATAGTTTTATCATTATACTTTGATTATTATTATTGTTTAATCATAATTTCGTATCATAGTTATTAGAAGTATTATTATATAATATATTAGTTTTGTAACAAATATAAAATATATAAATAGTGTTATTGTGTGATAAACAATTTTTTATTATATTTTCGTTATTATTATGGTTTGATTGTTATTATGGTTTAATAGTTTTTATCGTGGGTTATAATAGTTTTATAATTTGATTATTATTATAATTTGATTATAATTTATAAGTATTACAAGTGGTTATATTTTTTATATCAACATGTTCAATAAATGTTGTTATTCTCTTTTTAATCAAATTATTTTTATAATTATTTTATTGTTTGTAAATTAATAGATTAATTTAGTTTTATTATTGTACTTTGATTATTATTCTGGTTTTATAAATTATAAATACTATAAATGCTCTTATATTTTGATATTTGCTTACTATTGAATAATGATAAAATAATTTTTATTTTGATATTTGCTTACTATTGAATAATGATAAAATAATTTTTATATTCTTAAGGGTTGATTATAATATAACCTATTATAGTTTATTTATTTTTATAAGTGGTAAAAAATATGATAAGTTGTTACAGTGTGAAATTGAATGATAGCAAATAAATTTTCTTTACTTGTGTCTTTTATAATTATACTCTTGTGGCTTAGGAGTTGTACAGATGTTATCAAATTTAATTATCCTATTACAAACTCTAATATAAATATAAAATGTCATTTTGTTTTCCTAATTTACCTCATCTTTGTCAATTTCTTCATCATCCAAATATGCAGAAGATTCAACCATAAGATCTTGTTCAAGTACATCGTCCATATCATCTGGATAATCAATGAAGATGTCATCAATTATATAGTAAAAAAATTATGATAAGTTGTTACAATATGAAATTGAATTATAACAAATAAATTTTATTTACTTAAGTCTTTTACATTATATACTCTTGCAGGTCAAGAGTTATACAAATGTTATCAAATTGAACTATCTTATTACAAACTCTAATGTAAATATAAAATGTCATTCACTTTTCTAATTTACCTCATCATCGTCAATATCTTTATCATCCAAATTCACAGAAGCTTAAACCATAAGATTTTATTCAAGTACAACGTCCATATCATCTGGATAAACATTGAAGAAGTCTATTAGATATTCTTCATTCTTAAACTCTTCATCTTGCATCCTTTGATACGTCGCAGTCCGGTCTTTGATTGCAACAAGCACTCCAAGTGCACTACTGGTCATTCTTGTTTGTTTAGTCATGTATTGAAGTATGGCCTGACTAAATGCGTATTCACTTGCCACTGTAGACATATGTATTGAAAAAATATCCTTGGCTAACCTGCAATGAATAGTAAACTCACATATTTTCCATTTTCACCACTTTAAAATATCAAATTTGTTTCTCTCCTCATATTATCCTAACTCAAATAGAGTGTTTAAATATATCGTCATTTCATTATCAACTTGAGGAGTTTTCTTGACACCCCACGATTAAGCATTGACATCCATACATAGTTAGGGTGACTTTTGTCTTTCGTCTTATTACTACTATTGTTACTCATTACATTTGAAGATGATAATTTATCACATGTTTGTCAACATATTCATTATACATTATATAAAAGAAAACTTTTAATTTTTTAAATGTATACATCACAGTTATAGTTAGCAAGAGGAATTTTGAATGCCTCATAAAAATAATTAACTAAAAAAGAAAAATTCTTCGTTATTCTAAAAGGATAAAACAATGCACCCAATAGCATAAGAATATGAAAGACCAAGTGAATGTTAAGAGTATATTGCTCATAAATGTTTTTATTACATCCTTAAACAATCTCAAAAAGCTTAAAATTGAAGCACAATAAATTCAGTTTTGATTTTCAAGAGATGTAATAGGATTATATATGCATTAGCATGTGCAACAAGATAATATGTAGAGTTCCATTTGATATCTAAAACTATTTTTGAATGGTTTTCCACTATCTTTAACAATTTGTTTCCACTTTTTTAAGAGTCTGGTAGAGCATAGTAAGACCCCTTGTTTAATAGGGTTGATATAATGTTTAACTATACTTATTTCCATATTTTGTAACCAATTGAAGTATATAAAAAAAAATAGGAAATACAAGGTTGCAATCATTTTTAAGATACTCAATAGCTTTCCCGCTTACATATGCATTAACGAAATAAATAGATATAATTTTATTTTTAAGTTGAAAATCATTTATGCACTCTAACATCTAATTATAGATACGGTATGTCTGTCATAGATTAAAAATACACATTTCATCTTTGTGGTATCCATTTAGGATCCATCAAATGTAAATTAATATACATCATATAAAACTTAAGAAAAGTAGTTATATCACTAGTCAAAGAATTTTTCCATGAAAAGACTAAAATAGTATAAAAATGATTTATTTTTTAGATACATAATGTTTAAAATATTATGATCTCATAAAGGTATGTGGAATATGTGTGGCTATTGGGTTTACCCCACTATGCATCCAATTTTCATATCTATAAGTATCGCCAAAATTAATTGGTTGTGAAGTACCAACAACATATATCATGGTTTATTCCCTATATGTATTTTGGTTAAAAATAAATACATTATGGGTTTAAGGATCTATAGATGTATTCATTTTTTTATAAATTTTTGAAGGATAAAAAATATTATGTGTGGTTAAGTGTCTCGACATACCCTTGGGTCCATAATTTGTTTTCCAGACTTATATGTATATGTTTTCTCACAATAATTACACTAACACAATTTTTATCAAAATTCTCAGTAAAATGTTCCCATGCTCACGATATTTTCTTCTTACTCTTATTACCAACGCTAGTATTATTATATATATCATGTGTTTCAAAGTGTTGGGTTTCTATGGGATCATAAACAATATCTAAGTTAGGATTACCTGTATGTAAAGGTTGGAAACTAGCCTTACGACCACGGTTAGTTGGGATATTTTTTTTGCTTTAGTGCTATTTGAAACAGATTTTTTAAAATATGTGAAAAAACTAGTAAAAAGATTTAAAAGATATTTTGTTTAAATGAAAAACTATTAATTTAAACAAATATAAAAAATATAAAGTACCAAATAATAAGACATCGTATACCAAACACAAATATTAGCAATGATCTTCCTCCGTCAAGCAAACTTGATTGCGTTAAACGATGTTGAAAGTTGATCGAAGATTGAAGAAGAAGACTAAGGCAGAAGTTCGAGTAGAATAAGATCAAAATCGGAGAGGAATTGATTAGAGTATGAACAAGTATGAGAGAGTATTGAAGTCATGAATTAAGGTGAGATTCGTAGTCACAACTATGTGACTACGAATGAACTTAGTAGTTTAGCGGGTATGATATTATTTTTTTGAAAATTTTAGTAAGGACAAAGGTGTAGGTTGGTTGTATTTTGCAAAATTTAATTATCATTGGTATATAGAATTAATACAATAGTTTTATGAAACTGAATGTCTAATTATGAATGATCCCCGGGGTTTGGGAATGAGTTGTGCAATAAATGATACCGACTATATTTGTTTTGAAAATAACTTTGTAGATGAGTTTTATTTACCAAGATTTATCATTTATCTTCATATGAGATGGCCTCAAGATTGGACCTTGACATTGGATGAAGCAGTACACTTACTGAGTTCTTATAAAGAGCAACTAAAGTGATAAGGCGGTACCCCTCGGCTAAGGAAACGCCTTGGGACACTGCGAGGTAAGACCGTGCATCATACAAGATAATGACCAATCTCAAATATTATGAGAATAATTATCATGCCTCTCGATAATGAGATTTTTATTTCTCAGGATAGGTTGAGAGCAGACCGAGAGGGGAATGAGGATTTTATCCTGAGGTTGGGCGTCGATAGGACAGAATAACAACAGATCGAGAGAGTAGTAAAAGATGGCATCTTAAGACGGGGGATCAACAAAAGGAACGGTTACCACAATCACTCCCACTAACAGACATTGTGAGAAACTTGGGCTTTAAATGACTCCACATATAATGTAATATGAAGTTATGTTAAGTATTAGTGGGAATGTGAAAGGAAAAACTTGTATAAATAGATCTCAAATGATAGTAAAAATGACACTTGATTACGATATATACAATTTTATTTTCGGATCACTTGAGTTATCATTTTGGCATTACTTTGTGAGGATTTTCCCTAACACAAGATTAACGATATAAGTAAATCTATTATAAATAATCTTTATGGATACAATAAATTAGGTTTGAAATTACTTAATCATTATTTTCTTCCAAATAATAGTAATGATATAGACTTATCGTTTTTTCAAACATATGTATCTGTTATTATTCGAGCAATCGGATCAAATAAATTTACCTAGTTTGATAAATGGGTATGTGAATTCAAAACTTCGTGGTGCGAGGTTACCTTATATGATGGTACTAAGTCGGTTTCTTATGAGAAAAAAGGTCGACGGTAGTGTGTGAACTTGCGTCTTGTTATGAAAAGTGCAGATATAGGAAGCTCATTGAGAGCCGATGAGATATATTCTAGGGACATATTGATCTGGTCAAAATAGCAGTTTTATTACTTATATACATATGTGTTGCCACAAATCTAGAGAACGAATGATGTTACCAACCCACCTGCTCCACCTACTCGTTTTCAGAGGCGGGTCACGCACACTATAATGCAACCTTAACCGACCACTTCTAATACGAGTAGTTTTTCTCATCAACCGACGAACGACATATAAAGTAGTTGCATTCTGAGAATGTGGTCATGTATACTAGAAATAAGAAACATTGGTAGGATGCCAATACTTTAAATGAGTAGCGTTAGGAGGACGTTAATACTCTATATGAGCAACGTTTGGTTCTAAATGAGCAGCGTTTGGAGGATGTCGATAACAGAATAACTGAATTATGCACCATCCAAATGGAAAATATATATAACATAGAACTAATATTAACTATGATGATTTTGCAATCGTGCGTATAGCCGCATCCACCATTAAGCGATGAAGATTGATTTAGTATTTTTCTTTCGTATTTGATTTTATTAAACAATTTTTAGTTTCATTATGTTACTGTTTTTATTTTATTATATCAAATATCATTATTATTTTATCAATTTGATATCTTGTTATATTTTTTTTGTTAATTATATTAAAATTTTAAAATATATAAAGATATTAGTTGAAAAATCTAATAAACCTTTTAAAATGTCTAATATTAAAAATAGGGTAAATTACTATTTATGACCTAAAACCCTAACTATTATCCATCTAAGACCCATATTTTTATTATTCTCCGAGAAAGACCTGTTTTAGTCAAATATTTACCATTGAAGACTCACTAATTCCTTAAATACCCTTGTTCATTTATATAGAAGGCTTTTAGACCCATACTTCATATTTTTCCCTTTTTTCTCTCTCTCTACATGAATAGAATGACTCTAATGTTAGGCGATTCTTTATTTTTTAACTCAATTTTCTTGTTTTTCTTTTATTTTCATATGTTTTTTTTGTGTGTTTTTAGTTGATTTCGAAGTTTGAGTTTGGATATCTGTTTAGATAAGTCGATTTGTGTGTGGTAAGTCGAATTTTGATTTTGGAATACTAAAAGTACTCAAGATACATTTTTGTTTCCGATTCTTGGTATTTATATGGTTTTTACGCTGCTAATGTAGTTTATTTGTTGTACTTCAGTTACTTTTTAGTCGATTTTAGTCTGTTTTGAGTTTCTGAGATTTTTGTGTCGAGTAAAACGGTTTAGGGAAGAAGATGCAAAATGTTTGTATATGTACCTACTAATAGTTGCGAAATGTGTAATTTTTCTAGAATGGTACATGCAAAACACATTTTTGATAGATGTGAAACATTCTTTGTTGTGCTAGATGCGAAACCTTCTTTATTTTGCTAGATGCGAAACATTCTTTATTTTGATAGATGTTAAACCTTCATTATTTTGATAAATGTGAAACCTTCTTTATTTTGATAGATGTGAAACCTTCTTTATTTCGATAGATGATAAACCTTCTTTATTTTGCTAGATGAGAAACCTCTTTGTTTTGATAGATGCAAAACCTTCTTTATTTTGCTAGATGAGAAACCTCTTTATTTTGATAGATGTGAAACCTTATTTATTTTGATAGATGTAAAACGAGTCACTAGATGCGAAACCATATAACTGAGAAACGTGTGTAAAATATATTTTTTAAAAATTCAAAACATATCATTAATGGTACTAGTTTTGTTCGTCTTATAAAAATAAAACCAATGGTATTTTCGGACCCTTTTTCCGAGTTACGGTTTGAAAGATACAGACCTTTAAAAATTAAAATTAAAAAAAACAAAGAAAGAGAAGTTGGTTATTGTATTTTAGGTTTTTATCCGTAATATGCTTGTTGGATGGATCTTTGATGGTAAGTCTCCTTTAAAAATATTTAAATATTAAAATATCTAAAGATTTTAACAATTTTAAATATATATTTTAAATATTTAATAGATTATTAGTTACAAAATTTAATAAACTAATATATATATTTTTAATCAAAAATAACATTTGATATAAAGGACTCAATTGAGAGTTTTACAAATGTAATGCCTTTATAGTGATAAAACCAAAATTGAATTTAGGGTAATTGAAAATATTGGTAAAGTACCAATTCTTTCCTAAAATCTAACCTTCGAATCAGAGTTCTACAACTTAAAAGTTTTATTGCGCGAAACCTTCGAACAAGATTTCAATTTCTTCTGATTTATCTGAATTTCTTTCATCTTCAAGCATCATTCCCCTTCATTCCTTTTACCTTTTTGCCGTCCTTTGCATTCTTCCCCTGATTCTTCACGTGTACCTACATAACAAAGAAAACCGTAGAAAAATTTCTAGCAAGGTTGAGATAAGTAGCCCAAACCTAAGTTTTCAAAGACTATAATTGCATTTAGATCCGGAGGAATAATAAAAGGGTTAAAAGAGGGTTTCTCCTTGCATCTCAGAGTCCATCTGGCTAGCCAATCTGCAGCTTGATTTTGGACTCTTGAGATGTACTTTATCACCATCGGAGAAACAATAGCTTGACGACAGATCTTGATAACCGGGCTGAGATACCATGGGGTAATGTCGGCTGCAAGAAGACTGATCAGAGTCTGACAATCGGACTCAATGTCGACATGAAGCCATTGATTTTTCTTGCAGATTAGCAAGCCATCAAGTAGAGCCCGAGTCTCAGCTAAGAGAGGGGACATTTTTCCCATAGGTGTTGTTAAATCACTGCAAGATTTCACCCAGGTGATTCCTGAAGACTCCAGCGCCACTGGCTTCAGCATTTCTCATAACTGAGGCATCAATGTTTAGCTTTATCCGGCCATCAATCGGGGGTTTCCAGGTAATATAGTTTGGCTTATGATTAGGGACTGGGCAACCCGGAATCAGACTAGCATTTTTTGTGTTAGTCCAATACTTCTTCGTTAAGAGAGAAGCATTTATGGATATAATGATACGATCAATATAATTTATCATATAGTTGAAATTGTATGAAACTCCCTTAAATCTTGAGTTGTTTCGATTATATCATATTGTCCATCATAGAATCGCAGGCATGAGGTGAGTGATGTGAGCCTTGCTGGTGCTAAAATCATGCCATATTTTAATTATATGTGTAAGAACCATGCATCTCATGACTTTAATCTTGAAGATTATGTTGTAATGATTCCAAATCTGTCATGCTTGAATGCAATTGACAAAAACATGTGTAATGTCTTCACTATTTCTGCAAAACTGACATTTTGAAACCAGTTGCAAGTGTCTTCTTTGTAGAACAGACTCTATAGGAATGTAATTCATTATAATTTTCCATAGAAGAAAATAAATCTTCTTGGGAATAATGTAGCTCCAAATGTTTTTGAAGAGTCTTGAATAGTTTGACTTATATCTGATGGCATTCCAAGTCTTCTTGTTGTTGAAAATTGTATCGTTTGAGTATTTCCAGAGCATGATATATTGTTTAGTTGTGTCTACTTTGAGATTCTAAATTTTACTCAATATTTCAAGAGAAAGAGAATGAGTCATTGAAACCAAGTCCCAACTTCCATTCTTCCAGAAAGAGCTTACTTTGGCTTCCAGGTAATTTGCTTCTGTTTGAGTATCTGAAATAGGCTTGTAGTCATGCCAATTTTCTCTCCAAAAGTCCATTTCACCTTTTCCCAATACCCATCTGATATGCTTTTCTACCTCATGCTTAATATTGACCAATCTCCTCCAAGTGTGAGAGCCAATCCTGTTAAAGTTAGTGTACAAATGATGAATATTTTTTGAATAAGTACAATGCATCATATTTTCCCAAGTTGTTTTGTTTTTCCTGAAAGTGAACCATAGTTTTAAAGAGTAGGTTTGCTGGATATCAGTTAGACTTCTGATATATAGTCCACCCTCTTCAAAGGGTTTACAGATGGACTTCCAGCTAGCCCAATGAGAAATTTATTTAGCATTTTCTCTATCTTGTTGATAATACTTTTAGGCAGGGTATTATTTTGTAACCAGTAGTTAGGACAGGATATAATAACATTTGTGATTAACACTAATCTGCCTCCAAAAGATAGATACTTTGAATCCCAATCAGTTAACTTTTCATTTATATTGTCGATGATTTTGATGAAATTGCAGGCCTTGTTGTTGTTGCTTAGGATGATTCCTAAGTAGCTCGTGGGCAGATTCTCCGTTTTGTAACCAGTTTGAATCTCCAAGAAAGATATCATGTTTTGATGAAGAGAAGAGGATGATATAAGCTTTGTCTTTTGCTTGTTTATCATTTGTCCTGAAACAAGTTGATATTTGTCAAGAAAACACTTAGATTGGTAATTGAATCATGTAAGCTATTTGTAAAAATAAGAATATCGTCTGCAAATGCCAGACAAGGCATTAACATCTGCGATCTAGTATTATAAATCATCTTTTTGTTGTTTTAAAAAAGCTTTTGCATTCCTCTTAACAGCACTTCTTCACTAATGATAAACAAACTAGGAGACAGGGGATCACCCTGTCTCAGACCCCTTCTTGTTCTGAAATATCCAAATGAGCCACCATTTAAGAGCAAGGAGATGCTGACATTTCTTGTTAACCTGTTAATAAGACTAATAAAATCTTGAGAGAAACCAAATTTGGACAGAAGTTTATAAATAAATGAAAATGACATTTTATCAAACGCTTTCGACATATCGAGCTGAATCACGATATTGCCTGTTTTAGGTCTCTTGTTAATGTCATATATCATTTCTTTTGCCACAAGGATATTTTCATGGATACAACGTTCATGAACAAAAGCCCCCTGATTACTGGAAATAATATTAGGCAAAAGAATCGCCAACCTTGAGTTTATAAGCTTAGCAAAAAATTTATTCATCATCGTACATAGACCTATTGGTCTGTACTCGTTCCAAGAAGTGCGATTCTTGGTCTTAGGGATCAAGCATAGCCTAGTGGTAAACATGCCTTTAGGCATGTAATTACCATTGATAAAAGCATTAAAAGAGATACAGAGGTCTCTTTTAATAGTCTTCCAACAAAACCTGTAAAAATGAAGGTTGAAACCATCAATACTGGTTGCACTATCTACATTCATGCTTGATATCACATTCCAGATTTGATCCTCAGTAGTCAGCTTCAACAAGGCATTATTGTCCTCCAAAGTTACCATGGAAGGGATGACATTAAAAATATCATCATTCATCAAAAGAATCTCCTATTTTTTGTTGTTATAAGACTCAGTAGTAAGAGTCTCTTTAAAATATTTCTCAGCAGAAAAACCAATACTTTCCTCATCAGTCAACCATGAATCCCCATCCTTGATGCTCTTGATCTTCCTTTTCTTTCTCTTTTTATTCACAAACGAATGAAAAGGCTTTGAATTTCTATCACCGTCTTTCAATCAATCACTGTAACTCTTCTGCTTCCAATAATCAGATTCAATCTTGAGGTATTTAATATAAAAACTATTGGCTTTCTCTAATTCAACCTTAGCATTTATATTGAAGTTATTAGTCAATGAACCTTCCAACTTCCTAACGTTTCCTTCTGCTTCTTTAAGGTTGTTGAAAATGTTCCCAAAACTATTTGTATTCCACTCTTTTAAGCAAGTTTTAAGCCTCTTCAACTTTAGACAAAAGACTTGATTTGAGTAACCTGTAATTGGAATATTCCAATTGATATCGACAATACTCAAAAAAGACTCACCGTTCGTCCACATTTTCATATATTTAAAGCCTTTCTTATGATGAGTATTAGTGACATTATTAACATTAATTAAAAGAGGCGAATGATCAGAGCAGGTTCTGATCATATGATGAACCTTTGTATTATTGAAAGTAGCATTCCACTTGGTGTTAACCATAGCCCTATCAATCTGTTTCCATCTTGTACCCCTATTCTAAGTGTATCTCGAGCCTCCATAGCCTGCATCCTCCAGCATGCAATCTTTAATACAATCGTTGAAGTCTTCCATTCTGTTAACACATATTGATGTACATCCAATATGATCATCAGAGGTAGAAATAATGTTGAAATCTCCAATAGCCATCCAAGCTTTTTCAGAACTGAAATAGAATTAAGTAAAATCCAAAGATTTATTATCTCACTTCTATTACACTTGGCATATATGATCGACAGATTGAACTCAATTTCAGTATCAGTATTAAACACATCCAGGTGTAAACATTGATCATGATTGATCAATAAATCAATCTTGATCTCATCTTTCTAAAAACACCATACTTTGTTAGACTGATTCGCAACGTAGTTACTGAACCCAAGCTTAGCAGCTATCTCGTTAGTTTTCTCGACTTTCGCCAAAGGATCCTGTATTGCAAGAATTTGAATATTGTTAATGTTTATCATGTCCTTTAACCTCAGAATGGTCGGATTATTATTGATACCACGTAGGTTCCAACTAATCAGACTTATCATTATTAAAGTAAGATTTTTTGGATTTATCCTTGTAACATAAGGACTTGATAATCTTTTGGCTTGGCTTCTTTATTTTCTTGTTTGCTTTGAGTTTTTTAATCAAAATTTCTTTGAATATAGGAGATGCAAGATCCATGATCTGATCCTCATGATTACTACAGTTGGTATTGCTTGTGTTCAAAGCATCCACTTCGTTTGGAACATCAAAATCATGAGACCAACTCTGAGAGAATCTTTGATCAAGAGTCTTGATAGCTTCTATAACCTCCAATTCTTCAAGATGCAGGAATTCTTCATTTTCTTCCTTTTGTTTGTTTTACCGATCTTTCGAAGTCTTTGTGATTATCGAACTGATTTTAGGAACGTAAATTTGCATTTCATTCTTGATGTTGCTATGATCTTGTCTATTTGATTGGTCCTCCTCTGTTTTAGACTTTATCTTCTTACACTCTGATTCCTTATGGCCTTTCTGATTACAATAATTACAATAAGACGACAGATTTCTGTATAAAACAGAAACCCAGCAACCTTCATTTTCTTCGAAACCCATCCAGATCCTTTTATGGAGCTTTTGATTAACATCAATTTCAATTAAAGCAGTACAACAATTCTTTTGAACTCTGTTTTTTTCTGGGATATCCAGTTTGTAGACCACATCAATCGAAGAAGCCATCTCATTAACAATTTCAATATTATACATATATTCAGGAAGTCTATCGAACTTAACCCAAACCAGGTACAGAGGACTCTCCTTCTTCACACTGAAATCTGGAGACCATCTTAAAATCCTCATCTCATGATCCCAGAAAATCTAGATATTTTTTACCAGATCTTGCAAATATCTTCCTTTAAACTAAATTCAAGAAAGATATGTCTTGAATCGTAGATCTCCATATTGTATTGTCCTTTGAATTTGAATTTTTCCTGAAATGATAACACAGTATTTCTCTTTGGAATACCATTCCTATATTTGCCAATTAGCGTAATCTTAGCGTTTTCGTCGAGCCAGTCCTTAATCTTCTGAGGGAACTGAAAATAAATATGATTTTCTTTGAAGGAGATAGATTCAGGCTTCATTTCTGGTTTTGATGAAGATTTCTTGGAAACCGCTTCAGCATAAGAAATCTTATTCATCTTCTAAATTTTGGGTGTTGTTGAAAGTTTAGGGAAATCTTTCTCTTCAAAACTTGTATTTTGAGCAATCTTCATGGCGACAGATAATCGGAGTTGATCGAGCAATCAAACTCTGCAAGTTTTTACGTTCTTGAGCTTTCTCTCTCTAAGTTTCTCTCTCATCTGTAATAAACTAATATATAATAGTTAAAAGATCTAAAATTTCAACAACAAAAAATTATAGTTTAAAATTTTAATAAACTATTAATAGAAATATCTAATAAACTATTTTAAATATTTTTTATTTTAAAAATATAAATATCTAAAAATTCTAAAAACTTTTAAAATATATTTTAAAAATAGAATAAACTATTAATTTAAAAATCTATTAAAATATTTAAAATATCCAATATTTGGAAAATATAAGTATCTAAAAATTGTAAACATATATTTCAAGTATTTCTAAGAGAAAAGTACCCCTAAATACCTTCTCAACTATCAAATACCAAGATGGTACCCGTTTTTGGACTAGTTTCAAAAACTACCTAGAGCCATAATATGGACAATTATACCCTCTAGGGTATAAAAGGGGTTCTTTTGTTGAAATGCACTTTTTTTCACCTTCTAATCAGACTTTTAGGTTCCAATTCCCCCCACTTTCACATTTCCAAATTTGAGGAGAGAGAAACACTTTTTACGAGAGCGAAACCAAAAGACATTTTTGAAAGGAAACGTACCGGCGAACCACTACTGTCTCTGTCTCTGTTCCGATATTCTTGACACCCACCGGCGATCCACCGTCGACCAGTAAGAAGCGTCTCTGTCACTCCTCCGATAGTTCTGACATCGACAGGCAAACCACCGGCGACAACTAACCAGTGTTTTCGTCTCCATTCCGAAATTTCGGACACCTACCGGCGAACCACCATTGTCTCTGGTTCGGAATTTGGAACCACAACCGGAGAGCCTCCAACTGCAACGAAGTTTCCGTCGAACGGAACAGTCGCCTTCAAACCAAATCAGGTATATGTTCGATTCGTATGCGTTGATGTGTAGGTTTTCCAACCCAATGATAGTCCATGCTGTATGATGTCTAATACTCCGGTAGAAACGTAAGGTTATTTGTTACTGTTGCTCGACCGGACGACGTTACGTGATAGTCGTATTGGTAGTGAGGATGGTGTTGTTGTAATCATTCTGAGGCTGATGTTTTAAGCATTGTCAGGCTGTTGTTTTAAGCATTGTGAGTTTGCGTAGGGTTCGTACATGTCTAGCAATATGGGCTGTTATATCTATCAGTACAACTATCAGCATTATGAGGCTGATCGTTAACGTGTTAGATCGTGTATCACAGATATAGGGATGTTGTTCCAAATGTTGTGAGTGTATCTAGGTATCGTCAAACATCTAGCAATGTATTTTGTATTATATATCAGGGTCTGATAGTAGTTTAACCATATAATGCAGGGGCTGCTTAGTATTATTGTTTTAGTTACCATGTAAATTACTAACTACCTTATTATGTGAACGTTGACAGGTTTAAAATGACGAAAACATGAGTATTCTACCGCTCGGGATTGGTTGGCATAATCAATGTACTAAGACGGGATATAATCAAAGCTGAACACATCGAGGCTGCTCGCGAAACCCCTTTCTACACCTTCCTCAAAACCTCGTCAACGATACGGAACGTTCCGGCCACCGTAACTGCATCGACATCACCATCGTCCGCCTCCGTCTCCGTCGAACATGTACGTTTTTTGTCGCCGTCTTCCCTACTCTCTGTGCTTGATATTGGGTATTGTTTCCTTTCTGTAAACCCCATAAGGGATTTGAAGATCGAATCATGTCTCTGTTCTAGCTTTACTTGAATCCTTAACCCGCATAAAAGATCTGGTTTTTGTCTGAACCTAGTCTTTTTGTGTAACCTGTAACATACAGTATGGTTTTT
The DNA here is from genome assembly GCA_036936605.1 of Limnanthes douglasii subsp. nivea. Classification (NCBI taxonomy): domain Eukaryota; kingdom Viridiplantae; phylum Streptophyta; class Magnoliopsida; order Brassicales; family Limnanthaceae; genus Limnanthes; species Limnanthes douglasii. The sequence goes on from JAUPFV010000004.1 coordinate 286,167,172, forward strand.
GTGTAACCTGTAACATACTATTCACTGTGAAGCTTGCTGGTTAGGCATACAACTTAATCCTGACTATTTTCTTTGGACTTTTCAGCATTCTGTCAAGAGCTAAGAAGTCAGGATTTAACACATTTTCTCTCTAGGATATTATATAATTCATAAAAATGTTTAATATTTTGCTTTCTTCTATTCTTCCCAGTTGCATTAACACTTATTGGAGGTGTCACACACGTTGATGCTTCTGGTACTAAAGTTAGAGGAGAGTCTCACTTGCTTCTGATTGGTGATCCAGGTTCTTTTTTTATTTTTCTCCTTTCTATTAAGTGCAGGTTTTCATGTCATATTTAGGTTATAGTTGTGTTGGTTAGAATGGTGTTGTGCCGATTAGAATGCTGTAACGTCGTGTCTCGTAGGTATGTGGCTGCTGTTGTAAGCATTGTGAGTTTACGTAGGGTTGGTCCATATTTAGCAATATTGGTTGCATTATCTATCAGTGTTTGTGTATAGTTTACAGTCCGACGCCATGGATTTGAACCTGGTGGAGAAGAGGCGGAGGAAGAGGAAGAAGAAGAAGAGGAAGAAGAGGCGGAGGAATCTGATGGAGATGATTCTGATTAGGGTTGAACATGTCGATGTAGTATCATGGAACTATTGGTTTATATTTTGTTGTGTTTAACGTTTGTTTATGCTTTTTTTGGACTGTAACGAAACACAAACCCTGTGCAGTAGTATCATTTTTTGACAGGGTGAGTGTATTTGGAAGATCTGTAGCAGTTACTGATTTAAATGTTAATGTTTGATTGCAATTTCCCTTCTCTAGCTTAAACTGGTATGATATGATATGGTATCGTGCAGTTGAAGGAAGCAGTTTTACTTGCATTTATTTAAAAGAATAGCAATGTTGGAAAACTAAGATATCAGAGTTATGGTAAATTTAAAAGAACAGTGTATGTAGACCTAATGTATAAGATGTAAGCATAGATAGCAAGGTTGAATAAAGTGGATATCAGAGTATAACAGCATAGATAGCAATGTATAAATGAATACATATCAGAGTCTTAACAAATGTAAGTAAAGTATCAGATGGATCTACAACGAAACAAAAAACATACTTTGATTTATCTGTTAGATGTAAAATACATAATCTATCAAATTTGTATAGCGTGGCTATCAGATTGTAGCAGCATAGATAGCAATGTACACATGAATATATATCAGAGTCTGAAACAAACAGACATGAAACGTGTCAATGTTAAAAGTGTAAGAAGCATAAGTCAAAATAAAAGGAGTGCTTATCTTTGAGATGGATCAGGCATGAAAGATGTGATAAACCTCTTGAACAAATGTAAGCAAAGTATCAGATGGATGAACAACGAAACAGAAAACATACTTTGATTTATCTGTTAGATGTAAAATACATAATCTATCAAAGTTGAATAAAGGGGCTATCAGATTATAACAGCATAGATAGCAATGTACACATGAATAGATATCAGAGTCTGAAACAAACAGACATGAAACGTGTCAATGTTAAAAGTGTAAGAAACGTAAGTCAAAATACAAGGAGTGCTTATCTTTGAGATGAATCAGGCATGAAAGATTTGAAGTACATCTTTAACAAATGTAAGTAAAGTATCAGATGGATGTAAACGAAAACAGTAAACATACTTTGATGTATCTGTTAGATGCAAAATCCAGAATCTATCAATGTTGAATAGAGTGGCTATCAGAGTATAAAAGCATAGATAGCAATGTATACGTGAATAGATATCATAGTCAGAAAGAAACAGACATGGAACATGTAAATGTTAAAAGTGTACAAAACATAAGTCGAAAGATAAGGAGTGCTTATCTTTGAGATGTAAAATGTTACAAAAAAGTCGGTAAATATTTAGAACGGAGCATCACATGACCTCCTATTATGCCCCGATTTGAAACATCGACCATAACGGGACTGGCTGCTGAAAACAGAAATAGATAAGCAAAAAGCAGAAACTAAACGATTTCTTGCCATTAATATACATTAGCTACGCTAGTGAATCTATTGTTAAGATCGAAAATGGAAACTTATTTCAAAAAGCAGCCACAATACCTATATAAGTTGCAAGATATTTTTCAGGTTTTAGAAACATAGAAGTTCTTTAATTAAGCCAAAAAGATCCAAAGATTATTCAGCCTTTAGTTTCTCTATGAACCATATTTAAACAAATAGAAAACAGTAGAAATGCATCAGACTTATTATCAAGCCCGAACGAACAAAATGTTGAATTGAATTATAGAGCTATGACATAATCAAAATGTTGAATTGAATCACAACAGCTTAATTGGATTGAAACAGTGAGTCAGTTTATATATACAATGCAATAACTTAAAGAAGGTACATGAACTATGGTAACGAAAGGAATGAAAACGGCACTTCTTCAGTTACTCCATTTTCCATCTCCATTTTGCACCTCCCATTTTGCAGTACCCAACACAGCTTGAAGCTCCCTCGAAAGAAACTACCCATAAATACCTCGAAAGCTCATGCTGTATCTAGCAATGTCTCATGCTGTATCTAGCAATGTCTCATGCTGTATCTAGCAATGTCGCATGCTGTATCTAGCACTGTATACAAGGCATAAATCGCAACTGATAAATAATATAGTGTCTAGTAATCAGATATGCACTAAAATCGCAATGTATAAAACAGAGCTGGAAAACTGCAATTTCTTACCGAAATGTAATCAGAGCCGGTATCGATGCTTTGATTCGACCAGAAACAGAAACTAAACGATTTCTTGCCATTAATATACATTAGCTACGCTAGTGAATCTATTGTTAAGATCGAAAATGGAAACTTATTTCAAAAAGCAGCCACAATACCTATATAAGTTGCAAGATATTTTTCAGGTTTTAGAAACATAGAAGTTCTTTAATTAAGCCAAAAAGATCCAAAGATTATTCAGCCTTTAGTTTCTCTATGAACCATATCTAAACAAATAGAAAACAGTAGAAATGCATCACCTAGATAGCAACAACAGTATAAAAAGAACGCTTAAATCGCACCATAATGTATCAGACTAAACAGACAGAAAACACGTCATGTTCGATCGGACTGAGAACACTGCTAAACCTTACCGAAAATTTAAGGTTCGTCATGTTCGATCGGACTGGAAATGTCACCGGCGATATTCGACAGTTCGTCAAAAAAACAGCTCGCCGGTGAGAGGAACGCAGGACCTCGGTGTTTATATGGTTCGCCGGTGATTAAGACTAGTTCGACGGTGGTTGTATGGTTCGCCGGTGGAGAGAGAGAAGAAGAGGAGAAAGAGAGAAGAAGAGGAGAGAGAGAAGAAGAGTAAGAGTGGAGGCTGTTTTGAATTTCAAAATTCAAAAATAGAATGGGGGCTGTAACAAAAAACCCTAATTTTTCACAAATCAACCTTATATACTAGGTTGAGGGTAATCTTGGTATTAAAAAAAGAAAAGGTATTATAAGTGGATATGTTTAATGAGATGAGTATTAAGTGAGCATTAACCCATTTTTGGGTACTAGGTTGTAATAGGTTTGGTTAAAAGGTACTTAGTGTGTCATTTCCCTATTTCTAATCATTTGTTTTAAATATCTAATATAGATAAAAAAATATAATAAATTATTTATAATATATAATTGTTAAAACATTTAATTTTTTTAACAAACGAATAAAAATTCAATAAACCATTAGTTGAATATTTTTAATAAACTATGTAGTTATTTAAAATAAAAGTATACAAATATTAGTTATCTCAAATATTTCATTTATTATATATATATATATATATATATATATTAACATATAACTAATTATTAAAAAATGTTTTCGAAATATATGAAAATTTGTTAAAAGTAATATAAAAAAAATTTACCGCGTGCGACAGTGAAATGAAGTTGTTTTAAATGAAATGTAATGAAGTATTACTGCTCGCTGATATGGCACAGGGTGTTATCCGTAGATTTGTTTGATATTTTTTTTATTAGTTTAGTTATAGGTTTTACATGTGATTTAAAAAATTATAAATTATTGATAAATCTCTTCCTATGGAATTTGTTTGGAATTCTAGATTGAAAACAATAACTATATTGAATTATAATTACATTTGAACTACAAAATTATATATACCAAACTATATAAATTATGTTAAATCTATATATGTTTTTATATATAGTATGTGTCGGGATCCCATGTCAAACTTAAAACTTAAATAGAAGGAACATGAGAGATTCGATGCGTTTCTATAATTAAGACACTGGATACAAATAGACAAAAATATGTTAAAACTACTTTGAATTAAAAAATTTATAAATAAAATATGATAATAGTAATATGTTAAAACTAATAAAAATATAAATTTACATAAATGAGAGTTCTGTATCACCAGTCAATTAATATAAACATTAATAGTGTTTTTTTATATATATAATTTGTTTTTTCATTGTAAATCGATAAGTTTATAGTTAACTTATAGAAACTATTATTAATTACTAATCTAACGATAAACATTTTAAAATTTATATATAATTGTTTGTATATAGATACGAAAATAGACTTAAAAATGACTTTATATATATATATATATATATATATTATGTGTATCTTTATTTGGATTTGTGTAAAGGTTCTTTTGAAATGCTCTGAAAAACTCTGTTCTTGTGAAAGAACAGAGGATAATTTTTTCTTCTTCTTCCTTTGATTTAGACCTTAATTCTTTTTCTGGTTTGTTGATGGAAATGGATAATACATTGGAAATCGAATCGACGACAGAATTTCCTTTGCTTAGGAAAATGTCGAAATCGGATGAACAGAGTATGAAGAAGAAGGAAATGGAGGTCTTGAATTCGGGTAGCAAAGATTGCAAGATGGTTTTGAATCCTGTATTTGAAGACACGATTAAGGATAAAGAAGAGATAATTCACAAGAAATCTTTCGCTAATTTGTTAAAATCGACGAAAGCAGAGTTTGTTCATTCAAACGTTTCTGTTATGCTTTCAAATGAGATTCCGATAATCAAGTTCGATGCTGGTGACAAGGAGCAACTTCTAAAGGTTTCGAAGCATACCTTAATAGCAAAGTTTGCTACTGGTAAGCCTTCAATGGAGGTTCTTCGAAACTTCTTGACTAAGTTCAATTTCGTCGGAAAGTTTAGTCTTTCTGTCTGGGACTTTCGTCATGTATTTGTGGAATTCTCTGAGATTGATGATTTAAAAATATTATGGTCAAGAAACGCATGGGCTTTGGGAAACAAAACAATGAGGCTTTTAAAGTGGACGCCGTGATTTGATCCTAGTCTTGAGTGCCCATTTACTCCGATATGGGTTTCTCTTCCAAATATCCCCGAGTTCTTGTTTAATTATTCGACGATTAATGAAGTTGCTAAGGTTCTGGGTACTCCTCTGAAGGTTTGGGTTCCTTCGATTAATAGAGCAAGACAGAATTGCTGTAGAGTTTGGGTGGAAGTTGATATATCCAAGCCATTAATTCAGAAGGTACAATTAAAGTTTGGTGAAGATGATTGCTACTGGATTGACTTGGTGTATGATAACATCCCTCTTTATTGTACTAACTGTGACCATATTGGGCATGCTAAAGATAAGTGCAAGAAAGTGTTGATGGAAGGAAAGGCTTTAATGAAGGCTAATCAGAATTTGGAGGGTCTGGATGTTCAGAATATGGAGGCTAATCAGATAAGTTCTGGGGTGCCGGATCAATTGTCTTGTTCGCAATATCTGGATAAGGTTAATGATGTTGGTGTTAAAAGGGATGAAGGTTTTGTTCAGGATCAAGAGTATAAAGATGATGCTGTTAAAAATAGAAATAAGGGTCGTTGGTTAAATTCTGTTGTGGTAAATCAAGGGAGTGAGAAGCTTGTGCAAAAGGAAGAAGAGGTTGAAAGTAGTTCTTTTCATGAAAGGGTTTCTGAGGAGGATAAGAGGGAATCTTCTCATCAGGTTAATGAGGAAGAAATGATTGAAGCATTGAAGATGTTGGAAAGAAAGAATGCTTTTGAAGTCCTTAGTGAAGAAATACATGATTCTCCTAAACATGATGGTAGTCTTCCTACCTCTCCTGTTAAGAATAAAGATGGAAAAGATAGGCATGAGAATAGGAAAGTGAAGAAGGTGTCTAAGTTATGGACTTCAAAGGGTCCTGTATCTTCAAAGATCATGAAGCTGAAAAGGCTTCATAAATCTGATATTGTTTAATGACTATAACTATGCTGAATTGGAACGCAAGGGGACTTGCGAATAAAGAAACTATTCAAAGACTAAAGTCTATAGTGTATTCTGAAAAGATTAGTTTTGTGGCTATTCAAGAGCCTTTGGTTAATTCTGATAAGATGAGTTTGCTGGCTAGGAAGTTAAAGCTCAGTGGTCATATCTGTAATGTAAACAACAAAATATGGGTTTTTTGGCAGCAGGATTTCAGTGTGGATGTGGTTTTGGATACTGAGCAGTTGATTCATCTCAAGGTGGGTCATCCTTTCTTAAATAAAGTGTTTGATGTATCTATCATCTATGCTAAGTGTAAGAAGGAGCAGAGGGTTGTGCTTTGGGATACTATTAGAAGCTTGGATGTTCAGAATGAGTGGATTCTTTGTGGAGATTTCAATGTCATCTCAAATATTCAGGAGCAGTTGTGTTGTTCTACTATTAATCTCAGAGGTATGGATGATTTTAATAGTTGTATTATGGATTGTAGTCTGCTGGATGCTGGTTTCAGTGGCTGTTCTTTCACTTGGTCTAATGGTCAGAAATGGAGGAGGTTGGATCGTGTCCTTTATAACAATGCTTGGTTGGATTGCTTTGGTTACACTTCTGTGTCTCATATTGCTCGTAATTTTTCAGATCATTGTCCTATTATAATTAAGATCTCTTCTAAGTTGGAAAGGACTAAAGCTTCTTTTAAATTTTTAAACATGTGGACAACTCATGATGGTTTTTTAAAGGAGGTCAAAGAGAGTTGGTCTGGTGTTATTAGTGAAGAGGTGAGGAATCCTATTATAATTTTTTGGCTTAAACAGCAAAGGTTGAAATCTGTGTTAAGGGCTTGGAATAGGAATGTCTTTGGTAATATCTTCGATGCCATTAAGCAATCTGAGCAAGCTATTATTAATAGAGAATCTACTCTTCAGAATGAAGCTTCTGAGATTAATAAATATTTGTTAGTTGAGGCTAAAAAGAATCACTTGCTGTTACTTGATAGAGAAGAAATTTACTGGAGACAGAAAGCTCATGCCTCCTGGTTGAAAGACTCTGATAGAAATACTGCTGCTTACCATGGTTTTGTGAAGAAAAGGTTGAAGAGAAACAGAATTGATAGAATAAAGGTTGGGGATAGGTGGCTTACTGATAAGGATAGCATCAGCTCCTCTGCTGTTGAGTACTTCAAAGGTTTGTTATCTAATGATTTAAATGTTGTGAATGAACAGACTTTGAATGGAGTTATTCCTTTTCTTGTCAATGAGGATGATAATAGATGTTTGGTTAGTGTTCCTGATGAGGATGAGATTCATAGAGTTGTGAAGGGTTTGAATTCTGAAGCTGCGTCTGGTCCTGATGGTTTCAATGGGGAGTTTTATAAATGTTGTTGGGATATTGTGGGATCTGATTTGTGTAATGCTGTTAGAGGCTTCTTTCATGGGTATGCTTTGCCTAAAGGTGATAAGTCTACAATGATCTGTTTAATTCCTAAGATGGAGAATCCTAACAGGTGGAAAGATTTTCGACCTATTAGTCTTACCTCTGTTTTCTCTAGGATCTTGGGAAAGATTATAAATAACAGACTTTCTTCTATTTTGCCTAAGCTGATTTCTGATGTGCAAGGGGGTTTTGTTAAAGGTCGTTCTATTCAGCACTCTATTCTACTTGTTCAGGAGCTGGCCTTGGATATTAATAGCAATAAAAAGGTTGGTAATGTTATTGTCAAAACTGATATGACCAAGGCTTTTGACAAGCTTAGGCATGAGTTTTTGTTTACGATTCTTAGAATGTTTGGCTTTAGTAATGAGGTTATTGCCCTGGTTAATAGCTGCATCAGTAATGTTTATTCTTCTATTCTTGTTAATGGTGAGATGGCTGGTTATTTTTCAAATACTCAAGGGTTAAGACAAGGGGATCCCCTCTCCCCGAGTCTGTTCATATTGGCTGAGGAGTATTTGATTCGAACTGTCACATTGGCTTCTAATGATAATCATTGTTTTAGGTACAAGACAAGGAGTAATATGAATATAGCATGCTCTGCCTTTGCTGATGATTTCATGTTGTTTACTAATGGTAGTGTTCAGGCTATAGAGGCTTTTAAAGCTATTATGGATCATTATCAGTTGGTGTCTGGTCAGGAGATTAATGTAACTAAGTCTAAGCTCATTACTTCTACTAAGATGGCTGTTCATAATGTTGCTAGTATTGAGGATATCTGGAAATTCAAGAATTCTCATTTACCATTCAAATATTTGGGTACAATAATTGCTAACAATACAAGGATTGCAAACTATGAAAATATTATTGACAAGGTTAGGAAAAGGATCATGGAATGGGACAAACTTCATTTATCGTTTGCTGGTCGTCTCCAATTGATTCAATCTGTCCTGGTGGCCTTTCTAAACTATTTCCTGCAACATACTTCTCTTCCTGTTGGCATTGTTCAGAGATTGGAAACCTTATTCAATAAATTCCTGTGGGGGACAAAAGAAGACAAGAATGCTATTAGCTGGGCTCGTTGGGACAGATTATGCAAGCCATATTGTGAGGGTGGTCTTAATCTTAGAAAACTGAATGATATGCAGCAGGTATATGCTATGAAACTGTGGTTTGAATTCAGGATGCAACATTCATTATGGGCCAGATATATGATGTCTATTTATTGCATTAACAATATTCATCCTGTTTTAGCTATTGCTAATCACAGAAAATCTAAAGTCTGGTCCCGTATTCTTAACACTAGAGAGATGTCTGAAGAGTTTATTTTTTGGAAACCTGGTTATGGCAACATTGGTTTCTGGTATGATAAATGGTGCTCTACTAGACCTTTTATAGTGATTTCTGGGGACAGAGATAGAAGAATCTTGTGGGACAGTATTAATGACCAGGTGAAAGACTTCTGGTTGGGAAATTCTTAGGACATTGATAGACTCAAGACTTTGGTTACTACTACAGAGATTAATAAAATTGCTGAGATCAAGTTGGCTAATACTGAAGATGTGTTGCTTTGGTCTCTTTCTGAGAATGGAAAGTTCAATGTCAAAGATACAATAAATCAAATTAGAGTTAAAGGCAGCATGTCGAGTCTATATAAGAAGACTTGGAATGCAGTAACTCCTAGAAAGTGTTCTTTTTTGTTGTGGAGGGTGCTACATAATTGGATTCCTACTGATAATGTGATGCAAAGAAGGGGGGTCATGTTGGCTTCAAAATGTGTATTTTGTGACAATAGTGAATTAACTAATCATGTTTTTGTGCAATGTCACACTGCTTGGGGTGTATGGCTGTATTTCAGCAATATTTTCAAGGTTCAAATTCAAGCTCATATGACTGTTCCTCACTTAGTTATGAGATGGTACTGGGCTGGTAAGAAGTGTGACATCTTTAATGTTCTACCAGCTATTGTTCTGTGGTCTATATGGACTGGTCGTAACAAAAGGAAACTTAACAATGAGAACATCACTACTGCCTCTATTATCAAGCACATACTTCTGATTTTGTCAAGCCTAGATCATGCTAAAGTCTTAGGAAGGAAACATTGGGGTAAGTTTATTAAAGAAGCTGCTGACATTGGTTGTGTCAATCAGTTTAGAGCCAGAAATAGACCTCTTTTTTTGAAATGGAAGAGTCCTAAGCATGGAAGATATAAGCTGAATGTGGATGGTTCTTGTACCTTTAATGGAGAAGCTGGGAGTGGAGTTCTGATCCGTGACAGCATTGGAGACATTGTCGCCGGCATTGGAAGACTGTATGGGAAAGGTTCTCCACTGATTGCAGAGAGTAGAGCGCTCCTTGATGGCTTGAGATTGTGTGAAAGGCTTGGGCTCAGAAGGGTTGATGTTGAGCTCGACTCTTTGATTCTGGTTAATCTGATTCAATATGTTATTGTCCCTTGGTTTTTAGATCCGTTGCTCAAATGTTGCAGGAAATCTATCAAAGCTGAGATGGTGGTTCGTCATGTTTTTAGGGAACAGAACTTGGGAGCCGATTGGGTTGCTAAGGAAGTTCTTAAGCTTCAATTGGATATGGAGTTTACTGATGTGAATGCTCCATTGAAGTTGAAAGCTATCGTTTTTCTGGAGAAGATGAATTTTGGTTATCTGAGATTAATGGAGTAAATTGATTTAGGGTTTTGCTGTAATGAAGAAGCCCTGATTTGGGGAAGATGAAGTAGTAGGGTTCGCGCTCTTCTCTTCAAATTTTTGTATAATTGCTTATTAAGGGCTTACTTTTTTCTTTTTATTCAATTAAAAGCCTTTACTGAAAAAAAATTATTTGGATTTGTGTAAAGTTGTTTATGTGGAAATCAATCATTTATCCTTCATTTAGATGTTATTTTATTATAACGGTTATGTTAATGCGTTTTTTTTTACATTTAATATATTTATTTTACTCTTATTAATATTTTTAAATTTATATACCATTTTTTTTTAAATATTAATATATTTTATTAAGAATATGTGTGAGCTCCATTTTGATTTAACGATTATTGTTATAAATTTTAGCATATATTTTAAATATCAATTTTTAAGTTTATCTTAATTTTATCTTGTATATATTTTTTTAATATATATTTATGTTAAAGTAATGAAAAAATTAATTTCTTTTAAAAAAAATATAAATTTTGGGTATAATTTATACTTTTTGTTATACATAATTTGGTTTTATTTATACTATGAGTTAAATTTTTGTTAAGCAAATTGATTTGAAATTTAAGGATCCATTACGAAGGTAGAATAAGAAATAGAGTTTATAATTTGATCTACATATCCCATAACTTAGTTGGTATTATTTGAACTAAATATTTTAAATATTGATATGGTTGACTAAGGGTTATGTATACGTATTTTCATATACAACAAATGGTTTATAGGTTTCGGGAAGGATAAAAAACACCACAGATCCTCCATGTTTGTCACTTGTAACACATCAGTCCCTATTCTTTGTCTCAGTAATAAATCGGTCTCTTATGTTTTAAAAATGTAACAAACAGATTTTTTTTTTAATAAATAGGTCCTTCATGTCTCTAATAAACAGGTTCCTCACGTTTTCAATTTGTAATAAACAGGTCCCTCAAATTTTCAGAAAATGATATGTTTGTTACGTTTTTCAAACATAGGGGACCGGTTTATTACAGAGACAAAGAATAGGGACTGATGTGTTACAAGTGACTAAAATGAAGGACATGTGGTGTTTTTAACCCTTTCGGGGATTAGAGTATTTTATTTCTCGAGAGTAGTATTTATTAGAGTATTTAAGAATAACTAACATTTGATTTGATTGTTTGGAACATTGATTGGTTTTGTCTGGTTTTGTCGAAGTTTGTTCACTATCGAAGGCTAGACTTTGTTATTTTGGCCGCAACATTGTTCACCATCGAAAGCTAGACTTTGTTATTTTGGTCGTAACATTGTTCACTATCGAAGGTTAGATTTTGTTATTTTGGTCGCGACCAAAGTTATTTGTTTTTAGTTATCTAAATAATTATATCAGTTATCATTGATTATAGTCGTACAGTTTGTTTATTTGACTTTTTTGTTAATCTAGCGGAATTGTTATCAGAGACATTTCCAATTTGGTTCATAATTAATATATTACCACTTCATTAAAAAAATAGTCGATTAAAGCCTTCATTGAATAAAAAGAATTATTTACTAATTGAAAAAGAATAAAACTAAAAATTAGTAGGCTATTAGAGTCTTATCGATTATTTGCTTACTTGATCATTTCTTTTTGTTTATTTTAGGATGATGAGATCATTTGAAAAGATGGTTGAGTAATGCATCCTACCCCCAAAAGTCTGTAGTAAAGAATGAATGAAGGGCATAATTTTTAATATCAGTTTAAGAACGTTGGATAGTCGAAGTTGGTGTTATTTTATTTTGGTCGAGATTTTTTTGAAGATGGTCAAGTAGGTCCGCTAATATTTTGTGCAAGATGAAGGAAAAATTCATGAAACAAATCATATTTTTAATAGTATTTTTAAATTTTCTAATGGTCAAAACTAGTATCTTTCATTTTCATTTTCGGCCGAGCTTATATGGATGCAAGTGAAGCTAGAAACTTAGATTTTTCGTCAGCGGAGATTGGTATTTAGTTATTGCCTTTTTATAGAAAGATACATGAAGTTGGAAGATTTATTATAATTAATATCACACGTGGGTGAGGGAGTAAAAGGTGTTGACCGTGTGTAAAATTTTCTTTCTTTTCTTAGTTTCACGTATGCATCTCTTGATCTTTATTTTTCCTGACCCTGTGAATTCATTTTGTCCCGTAAATAAATCCATCCCACAAATTTTTAAAGAATTATATACAAAGATATTTTCACCTCTTGGTAAAAATACCACTTTTATTTTCTCTAATTTTATTGTTTCCTTATTTTATCATTGTTGAATTAATCTATATTATTTCATCATCTATGACTTTTCTTTATCTTATTAGTTTTTTATAGAGAAATTTCTTTACTATTATATTTAAATGGGTAAAAGAGAAAAGACAACGATTGTACCAATACGGAAAACAAGAATGATAATATTTTATGTGACACTCATTTTTTTTAGTCATATATAAATATATACTTCTCATATCACTCACCATACTCGTCAGACTAAGAAAGTTTTTTGTGAAGTAATAAAATGCTCTTAAAGTTAACGTACCATTACAGATTATCCATCTTTCCCATCCTCTGTTTGAGGTAATAATTTTTTCTTCTATTAGAGGTTGTAATGGTATTGATTCTTCCAATTGTAAAGATGTATCGGTGTATGTGAAGGCGTATTTGAACGATGCCAAAATAAAAATTACAAAAGACTATGCGTGTTTTTGTATACAAAATAAGGACTATGTTAAGAAACTTAAGGATTGAAAATTCCTGAGAATGTAATTGTTTGATTTCCTATAACTCGAGAAACTCTTTTACATTATTAAAAATAGATAATCAATTTATCTTAGTCCAACCCTTTTAAGATTCTTCAAAGTGACTAAGATTTGCTCCAATCAAATTTTATCCAACTTTTGAAGTGTAGTTATTTCAACGATAATATTAGCATATATTGTTTACCGATGTTTTTATGTAACTGGTTATCTTGTAAAGCTTAAAGTTTATAGCTGAAAGACAACCTTTTTTTTAATTTTCTGATGGATAAATATGTTAGGTTTTGCGTGGTTTTTTAGACTATAACACGGTATGGAAGGATTAATTTGTATAGATTTAAATGGGAGACTGGTTTGAATGAAACAAATATTGATGTTTTTTTATTTTTTTAATGGTTACTATTTAATTTTTTGTATCTGTGTATCATCTTGACTCATGATATCTTTGTAGAACATCCTCAGTTACCAATCCAAATTTACAAGATGATGACCTTAATAAGAAGGTACGCTCCAACATAGAATACGCCAATCTAGTTGAAGATGCTTTGTATTTTTTATATCATTTTAACTATATTATGATGCTTGAATAAATTATCTTTAGTGGGCTGTGGTCAAGTATTAATGATCAGGTTAATGTTTATGTTTGTGATTCATCGATAAATAACAATGTGGCGAAACATTATTTGTGGAAGAAGTTGAGTACTTAGGCCAAAGAAAAAATTGTTAAAAATTAAAAGAGGTACTAACTAGGGGTACGAAGGGTGAAGTTGAAGTTGAAGCTCATGCTTCTTATAAATCCCTCACTATCAAAGTATATTAGACTGGGTAAAATAAAAAACCTTGTTAAATATTGTGGAGGATTGGACGCGGGTGAGGAGGGCAATGTACCTTTAGCGAAACGTTAGGAGTCGAAGCTGGTGGTTTTCATAATAAAACGTTATGAACAAAATAGATCCACTCCTGAAATGGATACTATGGTTTGGATCTTCTCTAGCTTCTCTGTCTCTAATTATTTAAAACCCTTCTAATATTTTGGAATAAATTTGTTTTTGAGTTTTCAACTACTACAACTGCGACTGTTATACATTTTACTTCCAGATTGGCTTCTTTAGAGGAATAAATTATTGAACATAAACTATTAACTACGAATCCCCTTACTTGGTGTCTATTTAAAGGAATTATAATGTATGACACTGGTAATTTTTCAATAAAAGAAGTCATTGATTATGTTGGAAACGGAAAACATGTTTTGCTTGATTTTAGCCCAAAGCATGACTTCTTGACTATTGGGGAGAAAAAAAAATCCTTGAGGTTAAAATAATAGTTGATCAGCAACCTGGAGAGTTTTTGTGTCGTAAGCGTCCGAGAAATTGGTATGAAGGTACTTTTAATTCATAGAATTCTTTATATGTAAAAGTTATGACTCTTGTTGTTGATTAGCCTATTATTAAAGCCTTTGTGACAAATAATGTTGCGACAAATGAATCTGAAAACTTAGTAATTTCTTATGTTATCAAATTGGTACAAGAAGAAGTCAGGCCCGAAAAATATATAGTTACTAGTGATAAAGTTTATATAAACCCCTTATTAGCTCATATTTCTGTTTGATATGGTGTTAATGATGTTAATTCTTTGTAATCTCAACCCCCGAAAGTTTTTGTAATGATGTACGATATTACATGTGCAGTTGATAATATGCAGATCCATGTGATGGGCTAACGTTGATACTCTTCATACCGATGTTTATCTTTTATCGAGATCGTCTATTTTTCCTTAAATCAAATTCTCGACATAGTAAATTAGTTTGTAACTCTAGTTAGCCGAAGAAAACTTTCAATCCACATTTCTCATTTGGAATTGGCTAAAAGATAGTTAAAATTGGAAACTGAGGTTAACTTTGAAAAGAGAATTTAATTAATTTTATGTTATGTAAAACAACTAATTATCATTTGTATTTTTATGTCTAATGTCTACATGTTATTCTTAATATTATGACTGTACTGGATTACTCTAATGCTCAACCTATCAATTATATTTATGATATTTGGATAAATCTTGAAGGTGTTGCCAAACCATTTGAAGAAAACTAAAAATTGGAAGCTACTCCTTACACTAAAGTTGATATTAAGAAGCAACTAAAGGCTAAACTTCAAGGATCACTTAATGTTGAAAAACTTTGGAAATCTAACTTCCTGAATAAAAGTGAAGCCAAAACTCGATTAGTAATGAATTTTTGGCAAGTCCTTTATTTTGTCTTAATTGAGTAGTACACTGATGTATGCTCATGGGATAAGATCTACTAATTTTATATTTGGTCATTTTCCTAGGAAAATTATTTTCACTCAAGAGGATTTACTTTCGACATATAAGGAGAAATTCAATGCATCCAAGGTTGATTTGAGATTTTTTGAAGATCTTTGGTGTTTTTTATAATCATTAATTAAAGAATAATTGAAAAAGACACATGATGTTGCCATTTATCATAAAGATATTATCAAAGTTTCTCATACAACCGTGATGAAAACTAACTAACGGTTAGTTCTTTCTTTTCATAAAGAATATCCCAGTGTGAGTTTGGACCACTTCTAGTATTATGTTCCTTAAAAATAATGGTATAAAGATTTAAAATGGAGTGATCATTCTCATAAGTCTCATATTTTATCTAATTTTAATAAAGGAAGTGATTATATTTGTAATATGATTGAGGAGGCTAAAAGGGAAAAAGTGACGATATTTTAAATGCTTTGGATTCAGATGTCAGTGAAAGCAATGACCAAATCCTTTAAATAAAGTTTTTATTATTCCAACCGAAAGTATATTTCCTTATGTTAAATATGTTTAGGCTTAAGTTGTTTTGTTGACTTTCTTGTATAATGTTTGAGTCAGTTTTGAACCAAGCCTCCTGTACCTAAGAGTATTATTACTTATAATTTTGTTTAATGATGAATTTTATCTTTTGGTGTTCTTGTTTAAACACTTTTATGTATGTAATATGTTTATCATTTTGAAGATATCAAATTCAATAGGCCAAGACTTAGGTTGGGAACACCTATGTTCCTTACTTGATCGTGTCTAGAATTATATATGCTTTTATTTATTTTATTTTTAGAAGGGTACATGTTTCCCCTATGGTATTTCTATTTTTTGAAGAAGTCGAAGTTTCGTTAGTGGTTCAGGATTATTTTTTAATCATCCCAAACTTAGAAGGGTACAAAAGTAAATTTTGTTTTATTTTAAGAGACTTTATAAAATCTTTTGTGTTCTTATGTGAATTTCCATTTTATTGGCATGTTAACCGTCAACGTTTATAAGTGTACTTCTGATTTTACAATAAAATAAAACATAATATATGGTGATATAAGGTAGGATTTATCTGACCCGCTTGTCGAACTAGTGAAATATTGGATCAATATTTACTTTTTAATATAAACCCAGTAAATGTATAACATTAATGGTATTTTATGTAATAAGGAGCAAATATGTTTAATATTAGTAAATTAATATCATGGAATAACAAAGAATGGGTTAACCATGTAGACCCAAGGGCCCACCGCCATTATTATATAAGGCAATGTACCTTTTTCAAAAATGATGAACAATTATTACTTGTTATTACTTTTTGAAGATTTTTTTTCTAGAATTTTTATTTTATCTTATCTCTCTAATATCTATGTGACTTTTTTCGAAATATTTTAGATGCATTTGCCCCTTGGATATTTCTGGATTCATCATTTGACAAATGAAACGTTTTATTAATGTCAAATGTCTCATTAAAACCTTCTCACTCCACCGACATAGGAAAATGTACATCCTCATAACATAATAGATACATTTTCAAAGTAATAGATATACAACAAACCGAAGTCTTATACAATATGATAAAGTTTCGAATGATCTATGCTCAAGAGGTGTCGTATTTGATTTCCCTCTTCATCCAGTAATTTGTAAGTTTTTGGCTTTATTTTGGCTTAAATTGTATATGGTCATTCTTAAGTTGATAGAATTTACCCAGCCTTTTTTCATGAAGGAAAACTCTCTTAAAATTTTGTCTCCTTGTTTAAAACTCTAAAAGCATACTTTACAGTTGCATATATATTGCATAAAAAATTTGTAATATTTTGACCGAATGTGTGCTTTAAACCTTTTTTCTTCAATTATATCCAATTCAGTGTTCATGGATTCTGAATTGTTTGTTTTATTATACATTCAAATTTTAAGAAAAAATATATTTCAGATTGTACTACTTCTTCCATTCCATATACCATGGAAATTTGTACTTTTATTTTATAGTCCTATGTGTAGTTTTGTATGACCATAAGACTTATTGGAGGAATTTGGGGCAAGTTTTTGTAGCTTTTTCAATCAATTTTATATACCATCAATAATTCTCATGTTGGTTTCCTCCACTCGAACGTTTAGCTTGTGGATGGAAAGGGGAAAATAAACTTTGTTCTTGTTTTAGCACAAAACCATGTGAGTTTTTTGTTTTGGAATTGGGTTTCATCAGTTATGTTAATGACCCTATGGATTTTCATATCTATTATATATGTTTCCTTTAGAAACCCGAGGACCTCCTTTTCCGTGATGTTTACTATGGTTGTGCTTCTAAGAATTTTGAGAAGTAATTTACATAAACCATTATGCATTTTTTCCTCTTTGAGCTCTTGGTATGGATTTTACAATATCTAAGCTTCATCTATCAAATAATATTATTTATTATATTATTATGGTATTGCCGTTGGGACTTATATAAAGTTAGAGAACCGTTGGCATATACAGCACCGCTTAAATATTATCTAAACATCTTCCATTATAGTAGGTAAATAATAATCATGCAAAATAATTCTTTGTTGAAGTTTCATGTAGCCGTAGTGAGCACTTATTTCTTCATAATGTATCTTTTATACGATAAAATACTCCTTCATCATAGCTTAAGCACCAAAGTAGTAAATTGGTTAACCCTCACTTATACAATGTGTCTAATAATTTTTCTTGCTTTGATTATCTTTGACGAGTATCCTTTAGTTGGGTATTTATAAACCACTAATTATGAATCCGTGAGTAGTTAGGGTATTTTGGCCCTACAAATTTTGGTTAGTCATAAACTTGCAATTGTGGCTTTGTACTACACTTTGTTGTTGGAGGTTAGAAAACAGAATTTATAAACTAGATTAATATATCTCACATTGGTGATATGATTTGGACTCCTACTCTCGAGACTTAATTGTTACTTTCATTATCAGCTTTAATATTTCACGTAACTCTGAATTTTTCTTCAGTAATGATTGATATTTTAGATTGAAATTCTGCTATAAAATCTTTAAAAAACTAGAATTTTATTTTTATTATTGGTTCGAAATGAATATCGTATTCTCTCAATTCTATTAACCACTTGATCAGTCTCCCAGATACATCCATTTTTCCTAATACGTTTCTCAAGGGAAAGAAGTTCAGAATATTATAATATGGGCTTTGAGGTACGACCGTATTATTTTAGCGTCAAATACCAATGCTATAGTAATTTTTTTCATAATGAGTATATTATTTCAACATGTACCATATATTTACTTACAAAGTAAATCGCTTTAGATACTCTTCGTTCCTGCCTGATCAGTACTCCATATATGGTGTAAGTTGGCACTACAAGATTCAAGTATTAAAATTTTATTGGTTGGGGTTTTGTTAATATTTTTAGAGAAACTATAAACTTCTTTTATGTTATTAAAAGCTTCGTCTCATGATAGACTCCATCAAAAATTATATGTTTATCTCAACATTTGGGATAATAATTTATACTAATCTAAATATCTTGATAATAATCTTCTTGATGTCGTTAATCTTTCAAACATAATTTTTACATTTTTTGTATTTTTTGGTAGATCTATTATTTTTAAGTTGGCAAGCTATATGCGATATTCTTTGATTTATTTTTGGATAACCATGTAGCTCAATAATTTTGCTAACCTCACTCATAAGGTACACTTTTATGGATCTTAGTTGAGATTAACTCCCCCCGAGATTTGTGAAAGTCTCACTCAAATCTGCTAGATGATCCTCCTCGTGAGGATTGATAACCAACATGTCGTTAGTATAGACTTGTATGTTTTAGCTCAACTAATTTAGATATATTACATTAACTAGTCGTTGATACGTCGCTCATATATTTTTCAATTGAAAATACATTACTTTGTAATAATGTAGTCCATTTATGTTAGGAAAGTTGCATGATATTGATCTTCTTCGCATATTTGTATTTGATTATAACCATAATATGCATCTATGAAGGATATAATTTTATTATTTAATGTTGTATATACAAGTTGATCTATTTTTTCAAAGGAAAATGGGTTGTTGGGTAGGTTTGTTAAGGTCTTTGAAGTCCACACATTCCTCTATTTATCATTTTTCTTCTTGACAATGGCTGGATTGGAAATCTACATTGGGTAATAGAACTCTCTTATATATTCTTAATATTTTAATTTATCAACCTCTTCAACAATTTCCTATGTCTTTTACTGTGAGCATGATATTATTTTTTTATGATAGGCCGAGCGTGGTTGTCTATTGATAATACGCGATAAGTGATTTCGACCATAAATCTTATTATATCTTGTGTAATCTATAAAAAAACATTTCTAAATTATTTTGTAAAAAATAACTAGTTTGTACCTTATATCCATTGGAATATCTCGGCTAATCTTTAGTTTCTTTCTTCATTTTATCTCTAAATTGTCTACATCATCCCTCATCTGTATTATGCGAGGGGCTTATTTAAGGTCATTTGTTTCTGTTAGAATATTCACGCAATAACATGTTTTTAGTGCGCTAGCATGTAACACATTCACGCTGCATAGTATTAAAAATGTTTGTCATGTTTGGATATTGTTATAATATTCAGTGTATTAAGTTTCCTTGTATAGGCATCTAAGTTCTCTATATATTGAGATCCTTACTTGGGTTTATCATTGTAAAAAAAAATTCAATACAAAAAGGAACATTTTCTAATAAACACAAAACCCTAGCCGCCTCCTGCGGCTACTTCTCTCTTTGTTGTTTAACATGGTATCAGAGCACGTGTGATTCTGGGAATTCTAAACATCCTCAATAAAGATGGCTGGCAATGAAGTCGTGGTCAGTCAAATCCATGATGAATTAACAATGCAGATTGCTGCCATTCTGAGAAATGGTCTCGGAACACAACAACAAACAACTAACCCCGAGAATTTATCCCTATGGATTAAAATCGGTGGTGACAACTATGCCCTATGGGCAAACCTGATGAAGAAAGCAATTGGGGGAAAGGGGAGAGGTTCTCACATTATAGGGGAGCCGACACCTCCATCCAAAACTGACAACACATATACAAGGTGGGAACAAGATGATCAATGTGTTTTCACATGGATTATCCAGAATCTTGAATCCAACTTGGTGAATAATGTCTCACAATATCCCACTACAAAAGCCCTCTAGGATGGGTTAGCCACCACATAAGGTTCTGGTACAGATTCGTTACAGGTGTTTGACCTTCATAAGAGGGCTAATCCATTAAGGCAAGGGTCTGATACACTAGAATACTTATGGAACAAACGGCAGAACATCTGAATGTCTATAGATAGGCGAGATCTGAACCCTATGAAAGACCCAGAAGACATTCAGATCTACAATAAGAAGACTCAAGAACAAAGACTCTATCAATTGCTAATGGAGATTAATGACAAGCTGGAACCAGTCAAGAGAGATATCCTGAAAAATGATCCTTTTCCTTCTGTGGAAACAGCATATGCTACAATACGAAGGGGAGTGGCCAGGCTTAATATACTAAAATCAAGTTCTTCTGATAGTGACTTGATTGAAATTGGAATGGGTTTGGCTGCTAAAGATTCTGCACAGAGGTTTAAATTCCGATCCAAAGAGAAAGAAGATAAATCCAAGTTCTATTGCACTCATTGTGGGATGAAGAAACACACTAAAGAGAGATGTGTTCCAGATGATTGGCTATCCAGAATGGTGGGAGGACGATCATAAGGAGAAAAATAACCAGCATTTCAGATCTAATGTCAAACGGGCTTTGTCTACAACTGGCGGTGAAGATCCGACTAAAAATAAGCAAGGAAGTGGCACTGGTTTTGGAGGAATGGCGACGAACTCCTATAAAAAACTTGGAGGTAAAGGGTTTGAGAAATCAATGAATTGGATATTTGATTGCGGAGGCTACGGACACCATGTATTATGATCCTAAAGACTTTGATGACATGTCATCTCCAAAGAAGTCCCATATTGAGACTGCTAGTAGAGAAATTTGTGAAGTCAAAGGGGGAGGTTCAATTATTTTTTCAGAAAAAATGGAAATTAAAAACTACCTGTACATTCTTTCACTATCCTTAAAGTTATTATCTTTTAGTCAAGTGACAAAACAACTCAACTGTGTGGTTCTTATGTATCTATTTTTTTTGCATTTTACAAGACATTCGTACGAAGGAGATCATTGGGCGTGGTACTGAACAAGGAGGTCTTTATTATGTTGATGAGGTAGTTCATAAGGGATATGCCATGCTTGCTCACGGAACAACCGAAAGGAAACTTTGGTTATGGCACCGACGACTTGGTCATCCTTCTTTTAGCTATCTTAAAAGTTTGTTTCCTAGTCTTTTTTTTGAATAATTCTATTCATAAGAAATGTGAAACCTGCATTCTTGCAAAAAATCGTAGGGTCTCATTTAATCAAAGTAATACTAGAGTTGATTATGCTTTTTTGCTAATCCATTCTGATGTTTGGGGTCCAACACCAAATTCCACTAACAATCAAATCAGATACTTTGTTTTATTTGTAGATGATTTCTCAAGAATAACTTGGATATACTTCATGAAACATAAATCGAAAGTACCAGAAATATTTGTTTGTTTTTACAAAATGATTTTGACTCAATTTGAAAAAAAATATAGATTCTCCGTTCTGAAAATGGAACAGAGTTTGTCAACCAAACAATGCATAATTTTTTCAAAACAAATGGTCTTATCCATTAAACCACTTGTTCAAACACACCTCAACAAAACGGTACTTCAGAACGAAAAAATCTTACTTTACTTGAAAAAACTCGTGCTATTATGATTGAATCTAGAGTTCCTCATTCTCTTTGGCCAGAAGCTCTTGCTACAGCCACATATCTTGCAAATCGTCTACCAACCCGATGTCTAGAAAATAAAACTCCATTACAAGTTCTTGCCACTCAAGTTACGATTCCATCTGTTGACCTTACCACCTCGTGTCTAGTGTTAAAATCCGGTTACTCGTCGAATCCATGTCACCATGGACTGTGACTTTTTAGAATCTGATTATTGTTTTAACCACCAATCTCGTGCTCAGGGGGAGAAAGTAAGTGAATCACTCGGCTGGTTGCTATATGAAAGTTACTTTGAGGATGTGCCGATGGCGCCACCGAACACGTCTCTTCCAACATAAAGGAGACTGACGAGGCAGTTCTTACCACCAATGATTCTCCCGAAGACAATGTCCAACAAGAAATAAATGTTATGGATACTACCAGCGAATCAGCCGAAGAAAATGTCCATCAAGAGGTAAACAATTTACAATGTCATAATTCACAAAATGCTACTGACCATAACATTTCAGGAAGTTCATTTGTTGAAACTCAAACTCTAGTTCTTCCCCCAAGAAAAAATAGAGGGGTTCCTCCTGACTGGTATTCACCGGAACATGTTCCTCGTGCTTTTACATATCCGGTAAAAACGGACAAGAAATGAATGACGAAGATTGCAAAGGCGTTTTTAGCTACTATTCTCTCTGAACAAATCCCTAAAACAGCTCAAGAAGCTAAGAAAATGACGAAATGGCATGAGGCAATAAATACCAAAATGGAAGCTCTAAAAAGGAATGGTACATGAGAGAATTATGTGTTACCACAAGGGAAGAAAACAGCCGGGTGTAGATGGGTGTTTGATATAAAATATAAATCCGATGGAACCATTGAGCAACACAAGGCAAGATTGGTTGCCAAAGGATATACACAAACATATGGTATAGACTACTCTAAAACGTTCTCTCTGGTTGCAAAGATTGACACTATCAGAGTTTTACTTTCAATAGTCGCGAATAAAGATTGGCCTTTTCATCAATTTGATGTAAAAAATGCTTTCTTACATGGAGACTTGGAAGAATAGGTATATATGGAACCCCCACCAGGGTTCTCTGATGGTTTTCAATAAAATGAGGTATGTAAATTGAAAAAGGCATTATATGGGCTCAAACAGTCTCATCGTGCTCGGTTTGGAAGATTTACAATGGCAATGAAGCAGTATAGCTACAAACAGATTAATGGGGATCATACCTTGTTTTACAAAAAGAGAGGAGAATTAGTCAATTGTCTTATAATATATGTCGACGATATGATTATAACGGGGAATGACGAAGAAGAAATTAGCTCTCTTAGGAAAAACCTCTTCAAGGAGTTTGAAATAAAACACCTTGGGGGATTGAAGTATTTCTCAGGAATCGAGGTTCTTAGGTCAAGAGAAGGGATTTATATCTCCCAATGGAAATATATATTGGATTTATTAGCTGAAGTTGGCATGGTGGATTGCAAACCAAATGACACTCATATGGTTGTGAATCACAAACTAAAGATAATTGAAGGGGCCAGACCAGCGAGTAAAGAAAGGTACCAAATGTTGGTGGGAAAATTGATTTACCTGGCTCACACTCGACCCGACATTGCATACGCGATGGGAGTAGTTAGCCAGTTTATGCATCATCCTCAGGAACACCATATGGAGGCAGTAATAAGGATTATTCGATATCTCAAAGGCACACCAGGAAGAGGCATAATTTTGAAGAAAAATGGACACCTTGATGTTGAAGTATTCATAGATGGTGATTGGGGAGGGAATCTTAATGACAAACGATCAACTGTTGGCTACTTTACTCTTCTTGGAGGTAACTTGGTGACTTGGAGGAGTAAGAAACATAAAGTAGTATCACCGTCAAGTGCTGAATCAGAATTTAGAGGAATCGTTAAGGGGATTACCGAGATACTTTGGTTAAAAAAGATAATGAAAGAAATCAGATCCCCTCTGAAGTGTCAAACTCAGTTAATGTGCGATAATAAAGTTGCGATTAAGATTTCAGAGAACCCGGTACTGCACGATAGAACAAAGCACGTTGAAATAGATAGGCACTTCATAAGAGAAAAGATTGAAGATGGGACAGTCGAACTTCCGTTTGTTAGATCCGAAGACCAACTAGTAGACATCCTGCCAAAAGCGGTTGCTGCAAGAACATTCGAATCAGTTTTATCCAAGTTGGGTGTTGGTGATCCCACTACACAACTTGAGGGGGAATATTAGAATATTCACGCAATAACATGTTTTTAGTGCGCTAGCATGTAACACATTCACGCTGCATAGTATTAAAAAAGTTTGTCATGTTTGGATATTGTTAGAATATTCAGTGTATTAAGTTTCCTTGTATATGCCTCTAAGTTCTTTATATATTGAGAGCTTTACTTGGGTTTATCATTATAAAAAAAACAGTTCAATACAAAAAGGAACATTTTCAAATAAACACAAAACCCTAGCCGCCTCCTGCGGCTACTTCTGTCTTTGTTGTTTAACAGTTTCTTATAGGATGACCTATTCCTTGGGTAATTTTTAGGTTTTAAGTGCTAGGTATGTTTCATAAAATTCCTTAGAATTCTTTTTGGGTACCTAAGGCATTGATGGACTATGGAAACTACGATATGCAATTAGTACGTTCAAGATCTTCCCAATGACATTATAAAAGGAATGTTAGTCTACTACCATGAATATATTTTGACTATCTTCTAGTATTCTTTTTCTTATGTCTAGGTTTAGTTCTTCTATGACATTTGCATTTTCTCCGATAAACCCAATTAAGATTCTTTTAATTTAGGTAAAACTTGTGATTCTTCTATTTTCTGATAAGTACATTAACAAATTATGTTGTTTGAGCTCCTAGAGTCTACAAGTACCCTCAGAAATTCTACTTTGGTGAACTTCACTATTATTTACGACGTCACTATATGGTCTTGCCACTTTTCTCAAGGAATAATCTATAAATCATAGCATTTTATATGATTTTTTGGTACAAATATATAATTTGTTTCTTTGATATTGTATTTTAAGTCATCGATATGTCTTTTTATGGATTTTTTATTGGATTCCTAATTGTGGATCTCCTCTTGTAATTACTCATATTGTCTGGGGTCTGAATCTAAATATTATTCTTTTTATGCTGCCATGATTGTGTTATTTTCTAAATCTCTTTGGTCTTTAACTAGTGCTAAAGTTTATTTGGGTAGGGCTTCATTTAAACCTTGTATTGATTCATTTGTTTTTAAAAATCATTCATCCATTAGACTTTAGACCCGATCCTGCAAGAGTTGATAGTCTTTGGTAAGGTGTCTGATGTTATTTTAAAATCTATAGTACTTTTTTATCTCTATGCTCTCATACCTCATGCAACGTCTTCATTATTTGATTTATGAGAACATGTTTAATTTTCTTATATATAGCTATTAAATTCTTGACTAGGGCTGTGGATGACCTTCTTGGTGGGTAATCAGGTCTCTGTTATTGTTGTTGATGCTATTATAACCATATTTGGATTTTTCTTTATAATATTTTTCTTGGTTATTTCTTGGCCTGGCCGAAGTAGATGTTTTTTTATTTCTAGATGTTACACTTTTGTGTTGACCTGAGCCACTATTTCATATTGTGTTGGTACAACGATGGTTCCGTGGATAGGTTTTCGGAGCTACAGTGTCTTCATTTCTTTTAGTTCTAGCAACATGATGTAGTGTTTTACTAGAGCCAACAAGTTACCAAAATATAAGGCATTTTTCTTCATTATGTGCTCCAAGAGTGAACCTTGTAATAACCCCTTCTTATATGAGCAACCGTCATTAAGTCATAACAGTCTTCTAGTTCACTTTTGTAATTCACAAACCTTTGAGTGTATTCCCTCATTAGGTATCCGTTTGCAATGAATTATGTACTTTTATCTCATTTTATTACTTTAATACCTATGAAATGGTTCATAAAGCTTGTCTAAAGTATTTTGTAACTCTTGATACATCTTGTTGGAGGACTACTAAACCATTACATGAAACTTCTTCACAAATTCATGGAGAATGCTCTACATTTCATTTTATCATCGGCTTTGTACTACATCATCTTGTTGTTAATTTTTTTTGAATGTGATGCTAAATGGTCTTTTTTAATGTAGTATTTATCTATTTTATAATTATTGAAGTTCGGTGGAAAAACCCCAAACAAGATGTTTGGAGCTAGCGTGTATTATTTGTCTAGAAAATAATTATTTTAATAACTAAATTCATCTACTTTATTCATGCAAAGGTATGCATGTTAATATCCAGGTCCCTGCTAGTTTTCGGGTGAGGGGTGCATGTTATTTATGTTTATCATAGTAGGTTGAAACCCAAAAACAAAACCTAGCGATAGTACTTGGTATTACCCTTGGATGTTTGATTGGTTTTCATTTATTTATTATGGGGGATGTGTACATCTCTTATTAAAAATTGGAAAAATATGTGTACAATGTATGTTGTCCTTGGGAAAAATTGTTTGGAATCCGGTGGAGTGTTCCACGGTTGTTTTATGGGATCTATGGCTGAGACATCATAACTTATTTATTTTTTGGTGAGATCCTTGGTTAAGCATCAGAGGCCTGCTAAAACCTTGGTTATTACGTATATGATTTATGTCGGCTCGAGG
Source organism: Limnanthes douglasii subsp. nivea (assembly GCA_036936605.1). Classification (NCBI taxonomy): domain Eukaryota; kingdom Viridiplantae; phylum Streptophyta; class Magnoliopsida; order Brassicales; family Limnanthaceae; genus Limnanthes; species Limnanthes douglasii. The sequence goes on from JAUPFV010000004.1 coordinate 286,194,026, forward strand.
TAAAAAAGTATTTATTTTAAAAAAAACTACTTAAGATTGTCTACGTATAATGAAAGTAACACAGCCCCCAAGGGGTAGCCGAGTTGGTTGAGTATGGCATTCTTATGACCAAAAGGTCATGAGTTCGAGTCCCTCTACATACGCTTTCTCGGCTGAGCCTGTCACCTTGTGTGGTTTACCTTCTAGCGTTGGTTTGCAGGCTATCGCGTCAGACTGAGGGTTTACCCTGTGCGCACTCATTGCACTCTGAGTAGCGGCTGCGGGTTCCCTCCGAAAAAAAATAAAAAAATAAAGAAAGTAACACGCCTTATTTTTTTTCAAAGTATGAAGATATGGCTAGTAACCAAACTGTTCATTTGAGCAGCGAATCTAGGATATAAAATTTCGGCTGAGCCAAGACTTTATTTTATATTTTATATTAATGTTTTTTCCTCGTTGAATCTTCTAATTTAGTAGAAGTGAAACATGTTGACGGTTGGAGCGCTAAAATTAATTAATTTCATGCTTTATCGGAGAGAAAAAAGAATCTTAATACGTGTTGTGTACCTATAACTTTTTATGTATTTTCTATTCTTATTGGTATTTAGACTTCTTCCATCTAAGATCTTTAACTTATATTGATTGAAGTCATTTATCTGTAAAAAAAATGCACCGTAATTAAATAATTGAAGTCTATGATGCACATATCTTTCATTTAAATAACTGTGATTTTCCTCATTTTCACTATTTTAGAAACCTTTATATTTTCATCATGTAAACGTTTTCTTATTCTTGTTTTGTTCTTATTTAATTATTTTGTTTTTGATTTTAATTTTAAAGAGTTTATAATTTTTCTTTTCTTTTTCCTTACAAATGACAAAAACGAGAAATTTAAATCAATTATTCAGAAAGATGGCTATCAGTCTTATTAACGTAATCAAAACCAAGAAAAATAATTTATGACGTTATAACCAATGAATTTACGGTATTAATTGTTTTTTAACATAAGATTCACTTCCTCATAAACCACAATATTCTCTCTTTCTTTTAGTTGACTTGTTCAACAAGATTCATAAAATTTATGAAACCTAATTAAAGTTCAACAAGATCCATTTATGAAACCTAATTCTTTATTTTTTAACCATTTATTGTTCTTTTTACTAATGGATCTTGTTGAACTTTGAATTAGGTTTCATAAATTTTATGAATAATAAAGCTAAAACTTTGACATATCTACTATTGTAATTCATGATTTTTAAATTTAGTATTACGATAAAATTACAAGCCTTGTCTAAATTTTATTTTCTTCTCTATGTATCTCTCTCTGGTTTTCTACATATGTTTTTCTTTGTTCTTATACAATGTTTTTATTATAAAAATCGAAAGTACCAACCTGTTACCAGGAATACAAACAAAAAATTTCACTATTAAGATTTTTCACTAGTAACATTTCTACAACGCACTAAGTTATATGTGTAATCAGTTTATCCAATTTAAAAGTTTTTCCATATACAAATATGACAATAGATGAAACTGCGATGAACTTAGAGTTGCAACAGAGGATCCTAGTTCTGTCGATAATGCTGCCGATGAATTTTATGTAATTTTGGGGCTGGTTATGATTAGGATTATGAAATGTTCATATAGATGTCTAGTTTTCATCATAAATTATAGTTTGTGTCTTATTTCTTTTATGTATTGCTTTATTGAGATTTCTAATTTTGTTGGTCGAATATCTAATTATATAGTATAATGAGTTGTGATGTGCACCGAGATGAACTAATCATAGCTAAGTGGTCAATATTTGATTTATTAGTTATTGAATTTGACAATTCAATGTCTTTTAAATAGTCAAATTACATTATTTTAAAGCTAGAATACAAACTAAAATATGATGTTTGGTGTGTCTACCGTAACTTTTGGGTTTTTACTTTTTCGAATTGTTTAATTTGAGTAATTAAATAATTTAACTTTGAATATATAAACTATAACAAATAGAAATGGTTTGGCTAACATATTTACGACTTTTGATTTTTAACCAACTATGAGATGTATTATCTAAATTGTATTATCATGATCAATGTACATGTATTTCATTTTACTAAGATTTTAAAAAGAACAAGTTATGTGACAACACATGATATTATTTACTATTATGAAAAACTAGAATAACGAGATTTGATTTTTTAAAAATAAAAAGAAGAGTTTGAATAAGAATTGTTTATATTTATTGTGTAACAAACGAGGTTCTGGAAAATAAGAAAATTTATACCGTTCAATTGAGATGGAAATAATTTTTTTTATTTAAAATATGTAAATTCTTCACAGAAAAAAATCATCTCAGTCTAATTTAACTATATCGAAAGGTTGTCAAATGGGTAATAATAATAATAATAATAATAATAATAATAATAATAATAATAATAATTTTCGCAAATTATTTTTGTATCGCGTAGCTATCTATTAATAATTTACACACGTTACAAACTAAATTTAATAAAATGTTATAATTAAAAAGTCGGATTTTATTAAAAAGATTATGTGGATTGAAAGTCGATAGCCGAAAGACTAATAATAAATATCAAATATTTTGTATTAAATATCGAATCATTTTTTGATCCTATTTTACTACAGTTTGGGTCTAATAATAAATATTCATTTTATTTAGCATTTATAAAGAAAAAATAATAATAAAACCCAAACAAACTAAATACAGCCATTAATTTATAACCTAAAGTTGAGTTGGCGTTTTTTTAGTAGAATATATACGATAAAGTCGACGAGGGGTAGTCAGGTCAGTTCTGCGCACAAAGTTAGCGGCCACAAATCGTCGACGGCTCTTACTCGTAAACAGCTGGAAGGGTATTTCAGTAATTCAATATTAAAGTAAGCCTCTCGTCCACGAACCTTCCTTCTCCTCCTATAAATAGACACATGCCTCTATCCCCTTTATACAAATCAAAAACCTAATCAATCGTCTCCTTCATTAGCCAATCAATCTCTCTAGGGTTTTTTAATCTCTCTTTCAGATCGGGTTTCGTTATCTCTAATCTCTGGTAATTTTTGATCTAGATTGCGTGTGATTCTTTCTTTGATCTGTTTTCTTGTTGAGGTTTATACGATTGTTTTTGTTGTTGATTGCGTTGTTTTTGGATTTTTTTCAGGGAATTGGATATTACCAAAGAGATAATCGAGATTGGTTGTTCTTATTGATTTCTTCGTATATTGTAAGTATATTGATCTGTTTTTGTATTTGTTTATAGATCTATCTTTTCGTTTTGGAAACTGTTGGGCTTTAATGGTTGATTCGTTCAAATCTGTCATCCTGTGATTTATTTTCTAGGGTTTGTTAGCAATTTTTGTTCGATTTTGGAGATGTGATATAAAGGAACGATTGTTTTGGTTAGGAAAGCTAGGTTTTGTACTAATATTCATCATTATTGTTTGATTTTGCTGTCTTTGTTATCATGAGGGAATGATTATTTTTGTTCATATTCTTGTAGAAAAAGGTAATCCAATTTGTTATCATGAGGGAATGATTATTTGTTTCCTTATTTTGGTGTGTTCTTAGTATGTTCTTTATAGATTGTTCTATGATTTTTGCTCTCCATGTATAATTGATTGCGGTTGTATGATGCGTTGTGCAAGACCTTAATATATTTAGTTATATTGTTACATAGCATCATCGTGGTTTCACCTTCGTGTAATTCATCGTGGTTTGTACTAATTTTGCCTACTGGTTCGTTTCTCCAGGAGAGATTGAATGAGCTAATGGAGACTAAAGGTGGAAAAAAGTCTAGTAGTAGTAAATCCTCATTATTCTATGACGCTCCTCTCGACTACAGCATTGAAGACCTAAGGCCAAACGGTGGAATCAAGAAATTCAGATCAGCTGCATACTCTAACGTTAGTTTTAATGCCATTCTATGTTTTCTAATGTCCTTTAATAACTTTTGCTGTATGGATTTTGATTTTTGTATTCTTTTGTGTTCTTTGTCTGCAGTGCGTGAGGAAGCCATCCTGACTTGCCTAAAGAAATCCAGTAGTCCCACAAGTTCTTCCATACTGCAATTTTTCTTTCTAGCCTTTTTTTTCTTAATTTTTGCAATTGCTCTTCTGCTTTCTCTTGTCCTCGATCCCTCTCTAGCTCTCTCTCGAATCCTCTTCAGCTCACTTCGTTGTCAGTTTCTCTCTTAAGTCAAAATGGCCGTCAACACCTCACCAATTGGTTTCGAAGGCTATGAAAAACGTTTGGAAATCTCATTTTACGAGCCTGGTGTCTTTGCTGATCCCAATGGGAAGGGACTCCGTGCCCTAACTAGATCTCAACTAGATGAGATTCTTGATGCAGCTCGATGCACGATCGTTTCTTCTCTATCAAACGATCATCTTGATTCCTATGTGCTGTCTGAATCCAGCCTCTTTGTGTACCCTTACAAAGCCATTATCAAAACTTGTGGGACTACAAAACTTTTGCTCTCTATTCCTCCTCTGCTTAAAATGGCTGAGACTTTGTCTCTATCTGTGAAATCTGTGAGGTACACTCGTGGCAGCTTCATCTTCCCAGGAGCTCAGCCGTTTCCCCACCGCAGTTTCTACGAAGAAGTAGCTGTACTCGATAGCCATTTCACCGAGCTTGGTTTGGCTAGCACTGCTTTTGTAATGGGTAACCCTGAGGAAACCAAAAAATGGCATGTTTACTCTGCCACTGCTGAGAAGGATTCCCAAGCTGTCAACTCTTACACTCTGGAGATGTGTATGACTGGTTTGGACAGGGAGAAGGCTTCCGTGTTCTACAAGACTGACTCTAGTTCAGCTGTGTCGATGACTACAAATTCCGGCATTAGGAAGATCCTTCCCCAATCTGAGATATGTGACTTTGAGTTCGACCCTTGTGGTTACTCTATGAACTCTATTGAAGGTGCTGCTATTTCGACTATCCATGTCACCCCTGAAGATGGTTTTAGCTATGCTAGTTTTGAAGCTGCAGGTTACGATTTTGACAACATGAGTTTGACTCAACTCCTGGAGAGGGTTTTGACTTGCTTCAAACCGAGCGAGTTCTCTGTTGCCCTCCGCACTGATGCTGTTGATGAAGTGTTTGAATCCAATCTCTATGTGGAGCTAAAAGGATACAGCTGCGAGGAAAGGAGTTTGGAGGTTGTTGGTGCTGAAAGTGGCTCGGTTATCTACTACAGCTTTGTGAAATCTCCTTCTGGTTGTGAATCTCCAAGGTCTACTCTGAAATGCCAGATGAGTGAGGATGATACCGAGAGTGATGGGTCCGAGGAGAAGGAGATGTGGGATTGAGTTACAATACTATGATTTATCTATTTTATCTATATATTTATGTTTATGTGTCCGGGTCTGTCTTTTGATTTCGAATAAATGTATGGGGGAGGTCTTATGGGTTTTATTATGACTTTTGCGTCTTTGGGATTTTATTGTTGTTGGTTTATATTTCCAACGTTGGAGTATTTTTCAATAATGGTATTTCATGTTTTGTGCTTTACTTTGCGTCTTCGATTTATTTAGATTGCGTTTGTGTTGTTGAATGCGAATATCTTATCATCTTGTTCTAGTTCAATTTTAGATTTCTTGGACATGTTCATATTTTCATACTTTGAACAACAAATTTCATCCATTAATCGCATGCAGAATTTGTTAAAAATCACCACTATGTTTTATAGTTTGCGTTTTTAATAAATTTGTTATTTTTTTATTTATTTTGTTTTTGTATTAAAAGAAAATTCTACTCGCGTTGTATCACGTTTTGAAATTTTACGTATGTAATTTTTTTTGCGTACCCATTTTCTCGCATTTACATTAATTGTTTTTTGTCTTATATTTTAAATCAGTAGTTTTTGTTTGTTCAATATTCACTTTTTCAATTACAATAGTTTTTTCTGGTTTATTTTTATAATCAATAAAAGGTTTAGGCTGAAAACGATCAATCACCTGTTACAAATCTATCATTATAATATTCATTCCAATTTCTTAATTAGAATAATTGTCTTTGATTTGTATTTTTTTTTATTACAACAATTTTCTTTGCTTTATATTTTTAATCAATATAGTCTATATTTTTAATATATAAATTTTTTGAGGTTATAAATTTTGACCGGTGTTTGATACCTATTAAGACCGATTTTATGTTTAAGAATATTGAATATATGGCGTGCCAATTAACATGACACCTGGTATATAAAATAACTTTTTTTTAAGAATATCTTTTACATCCAAAATATCTATTTTTGATGATAAATAGGGTGGAGATCATTATTTGTAACGAAAAAAAGTATAATTTTGGATTTGATATGCCCCAAATTTTTGACCGCGTTCAAACTCATAAATTTTATGATATACTTAGATTTCTGATCTTTTTTATAAATAATACACTCCTAATTTTTTATTAATAATATTTAAATTTTAAAAATATATTATTGATGAAAAATTGAGAAATTTTAAAAAACAAAAACAAGCAAAATAACTACATTAAACCGAACAAAAAATAAAACACCAACTATTTTTAACCACAAAATCTGGACCGAAAACTACACAGATCTGGTCCTATGGATATGAAAGAAATACTATAATATAGCAGAGATCTATGACTATAATTTAGGAGGAATCCTTTTTGACTAAATATAGGATTAATATATAATTTTATATTATTCTAATCCGAGTTTCAGTGATTTTCTTTCGTGGATATGACTCACCCAACAAGACATATCCAATAAATACAAAGCTTGTGAGTTGTGGCAGGCTATAGCCGAATATCTAGTCATAAATAAAGATGAGTGGATATACGCTTTTATATATTCCGCTTTTATATAATAAAAATATTCTTTTATTTTGCGGAATTTGCGATAAGAACGATAAGAACGACCGCGTGTGTGCTGTTGGATCAAGATAAGATGCGAATTTTATTCGCGAGACTTTTGAAAGTTTCCGGTTTTACCCGATAATTATTTTTCATTTCTTTTAAATTATTTTTAGAACTTCTAAATCAATTTCATCTTTTAAATATAACTATTGTCACACAGTCAATGATGGTCTAAATCACCTCCCAACAACCAGTACTATTAAACTCAAAACAGCTATTCTTTCCATCCCAAAATATACAGGTAATGAAATTTGTTCCAAAATAAATTTGATTTTATAATACTAATAAAATAAATGTTATCTTTTCGATTATAACTTTCTTCCCATAATGATTTTAGCGATATTTTTAATTTAACAGAAAAAGAAGGTAAAAGGGTATTTATTGCTATAATCTTATATTAAAAATTGTGTTTTTTAATTATTGTCCAAAAACATTAAATCACATATATTTTGAGAAAGGGAGAGAATATTATAATTTTTAGGTCTAAAATAAATAACTTAAGATTTTTTTAATTTAGTGGCCAATAAACAAACGCCAGACTTTTTAAATCGGGCATAGATTATTGAATTGGGTGATAAATAAGTTTTGTTAAAAGAATCGGTCATAGTTTTTGGACTATCGGATTTTGTGGTAGTCTTTGTATTACTGTTTTAGATAAAGTTAATCTCTTACCCATATTAATTAAAATGATCAAATTTATAAAAAAAATAAAATTAATTTTATAAAAAATAAATAGCCGGAACGTAATCGTCACAAATATTCCAAATCGGATAATAAAGAGACTAGAAACAATTTTTTATAAATCCAAAAACTGTTGGTTACTTAAATTTGGGAGCCTAGGAATGAATTATTGTTCAAAATAAAAAACACACGTATTTCAAGTGTTTAAGGTATAATTTATGGAGGAAAAAAAGTGTGAGGGTTGATTTGACATACGAAGAATAGTTGAGGGTTTATTTATGTTTATTACCATGATTTGTTTGGCTTGAAACACACGAGTTGTACTAGTAGGGCGTAACGACAAAACAACATGAGCTGGATTGTTGTCACTCATGCAATTTGTGTTTCATGGCTCATCTGGCCCTACAGAATCTCTTTGACCCTTAAGTTTTCAACTACTCCAATTCAAGGACGGATACATAAACGGAAATGACTGAAAACCCCCCTATGAAATAGATACGGTAAAGGAGTGGTTAAATAAAATAATATTTATATTAAACGTAATTCTAAAAAATCTTCCATATAAATTTCAATATTAGTTCAAAATCACCATTCTATACGGGGTAAGATTATTATTCAAATTTGGTATAGAACACCTATCAAAATATTATAATACTCCTGTGCGTAATATTATCTAGTAACCTTTTAAAAAAAATTATTTTTTATTTTGTAAAATTCGTATCTTTTAATTTATAATTCTAAAAATTGACCTTTGAAAACAATGTTATTTTTATATTTACGAGACGAATTAAACAAGTGGTTTATATGAAATGTTTTGGAAAAAAAAATTAAAACTAAAAAAAAAGTATGTTAATACTGTCAAAGAATTAAAACTACTTAAAAAATAGGTTAATACTTTAAAAAAAATTAAAACGCCTAATTAGTAGTATTAAAAAAATCTAATCTCATTAAAAACTCTTGTTTCAAATTACTTACTAACAAATATACATGTTTACACAATTTATAGTCTAATAAACACATAAAAAACCATTATTTTTTAATTGTACTTCTATATCCAAGGTTAGACGCTGTGAATGTTTGGTCCACCTAAACCTTTTCTGCTTCACCTAAACTTCCAAACAAGAAATCTATATGTGAAACATGTTTGATTTATGATTATTTTTGGGCTAGGTTTATCATTGCACTATTCTCGTTATTTATTTAGGCGTTTATTTTTTAAACATGAAAAATCTGTTTTGCTTCGACCTATGTCATTCTCTGCCGCCATCAACCTAATTTACTTAAACCACTAACACTTATCATAATTGTTTAACATATCCTAACTATAGAGTAGCAATGTAAAACTCAAAAGTTTCAACATTAATCAATATATTCCAAAAACACAAATTATAACACCAAATATATTAAACACTCCAATTTACAACGGTCATATAGCACAGCAATAGAAATAATTTGATTTTATAATAAAAACAATAGCTTTTTGTATAAATAGAGAAAAAATGCTTGTAAAGTGTGCACAATTGGAATAGGTTTTATAGTAAAACAATATTAATGAAATTAAAATTTAATTCAAAATTTAATTTATTAATGTTAAAATAAAATAAAATAATATTAAACTAGAAAAATAAAGTCATACAAAAAGAAATAAAAAACAAAAACTAAAATTAAATTAAAAAAATGAAACTGGATTAATAAATAAATAAATAAAGATAAAATAGTATTTTTTAAAACATCTGGCATTAAAATACCTTAATTTTTTTTATTAAGCTAAAAAAATAAGCATCTAAATATGAATCAAAAATAGATGATGAACTTATTTTGATATTGGAATAAAAAAGGTTTATAATTTTAATATATATTTAGAAAACAACAAAAAATGGATTAGAAAAACCATTTGGTAATGAAAAACGACATTATTGGCCAAATTAACTTTAAGTGGTACTCTTAGAAAGGAGTTAAGGTCACCCAATAATATAACTTTTAATGGTTAGTTAAGAAAATAGTATTTTTATTAAACCTAATTCTATAAAGTCTTCCGTATAAATTTCAATATTAGTTCTAAAACAACATTCTACCGAGTAGGATGATTATTCAAATTTGGTACGGAACCTTTATCAAAATACTATAATACTTTTTGTGTGTAATATTATCTAAGTAACTTCTAGAAAAAATTATTTTTTATTTTTTATTTTGTAAAGTTTGTATCTTTTAATTTATAATTCTAAAAATTGCTCCTGAAAAATACTGTTGTTTTTATATTTACGAGACGAATTAAATAAGTGGTCTATATGAAATGTTTTGGAAAAAAAATTATAACTCCCAAAAAAAAGGTTAATACCGTTAAAAATTAAAACTACTAAAAAAATAGGTTAATACTTTTAAAAAATTAAAAAAATCTAATCTCACTAAAAACTCGTGTTTCAAATTACTTATTAACAAAAATACATGTTTACACAATTTATAGTATAATAAAAACATAAGAAACCATTGTTTTTTAATTATACTTCTTTTTTTTTCCGGAGGGAACCCGCAGCCGCTACTCAGAGTGCAATGAGTGCGCACAGGGTAAACCCTCAGTCTGACGCGATAGCCTGCAAACCAACGCCATAAGGTAAACCACACAAGGTGACAGGCTCAGCCGAGAAAGCGTATGTAAAGGGACTCGAACTCATGACCTTTTGGTTATAAGAATGTCATACTCAACCAACTCGGCTACCCCTTGAGGGCTTTTTTAATTATACTTCTATATACAAGGTTAGACGCTTTGAATGTTTGGTTCACCTAAACTTTTGCTGCTTCACCTAAACTTCTAAACAAGACATCTATATGTGAAACATGTTTGATTTATGAATTTGTTTGCGCTAGGCTTATCATCGCACCATTCCCGTTGTTTGTTTGAAGCGTATAATTTATTTTTTTAAACATGAAAAATATATTTTGTTTCTGCTTATCTCATTCTCTAAAGTCACAAGCTTAATCTACTTAAACCACTAACACTTATCATAATTGTTTAACATATCATAAATTATAAAGTAGCAATGCAAAACTCAAAAATTTCAACATCAATCGATATATTCCAAAAACACAAATGATAACACCAAATATATTAAAGAATCCAACTTACAACGGTCCTATAACACGGTAATGGACGTAATTTGATTTTAAAATAAAAACAATAGTTTTTATATAAGTAATACAAAAATATTTGTACACTCTGTACAATTTAATTCAAAAATTAATTTGTTAATCTTAAAATAAAATAAAATAATATTAAATTAGAAAAAGAAAGTCATACAAAAAGAAATAAAAAATAAAAACTAACATTAATTAAAAAATGAAACTGGATTAGTAAATAAACAAATAAGAATAAAATTTGGTATTAAAATAGTTTAATTTTTTTTATTAGGCTAAAAAATAAGCATCTAAATATGAACCAAAAATAGATGATGGACCTATTCTGATATTGGAATGAAAGAAGCTTATAATTTTAATATGTATTTAGAAAACAACCAAAAATAGATTAGAAAAACCATTTGGTAATGAAAAACGACATTATTGGCCAAATTAACTTTAAGTGGTACTCTTAAAAAGGAGTTAAGGTCACCCAATAATAGAACTTTTAGTGGTTAGTCGAAACTTTCATGATGATGGTCTACATAAGTTAAGAATTTGTTTATATTAAAGAGGAATGAAACTAGGATAAGGAAAGAAAATAGAAAAAAGAATTGGTATGGGAAAAAGTATTTGTGGATTTGAATGGTTTGAGATAGAACACGTATATTATTAAATAGAACACGTAAATATTAGAATATAATATTATTGTTTAAAAATTAAATGATTATCCGTATAAAATTTTCATAGTATTAATAGGTATAGACTTTCACAAATAATTTAATTAGTAATTATGTATTAGTTTTATTAGTTTTTACGAGAGATATTAGCTTTCAAGATTCGATGAATGTCTATTTTCTCTATTGTGTGTTAGTTTCTTTTTCAAGTTTTTTTTTTCGATTTATTATTTGTGTTTTGTTTTTTTAGTGGTTGAGATTTTTATCTCACAAGCATGAGTTCACTGTTTCAAACAAATTATCAAACACGAACTAGAATTCCCAAAGCAGACAAAGCTACTAAATGAAAAAAAATTACCACAAATCAATACAAAAACCAAATCAACTAGTACGATTTTTTCAAATTCACGCTATTGATGAATTTGTTTGTTTCTTGTTAAAGTTGTTATTTGAATTTTATGCTTCTACATAATTTTTTATAACTACATTTAATTTTTTTTTCACAAAATGGTTAGAACCAGGAATTTTCATTATCGAGATAATGATGCAGAGAGATATGATAGCCAAAATTAAAGTACTAGTACTCCATTTAGGAATTTCTCCAACGAGTCGAATAAAGATCGTAATACTTCTCAAGGATTCATGGAATCTCACAATTTTTTTGAAAATGTTGTCCAAACTCATGATACTCTTGTTTTTAAGTTAACATTTTGAAATCTATACCAGTATTATCAAATGGTGATCTTATACCTCCAATATTTGGGTAATTTGGTTTCCATAATGGAAATATTATTTTTATGTCTCATTATATAACCCAGAAACTGGGAACTCCTCTACTTCGGTCCTAGTGCAAACTAAAGAACTTCTAGAGTTACACAAGAATATGATAGGCATGCGATGATGTTTTTAAAATATGAAAAGTGGTATATTGTGATAAATGAGAATGAAACGTATGTTAAAAATGATGATTGTGCTGAAAATAAAATTTAATGGCGAATCTCTATTGGTGTTACTTTCAGTTTATAAAATAAATAAAAAACTATTCGAGATATTTTAGTTGATGATGTAGTTTTATTTACTTCAATATTTAACCTTGGGCTTTATTCCCCTCTCAAAAAATATATATGTTAAATTTCTTCACAAAGACTTCCATGTCGTTTATAATGGACGAAGGAATTCGATGTCATCAATTATTCTTCATAAGTTTAATATTGGAGGCTTTATGACTCTGGCTACTATTTATAACTTATGAATTATTACCATGGCGCATGATGTTATGGTCATTAATAATCTTCTCTCCTATGAGAAAACATGTAAAAAAAGTTTTTAAATATATCGGGCAACTAAGAGACCAATAAATAGTATATAAGGTTTCTCTATTCTCGGAGTTTGAAATTTGAAAGTTAATATTATTTTATTTCCAAACGTTATCTAAACTTATTATTTGTTTACAGGACTTGAATATATTTAGTGTTCCTGCCCATTTTTGGTGTAAAATTGGATTTTTTTTATGAAAAATGTATCTCATTTGCTAAAATCAATTACTCTAAAATCATTGATGTTTATGAGAGATGGTTAAATTATTATAAAACAATCATGGTGGCCGAGAATAATCTATCAAGTGAATTATTTTATAATTGGTCTCGAGTTGTTGTTACAGCCCCAATCATGTCAGTCGAGATTGCCACTAATGTATCTTGTTATTCAGAGGAAGAGAAGAAGTTGAAACATCAGAATAAATATTATGATGTGAAGTCCAAACCTAAGAATGCTAAGGTAGATGAGCCTATAGGTGATGAACTAATGTTTAAAACTGTAATTCCTACTGTATTTAATTAAACTTATTTAGTTCAACAATTGCTTCCAAGTTTATTGATGTTTCTAACATTTTTACTGACCAAACTGTTGCAGCTGGTGCTGCAAATGATGTCGTTCATATGGATTCAACTAGAACTCAAATGAGTGTTTATGTTACAATGACAAAAACTCTTCATGCTGCTTCAGTTAGGACTTTTCCTTTGGAGAAAGTTATATATATATATATATATTCAATTTTCTACTTTGGTGCATTAAGAGTGATATTAACTTACCATTCCCTTATAGAGTTGACCAAAAAGAAAATGGATCTATTGTTGGAGTAAGTATCAATTACTTAGTTGCTTATAATTTTTGTATGTATATATTAATTAATTATTCTTTTGTTTTTTTTGTTCTAGTTCAACTCATTTGTGTTGGCACATTAATCTTATGAAAGTCATGTTCCATATATTTCGGATCTTCAACCAATACGAGAGGTTATGGCAGAACCATTTCAAAGTAGCCAAGAATTGAAAGTTGGTCTCCAAGATAAAGATAAAGCTATAACAAAGTTGAAGGCTAATCTACATGTTAAATATGAATCCAAGGCACAATTAAAGGTTGAATCCAAGCTAAAGTCAAAGATGAATCATAATTAAAAGATAAGTTGAACAATGTTAAAGAATAGTTGGTCGTGTCTCAGTGAGTTGGTAAGTGGACCATATATTTTTCATATATCTAAACTATGGTTGCTGCAGTTCTTTTGAGTTAAGAAATAACTCTATCAAAGTCTAAATGGAGAAGGAGTTAAAAGGCGATAAACATAAAAAACATGAAGAGTTTGTGAAGGTTGCAAAGATTGAGAAGGATAAACACTTCTATGATGTGAAAGTGTTGCAGAATAGTGTAAATGAAGCTTTGAAATTGAATGAACATTTGGTGAATATCTTCCAACTTGAGAACTCTCAACATGTTGTGTTTATAAATAGTTTAAGAAACATTGCAAAGACACAACTGAAAACATTATAGATTTTTTTGAAAAGAGATTGATACTTGCAATCTATGATGATTTTTCATATTTGTACTTAAAGTGTTATGGAAATATTATCCTCGTTAGCGTAGGCCACCATACATATATTGGAAAACTTTTTCTACTGAAAATAGGCTTCTCGTTAATTTTGTGAATGGGGATATAAAAATTTCCACTCTTCTTTTGAGGTTGAGAATTAAAAGGATGCTTCTACTTTGTGTACTTCTAATCAATATACCTCTTATGTTGTTGTCGTAGGTGCAAATGATCTTCTTTTTGCTACTATACCAATAAATTTTTATGCCTTCATCTAGTGCCGAAGTTGAGCAATCTAAAGTCATTGTCTACACTAGGCAATCTTACCATCCTCTATAATTTATTTGATTTTTTAAGTTGATTTTATTGGTATGGTATTTAAACTAAAATCCCCATATGCATGAGGTATTTTTAAGATTTTTTTTTCTGGTTTTGTTTTTTCTTAAAATATTCAAAGTATAAATATTTGCTTTATTTTTGTTATTTTTTTTCTTATGATTTATTTATTAAATGTCTAGGACTAAAGATATATTTTTATTCAAACCTTTTTAGAAGAATGCAATGCATTGCATAGATTATGTTGTTCGAAAATGATGATCAATTCAGAAGATAAATACTTTTGTAAGCAAAATATGGGGTTTTTATATCTATAATAATGTCTAAAGTTATCCATGTATTTTTTTATTTTCTTGAAAAATTCATGTTTCTCAAATGTGTTGAGGATTAGTTTTGGAATCATCTCACACTTAGGCTTATTTTTCTTACGGAAGGGTACTAAGACTCTTCGAAGTATTGAAGATTAAATTTGAAATCATCCCACACTTAGTCTTTTTGTTGGATTGAAGGATACAGAGTCTCCATGAAGTGTTTAGGTTTAATTTAATATTCATCCTCATTAAAATATTCATACGATGTCGGGATAAGAAATAATGTATCTTAAAATGAGAATTGAATATGTAATAATAATAATAATAATGGTTGAATTAGTAAGATAAATTAGTACCCGAAGTTATCCAGTAGTTTATGTATTGTAGAGCTTCAAATGCTCAATCTTCTAAGAATATGGAAGTTTTTGTCCTTCTACATCTAATAACCTATATGCTTCAAGTTTGATCTTTGGCTCTCTTATATATGAACCTTACCATTTTGTACCTAACTTGCCGAGAGAGTTGTCTATAGTAAGGAGGAACACTCTTCTAAGGAATTCATCTCCAACTTCAAAACTTTTGAAGAAAAATTTAAGTTGTACTTGTTCATCATGAGATTTTTGTAGTGTTTTTACCTTAGGTGAGCGTATACCATTTTATCTTTATTCATATCAAACTACGCGGTTCTGGATTCAACGTTACTTTCTTCATAATAAATTTTTGTTTTGTATAAAGGCATACCAGTTCAACTGACACTACAATTTCAAATCCATACACCAAGGTGAAAGGTGTTTTGACCGTTGTAGTTCTCGGTGTGGTTATGTAAGACCATTAAACTTTATGTAAGAAATCAGGCCAATTCCATGATTGTACTTCCAACATCTTATTCATGTCATTCGTTATTGTTCTATTTGTGAACTTGACCATTTTCATGTGGATGTAAATGAGAAGAGAGATTTTGTTGCATACTATTGTTCTGCATAATAATGATAGGCGATCATTTTGAAATGGTGCCCTATTATTTATTATGATAACTTTCAAAACCCCCAATATTCAAACATATGTTTGCCTTTAAGAAGAAGTAAACCTATTTTTCCAAGAATTTTACTTATGGTTGTGCTTCTAATAATTTTGAAAAGTATCCCACAACTACCAATAATTGTCTTCCTCCTAAAGCCTTCAAAAATGCCCTACATTGTTAAGGATCATCCATTGAAAAGAATGGTTTCTGAAATAATTTCAAATAGAGCATTTTGGACTTGTATTATGTTGGAAAATAGTTTGAAACTATTGATAGTTATAAATATCTTTTAGATTCAACTATGTCCATAAAACAATATTCGGGGGACTAAATTCTTGGAGAGAGAAGGTAAAGCTAGTTTAGAGATAGAAAATCACAAAATATCATTGTTTAATCATTAATCAATCACCTTTCCCCAAAAGAGGTAGCATGCATTTATAATACATTTGAT
Source organism: Limnanthes douglasii subsp. nivea (assembly GCA_036936605.1). Lineage (NCBI taxonomy): Eukaryota > Viridiplantae > Streptophyta > Magnoliopsida > Brassicales > Limnanthaceae > Limnanthes > Limnanthes douglasii. The sequence continues at coordinate 286,210,342 of JAUPFV010000004.1, forward strand.
GGATCCCACATGTTTAGATAATAACTAATTATGGTCCTTTTTGAGACTTATAATTAATTCAAAGTAATCCTTTTACTTCCAATGCACAAAATTTATCATCAGATTTAATCTACTTCAAGTGCACATAATTGGTCATTGGATTTTTTCTACTTCAAGTGCACATAATTTTTCATCGGATTTTTCTACTTTAAGTGCACATAATTTATCATCAGATTTTGTCTACTTCATCATGATGTCATAATTTCTGACACAAGTAATGAATCGTTTTTTCACCATGATGTCACCTGTCGATTGGCATGGCCGTCGCGTGTCATTTGCTCTGATACGACTATGACTATGAGCGACACACTCCTACCCTAGGTATTCATTGAATCTTCCCTAGGAATGGTTTATGCTGAAAGGTTATCCTATCTTGGATTGGGTTCCCATTAGCCAAACGGCCGAGAAGAGATGAGCTGTCGGGTTATACATTGAACTAGAACCTCAACGAGTTGTTACCACTTACTACGATATTTGGCCTCCAATCAACAGTTCTACCGACGTAATCATCCCCTAATATTTCATATATGGCCCTAGTCACACTTTCTTAGTAACTGACAAGGGTGACTATAATGGGAAAAGATGTTGGATCCTCCAAAGGCGAAGCTTCTAAGCGAAAGTGAAGACTCAAACTTAGACCTCATCGGATATTTCAGCTACCACATCTTTACACCTTAAGGAACTCCACGTCATACTCCTAAAGCTCCTCCTCGGAAGCTAACGAAAACTATTATGGCTTCTTATGTAAAAATGTCTCTCAAACCTATCTAGAAGGTAGAATCAAGTGCTTCATCTGCTGAGAGTTGGACTGCTACATCCAATGAGATTGTTGATGTTGGGAAATCTATAGTATCAATCTATGGTGGATATGAGCTAGCTGATGTAGGCCTTCAAACTATTGAGGAAAGTTCTCCTCCGAAAAAGGAAGCTAAGTCGAAGGAAGATCTGACTCCAGTTCCTCCACATATCGACGCTCTAGTCGGAAACAATATTCGAGCCATCGAAATAAAACATATTTTAGCTTTGCATAAGGTAAAATATAGATATTATGATACATTCGAAGAGGTTAAGTTGAGGGATCGATGAAGGATACCTTCTACAATCATCATCCGATTTCTGACTATTGGGGATGCGCCTTTAACAGTTAAAGATCACCAACTGATTGTTTACCCAGAAATCATAAACTTGGGGCTCCAATTTCCTTTGGATCCTTTTTTCGGTGTGTATTTTGCAATGGTCGACCTTTGTCCGACCCAAGCTGGACCCAATATGTGGTTTACCTTAATGGCCCGTATAATGGCCTCTCAAATTTCGGGGACAAAGTTTTCTTTGAAGCAGTTCATCGGTGTTACTAGCGTGGCAAAAAAATACTTACTTTCCGTTTTAATATTTAACTTTTCGGCATAAACAGACGATTGTTGATGATCTGTTTGAAGCTGATAAAAAATGAAAGCAACGATTCTTCTTTTTCTCTGGTCTTTAAGAGACTGAATTCGAGGCTACAATTGATAATGCATACATGTTGTCCCTCAAATGGACGAACAAAGGTATATTATTATATTTCATTATTTTTTTCCTTTTATATTTATTCGTTTCATCTAATTCCTTGCCTTGTTAAAACAACAATGACAAGGGTATCCAAACAATATGTGGATTATGTGCCTAAAATTATGACAAATTTTTCTAAGCTGAGTAAATGGGCTAAAGCTTCTTGGTCCAATGAATTCCATTGTTTCTTTATTCCGACCAACCTTGCCAAAAATAATTTTTGGAGTGTCGATCCATTCAAGTGCCTATTTTTACAAGAACTCATGGTTTATCATACTTAAGAAAAGATATTAGATAGATTAAAGGCTCAATATATGCTTATTTTTCTTATTTCGAGGGCTAGAGCTCAGAGTCATCGCTAAAAAGATACTGATGAATCTTCGAGGGAGAAGAAAGTTTGAGCTATTTTTGGCGCGGTATTCCAAGGTCGTAATACTGAAATTGATAAGACAAATCTTGTGGAGCAAAAGGTTTCCAAAAGACCATATCCAGTAGATCTTCCCAAAAATATGCGTCAATAAAAATTAAAAAATATGCAACAAGATACAGAGAAAATCACTTCCTTGGAAAATAGAGTTGTTGATCATAATCGACCCTCCCCGAAGAAAATTATCATTCAAGCAGATTCTTCTCAACTTCCTCCTAATGATTCGGTTGTTCAAAATCATGGAGGTAATGTTGATCAAGAGGATAATTCTTCGACGGCTGTTTCATTCGAAGCTGGTTCCTCATCTGATACGTTCGAAATCCCTTCTAGTAATGTCTACTCTCTTCGTATACAAAAACTTCTTCGATCTTCGGTTATTATTGGGAAGAAAATACAGTTTTTAAGACACAAAAAAAACCACTATAAATTAGAGGCTTTACAATCAAAATAAAAAATCAACGACCTTGAACAATAGCAATCTACTCTTCAATCACAAGCTGACACGATTTATGAGAAGCTCGTTTGTGCATAAGATTATATCATGCTTTCTAATAAGTGTTGTCAAGAAGGGAAGGATATTTACACTGAGAAAAGCACGAGGAACGATGAGCTCATCAAGACCTATAAGGAGGGGAATGATAAAGCCTCGAAACATTTTGAACGATGCTTTAAAGACTTTGAGAGAGTTGTGAAAGAAAAACAGGCCCTTAAAGTCCAATATGAGATTGATAAAAAACTTATTTTTAGGCCTATACTGCCAAATGTGTTTCTAAGGTGGATGTGAAGGATGCAAAAGTTAAGAATGAGTTAATTATGGAGATTCATGTACATTACCCTGATTTGAAGTTATGTAGCTTTTGGGAACTTGTTCCCATCGAACATCGTCTTATTGGAATTTCCCTTTGGAGAGAGCTCTTCAATAATATGAATATTATTACTACATTATTTAGGATCTAAATCTTAGTGGAGATATAATATAAATCAATCTGATCGGAAATAACCAGTATGTTCGCTTGCTTTGAATTTTCGACGGTTTCTCTGATCATCAGATCATTTTGAGAATGTTTCTTCACAAACATGGCCAGTTGTCCGTCTCAATAAAAGCTTGAATCTCATTTTTCAATGCCACACATTCTTTTGTATCATGTCCAACATCATCATGATATTTACAATACCCACTGTTACTATTCTCCGTCAAAGTTTGAATTAGAAAAGGCTTGCGAAATTGTTACATGACTTTGAGTTTTATCGAATAGTGTTGCTATACACTCAGCTAAGTCCGCAAAGTGGGTCGGACGAATCTATTTGTTTGATATTGGCCTATTATATTGTTGTGTATTAGTCACTTGTTTATTTTATCTGGGTTTTGGAGGTACATGAGTTGATTGTTTTTGAACATTCGCTGTCAGAACATAGGTAGTTTTGTGAGGTCATTGAAGTTGATTATGGTCCAACTGAGCCATATAATCTATTTCTAATGCTTGTGTTCGTCTACTAAAATTATTTTCTTATCATGGTCTAACAAAGCCCCAAACATCATAGCTTACTTTTCTGCCACAATATCTTTCAAAATTCTTGAGAGGAGACTCATCCGATAAGCTGCCAAAGCTACAAGATCCTCGCAGTATTCCATGTGATTTTTCACATTGATAAAACAGTTGGTATAATCCTTCAAACGTTCCCAAAAATTTTGCTTACAGTAAATTATAGTATCACTATTAGCCTAGAACTTTTTGCTACCCACAAAATATTGTCGGAACATACTTAAGAACATATCAAAATTCTTAACACAATCTTGATGTAGTCAATTATACCACTTTGAGGCTGTGCCTTTAAACGTTTGGGAGAAATCTCTGCAAAGTAACTTACATCATCGTCATAATTGATTATAAAATTCTTGAACTGTTCGATGTGACCATCTGGGTCTTGTGTTCCATCATAAAATTCTTCCGACCTAATTTTATTGTAAGTCAATGCAACGTCTTTTTCAATATTCAATTTTCTATTTCCTCTAAAAGTTCTTTCCTTTGAGCCACCAAAACGGAATATTCTAGCAACTCTCATGCATTATGGCCATTGTATTGTTGATCTTCTTGCATGTTTTATCCGATGAGATGACCCTCCTGGGTATAGGATTATTTACACCAATATATGGCTCACCAAGGGCTCCAATATCCTTTTTTTTAAAGTACTTGACATTACATTGATGGTTTTGAAGAACAATTATAGGTACCAATCATATTCACAGACGACGTCAATGATAGTTCCAAATATCTTTTAAAGTGAACAATGTTGATAAAATAATATTCAGGGGACTAAGAGAGAGAAGTTAAAGCTAGTTTAGAGAGAGACAATCACAAAATATCACTCTTTAATCATTAATCAATCACCTTTCTCCAGAAGAGGTAGCGTGCTTTTATAATATGTTTACCGGGTCTCATATGTCTTGATAATAACTAATTGTGGTCCTCTTCCGAGACTTATAATTAATATAAAGTAATCATTTTATATTACATAGTTGTTATATTTCTCATATGAGGTTTTCTTTATTCAATATTACTCTTTTATTTTGTTGATTCCATCTAATGGCGTAATTCTTCACTTATCAAGCATAACAAATTTTAACTAATTTATTTATATATTCCTTAATTGTTGGCCAATATTACCCTTATCTTATTATTCTTTTTTGTAATGCTTTATAACCACAACAGACAGTTCCTTGTCCATAATTAATTTTTTCAACTATAAAGTCTACTTTTTTAGGCCCAAGACACTGAATTAAAGGTTTAATGAGTATTCTATTGTAAAAAAAAATTCATTTATATTGTTAAATATATGCTCAAAATGATTACGGCAAGATCATTGTCGAAGGCTTAATTTTTTTTTCGAATGTTGTAACTTGGTGTTGGAGCTGTAACTTAATGTTGATGCCATATCTTAGTGCTGAAGATTGAAACTAAATGTAGTAGCTGGAACTAAGTGTGAAGTTGTATCTTAGTGTTGAAGGCTGTAACTTGGTGTTAAAGATGTAAATTAGTACTAAAGGTGTAACTTAGTACTGATGTTGTAACTTAATGCTGAAGCTAGAACTAGGTGCTGAAACTCGAACTAGGTGCCAAATACTGAAACTAGAGGTTGAAGCTGGAGCAAAGTGTTGAATTTAGAACTAGGTTTCGAAGGTTAGAAATAAGTGTATAGTTAGAGAGATATGATTAGTCGAGTTCAACCGGACCTTAAGGGTAAAAAAGAAGTAATCCAATACTTAAGGGGTAGAACTTTTGACTCTCTATTTGTTTGGATGCTTAGTAGGACTTAGGTATGGAATAGGTCTACTTGAACCTAATAGTTGAGCATATTCGAAGACAATTATATTTTGAGTTATCGTTGAGCCGAATGTGTATATGACACATAATGTGTCGAAAGTGTAATAACTAGTGGCTGAAGCTTTTGGATATGCTTTTATATACAAGAGAGGAACATGATCAATTGTATGAGAATATTCTGAATGGATGTAAGAACTATGATATTGATTAACAAATGTTAATATGAAGCGTGTATTTTGAAGTGGAGAAAAGAATGCAAACATGCACTAGCCGACAACATGCACCATGAAATGAGACATTAGCCGAAAACCGTACATGCCAGTGTTTGAGAAAACATTTTCTCATCCTTGAGTCTATATAAAATGTATAAAGAAGATTAAAGCTTTTGTAGTGTGGCGCAGCTGGAGGACTTGAATAATTCTTAGTAAGATAAACTTCTTCTCATTATCTTATTTTAGATAGTGTGTTGAGGTAGAAGATTAACACTTGAAGAGATACTTGTAGATCCATATTTTATTTTATAACTTCTGAGTGCTTTGTAAAAAAAATGAGTGGTTGAGTGTTTAATGTTTGAAGATTTTTCTTGTAACCTTCTATATATATTGTGTATGTTTCACGTGCATGTAGGATTGTTTCACGATCCAAACTATATTCAATATCTTTTTGTGTGTTTGATTTAGTTTATGTTCTTTTTTATAAGCTTTTTGCTTGAAATAAGGTACGATTTAAATCTCTAATTACCTCATAAAATCCTTTAATAGGTGCTCACTAACTTTGGCTATTAGTTTGGCTACAAGTGGTTAAGCTTTGGCATGGCGTGTCTTGTTAGGTCTGGGTAAAATCTTATTAGGAGTTGATCTCCCTAACAAATAGTGCAGTAATCATGGAGATCAAAAATCAATATTTGATAATTGGCGAATAAGACAAAGTAGAAGGACAACTATTATTTTGGATCCTGAGTGAAGTCGAACACAATCATAAATATGGATTCCATATAGTTTAACCTTGAGAAATTCACTGGTGATATAGATTTTAATCTCTAGAGAATTAATGTCAGACTATTCTTAGAATATATGAGAGTATATGCTGCCATTGAAGATAAATGTACAAATAAGATGTATGGCGAAGTATTGTCCATACCCAATAGTGTTCTAATATTGAGTTGGGGGACACAGTGATTTGTGAGGTGTCTGAAGAGTCTTCAACCATGTGGATTTGGAATAAGTTGGAAGCTATTTGCGTGATAAATTTCTTGGTAGACAAGTTGTACCTTAAGAAACAACTTTATACATTGTAGATGAATGGTACCAAGAAGATCTAAAGATATTTGATGATAATTTCAATAAAATCATTCTTGATTTGAATGACGTTGGTGTTAAGTTAGATGATGATGATCAAATAATAATCCTATTGATCTCTCAGTTAAAATTTTATGAGCATTTTTTTGATACCGGGATCTATGGCAAAGATTCCCTCACGATGGCCAAAGTTAAAAGTACTTTAAACTTGAAAGATCTTTAAATGAAGTTAGTTCTTTCGAATGACTTTGATAGTGTCAGACTGGATGTCAGTGAAAGTCATGGATTGATAAATTCAATCAAAAAAAGTGTCGGTTCTAAGGTAAAATGTTAGTGCTATTAGAAGAAGACCATATCAGTAGGAACTATCCCAAGAGGAGGAAGGCAAACAATTATTTGAAGGTTGAAGATTAATATGCTATGATGGTTTTGGATAACAATGTGAGGTATATCTCTGAACTTAAATATAACCTTTTATCTATGTGAATTTTAGATGATGAAGGGTTTTAGTATAAGAGTGAAGATGTCATACTTAGGGTCTTTCAGGACTCACATGTTGTTATAAAGGCTAGCTGAACTAATGGTATTTTGGGTTATGGATGAGTCTGTAGTAGAAGAGAAATCTAGTGTTAAGAATGAGTTTGCTAGGATACGATTGGATGCCTTTGAGGGGTTGTCAAACCATGTGAAGTACCAATATAGGAGGTACTTGAAGAGGTATATGATTGATAATGGCAAGGTATTAGTACACGAGATTCACTAGCTATTAAACTAAACTTGGTATGACTAGGCGTAAAATCTTGAGAAGTAATCTGAAGCATAAAACATATGAGAAAATGAATTGAACCTTAGTTAGAATAAGGGTTATGCTTCTAACAGCTAAACATAACGAGATATCAAGTGCAGTAGTTGTTGGGAAAACTAGAATTATCGATACTATGAGCCCTTGGACTTTCAGTCATCATGGAGATGTAATAGGTGCCAAAGGGGGAGTTAACGTTGAGATGGAGTTTGAATATAAGTGTGGAGCTGTGGGTTCTTTTGCTAAAGATGTTTTCAAGTTGAGTTTAGGTTTGTAGTTTGCAAATGAAGTTCAACCTGTTGGGTTTGGGTCTTGATCGAAAGTTGGATGACTCAAAGGATCTAGATGTTTAAATTGTAAAGCAACAAAGATAATTTGAAAGTGGGATGTCAAGTATTTCCCGATTTAATCTTGGGATAGGTCATATGGATGTTATTACTTCCTTCCAAGGATATAGGAGGTCATAAGACTTATCTGTTGAGAAGGAATACCGAAACTGAGTTAACGGAATGTATGCCAATTGATCACTTCAAGTGTGCAGGTGGATAGTTTATCTTTGGTGAGTAGTTATAGTATCATGATAACATATACTAAATTCACTGTGAGGCTAGGTGGGGAATTGTTACATATAGGCTTAAACTGATTGTGACATAATCATTATCGAAGCCTTAACTTGGTGGCTAATATTGTAACTTGGTGTTGAAGCTATAACTTAGTACTAAAGTCGTATCTTAGTGTTAAAGGATGGGACAAAAGTTTGAAGCTAAAACTTAGTGCTGAATCCGTATCTTAGTGGAGAATGCTGGAACTAAGTGTTGTAGCTGAAGAAATATGGTTGGTGTAGTTCGACCAGACCTTAAGGCCCGAAGGGGAGTAAGTCAAAACTTAAGGAGTTGGAACTATTGACTCTTTATGTGCCTGGATTCTTAGTGATACTTAGGTGTAGAATAAGTCTACTAGAAGCTAAAAGTTGATCATAGCTAAATACAAGCGAATTTTAAGTTAATAATGAGCCGAATGTGCATTAATTGGTGCCCAAAAATTCTAATTATGCTTCTATGTGCATAGAGGAACATATCACTTGTATAAAAATATTTTGAATATGCATATATATATATATATCATTAATTAAAAAGTTTTAATCTGAATCATGAATTTTGAAATGGAGACAAGAAGTACAAGCATGCTCTAGCCGACAACATGCGCCATGAAATTGGCCACTATCCGATATTTGTACGTGTCAGTTTCCATGAAATATTTCCCCATTTGGATAGATAAGTATTGTACATGCCGAAGCGCTATTGTAAGTCATATTTTATTTGTTTCTCATCCTTTAGTCTATATAAACTGTAGAGAGAATATTTAAAAATTTATGGTGACGTATCCGTATGACTTGAAGAATTTATAGTGAGAGAAATTTTTTTAGCTTGTCTTATTTGAGTGATTGTAGGGAGATAGAAGATTAACACTTGAAGAGATACTATAAGAACTATAGTTTATTTTGTAAGGCATGAGCGCTTTGTAACAAAATATGAATGGTTAAGTGTTTAGTGTTTAGTGTTTGAAGAGTATTCTCATAACCTTGTATATATATTGTGTAAGTTCCCCATGAGTGTACGATTTCTTCACGATCTTAACCACGTTAAATATCTTGTTATTTTTATGATTTATTTTATTTTATTTCTTGTTAACTTTGTGTTTGAAATAAGATAATAATTGAAACTCTTATTACCTCCTGCAGCCTCTCGGCATGTGTTCACTAACTTTGGTGATGAGTGATTAAGCTTTGGTTTAGTGTGTCCTGTTAGGTCTGGGTTGAATATTGTTTGGATATTTTTGATTTCCCTAACACATAAAAATCTTGTTTACTTTATTTTGATACACATTGCTTCGACCTTAAATTACGAGAGTTTTCCTTCTATAAGGTATTCTTTGATATAGTCCCTCAAATATTGTTCCTATTTATCCATTTTGATGAACATAACATCTGAAGTCAAAGTTGTATACAATAATATGTTTTAATAAGGTGATCTTTGGTTTCTCTTGGAGGATTATCTTTATGTTGTATAGGCACATGATGAAGATATCAGAGCATCAACAATTGTGTTTTGGTACATGTTCAATATTTATTTGTTCAAATAGAGGTTCATGATGATAAATTTATTTAAGATAATTAATTAGTTTCTCAATTTTAACCAATGTATGGCCTAGATCTTGATTGACCAGAAACTGAGATTATACGAAATTTTTACCCTTTAGTCCCTTGAATATTGTACAACTGAAGGCCACCTATCGCAACCTCATACTTTACCTCATTGTTGGAAGAAGAGTAACCAAATTTGACGGTTTAGTTTCGCTCTGAATTATCTTCCATAACCCATATTATTGCTTCATTCATATGTTATGGAATAGCAATTTTATTCTAGCTGTTCAGCCGAATGAACTGGTATTTATGACTGAAAATCTGTTAGGAAGTCTGCCAATTCCTGAGCCTTAATTTTAGTTTGGGACATGAACTTGATGTTACTATTTTTAATCTACTAACCCATATAGTCGTTATGTTAGAAATATTAGCCTTATGCAATACGCTTTTTAAGGGAATGAAGTTCTTACTATTATAATATGTTTGAAAAATGGCCTCACTTTACTCACTCCAACTATCAGGGTTAATGCAACTTTCTTTAGGTGCTGGTAACGATTCTTGAGATCTAATAAAGACTTACTAATATAATATAATATCTTGGATACACTTTCATTTTTCTATAAGTAAGATCGCACTAACAATATAATCTGAGACTGGCAAATATAAAAAGAGGGAATCACCCAACTTCAGCGTTGTTAATTATTCTAGAGATGCCAAGATCATTTTGATGTTGTTAAAGGCTTCATCATGTGTTGGGGTCCAATTGAATCTCCTTCCTCTTTTTAGTATTTGGAAAAGGGATAACATTCATATAAGTATTTTCAATAAATTTGTTTAGTGCATCGAACTTTCTTACCAATATATGAACTTCCCTTTTATTTTGAGGATGATATATTGTAGCCAAGTTTGAGAGTTGTGTAAAGTATGCTTCCATGTCTTTATCATTGACCATGTAGCCCATAAAATCCCATACCTTACATGATGATACAATTCTACGGATTAAGGTTTAAATTTATTCTTATGATATTGGTGAATATCTTGACCAATTTTATCAAATAGTCTTCATATCGCATATTAGTGACCAACATATCATCAATATAGGCTTGTAAGTTTTAGCTAAACTGAGTTACGAAAGTTTTATTGACCACTTTCTTATATGTGGCCCCAAGACCCTTCAACCAAAAAAAATATAACTTTGTAGTAATGAAGTCCCTTCTTGATGATAAATGTGGTATGCTTTTGATCATCGTCATACATTGGAATTTGGTTATAACACGAATAATTAATCATGAAGGATAACATTTTATTCCACAAAGTTGAATCTCCTGCTTATCAAATATTGAAAAATAAAATAGATTTTTTACGCAAACTTTATCTAGATATGTGAAGTCAGCACACATCTTCTCTTTAACATTCTTTTTCTCCACTAACACTAGGTTGATTTTCCATTATTGCTTCAATTTTTTGTTGGAAAGATGATCTTATTTTATGTTTGATTGGAAAAAATCTACTAGATATGAATAACTTATGGCATATTCCTTTAGCTGGGACCTCTGTCATATCTTGGGTAGTCTAAGCAAACAAATCTAAGTTAGTTGTCAATAAATTTAACAATTTATACTTGATGTAGTTGGTATATCTCAGGTAAGGTGAAAGACTTTTTATCTTATATTTTAATGCATTTCACCTCATCTCTTGGCTCGATTAAGGCAGAGGCCTCTTTATGATCATCTATGTTATCAAAGATGGCATGCCCCTCTTATAGTTTCTATTTTAAGGGAAAATGAGGTCGCATAAGACTCCTTTAAAGTTCTATGATTTCCTTATATCCCACCAAAATTTCCATCCACTATGCACAAAAGGAACTGATATACTGTTGATATTAATGCATGCATGCAATCTAACTAGCGAATTCCCAATATTTCATTGTATGAAGAGGGTTTACCATTATCATAAACAAACATCAGACTTTCTTTTTGAATTGTTTTTAGTCTTAAAATTACATCTCACTTCAACTCTGTAACTATCTTTGCATCTGCCATAGTAAATCCAGTAAACATTATATGAGATTGTATTAAGGTTGGAACATAACACATCTTACCATAAGTACTTTTGTATAGTATGTTGGTTGAAGTGCCAATGTCAATCACTACTATTTATACTTCAACCATATTTATCTTCACTGGTATTATCATCACATCTTAGTGTGGTGCCACAACTTCTCTTAAGTCTTCATCGATGAAGCCAAGCATAAGATAAGAGATTTTATAAGAGTGGTGACATTTAACCCTAAAACTAAACATCTAAATTGTTAATGTGTATATTTTTAGAATATTTATAAACACGTGAGAGTGACTCCCTTCTCACGATTGTGCAAATGCTTTAACTATTTAGATTTATGTCTGGGCATTATCAAAATTTGTGCTTCCTGTCTTGGCTAAGGCTGAGGCCCATGTGCATCATGTCTCAACTCAACCATATGCTTCCTTCATACAAATTCATGGAGCTTTCTCATATCAATCAAATTATGGACCTTGTCTTTCATATCAATACAATCTCGGGCATAATATCCTATATCATTACAGAACTTGTAGAACTTATTATTGTCCTGCTCCATGGAAGTCTTTATCAAGACACTGAAACTTTAGTATATCTTTATAAATTACCCAAAGTTTTTTGTTTAACTATGGGAGGGTATTTTGCTGAAGCGTTCATACTTTTGGCAACTGCTGTAATTGTTATTGTAGTTTTCTATTTGTTTTCCCTTAAGCTTCGTTGTTGGTTATAATGTCTCAGAATTGCAGATTCTTCATTTGTGCTGTGTTTGGAGGCTGGAACTACATGAAGACACTTTGTTTGAAATTCTACGACTGATGCATTTCATTAGTGTGTGCTAAAATATTATAGGAGAAGTAGGCCTTTGGAACTCCATCTAGCATGGATTTTATGGTGTCTTCTACCTTTATCTTCTCTTCCACTTGGACCAGTATGTCTCCAAAGTTAGTCACCTTGTTTTTTTATAATACTCCCTACCATAAGTCTCGTCAGGTCCCTTGTTTGTAAGTTGTAACCGACAATAAATCATGTAAATCTTCTACTCTATAATTACTTTCAACAAAGCACCGAGTATAGTCTCAAAGATTATATTTGGAATTTTCTAACACTAGATGACATATTCACCATCTTTATTGATGACCTTGGAACCAATCAACCAATTTCTGAAGACGGTCCACAACATTCTTGTTGGGAAAATTCTGTTTGTCTGAGGCAACAACCGAGGTGAGATGATCGATCCTTTTAGGAATTGTTTTTACCATGTTCAAGATTATCAACAAATGAAAGAAATCATGAAATAAAATCAAACACACAAAACATATTTAACATAGATTGGATTGTGAATAAATCCCACATCCACGGGCACAAATACTTTTTTATAAAAATATTAGGTTACATAAAGACTCTCAAACACAAAGGATTCAACCACTCTTTATTACAAAGATAATATAATTCATAAAACTCTCCATTTATCAGCTAAAATTCACCATTAGTCCCCCATATTTCGGGTTTGTATCAAACTAGTCTCATATGTTCATTTTTTTTCTCTCACTAGCCCCCTATGTTTTAGAAATTTGTGTTATTAGTCCCCCCGCACATGTGAGTACTGAGAAGCTAACATGTGGCAGCCTAAACATCAATATTTTGTCTCGATATTGGTCCTCAAAATATAAAACCATAATTTGAGAAACATATAGTTTTCCTCCTAACTCCATAATTCTAAAACCATATTGTTCAGATTTTTTGGAGACCAATAGTGAGATAAAATATTGATGTTTGGGATGTCATAAGTGAGCTTCTCAATAATGACATGTGCGGGGGGACTAATAATGCAAATTTTTAAAACATAAAGGATCAGTGGGAGACAAAAGTGAAAGTAGGGAATTAGTTTGATACAAACGTGAAACATTGAGAAGTAATGGTGATTTTTAGTCGTGTTTATCTCTCACCTCACTTCTCTTTAAAAAACCTAGAGTTTTTTCTCACTTTAGAAATATGTTGCACATGTTATGCGTCACAGCACACCACATCATTGCATTGCATATCTTCTACTATTTATAAGTTTAGGGGAAACCGTAATTCTTCAAAAGATGCTCCAAATTAAAGCCCATTAATCAACAAATTTAATAAGATCACATTCCTTATATGAAACCTCATAAAAATGATATCCTAATTAATAGAAACCCTAATTAATATAAAAGACCCAATTTAATATGAAATTAATTAATACAAATCCAATTAATATAGGAAAACTAAAATATGAGACCTAGTTAAATATGAAACCTAGCAAGTTGAAGAATCCACTTTGGTCAAGATTGCATGCTTCAGTCCAACTCGCTTCAAACCAGTATGTTTTGGACGAGCTCATACTGAATCATATTTCTTCAGCTATACCTGTTTTGGATCAGCCCATGTCTCATTTGACTCAATAATCACCAGTTTTTTGAGGTTGTCTCAACCCTTAGGTTCCAGTAAACATCTCTGCAACTAAGTCACGGTGCATTCATCACCCATAGATTTTCAATAGTTCTTGCCTACACATATAATTGGCATATCCAACTACGCCTTATGGTCTGTTGCGAGTTACTTCTAGACTACACCTAGAAATTCTCCATTGACGCTTATAATAACTCCAACATGCATTGCATCTAATGTTCTACTCTTTAGAGGCCAACTCACTTGCATCTTAGACTTGCACTAGAATCATACAGCTCGTGAGCTTTAAAATCGACAATGCGTTGGTCAGAGCATCTGAAGGGGTATATTCACTAGCAATCTTAGCCACCTTGACTTGCTCTCTCTCCACTATGCCTCAGATGAAGTATGAGCAAAACATTGCAAGCGTGCAATTTTTGTTGTAGTTTTGAAAAGTATTTAAACTCGGGATATTGAACCTTAGGGAAACAAATTTACTTTAATTTAAATCGAAGTCTAATATAAAAAATAATTAATAAAAAAAGAAAAAAATTATTTTATGATCCGTAAGATCGAGAGTTGGTGTAGGAAAATAAAGTAAAATTTAAACTAAAATTTAACTTGTAAACAATTATAAGAAATTGTTATCGAGTCTTTTACACACATATACAATTTATATAGAATTTTTAACAATAAAATAAATTTAATCTAACATAATTCTTGTAAAGTCGGGTTCTCTTTCAGAGCGTTGTGATAATCTCTCGATCTTAGACAACTAACCTTGTTATATAGCTGGTTATATATCTAGTCTCATACCTACAATTAGGTCGTAAAATATAATAATCTAGTTCAAACTTCAGTGGATCATGGTTGTAAAGTACAACTCATAAAACTCAGTGGCACTAGTATACACATAAGTAGATTTTACATCTCGCTCTCAACCTACATTTAATATCATTTAATTAACCCCGTAGGAAATTGTAAGAATTAAAATTACTAATGCTCGAAAAGAATAATGTACATAAAACTTTAAATAAAAAATTCTAATTCATAAATAAATGTATAAACATAGATTCTAAGACCACATAACATAAAAAATAAACTCATCATATGCATAATCCTAATATCAAAAATTAAAAACAACATATAAACAAAAATTAAAAAAGGATATGGTTGTATATATAGTGTACTCTCCATTGTCTCCTCCTCTGTGTTTAATATGTAAGAGTCGTATTTATAGGAAGATTTATGAGATTTTCCTAAACCCTAATCTCATATAAATAAAACTCATCTTTATAAGAGTAAAATTATAGTCATCAATAAATAAATAAAATAAAATCTATCTTTAAAATTAAATATTAATAAAATATAGTCATTATTTAGATATTAAAATAATTACATCTTGAATTTCAATTAATTTTCCATATTTTCTTTTTATTCTATTTGCTCTTGATTTAATTATCTTCAAGTCTTTGGATTTTATCCTCTTTCAATTTTAACTCTTTTTGCTCTCACTTCATTAATAAATAAAAAATAACTGAATGAGAGTGTTTTCTTCAAAATTAATTAAAAATTACAATTGAATTAGTATAAAAATAATATAAAACCAACGATAAATATCATTTACTTAAATTATCTTTCACTTATTAATTTTATAGTCCTAAGCAAAAAAAACAAAATATCACAATTAAGAGTATGATCAAATGATATTATCTTATGGTATAAGTTAAGATCAAATTTATTAATCTCGAAACAAGTGAAAAAATTCATACCCACATGTTATAGATAAAAATTTGAAGAAGTCTAAAGAATTTTCAATACGTTTCAAAAAAATTAAATTTTATTATATACTATTTACTTGAATAATTTTTAAAATATTGCATTACTAAACCAAAATAATATCAATTTTTTTTAACCGTTGTCAATTTTTATATATAAATATAATCCTTTTTTCTATGTGACATGAAATAAATCTCTATCTTGTTGACTTAAGTAATTAGGTGATAAGACACCCCAAATGATATATAAACATAAAAAGGAATAACCTTTTTATATATACATAACTTGTGAAATATCTAATTAAGTTTTCTAATTAAGTTATTTAACAAACTTTAGATCAGTGATATATGTTATAGATAAAAATTTGAAGAAGTCCAAAGAATTTTCAATATGTTTCAAAAAATTAAAGTTTTATTATATAATATTTACTTGAATAATTTTAAAATATTGTATTAATAACCCAAAATAATATCAATTTTCTTTTTAACCATTGTCAATTTGTTTTTATATAAAATATAATCCTTTTTCTATGCGACATGAAATAAATCTCTATCAAGTTGACTTAAGTAATTAGGTTATGAGACACCCCAAATGATATATAAACATAAAAAGAAATAATATTTTTATATATACATACATGTAGCTTGTGAAATATCTAATTAAGTTTTCTAAACTACTCTATTTAACAAACTTTAGATCAGTGATATCCCTCATAGTTGGTAAGGAGCATTAGATGATGAAGTACCCATACGGATTTATTGACTCGGACTTATTAGGCTACAAAACTCATTAAGCCATATCTGAAAATTAACATAAATTTATTCATTTTGCATGCGAATTTCGGCTAGTTAGGAAGTGACTAGGCCACCTAGTAAATATTTGTGCAACCTCTTTATTTATGTAATAAGATATGATTTTTAATATATATTTTCTACGATGATAACTTTTTTTCTTCAGAAAACACTTAATATATATATATATATATTAAATTAATTTCCATGTAAAAAATATATTCAAAGTAAATTTTTAGTATGATTCATTTTACCAACTTCTAGACACAAATAAATCTAAAGAAGTAATCAAATAAAAAACTAAATATGTAAATATTAACTTTTTGAACTTAAAAATTCATTCACAAGTTTGAATTAATTATTAAGGTCCTAAAATATAAAATAAACAATATTAAATGATAAAAAAAATTGTCATTTTTTCAATAATTTCCCACTACCCCACACTAAAATTCTAATAGTGTCCCCAATGGTGAGGTTTATTTTAAGCTGAAGGTAATTTTGTCAAGTGTTTTGGAAAGTTTTTAGAATATTAAATGTTTGGGTGTTTAGTAGTGAGAGATTTGAGCTGCCCGGTTGTATTAAATGTTTATTACCCTCATTAATGAAATTAGTTGGGGTATTTATACCCTTAATTATGGACCTATGGGCTTTTGGGTCAAATTGTGGAACCGGGTCAAGTTTAAGAATCCATTTACTTATTAAGCTGGTTAGCATATAGCTTAGTAAAAAAGGTGTTTAGTCATCATTTACTTTTGTCATGTCCGGATAGTTCAGTGACAAGATTATGTCCGAATTGCCCTTGTCCGGAAATCTGAGTAGGCAATAGTAAAGTTATCCGGACTCATCAGTAACCCATTTTTTAGGCTTTGTCAAAAATATTTGGCAGGAGTATAAAATTCACTTAGTCAGTAACGACATTTTCTGACCTTGTGTATCTAGCTTGAGGTTTGTCCGGACTGACTTTTTCCCAGAATTCTAAGAGTTTTCCTATGGATCATGGGACACATGTCGCAATCTGATTCGACCTACCATTCGTTTTTTACCCAGATTGGCGCTCCCACTAAACCTAAAAAGTAACCTATGCATTTAATTCTTCCCACGTCATCGTCGTCTTCAATCATTGCACAAATATCTTCGTCTCCTCCTAGGTATCGGTTACCTTTTTCTACTAATATATAAACCATTTTTCATTGTTTCATTATCTTCATCAGTCAACAAATCTTTTATAGAGCTTTTCACCCTTTCTTTCAAAATTGTTCTTGGATAGTTTTATGTTCACCCTTTCAAATATCTTCGTCTCCTCCTAGGTATCAGTTACCTTTTTCTACTAATATATAAACCATTTTTTCATTGTTTCATTATCTTTATCAGTCAACAAATCTTTTATAGAGCTTTTCATCATTTTTTCATTTTATAACAGCTTTCGAAGTAGATCCTGCCAGTGGGGCCGCTTCTAACCATTTTGAGAAATAATCAATGGCTATGATAATAGTCCTGCACCCTCCAGATGCCATTGGTAGAGGCCCTACTAAATCCAGTCCCCAACGAGCAAAAGGCACCGGCTCAGAAATCGATTCCAGAGGAACAACTAGGATATGAATTTCATTACCATATCTTTGGCATGAGTCACATTTTTTCACCAACTTCTTGGCATCTGTCATTATGGATGGCCAATAGTACCCGGCCAACAAAACCCTTCGGGTTAAAGCTCTATAGCCACAGTGTGCTGATCCTTCTCTATCATGTAGTTCGGATAGCACAATTTGGGACTCTTCAACCCCCAAACAACACAAGAGAGGTCTGCTAAACGACTTCTTATAAAAGACATCTCTTATGATTAAAAAACCACGAGCCCCATATTTCATTTTTCTTGCCACATCTTTTTCCAGAGGCAAAATACCATCAGAGATGTATTGAAGAAAGGGATATCTCCAGCCTTTGGGTTGAACCACTTGAATACTTAAACTTTCCTTCTCTTCTTTGCTCTGACTGGGCTGTATGGATGGACAATCTTGCACATGAATCCATGGATAGGACTCAGAGTATGTTATGGTTGCCAAAGAGTCTGCTAGTGTGTTCTCCAATCTAAGTATATGCTCATAGCTAACATTTTTGAAGTTAGTTGCCACTTGTTTAAGGATAAACAAGTATTTGATCAACTGATCCTTTTTTGCCTCAGATTGACCTTGGGCATGATGGATAAGAAGCTGAGAATCACTCATTCACCTGACCTTTTTAACCCCACACAGAAAAGCTAGCTTTAGACCAACTACAGCAGCCTCATACTCGGACTCATTGTAAGAAGCCCTAAAAGCAAAACATATATCCTTGTATAACTTATCGTCATATGGAGATGTTAAACAAATCCCAGCACCACAACCCATGGTACTTGATCCATCATCTGTTCGGACAACCCATACCTTCCTAGTTTTATCATTTGCAGCTTGCTTAGTACTTTTGTCCGAATGGAACTCAACCAGGAATTCGGCAACAGATTGAGCTTTGATTGCAGTTCGGGGGGGGGGGGGGGGCGAAATCAATATCATAATCACCCAATTCGACTGACCATTTGGTCATCCTGCTTGATATGTCTGCCTTCTGAAGAACATTTTTCAAAGGAAAAGACGTCCGGACAATAATAGAATGAGACTGAAAATATGGCCTCATTTTTCTAGCAGCAATCACCAACGCTAGTGCCAGTTTCTCAAGTTTTAGGTATATTTTTTCAGCATCCATCAGACTCTTGCTGATGTAGTACTCCGGACGAGGATAATTGTCCACCTCTTTCACCAGCATTGCACTAATAGCACATTCAGACACAGCTAAGTATATGTACAGTGTATCTCCGTCAACAGGTTTCAAAAGGGTTTTGGGGGAAGATAAATGCTTTTTTATTTCATTAAACGTCTGGTCGCACTATGGAGACCAGTTAAAGTCTTTAGCAGCCTTTTAAAGTCTGAAAAAACGGGGAAAACCTATCCGAAGACCTTGAAATAAAACGATTTAATGCAGTTAACCTTCCTATCAACCTTTGTACTTCTTTAACATTCCGAGGAGGATCCATTTTTAACAAGGCATCAAGCTGGTCCGGATCAGGCTGTATCCCTTTCTCACTTATCACATACCCCAAAAAATTTCCGGATTGCAGCCCAAAGACACATTTTTCTGGATTCAATTTTAAATTAACCTTTGCCAAGTTAGCAAAAGTTTCTTGAAGATCAGCTAGGTGCAACTCTTCTTCCAAGATTTTTACCATCATGTCATCAATATATACTTCCATATTTCTCCCAATCTGATCAGCAAATTCTTTGTTCACCAACCTCTGATATGTAGCCCCAGCATTCTTCAACCCAAAAGGCATCACCTTGTAACAATGGAGGCCCCTATCTGTAACAAAAGTAGGGTGTTCCTGGTTCTTCAAATTCACTTGTATTTGGTTATAACAAGAGAAGGCATTCATGAAGGACAATAACTTGTTCCCAGATATGGAGTCTACCAACTGATCTATCCGGGAGACTGGATAGAGATCTTTTGGGCAAGCTCTGTTGAGGTCAGTAAAGTCGATACACATACGCCATTTCCCATTCTTTTTCTTTACAAACACTAGGTTGGCTGTCCATAAAGGATATTGAGACTCATTTATATGTCCCATCTTGGTAAGTCGGTCAACCTTCTGAACTATGACATCAGCTTTCTCCTTAGAGAAAGCTCTCCTTCTTTGCACAACAGGTGCAACATCTCTTCGGATGGATAGTTGGTGTGATATAACATTCGCAGGTACTCCGGTCACATCAGCATTGCACCAAGCAAAAACATGTTGGTGATTTGCCAAAAAGGACAACACTTTTTTCTTCTGATTTGGTGCCATCTTGGAGCAAACTTTAATATTCTTTCCTTCAGCCAGAGAGTGGGTTTCAACTTCTTCGATTGGTATCAAAACACCAGGGGTCTCTCTGGGGTCATCAATTTCACCATCACCCTCAGAGGGCCCCAACAACTGTTAATCTTCATATATCCGGACTGTCCCCAAAGTTTTAAGGGCAAGTAACTTTTTCTTGCTATTTGTTGGCTACTCCGGAAAACTCCCACTTGTCCTTGAACTGCATACTTTAAACATTGATGAACTGTTGAAGCCACAACTTGCATCCTGGAGAGCCAGGATCTCCCAAATATTGCATTGTAATACGTGGGGCAATCTACCACAACGAAAAGTACCCTGACCATCTTCTTAAAATGGTCTTTTCCCAAAAATACCTCCTCCTCAAACTCTCCGATCACATCCACAGAGCTCCATGTGAAGCCGACAATGGACCTGTTCAAACGCTGAATCACTGCTGGATTCTTCATCTGTTTATAGGAACTTAAAAAGAGAATATTGGTTGAGCTGCCAGTGTCAATCAAAATTCTCCTGCTGTCATTAGCCCCAATCGATGCTCCTATTACCACAACATCCTCATGAGGACCAGTTATGTCTCTTAGGTCATCTTCATAAAACAATGAAGGGAAAAGGAATTTGGGACTGATATGAGGACATGCCTCCTTCTAACTGAGTAGCTAGAGTGTGAACATGCCTCTTCCTTGAAGAAGGAGTCAGCGCAGTCATAGTATCCCCCCCAAATATAATGAGTGACTCAAAAAATCTTATGAGTCCAGACAATGTCTTGGGATGTTCCGTTATAACCCCCACTTTATTTTGGGTTGGATGATGATCCAAATACTCTGATTCTACATCAAATCTTTCAATGATTACCATGGCCCCGTCCAGAGTAGATGTCCCTGCATTGTTCGTTGGGCCAGTCCGGTGAGCATTGTCAGTCTGTTCCCACTTCTTCTTTTGACATAAGCTCCCAACTTCCCCCTTTCAATCAGATTCTGTACTTCTTGTTTCAAAGTGATGCAATCCTCGGTGTTATGGCCAATATCATGCTGATATTGGCAAAAACAAGTATTACGACTTTCCCTAGGAGATTGAAGCGTTGTCGGCTTTCTGAAATGTACCTCATCTTTTGTTTTGTCATAGATGGTTGCCACATTTTCTTTCACTTTAGCAAACCACTCCGGCTGGACCCAAAGTCCTCATTTATTTCTGGACTGCTGGCTCTGAGCTGGAGCTGGGTGAGATTGAGTCTGTTTGGACCTATTGGGCCCCTGTCCGGCTTCTTTGGCCTTGTATCCAGATTGGTTTTGGTTTGGTGCAGCTAGGGCAGATCTCACTTGCCTATGTACCCTAGTCTTTTTTGTTTCATCTACATTGTTTCCCCACCTGGTTTAGCAAACCACCCCAAGTCATGGTTTTTTTTTTGTTACCAAATCGGCCAGATTCCTCGGGTTTAATCATTGCCTCAAAGAAGCTATTGCTACCTGCTCAAAGCAATCAACTAACCCATTATTTGTGTTCACGAACCGGCTTATATAGTCTTTCATTGATTTGTTTGGCTCTTGTGCACAATGGATGATAGTATCTCCATTATCTTTTACCTCTTTAATTCCTATAAACTGCCTTCAGAGGGCCACCCAAAACGTGTCAAAGTTTCTGATACAACCCTGTGGTAAGCTGTTGTACCATTTCAAAGCACTTCCCGTAAAATATTGAGAGAAGGCTCTACAAAGCAGTTTGTCATGATCATCAAAATTCATAATAAAATTGTTAAACTGTTCCATATGGTTGTCCGAATCTTTGCTCCCATCATACTTTTCCATTCTAGTACTGTCAAACCTCTTAGGATGGTTTCCGGACAGTATCTTGGATGATAATGGGGATTGCCTCCAATTCCGGCCACGACTAAAAACTGTGTCTTCATTAGGTGTTGCAAAAATACATGGTTCATCATGGAAAGCAAAGGGATCCATCAGCAGCTGATCCACATGCCTACAACTATGGTTGTGGCTGTGAGACAAACTTTTTCCCAGATGCCTCTTTAATCTCCTATGCCTATCCATCTTTCTTGAATATATTTTAACCAACTTTTGTTTCTTCTTGAATCTGCCCTCATCATTGCTGAATGACAATGACTCCTCAAGCCCATCCTCATTCGACGAGCTACTAGAGAATTTAGACTCTGAGCTCTCCACCGGCTTGGACCGATGAGATTTATTGGAACTGACATGGGTCTTTTTTGCAAACAAGTGAGTCTTTGCTGATAGGTCATTCTCCCTTGGGTTGTCAGTATGGTGAATGGCTGACACTTTCGACTTTTCCTTTAAACCCATCTCTGCCTTTTTAGTAGCTCACAACACTTCTGTTTCAGCTTTCAGCCTATCTCGTTCTTCGACCGTGTACTCATCGTTCTCACCCACCACTTCTATCAAAGGTGGTGGCACTGCTTGCTCGTCCGGATTCATCTGAACTAGTTTTTCTTGCTGGTTTTGAATGCTTGATTCATGCACCTTCTTCTCCCACGGTGGTCGCCAATTTGGTGCGGTTTATTTTAAACTGAGGATAATTTTGACAAGTGTTTTCAGAGTTTTAAAGGTATTAAATGTTTGGGTGTTTTGTAGTGAGAGATTTAAGCTGCGTGGTTGTATTAAATGTTCATTACCCACATTAATAAAAGTGGCTGGGTATTTATACCCTTAATTATGAACCCATAGGCTTTCGGGTCAAGTTGTGAAACCGGGTCGAGTTTAAAGACCCATTAGTTCTTAAGTAGATTAGCACCTAGCTTAGTCAAAAGGTGTTTAGTGTTTTAATACTTTTGTCCTGTTCGGATAGTTCAGTGGGAATTTATTGTCCGAATTACCCCTGTCCAGTTTTCTCAGTGAGTGGTGGTGAATAAATCCAGACTCATCAATGTTGAATGCCCCTAGAGTCACAGAAACTCTCCATATCCTTGTTATCAAATTGTGGCCCGTTATCCGTGGTTATCTTTTGTGGAACCCCAAACCTGCAAAAAATGTTAGACAAGATAAATTTTATAACAGTTTTCGAAGTAGTTCCTTCCAGGAGGCTACTTCTATCCACTTTGAGAAATAGTCAATGGCTACGATAATATTCCTGCATCCTTCAGACGCCATTGGTAGAGACCGAACTAAATCCAACCCCTAACGAGCAAAATGCACTGGCTCAGAAATTGACTCAATAGGAACTGCTGGGATATGAATTTTGTTACCATACCTTTGGCATGGGTCACATTTTTCACCAATTCCTTAGCATCTGCCATTATGGATGGACAATAGTATCCGGCCAATAAAACCCTCTGGGTTAGTGCTCTATAGCCACAGTGTGTTGATCCCTCTCCATTATGTAGTTCAGATAAAACAACTTGGGACTCTTCAACCCCTAAACAATGCAAGAGACTTTTTATAAAGAAGCTCTCTTATGATCAAGAAACCACGAGCCCTGTGTTTCATTTTCCTAGCCATAGCTTTCTCCGGAGGCAAAATTCCATTAGAGATGTATTGAAGAAGGGGAAATCTCCAATATTTGGATTGAACAACTTGTACATTTAAGCTCTCCTCCTCTTCCTTGTTCTGATTTGATTGTATGGATGGGAATTCTTGTATATGAATCCATGGGTAAGACTCAGAGTATGCTATGGTTGCTAAGGAGTCTGCCAATGTGTTTTCTGATCTAGGAATGTGCTCATAGCAAACACTTTTGAAGTTGGCTGCTTCTTCTTTAAGCACAAATAAGTATTTGATCAACTACTCCTTCTTGGCTTCGAACTGACCTTGAGCATGGTGGATAAGAAGCCGAGAATCACTCATCAATATAACTCTTTTAGCCCCACACAGAAAAGCTAACTTAAGACCAGCTATAGCTGCTTCATATTCAGACTCATTGTTAGATGCCTTGAAAGCAAAGCATATATCATGGTATAATTTATCACCATATGGAGAGGTTAAACAAATCCCAACCCCACAACCCATTTTGCTTGATCCACCATCTGTCCGGACAACCCACTTTTTTTTCTCTTCTAGAGCTTGTTTAGTACTTCTGTTCGAATGAAACTCTACCAAGAAATCAGCAACAGATTGAGCTTTAATTGCAGTTCGTGGGGCAAAATCAATGTCATAATCACCCAATTCTACTGACCATTTAGTCATCACGCTTGATATGTCTGCTTTCTGAAGAACATTCTTCAATGGAAAAGATGTTCGGACGATGATGGAATGAGACTGAAAATATGGCCTCATTTTTCTGGCAACTTTCAAGCTTTAGGTATCTCTTTTCAGCATCCATCAAAATTTTGCTGATGTAGTACACCGGACGAGGATAATTGTCCACCTCTCTTACCAGCACTGCACTTGTAGCACATTCTGACACCGCCAAGTATACACAAAGTGTTTCTCCGTCAACAGGCTTAAAAGGGCTTTGGGAGAAGACAAATGCTTTTTTATTTTGTCAAAATCCTGGTTGCACTGTGGAGACCAGTTGAAGTCTTTAGCACCTTTCAAGGTCTGAAAAAACACGAGATATTTGTCTGAAGACCTTGAAATAAAACGATTTAAAGCATCCAATCTTCTTGTCAACCTTTGAACTTCTTTAATATTTCGAGGAGGGTCCATTTTTAACGGGACATCGAGCTGGTCCGGATCAGGGTGTATCCCTTTTTCACTTATTACATAACCCAAAAAATTTCCGGACCAGACCCCAAACACACATTTTTCTGGATTCAATTTTAAATCAACCTTTGTCAAGTTGGCAAAAGTTTCTTGAAGATCAGTTAGGTGCAACTCTTCTTCTAAAATTTTAACCATCGTGTCATCAATATATACTTCCATATTTCTTCCAATATGATAAAAAAAATGCTTTGTTCACCAACCTCTGATAAGTTGCCCCAATATTTTTCAACCCAAAAGGCATCATCTTGTAACAATGGAGACCCTTATCTATAACAAAGGTAGTGTGATCTTGGTCCTTCGGATCCACCTGTATCTGGTTATACCCAGAGAAGGCATCCATGAATGATAATAGCTTGCTTCCAGATGTAGAGTCCACCAACTGATCTATCCGAGGGACTGGATAGAGATCTTTTGGGCAAGCTCTGTTGAGGTTAGTAAAGTCGATACACATACGCTATTTCCCATTCTTTTTCTTAACTAACACTGGGTTGGTTGTCCATAAAATATACTGAGACTCCTTTATGTGCCCCATCCTGTTAAGGCGGTCAACTTCTTCGACTATTACATCAGCTTTCTCCTTAGAAAAAGCTCTCATTTTTTGCACAACAGGTGCAACATCTCTCCGGATGTACAACTTGTGTGATATAACACTTGTAGGCACTCCGGTCACATCAGCATTGTACCAAGCAAAAACATGTTGGTAACCTGCAAAAAAGGACAACAACTCTTTCTTCAATCCTGGAGCCATCTTAGAGCCAATTTTAACATTCATTCCTTCAGCCAAAGAGTGGGTTTCAACTTCTTCAATTGGTATTAAAACACCAGGGGTCTCTATGGGGTCATCAATTTCACCCTCACTCCCAGAGGGCCCCAACAACTGCTAATCCTCATTAATCCGGACTGCCCCTGGAGTTTTATGAGCAAGTGCGGTTGCATAACATTCTCTTGTTATCTTTTGGTTACTCCAGACAACTCCCACTTGTCCTTGAACTGCATACTTCAAACATTGATGGACTGTTGAAGCCACAGCATGCATCATAGAGAGCTAGGACCTCCTAAAGATTGCATTATAATATATGGGGTAGTCTACCACAACGATTAACACCCTAACCATCTTCTTAAAAGGGCCTTTGCCCAACAATACCTCCTCTTTAAATTCTCTGATTACATCTGCAGAGCTCCCTGTGAAGCCCACAATGGATCTATTCGAACGTTGAATCACTGCTGGATTCTTCATATGCTTATAAGAACTTAAAAATAGAATATTGGCTGCGCTGCCAATGTCAATCAGAATTCGTCTGATAACGTTGCCCCCAATTGAAGTTCCAATCACTACCGCATCCTTATGAGGCCCAGCTATATTTCTTAAATCATCCTCATAAAAAAAATGAAAGGAAAAGGAATTATGGACTGATAAGAAGACATGCCTTCCTCTAACTGAGTAGCTCGAGTGTGAACATGCCTCTTCCTTGAAGAAGGAGTCGGCGCAGTCATTGTGTCCCCCTCCGAATATAATAAGTGACTCAAAAAATCTTATGAGTCAGGATAATGTCTTAGTTTATTCTGTTATGACCCCCACTTTATTCCGGGTTGGATCAGGATCCAAATACTCTGAATCAACATCAAATCTTTCAAGGATCACTATAGCCCCTTCTAGAGCAGATGTCCCCGCATTGTTCGTTGGGCCAGTTTGGGGAGCACTCTCAGGCCTGTTTCCACTCCTTCTCTTGACATAAGCTCCTAACTTGCCCCTTTCAATAAGATTTTGTACCTCTTGTTTCAAAGCGATGAAGTCTTCGGTGTTGTGGTCAATATCATGATGATACTGGCAAAAACAAGAATTACGACTTTCCCTAGGAGATTGAAGCGATGTCGGCTTTCGAAAATGTACCTCATCTTTAGTTTTGTCATAAATGGTTGCCACATTCTATTTTAACTCGGCAAACCACTCTGGTTGGACCCAAGGTCCTCGCTTATTTCTGGACTCCTGGCTCTGAGCTGGATTTGGGTGGGATTGAGTCTGTTTGGCCCTGTTAGACCCCTGTCCAGTTTCTTTGGCCTTGTATCCGGACTGATTCTGGTTTGGAGCAGCTGGGGCAGACCTCACTTTTCTCTGTACGCTAGTATTCTTTGTTCCATCCACGTTTTTTTCTTTTCCCACCTGATTTAGTAAACCACCCCAATTCATGGCCTTCTTCCTTGTTACTGAATCAGCTAGATTCTCAGGGTTTAACCCTTATCTCCAAGAAGCTATTGTTACTTGCTCAAAGCAATCAGCTAACCCATTTTTGGTATTTACGAACCGGCTTATATAGTCTTTCAGTGACTCATTTGGCTCTTGGGCACACTGGATAATAGTATCCTCATTGCCCTTCACCTCTTTACTCCCTACACACTGCCTTCGGAAGGCAAACCAAAATATATCGAAGTTTCTGATACAACCCTGTGGCAACCTGTTGTACCATTTCAGAGCACTTCCCGTAAAGGATTGGGAGAAGGCTCTACACAGAAGTTTGTCATCGTCATCAAAATTCATAATAAAATTGTTAAACTGTTCCAGATAGTTGTCCGGATCTTTGCTCCCATCGTATTTCTCCATTTTAGTACTGTCAAACCTCTTAGAAAGGTTTCTGGACAGTATCTTGGAATACAATGACGATTGCCTCCAATTCCGACTACGACTAAAATTTGTGTCTTCATTAGGTGTTGCAAAAATACTTGGCTCATCATGGAAAGCAAAGGGATTAATCAGCAGCTGGTCCACATGCCTGTGACTATGGTTGTGGCTGTGAGACGACCCTTTTCCCAGATGCCTCTTTAGTCTCTCATTCCTATCTCTCTTTCTTGAATATTTTTTAATAAGCTTTTGTTTCTTCCTGGACCTCCCCTCATTGCTGCTTGATGACAAGGACTCCTCAAGCTCATCCTCGTTCGAAGAGCTACTTGAAGACTCAGATTCTGAGCTCTCCACTGGCTTGGACCGGTGAGACTTTTTGGAACTGACATTGGTCTTTATTGTGCTCAAATGAGTCTTTGCTAATGGGTCATTCTCCCTTGGGTTGTCAGTATGGTGAATGACTAATGCCTTTGACTTTTCCTTTAAACCCATCTTTGTCTTTCTAGTAGCCATCAACGCTTCTATTTCAGCTTTCAACTTTTCAACTTATCTCGCTCTTCGGTAGTGTATTCATTCTTTTCCCCCACCACCTCCACCAAAGGTGGTGGAATTGTTTGCTCGTTCGGATCCATCCGAACAAGTTTTTTTTGCTGGTTTTGAATGCTAGATTCAAACACCTTGTCCTCCCATTGTAGTCACCAATTTGGTGAGGTTTATTTTAAGCTGAGGGTAATTTTGTCAAGTGTTCTGGAAAGTTTTTGGAGTATTAAATGTTTGGGTGTTTGGTAGTGAGAGATTTGAGCTGTCTTGTTGTATTAAATGTTCATTACCCTCATTAATGAAAGTAGTTGGGGTATTTATACCCTTAATTATGGACCCATGAGCTTTTAAGTCAAATTATGGAACCGAGTCAAGTTTAAGGACCCATTTACTTATTAAGCTGGTTAGCATATAGCTTAGTCAAAAAGGTGTTTAGTCATCATTTACTTTTGTCCTGTCCGGATAGTTCAGTGGCAAGATTATGTCTGAATTGCCCTTGTCTAGAAATCTCAGTATGCAGTGGTGAAGTTATTCGAACTCATCACCCAATATTGTTAAAATATAAAAGAATTAGATTAATGAACAATGTTACCTAATAAATATATTTGAAGCCGAAGTTGCGGGATTGAACGAAAACTTGAGTCACAATATTGAAGCAACGTGATTATTGGGTTGCCTCCATATTGGCGCTTCGTTTGAAATTCAATAGCTTAACCTTTCGGGTTTCTCATAGTGGAATTTAAAGATTAGTTGTCATCTGATTGTCATCAATTACTCATTGACAGTAATAATGGTACAGCTGATCTCCATTCTCAAGACAAATGCTATTCTATAGAATTCAATACCATAATATAATTCCAACTTATTCTCTGAAACGATATCTCTCCCGATTTATACCAAGATTAGTTTCTACGACTCATTCTTTCTTTCTAATTGGCTTAACCGCTTCTTATAAGTGGTTACCGATTTGTAAACCTCCTCAATTAAAAACTTAATATAGTGATTGGAGTATTGATCTCACTTATCTTTGTTATCATCAAACCTATGACTTCTTTGAGTTTCCATAACACCTTTATAAATTCCTCTTTATCTGCATAACGCAAAGATACGTTTTTAATAGAATGACAATTGTTAGGTTCATTAAAAAAACACTCATTGAATGTGAGGGTGTATGTTTTGACTTTAATTTAGAATTTTCTAGATTTTAACTATTTATCTCTTAACTTTGAAGTATGAGCATCCCTAGATTGAAATTGTATATTTTTATATTACATAGTACAACATTTTTTTATTTTTAATCCTTATTCCATCTAGTATATCATGTATAATTAATTTTATGAAATAAAATGAGGAAATGGTGTATGTATGCATTTATTACTGGGTGCCTCTACCACATTAATCTAACAAGTATTAGCATATTTAGGAAGCTTCAAATCATCTAATATGATAAATCCTACTTGCTCATCTCATACTCGTAAAATTACTTTTTCAGCTTGCACATTAATCACACTCCTACAAGAGCCTAAGAAAATCCTCCTTAGAATGAGAGGTACAAATCTATCTTCCTTCATGTCTAAAATTATAAATGAGTGTGAAAAATAAATTTATCAACTTTAATCAAAACATCTTCTAATATGTAATTAGGATATACAATATACATATCATCTAACTTAACTAAATATTTGTAGCCTTTATTTCACTGGATCCTAATTTTCTATATAAAGAGTGTTATTAAACTTATACTAGCACATAAACCACATAATATCAAATGTTAAATTACAAATTTTATAATGAATAGTAAAACTCTATGAATATTGTCAATTAGGTGGTAATATATTCTGAATTAGCATACTGCGTTCCTCTATCAATGTAATTGTCTTAAATTTTATGTAATTACTTTAGTGTAAAAGTATATCTTTGAGAAAATTCATGTATGTAAGCATCTGATCCACCAATTTATTATCAGGCCCCCCTTCATTGTCGTGTCCATACAGTGTATTGTCGCGATCAACAACTTCTTCGCCGTTTCCAAAGAGTGTTTTTATCGTATCCAATACAAACATTGTCGCAATCAAGGTACATTGTGTCAGGTTTTTTTATGTTGCCGAATCCAACCACTTATTTAGCGCATCCAACCATTTCTTCAATTGTAGCTTTTATTTCCAATTTTAACTCTTTTTGCTCATTTTTTTACTTCACTGGTAAATAAAAAATAACCAAAAACGAGGGTATTATATCCATATTTAATTTAAACTAACAATTAAATTAATATAATAGAAATATAAAATCAAATATAAATATTATTTGGTCAAAGTACAACTTAACGTTTACAAGTTTAATTTGCTCAGTGAATTTCATGTTTTCATCAAATAAGTGTAGTAGTGTTTGATGAGTCCGGATTCCGTCACCACCTCGGACAGGGTCAGTTCGGACAATGACTACCTAACCGGACAGGGGCAGTTCGGACACCTCATCCTTTGGACTGTTCGAACAGAACTAAAGTACTTAAAACATAATCACTTCTTGACTAAGCTGTCTGCTCTCCTACTTAGTACTTATGGGTCCTTAAACTCGATCCGGGTCCATTAAACACGACCCGAAAGCCCATAAGGCCCAAATATAAGGGTATAAATACTCAATCACCAACATTAAATGAAGGTAATGAAAATTAAATACAACCAGGCTGCTTAATTCTCCCTCTACACTCTACCCAAATATTAGATACTCACAAACTTCCACACAACTCTAAACAAAAATTACAAACTTATCCTCAGACGAAAATAAACCACACCAAATTGGTGACCACAGTGGGAGCACGACGGTGCCTGAATCAAGCATTCGAAACCATCAGAAAAAATCAGTCCGAATGAATCCGGGCGCCCCGGAAGTACCACCATCTTTGCTTGAAGTGGTGGGTGAAAATGATGAATATACCATCAAGGAGCGTGATAGATTAAAGGGCGAGATAGAAGCTCTGAGGGCAGAGAAGGCAAAGATGGGCATAAAAGAGAAGTCAAAAACATCAATTGCTCATCATACCAACAAACCTAGAGAGCATGAGCCTTCGAAGACCCATGCGAGTGCCAAGAAGACTCATGCTAGCTCCAAAAAGTCTCACCGGTCCAAGCCAGTTGAGAGTTTTGACTCAGACTCAGAATCTTTTGGTAGCTCCTCGGACGAGGATGGTGTTGAAGAGTCCTTATCCTCCAGCAGTGATGAGGGCCGATCCAAAAAGAAGCAAAAGTTGATTAAAAAGTATTCAAGAAAAAGGGATAGACATGGGAAATTAAAGAGGAATATAGGAAAAAGATCATCTCATAGCCGAAGACATGTAGACCGGATGCTGGTGGATCCTTTTGCCTTCCACGATGAACCAGGTATCTTTTCAACTCCCAATGAGGATACTGTTTTCAGTCGTGGCCGGAATTGGAGACAATCTCCATTGTCTTCCAAGATTCTGTCCGGAAACCTCCCTAAGAGGTTCGATAGCACAAAAATTTAGAAATACGATGGTAGCAAAGATCCGGACAACCACTTGGAACAATTTAAAACTTTATGATGAATTTCGATGATGATGAAAAGTTACTCTGTAGAGAATTCTCCCAATCCTTTACATAGAGTGCTCTGAAGTGGTATAACAGCCTACCACAAGGCTGCATCAGAAATTTCGATACCTTTTGGGTGGCCTTTCGAAGGCAATTTGTTGGGAGTAAGGAATTGAAGGGCAATGGGGACACAATAATCCATTGTGCCCAAGAACCAAACGAATCACTAAAAGAATACATAAGTCGTTTTGTAAACAACAAAAACGGGTTGGTTGATTGCTTCGAGCAAGTAGCAATAGCATCTTTGAGGTAGGGCTTAAACCCTGGAAATTTAGCTGATTCAGTGACCAGAAAGAAAGCCATGACTTGGGGAGGTCTACTGAATCAGGTCGGAAAGCAAATCAACGTTGATGAAACAAAGAAAACTAGAATGCACAGTGAGGTGAGGTCTGCCCCGGTTGCACTAAACCCCAACCAAAATCAGTCTGGGAACAAGGCAAGGGAGACCGGACATGGACATAACAGAGCTAAAGCTCATTCTCGGCCAGCTGCGCCTGCCCAGAGTCAACAATCTAGAAATAAGAGAGGGCCTTGGGTTCAACCGGGGTGGTTTGCAGAGTTAAAAGAAAGTGTGGCCACCATTTATGACAAAACAAAGGAAGAAGTACACTTTAGAATGCCGGCTGCACTGCAATCTCCTAGGGAACATCGTAACAATTCCTTCTGTCAGTATCATAATGATACTGGCCATACCACTGACGATTGTATCGCTTTAAAACAAGAAGTTCAGAACTTAATTGAAAGAGGAAAGCTGGGGGCATATGTCAAAAGAAGAGGAGGAAATAGGCCTGATAATGCTCATCGGGCTGGTCCGAACAATCCTGCTCCGGAGGGAGCTATGGTTATAATCGAAAGATTTGATGTAGAGTCAGAGTACTTGGATCCTGATCCGACTCGAAATAGAGTGGGTGCCATTGCGGAACGTTGCAAAACAGTCTTCGGGCTTATTAAGTTTTTTGAGTCACTCACAATTTTTGGAGGGGATATTATGACAGCTCATACTGCCTCTTCAAGGAAGAGGCACGTTCATACTTTAGCTACCCAGCTAGATGCAGGCATGACCTCCTATCAATCACAAATTCCATTTCCCTTCATTGTTTTCGATGAGGATGACTTAAGGGATATATCTGGCCCTCATGAAGATGTTGTTGTCATAGGAGCATCCATTGGGGGCAATGACATAAGACGAATCTTGGTGGATACTGGGAGTTCAGTCAATATCCTCTTTTTAACCTCTTACAAAAAGATGAAAAATCCAGCCGTAATTCAGCGTTCGGACAGATCAATTGTGGGTTTCACTGGAAGCTCAGCAGATGTGATCGGGGAGTTCGAAGAAGAAGTTTTGTTGGGCAAAGGCCCTTTTAAGAAGATGGTTAGAATACTTTTTATTGTGGTGGATTGTCCCACTTGTTATAATGCTATTTTAGGGAGGTCTTGGCTCTCTAGGATGCATGCAGTGGCCTCAACAGTCCACCAATGTTTGAAATATAATGTTCAAGGACAAGTGGGAGTTGTTCGGAGCAGTCAAAAGATTGCAAGAGAGTGTTATGCCATAGCACTAGCTCCACGGACGCTGGGGGCAGTTCGTATCAATGAAGAATAACAGTTTGAGGGGCTTTCTGGGGGTGAGGGTGAAATTGATGACCCCAGAGAGACCCCTGGAGTGTTGATACCGGTTGAGGAAGTTGAAACACATTATTTGGAAGAAGGAAAAAGTGTTAAGATAGGGTCCAAAACATCATCTGAACTGAAGAATAAAATGTTGAAGTTTCCAAAAGACCATCAGCATGTTTTTGCTTGGTGCAATGCTGATGTTACTGGGGTTACAGCAGATATTATATCACATCACCTATCCATTCGCAGAGACATAGCACCTGTGGTACAAAAGAGAAGGGCTTTTCCCAAGGAAAAGGTTGATGTTATTGTTCAAGAAGTTGACAGGCTCACTAAAATGGGGCATATAAAGGAGTCTCAGTATCCTTCATGGACAGCCAATCCGGTCTTGGTGAAAAATAAAAATGGCAAGTGGCGTATGTGCATTGATTTCACAGATCTCAATAGGGTTTGCCCAAAAGATTTATACCCAGTCCCCCGGATTGATCAGCTGGCGGATTCCACTTCTGGGAATAAGCTACTGTCTTTCATGGATGCCTTCTCCAGGTACAATCAGATTCAAGTAGATCTGAAGGATCAGGAGCATACCACATTTGTTACTGATAGGGGTCTCCATTGCTACAAGGTGATGCCATTTGGGTTGAAAAATGCTGGAGCTACTTATCAGAGATTGGTGAACAAACCTTTGCTAATCAAATTGGAAGAAATATGGAAGTATACATTGATGACATGATGGTAAAAAGTGTGGATGAAAAACTACACTTGGCAGACCTCCAAGAAACTTTTGCTAACTTAGTAAAAGTAAATTTGATACTAAATCCAGAAAAGTGTGTGTTCGGAGTGCAGTCCGCGAAATTCCTGGGTTATATAATAAGTGAGCAAGGGATACAACCCGATCCGGACCAGCTTAATATTTTATTCCAAATAGAGCCTCCTCAGAATGTTAAAGAAGTACAACGGTTGACTGGGAGGTTGGCTACTTTAAATCGATTCATCTCAAGGTCTTCAGACAGATGTGCCCCGTTTTTTCAAACTTTAAAGGGTGCAAAGGGATTTGACTGGACTTCACAGTGTGATGAGGCCTTCAATGAGATTAAGAAACATATGTCCTCCCCCAAGACTTTATTTAAACCTGTTGATGGAGAGACGCTCTTCATATACTTGGCAGTTTCCAGTTGTGCCATCAGTGCTGTATTGGTAAGAGAGGTGGATAATTACCCTCATCCGGTGTACTACATCAGCAAGAGCTTGATAGATGCAGAAAAACGCTATTTAAAGCTTGAAAAATTAGCATTAGCCTTGGTAATTGCTGCAAGGAAGATGAGGCCTTATTTTCAGGCTCATCCTATTATCGTCCAGATATCTTTTCTCTTGAAGAATGTTCTTCAAAAGGCAGATATTTCAAGTAGAATGACTAAGTGGTCAGTGGAGTTGGGGGACTTCGATATTGATTTTTCTCCTCGAACAGAAATCAAAGCTCAAGCCGTGGTTGATTTTTTGGTTGAATTCCACTTTGATAGGGATATGGAGCAAACTACTGAGATGAAAGATAAAAAGGTCTGGATCGTCCGGACAGATGGTGGATCAAGTACTATGAGATGTGGTGCAGGGGTATTCTTGACCTCTCCATATGGTAAAAAATGTATCAGGCTATATGTTTCGCTTTTAAGGCTTCTAACAATGAGTCCGAATATGAAGCTGTTATAGCTGGTTTGAAGTTGGCTTCCATTTGTGGAGCCAAAAGGGTCAAGTTAATGAGCGATTCCCAGCTTCTTATCCATCATGCACAGGGTCAATCCGAAGCTAAAAAGGAGCAACTAGTGAAGTAGTTACTTCTTCTAAAAAATGAGGCACTTAAGTTCAAGAGCATCGTTTATGAGCACATACCCCGAACTGAAAATGAACTAGCAGATTCCTTAGCAACCATAGCCTATACTGAGTCATATCCTTGGATCCATGTGCTGGAGTGCTCTTCCATTCAACTCAATGTGGGTAAAGAGGAATAAATTTTTGATGTACAGATGAAACAACCTCAAGATTGGATATTTCCTCTCCTGCAGTATCTCTCCGATGGCATCTTGCCTCTGGATAAATCATCAGCAAGAAAAATGAAGCACAAGGCTCGTGGTTTTATTATACTAAGAGACGTTTTGTATAAAAAGTCTTACAGTAAACCTATTTTGCGATGTTTGGGGGATGATGAGTCTCAAGTAGTCCTCTCTGAATTACATGATGGTGAGGGATCAGCTCACTGTAGATTCAGGGCTCTAACAAGGAGAGTTTTATTGGCTGGCTATTATTGGCCCTCTATAATGCAAGATGCTAAGGAGCTGGTGAGAAGGTGTAGCCCATGCCAGAGATATAGCAATGAAATTCATGTCCCAGACATCCCTTTACAGTCAATTTATGAGCCTATACCTTTTGCTCGATGGGGATTGGATTTGGTGGGACCTCTTCATATGGCATCCGGAGGACGCAGACAATTATTGTTGCAATTGATTATTTTTCGAAGTGGATTGAAGCAGCCCCGTTGGCAGGTACAACTTCAAAAGCCGTCATAAAATTCATTTTATCCAATATCTGTTGCAGATTTGGTGTTCCACAAAAGATAACAACAGATAATGGGCCACAGTTCGACAACAAGGAAATGGAGAGTTTCTGTGCCTCTAGAGATATACAACATTGTTTATCCTCACCTTTCCACCCACAAGCAAACGGTTAAGTTGAAGTGGCTAACAGAACTATATTGTCCGGTTTGAAGAAAAATTTAGAAGGGCCTGCTGGAAAGTGGCCTAGTTATTTACAAGAGGTTTTGTGGGACTACCGGACTACTCCTGGGGCTGCAACACAAGAATCACCTTTTGCCTTGGTCTATGGGATGGATGTTATAGCTCCCATAGAGGCAACTCTCCCTTCCTTTCGAGTTCACAATTTCTCCGAACACGCTAACGAAGTGGCAATTAGGGGTCAGCTTGACCTAATAGAGGAAAGACGAGTTAAGGCTCAACTTAGAGCTGCACACTATCAGGGTTTGATGAGAAACAGGTTTGCTTCCAGAGTTAAAAGAAGAGATTTTCAGCCGGGGGACAAGGTGTTAAGGAAAGTTTTCTTACACACTGAAGAGAAGCTGCTCGACAAACTAGCCCCAACTTGGGAAGGACCTTATACGGTCATTGAAAGGCTCAAACCTGGAACATACTGGCTAGAAGACAGGGATGGAAGGATTTTGAATCACCCTTGGAATATTGAACATCTCAGGATGTACTTAGAGTAGAAGCAATGTAAATATTTACTTGTTTAAAAATCCATGTAAATATTTGGGGGCATACTCTTTCCTACCCTGGTGGCGCGGGGAGGTTTTAATGAGGTGTCCGGGCTTTTTATAAAATTTGATGCTTTCTTTATATTCAAAGTGTTCTTATTTTGTTTTTTGTCACACCATTCGGATTGAATTAAAGGAATGATGAGTACTTAAACATTTGTCATCGGAGAATTTAAACACTCTCGCTTTAGAATATTTATGAAATAACTAAGGGTTGCTTAAACACTAGCCACCAAAATTGAAACAAACTATGAAAGAATGCAAGAGTTGTGCAAAACAAAGATATTCATTGAAATAACCTAAGTGCCTTGGCCTTCCAAGGACTTTTAAACTGTCAGACAAAACAAAAGATCTATCCGATCAAGTACCGGACACAATTATAAAAATTCCTTGGCCTTCCAAGGACTTTAGTTCAGATAACATAAAAGGTGAAAAGATAATTCGTAATCTAAGACTGGGCCTTTGAAGATGGCTCAGCCTCACTTGTCTTCTTCTTTTTCTTGGGATCGTCCTCCTCCTCATTTGGGCTCTCTCCGGTGTTCTCTTCTTTGTCAAAGGAGGAAGCACTAGAATAATCATGCAAGTCTCCATCAGCCATAGTGTGGAAAGGAAGGTCTTCGTACTCTACATGAAGCCACAAATATCCCAGGTTCCTCTTCGGGAACTTCTCATGAAAGAGCAAGACCATGTCCGACCTCACCTTGGCATACATTTGCTCTTGAGTATCTATTACATTTTTGGCATAAGCATCGATCTTGGCCTGAATTTTGGTCTCTTGCTCCCTTAGCAGATCTGCTTTCTCCTCTGCAACCTTGGACACTGTGTTCTCGAGCGCAATCTTGTCATTTGTCAAGTTATGGATGACTTGAGCCTTGGCCTTCGCCTCCTCTTTTGAAGAGGTGAGATCTTTCTCTAATACAGACAGCTTCTCCCGGAGCTCTTTGATAGTATCTTCTAAAGTGGCAACCTTTATGGTCCACCTCTCTTGGCTCTTCTTTAGCTCCTCATTTTCTCCCTTCAAAACCTCAGCGTTTTGGGTGGCAGTTAGGAGATCATTGGACAGTTTTTCCTTGTCAGAGTTAAGGGAGGCAATGATTGCTGCCTGACCTCGTACTTGCTTCTCTAGGTCCAACACTGGCTGAACAGTACTCAGTATGGAGTGAGTTATAGCTTCACTTTCACTTGAAATAGTGAAAGTTTTACCATTAAAGGTAACGGTGTTCGAAGTGCTTGGAGGGAGGTAAAGCCCAGCAAAGTCGTCTCTGGGAAGGTTTGCAAAATAGTCACCAAGTCCATCAAGCCATGTGATGTCAACACCATCAATGCCGAGGTCTCCTCCTCCAACCTCGTCAGTTTGAAAGTCACCAGGGATCTCCTCTGCTCTTGTCGGATCAGTAGGGTCAACAGGGGGGAGAGACTCCGGAGGCCGGAGAGAAAGTTCATCACCCCTAGAGGTCTTTTTCTTTTTGGCCTCCCTCTCCTTGTTCTCTGCTCCACGTTTTCGGTCTCTCTTGGGAACCCTTGGAGGTTTGGGAGATCCTACCTCTTCCCTAGCACTCTCCTGCTCCACCACTTCTAGGAGAGCATCATCGATCTGGCTTGGGGCTGGCCCTTCTGGGTTTGTTGGAGCAGCCTCTTCCACCTCGGCAGGGTTAGCCTTACCTACAGCCTTCTTGCCCTTCCCTTTCTTGCCTTTCATTTTACTTGGGGCCTTGGCTCGACCTGGCAAGTACAGTGACACGTCCGGTTTGTGTGTTCTCTTGAGGACTACATCCGGAGGGGGTGGAGTGGTGAGTTCTTCCCAGGTCAAGTCCCTTCGGCCAGTAGTGTTCCAGAGGTGAGACCTTGCAAGATTGCCTCCGGTAAAGGCGTCATGGAACCGATTCCCCCACTTCTCAGCAGCCCAAGTGTTGATCTTGGTACAAGTGGTCTGCCCAGCCTTTAAATAGTCGTTGAAGTCTTTGGGCAGCTCTGTCAAGAAAAAAGATAAGACCAGTCAGTTTAAACGAATTCGATAAAAGTAAAAAT
This sequence comes from Limnanthes douglasii subsp. nivea, assembly GCA_036936605.1. Lineage (NCBI taxonomy): Eukaryota > Viridiplantae > Streptophyta > Magnoliopsida > Brassicales > Limnanthaceae > Limnanthes > Limnanthes douglasii. The sequence continues at coordinate 286,249,253 of JAUPFV010000004.1, forward strand.
AAGAATGTAAGGTAGGATCCTTACGATCACTTCTCCATCTGCTGGTGAGGAGACTCGGGTTGACTCCAGCTTTGATCTTCCTCCCATTTTCCCAAGCGCCGCTTACGAACAAGAACTGAGTCCTCCAGTTTCTCTCCGACTCAAGCAGGTCATCCACTGCTTTATAGTTATCACCCATATTGAAGTGATAAAAGGGGATATGAGGGTTTCTGCAGAGACCGGCCACAGCAGCGAATTCCTCCATCGAGAGAGGAATTCCGGAGAGCCTAGAGGCCATGATACAGGCCATGAGAGTATACCAAGCGTTAGGGCTCAATTGGCTTGGATAAAGCTTGATGAGATTGAGGTACCTAACTATCTCCGGATCCAAGGGAAACCTTAGCCCCCAGTTAAAGAGCTCATTAAAGATGACTACTTCACTAAGTTTGCAGTCCATTGGGGTTTCAGGGTCTATTGGAATCCTTATTTTCACATTCTCCGGAATCCCCCACTTCGTACGCATCTGACCCAGTTCGTTTGTGTGGATAAAGGCATAATTACTCTTTTTCAAGGCAAGTAAATATTTGACACTGACCTTGTAGAAACAAGGTCCAACTTTTCCCTTTAGGACCTCTGGCAGATCTGGATGCCTGAGGCATAGTTTTTCTTTGCCTTTATCCTTCTTGACAGCAGCAGCATCACTAGTCTGTCCGGAGGGCTCGGACTCGAATGGAGCCTCTTCGATAGAATCCTCTATTATTTCCTCCATTACCGAGGAAGGGTTTGCAGTTGTCTTTGTGAGGGGGGAGTTTGGAGTTGGTTCAGTCTGACCTCCGGACTGTTGAGCTTCAATACTCTCATGGACTCTGGCCTCCGGCTGGGGCTCTGATGTGGTGGTTTCTCTTTGGGGGGTTGAGCTAGTGGCCTCCAGTCCGGATAGCCTGTCCTTGGGTACTTTTATGGGTGCCTCTGACCCTGTATTGCTATCCTTGGCTCCTGATTTTGAAGGGGTGCCTTTGGAAGCCTGCCCTTTAACCAGCTGGCCTCTTCTTCGATCGACCAGTTTGTTGGGAGAGGTATCTGCATCTGACCCCATGGCTATAAATGGGGAAGGCTTTTTGAAGCTAGTAACTGTTAACCCTGGTTCAACAGTGGGTTCTGATTCTTGAACCGATGAACATGAGACAATGGGAGAAAGATTGGTTTGAAACAATCTCCTCGGTTTGACACTTTTTTTTGAGGAGGAACCCTGGCCAGGCTCTGTGTTTGAGGTTGCTGGTTTGTTGATGGGGGAGGTAGGTAGCCCTGCTGCAATGCGCCTTTCCCTTTCAACTTTTTTTGCCTTTTCTAGCTCTGATAGATTAAGCCACCCGCCTCTAATTAAAGCGTTCCTAGCCGTGAACATAAACAACCAAAAAGTGTTTAATTTATAGTAAACCCCAAAAAGGTGCTTTGATTCATAGGAGAATTCGAAACGATTTGCAATGATTAAGAAACAGTGGTGATGTCAGCTTCCTTTAATGAAGAGGTTGCTTTTCAGAGAAGGTGGGAGCGAAATTCAAGGTGAAAAAACGGCTGAAATTACGAACCAGAATGAGACACGTGTCCCATGAACTCTGGCAAAAAAACGTTTAGATTCAAAGAACTTTTTTCAATCCGGATAAAACTATAACACAATTCGAAGGACCTGTCCCGATGTAACTGTCATTAGCAACAGACTGTTTTTTAGGTCTTGCCAAAGGTTTTTGAACACCACCTAAAAAGGGGGCTACTGATGAGTCCGGTTTCCGTCACCACCTCGGACAGGGTCAGTTCGGACAATGACTACCTAACCAGACATGGGGCAGTTCGGACACTTCATCCTTTGGACTGTTCGAACAGAACTAAAGTACTTAAAACATAATCACTTCTTGACTAAGCTGTCTGCTCTCCTACTTAGCACTTATGGGTCCTTAAACTCGATCCGGGTCTATTAAACACGACCCGAAAGCCCATAAGGCCCAAATATAAGGGTATAAATACCCAACCACCAACATTAAATGAAGGTAATGAAAATTAAATACAACCAGACTGCTTAATTCTCCCTCTACACTCTACCCAAATATTAAATACTCACAAACTTCCACACAACTCTAAACAAAAATTACAAACTTACCCTCAGACGAAAATAAACCACACCAGTGTTATCACATAAAAAAATCACATCTTGCTCCATACCCGTAAATTCACTCCACAATCATTTCAAATAAATAGCTTCCTTCATGGTTTCTTTAGCAACCATATTCTCGGCTTCCGTAGAAAACATTACAACGAACTGATGTATACAAGACTTCCAGCTAACCACTCCTCCAAACACAATAAACAAATAACCTGAACTAGATTTTCTAGTGTCGAAGCAGCCTGCATAATTGGAGTTCATATAAGATTTCAACACTATATCACCCGTATTATCTTGATTGTAACACAAGCCTACAGTAGCGAGCCTTTCAAGTATCTCATGACCCGCTTGAGATCATGCCAATGCGACTTCTGTAGATTTGATATAAATTTACTCTAAATATTTACAGTGTAGATAAGATCAGGTCTCATGCAAATCATATCATATATAATGCTACCAATAAAATTTTATAAGGTATCTTCAACATATACTTCTTATGTGTTGTTTTGGTTGGTGCTTGAGTGGCATTGAGTTTGAATTTGGAACCAATTGGAGTTTCAACCATTTTTGCTTCGGGCATAAAGAACTTCCTTAAGACCTTTTATATATTCTTGTTGAGATAATAATAAAAACCTCTTTGACATACTGATGAGTCCAAATTCTGCACGCTCCCCGGACAAGGACAGATCGGTCCAAGGCCTCCGGATCGGACAGATCACACGGACCGGACAGATCACTTTGAGCACAATGACCATAGGACTGTTCGAACTATGACAAAAGTACTAAAAAACTAAACACTTCTTGACTAAGCTACTTGCTCTCCTACTTAGAGCTCATGGGTCTTTGAACATGACCCGGGTCCATTAAACATGACCCGAAAGCCCATAAGGGCCCAAACATCAGGGTATAAATACTCAACCACCTGCATTAAGTGTGGGTAATGAGAATTAACTGCTACCAGGCTGCTTAATTATCTCTCTACTCTCTACTCTAAACACATATCATCCACACACTACTATAAATCACCAACAAAATTACTAGCCTACCCTCAGGCGATTATTATCCACACCAAATTGGCGACCACAGTGGGAGCACGAAGGTGCCTGAATCAAACATTCAAAACTAGCTAAGAAAATCTGTCCGTATGAATCCGGACAATTCAGAAGTACCACCAGCTCTGCTCGAAGTGGTGGGAGAGAACGATGAGTACACTATCAAAGAGCGTGATAGGCTCAAGGGTGAAATAGAAGCTCTGAGGGCAGAAAAGGCCAAGATGGGCGTGAAAGAAAAGTCCAAAGCATCGGTTGCTCATCACAATGATAACCCCAGAGAGCATGAGTCTTCAAAGACTCATGTGAGTACTAAAAAGACTCATGCCAGTTCTAAAAAGTCTCACCGGTCTAAGCCAGTGGAGAGTTCTGACTCAAGCTCAGAGTCTTCTGATAGCTCTTCAGACAGTGAGGGAGTTGAAAAATCCTTATCCTCTAGCAGCGATGAGGGTCGAACTAGAAAGAAGTAAAAGCAGATTAAAAAATACTCAAGAAAAAAGGATAGACAAGGAAAGATAAAAAGGCATATTGGTAAGGGATCATCTCATAGCCGGAAGCATGTAGACCGGATGCTGATGGATCCCTTCGCTTTTCACGATGAGCCAGGTATCTTTGCAACTCCCAATGAGGGTACTGTGTTCAGTCGTGGAAGGAATTAGAGGCAATCTCCATTGTCTTCTAAAATTCTCTCCGGAAACCTCCCTAAGAGGTTTGATAGCACCAAAATAGAGAAGTACGATGGCAGTACTGATCCGGACAACCATCTAGAGCAATTTAAGAACTTCATGATGAACTTTGATGACGACGATAAACTCCTCTGTAGGGCATTCTCCCAATCATTCACGGGGAGTGCTCTAAAATGGTACAACAGCCTGCCTCAGGGTTGTATTAAAGACTTCGATACCTTTTGGGTAGCCTTTCGAAGGCAATTCGTAGGGAGTAAAGAACTAAAGGGAAATGGAGACACAATAATCCATTGTGCCCAGGAGCCAAATGAGTCCTTGAAAGAATATATAAGCCGTTTTGTGAACATCAAGAATGGGTTGGCTGATTGCTTCGAACAGGTAGCAATAGCATCCCTGAGACAGGGTTTGAACCCAGGCAATCTAGCTGATTCAGTGACCAGAAAGAAGGCCATGACATGGGGAGGGTTGATGAATCAGGTTGGCAAACAAATAAACGTCGATGAAAAAAAGAAAACCAGGGTGCACAGGCAGGTGAGGTCTACCCCAGTGGCACCAAATCCCAATCAGAATCAGTCCGGGAACAAAGCAAGAGAAACCGGACAGGGGCATGGTAGGGCAAAAGCTCAGTCTCAATCAGCTGCTCCTGCTCAAAGTCAACAATCCAGAAACAAGAGAGGGCCATGGGTCCAACCGGAGTGGTTCGCAGAGTTAAAAGAAAGTGTGGCCACTATCTTTGATAAAACGAAGGAAGATGTGCATTACCGGAGACCGGCAACACTGCAGTCTCCCAGAGAGCATCGCAATAATTCTTTTTGCCAATATCACAATGATATTGGTCATACCACTGATGACTACATAGCATTAAAACAAGAAGTTCAAAACTTGATTGAAAGGGGAAAGTTGGGGGCCTACGTGAAAAGAAGAGGGGGTAACAGGCCTGATAACACTCACCGGGTTGGTCCAAGTAATGCTGCTCCAGAGGGAGCCATGGTTATAGTTGAAAGGTTTGACGTAGAATCTGAGTACTTGGATCCTGATCCAACTCGAAACAGAGAGGGTACAATTGAGCAAAGTTCTAGGTCGGTCTCCAGGCTCATTAAGTTATTCGAGTCACTTACAATTTTCAGAGGGGACACTATGACAGCTCCTACTGCTTCTTCGAGGAAGAGGCATGTTCATACTTTAGCCTCCCAGCTAGAAGGAGGCATGACTTCCTATCAGTCACAAAACTCGTTCCCCTTCATTGTTTTTTATGAAGATGATTTAAGAAACATTGCTGGCCCTCATAAGGATGCTGTTGTCATAGGAGCATCTATAGGGGGCAATGACATAAGACGAATCCTGGTGGATACTGGAAGCTCAGCCAATATCTTTTTCCTAACCACATACAAGAGAATGAAAATCCAGCTGTAATTCAGAGTTCGGACAGATCAATTGTGGGCTTTACAGGCAGCTCAGCAGATGTGATCGGAGAGTTCGAAGAAGAAGTTCTATTGGGCAAGGGCCCTTTCACTTTTACCAAGTTGGCAAAAGTTTCTCGGAGATCGGATAAGTGCAACTGCTCATCCACACTCTTCACCATCATGTCATCAATGTACACTTCCATATTTCTCCCAATTTGATCAGCAAATGCCCTGTTGACTAATCTCTGATAAGTAGCCCCAGCATTTTTCAGACCAAATGGCATTACCTTGTAGCAATGAAGACCTCTGTCAGTGACAAATGTGGTATGCTCTTGATCCTTTGAATCTACTTGAATCTGATTGTATCCGGAGAAGGCATCCATAAAGGAAAGCAGCTTGTTCCCAGAGGTAGAGTCTACTAACTGATCAATCCGGGGGACCGGATATAAATCTTTTAGGCAGGCTCTATTGAGATCTGTGAAGTCAATGCACATGCGCCACTTGCCATTCTTTTTTTTTCACCAAGACAGGATTGGCAGTCCACAAAGGGTATTGAGACTCCTTGATGTGCCCCATCTTTGTGAGCCTGTCAACCTCTTGCACAATGACATCAGCCTTTTCTTTGGAAAAAGCTCTTCTTTTTTGAACCACTGGAGCTACGTCTCTCCGGACGGATAGGTGATGTGATATCACTTCTGATAGAACTCCAGTAACACCAGCGTTGCACCAAGCAAAAACGTACTGATGGTTCTTCAAAAACTTTAACATTTCATCTTTTAACACAGGTGGCATCTTAGATCCTATCTTGACACTTTTCCCATCTTCCAAACAGTGTGTTTCTACCTCTTCGATTGGTATTAATACTCCAGGGGTCTCTCTGGGGTCATCAATTTCACCCTCACCCCCAGAAAGGCCCTTAAATTGCTATTGTTCATTAATACGGACTGCCCCCAGCGTTCGAGGAGCCAGGGCAGTGGCATAACATTCTCTTGCAATCTTTTGGCTGCTCCGGACGACTCCAACCTGTCCCTGAACAGCATACTTCAAGCACTGATGGACTGTTGAAGCCACTGCATGCATCCTAGAGAGCCAAGACCTCCCTAGAATAGCATTATAGCAAGTGGGACAATCCACCACAATAAAGAGTATTCTAACCATTTTCTTGAAAGGGCTCTTGCCCAATAGAACTTCTTCTTCGAACTCTCCGATCACATCTGCTGAGCTGCCTGTAAAGCCCACAATTGATCTGTCCGAACTCTGAATTACAACTGTATTTTTCATTCTCTTGTATGTGGTTAGGAAAAGGATATTGGCTGAGCTTTCAGTATCCACCAGGATTCGTCTTATGTCATTGCCCCCTATAGATGCTCCTATGACAACAGCATCCTCATGAGGGCCAGCAATGTTTCTTAAATCATCTTCATAAAAAACAATGAAGGGGAACGATTTTTGTGACTGATAGGAAGTCATGCCTCCTTCTAGCTGGGAGGCTAAAGTATGAACATGCCTCTTCCTCGAAGAAGCAGTAGGAGCTGTCATAGTGTCCCCTCCAAAAATTGTAAGTGACTCGAAAAACTTAATGAGCCCGGAGACCGACCTAGAACTTTGCTCAATTGTACCCACTCTGTTTCGAGTTGGATCAGGATCCAAGTACTCAGATTCTATGTCAAACCTTTCAGCTATAACCATGGCTCCCTTTGGAGCAGCATTACTTGGACCAACCCGGTGAGTTTTATCAAGCATGTTACCCCCTCTTCTTTTCACGTAGGCCCCCAGCTTTCCCCTTTCAATCAAGTTTTTAACTTCTTGTTTCAATGTTATGCAGTCATCAGTGGTATGACCAATATCATTGTGATATTGGCAAAAAGAATTATTGCGATGCTCTTGGGAGACTGCAGTGTTGCCGGTCTCCAGTAATGCACCTCTTCCTTCGTTTTATCAAAGATAGTGGCCACACTTTCTTTTAACTCTGCGAACCACTCCGGTTGGACCCATGGCCCTCTCTTGTTTCTGGATTGTTGACTTTGAGCAGGAGCAGCTGATTGAGACTGAGCTTTTGCCCTACCATGCCCCTGTCCGGTTTCTCTTGCTTTGTTCCCGGACTGATTCTGATTGGGATTTGGTGCCACTGGGGTAGACCTCACCTGCATGTGCACCCTGGTTTTATTTGTTTCATCGACGTTTATTTGTTTGCCAACCTGATTCAGCAACCCTCCCCATGTCATGGCCTTCTTTCTGGTCACTGAATCAGCTAGATTGCCTGGGTTCAAACCCTGTCTCAGGGATGCTATTGCTACATGTTCGAAGCAATTAGCCAACCCATTCTTGGTGTTCACAAAACGGCTTATATATTCTTTCAAGGACTCATTTGGCTCCTGGGCACAATGGAATATTGTGTCTCCATTGCCCTTTAGGTCTTTACTCCCTACGAACTGCCTTCGAAAGGATACCCAAAAGGTATCGAAGTCTTTAATACAACCCTGAGGCAGGTTGTTGTACCATTTTAGAGCACTCCCCGTGAATGATTGGGAGAATGCCCTACAGAGTAGTTTATCGTCGTCATCAAAGTTCATCATGAAGTTCTTAAATTGCTCTAGATGGTTGTCTGGATCAGTACTGCCATCGTACTTCTCTATTTTGGTGCTATCAAACCTCTTAGGGAGGTTTCCGGACAGAATTTTAGAAGACAATGGAGATTGCCTCCAATTCCTTCCACGACTGAACACAGTACCCTCATTGGGAGTTACAAAGATACCTAGCTCATCGTGAAAAGTGAAGGGATCCATCAACATCCGGTCTACATGCTTCCGGCTATGAGATGATCCCTTACCAATATGCCTTTTCATCTTTCCTTGTCTATCCCTTTTTCTTGAGTATTTTTTAATCTGCTTTTGCTTCTTTCTAGTTCGACCCTCATCGCTGCTAGAGGATAAGGATTTTTCAACTCCCTCGCTGTCCGAAGAGCTATCAGAAGACTCTGAGCTTGAGTCAGAACTCTCCACTGGCTTAGACCGGTGAGACTTTTTAGAACTGGCATGAGTCTTTTTAGTACTCACATGAGTCTTTGAAGACTCATGCTCTCTGGGGTTATCATTGTGATGAGCAACCGATGCTTTGGACTTTTCTTTCACGCCCATCTTGGCCTTTTCTGCCCTCAGAGCTTCTATTTCACCCTTGAGCCTATCACGTTCTTCGATAGTGTACTCATAATTCTCTCCCACCACTTCGAGCAGAGCTGGTGGTACTTCTGGATTGTCCAGATTCATACAGACAGATTTTCTTAGCTAGTTTTGAATGCTTGATTCAGGCACCTTCGTGCTCCCACTGTGGTCGCCAATTTGGTGTGGATAATAATCGCCTGAGGGTAGGCTAGTAATTTGGTTGGTGATTTATAGTGGTGTGTGGAAGATATGTGTTTAGAGTAGAGAGTAGAGAGATAATTAAGCAGCCTGGTAGCAGTTAATTCTCATTACCCACACTTAATGCAGGTGGTTGGGTATTTATACCCTGATGTTTGGGCCCTTATGGGCTTTCGGGTCATGTTTAATGGACCCGGGTCATGTTCAAAGACCCATGATCTCTAAGTAGGAGAGCAAGTAGCTTAGTCAAGAAGTGTTTAGGTTTTTTAGTACTTTTGTCATAGTTCGAACAATCCTATGGTCATTGTGCTCAAAGTGATATGTTCGGTCTGTGTGATCTGTCCGGTCCGGAGGCCTTGGACCGATCTGTCCTTGTCCGGGGAGCGTGCAGAATTCGGACTCATCAGTAAGTACTCATGAATAGAATATTGGCCGAGCTTCCAGTATCAATCAATATTTTCTGCACCTGATCACCAGTTATCCCTACGGCAATTACCACCCGCATCCTCATGCGGACCTGCCACATTTCTCATGTCATCATCATCAAAATAGATAATTGGAGAGGGCGAACGGTACATCTGTGCTGAAGCTTCTACTTCCAACTGCGTAGTCAAATAATCATGTGTCTCTTCCGTGAGTTGTTGGAATTCCCTGCAATAGTATCACCTCCAAAAATAGCTAGTGATTCGAAAAATACACAAAGATCACTAACTTTTCCTCTCGGAAAAACTTCCTCTACCATATTTATATCGTTCCTTCCCACCTTATGGTCCAAATACTCTGTGGCAATATCAAAAGCATCAACTTCTTCGGAAATCACCATTGTTGTGTCAACATTCTTTGTAACAGCCTTTGATGTCGATCTTTTCTGGGTGTACTTTTTCACAAAATCCAGTAACATTCCATTCTCAATTAACGCATGCACCTATTTTTTAGAGCAATGCATCATTCTTTGGTATCATGTCCGATATCTTCATGATACTTACAAAACCTATTAGCGCTTCTGCTTTCCCTTGGAGTCTGAATAGGAAAGTGCTTTCGGAATTGTACATTTGCCTCAGCCTTGTCAAATATCGTAGTCATATTTTCTGTTAGTTCTGCAAAATAATCTGGACGGATCCACTTATTCGACATAGGCCTTGTTGCTTGCTGTGTGTTGTAATTCTGCTAATTTGTTCTTGGCCTCGGAGGATATAGGCCCACCACTTTGGGCTGCACATTTACACGAGGTGCCTGGTTACTAGATTCAGACCTCTAAAATTGATTATGCTCCAACTGGTCACTTGATCCTTTCTCCGATTCCTGAGTCTCTTCTACAAGAATCTTCTTTTCAACTTGATCAAGAAGGGCTCCAAAAGTCATTTCCTGACTCTCAGTCACTAGATCCTTCAAAAGTCCAGGTAGGAATCCCATTCTAAACGCTGCCAACGCTATGGAATCTTTGCAATATTCCATATCCGTTTTCGTTTTCACAAATCGGTTGGTATATTTTTTCAAACATTCCCTGATTCTTTCCCTACAGTATATTATCGTATCTCCATTAGCTGTAAATTTCTTGCTTCCCACAAAATGTTGCCTGAAAATATTCCAAAATATATCAAAATTCTTTATATAACCCTGCGGAAGCCTATTATACCACTTAAAAGCGACTCCGTTGAAAGTCTGGGAGAACGCCCTACACGGCAACTTATCATCATCATCAAAGTTGATCATGAAATTCTTAAATTGCTCGATATAATTGTCAGGATCCTATGTTATATCGAACTTCTATAGCTTTGAGATATCAAAATGTTTTGGAAGGTTGCCCGAAATACTTTACGTGGACAAAGGAGAAACTCTCCAATTGTGACACGTCCTATACATATTAGCCCTCGAACTTCCATGGTTCAGAGCATAGAGCCCTTTCTCGGAAGGAAAAATGTACTGATGTTTCCATTCAGAATTTTGTTGCTCGATATTTGGATTCCCATATGGAAAATTCCTCTAGTTATAAACTTGCTCATCAACATGATGACTCAAATCCTTCATATTTTTCTTTTCCAAACTTCTAGCTCTACGGTATTCCACATGCTTTCTATCATGCTTTTTCTTTCGATGACTCCTTTCAAGGGATGATTCTAGTGAGTTATAACGGGAATAATCACTCGAGTCAGAAGATTCTTGATGTCGTTTTTCTCGTCTCCTCGAAGAATAACGACCATGCCCCCTATACCTATCATCATTTTCCCTAAGACGATGATAAGTTTCACATTCATCTTTTTCGTTTCAAACTTCAGAACAAAGATTTCCTAGCACCACTTCTTTTTCTGCTCTTAACTTCTCGATTTCCATCAATAATTCATTTCTCTGAGCCACTAATATCGACTCATCTAAGATTTCATCAGTGCACTGATCATCATGTCTTCCGAAATCCACATTGCTCCGATAGTTATAGCCCACGAGGTTCTCCTTGCAATTGTTTATATCCAACTCCCCCTGTTCTTCCATAATATTTTTCGAATCAAGCCTGGTTTCGGGAAATAAATCCAGGTACCAAATTTTGGTTCCCACAAACGACGCCAATGATGATGTAAGAAACTTTGGAGGAGTATTTTGGGTCAAACAAAATTGTGAAGGAGTATTCTGTATTAACGATTTTTTTAGTATCTAGATTCTAGAGAGAGAAACTCAACAATTTTAGAGAGTGAAACTACTTTTTACAGTAATTTAAACCCAAATAAAACTTCCTTTGTGTTTTCAAGTTCATCCACCCCATAATCTCAACAGCTTTTATCAACAAATTCTCCATAGTCAACGCTTCAAAATTCTTCTCCAATGCCTTCGCCTGTTCCTCCTCAAAAGATTCGTAAAGTAACATCAAATGATTATTATCTAAATTATATAAAAAAAAACTTATAAAAAACTAATTTTTTATACCTCAATCCAAGTTGTGTAAAGTTTTACGTTTTGAAACCTTTTGAATAGCAACAAAAGCATATTAATTTAAATTTCAGACCCGTTTTTGTATTTACACATGAATGATAAGTTAATTTAATTTTGAAACCAATAAATTTTTATTAATTTTTCTTTAAAAATAATTTTTTATCTATACTTATAATATTAAAATAATAATAAAATAATTTTAATTATATTAAATATGTACTTAGTATTAAATAAATTTTTGGATGTAATATAACTTTATCAAATTATATTTATTATTTCAATTCTCATATATATTTTATCAATTCTAATATTTTTTTAGCTTTATAACTTGTCAAACACTTCTCTATACAATATCTTTCATACAAATTTGGAATGTCTTCATCGTTTTTCACAACAATTTGAATTCTTTTTCTACATATTACTCTAGATAGCGCGACATATAATTGACCATGAATGCATACTCGTCGAGGAAGATAAAGATCAATTTATTCAAAGATTGTCTTTTTTATCCACAATCATTGCATAACAAAGTCTAATAAAATATTGTCTTACAAAGTATAAAAATTGTATCATTGATATTACTATAGGTTATGATTTTGGCTGCAATAACTTTATTGTTCATTTTGTGTTATTACTAATTTTGCATCATTACATAAAAATAGAATGTTTGGGATACTTAAACCATTGTTTGACAATTTCATTAATAAATACTTTTAAAGTGTTTGATACAAAAGAACCTCTTTAAGAGGCATTCACAATTTATTCTCGTGTATGAAATATTATAAAACATTTTTTCCTCCAAATAAATTATTATTATTTTCTTCACACATTTTTGGTATATTATCCATGTAATGATATATTAAGGGACTCAGATCAATTTTTAATTTTTATGATTCATAGTTGTTTCATCCTATATAATGCATGATGCTTCTTAGTTAACTTGACGAGATGGTGTTGATTATTTTATTTCACATGCATAACAACAATATTTTCATTCTAATGTGTCATAAAAGAATCTTTCATGCAACGACTATAAAAAAATAGTCTTTGCTTTTAGCTACGATGGTAAAACCATATAGTGGTTCGGGTACATATATAAAATTAAGGCATATACACGTGTCGGTCATAGATTTTTAATTTCTCCAACCTCCCCTAGTTCGAAAATATAAACTATATATAAAAATAATAATATAATAATAAAAATAAAATAATAATAAAAATATATAAATAAAAATAAAATAAAAATAAAATACTAATTCATAAGGTTTCCAATAATATATAAATTTTGTTCTTTTAGTAATTACTAATTAAATTCTTCGAGTAAATATGGTTTCCAATAATATATTTACAAATTAGATTCTCCTAATTTATTTAATTCTGAATAATATTATAACATTTTCTACTTATTGTTTTTTAATATATAAATTTACTATTAATATTTATTATTTAATCTAACATCATATTATTTGTTAGGTTGTCACCAAAATCTGACACATTTGTAATCGACATTTCAAAAGTGTCTTCATGATTTTGTCAATAAAGATGAAGATGAAAGTATTGGGATAAGTGGTTATGACGATTGATGACGAATTTAGAAAAACTTTCAAGATTTTTGTGTGTTTGTTTTAATGGTTTATTTCACACTATTTAACATATGTTTTAAATTTCTTGTTTTTTAAAGATTTATGTTTGTTTCTTTTAGTAACATTTGTTTGTATATTTTGTTATGGTTGTTTTGGTTTAAATATTTATATCTTAATTTTTTAATTAAAAAATAAAGTCAATTTTGAGTTATGTTCGGATTCGATCGGACCGAGTGGGATAATCCGAATAAGAAAAACAATATTTGTGGGTTAGGTCAGACTAACCTGCATGCACGAATAGGTTGGGCTTGGGTATAAAAATATTAAAGCCGCAACATGTTGCGCTAGATTCAGGTCCAAGTTAAAAAAAAGAGTAGACTCGAGCGGGTCTGTGCTCTGAACCGAGTTTGAACTCAGCCCATTGACATCCGTAGTCATAAATTTATTTTTGCTCAAGGCTAAAATTGCATATATTCTTAATTCATTTACAACATAATTGAACACTTATCTTAATTTTTAATTTTTAATATATGCATTAAACAATTTTTCTAGTTCGTATAAAACATAATTTTAAGCTCTTTTCTGATATAACTAAATTTTTCATTCTATTATTTAAATTATGTCATATATCATGACACATATTTTCCAATTGTTTTTAAATAAAATATTAAGATTTTCAACATCACAAAACTAAGTTATAGTAACAACTAAATATATTAGTTCAGAGCATGTATGTGTGTTTGTAACCTTTTTAAAGCATAATCACATTCTTTATCATCATTTAACATACCTAGTCTTGTGAATGCATCTTGATAGTAAGATTGTATAATTCCACCAACAGTTTTTATGTCATCAAAACTGATAGCTCGTTTTTTAAATTTAATAGCATTCTTAAATAGTATATAGTCCACTTGATTTTGGACATACATATATTAATCTACCTAATAAATTTACTTTGTTTTTTAATTTCCAAATTTTCTTATGAGCATCCTAGATACATATTATGAGAAATTTTCCACATGACAGCATAAAAGCTTCTTCATATTGTTTATTTGCATCAAACCACCTTATTAAAAATGAATTTTCAACACATAATTTGTTAACAACTGAATGAAGAGATACATTATAGTCAATTATAATATTTTATTGCAAAGGCAGATGAACATATAATCTTTCAACAGAAGGATTCCTCGAATGTATGTGAAACTCGAATACTCTCAAAACATATTCATACGAGCATAAATGTCGACAATTAAGATGCGTAAGAATTTTATTAGTTTTATCTTCTTCAAAAACAGTTCGCACTCTATCTGATCTCTTGTTAATTTATTTGAAAGCATACTCAATGAGCATAGAGTGACATCATGATTCAACGTTAATATAAGCTTTATATAGTACCAATAATGATTTATTGTAAAGAACACCAAACATATTATCATTTTGTATTTCATTTTTATTAATGTAATTTGATGGATTGTCATGAAGTTTATAAGTGATATAAATATTTGTTTCTTCGACTGCTTTAGTTTTAAATTCTTTTGCAATTTTTTTGTATATCTACTATTTTCCATGCATGAAAAATATTATTCAAAATTCTGCAAGGGCCATGAATCATAAATTGACTTACTAGTTCATGTATCGTTGTTTTGATTTTTTGTTGAAGTAATAGAATCGATATCTTGTGGAAGACTACATGCATATTTTGAATCTAACCAAACTAATATATGACAATGAAGAAGACCTATTGTTTATAATTCAATTGTACAAATATTTGTAAATATAAGAATAATCTTGAAAAATATAATATCAGTTATATAAATAGCTATATTTTAAAAATACTAAACTTTAGATAACAAGATAACGTGCCTGCTACAACTATTCCAAAAGGCTTTCCTGATTTGATGTTGGATATCATATTATCGAATTTCATTTAAAAATTCATGTGATAATATCGAGTATAGCTTCAGTTTTATAACCTGGATTTATAAAGAGTTCTTTATAATTTATGACAATTTCGTATTGCATGTAAACGTGATGAACAAATTTGGTTACCAAAATGTCGATAAATTGTCATTGCATCATAATAAATATTTATCATATACATAACACTTCAAGTGTGGGAAGACGGTAAAATTATACATTTTCCAGTATCATTAACATATGTTTCCCCTTTCGATATTCTTTATAAATTTCAATGCTAAAAGTTTTTTAGTTTTTTTTATAAATAATCGTTTTTTAAAATTGCATATACACCTACTAAATATTGTTGAAACAATTTACCACCTTTTAGAAAAGAAAAATCGTTTAATTTTCTATCTTGAATTTAATATGAATAACAAAATCTCATTGATATTCTTTCTTGTTTTGGTTTTTGGCCTCTATATTATTCGTTTTATATCAAATCAAGTCTATAATCGTCTTCACTGTGAGAAATAAAATGTTAATATTACAGTGACGTAAATTTAGGATATAATTTCGTGATTCTTTGTAAAAACGTTAGATTTATGTTGTATTTTTATATCTTTTTCATAATCTAAATCTCTGGTATCTCCAAATATTATACAATCAATTTCATTTTAAAAAATGGTCATATTGTTTACTATCCATTTTTTCAACGACGTACTAATCTCATTTTTAATGAAGCAACTAGGTTTTCATTAACTCTATCTTTAACATTGTTAAATAATTTGACAAATTTATTAGTTTCATCAAGCATTTTGATAGGATCGCCTACAATTTTATGTTTGAGAGAATCTTGGGAATCCACAATGGTAAGCTGATTACTTACCTCATTTTGAGTATCATGTTGGAATATATGTATTTAATATATTTATAGACTAACAATTATTTGGACCGACATGCTAAATAAACATATTCGATTATTGTCTTAAGGAAGTCCAAATTAAAAGTAGTCGAGTTAATTATTTAATTAACTAAATTGGATCTATGGGTAAAAAGGCGTTATGGGCTCAAGTGTGGTAACCGGGTTGAATTTGGGCACTGTGATGAAGATGGCCCAAATCTCAACATTTAAGCCTGAATTAATAAATCAGGGATATAAATTGAATTATCAATTTATTGGGTTATGGTCCCGGACACAAGGAAGTAATAAAGGATGGGCTTTACAATGTTGGGCTTCACATTGTAAAGTCTATAAATAAGGGGCTAGGTTTAGGTATTTCATCACTCTAAACCCTAATCAGAAATACGGTCGCTTCCTTAGTGTCTGGAAACTTTTCCTTCTTCTCTAATCTAATTCTGCAGGTCTCTTAGTTTCATAAACGGAATCGCCGGAGAACGTGGAATCGCGAAAGAACGCAAAAGAACTCTAGAGAATACTAGATGGATAGCAGCAGGCAAACCCGTAAGTATTCTTGATTTTCTGTTTCTTCTATAGATGAATCTAGCAAAAGGGTTTTATTATTTTTCCGCGATTTGTTATATATTATTTGATGCGATTTCGGATAATATATAACAATTGGTATCAGAGCCAAATAAACCCTTTTTGGATTCAGTAGAATAATCAAATTGAGTATTGATAGATAAAGACGCATGTTTTTCTTCATTGTAAAGAATCCATGTCATTGGGATTATGTGTGAATTGAATTGGTAGGGCGTGAATTTAGGGATTGTATGAAAAGCATATTATGTGATTTATTGTATTGAAACACATGTTTTATTATCAGTAAATTGCAATTTTTATAGTTTAGGGATTCTTTTTCCGAGTAAAATTAGGGTTTATTGATGTCTGGAAATTTTCTCCCAAAGTTAGCATCAAATCAATCCTAAAATAATGAATAAAATCAAAACTATTGGCACAGTGGCTCATCGACAGTTTAACCCCTGATGTTAACGCTGATCGAAGGCTGTCCGGCGATGAACACCGTAACCTCCCAAAGAATAGGGACAAAAAAAAATACCCAAACGGTAATAACAACATGATGAATACAGGCTGGACCCACCCAGAACCCGCAGCATTACTACAAATAAATTTGTAGGGTGGGCCCGTCCAGGACCTGCAGCCTACTACAAATTGCAGCAGGCAGGTAAGCTGCTGCAATTTGCAGCAGCGAGGTAGACTGTTGCAAATAGCAGCAGACAGCCTACTGCAAATTGCAGCAGGGCTTAATATTTGCAGCAGCCTACTGCACGTGCAGGCTGCTGCAGATATTAAGTTAAATAATAATAATAAATATTATTAAAAAAAATTATTAATTTGAAAATATTTGAACAATATATTTCACAAATATGATGCTTTGACATATTTTTTTGTATGTTTATTTTTGAATTAAATTGTATGTGTGTGAATGATTAAATGACGATGCATGACTAAGGTTTCGTAGACCAATAGGTGAAACTAAGAAATTAATTTAATCGGCCCTTCGGAAGGTTAAAATTAATTTTCTTAAGGATCCTAGGCTTCGAAAGGTTCGGGGATTAATTTAAATTCAAATATTATCGGCTCTCCGGAAGGTTCACGTTTGGGTTTAAATTAATCTTGAACGGGAGAAAATTATTGAAAATGGTCTTTGTGCTGATTTTAATTTTAATTAGATGAAATCGGCCCTCTGGAAGGTTTCATCGGTACTTAGGATAAATTAAATCCAGTCTTACGATTTTTTGATTTTAAGTAGGTGAAATCGGCGCTCCGGAAGGTCTCACTGGTACTTAAGAAAATCAAATTATGGTTATTTTAATATATGTAAATGACATCGGCCCTCCGGAAGGTCTCATTGGCAATTCGAAAATTAAAATAATGACCATAGTATTTTTCTCAAACTCATAAAATTTCATGTTAATTTGATTTGCCCTCCGGTATCTATTATCAAGGAATTTTATGTTTTACATGTATTTGTCATGTTTATGCATATGTTTTCAGTTATATGTCAAGATGCTAGATGTGCTTTGTGTTGTTTGTTCTTATTATAGTATTCATGGGTTACAATTTGTTGGGGAATCGTCCCCCGACGTTGGATTGTTCGGACTTCCAGTTGTGGAAGGAAGAAATGTTGCTGTTTTTATCTGTACATGATTACGACTATGCATTGTTAACTCCCAAACCATCTCCCCTTAGTCCGGAAAGTACACCGGATGAAACTAAGGCTGATGAAAAGTGGGAAAGGTCAAATAAGTTATGCATGTCGCTCTTGTTACAGGGAATACAAGTAGCATTGCGTGGGGCTGTCCCTAAAGGTGTTACCACTGCCTCGGTCTTTCTCACGGAGATTGAGAAGGCCTTTGCCAAAAATGAAAAGGTAGAGATGCAGCGTTTGCTCATCGAGCTAGCTACCAAAAAGTATAATGGCAAAGGTAAAATCCGGGAGCACATTCTGGGAATGTCGATGATTGGCTAAAAGTTAAAGGCAATCGGTTTAGACTTACCTGAGGAATACATAGTGGGATTCACATTTCATTCGCTGCCAAACCAGTTTAAGTATTTCCAGTCCACCTATAACTGCATGCGAGAAAAGTGTAATATCAATGAATTGATTTCCCACACTGCACGGGAGGAGGAAAGACTTAAAGCCACAGCGCTTGAGGCTAATGTGATTACATCACCAAATAAGGCAGGACCTAAGCGGAAGGCAGATGGCAAAGGACCGGGTCAAGGTTCGGTCAACAAGAAAGGTATAAGGCCCTGGACAAGTTCATAACTTTTAAGACCGAGGTTGAGAAACAACTTGGTAAAAGCATTAAGACCTTTAGATCTGACCGTGGTGGTGAATACTATGGTAGATATGACGGATCGGGTGAACAACATCCAGGACCCTTTGCACAGTACCTAGAGAAGTGTGGAATAGTCCTTCAATACACTATGCATGGTTCACCTCGCATGAATGGTGTATCTGAGAGACGGAACCGAACACTAAAAGATATGGTTGGAAGCATGATAAGTCACTCATCCATTATCTCTCTGGGGGGAAGCCATAAAATATGTCGCTTATATACTCAATCGAGTACCCACAAAGGCTACTGTTAGGACTCCATACGAGCTTTGGAACGGGCGTAAACCTAATTTAAAGCATCTGCATGAGTGGGGTTGTCCAGCTGAGGCGAGGCCTTACAAACCTCAAGAAAAGAAACTGGACCCAAAAACAGTTAGTTGTTTCTTCATAGGTTATTCCGAACATTCTAGAGGGTTTAAGTTTTATGATTCTCTCACTAGTACAATATTTGAGACAGGAACGGCCAAGTTTCTAGAGGATGTTAAGTTTGGGGGAAGAATAAGGGAACATATGTTGATTTTGAGGAAGAATCCATAAAGATTCATGAAGGTTTTAATAGGGATACTGAGATATCTGAAGATTGGGCGGTAATGCCAATCATTTCGATCCCATCCTCAGATTAACACTGATGCTCCACTTGAGGGTTCTAACCAGGATACAGAGATTTAGGTAGAACAAGAGGAACCTCAAGATAATCTTCCACAAGGGAATCAAAATGACATCGTTCATAATGATCAAACTCTACCTCCTCAAGAAGTGCAACAGGAGGAAATAGTGCCATTAAGAAGGTCCACTAGAGAAAGGAAAAGTACTATAGGTCCATAGTATATCTTCAGGAGCATGATGAGTTATGTGCTAAAACTGTAGATGATCCCTCATCCTACAAACAGGCCATGGCAAGCTCTGAATCTCAAAAGTGGATTGACGCTATGAAGGAAGAGTATAAATCAATGCAGGATAATGCGGTATGGGATCTTGTCCCATTACCTGAAGGGAAAAATGTAATTGGTTGTAAATGGGTTTACAAAACCAAATGCGATTCCCTGGGTAATGTAGAAAGACATAAAGCACGTCTTGTAGCGAAAGGTTATACTCAGCATGAAGGGATTGATTTTAAAGAAACTTTCGCTCTAGTATCGACGAAGGATTCCTTTAGAACAATCATGGTATTAGTTGCACATTTTGACATTGAGCTTCATCAGATGGATGTTAAGACCGCTTTTCTCAATGGTAATATTGAGGAAACGATCTACATGATGCAACCAGAACACTTTGTAGAAAGTAACTCAAAAGATCTGGTTTGCAGACTTAAGAAATCCATTTATGGGCTTAAACAAGCTTCTCGTCAATGGTATCACAAATTCCTTGAGGTGATAGTCGGTTATGACTTTGAGATCAACTCGGTTGAGGATTGTGTCTATCACAAGTTCAGTGGGAGTAATTTCATATTTCTTATATTATATGTGGATGACATATTGCTTGCCTCAAACAATAAGGAATTGTTACACACTACAAAAGGATTTCTATCAGACAAGTTTGATATGAAGGATCTTGGTGATGCCAGTTTTGTGTTAGGAATCCAGATACATCGAGATCGTTCTCGTGGTATTCTTGGATTATCACAAAAAGTATACATTAAAAGTGTGTTACAACGTTACGGATTGGCAGATTGCAAACCCCTAAATAACCCTATAACAAATGGTGACAGACTTATTCTGAGTCAATGTCCTAAGACAAAACTTGAGATTGAGGAAATGAAAATGGTCCCTTATGCTTCAGCAGTTGGGAGTTTAATGTATGCTCAAGTTTGTACTAGGCCGGACATTGCCTTTGCTGTAAACATGTTGGGGAGATATGTTAGTAACCCAGGAATGGATCACTGGAAAGCAGTTAAAAGAGTACTCTGATATCTGCAAGGAACAAAGGGGAACATGTTGACATATAGGAAGTCGGATAAACTGGAGATCATCGGGTATTCCGACTCGGATTTTGGTGGATGCGCAGACACATTAAAAAGCACGCCATGCAACATATTCTTATTGGCTGGGGGTGCAATATCTTGGAAAAGTGTAAAGCAAGCACTTATTGCATCGTCCACCATGGCAGCAGAATTTGTTGCATGCTTTGAGGCATCAAACCAGGCACTATGGCTGCAGAATTTTGTTACTGGATTACGCATTGTGCAAGGGATAGATGCCCTATGAGGTTATATTGCGATAACAATTCCGCAGTGCAGTACTCTAACAGCAACAGGAGCGCGTCTAAATCCAAACACATAAACATAAAGTTTTTGTCTGTTAAAGAAAGAGTACAGATGGGTCAGATAAGTATGGAGCACATCGGTACAAACTCCATGATAGCAGATCCCCTAATAAAGGCGGTTTTGCCTAAGCTTTTCCAGAGATACACCATCAGTATGGGTGTAGTTGATTTAGAGGATTGTTAGTTTCAGTGGGAGAGTTTGTAATAGGATCTGATGTTATATTTTGCAGTATTGTGCACATTAAAGTTTATTGCAATATATATATGCTTGGGAATATTTATTGATATTTGTACTGTATTGGATCTCCAAAAGTAGGAACTATTTAAGAGTAGATATGTACGATTACAAGCCATATTGCTCTTAGGCCACACTCCATAATTGGCCCAAGTAATTGATTGATAATGGTAATGTGATTACTGTTGCATCCTATTGTTCACATTACGAGAAAGAGGTCTTTAGTCCTTTATTGTTATCAATCATGTACGGGGTTGTACCGTTTGCCCATTGACAATGAATATAGGGATCCCATTAAAGTAGAATATGTATTCTTGAGTAGCATATGACGGTCCAAGTGGGAGATTGTTGGAATATATTTATTTAATATATTTATAGACTAACAATTATTTGGACCCACATGCTAAATAAACATATTCGATTATTGTCTTAAGGAACTCCAAATTAAAAGTAGTCGAGTTAATTATTTAATTAACTAAATTGGATCTATGGGTGAAAAGGCGTTATGGGCTCAAGTGTGGTAACCGGGTTGAATTTGGGCACTCTGATGAAGAGGGCTCAAATCTCAACATTTAAGCCTGAATTAATAAATCAGGGATATAAATTGAATTATCAATTTATAGGGTTATGGTCCCGGACACAAGGAAGTGATAAAGGATGGGCTTTACAATGTTGGGCTTCACATTGTAAAGTCTATAAATAAGGGGCTAGGTTTAGGTATTTCATCACTCTAAACCCTAATCAGAAATACGGCCGCTTCCTTAGTGTCTGGAAACTTTTCCTTCTTCTCTAATTTGATTCTGCAGGTCTCTTAGTTTCATAAACGGAATCGCCGGAGAACGTGGAATCGCTAAAGAACGCAAAAGAACTCTAGAGAATACTAGATGGATAACAGCAGGCAAACCTGTAAGTATTCTTGATTTTCTGTTTCTTCTATAGATGAATCTAGCAAAAGGATTTTATTATTTTTCCGCAATTTGTTATATATTATTTGATGCGATTTCGGATAATATATAACATATCATAAATATATAACTGAGAAAATTTTGGATATTCTTCATCTGGTGGTATTAACGATCCCATAAAATGATGAACTATGTTGTACCACTATTAATGAAAATATTAACTGTAACCCCCATCGAAGAGAATGCAAACATCAAATCATATACTCTTATATTTTTTTTATTTCTTTTCCTACTCTAATTATTATTTGGATTTAATAAATTATTCAAACAAATAGGAGTATGATCCTATAATATTAGTTTCGCTTTACCACCTAAACAATACCTACCAAACTTATATTTATTTGTATTTGATTTGTCATTAAGAGAGTCATTAAGCCAAAATAAAACACCGTAATACTCACAGTCAAAGTTTTTTTCTCAAAAATCTACACAGTATTCATCTTCTCATGACTATGAATAACATAATTTAAACAAAAACAAAACTAAATATATTAAATAAATACTTATGAAAATATATAATATTTTCAAATAAAAAAAATAGTCCAATATATCTGCATCAAACAATCCAAAAAATATAATATTCGTATCTAAAAAACAAATAAAAAAATCTACATAATAAAATAATGTCATAAGCTTTATAAAAAAAATATATATATGTAATGACTCTAAAAGAACTACTCACTAAGCGGTATATATAAAAGACTAACCATTTTAAACAAAGGAAAAGAAAATTCATGTCACACTAACAAATAAATGTGATTAATTATAATAATAATAAAAGCAACTCATGCTAATAAATTCGATTAATTATATACATCGTATTTGTAATATTATTATTGCAGGTTTAAAATGTATATCTTGAAAGTAGGGTTTATAAAATATAAATAAAACTATACTGAAAAATGTACATGTATTGAATTATATATATATATATAACGTTTTATATTTTATGATAAAAATTTCACATTCGGAACTTAAAGTTTTGGGTTAAAATCAGAATATATATATAAAAATAAATCTTATACCATTTAGTAGCTATGAAAGAAAATATAACCTTCAAATAAATAAATAAAACTAAATTAAAATACTTAATAATTTATTATTTGATGTGAAAGTTTCAAAATTCGTTGTGCGAAAGTTTCAAAATTCGTTGTAACAAATTTAAATATTCTTTTATTTATCATGTAACATCTTTTAAAGTTTATTATAGTAATTATATAACATAATTCATATTCTATATTTAGAAAGCTTATTGATGACGGCTAATGTCGAAAGAAAGTCTTCGGCTGTTAAAAATAAAAAAATAAAAAAATAAAACGTTAGATATATAAATCTTAAACCTAGGTTAGAGTATAAAAGACTTAAAAACAATCTCAAATTTGATTTAAAAACTTGACGACAAAAGTAAGATTTGAAAGCCTTTTATGAAAGTGCTCGAAACCCTACGCCAAAATTATTGTTCATCACGGAATAAAATAAATCTCATCTTAATTTCAAAGTGATTGGAGCTGATTAAGTATTTTATTAAATCTAACAAATATAGGAAAATATAGAAAATTAACGAAATCAGCTAAAAGATGGCCTAAACGGTGGATTTTCGGGCCTAAACTTGATCACAAGGCCCTTATGATTCTTTCAAAAGTCGTTGAGATTCTCGACGCATTCGATTTAGTGGTCGCGTCGCTTAACTTGGATAACCGAGCCCAAAATAAAGTCACGTTTGTCAAAAAAAGTCATATAGTCATGGACTTGTGCAACTACATCACGTATATGAGAGAAATTCTTAAAATTCATTCTAACAAAACTATAACATATTTCATATTCCATATTTACCAAGCTCATATGAAAGAAAAAACATACAATTTTTATCAACCTTAGAAAAAAGAAATGTGTATTTTCAAACAATTTATATGATATTTTCGTAATGCATCTTAGGTTGTGTTTGATTTTATTGTTGTTGTTCTTTCATTTTCATTCTAAAAAACTTTGATTTGTACTAAAGAAAACTTCACTAACTAAAGACAGGGATACAATTTTCAAAATATATTTCAATTTACATAATAAAGACAGTGGCGTTAGTTATCAAATTTGTTTCAGTTTACATTATAATGACCAATGTCATTATGTAACCCCTTAAATTCCAATCAATTTGTTTCGGATTGTCTTTCGATTTAACCTAGATCCAACCAAAATCCAATTGATTTCATTATATGTACAAAAGGTGATTTCAATAACATTTTAATGTCATATTACTATCGAAAATTTTGTTAACCAATAATTAAATCTAACTTATAGACTTGTAACTACAAATGATCTTACACTTTATAACTTTATTCTTAACATAACAGCCATGCATTACCATAAAATTAACCTCAATTGGAGAGTGAAGCTTTTGTCCATCAATAACAATATCTTCAGTGTAATGGGAATCAAAACCTCTATTCTCTTGAACTCTTAAAATCGACAAAGTTGGTTCGAACAAAAATGCAAGCAAATAGAGAATTACATACATGTTCTCCATAATGAAAAAATAGATATACATGTCAGTATGAAAAACCTAGACATATATAATAAACTAAATTAACTGACAAAATAACTTCATATATAGTAAAAATAACTAACAATTCATAAGTTCAAGTTCCATCTTTTCATAGAGAAAAAGACTAGCAGCTGGAACTGCTCATGCTATCTACGGTTCACGAAATTGAATAGAATTATAACAAGAATTTATTAAACCAAAATTATATCCTACTGTATAAGAATAGTTGTTACCTTACTGAATTATATTTTTAGTGAAATCCAATTAGAATATTTTATTTTTTTACTATTTCATATATTGCGGATTTTATTTAAATAAAAATAAAAATAAATTATATTGTTATTTGATGTAAAAAAACATAAATTACATGTTAAACAAAATTAAGTGATATGCATCAAATCATTTTAAACTATCATATTACTATTATACGAAAGTTATATATACCAAATTAAATAATAAAAAATATTTCATATCCATCCATCACATTTACCTAAAATAAATTACTTCAAGTTTAAATTAAATAATTGCATTAGTATAAAAATTCCATGATGAAAATACTTAAATTATAAGAATATACATGTGTGTCATTGATCAATATATGAATTCTATTATATATTTATGAAATTAAATCTTTAAATAATGTTATACATAGAAATCAATTAGTTGGTAATTGATATATATTTAATATTTAAGATATTATACCTCATACACAATAAAAAAAGGTTATAGACATTTAATTTAGAGTAACCATGTTTTGTTAGAGCAACCATTGATTATGATTTGTATCATGCAACCACATGGAAGTCCGCGACAACTCATTCAAAATTCAAAAAGAGTTATCACCAATAATATCAAAAGCATGAACCATAAATTTCAGCTGTAAGTGCAAAGCCCTAGCTTAAATTGATCAGCCATTATACGTTGGCGATGACACGATAAGAGATGTAAGGTTGAATGTAACTGCCTAATTTTACTAGATCAAACACTAAAACAAATATATACGAACAAATTCTAAGGGTCAATTGTGATCCTGACATACTTCTATCATGCTCTAAAAAATTTAAAAAACATATAATGTCAATTTATAAAAAATATATAATTATGTGTAATTGGTAATTCTAGCTTACCACAAGTTTTGATGTATGAACGTTAGCCAACGTTAGCCAATTAAGCCCCAAATCAACGTTCATTGTAGTGATACACAAGCCCATCTTGTAAATATAATCCATCAATGTTAATAGTCACATTTAAACATATATACTAATAATTTGTGAACAATATATGAGGATGAGAGACTATAAAATCTTGAGTCGTTATTGATAAAACTAATTTATTATGACTTTATAGAGAATTACTGTGAGTTTTTCCGTAGCCTAAAGTACAATAAAGAATAAATTCATCAACTTAGGTAATATAGTCGATGATAAAAAAATATGTGTTATATATATATAATACTTGAGTATATGCTTGATATAAAATTATATTTATCTCTTATAGTAGTAACTTCAACATTAGACTGACTTGTGGACTGGGAATAAGATGAATCGTGGTCTTGAAACTGGATATTAAGTTACATTGTGCTATGAAATTATTGTATCGTCTTAAAGTTTAAGGTATCAATGGTTAGTGTTGCTTGAAGAAGGAGTCTGGTTGCTTGTAAATCTTCAACTACATTCTTAATTGATCAATAATTAGTAACATTATTCAATAATAATAACTTAGAAATAGATTTTGCATAAAGAAATAATTGTTGTGGCCTATTCTTTTCCAAAATAGTCTTCCACGACTTGAAAGTCATCTTCAATCAACTTCTCAACTCCCTTGTAATCAACTCTGAATTAAAAAATAGATAAGAAACATGAGTAAATAATCTTATATATATATATACCAAACCAAGAAATAATGTTAGTTTATTGAGAATCGATGAAGTTAAGAAGATTTTAAATACCCAATTAAGGTTCAGAACTCATTGAGTAATAAAAACACAATCATTCACCTTATGTACATTTAATAACACCTTATTCTGATTTCTACATGTATAAATGTTGTAGGATAACATTTAATTCACTAAGGTATTTCGTTTAAGTACTTAGTTCAATCAAAATGGAATTTTAAGGTTACAATGTGAGTTGCAAAGTGTTTATAACTTTCAGTAGTGTCATGCATTTCAAACCTTTCGTGAAATCTCGAGCGATATGACATTAATCAACTCATTTTTTTAAACAAACACTACCTCGTACTTTGTGTATGATTGTGTAATTTATGTTAATATAAAGGTACTCTTAGGTGTGACAATCTATAAGAAAATACTGCGACCTATATTAAGTATCAAAATTTCTACTCTATCTGAATATCCCAAGAAGATTGTATGACAACTGTGTATTTAGGCTGAGTAAGTTTTTTTACTTTCCCGTTCTTTTCTCATGGTTCATCACGCAGTCTTGTCGTTCATGTTTAATAATTGAACTCACCAAACCACAATTTATCTTAATTGGATAATATTCTTATAGTTACACATAATGTTTCCAAACAAAATTATTGGTCAAAACTGGTCAGCATCGAATCTCTAAACTTCATAGAAGTTGGATCTCTAATCTCCTTCATTTTAATAATTTCACAACATGAAAATATAATATGCAAACTCTCATACTTTATTTGTTCTAAAAGTATCACACATGCATTTGTCAATTCCAACTCTTCTGAACTCTTATATTATATTTGATGTATCATTTCAACATTTACTTACACTTGGCATGAATCTTCGTAGTTATAATGGCTTTATATTGTTTATAATGATGACATTTTCGCCATATGAAGTATAACTCTTTGCTTTTAGACAATAAAAAATAGATCATAGATCTCAACTTCCATCTGTTTTAATGTACATATATTAGTGATTTTTTTTCCTTCAGGCTACATACCAGTTATAGCGCTACTCATGGTTCCCTTAAACAACCATAAATCATTTCAATTAGTCAAGTATTTGTAATTATTGATAAAAAAATCTATGTCAACCGATTATTTTCAAGCAAAATAAAATGAGTAAATATATATCCAAAAAAACTTAAGAGACTACATATGTCCATATCGCAATCAAGTCTAAAAATCCATAAAGTGTAAGTATACTTTTATAATATTTAAGATTTTAAATAGTTAAAAGCATTGTTTTTCTTTTAGCATTATGTTTTATCTTTTTTCAATATGTCAACTGCTTTGACTATGCTTATTATTATAGTTCTTCTTGTTTGAACAATCCAGTTCAGACTACTTGTTTGATTTTGTTTATGAAAATCGATTTCGTTCATTATGTTTATAAGATGTCTCGACCACATAATATTGTTTTTGTTTGTTTTATCAATTGTTCTATCTATTTTATGTCATGCTTGTGTTGAATTTTGATGATTTTCATTCTCTTAGAAATGAAGTGAAATATTAATACTACAATATAAGATATTATTGCATGTTGTTTTTACTACCGAAAAAGTAAAATGAAACTAATTTTGAGAGTAAATTTATAACATGTATGAGAGAAAATAAATAGATAATATACGGTTCTTCATATACTCCTAACCTTCTTCAATATTTTCTCCAAACTTTTTTTTCGAAGGGAACCCACAGTCGCTACTCAGAATGCAATGAGTCCGCACAGGGTAAACCCTCAGTCTGACGCAATAGCCTGCAAACCAATGCCAGAAGGTACTTTCTCCAAACTTGATTACTCAGTCAAAATATTTAATAAACCCTAAATTGGGTACTAAAAGCAGAAAAATCAATGGAAAAAAATTGAACGTTGATTAGATCTAGTAAAACAAAAATCTATTTTAAATAAATACCAACAAGAGAAAGAGTGGATAACTTATGTTATCTTAATCCATAACTGAACAAAAAGAAAACAAGAATGATAATTTTGGATATATATGTTCTTTTAATCTGAGTGAAACAACAACATTAAAAATATATGATAGATTTGGTTTTTTAATACCTAAGAAAGAAGAAAATAAAATGACTCTCACACGTATTAATATCGTGTCAAAAGCACGGTGAAGTAACGTGGTAAAATATTATCGTTCAATATAATAAAGATAAAAACAATAAAAGACTCTCACTTGTATTAATAACCTATCAAAAGCCTTATGAAGTAACGTGGTAAACTATTAAAACAATTAAGACCAAACAAAAAGTCAAAAATAAAATATCAATAACACATTAAACCATTGTTCCATTAATATAATTGTAATATTTTCTATAATAAACTATTATAATTAAAAGTGTAACGATAATTTCTACTACAATATATTTGATATAATTTTTAAAAAATTTGTCTCAATATAAATATAAACAAATTTGACATTCTTTTAATTATTTATGAGATATATTTGTAAATAATAATAAGTTTATGCCTGCTATTGTATAGATTTTTTAAGAATTTAAGTTCAAATTAGATATATCAGTAGGAAGTTGAAGGCTGAATCAAATAGAATATAATACTAACGTGTCAAGACTACCAATCTAAATAAAGTGATAATAAACCTTCAACAAGTTAATGAGTCTATGAACTGGGGGAGTTGTTCATCAAATAAACTACTACTAACACGCACATCTAGGTTATCCCCAGTTTTATAGTAAAACCTTCAACCTATCATTTTCTCCAAAAATATATATTGGATCTGTTTGATATCAACTTATACTTTTGCTTAAAAGTATTCCCAATTTTTTTAATGCAGATCTAAACAAAAAGAAGCAAGAACATTGACAGAAAATGCATACATTGCCAGATGTTGAATGAAGAATACGTAGTTGATTCATAGTTAGCCCTACTTTCTCTTTGATGAAGAGTTTTGGGAGTGATCGATGATATAGTGTATCGTTGTAGAATGAAATGGAGAAGAAAAATAAGAAAAACTCGAAAAGATGAAAAATGGAGCATTAAACCAATGAATCAATCCTGAATGCAATCATACATGTAAAATATAAACTTAAAAACTTTTGGTTGGACCATAAAAAATTATTAATAAAATAGGGTCCATAAATAAATAAAATTAATTATTAATATTAGTAAATATATATATATAAAAAAATATGATGGTAATTATAAGCTAAATGAATCGTTATCTTAATTTAAATTATATATAATTTTTTAGCTCCGAAATTATCATTTGGATTTGTTTTTTAGACTCTCTATGTTGCCTTTCATTTCGTTATCATTATGTCTGTAGTTCTGTAATTCGATCTAAATCTGCTGATTGTATCTCCTCGAGATATGTCCCAGATTTTTTGTATGAATTATTTCATATATTTAAAAAATTTGTACCAAAAAATATATAAAAATAATATTAAAGTTTAAGATTACTGAAAAAAGTTACTTGATTCGAGTTTTAATATATGATCAGGTCCAACGATAAAGTAAATTGTTAATAGTAACTTAAAAATAAGCGTTTATACGACGGATAATTAAACATAAGAAGCGGTTAACCGAGAAATATTATTGGACACGTGTTTAGAAAACTCATTGTAAAATTGAAAGTTATTGTTTGGATGACAAAAATGTAAAAATAAAAAATAGTGCTTACCTAAAAAACGCAAAAAAAAAACTTTTGTAACAAAACAAAATCGAATCCAAATATCATTTGATATCAAGGGCCGTCTCTATCGGGTTAAGACCCATCTCCCTATCGAGTTAAGACCCATCAACCTATCGAGTTAAGAAGGCCCATCTACGAGGAAAACTCGTCGTGCTCGTTGTCCCTTCTTATCTTTGAGTCATGGTTCAACATCTCTACCTGAAAAAGATTGAAGATAAGTTTGATAACCCAGTTTGATTTCAAGTTACTTCGTCCTCACTACTAAAAAGTTGATCTTTCAAGTTTTAGAAATTGTTCAGGTTAGTTCGAATTTCTGATGACTTGTGTACATATACTCTTCTATATATAGAAATGGCTACTCTTTCTCTTCCATGCAATTATGGGTTTTCGATTAATCGCCAAAATTTGGTAGTTAAGGGTGGAAATACACTGTCTTTATGGAGATACATTAGTGGTCGTTATGGTAGAATCCCGAATCGGTTGTTTAGTGGAAACAAGTTAGGGTTTATCGAGAATGGGAAAAAATCGGTGGTGTTACCGAGGTTTTGTGGTTGCTGTAGTTCTCGAAACAGTAACAACGAAGTTACTTCATTGATGAACAGAAATGGTGGAAATAAGCAGAATGTGATTGGGAAAAGAGAGAAAAACAGTGTGAGGAAGAGATTTTCGTTGAGGTTGCGCCCTAGGTTGCGATTATTGAGTATGAGGATGAAGAGAGTTTCAGTTCGGTCGATGCTGAACTATTTGGTGATGTTTTTGAGGAAGAACATAAGAAAAGTGACTTTAGCAACTTTTGTATCTCTTGTTTTGGCCATGTGTTATTTGTTTTTGAAATTAACATCTGTGCCGTCTCCCACAATTGTTCCGTATTCGGATTTCGTAACAAGCCTCCAAAGTGGGTCTGTTAGTAAGGTTTTACTCGAAGAAGGTTCTCGCCGGATATATTACAATACAAACAGTGAAAATAGCGATGCGGATATGCTAATTCCACAAGAGACTTTGGTTGACGTTAGTGACTCGATTGTGAAAGATGATGGTATAGGCACTGGCCAGACACTGAAAACTAATGTGTTGAAGAAATTCTCGAAGAAAAAAGTCTCTGCTCCTGCATGGCAGTATTCAGCAAGAAAAGTAGATCGTGACGAAAAATTTCTCCTTACTTTGATGAGAGAGAAGGGAACTACGTATAGTTCGGCTCCACAATCAGCTTTGATGGCAATGAGAAGCACCTTGGTTACTATAATCTGTCTGTGGATCCCCTTGACACCTTTAATGTGGCTTCTTTATCGCCAAATTTCAGCTGCTAGTGGCCCTGCGAAAAAACGGCGACCTAACAATCCAATGGTTGGCTTTGATGATGTTGAAGGAGTTGATGCTGCTAAGGCAGAGCTTACGGAGGTATGCTTGGTAGAGCAGTTGCTATTTACTTATATAGTTAAAACATTATTCTTTTTAAAAAGTTGATGACTTCTTTATAGTTTGGTTGTAAATCATTGGCTTAGAATTATAGATGCCAAAGGCTATGTGGATAGTTTATGTGATGAGTATAAGAGCTCGACCTTAAGCTTGAGAAGAACGCACTAGCTTAAAACTGCCTAATCGTGCAGTTTACAGTCTTGCCTAAGGTTGCTATGCGACATCTTGGCTGTCTGTAACTATTTACTTCTTTCTTCCAATAAAATTGGAAGAAAATTATGCTCTTAAGCATTTAGGGCTAAGCATCTGATAATTTTAATATGGCATGTCCGAGTTACGAATTACGAGTTACGAGTATCTAGAAGCTTGTTTGTAATCATGGCAATTTCTAGTTAACTTTTTAAAGCTAGTTGCATTTATTTTGTCTGCTATAAGGCTACAAGCTTTTCAAAGTTCAAAATTCAGAGTTCAATAGTTGTTATCCATGTAACTTGTAACATCTTACAAGATTTTTACTGCCTGATTTTTTCTTAGATGCTACAGCAATTTTTTTCCTAATAGAAATCTTGTGCTTATAGATAGTTTCATGCCTGCAAGGATCTATAAACTATCAAAAGCTAGGGGCAAAGTTACCAAAAGGTGTATTATTGGTGGGTCCTCCTGGAACGGGAAAAACATTACTTGCACGTGCAGTGGCTGGTGAGGCAGGAGTTCCATTTTTCTCGGTTTCCGCGAGTGAATTTGTTGAAATGTTTGTTGGTAGAGGGGCAGCACGTATCAGAGACCTGTTTAGTGTTGCAAGGAAATCTTCACCGTCTATCATTTTCATCGACGAGCTCGATGCCGTTGGTGGAAGGCGTGGTAGGAGCTTTAACGATGAACGTGATCAAACATTAAACCAGGCAAGCCAACTTTGTAATTTGCATCTTTTGTGATTATGAATACATCCAGTTTCATTAATTCTTGTTTCAGTGTCATCTTTTTAAATTACAGATTTAAAGGTAAAACACCATCTTCATCCTTCATGTTTTACTTTTTTATGTTTGTATTCTTTTCCTGTTTTCATCATTCTTATCATCACACATCTAGTTTATTTTATTGAAATTCACTAACCCGACATATGTCAACTTGTAAGTCTGTCAAATTATTAAAAACTAGATACAGGATGGGGTAGACACATAGGCGCTACGTCATCTCGATTCTACAAGCTGAGACATGATATCTACTTGTCAAAATATTTATTTTTTCGTTTTTTTTCTTTAAGTTTGATAAATTAAAAGTTTACATCCACTTGTCAAAATAATGTTCTCTTAGCTATTGCTGATGAAATAGCTCTGTGATTAGAAGGACGAAAACAAGAAATAACATAAACAAGAAAGACATAGCTTAGTGAAAACAAACATAAAGGATGGCAATTGCATTTTACTCATTATTGTAGTATGGAATCTTTGTTTCTGTCAGTAACCAAAAGAGTAATTATTTTGTTTCAGTTGCTAACTGAAATGGATGGATTTGAGTTGGACATGAAAGTGGTGGTTATGGCAGCAACAAATAGACCGGAAGCACTTGATCCAGCTCTATGCCGCCCTGGACGATTCTCAAGAAAAGTTATTGTAGGCGAACCGGATCAGGAAGGCAGGAGAAAGATTTTGGCTGTACATCTGAGAGGTGTTCCTTTGGAAGAAGATGCGACCATTATATCCGATTTAGTTGCTTCTCTCACCCCAGGTTTTGTGGGTGCTGATCTTGCAAATATTGTCAACGAAGCTGCATTACTTACTGCTCGTAGAGGTGAGTTCAAACTTTCTCTAGCTATGCAAATTCAATTATAACAAAGGGCAAAGCTTAACCAACACAAAAATAACGAAGTTTTGTCACATAGAAGTTATATTATAATTAGGCTAAAATCTACTCTTACTCCTTCAGGTTTGAGAGATACGAACACATCCTTTAGTTTTTTTTTTTTTTGGTTTTGGTTCTTCTGGTGAAACTACGCAATTCCTCTCCCGGCGTGGTGGCATAAATTGATGCCATCGTACAACAGATGACTTGTAATTGCCATGTGTTGACGTATAATTAGATATAATTTTTTTGTACTAATTAATACATATAACAATAAATACAACCCACATCATTACCATATTATCATCTCTAATAGGAAAGCAAAAATATTTAACGATTAATATTAAACCTAAACAAAAAAATCTTCTCTCCAATCATACATCTACACATGATGTTTACATGTCATTTGTTGTGCCATTTCGTCAACTTATGTGGGGTATAGTGAGGGACTATGTGGTTTGCTCCCAGATACTGATTAGGATGGAACCAAAAACAAAAGTACTTTAAAAGATGTGTCCAATATTTTATAACTCTAAAGGGACCAAAATGATAGATGACCGTTCCTGAATGACTAAAAGTAGATTTGAGCCTTATAATTATTTAAAATCCTCTGGGTAGTAAAATTAAGGACACAAAGAAAATAACTAACAAATAATAACTATATAAAAATTATTATATTTGAAACATACTCTTAAATACTACAATGGTGAGACTTAGTAAAGTACGTGTGAATTATGCTTACAGACTCTGGAAGCAAGCCAATTCAACAAGAGTTTAAATTTTGTTATTCTTTGTTCATGATAGGCGGTGAAATTGTCTCGAGGGAAGATATTATGGAAGCTATCGAAAGAGCAAAATATGGCATCAAGGATAGGCAGCTGAGGCCAAGTACGATAACCAAGGAGCTAGGGAAGCTATTTCCATGGATGTCGTCTTTGAACCAAAGACAAGACGGTTTACAAGGCCCATTAGGCTATCAAACACTCAGCTAAGAAGTATGTTCATATCCTTATTAAAATGTTATTTCATCTCTGGCTACCAACAATACTGCCTGAGTATTGGGTTTAGATATTTAATGTTTTCTTTGCCTTAAGGGTGCTAGAACTCAGGTCGTGATATATGTTACAGTCTTATAGATACAATAGCATACTGTATTTTTTCTCCTTTCTTGGTGTATAATAAGAAAGAACCCAGCTTTTACTCTTTATATTAATGACGATGAGGTAAAGACTAGAGTTGAAACCAAATATAAAAAACATGTATATAGAGAAGAAGATGGTAAAGAATGTACTCGAAAGTTAAAAGACTTTCTTATAATTTTCAGGTTTTATTTTAATCTTATTCTGAATCCTAAACCTCAAAAAACTAGGTTCTTTTAAGTATAAAAGCTTGACCAAAAAAAATATATTTATAAGCGAAAAAGCTTGTGTGCACCAAATTTGTGAAATTTTGGATGCTAACAGAGTCCAACCGGGACTGCTGATGAGAGTTAGGATGGTGCTGACGAAAAGCATACAAGTATGCAGTGTAAAATACTTTTGATACAGAGTACAGACCTATCTCTCAAGAGTTTTCATTTGTCAAAAACACCCCAAAACGTCTCGACAACATAGATTGGTGTGATTTCGACATCCACTAGTAAATAATTGTAGACAACATAGATTGGTGTGATTTCGACATCCACTAGTAAATAATTGTATGCTTGCAATTGTGTTGGATCTGTCATTCATTGTTAGGCACTTTTGGATTCCTTCCTATTAAACTCCATGGTTTTCTTATTGATTCCAAACTTGTAATTTTATGCTTGGATTTGGATGAATATTTCTTTTGGTGCCTTTTTCCTTAGTAAAAAAATGGGATAAATTTCATTTAAATGGTATGTCCACCTCTAAACTCGAACCACTGACTAGTGAGTAATGACTACTAAACAAGGCAAGCTCAATAAAAATAGTCAAGGTTTCAGTTTCTGTGAAGCTTGTTTGCACTTCTGTGTTTATCTTAGGTCCTTGATGTATTTGTAAATTGTTAATAGCTTTTGACATACAGACTGGAATCGAATGTATTAGATCTTATGATATGATATGATATGATATTAAAGTTTGGCTCAAGTCATCTAAAAGCTCATCTATCTGTACCCAGTGCTGACTCACTTATTAATGAGATTGTCAGTTAGATAAAATTTGGTTAAAGTTGGCCGCTCATATTGCTTCAATCCTACATATTATCAATGTACCTACATATTATGAATGTACTAGTTTATATTTGATTGCGACAAATTGGTAGGTGAAGTTGATAAAAGAGATATAACATGTTTCTGAATGCACATGCTCATTCTATCTTCATCATGTACTTGCTACTAATATATTATATCCTTGGATCTGGGAAGATTTTCTTTGGATTTCATACGCTTATAATAAATTACTAGACACTTCATATTGTGTTCGGACTTAAATTGGCTAATGTTAAGTCTGGCTCGCTCAAACAAATCGTAAAAACGGAAAATGCATAAACATTTTATAGTAGTAGCACGGCTTATAACCAACAGTGATAAATTTTTTACAAATACCTAGAGACATTTGAACAATAAAAAGGTGAAACATTCACCTTAATGACACTACTCAACGTGAGATACTGTCATACATACAAAAGCTAAAAAAAAAAAACATAAACAATAAACCAAACAAATAACCAAACGATGTCACCTTTGAGTTGTGTTGTTGTCTATAGAAATGCACATTTCAGTCTTCTCCTTTGAGTTGTGTGGTTGACTATAGAAGTGCAGTTTTCAGTCTTCTCTTTAGCTCTTCCCTGTAAACAAATTGCGATAATTTTGTAGAGCTTTCTAATAAATGATCAGAATAGGAGTTGTTAAATAAAGTAATGAGTACAAACCTCATGAGCCGTCTATCAAGGGTAGAAGCAGAGAGCATGCCTCTGTTTTCTTCAGCTCTCCTGAGAAGATAAGGAATGGCAGAATCGACCGGGCCGAAAGGCATGTATTTGCTGACTACAAAACCTGCATTTCTTAATCCGAAAGACAGTGCATCTGCCATTCCGTAGAGCTGCGCAAATCCTACCCTCTCTTCTTGGTTTTCTATTCCTAGCTCACGTGCTTTCGACGCAGCCAGCTGCCCTGTTACGTCGGGGCCATCAATAACAGCAAACTTATTAGATGTTACTATGAGTGGCATTAGACCTGTATATATAGAAGTAGAAATATCCTGTCTGATCCTGAAAGAATCGTGTAGGAGTAAGAATTTATGTTCGAAATCCATGTTTGAAATCTGCGTAAAAAATTCTCGTAAAATTTACATTCTATATATATAAAAGATTAGTTACTACAGAGTTTTACTGGACCCAAGTTTAAATGAATTTCCTTCATCCCTATGTGTGTATATATACCTGACTCGAGATTGTGAGTTGCGAAAACGACACCAGTGCCCGATCCATCAGCAATCTTTTCGAGCAAATACGAGGCACAGTTGTTGTAGCAATCATGAGTGTCCTGAATACTATCATGCACAGGAGACGCAAACCCTAAAGAAGTAGCTAACCTGCTCTCGCTGGACATGTAAGCACCTCTCACCAATTTAAACCCCATCGGAATTCCCATCTTGTCAGCTGTTTTAGCAGCCAAATGCAACCTTTCGCCCGCGTCTTTCAAGTACGCCTGCACGGTTCCATACACAACAGGGTGCTCGTACAGTTTGTTGTACTTGATGGCTAGCGAGTAAGTCAAGTAATCAATCGCGGGTTGGAGGATCGTGTCCTCGGCATCGACAGATAAAGGTACGTTAGATTCTTGACATTTTTGGGAGAGTTTGATTAGTCTTTGGTACGCCAGTTCGAGGTTTTGTTCCTCTTGTGGGGATAGCGGTTCGGGTTCGGTCATCGTGTGGTACATTGGGCTCGAATCGGCGAAAAGAGGGAAATTGTTGAATTTCCATGGAAGATTGTAAGAAGGGTTCTTGTATTGCCATCTTAGTAAGTCACTGACTCTTTTAAGCAGGCTGATTGGGCAGAGCGCAGTGATCTTCACAATCACAAAGCTTATCTGTGTTTAACACAAAGACAATAAGTGTTAAGGCTTTGTTTGGATGTAGCAAAATTATAAAAAAGATTCCTTGAATTTTGTTTGTAGTAAAGATTCCTTGAATCTTCTAGTTGGATTCCAATCCATTTAATTTAAATTTAATACTCCAGTAAAAAAACATGAAAACAACAACTGAAAAGATGAGACTGAACAAGCCTAGTCAAGTCATGTGAGTTCTTGTCATCAAAGGGACCACGTAAAATGTGGAAGAAATAATTTTTTAATACCGAATATAATAAAGATCTGGTTTTTATTTTCAACACGTGTGTGGAGAATGAAAATTTTCAGTTTTCTACGGATGACTATTATTCCATGGTGATTTTTTTTTTCAATTTACTAAAAATAGCATTTTTTTTAAGTCAAAAATAAAAAAGAGGACTGAGTTTTTTTCTTCCTGATTTACTAAAAATAGCATTTTTTTAAGTCAAAAAATAAAAAGAGGACTGAGTTTTTTTTTTCTTCTTGATCTACTAAAAATAACATTTTTAAGTCAAAAATTTAAAAAAAAGAGTGAGTTTTTTTTTTCTTAATTAACTAAAAATAGCATTTTTTTAGTCAAAAATTAAAAAGAGGAGTGAGTTTGACCCTTGTGAATAGCTTAAATTGAAAGAATTGTTTTTCATTGAGAAGAAAAACAGATTTGAGAAAAAAAAACAGAGATCTGTCAAAGAGACTGGAGATGAATTTTTTCTATAACAATAAAGAAACATCAAGTATAAGAAAACACAAAGAACAACATTTACCAATAATTATGAAGTAATTAAAAATTTACTGTAATTTTCTATGATACTAGATAAAAACAGAGGATAAAAAAAACAATATGAGAAAAAACAGAGCAATAAAGAAAAAAACAGAGGATAGAAAAACAATATGAGAAAAAACAGAGCATACAAGAACAAAAAAAACAGAGGATCCAATAATAGGAGAAAATAACTTACAGTCAGAGACTTAGCAGATTGTGCAGTTTGCATAAACTTCTCAAGATTCTGATCGCAGACACTAACATCATCAGTATGTTCAACACCATAAACCAGCATCCCTTTCATCCCAGAGCTCTGATGTATCTTCCTGGCACAGTTAACAGCCTCCTCCGCGCTCTCACCGGCGCAAAAATGTTCATAAACGGTCGCCCTAACGAATTTCAGCACACAGTACCGAAACAAATCGATACCCATCAGCCTAGAGCTCATAACCGACATACCCACATCGACCATCGGTTGAATCGCCGCGGCGTGAAGGTTCGCACACGCATTAATAAGCTTGGGCGTGGAATAGGTGGCGAAAAGGCGTTCGTGGTTGGTGAAATCGAGAGTCTCCGCAACCGGCGGTGTCTGAACGATGGGTTTCTTGTCCTGGACGGGACTCTGGTGATTTATGTGGAGTAGCTGAGGGGAGGAAATGGGAGGGGTGGATTTGAGGTGACGGACGTGGCGGAGGAGGAACGGTGATCGGAGTAAGCGGCTTGCCATATAATTTGAGAGAGAAGTTGTCTGAATGGATTAGAGATAAAGACAGGTTTTTTTTTAGAAAAAAAGATGTTTTGGAAATTGAGGAAATTGTGAGAAAAAGAAAAGAGACATGGAGAATGGTTGTAGGTTGTAGGAAGGGTGGTGGTTAAATAGTGTAAGAAAAGTTCTCAAGTGAATAAGAAAAGATCGGAGGGTTGTGATTGAGAAGGTGACGAGATGCTGACTAGAATCTTAGTTAAATTTGAAGTGTGTGGTAAATAACTTCAATTATATCCACACAATCGATAGAATCGCGATCGACGTCTAGTCATTGGATAAACATTTTCTAACTAATTGCTTACACACACATTTTTCTACTTACTCAAAATGAATCTTGCTTGAATCTTTCTCGATCCACACCCTCTCTTCCCCTTGGTATTAACTATAAATTTATTTCAAAGTAAATGCTTATATTATGTAATTTAAGTTTATAATTATAAAAATATTATTTTAAAATAATTTAATATGATAATTTTTTTGTTATGGATTGGGTTTATATTAAAGTCAAATTGATATGTAAAACTATGATATTTTTTTAATAACAATCATTTGTAGACTATAACATTTATAACAATCATTTTCACTATATAATGTGTTTATTTAAAATGTTTAAAAATTGGATTTATATATATTTAATTTTTTTTTATAAATCTAGTTTTTAATAAAAACAAATATTATATTAAATTAAAAAAATTAGACTGAGTTATGGTTGAGAAACTAATTTTATATCAATAATTTTTAGATCAAACTAACATATAATTTTGTATTAATTTATTTTTTTAAAAATATATATATATTAATTTATATATAAAATTATTGTAGACTATAACTTTTACTATATTATGTATTTATTTAAAATGTTTAAATGTTGGTTTTGTATATATTTGAAAAGATATATAAATCTAGTTTTTAATAATAAAAATATTATATTATAATAAAAAGCTTTGACAAAGATATTATATTTCTCACGTTATAATCGACGAAACTGCCAAGAAACTAGTTCAAATTGGTTTGATTTTTCCCAATTATCCTAGCCGGAACTTGTACGCTACTATTTTCTTATCAATAATTTTTAGATCAAATTAAAATATGATTTTGTATTAATTTAATTTTTTTAAAAATAATATATTATATTTATATGT
This sequence comes from Limnanthes douglasii subsp. nivea, assembly GCA_036936605.1. Lineage (NCBI taxonomy): Eukaryota > Viridiplantae > Streptophyta > Magnoliopsida > Brassicales > Limnanthaceae > Limnanthes > Limnanthes douglasii. Next base: position 286,289,702 of record JAUPFV010000004.1, read on the forward strand.
TTTGATATATTTGACATTTATTTTATTTTTTAAAATATTAAAAAAAGAATATTTCAATGAGAAATCGTCTGCCTTAAAAATATCGTATATTTTTCTAGTTGTGTTTTATTTTTATTTTAAGATAATAAAATGTATCAAATCGGACCAAACCAAGTAGGTTGGTATACATCGGTGTACCAAAACTTTGGTAGGATAATGATATTTAATTTCGTACTACTAAATAATTGGTAACGATAATCATTTAAGAGGTTTGATAGGACAAACGTACCGAAACCACCCATAATAATAATAAAATTGTTAGTACGGTTTGGTTGGATATATTGATTTTAAAGAGTAACTTTATGGAGACTTTATGTATTGATATGTCAATAATGTTCGATTTGGCGACTATAAATATAATTTGTCACACTATTTGGGGTGAATGAACAATAATTATTCTACTTTAAAGTCTTTTAATATGATCTATATTTCTAAGTATTTTATCTTTTTTATTAATTATATAATCCATTTTGGTGAGTTGGCTTGATTACAAGCCAAACCATTCGAACCATACATCGGGAATCGGTCTCATCAGTGGCGCTACAATGCGAGTGACACTCTGACCGGTATCCGGAAGCCATATCCCAAAACCATATTACTAAGAAGTAAACTTGCATCCTTGATTGCTCAGATAGTATGGTTGATTGAGGCACATAGACACACCCTTTTGACTCAGATGTTTTACAGCCCCAGCTGGAAGAACATATACAAGAGTTAATGGCCAAAGTGACGACACTTAAGATTGAGAAGGAAACATCAATCGCAATGGTTGCCCTTCAGGTTAAAAATAATACATTGGTTGGAAAGCCTTTGGTTATATGATCTAAAAACATGGTCGAAAAAAGACCAAAGACAACCAAAATGGATTATACGGAATCTATATGACCTTATGATCTGAATAGAATTTACAACTCCCCGAGGCAAGAGTATCAGGTAAGACAATGCTATCTTTCACCCACTTCCAGTGTGAACATCATTATGATAGTGAGTAACACTTATCTTCGTCCAGAAGAAGACATTACTTAAGGAATGACAAACGTACTAAACATATGAATCATCATCGGTTTAGAAAATCTAGACAATCCACGAGGGAGTCTCATAAATGTCGTGATTCTGAGTAGGGTAAAATAGTAAGAATTTCCCCATATATAACCACAAAAACATAGTGAACTAAGGTTAGGCTCAGGGTCCAGCAACATACGCATGCCCTCAATTTTTGCCCACGCCCAAACTTTAACAACAAAAGTATCATCTTCATACAGTTTCGCAAGTTAGGTTCCGAATTTAAGGTTTTAACCCAATTTTTTCCCCAGTAAATGGCCTCGGGGCATGTATCGGGATATGGTTACCAGATGTCGATCTTTTGAGAAGGGCCACAATATCAAGTGGAACTGTATTTAACTCGGGGTGGGGATGTATATAATCCTTTTTACATCTATAGTTATAAGAAAATGATTTCCCTTATACTCCTAAAGATTTTGGTTTGAGAGATGTCGATAAGATTTTGTCCTTTCAAGATGAGGAAGTATTACAGAAGTGGTGATCCCAAACACTACATTGAAAAGTTAAGAAATTTCGTGCAGAGTTTCGAAGATGATGATCGACTTATTTACCAAGTTTTTTCAATGACTTTTAAGAGTATCGTTTTGACTTGTTTGAATTAGTTTGCTCAACATCGATTATTAACTTCGAGACTTTATGGAATCTATTCAGACATCAATTCGTGCGAATAAAAGATACCAATGGTCATGAGGATTATATCATGCATTGCATACAGGAATATGAGAAAAGTTCTAGTGATTATACCTGATAGGGTCAGATTTTGTTGGAAGCTAGGATCACATTTGTTTTAGTAGGCATTTTAAACTCATAATAAAAACCATCTTGAATAAGTCGAGTACTTAATTACTAAGCAGTATCTAACTTAATATGTTATTGTGTTTGGGGGCTCATGAGACTGACCTGTACACCCGATCTGACCTGAGTGGCCCATGTATCTAAATTGACCTATAAATAGTCTAAAAACAACATTAAATGGGTTGGTTGGTTTTCTCTCTCTACTTATTCATAACTAGCACCTCTATTATCTCTCTACCCTACACTCAAACTTAAATACAGTATCTAGACATACCATACCATGTGAATCATAATGTTGGGGAAATACTTTTCATGCAAGAGGAGCGTGATAAACTCAGGGCTGAGATTGAAGCACTAAAAGTCCAAAGGTAGGCCGAGAAATATTTGGTTAAAAAGAATCAATCATGATACTCTAAACCTAATGAGCCATATAGTAATCTCAGGAAACGTTGAGATGATCAATTCCTTAAAGCCTACCAAGAATCTAAAAAATAACATCGAACTAAACATTGTACAAGCACATCGGATTCGGTTGAGGGCTCCACAACAGAATCAGATTCAGAAGTTTCCTCTTCCTCGTCGAGTAATGATCATGGATGCAAAAAGAAGGAAAAAATCTAGTTAAGAAATAAGATAAAAAAGTATCAAAATTTAAGTAAACATGATTTATTAGTAAAGGAAATGAAATGGAAGGGCAATGATAAGAAGTATTATTAAAGGAAAATTGAAGGGTCGGCGGATAATAACATAAATCACTTGCTAAGTGATCAATTTGCAGTGCAATCCAAGCCTAGTATTTTTTCCACTCCCAACGATGATCACATGTTCAACCAGTGCCATAAATAGATGCATACAGCGTTGTCTTCAATAAATTTATCTGGGCATCTACCTAAGCGATCTGATAGTTCGAAGATGGAAAAATACGATGGGAGTCACGACCCCGATAATCATCTTGAACAATTTAAATTTTTAATGATGATGATGATGATGAGTTATTGTATAGAGCTTTATCACAAACATTTAAGGGTACTGCCTTATGGTGGTACAATAGATTGCCAGAAGGATCAATCAAAAATTTCGATATGTTTTGGATGATGTTCCGAAGGTAGTTCATGGGAAGTAAAGAACTTAAAAGGAATTGTGACATGATAATTTACTGTGGGCAATATCCAAATGAGTCATTAAAAGATTATATTATCTGTTTTGTGAATACTAAAAATGGATTGGATGATTGTTCTGAACAAGTGGTCATATCTTCACTTTAGCATGAATCGTTGGCAGATTCAGTGACTCGGAAAAAAGATTACGCCTGAGGTGGATTGTTGAACCAGGTCGGAAAGTAAATTATTGTGGAGAAAACCAAGAAATTAAGGTAACTTCATCAGTATAAATATGCACCCACAACCTCTTTCCTATAAGCTAGTAAACAGTCTCGAGCTACAGTTAGTAATCAACCTAGAGACTCAGGGCAAGGTTCTAATCGGCCCAGATAGAGCCAGTCAAATCAGGGTCAACAGTCAAGGCCAATGGGAAATCAATGGGTCCAACCAGAGTATTATGCATAATTAATTGAAAATATAACCACTATTCATTAAAGGGCCAAGAATGTTATAAAATTCCAAAGCCCAATGCCTATCCAAACTCCAAGAAAAAAATACACGGTTTTGCAAGTACCATAATGGTGTAGGGCATGAAACTAAAAATTGTATTGCCCTAATACAAGAGATACAAGCATTGATCGAAAATGAGAAATCGACCACCTTTGTGAAGTCACAGTAAGGTAACAGGAAAATGGACGGTAGATCATAACCTAGTGCAAGTGGGGCTCAAACAACATCACCTAATGTCCGAAGGAAAAATATGGAATATCGAAACAAGAGAGTGTGATGGTAATTGTTGAATTATTCGATGTGGATTCTGAGTACTTGGATTTTGATCTAGATTGGAATCGAATCAATATAATGATAGAAAGTGTTGGAAAACTGTCTAAATTGTGCCATTTCTTCGAATCATTGACCATTTTAGGAGGAGATACAGTAACAACACCATCAAGCCGTTCCAGGAAAAGACATGTGGTCAGTTTGGTCACACAATTTGAGGGAAACATGTCTACACACCTCTATCAAAACCCTGATCCTTTCATAGTATTTGATGAAGAAGACTTGGGGGGGGAGGGTCAGGCCCACATAAGTATGTTATGGTAATATGGGCATCTATTGAGGGCACTGAGATCCAAAGAATTTTGATAGACACAGGGTGCTCGGAAAATATATTTTTTTCTCCACTTATAATCAGATGAAAAAGTCTTCAGTTATTCAACGGTCCAACATGACTATAGTGGGGTTTACGGGCAACTCTGCTGAAGTAATTTGAGAATTCAAAGGCAAAACATTGGTAGGCAAATGACCATTTAAGAAAATGGTAAGGGTTTTGTTTGTGGTAGTAGATTGTCCAACCTCATACAACACGATCTTTTGCAAATATTAGTTGTGAATGATGCATGCAGTAGCATCAACTTTTCACCGATGTTTGAAATATGCGGTTGGAAGTCAAGTACGGATGGTTCGAAGTAGCCAAAAAATGGCTAAAGGAATGTTATGTCATCGCTCTTGCTCCAAAATCCATTAGAAACTGTGGTAACTAAAAAAGAATATCAATTACTGAAGTTCTCTTCGGATGCGAGCAAGATAGATAATCAAAGGGAGACTCATAATGTTGTTATCCCAGTAAAAGATGTCGAAATACATAGTCTAGCAGAAGGGAAGAATGTTAGAATTGGAACCAAACTGCCATCACAATTGAAGGAATAATTGTTATCATTCTTATCAAAATATTTACATGTATTTTCTTGGTGCAATGAGGATATAACTGGAGTTCCAGCATATATCATTTTCTATAAACTATATGTACGATCCAATGCAAGTCTGGTAGTCTAAATAAGGAGATCTTAGTCCAAGAGGTGGATCGATTAACCAAGGTGGAGAACATTCGAGAATCCTAGTATCCATTTTGAAATTTAGAATCCGGTGTTTTTCAAAAATAATAATGACAGGTAACGGATATGCATTAATTTTACATACCTCAACAGAGCATGCTCCAAAGATCTCTTTCATGTACCTCAAATAGATCAGCTGGTAGATTCCATTTTGATAAATAAATTGTTATCCTTTATGGATGCTTTTGTCGGGAACAATCAAATATAAATGGACTCGAATGATCTGGACCATACCACATTCATTTTTGACAGGGGATTCATCGTTACAAGGTAATGACTATTGAGTAAAACAATGTTGGGGCCACTTACCACTGATTGGTCAATAAATCCTTTGCCATTCGAATCATAATAAATATGGAAGTTTATATTACTGACACGATGGTAAAAATCCCAAGGGAGGAGGATCATATACATGACCTTCAAGAAATGTTTTCTAACTTAGAAACCATTAACTTAAAATTGAATCCGGAGAATTGTACATTTGGTGTCCGGTACAGTAAATTTCTAGGCTATATCAGTGAGAAAGAGATCCAGACTGACCCAGATCAGTTGAATGCTTTATTAGTTATGGATCCTCCTCGGACCACCAAATAAGTTCATGTGTTGACTGGAAGATTGACAATTCTAAATAGGTTTATTTCAAGATCACCAGATAAGTGTGAACAACTTTTCCAAGTACTGAGAAATGCTAAAGACTTTAAGTGGGCCTCAATTTGTAATGAAGCATTCCTTGAATTCAAACGATATTTATCTTCGCCAAGAACTCTATTAAAACCCATTGTTGGAGAAAGACTCTACATGCACCTAGCAGTGTCGAATTATGTTGTAAGTGCAGTATTGGTTCGAGAAGTTGACAACTAGCCTCGTCATGTTTACTACATCAGTGAGAGTTTATTGAATGTTGAAAGAAGATACCTTAGGTTGGAAAAGCTAGATTTAGCTTTGCTAATATTTTCTAGAAAAATGAGGCTTTATTTTCAAGCGCATTTATATGACAGTTCGAATTTATTTTCCTCTTAAAAATGTGTTACAAAAATCAGACATGTGAGGTCGAATGACTAAATGGTCTATCGAATTAGGGGATTATGATATTGACTTTGCTCCTCGAACGACAATCAAAGCTCAAGATGTAGCCAAATTCTTCGTTGAATTCTACTCGTACAGACCTTATGAGGAATATCAAGTTAACATGCATGGGAAATAATAGGTAATTCGAACAGATGGTGGATCCAATATGATGGGATGTTGTGCTTGAGTTTGCTTGATTTTACCCATTAGAGATTCAACGTACCAAGATATACATTTTGGTTTTAAGGCATCAAACAACGAAGCAAAATATGAAGCGACTATAACAGGTCTAAGGTTAGCTCAGATATGTGGTGCCAAAAGTCCTCAATTCTTTAGTGGCTCACACTCAATCATTTATCAGGCACATGGACAATCTGAAACCAAGAAAAATCACTTAGTGAAATACTTAAGGGTATTGAAATAAAGTTTATACTGGTTTTAAATATGTTAAATACATACATGTGTTAATATCGAAAAAGTTGATGTATGATTCTCTGGCCACCATTGCATATTCTGAAGCATACCCTTGGATTATTGTACAAGAATGTCCATATATAGCGACAACTCTTGAAATGGAAATCAATGCTGAAGAAAATTTCCAAACATCAGTTATAGTGAGTCGATAGTAAAGATATGATATCTAAGAGTTTATTACTAACAAAATCATATCTGAAGATAAATGATTAGCCAACAAGTTAAAGTTTAAGGTACATTGGTTTTTGGTTTTAAGAGGGGTCCTCTATAAAAAAAATCTTTCAGTAAGACTTGATTACGTTGCCTCGGATATGATGAGTCCCGATAATTTTGATTTGAACTACATAATGAGGAAAGATCAGCCCATTGTGGCTATAAGGCTTTGACCCAAATAGTCTTATTTGTAGGGTATTACTTGTCATTTATTATGGCAGATTCTAAAGAATTAGTTAGAAGATGTGATCCCTGTTAGAGGTATAGAAATGCAATACATGTACCATCAGTTCCGATGAAGTCAGTATCTGAAGCAATATATTTTGACAAATTGGGGCTTGACTTAGTTGTGCCCATTTTAATGGCTTCTAGAGGGTGTCAAACTATTATTTTGGCTATAAATTATTTTCCAAATTGGATATAAGTTGCACCCCTCTTCAGAATGACTTCCAAAGCAGTAATTAAATTTATCATATCCAATATTTGTCGTAGGTTTGGAATTCCCAGACGCATTACAGTAGATGACGAACCTCAGTTTGACAACATGGATATATATATTTTATGCGCATCGAGAGAAATTCAAAATTTCTTATCTTCTCCTTTTCACCCCAAGCCAACGAACAAGTAGAGATGGAAAATAGAACTATCTTGATGGTACTTAAAAAGAATTTAGAAAGAGCAGCTGTTAAATGACATAACTACTTACAAGAGGTACTATAGGGCCTACCGAACCACTCCCCACACTACTACACAAGAATACTCATTCACCTTGATTTATGGAGTGTATGCAATTGCACCTATAGAAACTACTATTCCTTATTTTAAGGTTCAAAATTATTCCGAATAAAATAATGAAGCTGCAATAAGAACGCAGTTAGATCTGATTGAAGAAAAGAGAATAAAAGCCCACTTTGAGAACCATTCACTACCAGGGCTTGATGAAGAGTAAGTATGCATCTAAAATACAAATAACAAATTTCAAAGTAGGGGATAAATTTTTAAGAAAAATGTGTATGCACACCAAAGATAGGAAGTTCATAAAGTTGGCTCCAAATTGGGAAGGGTCATACACTGTGTATGAGAATATTAAGCAGGGAACATACATGTTAGTTGATCAGGAAGGCAATCCCTTGAGGCACCTATGGAATGTCAAACATTTAAGGTTATATCTTGAATAGATTTATGTTGTAAATATTTACCTTGTTTTAGATCAATGTAAATATTATGAGAACATACATATTAGTTGATCAGGAAAGCAATCCCTTGAGGCACCTGTGGCGCGGGGAGGTTTTAATAAGGTATCCAAATTTTCATTAATCTACCTTTTTTTCCTTTGAAAATTTCGGTCAAATGTACTAAGTTCTTATTTTCTTCTAATGGATTACCTTCGAATCGCCTAAGTATACCAAGTTTTTATTGCCTTCAAATGACCTGTACGAAGTTCTTATTACCTTCGAATGAACTAAGTTTACCTAGTCCTTATTGCATTTGAATGGATTACCTTTCAATGACCCAAATGTACTAAGTTCTTATTACCTTCAAATGGCCCATGTATATCAAATTTTAATTTCTCCAAAAACAAATCATGTTTAATTGTGTTAGGATAAAAATGGAGGTGAGAATATATAAAAGTAAATCAAAATTAATAAGTCGATATATAATATAAAGTGTCTTGGGTGATCCAAGTACTTGACAAGATCCAATGAGGATATACAAAATATATTGGCAAAAATCCAAGGACTTCCACAAAAATTCCAATCAAAATAACAAAAATGCCTTGCACAATTCAAGAGCTTACGTAAATACAGTGATACCAAAATATATTGGCCTCATGGCTCATTCTTATCAAATTTTCCTTCCTTTTTTTCTGTCGAAATCTCACCATCAGAATGAATCATCAGAAAGACCAAAATTGTCAACCAAAGGTATGTCATGATGCAACAGATTTAGTGGCACGTGTTCCCAAATATCATTGAAGGCTAATTTGGGGAACCTTTTATGAAATAGTAGCACCATACCCGATTTGATTGATTCAACCCTCTATTGCAAAAGACTCTACTACTTTTTCAACACTTGCATCCTCAACATTGACTATATTTTGAACAAACTTTTCCATGAGAGAGGTAATTTCACCCTCTTTCTCATTGAGAAGACCTTCAAGCCTTTTCTTTTCATCCGACAACCGTTGAATGGTAATTTTGTCATTGGATTGCTGACTCTTTAATGAGGTGATCTCATTTGAAGTAGATGATTGCAGACCTTTTTAGTCATATTGCAACTTTTCGCGATCATATTTTGCTTGAACTAGCTTCTCTTTAACTATTTCCACTTCTCTGTTTAGATCTTCTGCCTTAATTTTTTCTTCATCAACATAACTCTTCAGATTCTGGTTCTCAGTCTGAAGGGAGTGATTTCTGCAACCTGAGACCTCACTTGTCTCTCCAAATCAATGATTGGCCTCACATAGACCAAAATTGCATACCGTAGCTCATCGTTATCCTTAGATACTTTTAGTGGAACCTGGTCATATACCATAGTAGTTACAGTATTGGTAGACGCGGTAAAGGTAGAGTCAAAATTATCGAAATCAAAGTTTCATAGGTCTTCCATTTGATCGCCATCTCCAAAAGCTGGCTTATCAATTGGGGGAAACAATGGAGAATAAGGATTGGATATTGTAGTTGTACAAATATGAGCATTAATTGGGACAATTGGATGAGGAAATTATTGGCAAAGTATAATATCTGAACCAACCAAAGCTTTCTAAGAATTTCTCTTTTTCTCCTCTCTCTTATCACTATCTTATTTACTTTTTTATGCCATTTCTTCTTCTTAGGACCATGAGATCTTAATGACACTTTATTTCCTTCAATAGTAGTAGCAATAAATTCCAATAAGGTTACTATACTTGGGAGGAAAAGTATAAGAAAGTCGTTTGAATGCTATTTATGGTGTTAGATAAACCCACTTATTATAATGTGATCTTCGGCAGGTTCTAGCTTGATCGAATGCATGCTATCGTATGACCGTCTATAAATGATTTTGGTTCATTATGAGGTACAAGGTAGGGATAGTCCAGAGTTACCAAAAAAATACCAAATATGACACATACAAAGGTATTGCAAAAAATCTAAGAAGAGCGATAATTAAAATGTAAATGTCATTACAATAACCATATAAGAATCCTTACTACTTACTTTTGAAAATTCCATAAATTATTGGGTTATCGACTCTAAAGCTTCTTCACACACCACTTCAAAATGAGAACTTTTTGCCAACTATACTGCATGCAATTTTGAAATTGTTTATTTAGTTAGTAATACCAATTAATATAGTAGGTATTGGAGATATCAAGCTTAAGCAGAACAATGGATCATTTTGGATAATATTTAAATATAGACATGTCAAACGGTTAAAGAGAAATTTGATTTCTATTGGATAACTTGATAACAAAGAGAATAATAATTATTTTGGTTGTGAGGACCACGAGTGGTAACAATAATGGTACTTTGAAGTTACCTTAGTCAAAACATTTTAATACGTTTATGAAGAAATTTAACATAGAAAATGGAAACCCAGTATGAACATCTTTGGGTATTCACTCTAAGTTAACCAAATATCGGTAACCTAAGAAAGAAAACGATAAGCCTTATATGAAGAAGATTAATTATGTATGTCATGGTTTATATATACCAGATATTGCACATGTAGTGGTAGTTGTTAGTATGTATATAAGTAACCTATAGAAACAAAATTGATAGGTAATCAAGTGGCTACTTCAATATTTTAAACGAACTACAAATTCGTTACTTTGCTTCATAGGTTCTAGTATGACATTATAGGGTTATATTGATGTTGAATTGACTGGAGATATTGATAGTACAAAGAGCACTACTAGGTATTTGTATATGTTGTATGGTATTATTGTGAGTTAGGGTTCAAATTTGTTGTAGATAGTAGTCTTGTCTATTATTGAGTCTGGATATGTTGATATTGCTAAGGCGATCAAGAATATGATATGGTTACAACGTGTTTTGGATGAATTGGGTATGCAGAAACAAAATGGAGTTCTGCGTAATGATAGTCATAGTGATATTTTCTTAGCAAAGAATCTAGCGTACCATTCCAAAAGCTAAGCAGTTTGATATTAAATATCATTTCATTCAATCTTTGATTGAAAATGATTAGTTGACACTTGAGAAAACTGATGGAGCAAAGAATCTAACAGACATATTGACAAAATCCGTGATCCTTGAAAAATTAAAATTGTAGGTTTGATGTGATATGACAATCTCCAAGTGATTATTTAGATTTTATAAAACTAAATAAAAATGATAATTTTGACTATATAAAAATTAATGTTTCTAGACATTTATACTAATACTAATAATTAGCATAAAGTGGAGTATTTAATGTTTTTTAATCGGTATTCAAAGCATCGATTAACGTTACCTTTGTTAATAAACCGTCATTCCAAATCAAGGGTTCTTACTTTGAGAAATGGTGAAATTTTGTTGTTGTATTTTCTGACTTTAATGTTTTGTTAGTTGATTTTTGTTTCCCTAAATAAAAAATTAGGGATACGGTATGTGTTAAGGTTCCACATGTTTCGTTGACTTTATTTTTTTTTAAATCTATGAGTTTTATATTGGTAGTTTTTTATGTATATAAGGAACAATTTCTTAGTAATAGATTCGTGGTTGGTAATATAGTATTTTAATTAGAGAGTTTGAAAATTTTAAGTTTTGTGCATATTTTGGTAGGGTGACGACCAAAGTCCTGCATCTCACATTGATTAAATATTTGGAAGGATCAATTAGTTGGAGGTTGTTAAAGAGTAGACCTAAAGCAAAGCCATGCGAGCCTTATGGTCTAAAACGGATAATATCATACTAGTGTTGGGATTGGATTGTTCTTACTAATATACGGAAGCAAAATATACGGCACCCATATCCATAACAAATGGTATCAGAGCTCCATGCCCAAACAAAGAACCGATTTGAATAAAATTCTCGGCATATGTCTAACATAATGAACCAACAATGATGCTTAATGTGAATGATCTGATCTAGAGATCATAGTTTTGGAGTTCCCGTGGCTCATCAAACGGTGTGACTTGATTAGAGAGTATCGAGACAATGGTATTGATTGGAGTGATGCTAAGAAACAAGACAGTGTGGTCTAATATGAGGTGAGCAAATAGATATGTTTTAATGTTCTACGGGTCAAATGGGAAAGCAACCTGATTAGAGTTGACGGATATAAACCAATTGAAAGTAGGCTAATGTGGTAATTTTTTCAAGAGGATGATTTGTTAGGGTGGACACAATAGGCTAAATTGGATTTGGTAGGGTGGCGACCAAAGTCCTACATCATAAATCAGTTAAACATGAGAATGATACGTGGTATATAAGTAACAAAATATCTCCATTAGTTTGATTCTTTTTTAAAGTGGACCAAAAGCAAAACCAAGCGGGCCTTAAGGTCTAAAGCGGACAATATCATACTAGTGTTGAGATTAGATTGTTCTTACTTATATACGGAAGCGGAATATGCGGTACCCATATTTCTAATAAATAGTATTAGAGTTCCAAACCCAGACAGGACACCAATGTGAATAAAATTCTCGGAAGATGTCGAACATAATGAATCAACAACAATGCTCAAGGTGAATGATCAGCTCTAGAGATCCTAGTTCAGAGTACTTGTGGCTCATCTTGATTGAAATGTATCAAAACAGTAGTACTTGATTGGAGAGACACTAAGGAACAAGCAAGTATGGTCTAATATGAGGTGAGCAAATAGATATGTTGTAATGCTCTATGGGGAAGCAACCTGATTAGAGTGGACAAATGAAAAATCAATTGAAAGGAGGCTAAGTGGTACTTTGTCGAGATGAAGATTTGTTAGGGCGGCGTCCAAAATCTCACATCATATATCGGTTAATCATGGGAAGAATCTGTGGTATATAAGTAATACCTTTTGGAAGTTGACCAAAAACAAAACTATACAGACCTTCAGATCTAAAACGGGCAATATCAGTATGGAACTCGGTTATTTTTATCTCCTTCCAAAAATATAATATACGATATTCGTACTCCAGCACGTTTAAGGTTAATATAGCATGATTTTATGTTTGTGTAAAAAATACGGAAAGAAAAGTACTATGTAGGTTTCGAAAGGTATGATATGATATTATACTTTCTAAGGTTGTTCTGCTGGATTCAACAATCATCTTATATAAATAAATTACATAGGTGCTCTTTCAATTTTCAATGTAAAAAAAACATTATTTGTCAATAAAAAAAATTCAAAGAGTTGTTTTATCTTAAATTTTTAAAAAAATTCTACATGCGGAACACGTATGAAATATTCATACGTTACAAGAAGCAAAGAGGTATGGATATTGTACATCTTAATTCTGCAAAACAATCAATAAGAACATCCCCGCTAATCTATAATTTAGGTAGATATAGATTAAATTATGACACTTTATAATTTTAGACTATTAAATAATACAACATCTAATCTATAATTAAGTTAGTTTTTTTTGTTTTGTAAGTGGTGAGAAAAATAAGGAAAAAATATACAGATTGTGTAACCGCCTAGGCAAATATAGATTATCAAAATAAAATCCGTAAATTTAGACTACCGTTTAGATGCTCTTTACAGATATTGATATCTACGATATTTTGTAAACGAAACAGGAAGCACCAGTGGTCTAGTGGTAGAATAGTACCCTGCCACGGTACAGACCCGGGTTCGATTCCCGGTGCAATGCTATGATGAAATCTACGCATGGGCAATGGAGGTCTATTGCTTTCCATCTGTCACGATGAAACTTGCGTACCTAAGCGTCCCACCTTTTTTTTCTTTTTGTAGTGGCTGTGCTTCTCATTATATACTTTCGTTTTGGTGATTTAACTATTCTACATATATACAATGTAGTCAATTATCTGCCTACATATATACAAACCACAAAAGCAATGAATACACCCCAAAGTTGCAAAAATAAGTCGTGAGATTCTTTAAAAGCATAATTTTGTAGGTTCTTCAACTGCGTAGGCTAAATACTTTGTTATGAATACACCCCAAAGTTGCAAAAATAAGTCGTGAGATTCTTTAAAAGCATAATTTTGTAGGTTCTTCAACTGCGTAGGCTAAATACTTTGTTGTGCCTTCGTAATTTTTTGTATTAGTTTTAGCATATGGATGCCATTATACGAAAGATCGCTTCTATTTTTAATTACTGGTAGTCGATTACCCACTGTTATCGGCAATATCCTAATTTTCATTAATAAAGTCTATTAAGATTTAGTACAAATCCAATCACCATTAAAAGTGATTATTGATCAGTAAATTAATGACAAGAGTGGAGGAATATTGGATCTTGTGCTTGCTGTGACTAGTGCTAAAAATATAAAGAAAGTAGATAGAAAGTATTAAAGAATATTCACCTACCAAAAAATAAAGAGGCTCTCTTATATAGTAGGAAAAGTGGGACTCATTTATGTCTTAGGTAGTCTTTGATTATTTAATGGTTAGTCATTTACATCCTACTTCTTTTACATATTGTTCTATAATAAATAATAAATACACTAATGGTATATTTCACTTCTCCTTTTGTAATTAACTCATTTTCTATCGGGCTCGGTGAATTACTTCCTTATCAGTAGCCCCCCAGTCTTCAAGAGCGTCGGGAATGAAGACTTGTGAATAATTTAGTCAAACGGCCTCCGACCAAAATCGCCTCGGGATTGCATCGCCTAAGGCTTTGGGATGAGTTATGTCATTCCTCGACCGACCACTCTCTCATAACTGAACTGATCCTCTTCATGTTTCTTAGTGCTTTGGGGAAGGCTGCGAAGCGCCCCCGATGCTAATGAACTTGTTATGGGCCTACTACAGACTCTGGCTAATGAATTCGCCATGAGCCCAAACGGATCATTGAGCCTTGGAAGAAATACTGGACACGTGGAACCTATCTAGAGCAAACTCGAGTTCCGGCGCCGGTGCAGGCCTACGACGCTAGCCTGACAAGTGCCTATGTCGTGCATAGTTGAGCTGGGTCTACACGTGTCATTTCCTCATTCGAAGCGTGCTCGTCTGCACATTTCTCTAGGAGGCTCTTCGACTTCCCGCTGCTTTTCGTCATTTGGACTCCCCTATGCATAGAACAGTTAAGGCATGTTGCCTATAAATACTTCATTCACCAAATTGCTTCCTCAGAGAAATCTTAGAGAGAGAGAGAGTCTCCCTTGACCGTTCTAGAGAGAGAAAGTAGTATTTATGAAAAATAAAAACCTAAAGCTTAAACATAAACCAAAGAAAAAAACCGAATCCGTGTTTGGGTTTATTGACTGAGCTAGTATTAGTGACCGAGCCGACGAATACCAAGCTGCTGGATTAATCTGGGGTTCTGACACCAAGCCTTTCACACCCGTGCCTCTCCCCCCGACCCTGTTTTGCCTAATCCCGTTCCTGCGGAATCATTCGTAGTGCCTGAGCCCGTTGTCGCTCAAACTCCCGAAGCCATCGTTATACCCTCCAGTAGCACTTCTCCAAATTCTCATGTCGCACCATCCAATCACTCGACACCTTCGTCGGTAAACACCCCTGAAAACTTACCCCCTCTCCTTCCTAAACGCCAAAGCAAAACAAAGTTCCTCACAATGGGAGATTCCAGCGCTTCTTCCTTGCCGGTGGGGGGGGGGGGGGGTCTCACCTGAAATGGTGCAATTAACTCCTACAATCGTAGGATTTTGCACGGGTGTCAACACTGCTGCTACCCCTTTGGGCGTTGCCCGAAGGGAGCTCGAGGGCCAGACGCTTGAAATGGAGCGCGCTCGCCAGTTGCAAGAAAGTGGGTTGAAACCTGTCTGCACCGGCAGTAGCTCTAGCTTTATACAACCGCTTTCTCAATCGGTCGATCCAAAAATGACCGGTTCTCAGCTTCCAAAAGAAGTCGGTCCCAACTGCACCGAAGCTGCTCCAAGGGAAGCCATTAACGAGCCAGAGGTGAACTATTTAGTCAGCTCGGGCAATAGTCCCGTAAAAGAAGACGAAGCGGGGAAAGACGTTGTTGCGATAAACGATGGTGCTGCCGCTCCTCCTGAATAACCCCCTCCTCCAGAGATAGAGGCCGTTATAACCACCACCTACCATCGGTTATTGTGTCGGGATAACTCCATTGCCCTTTTCGAAGGAAAGTATATGTACTTCGCCGCTGCAGAACAGTCGGATAACTAGGGTCTCAGGTTTCCTCTGGATCCTGAAATCGCTTGGTACTTTGAGGTCATCGGTATCTGCCCCTCGCAGCTAACTCCCAACGCATGGTACACGCTGATGTCTTGTATCTTGATGGTAATCATTATCATTTTTTTGTTACTGATTGATCCTTCGTTTAGTGTCCAAGGAATTAATTCAAGAGCTGAAAAAGGATTACTTTGAGGACGCCAAAGTTACCTTCCAAATTTTGAAAGACTTTGCCCGAAAGAATTGGGGTCGGGCATTCCATCGCTGCTTCAAGAACACTAACTTGATCATGAGCAACCTCTGGCGTTGCTCTGAAGAACCACTCACATGGGAGCAGCTGCACCAACCACATAGCTTGGTGGATTTGGTCGCAAAGACAGATGCACCTAATGCGCACTTGTTCCTTCCCAAACACAATAAAGCGCCTAGCAAACGCTCAAATTCTGACGAGGATGTCGAGCTAGAGAATACAGAAAATATGGCAGTCGATGCTGTTGGACAAGGGGCCGTAGTTGCCGTTGAGGCTGAGGACGTTGATCGGCTTGAGGAACTGAAAAAGAAAAGGAAGAAGACTGTGGCTGAGGGTGACGAAACCAAAAAACCAAAACGCTCGAAGAAGAAAATGGAGGGCGGTTATCTCGACGCTCCCGTCCTTGCCGAAAATGCGACTATCCCGGTGCTTTCTGAGCATTATGAAGAGATTAAGGATGGGGATGTTACTGCTCCCGTAACAGTATCGTTTTAGAATTCTCCGGTAGTCGTGATTTCTGACGATGACGAGGTCGGGGGCAAAAATGTTAGTCCTTCAGAAGCAGCGAAAGCTGACGGGGCTTCATCAAATGGCACCAAACTTCCTGTCCTGTCTGTTCCTGGGAGCCATTATACCTTCACTTTGCGGGCCAACGATGTGTTTTCCTTGTCCTTATACAGCATGATTGTGCCTCTGACAATGAAGGAAAGGCGCGCATGAGAGCTAAACCAAAGACTGACAGATGCAGAATGGAAAATAACGCGCTTGAGAATGAAATCAAGAAAGGAGATGCGGGGAAGAAGCTCTTGGAAGAAAAACTTTAAAAGGCTGAGGAACGAGTGTGGAAGGCCGAGAAAACCTTGGCGCGGGTCAGAAAAGACCGCGACGTTCGAGCTGGGCAGCTAGCAGCGACTAAATTTCAAAGTCGTTTCTTCCGTTACTCTACAGCGAAGAAAACGAAGGAAATCGCTGACCTTAAAACCGCCAATGCTCTGTTTGCTGACAAATGTCAGAAATGGATGGAAAAAGAAGCCCCCGAGGCTAAATCTGCTTATGTTTTGAGCCTTCATAACCGTTTCCCCGACCTTGCCCTTGGGTCAATGTGGTTAGATTTCCCAGAGGCAGATTGCCCATCCGGAGTGGTCTGCGAAGATGAAAAGTCGGATGCCACAGAGACCGATCCTGAGGATGAAGACGCTTAAATTATCCCCCCCCCCTTTTTGTTGTATCCAAAGTTTTGTAACCCTTGGGGTTTGTTTAACCCTTTTGAATATGTCTTATATCTAACGAATTTGAAATGTTAAGTTTTTCCATTGTTTTCGTGGTTGTTCACTTTTACAATTCTGAAGATCGACATTTAATTGAAAATCCTCTTTTAGGGTCGGGCACAAATGTAGAAAATTTGATGGATATCTAATTAAAAAAAAAAATTCATAGGATCGGGAACAAAATGTAGATCAGTTAAAAACTGAAAAACCTATTAAGGTTCTCTTGATCAATATCTAATTAAAAAATTTCCCATAGGGTCGGGAACAAAATGTAGATTAGTTAAAAACTGAAAAACCTATTAAGGATCTGTTGATCAATATCTAATTGAAAATTTTCCCATAGGGTCGGGAACAAAATGTAGATCAGTTAAAAACTGAAGAACTTATTAAGGTTCTATTGATTAATATCTAATTGAAAATTTTCCCATAGGGTCGGGAACAAAATGTAGATCAGTTAAAAACTGAAAAACCTATTAAGGTTCTGTTGATCAGTATCTAATTGAAATTTTCCCATAGGGTCGGGAACAAAATGTAGAATAGTTAAAAACTGAAGAACCTATTAAGGTTCCGTTGATCAATATCTAATTGAAAATTTTCCCATAGGGTCGGGAACAAAATGTAGATCAGTTAAAAACTGAAAAATCTATTAAGGTTTTGTTAATTAATTAAGATCGTCAAAAGTCGTTTATCAGCTCGTCAGCTGATGGATTTCCCTTTTAACGCTTTCGAATTTTAAAAGAAAATGAGTAGATTAAAAAGATCGGTTGCCATGGATGCCTCATTAAAACCTTCTCGCGCCACCGAGGTAGGAAATAGTGCATCCCCGACCAAAAGTTCTTACATAAACAAGAAAGATTATAAATGAATTACAAAAAAGCACTCCAAATATATCTTCAGATGTTCAATATTCCAGGGGAGCCTCAATAAGCGTCCATGCTTGTCCTGTAATCGATACGTCCCACTCTTGATCATTTCCACCACCTTGTACGGGCCTTTCCAATTCGGAGCAAGTTTGCCGAAGCTTTTGTCTTTGGTGTGCAAGAAAAATCTTCTCAAAACTCTATCCCCGACCTCAAACTCTCGTCGACATACTTTCGACGCGTATCGGCTCCTCATTAAGGTCTGATAATATAGAGAATTCAGCTGAGCTCGACTTCGTTTTTCTTCTACCAAGTCAAGAGCTAGTCGTCTGTCGTCCCCGTTCCTATTCTCATCATAGTTTCTGATCCTAAAAGATGGGAAGATTGATTTTGCGGGGGTAACGACATCCATCCCATAAGCCAAAACGTAGGGTGATTCTTGATTCGCCGTTCGGGGGGTAGTACGGTAGGCCCATAATAATTCCTGTAAATAATCCGGCCACTTGCCGGCTTTTCTTTCTAAGTTATTTTTGAGTCCGTCTATGATAGTCCGGTTTGTGACCTCAACTTGCCCGTTTGCCTGAGGGTGGAAAAGGGCTGAAAAGCATTGCTTGATTCTGTGGGTCGAACAAAAGTATTTCATCTCGCTGCTGTCGAACTGAGGTCTGTTGTCCATTGTAAGCCTCTGAGGTACCCCCAAACCTACAGCAGATGTTTGACCAAATGAATTTGATGATATCTTTAGTTTTCGTTCCTGATAGTGGCTCGGCTTCAACCTATTTCGAGAAGTAATCTACTGCCACCACTATCATTTGTCTTCCGCCGGATGCCATTGGCAATGGCCCTACTAGATCAATCCCCCATCGGTAAAAAATGAGGCCTTCAGATATTGATTCCAAAGAAGTTACGGGCATATGGATTGCGTTCGCGAATCTTTGACAGGTGTCGCACGTTTTCACTATATGTTGAGCATCGACAGTGACCGTCGGCCAGTAAAAACCGGGAAGAAAAATTCTCCTTATTAGTGCTTTATAACCGCAGTGAGCGGCACCTTCTCCGTCGTGCAACTCGGACACAATTATCTGTGATTCATTTGTCCTAAACATCTCATCAAAGGCCTATTGAAAGACTTTTTGTACAGTATTTCTCCCAACAAAATGTAACCCCGAGCCTTATTTCGTACTTTCCGAGCTGCGATGCTATCGTCTGGTAACAATCTTTCGGCCAAGAAAACTATAATGTCCCTTCTCGAGTCCGAAAATGTTACCGAGGATATCTGACAGGCGATCTCTAGACGATTGTCCAGCTCTGTCCTCTTTATAATCGACGGGTTTTCTTGTACTGTTACCCAAGGGTAGTTGCTTGTGCATGATGCCGATGCCAGGGAGTCTGGAATCACGTTTTCAGTCCAGGGGACGTGCTCATATGTCACTTTTGCAAACGACGCAGCTAACACGCGCAACGCTGCTAAGTACTGAACCAGGTGCTCTTTCTTAGCTTCTGACACTCCCGGGGCTTAATTAATCAGCAACTGATGATGAGACGTACATGCCTGGCCCCGCACACCTGTGCTAATCTCAAACCAGCTAGGGCAGCCTCATACTCAGCTTCTTTATTAGATGTGGTAAAACCAAATCGGATTGCCTGATGCATACTTATGCCTGCATGAGTGATTATCTGCACACCCGCACCGCACCCACTGATGTTCGATCCCCTGTCGGTTCGAATTACCCACTCGACTTGCTTGTCTTCCTCGGGCGGCTCTACTTGGTCAGGTCGGTTAGAATGAAATTCGACTAAAAAATCAGCCAAGGATTGGCCTTAATGGCCGTTCTTGGCTCAAAATCGATATCTAAATCGCCTAGTTCGACTGACCATTTAGACATTCGTCCTGACATGTCCGGCCGCTGAAGAACATACTTGAGTGGAAACGAGGTTCGAACGACAATAGGATGGGCCTGGAAGTATGGTCGCATTTTTTGCACCGCGATCACCAAAGCCAAAGCCAAAGCCATTTTTTCCAGCTTCAAATACCTCGTCTCCGCATCTAATAAGCTTTTGCTCACGAAATATACTACAAAGTTGCACTCACTGCAAAATCTGAAACTGCTACATAAAGAAAAAGAGTCTCCCCTTTCAGGGGCTTTGTCAAAAGGTTTGAGGATGATAAATAACTTTTGATTCCCAAAAAGGCCTCATCACAAGCTGGTGTCCAAACAAAAGATTTTACATTTCTTAAGACCTGAAAAAAGGGGAGCACACTTGTCAGATGAACGAGATATGAATCGATTCAGAGCTGCTAGGCGCCTGGTTAATATTTGAACCTCTTTGATGTTCCTTAGTGGGGTCATGATTGCGAGAGCTTGCAGTTGGATCAGATCTGCCTCGATTCCTTTCTCGCTGACGAGGAATCCTAGGAACTTTCCCGACCTTACTCCAAATGAACACTTCTTCGGGTTTAATTTAAGGTTTATATTCCTTAGATTTCCAAAGATCTTTCTCAAATCAGCGAGATGGTCATCGTCTGTCCCACTTTTCACAAGCATGTCGTCTATGTAAACTTCTATATTCCTCCCTATCTGGCTTTCAAACGCCTTGATCACCAACCTTTGATAAATCGCTCATGCGTTCTTTAACCCGAAGGGCATAACCTTATAACAATAAAATCATCGCCCGGTGATGAATGTTGTGCTTTCTTGGTCTGCTGGGTTCAGTTTGATTTGATTATAGCCCGCATATGCGTCCATAAAAGAGAGCAGTCTGTTACCCAACGTCGAGTCCACCAAGTGGTCGATTTTTGGCATCGGGAAAGGGTCTTTGGGGCATGCTCGATTAAGGTCGGTGAAATCTACGCACATCCTCCACTTGCCATTTTTCTTTTTGACCAGAACGGGATTGGATGTCCATAGCGGGTAACTTGACTCTTTGATATGACCGACGATGAGCATTGTTTCCACCTCTCCTAGAATAATTTCTATTTTTTTGTGAGATGGATCATACTTTTTTGTTAACGGTCAACTTGTGAATTATCTGGTCTTCTGGGACTCCGGTTACGTCCTTCGAACACCAAGCGAACACATTCAAATTCTCCTATAGTAATAAAATTAATTATGCCTTAAAATCTGGCGATAAATTAGTTCTGATCTGCAAGATTCTTCCTTCAGTAAACTGGTACTTTTCATATTCTTCATCGGTAGTAAAAAACTGGGAACTTCCCTAGGATCATCCATAGGTAACGACCCCAATGGAAGTCCCCCTAACTGCTAGTCCCGAACTTGCTCCATTTCCTGATCATCTTTTGACACTAAAGCCGTCCGATAGCATTCTCTTGCCGCTTTCTGGCTACTTCTCACCACCCCTACATTGGTCCCGACCATGTATTTCAAGCATTGATGAATAGTGGACGTTATCACATGCATTCGTGATAGCCACGACCGGCCAAAAATCGCATTATGAGAAGCTGATGCATCCACCACGACGAATAACACGGTGACCTCTTTCTTGAAAAACCCGCGGCCTAGCTGAACAATGCCATCGAACTCTCCTATTACCTCTGCGACCGAACCTGTGAATCCCACGATAATTCGGTCCGAACGCGTAATCACTGGGGGGTTTCTTGAACTTGGAGAACGTTGATGCGAAGATTATGTTCGCCGAACTTCCGGTGTCGACAAGGATACATCGGACTTCTTCTCCCGCAATGACTGCCCCGATAACGACGACATCTTCGTGAGGACCAGCTATGTCCCTCATGTCATCGTCGTCAAAATATATAATTGGTGATGGGTTGCCTTTCGCATGAGGATGAGTCTGAGCTTGCAACTGAGATGCTAGGTTCACAATATGTCGTTTTCGGGAAGAATGTGTGATCCCTGCCATAGAATCACCCCTAAAAATAGTCAAAGATTCAAAAAATTGACAGAGGTTACTTATGTTTCCTCTGTTTTCCACGACTTCTTTTTCAATGACCCTGATGATGTTACGACTGAAATCGGGATCAAGATATTCGACGGATACATCAAAGAGATCGGTTACTTTAGAAATTGCCACGGTTGTCTCAGATTTTTGTACCGTCACGATTTCTTTCGAAACCGCACCCTGCTGTGCTTTCTTCTTCACATACTCGAGTAATTTTCCATTCTCTATCAGCATCTGCATTTCCTTTTTGAGAGCTATACAATCCTTGGTATCATATCCCACATCTTCATGGTATCAGCAATATCGGTTGTTTATGCTTTCCCGAGGCGTTGAGATGGGAAAAGGCCTCCGATAAATCCCGCTTTTCTTAGTCTTTTCGTAGATTGTGGATACGCACTCTGTTAAGTCAGCAAAGTAGGCAGGTCAGATCCATTTGTTGGAAATAGGTCGTGTGACCACTTGGTTGGTCTGTTTTATCCTTTGACCCTGAGATGCCAGAGGCTTGGCCAGTGCGGGCTGGGTCGGTGGTATTGTCCTGATTGGCTGAACCTGTGGGGCATAGCAAAGTTGTGTGCCCTGCTTTATAAGAACCGATGCTTGTGCACTCTGCTGGATTTGTGCTGCCAACTCGGACGCCTCGATTTCCTCTATCAATATTTGTTTTTCCACCTGAGCTAGAAGGGCGGAAAAAGTAAAAGCTTGTTTCTTAGTGACTGCTTGTCCCATCGGTCCTGGGAGTAGCCCTAAGCAGTATGCTGTCAGAGCCACGTTCTCTTCGCAGTGTTCAAGGTCGGTCTTTGCATCGATAAAGCGCCTGGTGTAGTCCCTGAGGCTCTCTCCCAGTCTTTGTTTACAATTAACGATTGTGTCTCCATTGGCCGGGTTGATGAACTGACTACTGACTCTATACCCTTGCGTCTGGCTATTTGACGGCTGCCACTGTACCTGGGGTAGAACTACCCGTTCCTCTCTACTGGTCGTTAACATTTCTTCTTTTTCGTGCAAAAATGGTGCTCTTTTTTTGGTGCTGTTTTTCTTGAACTTGGGTGAGTCAGAACGGGGTGCCCTATTATGTCGGGAATTATTTTTTTGCGTGAGTTTGTTTCGTCTTTCTCTGCGACGATATTCTCTTCCTAACGAATCATCCGAAGTAAAATTAGTGGAAATACCCCGGTCATCCTTTGGATATCGCCTGCTTTTTCCTTCCCGCTCCTTGTTTTGCTGGGGTTCTTGATAACCTTGAACAGGTCGGGCGTCGATACGGTGATCTACCCCTAGAGAGCCTTCTCCGCGGTTGTGAATCATCGGTTCTTTCCTTTTGCCTTCCCGAGCTCTTTTGTCATCTAAAGCCCTCTCCTTTTCAGCGTTCAACTTCATGATGTCTTCCATCAATTGTCTCCTAGTCATGATAAGATTTTATCGCTTATACCGACCATACACATAATGTTAATGGTCTGGTGCCCCTTCACCTTTGGACAACGAAATAGCTCGGGCCACCTCTCTCCCAACCTTTTCCCCAGTCGACTCGTCATTCATTGTTTAAGATTAAATCGTGATTTCGAAGAAAAGTTTTCTTTCATGTATCACGTGTTCCCAAAGATGGCGCCAATGATGAGTAAATTAATGACAAGAGTGGGGGAATATTGGATCTTGTGCTTGATTTGACTAGTGCTAAAAATGTAGAGAGAGAAAGTAGAAAGAGAAAGTATTAAAGAATGTCCACCTACCCAAGAATAAAGGGGCTCCCTTATATAGTGGGGAAATGGGACCCATTTATGTCCTAGGTAGTCTTTGATTATTTAATGCTTAGTCCTTTACATCCTACTTCTTTTACACATTGTTCTCTAACAAATAATAAATACACTAATGGGTATATTTCACTTCTCCTTTTTGCAATTAACTCATTTTCTATCGGGCTCGGTGAATTAATTCCTTATCAATTATGATATCAATGCAAAACGAAATGATACTAATGTTGAAGAAGAAGATATGTCAATTCGGTACATATATTATATGCATTGGATTTTTTACTAATATGGTGGTTAACCAATCATAACATGAACCTCCAATGAAAAATTGTTCGGATAAAATACAAATATATTATAATCGTCTAGAATTTCTGGAAGAACCAATTGTTCAGAGAAAATATAAATACTATAATCGTCTAGAACTCTGGGAAAGAGAGGTCCGCTAGCAATTTTATATATACATGATGGAAATATACGACTGTTGGACCAATCCGGAGCATCACTTGGATAAATTACGCGATATTATACTCAGTTTAGATCTAAGAATACGATGGTTTCAGAACTTTCTCCATAGCATTTTAACACAACACACTGACTTGATCCGTCTAAATCTTTTTAAAGCTATTTTAAATGGGCTACATCATAATTATGTACCAGAATAATGTCAAAATATTATGAAATTATGTCCAACGATTGTGCAAGAAATAAGTAATTTTGAAGGTTGTACTGAACACGTCATCATTGCAGCGTTTATGAGAAGATTATTATACGTTATTCGACTTCTTGAAGACTTAACTAAGTGTACAATGGAAACAAAAGAAGAGTTATTACTATGTGTGAAGATGTTCATTAAGCCCGAATAAAATAAGAAAAATGGTATTGTCCCTCCAAATTTAAGTGAAGCACGACCAAGTATAAAAAACTAAAGACGGATGTTGTCGACCAGAGAGTTTAGAGAGATAAAAACCGAATAACCTACTTTCAGAGTAACAAGATATTTACTATATAATCTTATAATATTTTCACCATCTACCACAAAACCAAACACAAAGTAAACTAAAAGAGGTCGTAAAGGCTACTATCAACGAACGATCAAAATGATTCTATTGTGCTTATCAAAACGCTTATGGTCATAAAACAAATGAATATTATCAATTGTAAGACGAGATTCATGGGCTAGTTGAAAACATAGTGTCGATGAAATTTTTGGAAGATAGTATGAAAAAGATAAAAAACAAAAGAGATACAAAATTTTAAGAAATACGTAGTTAAATTGCACCATTTCATGAAGATATTCAATGCGTCTTTTTTAGATATAGGGCTTTGATGAATCTTTATGAAGACCATTTTGAAGCTCTAGAAATATCAAACCCACTTTTGAATGAGAATTTTGTTTGTTTCATATTATTTTCTTTCAGTTGATGAGTTGATTTTTTATCAGGAACTTTTATTCATTTTTTCTTGTTTGCTTTCGATTGAGTAATTGAATTTCAATCTGCGATTTTTTTTCTTGCTTTTAATTGAATAATTTAATTTTGATTGCGAATTTAACTTTCGATTACGACTTGTTTCTGATTTCGATTTTGATTTGATATTGGTGGATTTTCTGATTCTATTCGTTTATCGTTTGTGGATTATTATCGCAAATATGACACAGACAAGTTACCCTCCACAATATATTAATACCAACTTAATGGGGAAATTTTTTAATATTGGATCTTTATCAAATAAAATTTACTCATAGTAAGCATATGTGAGGATATGTTTGAGGTATAAAATTTCCACTTAATGATAAAACTAATGTTAAAAACTATGTTATGTTGCTTGATACATGAGAAACTGATAAAGCTAATATAATCACTTGTAAATAACTTTGTAACTCATTGAGTTGGTACTCAGTTGTTAAGTATGAAACAAGAAAACAGGTTTGAGATCATGTGGTACGGGTGTATAGTTAATCCAACTTTTCTAAGTAATACAGGTTAAAGTTAGGTTGGAAAATGGTCGGATTATCTACAAGAAGTTTTATGGGCTTAAAGAACCACTCCTCGTACTGCAACACAAGAATCACCGTTTGCGCTGGTTTATGATATGGATGCAGTGGTTCCATCTGAGATAATATTCCCCTCGTATAGGCCCATCAAATATTATGAGAAGACAAATGATAATGGAAAGCGCACAGAGTTAGACTTAATAGAAGAAAAAATAAGAATGGCACAACTGAACTCTTTACACTATCAGACTTTGATGAAAAATCGATATGCTTCAAAGGTTAGGAGACGAGAATTCAAACAATATGACAGGGTGTTGAGGATAATATTCATTCATACTTAAAAAAAGCGTATTGACAAATTAGGTCCTATTTGGGAAGGCCCATATACGGTAATGAAGAAAGTCAAGTCGGGAATATATCGACTCAAAGATAAGGAAGGAATAAATCTCCTTCACCTATGGAATATTGAGCATCTCAAATTATATTTAGAATGAGTGTGTAAAGTTGTAAATGATATGGAAGTGGGATTTTAAGGACTAAGTTGTAACTAATATAAATTTAAGGATTTAATTATAAGTAATGTAAGTTTTGTCCTTAAATTGTAATTGATGTAAGTTTTAGAGAATATTTGTAACCATGTATAATTGTTAAGGACTAAACAACAATTAGTCCTCTTTTGTAACAGATTTCAGTTTGAGACTAAGTCTTGGCTCCTCTTTATAAAGGGCAAGGCTACTCTAATAAAGGGGTTGAATATTTTTTTCTTGAGAACTCATTTGTACTTAAACTTTCTCTCTCTAAAAACTCTCTAGTTCTTTCTCTCTCTAGATTTCTCTCTGAACAATTAACTAAAGCGAAATATTAATTCATCAAATTGGAAACTTCATTGGGGACTGAATAAGAAAAATCAGTGGCTTATTCTGCTCGAAATTGATAAAATCTAATTGTATTTTTTTGGTTAAAATTCATAGGTTGAATCCTTATAGCAATCCTACGCTTCAGTCAGCGATAGAAACTGTGAAAGATGATTTAGAAATGGATGGAAATAGAACTGGTGGATCGTCTCCAATACGAGCTCAATCTGATATTGATTTGCAAATAAATCAACTCTTAGATAAATTAATGAATTGAATGAGAAATATGAACGAAGGGAACAATAGATACACTCAGCAAACCTTAGATCTGATATCGATCTTTTGATGACCGACGGGCTAGATCTGAGCACAAAAAAGCACGTTTTGTATCTCCTAAGGAACGATATTCATCTCGTAAAAAGAAAAAAGATAAGCAGAAATATGTGAACTCTAGTGACAAAGAGGTGGAAAGTTCAGCTTTGGGCTTTAAGAGGTACATATAATCTTCGAAAGAGGAACCTGATAGAGATCAGTCGAGGAAAAACAAAAAAGAGAGTAAATCTAAGAAGGATAATGCTCCTCGTTCTACTTGGTACGAAGGAAATCCCTCGTATCAGTATGCTGAAACTGATCGGAATCTGTATGTTACAATGGGAACGGATGATCAGTTTTTTTAAGGAGTTGACTGGAGAAATTCTTCATTGACGAATCTATGACGCTTCCGAAACGTTTTGGCATATCTAAGGTTGAGAAGTTCGATGGGATACAGGATCCCGTTGATCACGTCGAATAATTCAAGAATTATATGATGAACTTTGAAGATGACAATCAGCTGGTGTGTTGTGCATTTTCACAGACTTTTAAAGGAACAACTCTTAAGTGGTACAATCGGATTTCGAGGGGGTCCATTTCAAATTTCAGAGATTTTTATACTGTATTTCGAAGGTAGTTTGTGGGAAGCAAAGATATGAGAGAAAATGGTGATACCATTATTCAGTGCAAGCAAACACATGGAGAAAAGTTAAAAGACTATACAAAGAGATTTGTGTTGACCAAAGCTAGTTTGGAAAACTATGAGGAAAATGTGGCGATGGCAGCTTTTCGTCGGGGCTATTGCCAGGAGATTTGGCTAATGAGACGAAAACAAGAAGATCCTTAACTTTTAGAGCTTTGATGGCTCAAGTTAAGGATCATATCAAAGTGGAGGAGTCAACTAGAGTCCAAGGCGGACCAGTCAACACTCTGAAGAATTCGGGACAGACGACCAATAATCAGGGGCAGCCTTCGAATGGTAATGGAAATGGCAATCAGCAGTCGAGATAAAAGAATAACAATTTGCCTCCTCGGAGTGGTGGTTATTTAAATCACGCTCCATCTAACACTTACAACAGACCTAGACCAAATATCTGGGTCAAACCAGAATACTATGCTGATTTGACAAAGAATGTTTCTGTAATTTGGGATAAGACCAAGAGTTTCGTAAATTTTAGAAAGCCAGCCCCAATTAGTAGGCCAAGAGAGGAGAGGAATAACAAGTTTTTCATATATCATGTTGATATTGGGCATGATATAAACGACTGCATTGCTTTGGAAAAAGAGATTCAGTTTTTTTATTGAAAATGGGAAGCTCCTGACTTATGTGAAATCATAAGGGAGCGCATCGAAAAACAATGGTGTATCAACTTCGAAGGCTGCACCGCCACCTGAGAATTTGATGATTTTGGATTCACAGGCCGAGCCTTTTGATGCTTCTTCTGAGTATGTTGAAAAAGATCTGAACAGATTGCTTCTGATGACAGTTGAAGAGCCTGTAGAGAAGGGACGTGTATGGGAGCTATGCAAGTTTTTTGAATCGTTGGCTATTTTTGGAGGCAATTCAATGACTGGAAACTTGGATAGTTTGAAAAGAGGCATGCTGTTAACTTCACAACTCAAATTGAAGGGAAGATGTCTACGCACTTGTATTGGAAGAAAAATATTCCCTTCATTTTGTTTGATGAAGACAAATTGAGAGGTACTGCAGGACCACATGAAGATGTTGTGGTGATTGGAGCTGAGGTGGTTGGCGTCAAAATTTGACATGTGCTGATTGACTATGGCAGTTATGCTAATGTCTTTTTTAAATCCATCTATGATAGAATGACAAATCCACCTCAGATTTCTCAATCGGATCGAACAATTATTGGATTCACGGGTGTAACAGCTCGTGTTGTTAGAGAATTCGAAGGAGAGGTGAGTTCGTGAAAGGGAAAATTTAATAAAAAGGTCCAAGTACTTTTTGTGGTGGTGGATTTCCCCACAAGTTATAATGTTATTTTTGGAAGATCATCGCTTTTCAGAATGTATGGAGTTGTGTCTACAGTTCATCAGTGCTTTAAGTATGTGGTTGGAGATAGAGTTGGGGTCGTTTGAGGCGAGCAAAAGGCTGCAAGGGAATGTTATGCCACTGTACTTCAGATACGAGGGTCTGGTAGTGGAGATTTAATGTGTGAATAGCAATTAGAAGGGATACCCTCGGATTTGGAAGAAAGGGTTAACGATCCGAGGGAAACCCCGGGGTCTTTAACGGTGAGCGAAAAGATAGAGGAGTTTAGTTTTTTAGAAGGAAAGGTACTTCGAATTGGAACTTTATTGACCCATTTTCTTCGTCAATAATTGCTAGATTTTTAATCCCAAATTTTGGATGTCTTCGCTTGGAAGACAGAAGATGTAACATGAGTTCCCATTAAGGTAATTCGTCACAACTTGGCTATAGATCCGAAGGTCAAGCCGGTTATTTAAAAAAAAGAATGTTTTCCTCGGAAAAAGCAGAAGCGATTGTTGTTGAAGTGGATCGGTTATCTAAGGTCGGACACATAAGGGAGTCGCAGTATCCTTTGTGGATGGAAAATTCGGTGGTAGTAAAAAAGAAGAATGAGAAATGGAGAATGTGTGTGGATTTCACAGATTTGGATAGAGCTTGTCCCAACGATCCGTTTCCTGTTCCTCGAATAGATTAGTTGATTGATTCTACTTCAAGCAACAAAATTTTAACCTTTATGGATGCTTTTGCAGGATATAATCAAATTCAAATGGATCCAAAAGATCAAGAATGCACAACTTTTATAACTGATAGGGGCATGCATTCTTATAGGGTGATGCCGTTTGGATTGAAAAATGCTGGAGCTACTTATCAGATATTGATGAATAAAGTTTTTGCTACACAAATCGGAAGAAATATGGACGTATATATAGATGATATGGTAGTAAAAAGCTCAAAGGATGAAGTGCATCTTGATGATATAGAGGAAGTTTTTTTTGAATTTAAGGGCAATGAGGTTGAAATTAAATCTTCAAAAGTGCACCTTCGGAGTTTGATCGTGAAAGTTTTTGGGTTTTGTCATCAGTGAAAAAGGAATAGAAGCTGGCCCAAAACAATTGAAAGCTTTGATAACAATAAATTATCCTCGATCTATTAAAAAAGTGCAAATTTTGACAAGAAAGTTAGCAGCACTTCACCGATTTATTTCAAGATTTTCCGATAAATGATTTCCTTTCTTTCAAGTGTTGCGCGGATCCAGCAGGTTCGAATGAACATCAGAATGTGAAGAAGCTTTCACAAACGTCAAAAATTTATTGTCATCACCAGAAATTTTGTCAAAGCCTCGAAATGGGGAGAAATTATTTTTGTACATCGCGGTATCATATTTTGCACTAAGTGCAGTGTTAATCAGTGAAGATTCAGGAGTTCCGAAGCTGGTGTATTACATTAGTAAAAGTTTAGTGGCAGCAGAAAAGAGATATATGAAATTAGAAAAATTAGCATTAGCGTTGGTGATTGTTGTTAGGAAGATGCGTCCATATTTTCAAGCTCATATTATTGAAGTCCGAATTTCATTCCCCTTGAAAAATGTTTTACAACGACCTGATATTTCGAAGAGAATGACCAAATGGTCAGTGGAGTTTGGGGACTA
The DNA here is from genome assembly GCA_036936605.1 of Limnanthes douglasii subsp. nivea. Taxonomy (NCBI): domain Eukaryota; kingdom Viridiplantae; phylum Streptophyta; class Magnoliopsida; order Brassicales; family Limnanthaceae; genus Limnanthes; species Limnanthes douglasii. Next base: position 286,320,447 of record JAUPFV010000004.1, read on the forward strand.
TGGTATTTTATTTACACCTCGAACATCAATAAAGGCGCAAACACTGCCAATTGTTTTTGTTGAATTCCACTCAAGCCGATTGGATGAGGAAGAAAGTAAAGAAGTCATACTTGTTGATTTGAGGTGGGTTGTTCAAACAGATGGAAGATCTAGTGTTTCAGGGTGCAATGCTTGGGTTCAGTTAATAGCTCCAACAGGAGAGATAATGGTTCAATCTATTAAATTTGGTTTTCATGCTTCGAACAATAAAACTGAATACAAAGCTGCTTTGGCAGGTTTAAGATTGGCAAAAATTTGTGGGGCAACTTCAATATGCTTGGAAACGGATTCTCAGTTGTTAGCAAATCAGGTATCTGGATTTTCCGAAGCAAGAAATGATCGTTTGATTTTATATCTTCGGGAACTTCAGAATTTAATGCTTCTGTTTGACAATGTTGTTGTGGAATGTATTGGTTGAAATAATAACATGGTTGCTGATTCTTTAGCAAATATCACTTACAAGGAAGAACATCCTTGGATTTTGTTACAAAAAAATCCTTTAATTGCTACTCAATCTAGCCAACGTGAATGTATAGAAGAATTTTTTACGACTGGTGAAATCCGAGGTGATTGGCGATCATATATCCTTAGTTTTTTTACTCAAGGAATACTACCAGATGATTCACAGTTGGCCAAAAAGTTGAGAAGTAAAGCATTTGAATATATAGTAGTGGATGGAATATTGTATAAAAAGGTATTGCGCAGGTCATTGTTACGATGTTTAAGCAAACATTAATCACAAGAGGTATTATCAGAATTACATGATGGTGAAAGGTCAGCTCATTGCGGGTTCAAAGCTCTATCACGTCGAGTTTTACTGGCAGGGTTCTATTGGCCTACGATCATGAACGATGCTAAGAATTTGGTTCGAAGTTGTGATACTTGTCCGAGATTTGTCAATGCTATTCACAGACCAGTAGTACCGCTTATGTCTATATCTGAGGCAATACCATTTGATAGATGGGGGATTGATCTGGTGGGACCTTTGTCGATGGCTTCTGAAGGAAAACAGATGATAATTGTAGCGGTTGATTATTTTACAAAGTGGGCAGAGGCAGAACCGCTATCAGGGACAAAAGCAAAGGATGTCATCAAATTTATTGTGAACAACATCTGTTGTCGTTTTAAAGTTCCTCGGAGGATTACAACAGATAATATCCCTCAGTTTAATAGCAGGGAGATGGCTTTATTTTTTTAAAGTGGACCAAAAGCAAAATCATGTGGGTTTTAGGGTCTAAAACGGAGAATATCATACTAGTGTTAGATCAAATTATTCATATTTATATACGAAAACAGAATATGCGGTACCCATATTTTGAACAAATGGTATCAGAGCTCCAAACCCACACAGGGAACCGATGTGAATAAAATTCTCGGCATATGTCGAACATATGAATCAGCAGCGATGCTCAAGGTGAATGATCAACTCTAGAGATCCTAGTTCAGAGTGCTTGTGGCTCATCAAATGACATGACTTGATTGGAGTGTATCAAGACGGTAGTACTTAATTGGAGTGACACTTATGAACAAGACTAGGGGTTGCAAATGGTTCAGGAACCGCGGTTCAAAGCTGACAATCTTATGAACTGGCGGTTTAACTGCGCAACTGGCCCATTAGGACTGCAAACCGGCAGGACCGCAAACCATTAGGACCGCATAAGGAGTAAACCGGCAGGACCGCAAACCGACAGGACCCCAAACCGGCAGGACCGCAAACCATTAGGACTGCAAACCGCCAGGAATGCGAAACCACGGTTTATTTGTAAATATTATAAATGTTTTATTTATTTTATAACCAAAATGTTATTTAAAAAAATATTGAGATATTGCATATTATTATAAAATTATTATTACATTTTGGTTAGTATTAATTTGTTTTGGTTATTAATATTTTAAGTGTTGTAATTATTATATAGTCCAAAATTTTAAATATTACTTATGTTATTATCACATTTTGAATATTATTATTATGTTTCTAGATCTAATATTAGTAGTGTTGATATTACAAACCAAAACTATATCTTATCATGTTAAAATATTACAAATTCTATGGTTATAATTTTAATATTACATTTTGAATTTTATTATTGTGATTTGGTTTTAAATATTATAAGTTTTATTTATTATTTTTTAAATCAAAATCATATTTTATCATGCAAAAATATTACAAGTTATATTGTTATAATTTTAATATTACATTTTGAATATTATTATTGTGATTTGGTTTTAAATATTACAAATGTTATTTATTATTTTTTAAACCAAAATCATATTTTATCATGGTAAAAGATTACAAGTTATATTGTTATAATTTTAATATTAAATTTTGAATTTTATTATTGTAATTTTAATAATGATTATAAAATTATATTACATTTTGGTTAGTATTAATTTGTTTTGGTTATCACAAACATCATTCATAACAAGTGAAAATTAGCGGATTGGTGAGTATTAGTAAGTCTACGATATATAGGCATTTTAAGACTTAAAACAACATTTTTTTAAATATGCAATAAAATACTAATCGAAACTAATTAATATCGTAAATAATAAAAACTAAATTTAGACTAATACCAACTAATATCAACTAATAACAAGCAATAACAACTAACAACAACTAATAAAATAAGAATTAAAAGAACTAATTTAAATTACTATAACAATTAAATAACTTGATAAATTATACGAAGCTCTTAATTGAGCTATTATAATGTTATCCCAACGTTATTTAAGTGTTTTTATCAAATAAAAACAATTTGCGAAAAAAAAATCAAACAATTCCGAAAGTAGGACTACAATATGTAAAATAAGAAATTTGAGTTTTCTAGAATATTTATGAGTTTGGATTTGGAGGAGACCCAAAAAAAATTAAAAAAAACGAAAAAAAAAATTCCGGACCATCCGGAAAAATCTCCGGACGCCCGGACTGAAAATTCGAGCCATCCGGACAAATGTCCGCATGGCCCGGACTTTTGAGTTTTGACTTTTTTTTTAGATTTTTTTTAATTTTTTTTAACAACTATGTTTCGAGAAGTGTTTGTTTTGCTTTTTTCATTAGATATAATTTAAATCACTTTCACTTTCAATTTTTATTTTGTTATTTACAAGTAATTTAAGTTTATGCATATAATTATACAATTCTAAATTTTTTAAATTTAAACTTCTAATATTGAATAGTTCGAAATTACAATATAATTCATCTAACCATAAACACTTCAAGCTTGAAAGAATTTAAAGAATCACCTAATAATTTAAAATTAGAATACAATTATATGTCTAATAGGTATATATTATTTAATATGTACCTAATATTAGATATAACATCTTAAATACAAATAATACATAAATCATTTTACAATTACATTGTTTACGATATCATGTTTAAGAATCAAATTTTTATTTTTATATTTTTACAAATATTGAAAGTTGTAATCAAAATACAGTTAGATGTATATATTTTATTTAATATCTACTTAATATTAAATAAAATATCTTAAATACATAAATATAATCAAACATATCAAAATCAAATTACAATTATTTTTTTAGAATGTAATTGCTTGATTATAAAATTTCGATAAAAATGATAACATATTTAAATTAAAATACATGAAATAGCATAATTAACTCATTTATATGGTACATATCTCAATTATTGAAATTAGATTCAATTAACACTTACAAATTAATTTTATATAACATTATAAAATATTTTGATAAATGGTTCCTGGTTTGTCTGGTGGTTTGAACTGGCGGTTTAATTGCGAAACTGACCCATTAGGACTGCAAACCGGCAGGACCGCAAACCGGCAGGATCGCATAAGGAGCAAACCGGCAGGACCGCAAACCGGCAGGACCGCAACCCGCCAGGACCGCAAACCGTGGTTCTGATTTAAACGGTTCCGATGGTTCGCGGTTCAAACCGTTTGACACCCCTAAACAAGACAATATGATCTAATATGAGGTAAGCAAATATATCTGTTGTAATGCTCTATGGGGAAGCAACCTGATAAGAGTAGGCGGATGAAAAATAAATTGAAAGGAGGCTAAGTGGTACCGTGTTCGAGAAGAGGATTTGTTAAGGTGACGACCAAAGTCCCACATCCCAAATCGGTTAACCATGGAAAAAATCTCTGGTATATAAGTAATAACATATCTCAACTAATATGAGACCTTTTAGAAGTTGACAAAAATTAAAGCCATGCGGATCTTTGGTTATTCTTATTTCTACTTCCTTCTAAAATTGGAATATACGGTATTCGTATTCCAAAAATATTTAAGGTTAATATAACATGATGTTGTGTTTGTGTAAAAAAATGTGGAAGGGAAGATATGAGGTTACAATATAGGTTTAAAAAAAATATGATATTATACTTCTAAAGTTGTCTTTGAGGTTAGGAATCATTGCATATAAAGAATGAGATGAGTGTTCTTTCAACTTTCAATATAAAAAAATAAAACAATTATTTTTTAATAAAAAAATCTAAAAATATATATTTTATCCTTAATTTTTTATTTAATTCTACATGCGGAAGGTCAATGAAACTATTGACTAAACTAAGAGATCTTAACTCTCCAAAACAATCAATAAAACAGCAAATCATAACAAAACCTCAAATGCCCCCCAAGGGGTAGCCGAGTTGGTAGAGTATGGCATTCTTATAACCAAAAGGTCATGAGTTCGAGTCCCTCTACATACACTTTCTCGGCTGAGCCTGTCACTTTATGTGGTTTACCTTCTGACGTTGGATAGTCAGACTGAGGGTTTACCCTGTGCGCACTCATTGCACTCTGAGTAGCGGCTGCGGGTTCCCTCTGAAAAAATAAAAAAAATAATAACAAAACCTCAGTCAGCCATGAACCCTACGCTTTGAGAATATAGTAGTTTGCAAAACAAACATGGAGCACCAGTGGTCTAGTGGTAGAATAGTACCCTGCCACGGTACAGACCCGGGTTCGATTCCCGGCTGGTGCAATGCTATGATGATATCTGCGCATCGGCAATAGAGGTCTTATTGCTTTACATCCGTAGACGATGAAACTTGCGTACCTGAGCATCCCACCTCCATTTTTAGTGGTTGTGCTTTTCATTATCTTATTCTGAAACTTTAGTTTTGGTGATTTAACTATTCTACATATAGACAATGTAGTCAATTATCTGACAACATATATACAAACCACAAAAGCAATGAATACACCCAAAAGTTGCAAAAATAAGTCGTGAGATTCTTTAAAAGCATTATTTTGTAGGATATCAATGCAAAACGAAATGATATTAATGCTTAAGGAGGAGAGAATGTCAATTTGGTACATATATCATATACATTGGACTTTTCTACTAATATAGTGGTTAACCAATCATAATACGAAAGCATTCACGAAGATAACATGAACTTCCAATGAAAAATTGTTCGGAGAAAATGTAAATATACTATAATCTGACCGAACCAATTGTTCGGAGATAATGCAAATACTATAATCGTCTAGAACTCTGGAAGGAGAGGTCCGTTAGCAATTTTATATACATATGGTTGGACCAATTCGGAGCATCACTTGGATAAATTACGCAATATTATGCTCAGTTTCAGTTCTAACAATACTATGGTTTCAGAATTTTTTCCATAATATTTTGATGCAACACGCTGACTTGATCCGTCTAATGTTTTTTAAAGCTATTTTAAATGGGCTACATCATGATTATGTCCCACAAGAATGTCAAAATATTATGAAATTGTGTCCAACGATTGTGGAAAAAATAAGCAATCTTGAAGGTTGTACTGAAAACATCATCATTGCAGCGTTTATGAGAAGATTATTAGACGATATTCTACTGAAAACATCATTATTGCAGCGTTTATGAGAAGATTATTAGACGATATTCTACTGAAAACATCATCATTGCAGTGTTTATGAGAAGATTATTAGACGTTATTCGACTTCTTGAAGACTTAACTAAGTGTGCAATAGAAATAAAATGAGAGTTATTACCTTGTGTGATGATGTTCATTAAGGCTGAATAAAATAAGAAAAATGGTATTGTCCCTCCAAAATTAAGTGAAGCGCGAACAAGTAAAACAAACTAAAGACGGATATTATCGACCATAGAGTTCATACAGATAAAAACCGAATAACCTACTTTCATAGTAACAAGATAAAAAAAAGAAAAAAAAGAAAAAAAAAGATATTTACTATATAATCCTATAATATTTTCACCATCTACCACAAAACCAAACACAAAGTAAACTAAAAGAGGTCGAGAGGGATGAAGGCTCCGATCAACGAACGATCAAAATGATTCTATTGTGTTTATCAAAACGCTTATGGTCATAAAACAAATAAATATTATCAATTGTAAGACGAGATTCATAGGCTAGTTGAAAACATAATGCCGATGAAGTTTTTGGAAGATAATAAGAAAGAGAAAAAAACAAAAGAGATACAAATTTTTATGAAATACGTAGTTAAATTGCACCATTTCTTGAAGATATTCAATGCGTCTTTTTTAGATAGAGGGCTTTGATGAATCTTTATGAAGACATGTTTGAAGCTCTAGAAATATCGAACCTGCTTTTGATTGAGAATTTTGTTTGTTTCATATTATTTTTTTCAGTTGATTAGTTGATTTTTATCGGGAGCTTTTATTGTTTTCTTTCGATTGAGTAATTGAATTTTAATTGGCGATTTTATTTTCTTGCTTTTGATTGGGTAATTTAATTTTGATTGAGAATTTAACTTTCGATTACGACTTGTTTCTGATTTTGATTTTGATTTGATGTTGGTGGATTGTCTGATTCTATTCGTTTATCGTTTGTGGATTATTATCACAAATATGACACGAACAAGTTACTCTCCACAATATATTAATACCAATTTAATAGGGACAATTTTTAATATTGGATCTTTATTATAAAAAAATTTACTCGTGGTAAGCATATGTGAGGATATATTTGAGGTACAAAACTTCCACTTAGTGATAAAACTAATGTTAAAAACTATGCTATGTTGCTTGATACATGAAGAAACTGATAACACTAATATAATCACTTGGAAATAACTTTATAACTCATTCAATTGGTACTCAATTGTTAAGTATGAAACAACAAAAGAGGTTTGAGATCATGTGGTACGGTTGTATAGTCAATCCAACGTTTCTAAGTAATACGGGTTAAAGTAAGGTTGGAAAATGGTCGGATTATCTACAAGAATTTTTACGGGCTTAAAGAACCATTTCCAGTACTATAACACAAGAATCACCGTTTGAGCTGGTTTCTGATATGGATGTAGTGGTTTCGTCCGAGATAATCTTCCCCTCGTATAGGCCCATCGAATATTATGAGGAGACAAATGATAAAGGAAAGCGCACAGAGTTAGACTTAATAGAAGAAAAAATAAGAATGACACAACTGAACTTTATACACTATCAGACTTTGATGAAAAGTCGATACATTTCAAAGGTTATGAGACGAGAATTCAAACAATATGACAGGGTGTTGCGGAAGGTATTCCTTCATACTTAAGAAAAACTTCTTGGCAAGTTAGGTCCCAATTGGGAAGGCCCATATACGGTAATGAAGAAAGTCAAGTCGGGAATATATCGACTCAAAGATAAGGAATGAAGAAATCTTTTTCACCTCTGGAATATGGAGCATCTCAAATTATATTTAGAATGAGTATGTAAAGTTGTAAATTGTGTGGATAATAATCGCCTGAGGGTAGGCTGGTAATTTCAGTTGGTGTTTTATGGTGGTGTGTGAGTGTTTAAGTGGTGGTGTGTGGGTGTTTTAAGTGTTTAGAGAGCAGAGAGATAATTAAGCAGCTTGGTAGCAGTTAATTTTCATTTTCCTAGTTAATGCGGGTGGTTGGGTATTTATAGTGTGATGTTTGGGCCCTTATGGGATTTCGGGTCATGTTTAATGGACCCGGGTCATGTTCAAAGACCCATGAGCTCTAAGTAGGAGAGCAAGTAGCTTAGTCAAGAAGTGTTTAGGTTTTTTAGTACTTTTTCATAGTTCGAACGGTCCTATGGTCATAGTGTTCGAAGTGATCTGTCCGGTCCATGTGACCTATCCGATCTGTCCGGTCCGGAGGCTTTGGACTGATCTGTCCCTGTCCGGGAAGCATGCTGAATTCGGACTCATCAGGAGCACATTTTTTAGGTGTTTGAACAAGTATTCTTGTCAGAGACCTCAAAAACAGTCCGATATTTAGAAGTAGTTTTCAATCCGGACAGGTCTATGGGTTTATCCGGACAGATAAAGCTTCACGAATTCAAAACGGTTTTTGCCAGAGTTCGTAGGACACGTGTCGCTCTCTGATTGGTCACTCCAGCCGTTCTTTCACCTTGAATTTCGCACCACCTTCTTTGAAAAGCAACCTCTTTAATCACAAATGGTGACATCAGCGCCGTCTTTTAATCATTGCCAAACTTTTCGAATTCTCCTAGGAATCAACTCCTCTTTTCAGATTTACTATAAATTGAAATTTACTTTCTTCTGTTTTCACTATCTCTTTCATATTTACTCTGCAAATTTACTCAGAGCTGGTGTGAATTAAAGTTGTCACGAGTGAATTCAGAACAGAGAGTTTACAGTGGAAAATTCAAGTAGTGAAAAGTACCTCTGAATATTTCATAGGTCAAAATAACTCCTTCAGCCTCTTTAAATAGGCCAGGTGAGTTAGTTAGAGAAACGGTTACATATTGTCATATTTACAATTTAACCCCTAGGTTTCTACTAAAGCTTAATTAAATCCTATAATTACAGAATTTGTCATTTTAGTCCCTAAAGAATACCTTTCCTTATCAGTAGCCCCCCTAGTTCTTATACATTAATGTATAAGAACTATTAGCTCTTCGAATTCTTCTTTGGATCAGCATCATTTTACATCTTTATTAAATCCAATGAATTAGGACTCTCTTCGAATTGATGAGCAAGTGCAAACGAATTTCTCAACTGCCTCGAACTTAGCTCCTCATCGAATTTGACTTCTTGTGGAACTGCTTTGCCTTTGGTTTCCAAACATTATTACTTCACACATAGCCTAATATCACTTCGAAATCTTTGAACCCTACTTGATGGACTGATTAGACTTCTAGTAATAGGCCCATGACATCACTAGTTCCCTTTTCGTTTCATATTCCACCCAATAACAACAGATTACTTGTTCCACACTTTCACATTCTCGACGTTACTCTTTACCCTATAAATACTCAGTTATTCATTCATTAAGAGCTTTTTAGAGAATCCACCTTTTGAAACATCTCCAACCTGTTCTTCACCTTCAACCTACTCATCTTCAACCTACTCATCTTCAACCTGTTCATTTTCAACCTGTTCATCTTTTCTTATCTTCCCAAGCAATCTCTCATACCAAAATCCATTGTATGAGAAGATACCCTAGATACAATAGATTTAAACCCAGAAGACCAGTAAGATCAAAGAAAAATCTTTTTCCTGGTTCCAGTAACCAAGTATTCGGGGCCTACGATTATCTTTGTATTTCTCGAAGAGCCAAAGAATACAAAGCTGTTGGGTTGATCTATAACGGTCCTCACTCTTCCTGCACCACTTTTAAATATGGCAACTTTAATCCAAACCTTGCCACTTCGTCTTCACCTCTAGCTTCTAACCCAGAAAGTAGCTCAACGACCTCTTCTCTCCAAAATCCAGCCAAACCTTCACTACTAAGACCTCATCGGAAACCTAAAGTAGTTACTTTAGATAAGCCACTCACTTATAACAAATCACAACTCAAATCACCTGTCCTTCAATTCGAAGAGACAAAAAACCCTCAAACCAAAACACTTCCTCCTCAATTCGAGGCTATTAGAGCTAAACGTTCCAAAAAATCATCTTTCTTAGTAATGGGTGAAGAAACAAAAACCTCTTCCACTCCTCAACACTCTCCTCCTCCCCCACAAGAAGTGGATGATACTACACCAGAATGTAGTCAGCCAATTCCTGTGACTCAACAAGAGACACAAATTCGAAGTCACTCCGAGGAAGGTCACAAAAAGGATGATTCAGAAGCTACTGAATCTGATGCCGAGGAGGAATCCGAGGCTGACGATGTAGCTCCTCCAAAGAAAACTTGAGGGAAGAAAGGTCTCATTACACTGCCTGAGAACGTTGCCTCCTTAGTTCAGGAAAATCTCAAGCCTCTTTCTGCCTGGTACATTCTTGCCTTGAAAAATGTACCTTACAGTTACTACCTCGAATCAGAGAAAGAGCACCTCAGAAAGCTATGGGGGTTAACAGACAATATGACGCTTCGACTACCAGTGGAAGGAGAGACACCCTTGAACTGCCAAAAAGATGAGCTGGTTGTGTACCCTGAGCTCTTTAACTGGGGACTTCGGTTTCCCCTGGATCCGATGATCGTAAAGTTCTTCGAAATCCACAGACTATGCCCAACACAAGTTACTCCGAACTTGCTCTTCACCTTGTTTTCAGCAATTATGGTATCAAGGCTTGGAGGTATTCCCCTCGAAATCGAGGACTTCATCTCAGTAACCAAAGTGTCAAATGGCCCTGTTCTGCCATTTTATTATTTAACCCTTGAAGATGACTTGAAAATTATCGACGACCTCCTCGAAGCCGATAAATTCTGGAAGCAACGGTTCGTCTTTCTGTCAGGCGCCTGGGAAAATGGACATGAAATTTCTGATGCCAACCCTTCTAGACTCACCCTTACCTGGAGAGACAGTAGTAAGTGATACCTTCCCTTGTTTATCTAGTTGTGTTTTTGAATCAATCTACTTATCTAACTATTTTTCTCTCTTTAGAAATTCCGAGGCGGTTTAAGGGTCGTCGAAAAGAAGCCAAGCTTATCTTCCAAAAGATGGCTGAGTGGGCTGAAAAATCTTGGGGCAATGGTTTTCATTCAGCATTCGAGCCCATTAACTTCGTTAATAGCCATCTCTGGCGCATATCTCTAGGGGCCGACTTTCCTCAGGATCTGATGACGCCACCAGATCCCCTTCTGGCAGTTGAGAGGATACTTGCACCAGATGGGAAATGCTATCTTCCTCTTCGGAACCGAAGTGACAGCCATCTACCTTTGAAAAAGAAAAGGAAAATGACCCAGAAAGCCAGCACAAGCAGAGCTAAGCCTTCCCTGACTTCAAAGAGTACAAGGAAAAGAAAAACGTCTGCACCTTCGCTTCCCCCCATAGCCGAAGAAGACCAGCCTAACCTGAAGAAGAAAAAGAAAAAGGACACTTCTCCAAAAAAGAAGGAGAATAAGTCTAAAAAGCCCAATGAAAAGAATGAGGCTGATTTACTAGAGGCTGTGCTAGCTTCCGAAGCACAAGGTAAAACTTTTGTTGAGGAGAATCCTGAAGGAGGAATAACCCTTGAAGATAAACAAGTAGATGATTATCTAAACTTTGATGACTTCAACTCAAGTGGAGACTTCGTACTTTCTGGCTCTCAACCTGCCAATGTTGTTCCACCAATTTCTACCGAGGCTGCTACAACTTCTACATCTAACCCTTTTGCTCCTGTTCATCAGCCGTTAGTCTTTCCTCACTCAGAGAAATCCGATGAGGTAATTTCGATTCTTCAACCTTTCCCAAATCTAATTACTGCAGTAACAAAATTATACGAAGAGGTGAGCAAATCTCAAAGCCAATTGGAGCGTCTTGCCCAAGAGTTAGTTAGAAGCAAAAAAGAAACAGAGTCTGAAAAGACTTCGAAAAATGAAGTACTCCAAAAAGTCGAGGCTGAAAAAGAACAGCTTCTTAAAAAACACCAGGAGGAAATCGAAGCGCTTAAGACTACTCATCTAGAAGCTCTTGAAAGTCTGAAAGCTGAACACTCTACTGCCATCTCCGTTGCTACTGCACTTATTAAGGAAACAAAAGATAAACTAGAAAAAAGCCAAAGTGAGATTACTACACTTCGAACAGGATTCGAAGACGAAAAGAAGGCTGCAGTCAAACAGGCTGAAACTAAGGTTAGCTCTGTGATGCTCGAAGGCATGAAGAAAACTCAAATTGATACATCTATTCAGCTTCTTCGAGAAGTTCATGCTGCTTGTCCAAGACTAGACTTATCAGACCTTTGGAAACGAGTTCCAGAAGATCAGCGTCCCAAGGAGGCTTTCGAAGCGCCACCAAGTTCCACCTCAGAAGATGGAAATAGTTCCGAAGAGGAATCATCAGAAGGAGAAGAAGATGATGCCTAATAGGCTAAGCAACTTGTTTTTGTTTTTTGTGTATGTTATTAAGTACTCCCTCCTTTTCTTTTTGTAAACTTCGTATTTTATTCCACGAGGAAATCACTTATCTTTTTTTTGTATCTTAAATTTCTGGTGTGCTTGTTTAAACTGGTTATTCTTAAACATAAATGCTTAAGTCATGACACTTCGAAAAATAGATGCACTAATAAAACGTGGCACCTCGAAAAATAGATGCACTCATAAGACGTGGCACCTCGAAAAATAGATGCACTCATAAGACGTGGCACCTCGAAAAATAGATGCACTCATAAGACGTGGCACCTCGAAAAATAGATGCACTCATAAGACGTGGCACCTCGAAAAATAGATGCACTCATAAGACGTGGCACCTCGAAAAATTTTGGTTGTTTCTTCAAAGCTATCGCCTCGGAAAATTATTCTTGGTCAATTTTCAAAGATGATCAATCCTTGCCAAACTACCAAAATAATAAATCACACATCATAACAAACAACCAATGGCCAAAAGAAATTTTATTAAAAAATTCAATATTAATCAGACACCTCGTTAAAACCTTTCTGGGCCAACAGATAAGGAAAGAGTATGCCTGTTTTACAAAAATTCGAAGTTCAGTTTTACTCACAGTACAATTTCAAGTGCTCTATGTTCCAAGGATGTTTGAGCATTCTCCCTTCTCGATCTGATAACCTGTAAGAACCTGGTTTAACCCTCATTTTAACTTCGTAAGGACCTTCCCAATTCGGAGCCAATTTTCCGAGGTGCTTATCCTTAGTGTGAAGAAACACTTTTCGCAACACTAGATCGCCAGGTTTGAATTCCCTTCTCTTAACTTTAGCATCGTACCTGCTTCTCATTAACGTTTGATAATGAATCACATTTAAATGTGCCTTGACCCTTTTTTCTTCCAATAAATCAAGTTCCACCCTTCTAGCCTCATCGTTATCTGCATCGGAATATTGTAATAGTCTATAAGAGGGCAAAGTAGATTCAGCAGGGCACACAGCGTCCATCCCATATACTAAAGAAAAGGGGGTCTCTTTTGTAGCCTCCCTAGGAGTTGTTCTATATGCCCATAATACTTCTTGAAGGAAATTTGGCCATTTCCCTGCTGCTCCTGCCAAATTTTTCTTCAAGCCATCCAAAATAGATCTATTTGTAACCTCTACCTGTCCATTTGCCTGAGGATGAAAAGGAGTGGAAAAACATTGCTGTATCCCTTTCGAAGAGCAAAAAGAGTCCATTTCCTTGTTATTAAATTGAGGACCATTATCAGTTGTTATTTTCCGAGGTACTCCAAAACGGTAGCAAATGTTGCTTTGAATAAACTTGATTACATCTTTAGCTTTTGTCCCAGCTAAGGGTTCTGCTTCTGCCCACTTCGAAAAATAATCAACCGCAACAATAATCATTTGTCTTCCTCCAGAAGCCATAGGTAATGGTCCCACCAAATCAATTCCCCACCTATCAAAAGGAACCGCCTCTGAAATTGTCATTAGGGGTACTGCTGGTTTGTGTATTAAATTTGCATACCTTTGGCAAGTGTCACAACTTCGAACTAATGACTTGGCATCTTGCAAAATGGTAGGCCAATAATATCCTGCCAACAATACCCTACGCGTTAAAGCTCTAAACCCACAATGGGCTGACCCATCTCCATCATGCAGTTCGGACAAAACATTTTGAGACTCATCCTTGCCTAAACATCGTAGTAAAGGTTTCGAGGCAGACCTTTTGTACAGCACCCCATCCAGTACCACATAGCCAAGGGATTTGTACTTTATTTTCTTGAGCAAGTGTTTATCCATAGGTAATATTCCATTTGAAATAAAGTTTAACAAGTTAAACCTCCAATCTCCTCGAGCGCACGTCGGATTATTTACCACCTCATCAACCACTTCACATTGCTCAGAAATTGATATGATCGAAGGCGATGGTTGTGTTACAATCCATGGGTATTCTTCTGAGTAAGCCATCGTTGCCAAAGAATCAGCCATAGTGTTGTTTCCTCTTCGAATATGCTCCACTTCGACATTTTCAAACTGCGCCATTATCCCCCGAAGTTCTTGTAGGTACAAAACTAAACGCTCCTTTTTAGCTTCTGATACCCCTTTAACGTGGTTAACTACCAACTGTGAATCTGTTTCCAAGCGCACAAACATTGCTCCACAAATCTTCGCCAACCTTAACCCTGCTAGCACAGCCTCATATTCAGCTTCGTTATTTGAAGCATGAAAGCCAAATTTTATAGCTTGAAACATAAATTCCCCCGTTGGTGCCACCAATTCCACTCCTGCACTTGACCCTTTACTACTGGATCCCCCATCAGTTCGAATTGTCCACGTCGGATTCTCATTCACCTTTCCTGCATCTTTCTCCTCGGATCTGCTCGAGTGAAACTCCACCAAAAAATCTGCTAAAGCTTGAGCTTTGATAGCTGTCCGAGGAGAAAATAGCACATCGAAATCTCCCAATTCCACAGACCACTTTGTCATCCTTCCTGAAATGTCTGGTTTTTGTAAAACATTCTTTAATGGATATGAAGTTCGAACTACAATCGTATGTGCCTGGAAGTAAGGGCGCATCTTTCTTGCTGCCACTACTATACACAGTGCCAATTTTTCGAGCTTCAAATAACGTTTCTCAGCATCAACCAAACTTTTGCTGACATAGTAAACAGGCTTCGAAATTTTTGTATCCTCGCTGATCAAAACTGCACTTACTGCATAATCCGATACTGCTATATACAAAAACAACTGTTCACCCTTTCGAGGCTTCGATAATATTTCAGGAGAGGATAAAAGATTTTTGATCTTCAGAAAAGCTTCTTCACAATCCGAAGTCCACTCAAAATTATTAGGTCTTCGCAGCACCTGGAAAAAAGGCAAGCACTTATCTGAAAAACGAGAAATGAATCTGTTCAGGGCTGCTAACCTGCCTGTTAACATTTGCACTTCTTTGATATTCTGAGGTGAAGACATCGATATCAAAGCCTTCAACTGTTCTGGGTCCACCTCAATTCCTCTTTCACTAATCATATACCCCAAAAATTTGCCAGATCGGACTCCAAATGTGCATTTTTCCGGATTCAACTTCAATTGAATGGCTCTAAGATTCAAAAACGTTTCTTCCAAATCATCAATATGTTCATCATCACCTTTACTTTTAACAAGCATGTCATCGATGTATACTTCAATATTTCTCCCAATCTGTGAAGCAAACGCCTTATTCATCAGCCTCTGATATGTTGATCCAGCATTTTTCAACCCAAAAGGCATTACCTTATAGCAATGCAAACCTCTATCAGTAATAAAAGTCGTGCTTTCTTCATCATCTGGATTCATTTGAATTTGATTATACCCCGAAAATGCATCCATGAAAGTCAGAATTTTATTTCCCGAAGTGGAATCCACTAACTGATCTATCCGAGGCACCGGAAAAGGATCTTTTGGACAGGCTCTATTCAAATCTGTGAAGTCCACACACATTCGCCATTTTCCATTCTTCTTTTTTACTACCACCGGATTAGCCGTCCACCTCGGATAATTGGCCTCCCTAATGTGTCCCATCTTGTACAACCGATCCACTTCGGCAACTATGGCCTCAGATTTCTCCAATGAAAAAGCCCTTCTTTTTTGGATAATTGGTTTGACCTTCGGATCAACCGCTAGGCTATGACATATAATGTTGCTAGGGACTCCTACTACATCTTCGGATTTCCAGGCAAACACATCCAAATTTTCAGACAAAAAATTCAACAACTTTTCTCGCATCGTCAAAGATAACAGAGTGCCAATTCGAAGTACCCTGCCATTATTAAAAATATATTCCTCTATTTCTTCATTGACCACTACAGAACTCGGGGTTGACCTTGGATCATCAATTCCCTCGTCTGCTTCACCACAAGACAACCCCCCAAACTGCTAGCTCTCCATGAGATCATCAGAACTTTTACCACGTAACCTAAATGCAGCAGCATAACATTCTCTTGCTACCTTTTGGTCACTTCGGACTACGCCGACTCTGTCCTCGACCACATACTTCAGACATTGATGAACTGTGGAAACCACAGCGTACATTTTGGCCAACCATGACCTCCCAAGAATAGCATTGTAACTTGATGGACAATCCACCACCACAAAAAGTACCTGCACTTTCTTCTTGAAAGGCCCTTTTCCCAAGGAAATTTCACCTTCGAATTCACCTATCACAATTGCTGATGCGCCGGTAAACCCAATGATAGTCCTCTCTGACTTCTCTATTCGAGGGGGTGCAGTCAATCTATCATATGTTGACTTAAAAAGCACATTAGTAGAGCTTCCTGTGTCGATCAGCACTCGTCGAATCTCCACCCCGCATATTTCTGCTCCAATGACCACCGCATCCTCATGCGGCCCAGTAATGCCCCTCAAATCATCTCCGTCGAAAATTATAAAGGGCACATCCTTCCTGCTGCTTAGATGTGCCGATGCGCCTCCCTCAATTTGCCGCGTTAAGTTTACTATATGCCTCTTCCTCGAATTATTGGTGTTGTTGGTCATCGAATCTCCTCCAAATATGGTTAGTGATTCAAAAAAGGCACAAAGATCTCGAACACGTCCCTGACGCATTGGCTCATCGATCGACATTAACAAAAGTCGACTGGGGTCTGGTTCGACATATTCCGAGGCTACATCGAAACCATCTGCCTCACCTGCAACATCTAAAATCATTAACGCAGTTTCCTGCCTAGAATTGGGATTACCTCCTTTAGGAGCTGCTGCCTTGGCATTTTTCCTGACATACTCTAACAGCTTTCCATTTTCGATCAGGATTTGCATCTCCTTCTTCAGGGCAATGCAATCATTTGTATCATGGCCGATGTCTTCATGATACCTACAGAATTTATTATTGCGCTCCTCTCTTGGTCTGTTGATAGCTGGTGGCTTTCTGAAATTGATTGTTCCCTTTGTTTTTTCATATATCGAAGCCACACTCTCAGTTAAATCTGCATAGTAGTCCGGCCTTACCCATACGTTCGACCTGGACCTAAACTGCTGCTGATTGTTAGAATTATGCTGATTATATCCCCCTTGATACGAGTTCGAGGCTCCTCGGTTAGAAACATTTTGATTGTTCTTCGGACGCGAGGGATTGCTATTTGAGACGTTAGATTGTCCACTCCCCTTCTGAACAGTACTAGCACCTCCTCGAACCCTCGTCGATTCTTCGACCTTAATCTGGTCCTCAACCTGGGCCATAAGAGCTCCAAACGTTAACGCCCTGCGCCTCGTAGTCTCATCGGCTAAATCCCCAGGCAACAGCCCTTGCCTGAACGCTGCCATAGCCACACTTTCTTCACAGTCATCTAACTCAGCCTTTGTTGACACAAATCTCTTAGTATAATCTTTCAACTTCTCTCCCACAGCCTGCTTGCACTGTATTATCGTATCTCCATTGGCTCTCATCTCCTTGCTTCCCACAAACTGTCTGCGAAAAGCAGTGTAGAAACTTCTAAAATTTGCAATCGATTCCTTAGG